>CM077628.1:10344795-11773640 GCA_039566895.2 Turritopsis rubra
GCTGCTGTTAAGGTTAAATTTTGGATGCCTCAAGCCTATGGATTTATTGATGGGACACATGTACCAATACGAAGACCTTCTTTTACAATAACAGTTTTTTAATAACAGTTCAAGCCCTTTGTGATCATAGGGGCATATTTATTACATGATGCAAAAGCGTTTGCAAAGTCAAATTTAAACAAAAAGATGAATACGAATCAATCTCCAACACTGTTCCACACAGTAGTAGAAGGCTATCCTAAAGTAGTTATTCCTAATTACATAATAGGAGATCCAGCCTACCTGCTTACACCACATGAACAAGTTATTTTCAACAATCTTTTAAGAGGAGCTAGAAACCAGATCGAGTGTGCCTTTGTCTCGATTGGCAAGGAGTCAATTGAGACTTTAAACTGCCAAAGGAGTATGGACTTCAAATTGGAAAAAGTATTATAATATATGAATGTTTCGTATTACACAATAAATGTGAAATTAAGAACGTAAGCATTGATGAAACCTTTATCCGAAATCAACTAAATAGTTGGCATAATACCGACACTTCGGAGAAAGATTTAATCTAGGGGATTTGATCAGAAATACTATTGTAAAATATATAAAATCCAACTTGTAAATAGTGAAATTCGATCAAAGGCAAGTTTTGGCTTAGGCAAACAAGTGGAGGATTATAATAGTGATTTATTCTACTTCTTGGATCCCTGTTGATACACTCTCTTGTTACCTCTCTGGAAATTATTAAATTAGTCAAATTATTTTGTTCATCACCATGTTCATCATCCTCGTTCTCATTCATCCATCCCTGTGTCTATCTGATTTGCCGCAGCAGAACCACCATATATCTTTGATAAGCGGTCAAAATGTTCAAATAATATTTTACCGCTTCTTCTTCGTGAACCTATAGTGGCAGCGTTACCAAATCTTTGTTGTATGTCTTCAATTTTTTCTTATATTCTTTGATACCCTTGCTTGATAGAAGTTTCATGCAATTTCATTATTTTTGCCGATTCTGTTATATCAGTATCTGTATTACTATCAGTGGTCAATTCTTCTCGACCAAAACATTCATATTTCTTGCACATATCCTTTCTCATTTCAGTGTATTTATATCACCTTATTTATCATACCCATGGTGTCAGAAAAAATCTAAAATCTTCCCGTCTCGGTGTTACACTAAGAAAAACGTCCTGTCTCGGTGTTATATGAACAAAAAACAAACGTCCCCGCTAGGCGAGATCCCGTTTAAGCGGAATTACATAACCTAAATGCTACTTATACGCCATTTAATATAGCACAATTCAGAATAAGCAACCGAACAGATTTCTCAAAAAAGCTTCTAGAAAGTTCTAGAATATTTTTCGACGAAAAAACAACAAAATGCAAACCAATACTCGGCGTACCGAAACGGTCACTGACCAATAATTCCAATACTCATTTAATGGCGATGCGCGGGTAAAGAAAAAAATTGCGATTGCATATGTGAATATGCAGAATATGAGAACTGAAAAGTTTCTGAAAAGTTTCAACTGTTTAAAACCATTCATGCGTGCAAACAGTCCTGCAAACTTAACCTATCATTTCAAAATATATATTTATCAAAACTTTAAAACTCAAAAGACGGTCACGTTGATAGTTAGGGGAAAAAATATGTTACTCTTGTTGCGATTTTAATAGCAAGCAAAATGAAGTTATTTCATTTAGTAGCGTTCCTATACTTAGCAACTGTGATAAATTGTAAAAGAAGTACATTAGCAAAGAAGGAAGGGGAATTGTGTCAAAACGCAAGATGCGAAAAAGTCGCCGATCGAATTTTGAAAAATTTAGATGTGACAGCAGATCCATGTGAAAACTTTTATCAGTATGCTTGCGGAGGATGGATTAAAGACCATACAATTCCTACAGGGAAACAGGAGTACTCCGCAATTGTAGAGTTATCAGATAACAACGATAAATATTTGAAAAAACTTTTACCAGACAAACAAAAGAACGACACGCTGACAATAAAAAAAGTTAAGGATTTTTATAGATCTTGCTTAGATGTAGAACAAATTAACTCGTTAGGCTCGAAACCTATAAAAAAGTTTTTAAACAAGATAGGTTCATGGGATATTAGCCCAAACTGGAAAGGAAATGAATGGAATTTTACAAGGACCTTAAGATTATTACATAAAGAATACCCAGCTGAGATATTTTTTACTGTTGACGTTGATGTGGATCCAAAGAACAGAACTGAGAATATAGTAACAGTAAGGTTTCTTTTATCTTTTTGTCTTTCCTTCCAAACATTATCCAATATATGCTAACAAATGCCAGTCTTCTGTTTAGATTGACCAAGCGAAGTTGAGTTTGCCACAAATATCATATTTCGTCAATAAAGAGGTCAGTGTTATCAAATATAATTTTAGTATTAGAAAAGAAATCATTGTTTTCTATTTTAGTTTCACTTTTTCAGGCATTGGAAGAAGTCGTGAATTACGCAACTGATATAGCTCTTCTTACAGAGGATATCAAGAAGGAAGATGATCCTGAAATGTATGAAGCAGTATTACAAAAAATGAAGGATGTTGTAACATTTGAAGAGGCGCTTGCCAAGGTGAACGATGACTTTTCTTGTGACTATGTTTCCACATAGGAAGAAATGACCTAACTATTAAATGTGATATAACGTAATTAAATCTTCTCCAATTGTTAGTGAATGTAGCCACCTTCTGGGCAAACGCATGCACCATGTTCGACCTACATGTTGGACTCGTTCCCACATGCAAAAACAGGTGTCCAGTGGATTTAACAACCTGCACCTGGCATATAATAGAAACCTTTATTAGTTCCATGTTTTGCGCAAATCTAAATAAGTTTCAATTAACTTTAGATTTCTGTACCAAAACAAGCCAAAAGATATGCAAGAACTTCTATAGAACATTTGGAGCAGGCGATACCCGAGGTATTTTCATTATAACATTTCCTTCCATATAAATACTAAAGTAACTGTTACTGAAGGCTTTGTTATTGTTTTTCAGTTTCCATGGCTTAATCATTTAAAAGAGGTTTTAAGTCCTCGAGAAGTAACAAAGGATGATAAAATAGTTGTTTTGTCCAACGATTACCTTGCCGATTTGGTTAAATTAATTAATCTCACCGATCCATCGTAAGCATTTAGAATTTCTAATTCAAACTTTAAAACTTCATCACAGCAGGAGATTACTATTTATTTCCTGTTAAAATGAAAATTAGATATCAAAACAAATAGCAGATGATATGACAAGGATAAAATCGTTTTTTCCGCAAGGTTGCTAAACTATCAATTCGTCGAGGTTCAAAAATTAGAAATCATTAGAAATTTTTACTTTCATTGATACAACAGGCAGAATCTGAATTGAACGTCTTTTACGCCTTCATACATCGCCACTACCCCAGAAATCTTCCAATCAAAAAGTTCTGATTTAGTATATTCACTTGGTGGTACTTCGTCAAAACGTACTGCTTCCTTTCTCTTTAAAATATTTTTGATAACAAAATTTTCGGTTTTAATTGGCTTTAAGGAAATTTATCGAAGTCTTTCAAGCTTACTTTCTTACAATGAACAAAATCTGTAAAATTGGTTTTTGCATTCGGCACTCTCTATGTGTTAACGGTAGCATGGTTGCTAAGTAGCAGAACAATACGTAGAGAACATCTCCGTGTTTTCTTTGCAATAATCTGGAAAATATCACTCAAAAACTTCTACATCCCAAGAGGTCTTGTGATAGTGATATCATTTGAGAAAACTTTATGTCACCAAAATTATTAATCAATTATACCATTTGACATCATGACAATTTTGGTCTCGTTTACAATATCAAAATTACTTCTAATCATTCTACTGGGAGTTTTAATAGCACAGACTTAGAAAGTAAAGAAAACAGTAAAACAATACACCTTTCTCGAATTCATGTTTATATGTCACATCCTGAGTCAGTTGTCCATACGGGCCTCGATTTTGTTTTGAAAATTAACAAAAATTGTCTTTAATATCTATCTTACAGTACTGCACTAGCCTGTGATATGAACTTGCATGTAGCTATGTATTTGAAAGCAGTTTTAATTCTTTAATTTGTTTTTTCGGCATTTGGATAAATTTGGACCAAATATGGGATCACTTCTTATTTTCGCCAAAAAAGGTCGATTCGGACCAAATTTGGATCAAATATCTAAAATGTTTCAATTTGTATAAGAATTTGCATTCCTGTCGGTTTTCAAATTTGTGGAAAGTTTTTCATATTATGGTAAATAAAGGTGATTGCTTCAATTTTCATGATAATTCGTATACAGAACAATTCAAAAGTGCGGTTTCAAGTTTCTTCATTGTTAATAATCTGTTGTTGAAGGCAATTTGACTAATGGCGGAAACTGTTATAGCTTCTAATTCTTTCATTTTGCCCTGAGTCACAAAGACTGGAAGCTGCGAGGATTAACACTGCTTTTTTGAAGCCCCTTAAATTTGGAACCTCTATCAGGGAAATATGTCGAATTTTTGGGTAGATGACAAAAATTTTCCCCGGAAATTTTTTTCTGAACCTTTATGTGAGCAATAACAGGCCGGGCTGGTTTTTTGTTTCCATGAAATCGCAAACGTACTTATGGGAAAGTTGTAGTAATTTTTCGATAAACGAGTGAACGAAATATATGGAAGTAGTCTAGGTTGTTGTTATTGGGTGAAACTGCAGCTAAAAATACTTCGATTATTGTCGGCTTTATTAAACCGAAAATGAAGTTCAATCAGTATGTGTGCAATTTTAAAAGGAAATCGTAGTTGTTTCTTGTTTTGTCTTGATTCTACTGAGGCTGATTTGGATTAAATGCCGCGTTTTTCATCGTCATTTATCAATATGCACATATGTACATACACAATGGCAGACACGCTGCTATCAAATGATTGCGGGTGGGGTATTTGCCAATTTGTACATCATTATCATTCCTTACGTTTCCAAAATTAGTTTTCCTACAATATACGTAAAAGGAAGAATTAAACTGCTAGAATCATCTTTATTACGAAAAGAGACAAGACTCTGAGAATGAAGTTCTTAATGTAAATCGCTGTTCAATGTTTCTTTAACGTACTTAGGAGTTGCTTATATGGAAGAAATTGTCTCGCTTAGCCGGGACGGGATATTTTAACGAGATCTCGCTATTGCATTCATTTCTTTTGTTTTATGAGATTTGGGTTATATGATAAAAAATCATCACTCTTAAACGGGATCTAACTTGCATAGAAGTGGAATCTAGACTAGCCGGGACGTTTTTTATTCATATAACACTGGGCCGGGACATTTTTTCTTCGTGCAGATTTTTCCGGCCTCAGGCATGTGCATATGGTAAATGAATTTCAAAACAAGCTTTAAATGATGGCGGATAAAAAATGTATAAAGCGAGATTTCCATTTCAAAAAATTATACGCGTATCAGCACGTACCGTATCATTAAGCATGCGGATTGATTGTAATTTGCAAATACGCGTATCAATAATTCTCTTTGCGTACCAAAAAATAAAATTGAATTGCATTCAACTTTTCTTTTGCAATACGCGTATCACTGGAAAAGATAACCAACCACACTACTAAAATTTTGCAACGTCTGCAGTTTTGCATGATGTTCTGTAAAAAAAATACGAACACATTTTTGGAATGGATATTAATACGCATATTGCATTTTGTAGAAAAAAACCGTCTTCTTCGAAAAAAATATTATTACGGTAGCAGCGAAAGCGAATACCGTATTAAAAATTCTTGGACTGCTGCTACTACTACTACTACTACTACTACTACTACTACTACTACTTTGTCCTCCGGCCGAAATGGCAGTTAAGTTTACGCTTTAGACCCGAAATTTCCTTAACGAAACTATATAAATTGCAA
Organism: Turritopsis rubra; assembly: GCA_039566895.2. Taxonomy (NCBI): domain Eukaryota; kingdom Metazoa; phylum Cnidaria; class Hydrozoa; order Anthoathecata; family Oceaniidae; genus Turritopsis; species Turritopsis rubra. The sequence goes on from CM077628.1 coordinate 10,350,680, forward strand.
TGAACAACGCAGGCTAGGATTTTTCAAAAGCTTATCAAAACATTTAATAAGTATTTCTTTCGTATTTTACCAATTATTCACGGAAAAAAACGGATCTTCTTCCCATGAAGTACAAAATAGAGGATTTCAGTTACTTCCAATTCGAAGAAACAGTTGATATTAAGTATTATTTTGTTGTAAGTAATGCCTCGTGCTTCGAAGCTTCTTACTTTAACTCTTAGACCTTCTTATAACTATTCTTGTTTGTTATTTAATCGATTTTGGTTTACTTTGTTTGTCAGAGTTTAAAACGCGTATTTCGGTTGGATTTTTCGGATGGATTTTTCAGAAGGATGTTACAAATCTGCATATTGTCTCATATTTCGCATAATTGACAAATTTGTCTCCCAAAAGGACCCTGTTTTAGATTGTTGAAATTTACCAGCATCATTGTTTCGGTGATGAAATAAGCTTTCCAGGATAAGTAATGCCAGTAACAACTCTTCCGAACATATATATTATAGACGAAAAGAAACAGTAATTCCAGTGCAGCAAAAATCAATCGATTTAACAAACCTGAACGTCAGCTTGAATAAGCCTCAAGGGAAAGTACAAGAGAAATATTACCTTTAATTTATTGATTTTATTCAAAACATGAAGGATGCCCAAAGAAACGTGAGCTGCAAAAATTACTTTACAAAACTCTCGAATCTATTTTGGTTCATGGGAGTGTCGGGAAATTAAAATATCTAAAATCTATTGACAAAAGAAAGCATATATAGTTTCTTTTCATTTAATAAATATTATGAACTCAAACTTAGAACTGTACTCATAGTCTGTATCAAAACACTAAAAGTTATAAGAATGAGTCTCTTTTTAGAATCTTGAGTAACTACATGGCATGGCGGATGGTAAAAGACATGGTTCCCTTTTTAAGTAGCGATTTCACTGAAAAATACAATAAGTTTCGATCAAATTTGACAGGTTTATCCAATAATAAAACGCGAGAAGAAATTTGTTTCAAATATACCGATGAAATATTGGGTCCATTGGTGGGCGCTTTGTTCATCCGACATGCATTCAGTTCAAATGATAAGGCGGAGGTTGAAGAAATGATGGAGTTAATTGTGAAATCATTTGAAAAAAATGCAGCGACAGTGGATTGGATATCAAAGCAAACGATAAAATCTGTAAAGGAGAAGGTATAAAATGTAATTTCTTTTTTTCAATTAATCTCTTTTCAAATGATCTTATACCTGAGGATAGTTAGCAGTTGTGTGTTTGAAACGTTTCTTACTATTTCTGTACACTTATTGTTCTGATTTATTAGGCAAACGCAGCTGTCATTAAAGTTGGCTACCCTGACTATTTGTATAACGAAACTCAATTTAGAGAGAGATATCAAGAGGTTCAGTATAATTTGATAAACTCTTGGTGTTGGAATTTTGCATATTTTGCATATTTTAATGTTTGTATTATCTTTTAGATAATCATCAAGCCTAATACGTTTTTTAACAATGTGGCAAGTATTGATAAGTTTTCCAATAAAAGAACATTCCGGAAATTAGATAAACCTGTGGATCCGCATCAGTATGTACTTTCCTTCATTAACGTAACAAACACATTGTAACGTCCACGATGTTATCCAAACAATAACACAAGTTGCCGTACTTTTGGCGGGTTTTTTATGTAGAAAATAACATACAGTCAAATACCGATAACTGGAAACTCCGAAGGACCAATGAACATTGGGGGGGGGGGGGGGGGGGGGGGGGGGGGGAGCCACAACAGTGCCAGTTACTGAAAGTTCAAGTTTTTTAAGGTTCGAATTATCGCATTTCTACTGTAGTCGCTCTCTTCTTTTAGATGGGTTAGTGTTCCACATATGGCAAATGCGTTTTATGTGGTTACAAAGAATGAAATTGTTATTCCAGCTGGAATATTGCAGCCACCGTTTTTCTATGGTGAACCGATTCCAAGGTTTTCTTAATTATCAGCTTTACTATGATTATAACGTCGTGCGAATGAGTTTGCGAAGAGAATGGCGACATTGTGAACAAAATTCAGCCGTATTTTTTACCAAATTTTAGTATAGGAAAACCATGTTTGATTTCAATTTCATATAAAATAACAAGAACCTAGTAAAACCTACAATTTTACCAGTCTTGCACTGCAATTCACAGAGATCAATTTTGTGTGATATTTGCTTTATCTTTCTGTAGATCAGTAAGTTATGGTGCCATTGGTCACGTGTTAGGTCATGAATTAACGCACGGCTTCGACACATTAGGTAAATAAGTTTTTTAATCTCCATATTTTTTTATTCTGATCAAAATAAAATTTCAATGTTACCAATCTCGTTTTAATCAAGTATTTTCCTCTGAAACAAACAATCGCACTTTTCACCAGAGTAAAGGAAGTCTTGGTGTTGAGCCATACTATACTTCTATCCACATCTGCTTTATCAGTTGCTAGGACTGAATTCCCTCTGCTGGTTTCTTTGTCGTAACCACCATATGGAATAAATACAAGCGGCGAGAAGAAGCCATGCTCTTCTAGCATAGTACTCTTCTAGCGTATGTTTTCTTCTTTTCATTTTCGTTTTCTCTGAAAGCACGCTCAATAGTTTGGTTGCGGTGGGACGGTGCGATGGATTAAAGATCCTTACATAAAAAATGCCCGCTGACCCCATTGTCAAAATCCACGAATACTTAAATCTAATCTTGTTAAGATATCTTAAATCTCCATCATTTTTCGACCCTTTTATACCTACACTCGTGAGTTCTTGAAGATGGGGTTCTGTTCCTACATGCTCTGTTGCGATGTTAGTAATCAAATCACGAATTTCGGCGCTGATGAATATACCCCCTTTCATGCAGCACAGCACCGAAAGCTTTTCCACATGTAAATGTATACATTTTTCACTCTATTGGTGATATCACTGTCACGATCATAGTCCTGTTTTTGTATTTAAATGTTCTTTCCCAGTCAATCGTTTCGAGTTGTTGAATTGTGCATCAATTTTCATGAAAATTTTCATGCAGAACAATTTAATAGTGCTGGTTTTAAAAAAAGAATTAATCAATGGTGAGGTTTTAAGAAACTCTTTTGCATATTTAGAGGAAGCCTTCCCTTATGATTGCAGTTTGGTTACAATAAGCTCACTTGCAGAAAGCCTTTTACCCGTGCAGACTCTAGTTATCGTTATGGTTTCTAAAAGAAAATTAGCTAAAGACTCACGCAATGATCTTCTTCAAAATTCTGAACGTGCTTATAAATGCTGTATTTACTTTTATACATTTTTTATCTTTCTCCTTCCTTCTACTTCGGTACTCTCCTATGTATTCGAACTGTTACTTCCATAATCCGGCAATTACCCTGTTTTCTTGTCTATGTATATCTAGATCAGATTGACTAGCCTGAATTACGTGTAGAATTACATACGATGCATACTCAACCTGGGCGTGCCTTCTTTTTTTGAACTCGCCTCTCGCATTCACTAACCATTCACTGAATAGAACTGTCTCTTTTGCACACCCTGCAAACTTTTATATTTCTGAGTAGATTTAGTTTGGGCGTTAACATCGACTTTTCTGTTTCGTTCATCATAACTCCTTCCTGAAACTAGGTTTATTTACAAACAATAAAATCTGTTTCTCTGACTGACCGAAGCTATCTTTCTGACTTTTTCTTCTTAAATTCTTGAATATATTCACTTATTTACTTCATTATCTCTCCTAGCAGCTACTAATCAATCGTCACGCAGTCTCTCTCTCGTTTAGTCTTGAAAATGTTGCTGCGTATAAGTATTGATACCTTCTTCTTTTATACTAATATATTCATACCTCGATCGCAACTAGGGGTTAGGGAGGTGCAGGTCCCCAATTCTTTAAAAACATACTGCGTTCCATTTTTTCTGAGATAACAACACGCAAACTCAACATAAAAGCAAGGGCATTACTATATTTAATTGGAAGATAAAAAAGTTTGAGGCAGGCAATTCTCGAGTTATTTTCCTCGAGTTATTTTATCGAGTTATTTAAAGTTCGAGGTATGACGTCGTAATGACAAAAAATGTTAACTCCAGATTATTATTATTATTATTAACGTTTTTTGGGATCCATATACAGTATAACCCCGTTAAGTCGGACACGGTTTAAGTCAGACTTTTCTTTAAGTCGGACTAAAACCTTGTCCCCCTTGGATCTAAATAAGTAGAGTCTGACTTAAGACGAAGTTCGGATAGGTCGGACTCCCGATAAGTCAGACCGATTATTTCGGTCCCCTGAGAGTCCGACTTAACGGGGTTATACTGTAATTACAATGGTTCTTCTCCCTATATTAAATAATCATATTGAATAAATAAATAAAGTAAATAAGACAAGTTATATATTATTGAATATTGAAGGTTATTTAAAGGAATATCGAATATTGAAGGAATATCGAGTTATATAACTCGAGATTTTAATTTTTATTAGATTCTCTAATTATTTTGTAATAATCCTTCAGTACGTAATAGTATGTATTTATGCTTTTTTTTCAAAACCTCCCTTGGCCTATATAAGTCTAGTTGTATACTTCTCCCTCCCGTCTCCACTTACAACCTCTCATTCTATGGGAATGTTGTGTACCTAACGTTTATCTTGCTTTCCTGCTTTCCTTTTCTAAGTACTTACCACAGTACATTCTGCAATGCCAAACTCGCGTGTGTGACTCTTTCAACGTCCTGACTCAAATAAAAATAACCACATTCAGCTTATTTTTTAATACCAGGAAGAAAATTCAATAAACTTGGAGAACTTATTCAAAAACGGACAAAATGGAGTGATCCTTCGATAACTTCTTTTGAGGAACGAGCCAAATGTTTATCACGTCAGTTCAGCAAATATAAGATCGGAGATTCCTTATCTGTAAGTAAATATAGTTTTTTTTTCTTTTCTTTTTTTTTCATGTCGATCAGCAAGTGTGATTTTTTTCTTATTAGATCGATGGTGCTAATACATTAGGAGAAAATATAGCCGATGGTGGTGGTGTAAAGATGGCCTTTATGGTAAAACAATAATAATCGTATCCTTGAAAATTATTTTTTCTAGTTCGTTTTATTCTAAGGCAAAAATGACTTCATTATCCAAACCTGTGATCTATCTCTGTGGAGCAATTGGAGACCTTTACGACCCAAATAGGTGTCTGCGATTGGAACGTTTTTTAGCCTTTCTGATTAAAAAGACGAATTGCACTGTCATGGACGAAGCAACTTTTCGCGTAACCAAATATGAAAATTCACCATGATAACAGTCGGTTTCTAGAACTATCCGTTATAAGGAGGTGTATGATAAAATAATTCCACTATATTATATATATATATATATATATATATATATATGATATTGGAATGATCTTCAGTACTCAGCAATGCATGAGCGGTATTTCATAAGTATTTCATGATGTATTCCTTCTTATAGGGGACACATTTTCCAGGTCCAAACCTGTAACGGACGCCTACTCGTAACGGACCCTCCTTTTAGGAAATATATTTTTGTGGTCCTGATGGTGTCCGCTATAGAGAAATATGTTAATAAAAAATTCTTTGAAACCCTTCCATATAACTTTGTTCACTAAATAAGGTCGGGCATCCTTTCCAAAATTCCTGTTCAGCGTATTCATTAAACTCAACTTCGTTTTCAATGTTTTTCAATCATCCTAGTAATCACTGAAATAATGAATTACATAAAAGTTGAGAGGTTGAGAGTACTGACTAGGCTAAAATACGTTGTTTAAACAGAATTGGGCGAGGTGTATATCTTTGTTACTTGAGTCTTTTCCTGATAACTGTTCAATGAAATGATTGAAATCTTTTGCAGGCATACAAAGCTTGGATTGATGAAAATGGTTCTGAGTATTTACTCCCAAAAATCAACAGAACAAACGAACAAATGTTTTTCATTGGTTATGCTCAGGTATTGTTTCGTGCATACTCAAATTGAAGATGTCATCAAATATGATTCAGTAGTCATTTGAAATTTGTAGATTTGTTAATATACAAAAACTGCATATAAATCTTGTAACTGAATATTTCCATTCCTTTTACAACAACGATAGAAAGAATGTCATGTTTCAACAGAGGATGCACTAAAAGAGGCAATCAAAGATGATGTCCACGCCCCCTCCATGTTCAGGTTAGTTTACTTTATCGAGATCCTTGTATATACCTTCGTGTAAAACGCGTTGATTTCAACATGGACGTATAAAAAGAGAAGGACTTACAACTTCTATAAATATATTGAAATAAACCTCGCCTCCGGTTATTGAAATGAATGGCAGTTTTGAAACTCCCTCAAGCATAGGTTAAAATACATGCTGCTATTGGCTTCTAAGATTGTAACAACCAACCAGAAATGAATTTCAAGATATTACATTTATTTTGTTGCCGATTTTTAAACTCTGATTCCTCACGACCTCACACAGTCTCAACCAAACTTTCAGAATCGGCGTCAGTCAGCCTTCTTTCGAATGTTTCGTAAAAACTATATCCACTAACTAATATATAATTCGTCAAAATTGGCTGTATACGCCCATTCGGCATTTAGGAAAAGGTTGAGTAGTAGTTTTGAAGAACTAATGAAAGTCGCAAATTCATTATGCAATGCAAATTTCTTCTAATTTCTTTGATTTTCCACAATGTGTGAGGCATAAACAATAATCCAATGAAACGCAAGACGAGGTTTATATCAAAGAAATGAAACAGAGAAACAGAGAAACAGAGATGTGACACTCTATGTCGCAAACGCCACTATATGTCACAAAATCACAACTTTATGTCACCACACTATATGTCACAAAGCTTATGTTCACCATACTGTCATGCTAAATGAGAGAAACTGAACTACCGGTTAAATGAGAGAAACTGAACTACCGGTTAAATGAGAGAAACTGGACTACCGGTTAAATGAGAGAAACTGAACTACCGGTTAAATGAGAGAAACTGGACTACCGGTTAAATGAGAGAAACTGAACTACCGGTTAAATGAGAGAAACTGGACTACCGGTTAAATGAGAGAAACTGAACTACCGGTTAAAATAAGATCTTAAACGTGACTTAAGGGTAAAATCATATCTAATGTCAAAATGACATCATACGCTATTCTTAGAACTCGTAATTTTAGGGTTAGATCAGTAAATCTTGGCACAAAGATAAAACACAACAATAAGAATCCATCACGCATGTCTTTGATGAAAATAGGTGATGTAATGATGACGTCATATCGATCGCTGAGAATTAAGAAAACGCACCTTCAGTTTATAAAATACTAAATTATTTGTGTGTTTTTTTAAGCTTTATTGAATGTTGGCAAAAATCTGTATCTATCTTTAAGTTCCTTTTTACTAACGTCATGTTTCATTAATAACGTCTATGACGTATATATGACGCCATCATTCACGTAACTTAACTTGTAAAGAAAATATGAAATAATTTTTTTGCGACCTATATAGTGTCAATTTAAAAAAAAAATGCCGACATTTTGTGTTAATATTAACAAAAAAATACTATCTTAAGGGGTAACTACCCTCTAAAATGTAAGATTTTATGTTTTCAAGGTTTGAAGATATTTCCACATGATTTTTGAGTCTCGTTAGCTTTCTGTTTACCACAGGCGTTCTAAAATCTTATAACCGTAAATATGACTAGGGTTTCTATACGTGTCGATCGCTCGCGTTAAGCGGCGCCCTTTAAGATGGCGTAGGGGCGTCTTTAGGTACAATCTGTTTCACCGAATCGGATTTTTTTTGTTTCAAAAGGTGTGGACGTGCTTCCAGCTCCGAAAAACATTCGAAAATTCGGTGATTATTTTCAAACTAACGTTACTCAAAAGTTGGATTTCTGAATTCCTAGAACAGATATCTCATGTAATATCGACGCAAATAAGTTGCCATTTTATTACTATTTATTTTGTCTCGATTATCCAGTCGCACAGTGGAACGTCTAATCCGTCCAAAACTGACCAATCTCAGGAAAACCCAAATTTTAAATTTATGCTTCGTTTACTTCCAAAGCAACACCCTTCAAATAACGCCTCCAACAGCTCAAATCTATGGAATGTGTAACAAAAATTCATACTTGCCCTGGAACATTAATTATTCATGAGATGCCGAAACATTCTTTCTCATCATATTTTGATACAACTTGTTAAGTCCCATCAATGAAAGCTGAAAAATGCAATTTTGATAATTTTTGAATCTTGAGGGTAGTTCTCCCTTAAACACTGGGACATATAGTGTTGAATATTGCGACATAGAGTGGCGATTTTGCGACATAAAGTGGCGTTGCGGCATATAGTGTCACATAAAGAGAGAAACAATTAAGGAGTGGGTAGAGAAAATGAAATAATGAAATTAAATTGAAAAATTCAGAATATACGTATAAAAATTGTATAATTATCTAAACATCAAAAAATTATTTTTAAAAGCTTAAAAATTCCTTATTTGATTGTTAAAATAAAAACCTTTTCCTGCAAGATTCGAATTTTATACTTGGAAGTCGTAGGATGCATTTTTTGTTTCTCGTCTTGTTGTCCATGATTTCAAAGTTTTCGCGTGGATTTCCCTTGATGCAGTTGAATACTCGTAAGCAGATACGCTTTTTGGTCAGTTCTCCGATGGTAACTAAATTCAATCTTTTTGGTACATTTCCTTTGTATACGTACGCTTTGCTCGATTTTTCAGATTGTGAATCTTTGTCTGAAATGTTTTTGAAGGGTTTCCAGTGAGGATCGAACAATATGTAAACAATGCAATCAACATGGTTTTGTGTAATGTTAGGGCTGCATCGACTGTTAGTTGAGATTGAACGCGTTTCAGTAGGTACAATCTTCCTGACGCCGTTTTGTACACTGATTTCATGTGTTCACGAAGAGATAGTGTTTGGTCCAGTTGTACACCCAGGTATTTGTAGGTGACAAACGACAAAATATGGTGGTGTTAATTAACCTCTAATGATTCGATCCTGACTTGAATACTGGGGTAATTTCTCCAAGTTTGAAATCAGTTGACGGCTTTCTTTAACGACATGTTTATGATATGGCATAGGGGTTTAGCAATTATGATTGCAGCGTCCTTTAACATGCCTGGTGGAAGGTCGTATGGCCCACTCGACTGTTTCCTTGAGAGTTTCTTAAGGAGTTTGAAAACTTCAGAAACAGTCACTTGTTAAAACAAGGTGCTGTACTTTTTTCGGTGAACTTGGGAAGGTTTAGAGCATACAAATACGACTTTGTTTTAAGTTTCAAAGCAATATTGGAGAAAAAAGAACAAAATCTTGTAGCAATCGTTTTTGTATTATTTATTATCACGTTATCTACCAGGAATGCCTTGGTACACGATACTTTTTCGTTTACTGGGAATATCCTTATTATAGCCTTCCAAAATCGATCAGGTTTGTTGGCTGAATTGAGTGAATGGTTGTGTTGGCTTTTAACATTCTAACAAGGATATTGACATGTTTTGAATGCATCAAAGTCTGTTGTTAGTTTAGACTTAAGAAACTTTCGGTGGAGAGCGTCACGGTGGTTCATTTCCGCTTTGAGTTCTTGCGTATCCATGGAGATCGTTTACCTTTTACACGTTTCGTTATGAGAGGGGCATAATGGTCTATATTTCTCTTTCATTGAGGACCAGGCAGTATTCGCGTTTTGGTCGGAATAAATTTTGTTTCAGTCTTCATTTTGTAGCAAGTCAGTCATAAGTCAGTTGGGTTGTAATTTGTGTAATTTTTGACATTTGATTTCATATGGCAATTTATTGTTACTAAATTTTCTAACACATCCAATGGCATAATGATCACTTAGCGCTGTTGGAACAATTTTAATGGAAGAGAGATTTTCTGTCAATTAATGATTCTGTTGCATCAGTCACCCGAGTTTGTCCCTTGGCACATGTAACCATGGCAACAGTTCATTTGTTTGTCACTCGATTTGTTAAGATAATGACAGTTCAAATCGCCGATAATTATAGTTTCTTTGTTCACAGCAGAAAGTTTTTTGAAAGCTTTAAAAAAGTTTTTAATGATGTGTATTGAGCGAACTGTTGAACGTTAGAGAATACAAACAAAACTGCCTCGTGTGCCGTGAAAGAATGCCACAAAAAATCTTTTTTTATTTTTGTTATGTTTTGTATTGCCTGTTAAAACGCACGTGTTATCTTTTACAACGGAAAAGCTCTAAGTACAAAAGTACATAAGTGCGCATATGCGCATCATAAAATATGCTAATTTATTTTCTAATCTGTGAACCGAAAATAACTTAGTTTATTTACTTTTTCTGACTGTTTGGAAAAGAACAAGAAAGAATACTTGTCAATTCGCGACAGGTTTTCGTAATATATTGCGATAGTATATGTCGTACCAGATCCTCAGATCGTGACCGGATCGTGTGCGTGACAATTACAAAAGTAAGTCCTACGAACTATAAATTAGTATGTAATTATATGGAGCAATATAAACATGTACAAATCAACAAGCGACGAATAGCTATTCCTTCCCTTTCTTTCTTTGATGAAAGCTGCTGTTCAATTACTCCCGGATAAAAACTTTTAGAACTCCGATGCCAAAGTGGGTGCCCAGTTCCAAAAGAAACCGTAAGGAACTGAAAAGCACATTTACAAGACTTTGTACATGCGTCAAATCGAGTCTTAGATAAACTACAACAGTATTTACAATGGTACAATATTTTGCTACGCTAGACATACCCAAATACATTATCCCCTGACGCAACCTCGCATCAATTGTTATATTATCCTGATGCACCCTCGCATCGAAATATATCATTCTGATGTGCATACAACAATATAGGATAATTTTGAATACATTTTCTAACAGAGTAGCAATTAAACTCAAATTCGGATTGAAAAAACGCAAAAACACAAAAGAAAACGACTTGTTCAAACTTCTAGTCACGAAAGTATCTGAACGACGTGTGATTTTTGACTTCAGAGACCCGCCCTTTTATAAACTATGCCACGTTATCCTTAATTCACGTCACAACACAACATCTTCCCCTCTGTCGTAAGAAGTATTTTGATCGCAGCGAAATATCGGTGTTACGTCAGCTTCGTCTATATCTAAAAATAACAAGACTGGCAGAAGTAAAATGTTCAATATTTTCGCCATTCACTTAAAGGCCTCTTATGCCGTTTGGGGTATTGTTTTCTAATGGGTTGAGGCAACTCCGCAGTCCGGGGAAGGGGCTTAAAATGAGAAATGTTACGGGTCAAAGTATTTTCGTGACATTATGCACTGTAGCACGGCATTGGCGTAGAAATTTGTAGCATTCGGTCTCCATATCTTTGCCTTCGATGTAGGCGGAACTTATTGCTTTCATAAGTGGTTTGTTAAAGTTCTCAGCTTGGCCGTTCGCTTGTGACCAAACAGGTGTAATGCGATGATGTATGATGCCGTTTTCTTCCATGAACGATCGAAGTTCTTCGACGGGAATGGCGGTCCATTAGCGGTAATGACTTTTGTGGGGTTTCCGTAAGCAGCAAATGTCTTATTTAAAAATTAATAAGCGATTTTGCGGTATTACTCTTCAGGAACGCTATCTCTGGGTAACGTAAACGTTTATCGACAATAACCAAGACGTAGTTCAGCACGGGTATTGGTCCTAAGAAATCTATATGTAAAGTGTCCCATACGCTTTCAGGAATATCAGGAATACCAGTTGTATTGAAGGTGGAGGTTTAGAAGGACCTGTGCATTGACACAAAATACAGTTGCTGATGAGGTCCTCGACCATTTTATCCATGCCGAAGAAGAAAACTTTAGTATTTCGATACCTTGATGACCGACGTGACATATCGCGACTGCTTCTTTCTCGAATTTTCTCGGTAAAACAATACGGTTTCCCTTTAGAATAACGTCATGCTTGAGATTGACGGTAAGCCAGTCTTTCGATATCTTTTGAGTGTGTCTATCGAAACGTTGCTCAAGTGTTTATATTTTTGTGGCTCATTCAGCATATACCAGTCGTTTACGCGAATAAGTCTCTTTAGAACTCGTAATTCGTTTTCTTTGGGTGTCGGATGATGTAGTCAGAAATGTTTTGGTCCGAGTTCACGTGTGGCAGTGAACGTGTAATCTTGCAGACGGAAGAACATGCGTTCGATTCGAAGCGGTACTTTTGAGTTGCTATTGTTTAAAAGGGTAATCAACGCTTTATGGTCATTAAACAGGGTAAATTCGCGTCCAAGCAGTTACAGCCTTTTTTTCTCGCAGGCAAAATAGGTACTCAAACATTCTCGTTCTATTTGACTGTAGCGACTCTCTGTATCGGTTAACGAGCGCGATGAATAGTTAATGATTTGCACATCGTCTTTGGCAGGGGTGCGTTGTAGAAGAATAGCAGATATGCCAACAGGGCTCGCATCGTAGTAAATGAAAGTTTCTTTTTTTGTCGCTAAAGTACGATACGCTCGATTTTTGTGCAGAGATAATCGTTTGAAAAGCAGTTTTACATTCTTCCGCCCACGTGAATACTATGTCCTTTTTAGGCAATTGTCCAAGTTGGTGTGTAAGAGTGCTGTAATTTGGCATAAAACGTTTCAGGTAATTCGCGAATCCCAGAAAACTACGAACCGCAGTGGCGTTTTCCGGTCGTTTCATATCGCGTAAAGCCTGAATTTTTGATTCGCTTGGTCGCATGCGTGTCTCTGAAAACACGTAGCCGTAATATTCGACGTTTGCTGAAGAGGTATTTATTGAGGTTTAAGGAAACACCGTTTGTTGTGAGCTGCTCAAGGGTTTGCTGAGTGTTCTATTATGTTGTTCTTGGGTAGCGCCGTAAACGAGGATATCGTCCGCGATATTAATAGCTCCAGGTATATCAGCCAAAAGTGTACGAATAGCATGCTGAAGTTCTTCGGAAGCAGAGTTAATTCCAAACGAAAGCCTCTTAAAGCGTTTTATTCAGTCTTCGGTTTGAAAGGCAGTTATGTTTCGTGAAGCGGGGTCTAACTCCAACTGGTGAAAGGCTTTTTTCATATCAAGTTTCGAAAAGTACTATGTACCCGTAAGTTTAGCAATGAGATCATCGACCGTAGGAGTCTTTACAAATCATTTTGTTTTACTCTCGCACAATAAAGTTGTGACGCCCATAATATTCAATGAGGGCTTTTTTGTAGTTTCAATGACTTCCTTTGATTGAGTTTTTGAAATGTTTTTAAATTCAAAATGTTCAAAGCAGAACCACTATCAACGAGAAAATCAACATCTTTTTCCACTTTTAACTTTGCAGTAAATTTGTCGATTGAAGTTTTAGCAGTATGGACGGGTTGCTTTTTCCCCGTTTGTAGACATAGACCACACATTTTCACCACCCTCAGTCCCAACCTCAGAATTAGAATCACAAAGAACAAAAGGAAAGAGAGGAGAGGAACATGTCTCAATTGCGTTACTTGATTTTTCATCAGCTTTTGTTTGTTTTTGCTTCGACTTTGACAAACAGCATTTTTCAAAATGACCAATTTTCGAACAAAAATTGCATTTCTTTCCCAGAGCTGGCCATTTTTTGTCGTGTGGAAAATTTCCGCCACGACGATAGTATTTCTTTTGAGACTGACTATTTGCAACTGAGTTTTTTCCTCTCCTTTCTTGTTGTCGACTCTTCGTGAATTTGGTAATCTTGTTTACGTCTCCTTTCTTTTCTTCTTCGAAGGCGTCTGTACGGAATTCCGTATCATCCAAATCGTTTCCATAAGCAAGCAACTGTTGTAATGTAGGTTCTGGTTTACGAAACCTATGTCTTCTCAGAGTGCGCATGCTCGTACCGTGTTCAATCTGTCTCTTAAGTTCCTGGTCTAAAGTAATCACATTTTAACGCTTGTGTTCGGAATTGGGTATAGTATTGGTGCAGCTTCTTGTCCGGTTCTTGATTCCGGTTCTTGATTCAATGTTCGTCCAGCGCGTAGCAACAGTAGTAAATTCTTCCACATCGAAAGTAGGAAAAACAGGCAAACAAATAGCCACTGGAGAAGAAGCATCACTTGTTGAAGCAATCGACATTTTGAACAGTAATCAGTTCTCGTAATAACCAAGTAAATTAAATTTATCCTCGTCGCCTGTTAAAACGCACTTGTTTTCTCTTCTCTATATTTTGACAACCGAAAAGCTCTAAGCACAAAAATACATAAGTGCGCATTTCCGCATCATAAAATATGCTAATTTAAGTGTTACGACACAACACAACAGCAATCTTTAATACCACATTTAGTTCTTTGGAAGGCTGACATCCACTTGGCAATTATCGTGCGCACTGACGGTCAAACCTACCAAGCTATTCGCTATTAATTATTGGAAGTGTAATAACCTGTGCAGATTATATTATATATACCTGCAAGCATGTCGCTTGGAAGTAAAATCTACGCTTTACCTGACGGTCTTAAGGTGTCATCCACAACGAGTACTTGGGCTTCCATCAATATAGGTGAGAAAACGTGAGAAAAACGTGAGAAAAACGTGAGATTATTTTGCTGGTATTTTTCTATCCTTTGTAATAAGTTTGCATTATATTGCGGCGCTAATTCGAGGATGGCGCTAATTCAAATAATTACAGAACAAATACTTCTGTATTGCCTTTTTCCTACCATTTTATTTAAAGTTATACGCAGTTAAGTTATTTTATACGTAGTTAAGTTTATCTATACGAATTTTTTTCATTTTGCACCTATCGGCCACGTAATGAAACTCAGAGTAATGTATTCATTTGGAAATATAATTTTCTCTTAAAATTATAATAATAATAATAATAACAACAATAATAATAATAATAATAATAATAATAATAATAATAATAATAATAATAATAATAATAATAATAATAATAATAATAATAATAATAATAATAATAATAATAATAATAATAATAATAATAATAATAATAATAATAATAATAATAATAATAATAATAATAATAATAATAATAATAATAATAAAAATGCCGACATAAAATATTTTGACAATAGCATTGAAAGGCTTTAGAAGTTAGTTGTAAGTCCTTCTCTTTCTATACGTCCATGATTTCAATAAACAACACCTGTAGAAAACATTTTCCCATTTGATTTGTCATTTAGAATTATTGGCACATTAAGTAATTCAAAAGAATTCTCTGATTCGTTTAAATGTGAACTTGGCACAAATATGAATCCTGAAAAGAAATGTGAAGTTTGGTGATTTGACGGGTTTTTTATGATATGTTACTAGTTTATTTTTAATGAATAAAAACAAATTTTGTATAGTTTTTATGATTTTGCAAATCCTTTTGTGTAATTACAATTAATTAGACATTAAATTTTTTTAGTAATTTGCCAATCAGGGGCGGTAACAGAATTTTAGATGCAGCTGGATGGCACAGGGGGTGACCCTAACTACGGTGGCCCAGAAGTGCAAAAAATTTCAAAGCACAAAAAAACTTAACCGCCTTTAATTGATCGTCTACTGGAAAAATAAGAGCTTTGTGCATGAGCAAATGTTGCACGAAACTAGCGCGTAAAGTATTTGTGGACGTGTTGTGTGTGGAGCAGTCACTCAAGCAAAACTTCTAACTTCCAAGTCTTCTATATTTATTTGATAAATGATAAATGATATTGTAATCTGGATTTGATGTCTCAAGCAAACTGCAGCCATTTCATTCTTGTTTTTCAGGCAGTACTTATAAAGGTTTCTTGTATAAAACAAATACGTGTTCAGTAAAATAACTTGAACAAGGATAATTCGGATAAACTGGGCAAAATTCCTTGCGTTTGGCATTCACTTAACCGGCAACCAGTTGTGCAACGAAAGATTTTTTTTGTGCCACGAAAGATTTTTTTGCACTTCTGGACCACAGTACCTAACACATAAATCAACGATTTTAATTGTTAAATCTTGCTTTTATCTGTCTCTTAAAAGAATTAGAAATTTAAAATACTGGATACATCCCTGCCAATTCTGAAGTATACAACATTAAGTTATGTTTTGTTTAATGGCGGTGCGAGGGAGGGTGGAGAGGGACAATATTGCAATATAGTACGTTTAATAAAATAATACTGTATACTGTGAATATCAAGTGTTTGAGGTCATTGTTATTAGATTCACAAAACCACCTCTCCCTCCAAACTAAATACTTATAAGATTATTGTGCAGATTAATTATTTTATTTTCATCATTTCATCTCCTTTTTTGTTTTGACGATCAGAATAAAAAATACTAAAGAATTACTTTTCCACATACTTCCTAAGATGAAGATGGTAGTAAGCATGTGTTCATTTAGTTGTAGTTTTGTTGTAGCTCTACTCCATCCTGCTTACAAATTTATACTTACTACAACTTTTCCAGGTTGGATCTCTGCCAAAGGAAATGACTAATTAGTATTTATTGTAAAATGTTGATTCAAAATTGTCAAATTATTTTTTTTCCGTCAAGTTGGAAAATAATAATATCCAGAAAAGTCAATTTTATCAATTTTATCTTTATTTCATTTTATCTTAATTCATTTTATCGTTATTTCATTTTATCTTTATTTCATTTTATCTTTATTTCATCTTTGTTCCATGAAAACTTCTTAAAGTCATCTTGTCATCTTGATGTTGATACATGCGTCTGCTCAGCTATTTTTTTCTTAATTTCATTTTTGAAAAAAGATTTCAAACTAATTAAGAAAACTCATTAGCTTTCGTTAAATCCGTAACTGATTTACTGATTTACTATTTTGAGCAATTACAGGATAGGCATGGGAAGGACGCGTTTAGTATCCGTTGTCGCCTTGCATCAGTCAGAAGAGATTTCGCCTCGTTTCTAAATTAATTATTATCTACTTGAACTTGATGTTCTCCTGAAGTATCGCTTCTTTTTTAAAAACGCCACAATCACCATCATTGCTCAGCTCCAAGCGAGACCAAATCTACTATAGCAGAATTTACAGAAAAGTCTATGAAACAACGAAAAAAGAATCCGTCCAAAGAAAAATTTATGTTGAGAACAACACAAAATATCATTCTACCAACAACCCCTGAAAAGTTACAAAAGATTTTCTATCTATGTTGCAATATGATAAAATATAATACAATCAACGTCAATAAATAAACTTGCAATTGATTACAAATCAAAAATTGTCAAATATATAAAAACAGACCAACAGGTTTTTAATGGCCAGGTTCATATTCTGCTGTAGGAACTACACACCAGCATGTTGAAGGAAAATTGTCTATATCAGCAACAGATGGAACACATCCATCTTCACATTTGTAAGTATCAGGTAGGTCTACCCCACAAGCTGTAAAGATTGGACATGATTCCACATTGCGTATACACTAAAGATGAATGAGAATTGCTTCGTTATGACATCAGGCGAGTCAGGGGGCACAGCATTGTAATTTTATGCCATCCTTTTAAAACCTACCAATACACTGCAAATGATGAACCAAAAGAAGATAGCAGTTTGTATTCGAACTAAAAAAAGAAATGGGATTGGTTAAAATTAACGTTGTATATTCCAATTGTGATGAACCCATTGGAACTATTGAAATATCTCGAAATTAGCTACATATGCAAGGACTTACACATTTTAAAGCCAAATTCCAGCAGATAATGAAAGGTTGTATCTTTTAGAAAGTAATTAGTTGAATGGTTCGACAAACAATGTTTCTTTTATAGTCAATAATATAATTATCCGGATGTATACCTTACGTAAACTAAATAACTATTTGGATATATCGAGTAAAAAACACATTTTTTCCGAATGCGTTGGCATCCTATTACGAGTTTTTATGCAATAAAACAATGAGCTTTTAAAAGCGTGAATGATAATTCTAATCCATAAAATTAATGAGCAGTCATGCCAAGGAAATGTTTGTTCTCTAACAAATCTGAGACTGCCAAAAATATTTTTATCAAAACGCGCCGTGCGCCGTCTCAAAACTGGGCTTTCAACACCGCAATGCAGTGTTGTAAACGATCGACCAACAAATGGTGTGTTCCTGCGATGATGATTAAATCAATGAAACAGATGCAGATGATGTTGGTGAAATTCGTGTCTTTAAAATGTTTATAAATCTTGAATCGTTTTTAAAAATATCTCGACCGTATATTCTTTTTATTGGTTATTTATCACACAAGTAATGCTTGATAAAACTCAGTTCAGCGATCAACTTCTTAGCCCTTATTTTGCTATGGGGACAAAGAACAACACAGTTGATTTATAAAAGCTAACAAAAAAGCTTTCAGTTTACACTGGCGGTCGTCATTTCCTTTCCTTTAGAAATCATTGAATAACAACGTTGTGAGAAAATAGGTGAGGTGGTTTTAAACAATGTCTCACAGTAATAACAATTCTCTTAATCACCTCACAGTAATTTCGTGTAGAACAAGGTTTCCTGCAGAATTCATCTTAATGGAGAAGCGACATATTTCGTTTTTTTCCCCGCCTGATAAGACTGAAAGGAGAACCAACTATGATCGGCTGCCACTGGAAAGACACGTAGCTACAAGGGGACTGGGGCAAAGATCATTATATTTTTTCTTAAAAAGCAATCCCTTTTCTGGCGATAGTCTTTGAAAATCACAAAGGACAACCAAAGGGACCGAAGGGATGAGGGAGCAGCGGGGTGTGCGGCAGGGGATACATGCTATGCCACTTTTGGGCATTGTTACCCTTTTTACACGGCTAAAATCTAAAAAAGACTTCAGTTTGTCACTAAAAACGTCAATTTTTATCCCTTTTATATCTTTAAAGTGAAATAGCTGTTAAAGAGCGTTTAGGAAGGTTTAACAATGAAAATTTTGTTCGTCCCCCCAACCATGGTGGGGAAAATTTAACACCACTTTTGTTATTTTGGAGATGCTTAGCCTATGAAGTTGATAAAATATCATAGGAAACAGTAGGCTTGCAGAATTAAGAAATAACAACATTAACATCTATCATCAAAACATTTTTTTTTTCTTTCATTTCGTTTACTTTGGACTATCCTATCAAGAATCTTTTTTCCGCCGACCAAAAAATCTCTCCAACACTTATCTTCTAAAGTTTCTAGTTGTGTTGCAGCACAGAGGTATTGGGAATTCCTAAATAAATTCCTAAGCAGATGTTCTTTTGTGTGAAATATAGGCCAAGACTAAATGGTTTAAATGGTTTAAATGGTTTAAATGGTTTAGCCACACAGCTGCAGTTTCTTAAGGTAGTTCTCAAATCTGCAACGACGAAACGCTTCACAGTCTAACGTTTCCTTTCCTTCTTTGACTTCTTCTTTCTACTTTTGTTTACACTAGAAGACAGTCTCTTAGGTGAAAACGATGGGGATGGTGACCTGCCATATCTCGGTGACCGACCATCTGGAGATATCGACCGCCTTGAAGGTGATAACGAAGGTGAGCGTTGATGACGATAGTTAAAAGGAGATCTTGAACGATCACTAAATATCGGAGATCGAGCTGAATTTTTCGGAGAACCACTGCGTAAAGGTGAATATCTTGGTGATCTATCAACGTTTCGCTTCCTCGGCTCCCACTCATTCTAAAATGATACATATATAACTGCAATAACACAAGTACCCTTTTCAACCGTCAATCGACAGAGGTTATAAACCTTACGAATGACCAAAAATAGATTATGCAGGGTCATAGGGTAATGCAAAAATAATAGTCCGTGAAATATTTTGAGATCTACCTCGGAATCAGAATTTGACATGGACGAAGCTCGTTTCTTAGATCCTTTTCTGCGTTTTGATTCTCCAGCAGACGCAGATCTGCTTCTATCGCGTTTCCGTTCACTTTTTCCGCGTTTTTTATGTTCTGATGCTCGAGTTTTTTCATATTCCTATCGAAACAAATCCGTTGATAACGACATACTACGTTAAAATAATCCCTTCTTCACCATTAATACAAATACTCTTACCTCAATCAACTGCTGTCGAAATTTTTCACCTTCCTTTTGTATATTGAGACCAGATCGACTAGCGCCTCTCTGTTCTAATTTATCTACAAATCGCATGACTTTCAATTCAACATCACGAAGAAACCTGCGCCGTTCTTCATCATCTTCACCAGCCATCTCTCTTCTTTTCGGCGACATCACTTTTTTACTACATACAAACACATCATTCAATATGAATTTATCAATCAAATAACCAAGAGATGAATTTTCAAGAACTTACCTATCCAGTTTACCGTCCTCTTCATCTGGTTTACTATTTTTCCCTTTCTTCACACCTTCCACCTTTTCCCACTTTCCAGCAATTGGTTCCTTCTCTTTCCCGTCCATATCGTCATCGTCGCTGGTCTTCTCCCAACGAGATTTCGATAAAGGGTCATCACTTGTAAGTTTGTTCTTATTTGACACCGAGGACAAATCTAAAATTGGAAATAAAGAAAATTTCAGAATGACGTCGGAAGAATATTTTTTTCCAGAATGAAAGTACTTGGCATCGTTCCTTAATGGCATTTCTGGTACTCCCTAAAGCGAAACTATGCAATAGACCTTTTCTTAAGTTATGTGACGCTCATTACTTATCATGACGTTCCTATGATAAGAAGATGCTTATCGATTAAATTTAATTATCAAATTATCATGCGAAAGAACGTCACTATTATTATGACTTAAAACGAGGCAAGGTGTTGTAACTTAACAAATGTGATGGAGATTGTCAATTCATTTTCTATCTCTTGAAAAGGTTAATTCATTTACTTTCTCTTGATAATGGCACTCCATCAATATCTTCGTCTAGCATTGCAATTCCATCAACATCATCATTGATCGCACCACCAAACGGAATACCATCAATATCATCCGCAAACAAATCCTTACAAAACAAATTTTCATTCCTTGGTTTATCCAAATAAATATACAACACAACTAGAGCACAAAAAAACTATTTTACAGTTTCTCCTTGAGCACCAAGTTTAGCCAGCAGGTTCTCATTATTGGCAAATTCTTCTTCCATCTAAAAAAAACACAAAAAAACTGTCCAAACTCTCGGAAAATTCACTAATAATTGCTTATTGCGCAAAAAATCATCAAGTTTTCTTTTAGTATCACAAATACAACAACGTTGTTACTGTTTGGTTTTTGTTGTCATAACAATGCAGGTTATGAGACATCGCATAATAGCGACCAAATGAAATAAAGTTGGGAAAGTTGTTATTCTTTCGAAATGAAAAGAATTAATAGGAATCTAGTGACCTTAATGTTCTTCGAAGTCTCTATGCCAACGAAAATATTTTGCAATTGAATGAGGAATCCTGGTGGATACACGGACCAATCTTGCCAAGCAGCCAGACAAGAAAGAACTTGTTTCTAAACAAACAAACAAAAATGAGAAAAGTTTAGTCATAACAGAATAATTACATGAAAAACAAAAGTTTGAACTAGAAAATTAATAGAATATACCCTGAACTTTTCAGTCTGTGCTTTCGTTCTGCACGTAGACAATGCTTTGTGCATATGATCCATTGATTCAAGGAGATTATTTTGAAAGCTGTAAACAGTAAAAAGTTTTCACCACAAAAAATGATCAAAAGGGAAACTGATGCAAAATGAGCAAAGTAGGTGATAATATACTCACGCTTTCCGGAAACTGGATGCGTTATGAACTTTAGCACCAGCATTATGAAGAATATCGCTCACAACAAATAATCGAGCAATCTATACAAAATAAGGTTCTGTGTGATTAATTCTGCATAATAAGCGTAAGCAGAGAAATGGAAAAATGGAAAAAAAGTTAACCTTTGTAGTGATAGGTGTTTCAGGTATAGACAAGGATTCGCATACGCATTCCACAACCTACGAGCAATCAAATTCATCTTCACAACCATAGGTTTAAAGGGGAAAAACATGTTTGAGAAAACTTTTGTTAAAATGTTGAAAACTACCTCTTCAGAATACTCTGCATGATCAATACACCACATCATAAGTTCGCCAATCTTTGCACGATCTGTTGTTACTATGCGAAGCATATCTTCTAGCTTATCTCGTTGTCTAAAAGGCAATATAGGAGGTTTCCCAATTTCAACCAAGTATATAAAAAATAAGAAATAGAAAACAACTAACTTTAGAAACTAACCTATCAGAGAGAGTCTTTTTTTCTTTCTCTGCTTCCTTCTCGTCCGCATCAGACGATTCCTTGAGTAATTGTTCCAGAAGATAGTTCTTTTTCATAGCAAGTGTTGGTGAAGAAGCATCACTTCGAACACTCGCACTGTTTCCTGGGTTGTGTACATTGGCACTGGAGGCGCATGCGATAGCGGCTGACGCAGACATGCCAGCGCTAATGGTATTATATGGATTGAGAAGAGGAGGCTGCCAAATTGAACCACCAACAAACATACGAAAACAACTTTGTGACCATTTACTCGTAGTATCTCCCTTTGAATAAAATCAAAGTAGATATAAGAAAAACTAAGATTTTTAACCCAGCACAAACATCAAGTGATATTTCTGTTTATATACCTGCAGTAGAGAAAAGACCCTCCAGCGATAGTAAATGTGCTCATTACTCTTGTTATCAAATAAGAATCTAAAAAATATGAAATGAACTAAATTACTTG
Organism: Turritopsis rubra; assembly: GCA_039566895.2. NCBI lineage: Eukaryota > Metazoa > Cnidaria > Hydrozoa > Anthoathecata > Oceaniidae > Turritopsis > Turritopsis rubra. Next base: position 10,373,220 of record CM077628.1, read on the forward strand.
GGATACACGCAAGATCAGCACAAGTTGACTAAATGATAACCAAGAACCAACCTGAACATCGGGTTTGCTATCTCTCTATTCATTATCATAGCTTCAAACATCGGGCCTTCCCTCACCACAAACTCAACAACTCGATTTATCAATGATAAAATATTCCTGGATGCAAATATTATAATTGAAAAAAAGCAATTGAATAAAATGTAAATTATAAAAAAATAATGAAAGCTCAGTCATTAGATGACAATGTTGATTATTATGGGATTTACGTAGCAATGTTATTTGCCCTCCACTTTAAAAAAAGTTTATATTACAGACTTTGTTTCTCATGGTGTATAAAAACCTAATATGCTTGATGAAAATCTCGTCAATGGTTCTTGCTGCGATTGAAAGATGATACCTTTCATTGGGAATAACAACTTTGACGACCGTATTTTCTAAATTCTAAGAAAATCGAAGAATACTGTACAGAGTTTGTTATTGTTTCATCACATGATCACTTCATATTGTTAACAAATCACAACTTCAACGAATCTCCTCCAGCCTCACTTTTTCAGTTCTCAATGAAAAAAAAACTAACCAATTCGAGGCCATGTAAGCAAGATATTCACTTAATATTTTGATTATCAAAAAAATGAAATTTAAGTCCTGAATCGCTGCAACCAACTGAAAATCAACATTATTGTTAATCATATGCAAAGTAATTCTTCAAATATTTCCATCTGATTACTTACACCATCGAATGTGTGATTAGTCTTTTTCATCTTGTTTGTCAGATGGCAGTTGAATGGTAAACCAGATTGCTTTGGAGGTTTCACCGCATGCGACTGTGATGGGTGAACATATATTGGTTGAGGTGGAATCGGAACTGTTTTCCCCCATCCTATTTTCATTTCATAATCCATCACATATTTTCCTAGAATAAACAGAAAGTTATGCCATGATATCCGATAGTGACTAGCCATAAACCTTTATTTCCGTTTTGGTTAGTAAAGTTAGGGTTCGGGTTCAAGTCAGGTCTCATTCAATCATATGTGTTTACGAAAGATTTCACCCAAGCAGTTTTATAATGGCATTCTTGCAAAGACAAACACACTCTAATAGCTTCAAATTTTCAACTTTAAATTTTTGAATCATCATTCCATTAAACAAAGATTATTTTCTTGAAAGAAGTAAATAGAAGAAAATATCTCCAGTCAAAATACCTTCTATATCAGCTAAAGCTTTTTCACCATCCTTTCTGTTCATAAAAGCAACAAAGCCGCAATTTCGATTCCGAGCTTTCTCCTCTTCTGTTCTAGGCCACATAATCTTTACACTTGCCAATGGTCCATATCTTCCAAATACCTTGCACAACTGCTCTTCATTCATCTGTCATAATTCAAAAGAAAAACAGTGAAAGGAGTTTTCTGGCAAATGTTACGCTGTAAAGCAATGCTTATTTTTGTTTTCAGGACAATTTCCTTACTATTACCATATTTGTTTTTATTATCTCTTGTACACTATTTATTTACTTCATCTTGTATACTATACAAAAACAGCTATTTTAAAGTAATTAAAGGTATTACAATATTAATTCATGAGTTATGATTTCAAAACTTTTTCAAACCTAATAAAACAAAATTAAAACAGTTTAATATGAAAATATTGAAAAACATCGCGTAAATGAGTACAATAATAGTGAAAAGGATACAGATATTTTGACCATGAACATTTCTTGTTAATTTTAAAACGATAAATACCATTAAAACAATATGATAAATGCATATCCGCTTTTATTCAGTATAATAAGGTAATGCTGATTTAAAACAAAAAATGTTTCAGGAAAACTAATGCATAATAATAAAGTATGAAAGCCGATGTGTATGATGTATGTGATACCTTTGGATTTATGTTGCTGATAAACAAATTTGTTGTGGATGGATCTCCTGTATCGTGTGATCCAACATTCTCATACTGATAACCAAATTCATCTTCTGTTGATTTTGGTTTAAAAAACGATGGAGGGAGCGAATGCAACACTTCTTCGGATATTCCTGATAGATCACCTTTTTTAAGTTTTTGACGAATATCTCGTTCTTTTTGAGACCTACACAAATACAAAAATTTGACTGGAAGAGGAAATACATAAAAATAAAAAATAAAAAAAAACAGTAAATATGTTTTACTGTTCAAGTTCCTCTTTGAATAATTCTAAGTTACTCTTTTTCTTCTCACTAGACTTCTTTTTGATATCCTTAAAAAGAAATAAAAAAAAAGTACATAACAGAAGGCTGCTGAAAACATAGAGCAAAAATAAATATTATTGGAGGAGTAAAGATGATCTGACTACTATTCTAAGATGAATCTGGTGTGGGAAGTGTTTTATTTGCTGAAAGGGTCAAAAACCAATGTTCAAATTATTTTTCCAATAACTTTCCAATAAATAATCTGCCTAGGGTAAGAAAGCTGTAATGGAATCTCTTAAGAAGTCAAATTTTCTTGAATGATGGCATTTTTTCTTTTGATCCGATTTCTTTCCTGCTTTTGAGACTGTAGGCAACTTAATAAGTGACATTGATATTGAACATAATTACATATAAAAGATAAACAAGAAATGCTTTGCATATTTACAAATCACGTGGAGGAGGCTTTACGTGTTAGGGATTAACTAAAATTTATGCCGCAACTTTAAACCTTGATCGACAGACATACACAACTCTTAAATCTGTGGTATGTACATACTCAACAACCAAAACACTGATTTAAAAAAAAAAAAAAAATAACACAAAATACAAGCAGATTTATTTGCCGGTTACTGAAATCTCAAAGGGACTAGGAGAAATAGTTCAGCTAAAGCAAAGCTCCCTTTAAGTGGAATTTTGGCAAAAATAAGAAATTTTATTCAAAGCGATTTCTTCTTCAGATTACAATGAATGCCTCGAATTCGCGTTAATTTCATACATTTGGAAATCTATTTGTTGTAACCACGTAAATTTCATTAAAAAACTAAAGGCAAAGTTTGTCAACCACGTTAATTTCCTTCGCATTAATTTCATAGTGCGTGAATTTCCTAGAATAAGGTATATGTCAAAATAAGTAACAAAAATAGTGAGGTTGGAAAGATTTTGCAATAAATTCTATAAAATATAGGTAAAAATAGTTTTCATCCGGATTATCAATGTGTCAATATCTTTGTAAACAACATGATTCTGGAGATAATGCAGCCATTATGGATTCTATTGTGATTAAGTGAATTTCAAAACATGCAAAGATTTGTCTTTATTGAGTCTTTTTATTGATTTTCAAAATCGTTTTTAACGATGTGACAGACATTTAATTCTACCCTTATGGTGTCTGTGAGACTGTCTTCTTCTCTTCAATAGTATTTCATGGTTCTGTTGCAATAGCCCTCTTGCTTGTGGTGAAGAAGCAGATAGTAATCCCAATTCACACAGATGACAATAAAGTGACTATCTTTGAACACAATTAATACTTCGTTTGGCAACTAATGAATAATATGGTCCCCTCAAATTAATGAAAATTTTATCATTTCATTGGCCAACAAATCAATACCACAATATTATCTTTCTGTCCTTCAACGATTTCATAGGTAATACTTGAACATATCCACAAATATGATAGCTAAACATGATGATGAGCGTGTTTTAGTGAAGTATTTATATCAATTGGATTCATTTCATGGAGACCAGCTTTAAAAAAGAGCATTCCAATTTCTATCCATGTAGCCCTGGCACTTTGTTTTAGAATTTTTCTTTGATGTGAATACCTAGCCTCGACTCCAAAACTCCATATTGATCATCTTTACTTAGTATCAGCATGCAAACATAAAGCCAAGGCTAAGTAATTTAGATTCTGATTTGGATGAGCTTACAGGTGATATTTTTAGTGACACGATGACGACGACGACGACGACGACGTGCCCTTTGCATTGCAAACACCTCACGTATACGCAATTTGAATAAGTAGTTGTGAATTAGTGAGAGGAAAATCTTTACTACATCAAGTAATATTAAATTTTCTTACTTTTGATGATTTATACTCTTCTGTTATAACTTTACTTTTTTTAAATTCTTCTGCGAGTTCCTGCATTTTTGACTTTGGCTTATAAAGTTTGGAAGATTCAACTAAAAGACAAAGGTAATTTACTCGTTGAATTCATGTCAACAACAAACAACTCTTTCAGAGGAAACCAAAAAACAGAAAAACTGGAAGTTATTTCGAGTTATACCTTGATCATCATCCTGGCCTGGAAGAAATGGTTCTAAAAAAGGAATCATCAAAATAGAGATGCTATAAAGCATGTTTACACACACCTTTCTTTATGCTTCATTTATAAGAAATATTGTTTTCACTGAATATATGTGACAGTTTTCGGGATTTAAATAACAAGCTACATAAGGATATTTAGTGATAAAGTCCTATTTGAATACCATAGTGCTGATTCTAAATCTGTAAGCCTTATAAAGTCCCTGGAATTCTTTAAGTGCTTTCAATTAGCTCTAAATCGCTAAATTAATATAGTGCCAAATACTTATCGTGCTAAATACTTGTAGCCATTAATTGTTATTTTCCACCTTCACTCTCTAAAATACCTGAGAGCAAAGTTAGTTCTTCATTCATCCAAGCATTTGTGGAGGTTGCAACAACACACTTGTTTTTGAACTAGTCATGGAGTTGCTTTTGCTTTGCTTTAGCTCGCTTCTCAAAAATCCATTCAAGAAGTTTTCATTCATCTCGTTATCAATCACAGGTCTGCCACAACCAGGTAATCTTTCTTACTAACAACATCAACAATTTCTTCCTTCTTCTTTATCCATTCGCGTACCATCTTAGGTGTTATTTTGTATCGACGCACAGGAGGATTATTTCCATTCTCTTCTGTGAAATTGATTACTTCACATTTATATTGAAATCGTATGATTTTCTCTTGATATCTTCCAATATATTTTTATTTTATATATATTTTAATATATTTTTATTTTAATAATCTCTGAATTACCACTGATATTGCTCCACCACTGATATTGCTCCATTTCCTTATCATTTTCAGTTAATGCCATATCATTCTGGTTGCCTCAGAAGTAGTGAAGAAGAAGGAATATACTTCCAATTTTAACTTTTAACCACAATATGTAAACATTGCAGAACGATGGCCAAGCAAAGGAAATGTTTTTTGGTTTTGGTTATTGATCAGTAAATCCGATTATTAGTCACATAGTGTGGCTGCTTACAGTAAAAACAAATTCATGAATAGAAGACACATTCTTCCACCCTGAACATGCATATATACTTTAGTTTGTAGTCAGGGAGATCTGGTTTGTTTTCACTACTGTGGTGGCAGGACGATTCACCCGAAACAGATGATGGTGAAATCCCGGTTTAGACAATGTATTGAGTGAATGAATGCAAATGGCACTTGATGAAGATGATGTTTTCATCTGTAATCAGCACTATTTAGCCCTAAAGGAAGATACCTTAATCCTAAAAATCACTTCTTATCGCTAATATGCACAGTGCTATTATAGATTATTATTTAAATCCCCAAAATCATCATATATTATAATATAATATATTATATTAAAAATGGTATCAGTGTTAATCATAAACCAAATACAACCAAAATCACCAAAACTTCTTCCATATCAGTGATTATAATAGTTTTCAGTGGTGGATTCAGGGTATATTGAAAATTGTGGAGGAGCACATTAACCATAATTTCTGTGTTAATTAATACTGCATTAACTTGTCATTCATATCAATTAATACTATGTTAATTTGTTATTTGCATTGATTTTTTACATGTTCCTAAATGTATGTTTTTCATAAATCCTTTGTAATGGTAACGGTATTATGGCCAACTTTGACTATACACACAAACAATTTGAGGTCTGGAGTGACTCTGAAACAATGAAACAGTAAATCAAATGATTATCATACATACTATTCTGAGATTTTTCTGGATGATAAACGCCAGCACGAACAAATGTTTTTCCTCCAGCTGCACCGGTTTGAAAGTCTGCAATATACTCATTTAGCACGGCTGCAGTCTCTGCCTCTTCAGCCTGTAATAAGAAAGGTTGTATAAAACAAATAAAGAAAAATAAATGTTTTGAAAATATTTACTTTATATAAATCATGAGGTTCGAAAAAGACTTTCAGCTTGACATCATGCTAGGAACATAGCTAGGATCAGCTAAGATCTCTCAGATGACAGTGTTTCTTTAATAAAATCAGAGGACAGTTTAATTGACTCAAAATATCTAGTTACCCAGATATCTACAAGTGAAGGGCATAGCATATGGAGGAATTCAACAGATCCCTGAAAAAGGTTCATTCATCCCTGGACAGCCAATGTTGGATTAGTGATCTGAGGGCACAGAAAACCAAAGGTCATACTCAGTCCTGCTTCGTTGAAATCAACATATCATATATCTTTAAAACATACCTTTTTTCTTTCAAGTTCTTTTGCCTTGCTTAGTTGTTTTGAACTTGCAACAGCCTTCCCCTTTAAAGCATTGTGTCCTTTTATAAATTTTTTTGGTCTGTCTGCCATTATTTACATGAATGTGGCATTACATTATCAGCTAGATTTATCCAACATATCAATTTCTAGATATCAAAATAACATCTTTCTGAAATAAATAAATAAATGAGGGTTTTGTAATTACAAAACGTTTTAAGGTATTATAATGATTTTCAAAAGAAAGCAATTTTCAAGGTGTCATATTCTGTCTATTTATTTAAAACGTCACATGGAAAATATATTTGGCCCATATCTGTTTTTATTTTAGGTATCATCGTTTATAGGGGTGAGAGTACACTAAACCGAATTGTAGAAATTTGATTCTAGAATACAGGGTTGATACATTGATACGCAGTGAAGTATGTATACACTAGTCACATTGCTACAAACCATTAATTTTCCTTGATACACTGATATTCAATCAATAAAATTTGAGATTTCAAGCAACTAAAAATTGCTGCATTTTTTGATAAAAATGATGACTGGATTACAGTATAACCCCGTTAAGTCGGACACGGGTTAAGTCAGACTTTTCTTTAAGCCGGACTAAAACCTTGTCCCCCTTGGATCTAAATAAGTAGAGTCTGACTTAAGATGAAGTTCGGATAAGTCAGACTCCCGATAAGTCAGACCGATTATTTCGGTCCCCTGAGAGTCCGACTTAACGGGGTTATACTGTATTTACTAGTATCAGTGTATCAACATAGCTTTGTTCTTTTAATTGACTGAGTATCATATCAGAGTATCAACATATCAATAGCAGGGTAGAGAGAGGAGAGAGCGCAACACAAACAAACAACAACAACGTAAACTATCGTAAACACGAGAAGGAAGAGTGCGCAACGAACACAACAACAAACAAAGCTAGCTAGGTTACTGACGTAAAATCTTAAATGGTTTAGGTCTAGATGTCTACGTCTTGAAGATCTGGACAAAACGCAACGCGTGATACGTAAAGGAGAAAACGCGAGTTTACCCGCCATCTTAGTTAATTTTTGGCAAACTGGTCTAGCGCAAAAATAGTGCGCCTTTCAATAACGCGGAGTAAGAACATTATTTTGCGTATCTTAAATATTTTACGCCAGTTCTTAATGGCGTTAATTTTCATGATTTGGCGTTAAAAGGCCCATTGTAAGCTAATAATGTTAATAAACAACAATAATATTATTTTTTTTTCAAATTCATCATAATATTAAACATCATTATTTTATTACAAACCCAATCTTCCCAATCCCCAAACATTTCAAAGCCGTATCAAACAATTATCTTCCAAACTTTAAGTTACACTGAAATATATAAGGAGAAAAACACGCGCCTTTTTCGAAAAAAATAATGATTTCATAAACGAAAAATTCATCTGAAATACCGCTTTTTAAACTAGATCTTTACAATTACAAGTAAACGAAACGTGTAAATAACAAACCGGAAAGGTAATATCAGAAGGTTTGAAAGAGTTAAAATGAGAACTGATGAAATTTCTTACTAACTGTAGAGTTTATAGGCTTACTAACAGCAAAATCATGGCTTAATTTCAAATGTTCAAGTGATATTTTCAGTTAGAAGTAATTGAAAATGCTCCTTTTCATATATATTTCATATGAATGTTTTGATTTTGATGTAAAGTCATTTAAAATTCCTAGGCTGAATTCATTCAATACAATTTTTATAGTTTCGTGAAGGGAGTTTCGCAAACTCTAAAGCGCAGGCTAAAAACTGCCATTTCGGCCAGAGAAGTAGTAGTAGTAGTCCAAGGGTGTTTTAATATGGTATCGCTTTCGCTGCTACCGTAACAATAATAATGGCATTATTATTTCAATTCCAAATTAATATATTGGCTCTTACACACCGAATAGCGGGTTGGCGTATTTTAACATATCTAAACTAAACATAACTATTTTGGCCATAGTATAGAAATGAAAAGAATGAACGGGTTCCTTTTAATCTACAGCGACATCAATCTCGAACCCAGACTCTCTTGCCTTTTCGATATTTTATTTTATTTATTTTATTTATTTATTTCATGAATATTTATACAGGATAGGGACATCAGTTTTCATGCACAAAATATACAATAAAATCTGCTATCACTGTCTGTCCTGTTTTAATATTACAATCTAAAAAATTAGTTAAAATCAAAATGAAATATATTTACAAAAATTAAATCTTAAAATCAGACAGAGAGAGGCTGTAGGACACAAAATTAAAAAATGAGAAAGGGCTTACAACCTTATGGCAAGCCTAAAACTCAAGTAAACGATCCAGGCAAAATTAAAAATGATGCAGAGACCAGTAAAAAGCTGACATTTCCAATGAGAAAATAAGATTATTAAAAATGTGATACAAGAGCTTTCTTAAATTCATTCAAAGTGTCCATGTTCCTGATATCAGTTGGTAAAGAATTGTATAAACTACCACCAGCAAAGTAGAAACCGCGCCTGGCGGTTTCTAATTTCACCCGTGACACTATAACGGAACACTGATTGTTTCTGGTTCGCTTTGAATGCTGCTGGGTAGTAAAGTACTCATTGAAAGTATTCGTAGTGAATTCTTTCAATAAGCACTTCTTAACCACCAGACATTGATCGCGTTTGACCAAACTGATTATCTTTGGTATGCATTTATTAGTTTCGATTCCAACTTTTTCAATTCAGTTTCATTTAAAATTACTTTAAGTGTGCTACTGTATGTAAAGAATGGTACGACCATAGAAAGATATATATCTAGGCAGCATCACTGGTCAAAAACGATGTCATACGCTGTAGCAGTCTAAAGCCTCCGGTTGCAGTTTTATATGTTTTATCGAAGTTTTCAGTTAGCGATAAGTGGTTGTCGACTACGGTTCCCAGATACTTGTACTTGGTCACAGCGTTTACTTGGTTTCCTTGGTAAACAATTTCAAATGGATTTTTAGTTCGTCTAAACCTTTGAGCAGTTCCGAAAAGTCTTACTTTCCCTCAGGTTAATAATCAATTCATTTTCACGGAAATACTCGGAAACGATCTCCATATCAGCGTTAAGGTTAGATTCAATAATATGAATATCATTACTCGATACATATAAGACAGTATCATCTGCATATTTTATCACTGTGGAATGCTTTAAACGAACTTCAAAATCATCGAAGAAGATTATGAACAGTAGTGGCCCCAAAATGGAACCCTGGGGAACACCGCAGTATATCGATTCTTCAGCTGAACGAATGTTGTTAATATCCACTATCTGTGACCTGTTAAATAAATAATCAGTCATCCACAGAAGTTCTTTACCTTTTACTCCATATGCTTGTAATTTGTTAAGCAAAACACCATGACCAATTGTGTCAAATGCTTTAGATAGGTCTACGTAGATGCAGTCTTTCATCTTGCCCTTGTCGATCTCTTGTCGTACGTTGTCTTTTCGTACTTTGTCACGATACACGGACGACGGCTTCTTCTTCTCCGTGTCATATGGTGAATAAAAAAGTGTCCATTATCATCAAAGTATGTCAGCTTTAAGCCGGTTTTCAATAAGAATTATTCAACACGGAGCGGCGATCGTTTTCTCTACATGAGTCACTTAATTGAGCCGTTTGATTGGTTTACAGAATATTCCACGGCGAAACATATGAGCTTGATCCTATTTTTTAGATGATTTTTTCGGAAAACGAGCATTTTATAAGCTTCATAAGCAGCCTAGGCTCAACTGCATTTGCCCAAACAAAAAAGACAAACATTTGAATCAATTTTTGGTGGCAATATTCGATGCACAGACACAGTTTAGTGCAACGAAGATAATAAAAATGTATTCTTTAATATTTCTAGGTATGTTCTGCGCAATTCTATTTTATTTATTTTTTATTTTTATTTTTTTGATTGCTCAGTAAACTTTTACCAGAAGTTTAAATTATTGTATAATATTGTATATTATTGTATAATATAAGCGTTATTGTGTTGTTTTAGAAGAAAATTTACACTTAAATACTAAATTTTTGGTGAAAAGAGGTTAGTAATATTCTTTCGCATAAATTAAAAATAGACCCTGGGTAGTTCGGTATGCCTTGAAGCAACATTGAGCCTCAGCCAAAATTTTGTGTGTAAAAAGCATGTATTCCGTGTATGGAAAAACGATTTTATAATATAAATATAATATTTGTATATACATTGAACTCGAACTGTAACTCGAACACCGGATAACTCGAACTTTTATTATCTCGAACTTTTTTCTTCGGTCCCTTGAACCTTCTCTAATACCTCCTTATAAAAATCACTCGTTATCTCGAACCTTTTTTAAGTCTACCTTCGGCTAATTTCTTCGTATAACTCGAACTTTTTTCTTGGGAAAAGGAATTCAAAAGACATATTAAATTACAAAATTTAAATTTCTTTCATTTTTATTAATTCTTTGCGTAAGACAGACATATATTTTGCCTGTCCAGATAAAGTCAGTAAGTAAGATATACGAAATTTCTTCCAATGAATGTTAATATTGTGACGTTATATTCTTATGATCTTTACTGAAAAAAGAATCGTCTTAACTCGAACTGATATCTCATTTTTGCCAGAATTCCACTTAACGGGAGATTTGCTTAACTCGAACATTCGCTACAAGTCGAACTATTTCCCCCGGTCCCTAGGAGGTTCGAGTTACCGGAGTTCACTGTACAATATTACACGTGAAAGTGTTTGATTAAGAAGAACTTCTGGAAAAATGTCAAACCCAATCGTGAAAAACTCTCACTCAATAATAGGTAATGCAGGATTGTTTTCATTGTTTGAGAAAGGAGGCAAAAGTAAAAATTATAAGATTTATAAAATTTCAACATGGTAATATAGTGATGTGGTTTACAATTAAACCCAGAAAAATACCGCATTTTTTCGAATAAACGCCCTCATTTGTATAAACGACCCCTTCAAGATTTGATATTTTCAATGATCGCCCCTCTCGATCACCCACCCCCTGAAACATATCGAAAAGTAAAGAAACGCCTTCATCCACCTCCGAACGCACACATTTCTCTCTTGTACATAAAAATCAAATAAAAAACTAAGCTTTTAAGAAAAGAAAAAGAGGTTAGTTCAGAGCTTATTATACGCGGGCGACCTTCGGGTGGTGCGTCCTTATAAGCGAATACGTTCATAATTACATCCCATATTCTAACAGTTCTCTCTCAAATGAACACCTCCCTCTTATAAACACTCCCTAAAATCGCGGAAAATTGAATAAACACCCAGAGTGGAAAGATTTACGGTAACAAACACTCTTACAAGCATAATAGAGATGCTCTGTAAGAGGGTTGCTCACCAAATTAGCCGCTCTACAGAGTTTTTCTCCATCCATGTTTTACTGAAGAACGACGCAAATTGCCATCCCTTTTTTCTCCGAACTCGCATATTGCATTCGAATGGTCATTTGCTATTACCACCTCCTTACAGGTAGAGGTTCTAAAACAAGCCTGAAAAGTTTTATCACATTTCTGAACATATTCTCAACCTCGTTTTTCTGTCAGTTTATAATCTTTATAATCGACCACGATATATTAAATTTGATCTGTTGTATTGAAAATGTTTATCTTCTGCTTTCTATGGCTCTCATAATAAATATCATTATGGCACGACTTTTTTTACGAGTGAAAAGCAAATTAAACTTTTCATAACCTACATTTTCAACTTTATGAAAATAAACCTCTGCGACAGTTTCGTTACAGCTTGTAAAATGGCAGTTTTCAACGATGTTCACCACATGTTTACTAACTACCTTCGTTTAGCACCAGCAATCCCACCCTATAAACTACTAACACATAAAATACAAGATGTTAGTGAGAATATTTTTATTCAGAAGTTTAAAGTGTTGAAATTGTAAAGCAGTAGTGTTTACACCACTCTTCTCAAATGAACAGTATTAACACCAAGACAGCTGCAACAAACAATGATTTCAAACTTTTTTTAAATAGCAACCCATCAATGGACCCGAAATCATCAAATATCATTAATATTCTTACACAGATTCAACATGAACGAGTGGAGAAAGAATCAGCATTAAAAATGTTGTTAGCGTTGAGTAAAACACAGTCTAAAACTAAAATATAAAAATTATGTTACAAAATAATGAATTCACTAAGCATAGGTATGAACCAGTATCAAGTTCTCAGGCAGTTGTCTTAGTACTTTCATATGCGACCGCTAGTTTTGCAGCCAGCGATTTCCGTGTCAAGAGGAAGCTGACGAGCAAGTCCACCATCAGACATTCAATACCAACTGACGACGTTATAGCTTAAAAGAAGACTCGTCTTTGTTGACCTCAAATTGAAATTGACCATCCACTTGTGTAGGCGCCACACTTTCATCTTCATTATCCATCTAAAGCAATTGCAAAAAAAGAATCAACTGACAGAGGTTCATTAAACGACACCGTCCCTCGTCATCCCTGTTAATTCATGTAACGACATCGTCTCTTGTCATTCCTGTTAATTCATGTAACGACACGGTCTCTTGTCATTCCTATTAATTCATGTAACAAAACCGTTCCTCGTCATCCCTGTTAATTCATGTAACGACAGTCTCTTGTTATCCCTATTAATTCATGTAACAAAACCGTCCCTCGTCATCCCTGTTAATTCATGTAACGACACGGTCTCTTGTCATCCCTATTAATTTTATGTAACGACACCGTCTCTTGTCATCCCTGTTAATTCATGTAACGACACAGTATCTTGTCATCCCTATAGATTCATGTAACAAACCCGTCCCTCGTCATCCCTGTTAATTCATGTAGCGACACCGTCTCTTGTCATCCCTGTTAATTGACAATAGATAAACTTACGTCGCTTGAAAAATATTTTTCTATAATTTCAAATGCCAGTTTATAAATCTCTGCATTTTCATGATTTTGTAAAGATTCGATTTTATCCAGTCCTAAAAAGGAATGATTGATGCTCTGGGTTAGTGTATACACGTAAAAAGTTGGATGTGTAATTACGTGTCACGTGGATGTGTCACTATTTGTCACGTGCGTGCGCCATCACGACCCAAATATTCTTTCCATCACTAACCTTCACATTCTTCTATGAGTATACAAACTTTATCTGCATCATCGCCAGCCATCTAAAAAAACATTTGTTAAAATTTTATCATTATGAATTTAATACTTCGTTTTATGGTCAATCTCATCGCCATTATCGCATTGGTAAAAGGGATTGAAAAAAATTGAAAATGATCGTGTATTTCGGCCATGTTTATGATTTAATTCTTAATTTTGCCAAGATGGCCTCCGTTGTTAACTTCCGACTTGTTACGTACAATGAGTAGGACACAGCCTTTCTATCTAACTGATACGTGCATTCGAGTCGGTTATTATTACTTAGTAGAGGGAATGAGTACCTTCAGAATGTTTGTCAATCCATCCAACACCACATGAACAATCTGTTGAAAAACGGAACATATAAAACTCATAAAAGTACAAGAAAAAAGCAAATGAGTAATAGAGCAATTCTTCAAATATAGAACTGATGACAACCGTAAGTTTAGTACTCACTTGAGGATCTTGAACACCAAGTAGGTTACAAAAAGGAGAAATGCATCCACTTTGCACAGCGTACGCAACCTGCAATAGTTGATAAGAATAAATTTCCATTCAATTCAACAAAAACGGCTTACACTTTTTTATATAAGAACCAGTAATTTTTTATTCAACCTGCACACGAAAAAAAATGCATAGTGGGTTCCTTGCTTAAAGTCTCGCTACGAATGAAATCAGAATATTTTGATCACGTGTTCATAACATATCTTTTCTACACCCGAAGTCAGTTTCACTTCGCCCGAAGTCATGTAAACAGTAATAAGAATTGCATCATCCATCGAAGTGAAGTTTTTCATTTCAAACCGGTTTGAGTTCACTTCGGGTCTCATGTAAACTACCTCGACTATAGTTTGCCGATGTTTTACCTGATTGATAATTTACAAAAGAGATAAGTCGACAAGATAAGATAAATTGGCAGTAATATATTAATCCTAAGTTTTACTTACAGATGAAATATAATATAGTGAAGAAATCCCTGACTTTTCCAGGTTTTCCCTGATCCTTTTTAATTTCCCCTTCTTTTCCAGGTTTTCCAGGTTCACTCTGAACCCTGACACATTAACAGAAAAACATCCCGGTCAAAGAAGTCTGATTAAAGGAGAAACAGAAATTAAACAATAGATTTCGTCTGTAGGGAGACTCTTTAAGATATTTTGGGATTGTATTCCTTTGAAATATTACTATTATCAATTATGATTATCAATTATGACTATAATTACTTGTACATGTACCTGGTGTGATGTTGGAAAAAATTTAAAAACATGTGTCAGAAGAAAATTTGTCAAAAACCTATTTTAGTTTTAACTATCATTGTTGTCACGGAGTCTGCTAAATGGAGTGCTCACATGCTCACGTGCTGACATTTGTAGGGACAAAGTTTCCTGATATTCCTTATATCTGGAAGGAAGAAAATACTCATTCTGGCAAACAATTTGGACTGGATTGTCCACTGGGATTGACGACCAATAGAATCGTGCGAATTTTCTATATCGAATACAGGTAATAACCAGTGAATAATGATATGATTGATAGTCCATAAGCTGATATTCAGCTTGAATTGAGGTCGTAAATATATGGAATGAGAATTGCTTCAGTGAACAAACTACTCGGATAGATTAGGAAAATAAACATTACATCACACATTGTGTGCTATAAAAATTCACCATTGATACTAAAATCAAATAAAACTATAGTGTTAAGGACGACTTTGTAATAACTGTTTCACTACCCCAAAGCTGTTCCACCTTGCAGTACATTGACATTGGTATTAAAGAACGTCCGAAATATTGTTGACACAACTGGTAACATCATGATTTTTTGACCTACACAATGATACTTCTAGTGATTTGAGTGTTTCCCTTCCTCTTCTTCTGACAAAAATGATGTATATTTTATGCAGAATGAACTGAAATATTACAAAGTAATCATCAACATCTGGTATCATGTTGAAAAACAAAACAAATAAATCAACTCCTGTAATCACCCCCTAACAACAAAAAAAATAAACGTCACAAAGTAACGCGAGAAGAACCCATCACCATTGATGTAGGGGGAAACAATCTCACCAATTTAATAATATCAAACACCTTGTGGGTTAGCGAAAAAGATTTCCTTCAGGATCTTTCAGCACCTTCAGGATTAGGAATTGTCAAAATGGTCCCTCTTGCAACTTATACAAATAAAAAAGCCACTCTCACAATATTAAATTATATAAAAATGCCTGGAATACCATAAAAATGCTAGCAAAGTCAGTTTAGAACTTCCTGAAAACAACTGAAGGTTTTAGTCAAATTTTCCAAATGAACAGTAGTAAAAAAAACTTAAGAAAATGTGCAATCGAAAAAATAAAATAAAAGCCAAACACCAGCAATTCGAACAATATTGACTGATTTCTTCATCATATAAATCGATTATTTTCTAAATTTTTGAGGAAAATCATTACACAAATGTAAATGGTTTTGAATTACATGAAAATTTCTGAATATTAATATATCTTTCCAGGTTTATTATGACTAAAAGTCTAACAAAGTGCATTATGAAATACACACCGAAAGTGTTTAACGCTTATTGCAAGAAATCTTATTTAACTGTCACAATGATCCCTGCAGATAACTATTTATTTATTTACTTTATAATCTTTATACAGGAATCATCGATTCAGTTCTAAATACATACATACATAATAAAAACTGTTCTACCATCGAGTCCTGTAAAACTAAACTCATTGGATTGATCATCCCAATATAGTAAAAATTAAAAGCCTAAATTTTACGGATACTTTGAACTTTGAGCATGTATCTCCTGAGGAAGTCAGAGAAGCTTTAGTTATGCTGAAGCCAAGGAAGGCGACTAGGGGACCCACCCCTGTGAAACTGTTTCAACAATGTGTGGATGAATAATTCATTCCCTAGACCGACTGCATAAACGGTAGTATCTAAGACGGTGTTTTCCCTAGTGAACTTTCGCTAGCTGAAGTTCTTCCAATTCACAAGGGAAAATGTCGCCTAAACAAGGGAAATTATCGTCCCATAAGCTTATTACCCACAGTGTCAAAGGTCTTTGAGAAAATCGTCTTCTATTGTTTCTCAAAATTTACGGAAAACAGATTCTCAAAACTTCTTTGCGGTTTTCGTGCAAAGCATAGCACACAGCATGCACTGTTCCGACTACTTTGTAAATGGCAACAATGCCTTGACTGAAAAGGCGTAGTTGGAACCATACTAATGGATTTATCAAAGGCTTTTGACACCTTGCCTCATGGTTTACTGTTGGCAAAACTAAAAGTATATGGCCTAAGTAGGCGCGTGCGTCCTCAATTTCCTCCATAGCAAACAGATACCAGAGAACAAAATTGGATCCTCTGCATATAGGAAAATCAATTGTATATATAGAATTAAACGATTTTTAAATAAGGAACAATTACATGCTGTACACTATCTCTAATGCCCCCATGATTTGGATGTTCTGTCGCAAGGGTGCGTCAGATTTAGTGGAAAGAACTCACAAGCGCTGTCTGAAACACTGTGAGAGACTTTCAGAATGCAAATACAGCTACACTGATCTACTCAATTTAGACGGTAGTGTTTCAGTCCATACACTTCACCTGAGAAAACTCTAAGTAGAAATTTTTAAACATCTAAATGGTTCTAGTCCGGACTTGATGTCAGAATTCTTTGTACAGAAGGTGCCTATTCACACACTGCGTAGCTCTTCTCAACTTCTGCTTCCAAAAGTAAGATCTCTTACCTATGGTATAAACACGGAAAAGCCTTCAAATCTATATTGCAGTCGCTGAATTTGAAATGCACATGTAAGATATGTACATAATGTATGTATTCCATTTTAATCCTTAAGGATATATTTTTAAGGACTTTACTTTATTTATCTATTTTTACGTTTCTTTACGTTTCTATCGATTGAACTTGCTACAAACCTACTTCTGGATGGTATAAGTCTGTAGACAATGGAAATGTTGTTGGAGCAATATTGATTGAATTCACCAAAGCTTTTGACACTCTAAATCATGCCGTACTCAGCTCCAAACTGGAAGCCTATGGGATACAAAGCACTAAACCTTCTTGGTTTTCAAACTCTTTTCAATCAAAAAAGTATCAAGTAAACGGGTTTTAAAAATGGCGTTCCGGCTTTCGTGGATAAAGAATCTAAACGTGGTGAAGAAGACAGAAACGTTTTAGGTAAAATTACACTATACATTACAGAACTAGGTTTTGCTAATTTTTTGTGTATACTTTGTAATGATGATGAAGAAAAATAGTTGAGAGTCCTGGATATGAAAAGTGAAAGTAGCACTATTCCAAATAGTAAAACTGCAGTATTTTTCTGGAAACATTTTGTTTGTCTCAGGCTTCTGCATGACTGGCAGATTTTTGTGGGTGGCAGCACACAGCAGTCCAGTGGGACACCGTTCAATCGTTTTTGCCGTTCTTTTTTTTTTTTTAGAATAATAATAATTTGCAAAACACGAATTAAAGTTTTGTGTGGATTTAATTAACTGAGGATAGGATACTGATTGTATTTTTATTTACGTTGGACCGCACTTGATATTTATTGCCAGATAAATTATGCCTATATTGATAGGTTCTTTCGTTAGACAAATACTTTTTTTTCACCAAATACATTTCTGATGTCTGGCACTAATATTCGGTCCCATTGTTCAATTTTTCGTGTTGATTTGAGATTAGGAAAACCCATGTTTTTTGTGCATTTTGTCATTCTTTAGAAGTAAAATAGAATAAATCAAGTCCACCGTCGTACATACGGCAAGAAAAAACAATAGAAAGGAATGCTACAGTAGTCGAACCTAGTATATAAGGTGATGATGACGATATATTGTGAAATATTTGACTACTGTCTAAATTAGTGGAGGGGAATGTGTATATGTTATTGATTCCTCCCCATCATGTGGTTGGAAAGGGAAGAAATTTTTGCAGTTGTCTTGTTTTTGAATTTATTGCCATTATAATTTGACAGTTATTATACATCAAAAATGTGACTTTGCAATATTTTGGAAGTTTCAATGAAAACACAAGACCAAAAAGACAAGGTTTTTTATTAACATTTGTAATTTTGCGGATGATAATACCGTCTATTCTTGTGCCAACTCTCTAGCGGATGTTATATCAAATCTAAACGACCTCTCAGCTGTTCTGTCCTGGTTTAAAGCAAATCAGCTAGCCGCGAATCCGTCAAAATTCCAGATGTTAGTCTTAGGGGAGCCTAAGTACAATTTACCAGTTAGTCTATATGCTGATAATGTTTTAATTACCTCTGTTGAAACTGTTGAGCTTCTTGGTATTTCTATCGATAACAAACTAACTTTTTCTGGTCATATTTCCTCACTCTGTCATAAAGCTAGTTATAGAATCAAAACTCTCAACAGGATTAGATCTTTTCTCCAAGAGGACCAGTTAAAACTTTTATTTAACTCCTTTATTTTGTCTATATTTAATTATTCACCTATTATATGGATGTTTTGTAGCAGATCTTCATGCAGTAAACTTGA
This sequence comes from Turritopsis rubra, assembly GCA_039566895.2. Lineage (NCBI taxonomy): Eukaryota > Metazoa > Cnidaria > Hydrozoa > Anthoathecata > Oceaniidae > Turritopsis > Turritopsis rubra. The sequence goes on from CM077628.1 coordinate 10,392,320, forward strand.
CAGTATCCATAAACGCGCACTTAGAGCGGTTTATCAAGATTTCTCTAAAAGCTATGAAGGACTATTACAATTGTCTGGGTTTAAGCGTATACATGAGATCCATTTACGCTACCTTTTATGCGAGATATACAAAACCCTCCATGGGCTGAATCCCTCTTTTATGAAGACACTATTCATGGTCAAAAACATCTGTTACGGTCTGCGAAACTCAAATCTTCTCTCTCTTCCTCCATCAAGTTCAAGTCGCTTTGACAATCAGTCTTTTTTATTTAGAGGAAGTCTTTCGTGGAACGCCTTACCAGATAGTGTCAAGTCTAAACCTTCATTAGATGCTTTTAAACTCGGTCTTATATCCATTAACTTAATCAAGCAATGCAATTACAAACTTTGTAGGGCTTTGTGATAAATTTTAGCTTGACGAGTTGGTATTGATTAGTTCATTTTATATTTATCATATATCTTGTAAACTACGTAAAACCAACATTAAATAAATTGGGAAATGAAATGAAAAAAAATGAAACATTTGAATTTTCGAACTCCACTGCAAAATTGCAAAAATTTCATGCCACAAAAATTTCTTGCCATACCATATCAACTACTATGCCAAAGTTTAATTTTGCTAATTTTATTATGAGAGGGCTATGAATCCGTAGCTTCATCTATATATTATATAACATCTTTTTCCTAATTTTTAGATGGATTCTTTTTCGTAGCTAGTGAATTTCTATATAATTTTTTTGGTGCTATTTTAATTAGAGGCTGTGGATGGATAAACATTTATTCTGCAAGCAGGAAAACTTTTAGACATACTAAGAAGTTTTGTTCTGTTCATATGAAAAACAATTTCCTCGGTAAGCGAGGAAATGACCTGCACGTACATGACGTAACAGTATATTAACAAAAGAATAAATACAAAATTTTGCAGACTAAACGTAGAATTTCCCTGCATACCGAGGAAATTGTGTTCATGAGAAAAATATTCTCCTGCCCCACCGGTAGGCAAAGATCCTGTTGTAAAATTTTTCTCGTACGCCAAGTAGAGCATAGAAAAGTTTTCCTGCTTACTGAGGTAATTTTTATCCATATGAATGGCAGCCCCTTATAGTGAAATCCTCAGAAAGAATATTATATACAATAACGAATCCACTGAAAGCATGTATGTGAAAGTTAAAATGACCTATAAGCTTTAGCAAGGTTTGATATCTTTTCTTGCTGAAGAAATTTTTCAACATTTCATTATTTTTCTTTATTTATTAATTATCTTTACAGGTAATAACACATTATAAAGTAGACTTGGTTACATACTAACAGGGTTACAGAATGGCTACTTTTCTGGAAATCAGGGAAACTGGGCTGTTATTAGAATTTTTTTTGAAAATAATGATGAATATATACAAATAAGTATAATAAGTATAATAAAATGGGAAAGAATGAAAGAGAGAAAAAACATAAACACACAAATAATGTTTTATTCAAATCCTTCTGCAAATTCTTATTAACACCCTCCCCTCCTCTGGGCTGTTAATTCAAGTTGCAAAAAATTGTAAATAAGCACCCATGTGATTGAAAGGAAAAAATAGAGTTCAAAGAATTCGACAAGTAATACAGTAGTATTTCCATTATCCATTAAGCAATCTTATTGACAACTACAAACAATTTTCTCAAGTCATAGTTCCTTTTGTTGTGTCCACATAACCCTATCGATTTGAAAATTTAGCTTATGACGTAATCAAACAAATCGTATCATGCGAATTCAATTCTTATTCAAATCCCCGTATACCTGATAGCAAAATGACAGTTTTTCGTTAATTTGAATATCCGGTACATGTTCAGACCCGTCATGCTATGGGTTTATGATATCGTTGTGAATTGTTACCGCAAAATTTACTTACAGTGTGTGAAGGTTTATCCAATTTCAAATCATACATGAGCGAGGTCTAAGTGAGCGCTGACATTCAAGCCGTAAGCCTCTTGTTTTACTTCACTTATCTAACTAAAGTCTAATTAACAGGATTTCATTTCATAGCTAAAAGAGATATTTGCCCCTAAATGTTGCGTTCTTTTAGGTACGCAATGCATTGGTTTCACTTTGTGGTCACTCACATCGCACAGTGTATTTCTCACTACAATTTGAATGACTAAACAAGACAAGAAAATTTCTTGTGACTCAATGAAAATTCTCAAAAACAGCAAGAAATTACATCAGGGTCTGCAATAATAGAAGCAATTAGGCGATCAAAATGGCGCATATTTGGGATATCGAAGCAGTGCAAATTTGCCTAATAATGAACCATTTCAAAAAAAAAAACAGACCTTGGTAAATAGAAATTTCTATGACGTAATATATATATTTGATCTTGCCAAATGAGCTCCAGCTTACGCTCGCTGCTTTTTACTTATGCAATAATTGATTTATACATTGAAAAATAACTTAATTTCATGAAAAATAAGGTAGTTCATTGAAGGAAGATTTTGTCTCTATTGCCTGCTAAATACTCGAGGTTTTGAAAAAGTTCATCCTCAGATTGTCTTTAGATCATTCTTATTTTGGACGAACATCGAGCCTGGTTGTTCTTATATAAAAAAAAGTGTACATGATTACATAATGCACAATTTTAATTATTTTACTTACTTGAGATGGAACTCCACTGACAGTCAGATTACTAATAGCCCAGGCAGCTTCTTTCTGCGTTTGAAACTCTCCCTAATTCAGAACGAAAATGAACTCATTTTTTAGATATTACCATATTTTCAAAACATCAACAAGTGTTCAATGACTTAGAATAAACTAGACACATATCAATTTTCCAAAAGTACCTCAGATAATGCTTTAATGACCAATGGTAACAATCCAGCATCAATAACACTTTGGACTTGAAATTCAGTACCTGCCGTTATATTTGATAAAAACCACACAGCTTCCTAGTAAAAAAAAATCAAATCAAAACACCATCAACTTAAGTGTTCATGCCTGATGGTGTGAGCATGATCACAGGGAATATTGAATACACAATCTTTTGTTGATGAAACAATAGTACAAGAATTATGTGGCAGGGGTTAGGGTAAGATAGAAAACAAGAGTGTGAACAATCTATTTTCCTTGTCAAAATAAATACCTTCCGAATCTTTTCTTTGGGATGTGAAAGTAAGACAGGGAAGTGTTGTAATGCTCCATTATCCAAAACAGACTGTGTTTGTTCATCAGTTCCAGTAACAATGTTTCCAACTGCCCTAAGTGCCGCTGTCTAAGATAAAGAAATCTGCTTGTAGCCCTCATTGTAATGAACTTACAGATTAATTGATTAAAAACAAATGGTGGACCAGCAAATGAAACACATACTTGTAATCGAATTTCAGAATGTGTAAGAAATGACACCAATTTTGGTACAACACCAACTTGCAATACGGCTTGAATATGATCGTTGCCACAATCAGTAAGGTAGGAAAGTGCCCATACACTATCAACCAAAATCTAAAAGTCAAACTTTTATAAGTACATTTCTTAACTCAGACATGTTGGAAACATATATTTTACATGTTTTACTTACATCAAGATCAGAATGATGAATAAGAACACCTAGTGCAGGGAGGAGCTGCTGGATAGTATCCATAGGTGGTGGTGGTTCTTTATTACGACAAAGGTTTACGATAACCCAAGTAACATTCCTCAAAAACGTTAACTAACGGAGAAAAAAAAATAGTTACAACTACAGTCGGAATAGGAAATAATCTTCTTTTGAACTTTAAATTCAATGTATTTCCAGCTGTTTCAGCATTTTATTTGAAATTATCCCAGGACAGAGTAAACATGAGAAAATGTCCCACCTGAGGAGGCAAGACAATTTTGGACAACACAAAAACGGCAATATCCATTTCTGAGATAAAAGATGTAAGGTTTCTAAAGGTTAAATGAAACTTTCCTTTTTTTTAATGAGAAATTGGAAAATGATCAATTAATGATGCAGAGATCTATCTGCCTGCAAGGAAATTTCTTTTCATTAGTCCAAACGTGATCCCTTAAATGGTCTTTAGGCTTACTTTTGTGAGATTTAACACAGCCATCAGAAAAGTTTTTTTTACTAGTACTTATATTTATGCCAATATATTAATACTTTGCATTCTAGTAGCAATTATAGGTCAGTGATTGATACCATAATAATGCTTCCAAATTCATTGAAAGGTAATTTCTCCTGTATCAGTTTGGAGGGTAGAAGTTTTAATTAGATAGGGCAACTTCTCCAAGGTTTAAAAGGAAGCTTATTCTATGGCAATTCTGAATTGTGATCAGAATGAATTTTCATCAGTTCAGTGATTCAAATACTAATGACAATGTAGTGCCTTCTTATTGTTAATAGCTTTATACTGTTAATAGCTATCAAATTTAATGTTAACAAATTGAAAAATGATATACTTACAGGAACATTGGGATCAATGAAAGTCAGTAGTGGTGTAACAACACCATGTCGTATTACGTAGTCTCGCAAAGCTGGTCCATCTCCAATAATATTGCCAAGTGCCCAAACTGCCTGCTCACATACATTTTGGTGTTTTGATTCCAGTAGTCGCATAAAGTGATTGACTGCACCAGCTTGAACAACAGCTTGCGTTTGTTGTGAAGAACCAGAAGCTATGTTTGTTAACGCCCATGCAGCTTCAAATTGTAATGATGCGCTTAAACAAGTAACTATTACTATGACACTAAAGCACTTAGGAAGTGAAAGGCAACATTGAGTTCACATTATTATACTTATTGTTCCTGCAAGTTCACAAAATTATCATACTCAATTATCATAATTATCAAAATTATAATACTCACTCATCATCACTTTTAAGACATTCAACAAGGATAGGGAGAATTCCAGATCTAGAAAGAAAAACAAATTAAATATACAACCTCAACCTCATCTTAAAGACTAAGAAAATTTGTTAATTTAACAATGTTTAGTCTAACAAGTTATTCATTGGATATCAAAGTAATCTGTCTCACACTTTCTGAAAATAAATTTGTTTCTTCAAAATACCTAATGTAAGTTTCAGTATTCTAAAAGTTTTGATCGTTAAAAATTTGACTTGCACAATTTTTCTAAATTGTACTCCAGATGATACAGAAGAATAAAATACAGAAGGATCAGCATCTGATCCACTTGCAATAAATGTTCTCGGATATTTTCTCTGAAACAATGACATCAAAATTTTTAAAACGATGGCAATAATTCCATTATTCTATATTGAGTGAGAAGGAAGGAAATGCAGCTAACCTACTCATTTTTCAGCAATGGAAAGTAGAAATATTACACAATATTTTTATGAGCTTGTGGTGGAAAAGTAAAAAATGCTTCTTCTTTTCACTTGAATCCATGTAGATTGACCAATCAAAAGAATAGTTTTTAGAAAGAAAACTCTCTAGCCTGAAATGGCTACAGAACATGAATATATGCGTAATAATTTTTTTCTATGGCTCCAATGCTGAATAATGTTTTAATAAAAGTATATAATCAATAATGAGACAAGCTCCATATAGAAATATTTCTAACCCAAATACCCCAATTTTTAGGAGATTCGACTTTGGAACATGAGGATGTAGCATTTTCTAATTCACCCATAATACACTTTCAAAATCTTTTGTTGTGTATTTTGCAAGAACCTTCTTACATTTACGAGAACCTTTTTACACTAGAGTAATACTTTTTATTGAAGCAGGGTTTACAAATTGAATTGTTTCAATGACTCAATAAATGAAAACCCCGCTAACAATGAATAAAAAATAATAACAATTCAAAAATAATTTGACTATTAAGTAGAGAAACTTACTGAATAAGATCATCAATAGGTGGGTTGCGATCTCTGGACAACAATTTTCTAGCTGCACGTACTGCACTTAATTTCGTTGCAGGATCACCATTTAAAGCATTCTAGTTCAAAGATAAATGTAATTGTTTGAAAATCTTTAAAATGTCTGGTTATAATTTTCTGATGAAGATAGTGAAGTAGAATCAGTTCTTTTATGAACAGAAAAATGAAAATTGAAAAATAGGATTTTCTGACAAACCTCTACTATGCTTTGCAGAGATGCATCCTGAAATATGAAATACAAAACTCACAAATATTTGATTACATTTTTGATTCAGTTTTAATAAATTTCCATGTCTACTTCAGAGGAATATTACAATAACTGGCAAATTTCAAACCTGAAACTTGTTATCCTTTTCATCTTCTTCAACATTATTTGGAACAAGTCTTCTCTTTTGAAGAGCTTCCTCTCTTTTAGCCTGCAAATAAAGTTTATTTTTACATTTAACCCAGGGTGAAACTATATATTAATACTATAAGAGTTTTAAGCCTTGGTAAATTTGTTTAATACACAAATGTGGCAACGGTTTCCGTATCTGTATGCGTATAAGTATAGGGGGAAACCATTGCATTGCGTCAAATGTTTACATTTCCGTTTGTAATAAGAAAAATAAGAAGTAATAAGAAAAAGAAAAAGATAGATTAGTCAAGAATGTATGGTAAAGGTATGATAAAAATAACTTTTTAAGAGTGGCATATTATACAAATAGACAAGGAGGTATGATTATATTTTTGCTTCAGTTATCTTATAAATATAGCAAACACTGACATCATGATGATCTCAGCACATGAGCATTAACAATAACAACAGAGTGACAAGAAAAGGAATTGTTGAATTGTTTGATCTTCATAAAATTAGCATGTGAATTATCGTTGGTCATAAATATAAGCTACTGTTTTTGTTGCTTTTAATGATGACTTTCATAGAAGTAACTGAAAGGTCTGCATCAGTAATGATGATGTCAGCATGAGGTGGTACCTCCGGCAATATTTATAACAAGGTTATTCCAGAAGTAGTGACATGTGGATGGGGTTTTTTACTCACAAGTTCCTTTTCTAATTTGCAACTTAACACTATAACTTTCTAGTTCAATTTTATAAAATTAATATTGATCAGAATTGTTCAAAAAAATACACAGGACAATAACTTTAAATTGATACTTAAGCTTTCTTAAGAGGTGCTGGATCCTACTGTCAGCCTCAGCAACTACAGTGCTTGTTGAAAGTGCCTGTTTTTATTCAGTATTAAGGTTACTGTAAAGGAAAAACAGGGCTTTTCTCTATCACTCAATATTTCATTAAATCTTTGAAATAAATATATAAAAGTATATATTTTTTGAATATTGAGCTCAATTTATAAGGCTACCATTTTCACTCGACAAGTTCCTGTCACACAACCACTAATGTTTTTGCTTTGAAAATAACTTCTTTCAGAAGTTAGTACTTTAAGCAAAAATTGTGTGTCACTGTTTTTCTTTACTCGCATAAATTTCTTCAACCATTGTGCTTTATTGCATAATAAATTTTGAACGGAATAATTATTTTAAAAACGCTGACATGCGATTGTTAAACTGTGTTTTTTGGTTTCTATGATTAGTTATGTGACAGGAACTCTTTATTGGTGGAGTTTTGACATAAATTTTGTTCGAAGAAAAGAGTTTTTAATTATTATGCATGAACATCATTCAGAAGGTGATTTTCACACGTTTTTATGAAGGTGTTTTATTTGCTGGTATTCTTGAAATATTTTTGCTTTTGAAAAGGCTCCATGCAGAACATGCAAACCACACAAGTCCATCAGCAACAAATCTGGATTTTCTGGTTCTGTTTTACGATCCTCAACAAGCATATGGTGCATTTTCCAATTAACATTCGCCCCATCCATGGAAACTTGAATGAGATTTTTCAAATTAAGATTTTTGTTAACCTTTTTGAAGGAACTCAACAAACTAGCAGCATCTCCATGCCCAATAAACTGTGATGTAAGATACTTGTGATAAACACATTGATTTGTCTCATTAAAATAGATGAACATCAAATTGTTTGTTGTGTGTAAGACTGTTGAAAGACTCATCAAAATAGGTAACAAATTTAGGGTCACCAGGCTTCATGTCCTTCAGCATTCTATCTTTATAATATGCTACAATTCCATAATTAATGTCATAACTGATTTTTGTTCGTCCCAACTCCATTTTCCTAGCAATCTCATTGTCTGGGAGTATTTCCACCAAAGGTTTTGAAAAATCATCTAAAGCCCGTTGTGGCAGATGGCTTATAACAGATTTCATTGCTAACAACACTTCAGCATGTTTCACATTAGATGTTTTAAAAGTAAATGGTGATTGTCAAAGACCTGCGCTGAACAATACTGATGGTATTTCTTTCTGATGATAGTTGACAACAGATACAGGATTTGGTGTTGAAACAGTACCTTTGGAACCAAAATTTTATTTTTTTCTGAGATTTTTGAGCCAAATGAAAACTATCCATTTTGAATGCATGCTTGCTCCTTTTGTCCTTTGACTTTTTACCCACCATGAGACTTTCATGCTTCTGTTCCCATGTTACTAAGCTTAAGGTTGCCAGTACAACACACTCTGCAGTGTTTACAATCGGTTCCTTTAGCAATCCAACTATCATACTCAGGAAATTCTACAGGATCTTCCCATGATGGGTTATAAAACATATTCTCTTACACTAAATACTAAAAGAAGAAAATATAAACTTAATTGAACTTTCTTGCAAATAACTAGGCATGTCACCGTCACAGTTGTCTAAAACAGTTGTCAAAACAGTCTAAAACCTGCCATAGGCCATTGAAAAAAGTAATAATCCATTGAAGAAAGTTTCAACCTAGTAGAAACACAGCCATGAAAGAAGAATCTTCCTTAACGAAGTTGCATGAGTTTCATGTTAAATAACATTAACAGCAATCTTGCTTTGTTTTGAGAGACACCTATGAACATTTTTGCTAGACTACAATAAAGAAACAGATGAAATAGGCACAGATAATAAAACTAAAGAAATTTTTGTCTATAAAAAAAAATTCAAGTCCCTGTCATGGCCATGACCAACTAAAATCCCTGACTCATCCCTGACCAGTGGCCACGCTGACATAACTGTAGCGATATGCGGAACAACTTGAATAACAATTTTTCCCAGTTAATAAAAAGCAACCAAGTTAAGTGGATAGATGAAGAAGAATTTTTTTTTTTCCATAAATATTTTTAAGTGGACTTATTCTACATAACAGACCACTTTTACAAAATATCCGCTTTTAAACTAAAATAATGAAAAGGTGTATTGAGTTTGTGGGACTTAAGCAACTTCAGATGTATAAGAATTAACATCAAAAATGGCATGAAACATGGTCACAAGAAATAGTGTCTTTTGAACAAAACAAACTCTACGTGAAGCATACAATAAAAATTGATCTGGTTTGATTTTATTCAAATCAATTCTGATTATTGCTTTGTTTTTTTACATTACTGATTTATTTTTTTTACACAGAATTTTAGTTCAATATTATTTTTAGAAAATTGAACTAGAAAATTGAACTAGAAAATTGTAGCGTCTATTCAAGCCTTTAAGGATACAGTAACCCTTCATAACAAACATGTGTGCAGTATAAATAAAAAAAATCAGGATTTTTTCAAGATTTTCATATTAAAGTATATAACTTCTGCAACCCAGATAAATTATCTATACAATTATATAACTTTTTATTTATAACTCTGAGTAAAAAATAATTAATCTCGTTTTTCTGACTGTATTTTAAAACAACTCATAACCTTAAAATCAAACCACCTGGTGAATAAGGCATCATGGCATAGGTTTGGAAAGGTTTACCAGTTTGCAGGGAAATATGCTAAGAAGTACAGTTATAATATTCTGGATGATAGAAATTGTTTCTGATGAGTGGAAGACTGATTATTTTACCTAAGACCTTTGGTCTATCCTTACCAAAGAATTACAGAGGCATTATACTACTTGGACATGCACATAAGATTATAGCTATTATACTTCATGCTAGACTGCTGCCGATCGAGGAAAGTTTAGATCACGAACCACAGTGTGGCTTCCGACCAGTAGGATGTATGGACGTCATCCTCGTAACCAAGATGCCTTTAAGCATGGTTAAGAGTCATGGGTCATTTTCCTAGATGTAGTTAAACATAGCTCAACATACCTGGAAATATCAATTCCCAAGAGAAATGCTTTGAAAAATACTAGCAAAATTTATAAACCTTACATGGTTAACTGGTGTTACCATTGGTTATTGAGATATTTGCTTTTGAATTTGGGTAATTTTAGGGATACAATGTATTGGTTTCCCATTGACATTGCCCAAGAAAGTGGTATAAAATCTTTTGTGTGAAACTTACGTTGCACACCCTCAGAAGAAAAGCTCGGTGACTAACCTTACTTAAATTTTTTCCGGTAAAAATTATTTATTACAGAGAAAATCTCCTCACTCAGGTGAGAAATTTGATATTCACTGGTGGGACCTGAGCTTTACTATTTAAAAACAAATCATTATGTCTAAAAATGAGGGTGAGTATTTAATAAAGGCAATAATAAGGTAAAGAAAAAAATGTACCTTTCTCAACTCCACAGAGACTTCATTTCTTCGTTGACGTAACGACTAAAAAGAGAAGCGGAACAAGTGTGCATCCAAAGTTACCAATCGTGACAATATCAAAATCTTTTCTCCCGCCTGTTAATCTTACGTGAGAACACTAAAACCATAAGCACTAATTTAACCCTCAGTATTGGAAAATAACAAAAAAGGTCAAACATTTCTATTTAATAAGGGATCAAGGAAAAAGTAAGGCCTTAACTTTATCAATAAACCAACGGGACCATGAAAGTAAATTTAGCACTTGTCAGTGGCGGATCCACGTCGTTTTGGAGACCGTTATACCGGTTTGGGCACCCAAGAAACACTTTTTCAAACTATGCTTTTTCAGTTGGTTAATTTCTTTACGAACCTGCTTCCATTCATTTAAATACATAAATATTGTGTTGTTTCATTTTATAAGGTGTCCCACTTTTAAAAAGGTAAGTGCAGGAGTGTCGAACAAAAGAATGACATTCAAATGAAATCATGATAGTATTTTGTTTTTGTAAACTATTCCTTTTCTCTTCACTCCATTCCATCCAAGGTAATCTAGAAGCTATACTAAGTGCTTAAAATATACATTGCAATTGATGTCAATTGAATCAGAGTTATACACGTAAAGGTAGCAGCAAAAATGAATACTGTATTAAAACACCCTTGGACGCCTCCTCCACCAGCCGAAATGGCATTTAGCCCACGCTTTAGACTCTGCAAAATTCCCTTACGAAACTATAGAAATTGTATGAAGGAAGACAGGCTATGAATTTTCAAAAGCTTATCAAAATATTCAATAAGTATTTTTTTTTAGGTATTTTACCAGTTATTCACGAACAATACAAAAAGGAGGATTTTAGTTACTTCTAATGCGAAGTATATCACTTGAAATTAAGTATTATTTTGTTGCCAAGGCATTCAGCTCACCTTAAGTTCATGCTGAGAAGCTTCACAAGAATCAGTTCTTACTTTAACTGTATTAAATGACCTTCTTATAACTATTCTTGTTTGTTATTTGAACATTTTGTTTACCTTGTTTGTAAAAGTTTAAAACCAAGTATTTTGGATGGATTTTTCGTTTTTATTCATTAGTAATATTTTTTCGATGAAGACGGGGTTTTTTTTGTTTTGTTTTTTCTTTTGGCTCTTATACATTTTTTTTATAAAAGAAGCAATGATGTTTCTTTATTAAACCTTGTTTACACTTAACTAAGTTGAATGAGTTATCTATTTTGTTCCTATTGTAACTTAGTTTTGAAATGCTGCTACTATTTTGCACCATATGATTCTTGTTTCTATTTAATAAGAAACTGGATTGTTTGTTTCCTTGGGAGTTTCTTTAGTAAGATTTCTCTAAGAAATTTCATAAGGGTTTATTGTAATAAAACTTTAAATACAACACAATCCTCATAGTATACACATGATAAAAACAAACACCGCAATGTTTTAGAATTGTACTTTTTTATTGTTTATTGTATTCGAATGTTTTTAAAAGACTATCTGATAAGGAATTCAAATGTTTGTTTAAAAAAACATGTAATAGATGAGGTCTCCCTATCAAAATTGGTTCAAGTTCCTTGTTTTTTATGTTAAGCAGAACAGAATGTTCACACAGTTATCTATATAGTTAATTTTATTTTTTCCCAGACTGCGCTATGGGGAGACCAAAAATAACCGTAGTCACAATGATAGTGCAACCACATATAGGTCAGAATCGTCTACAAGTTCTGGGCAACAGTTATTAACAGATACTTTTGAGAGGCAAAACAATAATCCAGTAGGAGCAGAACAAACACAAGACGAGACCCAAGACTCTGTCATGGACAACACACAGTAGTGTAGATGATTCGTCTGACAGTATCATGAACAATGGCAGTGATATCAATGGCTAAGAAAACTATCTGTGCCTTTTTTATTTTTCATTTAGTTCATCCTTCAAGTTGGCGTTTACAAAGAACAGCAATACTTTTACAGACACTGTTCAAGTTAAAATCACAGATCCAAAACTACCTTCCTTGGCTGTTTTCACAAAACAGATGCAGCATATTTCCTTTTCATCTCAATTTATATTTACACCAATCATAGCAGGGAGACAGCAGGGAGACAGCATAGATCAGTCTTTCATGGCAATGCTATGGTAAGTCTTTTTAGAGGTGAAACATATGTGCATTCTGTTTAAACACTGGTTTCTACAGGAAAATTGAAAGCGAATCAGGTGGAATCACACAAGGATGAGCATCCTGTAGCCCAAGATAAAGTGTATGCTGAGTTAATTGTAGGCAAGGAGTTTTATCCTAACCTAGTAAAACTGTTAAAGTATGCATTACTAATTACCCATAGTACGGCAAATGTAGAGAGAGGCTTTTCTGTGTTGACACTACGTGCAACAAAACAATGAAACCAATTAAGTCCAAAAAGTATCAATCGTTTGATGAGATTAGTTTTCCTTGAGCCAAACAAGTTCGATGATAAAACCTGAGAGTCATGGTTGCCAGGAACAAGACGTCAAAAGAACGTTGTGAAGATTTGTGAAAAATATTTAGCATACTTTTTGGGAAACTTTTTTTGTTATTACTTATCTTTACGAAGTTATTTTAGAGAACAAGAATTCATAGGGTTTCTTCACTTCCTTGTCTGGGGAAAGAAAAGTCTAGTGAGTGTATATAGCTTACGAAGGAAAGTAAAATTCTAGCTTTGCAATAGCATTTTGCTACTAGCGTTACGTATACATTCTTTCTTTTAAATAACAACAGCACTATAAACATTTGTTGAATTTCCATGGAATAAAAAAATTTGTTGTTCCTTTTAAAGGGAGTGCTACTCAAGTGGATAAATTAATTTTCACAGAAGAATTGTTCATTATAAATTTTGATGTGATACTTACTGATACATTGGAAGATTTTGTTTGTCGGATCAGTATTGTCCATAATAAGTGAAGAGAATTTCATATGCCCATATTTCTAGAAATATGGACTCCAGCTTTAACCAAAAGCTGAAAGGGAATTAATGATTGTCGCACGCAACTTTGTGGAGGGAATGTGTATAGTATAATTACATCCAAAAGTTTAGCAACACAGGCATTTCTTAAGCAGAAATGCGTACTTTCACGTTTAAGTTTCACACTAATTAAAAAGGTGTGAAATTTTGCATTCAATACAATTTAATCATATATAAGGGACATCTTCTCATTTGTAACTTGCCCGATGATGAGAAAAGGTTCTTTTGAAACGTAGCCCAACATAAGTCATCAGGTCCATGACATGATAAATCTCTTCACTTATTACTCTCTGATAGATTAGATCTCGTAATTACTTATGTTCAAATGGAAGAAAATAAATGTCTCCTGAATATTCTGAATGTTTCTCTGGTAGTTTACATACTTTGTGTGACTCCTTTAGCACTACTTGCTGCATCACTTCGCAGCTCTCATTAGTCACCCACAACACACCTTTTTTTTAATTTTAATATGTAACGTTGTTAAACTCAGATGAGTGTTTCGTAAGGTAAACTGAAATAGATTTGAAAATGTTTTAAAGCAATTCAGCTCGCAGAGGTGCGCACTTCCCCGCAAATGAGCTCTAATTGGGCTCGCCAGCTCAAACAAGATCCTTCAATAAATGCTTGAAGTGTTAGCATGTAGCTTTGATACCAATTTTCACTTCCGTTATATAAACAAAGAGGACAATAAATAATTCAAGTATCAAAATCGTTGAGCTTCTCCAGACCCCCACCTGCACTGGATAAGGATGTTGGCTTTTTCCTTCACGCAAGAATATGTTGTCCCCAAATTTCCTCTGGATACAACAACACATAATTATATTCGCCGATGTGATTTAGATATTTACCAAGCTAAAACATTATAATGAGTGCCAATAATTTAAGCTGTTTTAACCCTATTTAGAACAGCAACCGAAAGGCATGACATATGCCCATCTTAGCCATGAATGCACCCCTGCCGAGAGACTGAAGTAACGTGACAGAGTCATTGAACAAAGAATAACGCACAGAAAAAGAATCTTTAGGAATAAACTTGTTGACAAAATCGTCATGGGGAGAAGGTAAGTCCAGGATAATGAGATACAACCATCACTCTTAGGGACAGCCCCAAGAGAATAACAATGTAGAGTATCCAGCAGTGGCACCGGAAAAGGGCCAGATGTATGACCATATTTTCTTAGTGATAAGGAAACTGCAGAAGGACAACCTAGAGGCCTGAAAGTAAGCAAAAACCCTCCCTTAAACCTGACAAAGCATAAGAAACTAACGCCTGACCGAGATGATGCAGAAGAAAATTTTCTAAAACATCAGCTTGGACTGGAGAGAAAACACCACAAGGCAGCGGACACATGTATGAATAAGAGTAGAAGAGGCGGCATATTTGTGAGTGAGGAAAGCGACACTGCCCACTGTTGTAATAGAAACTGGATCCAGGCAGGCCATTACCAATACCTGCTCCAGAAGATCGCTGGAGACTCGAAGGGCTGCAGAGCACCTGAGTCAGGCAATCCTGACAGAAACAGACAGGCATTGGCAAAAAGACCACCATTATTACAATGGCAAGATAAATTATTATTTGTAGTAATAGCTCTTCTAAGATGCATATTATATAAATTGTTGTCAATTCTGGCTCAAGACAAGGATTGGTTAGGAAACTTGGTGCCAGAATACCACATCATACCTGATCCAGGCAAAAAAGGAAAAATATTTAGCAAAATCCATAATGGTAGTTTGGTAATGAAGCAGCTTGAGAAAGTAATGAGGCCAAAAATGCAGATAACATTGTAAAAAATAATTCCAAGCTATCATCCACGAATTAAAATCTGACCCCCTTGATTTGGCTTGATTCTTGGGTAACAGAGATGGACGGTGAGGAGCCAACTACCTTGAATGTATAATCTGAGAGCTGGATTCCAGTGTTTTACAAAGTTTACAAACCAATGGATGCACTCAATAACACCTTGTGGTAAAGGTGGCAAGGAAGCAGAATGAACCGGCTTTTATTGGAGTCTTTGTTGTTGTTGTCAACCCGATATCTGCAGTACCCAAGGCAGGTCAGATGGTGGAACCGCAAAGAACTAGCAGGTGCCATGGTATGTTGCTTGAACCAAACCAAGCCACTTAATGACGATGAAAAAGATATGGCAACACGCATGTCCCCACCAGGAGCGGCAGACAAAGAAAAGATAGTACAACCAATAACCTCAAGGGGTGGAGCAGAATTGTAGCCAGAAAGTGAGCCACGCGAAAGTAAATGGTTGTGTTAAGTGAAGTGCTCAAACGGTTAGTAAAGCCAAGCCAAGATGTTATATCAACAGCCAAACGTTAAGGGAGGCCAGATGTAGATTCAGTACTTAATGACTGTGGAATAACATTATTGCCTGTGCCAGCAGCAAGGACTACACGATTGCACATCATCACACATCTATAACAGTTTTAAGACATACACCAAACAGCACACCTAAATACTAGCAAAAAGCCAGCAAGACGTACGATTATCACACACCAAAGTTTTTTGTATGCCGAGTCCTAGAAAATGATCGTCAAAATGTTAAAACAAATATATCATTCAGTAAGCATAAAATATATATTTATGATATATATTTTAATGACAACATCAATACAGTGAAACCTCTAATGCTTGTTCTGTTACCATCCAGGTTCCGTAGCTTGCAAGGAATGAAACTGAATTTCGGTTTCCATAGTTCAAACAAAAACACTGAAAACATTTCATGGAAAAGTATTTGAATTATCCAATTATTAAGTGATATCTTCAAAACTTTAGCTTGCAAACATAAATGGCCCTATAACGTTTTACAATTTTTTTCAAATTTCAAGTTTCTTCATTTGCGAAAGCTATATTATAATTGATAAGATATTTTAACCACATTCAATATCAGAAGAAAAAACAACAAAATGCCCTCACAGGCAAAAGGATTTCTGCACATTAGCTGTTTATTAGCAAAATTTTAATAGTATAAAAGAAAGTTTCCTTTTATAACATTACAGACTTTGTATAGCCATATGTATCCAACCTGTACTATCTCTGAAATGGGTATTGGTGGAAATACGGAAGATATTTTCCCTTCAGTAAATTTGGCATCCACCATTGGTACAATAATTACCATTATGCTATTCGATTTTGTGTGCTTTTTCTAAGTCCCAGAACATGTGATAGATATATGTAAAAGCATATTAGGTGATATCGATGGAGTGCCATAATTGATATAATAGGCATAATTAACAATTCCGTGTTTCATGCTAGGCTTGGACAGAGAAAAAATGTAGAAGAAAAACACGGACGGTTGTAATGGATTTCTTTGCTTACGCAGAAATCCAATTAAACAAACAACTATATAATTTATTTATAGCAAAACCTTTTCAAATTATTCATCCATTTGCAGTGCTAAAATAATTATTAAAGAGCTGGTGTCTTGCTTGTTACTATGCGGCTTTAGCCATCTGAGTATTGAAATAGGGTTTCGTAGTCTATGATTTTATTATTAGTTTATTTAAAGGCATACAAAGAAACATTCTTTGATAATCTTGTTTAATCTTGGTATCAATAGAAAAAGTTACGCATATGTATTTGGATATTAAAAAAAGTATGCAACACTTCAAGTCATAAAATTAACAAAAATTCCGTGATGGGCTGTATTTTTTCTCGTTTCATCTAGTTTCGCAGCAAGATCAGGGCTACCGAATTCATAGATAAATTCCATTATGACGCACCATCCATGTTCCTAATTCCGAACGGCCTTTATAATTTCGAACACATATTCCAACTGTCTGTAAATTAAAAACATTGCACATCATGCACTGTTAATCAAACTAAAAGACAAACACAACTTTTTAGTTATACTTGGCGATTGTAGTGAGTATGGATGTATATTTTCGTGACGAGAATCTTCGTTTATTTTTTGTGTTCGGAATTAGGAAGCCAATTCAGAATAAGGAACACTGATGGTACTGTCAGAAATCATCATGCAAATTTAATGTCAGTTTTGAAAAAAAATTGAGCGACTAATCAACATTTCCATTTCAACAAATTGGAACAGTTCTAATAATTGACCAATTCGCTTTATTGTTCTCCATCCGTTATTTTGAGAACAAAATAGGTTTCATATAGGAGAAAAACAGATTTTTTGAAATATCTTAACTTCCATCATTATAGATTTTTTTTAAAATCAATCTATCGATACAATCTAACTATCCGGAAGTCCTTATCCCTCATTACAACGGCATCCTAAGTTTTCATGGAGCTATTTCCAAAATGTGGCAATAGCACTAATTCACTTAACTCTATTTTTCCCTAATACTCTCTTATAAAGTTTCAACCACAAAAATTAAGACACTATTGGAGTTTCTAGAAACTCGAATGACGAAATTAAACAGAATTCTATTGAATTTCGTCATTATAGCGAATCGGAAAATAGATCCTGCTCTACATCTCCTAACTGTTGTATATAGTTTGAGAAAACTTCAGTCGTAGTGGTTTCACAAAATCTAAAACAAAATCCATGCATCCTTTTTAAAATTATTATGAAATAAAACTAAGTATTTTACCTCGGTATTTCTGTCTTTGTTTTTAAATAATCTTTGTCTTTCCACAGGCTTTACAATGGACATAATAAAAGCAGTTTCTCTAAAAGCTAAAGATCAACATTCATAAACTCAGTTCTGTAAATCGTTTTGATTTCTGTAAAATGTTTTGATTTCTTTTCACACACAATTCCTTTTTAACATGCACCACGTTTTTAACTTCGGTTCATCGACCTCGCATAAGGCTAAAAAAGTGTGTTCAAAAACCGAATCGGAAGCTTTGAGTATCGGGATAAAAATGGTCTCCTTTTTTCCCTCATTATTTTTCAGTCAACCTCGATCACACAATGGAAAGAGAGAAGAAGCTCTGAGATCGAGGTAGTGTAGTGAAAGCACCGAGAAAAAATGTTCGAGATATTATACTTTAGACAGGCAGAAAGTTTCGTGAACAGATAGTTTCGTGAGTTTCGCGTTTTTTGGCCATTTCCGCGAAAGTTTCCTGCGCGAAATACATTTCAACAAATGTAAATTTATTTCAAATCACAAAATCGCAAAAGTTTTTTCTCGCAAAATCGTAGATAATTCTGAACTAGCGAAAGTTTTTTCCTTCCAAAAATTGTCATTTTTTGCATTTCTGATGTTTCTACTTGACATTCCGGACGGAGCCGAAAAAGACATTGAATTCCTCTTTCTTCATGATGTTGTATCAAAAGTAGAGACATATCACATTCCTCCAGCCTTAATCATTAATTTCGATCAGACACTACTCAAATACGTAAAGCAATATGGTCAAAAAATTTTGAACATAGTATAATTGCTGTTCCGAATTCGGAGGTCCATTGGTTAAGGATTGCTGATGGGTTTAAACATGAAAACATTAAACATTTAAAGTTCCATACTTTCCAAACTGTTAAGGAGCCATTGATGGTAAACATGTAGTAATTGAAGCGTGTCCAAGGTCTGGTTCATCCTATCTCAACCAAAAAAAAGACTCATGGCATTGTTTTAATGGCTGTTTGCGATCATAAGTACGAATTCAAACTTGTATCTATCGGTGACAGCGGAAGAGGAAATTACGGAAGTTTTTTCGCCAATGATATTAGTCACGTCATTGAAATCACTCAATTGAAAGAAATCTGCTAAGGATTTCTGATTCACAGTTGCTTCCTAATAGTTCGATTAGGTCATCTTACGTAATTGTTGCAGACGAAGCGTTCCGTCTAAGAACGGATTTTTCCTCGTGCTGTTTTATAACTGAAGAAGAGGGACTATTCAATTATCGGTTATTTCAAGTAAGAACAGTGATTGAAAATACGTTTGCTATAATAGCGTCGAGGTTTAGTTTTTTTCGGAGGCACATCATTGCTAACCTGGAAAATGCCATTATTTTTTATAAAAGCTGCCGTTACTTCACACAATGGTTACTGCTCGGTGAACGTACGGGATTCTGACGATAGATACTGTGAATGTCATCAAATTGGTTAGAGATTATCAAGCTAGCTTAAATAATTATGCAAGTGATCCAAAGGCTGTGAGAGATAGTTTGTGCAATTATTTCAATTCACGAGCATGGGCGTTATCATGGCAATGGGATCATATTCATCGCACAATAAACAGTTTTGATAAGTAATGTTTTATAAGTTTAATTAACTGGTGAACCACCAATCTCGGCTGACACTCGAGGATAGTTGATCTATCTTTTGCGTATTCAGTTATGTATTTCATGCCAACGCAGTTATGGTGAAATAAAGTTGAGGTTAACAGCATTTACATCCAAGAGAAGGCAATGAACGTACCTTCGACTTAAAGACACCAAGAGAAACTGACGATTTAATATCGCTTCGGAGATTGTCCCATAAGGTAGCACCAATATGAGAAACTGATTGCAGACGGTATTTTACAGTGTTTGTAGGGTTTCTTTCTAAGATGCTAGATATTCGATGAGTATAGCTGTTTTCTTTGAACGTAAATACTGTTCTCAGATATGGTGGATTAAGAGAGTTTCTGGTCTTATAAATTTTCATTAAAAGTGTTTCACAGTGTTTCGGACGGTAATCCAATCGACTCTCACCATGAACTATCTTCTGGGCTCCAAGGTTTAAACGTTCAAACAAATTACACGCCTTTCGGCTAACGAAACCCCAGATGAGTGGGCAATAATTTTCTCACATGCAAAAAGGACCAAGAAGAATTTCTGGCTTCTTTCGCGGCATGAGATACACAACGCGCTTGAGTGCATTCAGTTTGGCACTGGCCTTTAGGTATAACTGAGAAGGGTGTTCAGCAAAAGAAAGGCTTTTGTGAATCTGAATGCCAAGTAAAGTCGCAGAGTTTGATTCACTCAAAATCTGGTTATTGATTGTAATATACTCCAGTAGATTGTGTGGTTTCCCAAGGATCAGAAGTTTGCATATAGACGGATTTAACTGCAAATCATTCTTGGAAACCCAACTAGCAAGTGAGTCCATATTTTTCTCTAAATTCCAAGTAACATCTGTAATTTCAGAGGCTGCAGTGAATAACGAATTATCGTCCGCGAAATTACATATGTCTGCTGTAGAATCAATTAAGTTAAAAAATAAATCATTAATATAAATATTAAAAAGTAACGGCCCCAATATGGATCCTCGGGGCACGCCTAGAATAATATCACTCCAAGAACTAAATGTACCATTCACTTCAACCCTCTGTTTTCGGCCTTGTGGGTAGGAATATACAAATTTCAAGGCGTCCTTAGAGAAGCCTTAGGCATTTAATTTGATATTAACAGCTCGTTGCAGTGAAAACCTTTGACAAGTCTATAAGAACAACTCCCACATGGTGACCTTTGTCAAGGCTTTTATACTAGCTATCCAGCATGTATACCAAGACGTGTTGAGTACTGCAGGACAGAAAGTTTTTTCGAGAGCTTATTACTCATGAATTAATTTGCTTATACATAAGGCGTTCGAAAACTTTCGAGATGTGAGACAGTTTACTAACAGGGCGGTAGTTGCCCTTATCATTACGCGATTCTTTCTTATGCAACGAAGTTACACCTGCCTCGTGTGGAAAGTTAATACTTGCTTTGTTAAAGTAATCTGTTAACGTTTGAGCATTTATTGAAGCATAATCTTGTAAAATATCAGGTGGTATTCCCGATTTCGGTGCTTCTTTCAGTTTATGTTCTTATTTCCTCATGTTGTATTATCGGTATTTATATTCGATTTTCGAATTTCTTGGGGCTCCATATTTGAGTCCAGGTCGTTATTACCAATATGTAAAATTACACGGCTAGGTTTTAATTTCTTCAGTTCTCCAACATGTCGTTTAATATCAGATGTTTTCGCTCCCCGTAGACATTTAATGGTTACTTCATGTTTAATCTCTCTGATTTTATCTGCCTTTAAATATTTAATCATGCTCTTACCTATAATGTAAGAAACTGGTAGTGATTCATTTGATGTATTGGTTGATGATTTGTAAAGGATGTTGTAATTTGCAATGCGCTGTAGTTTTTAATTCAACGATTGGTTCTCTTGTGATTTATGATTTAAAAATCGTTCTCGTTGATGTTCTCTCACTTTATTTAATTGTTTTATGATGTTCAGTTGCAATAACACTGTCATTTAAAATGATCGATGATTGATCCATTGATTCTGAAATAACATCGCAATTACCAGTTGGTGTTGAAATTGACTTATCTGTGTTTACGTTTAAATCCTTGTTATTATTATTATTATTATTATTAATGTTTACCCAGGATAGTCTCTTCAGTTCTGATAGAACTGTTATCAATGAGAGTCCTGCGAAGGAGGTCTCAGAGCATTTAAAGCCCCCATTTGGGCTACGGAAGCTGCAAGTATGCTTCAACCGCTCAACCAGACAACCCCCTTAGATATCAATCCCGCTCTCAAGCTGAGTGCTAAGCTGAGTGGATCGATTCACACTGTTATAGTCGCTGGCATGACTCGGCCAGGATTTGAACCCTGACCTACCGCACTGAAGGCGAACACTCTACCACAAGGCCACCAGTCGGTTAGTAATATTAGTAATATTTGTCTGTCACGCAATGATGATTTTGTCGTTGGAAACATGATACGATAATGTCCAAAAGACTAGTCAATTCTTTCAACTGAGATTTCAGAAAAACATTGTCCTCTTGCAGTGTGCTCATTCTTTCTTCAAGTTGTCTTTCCTTGTTTAGTTCATTTTTCAGTGTATTCTCAACACTTGACTGGAAATCGGTAAACATAGAAGCAAAAGTCAATTTTCTATTTTACTTTTATTACTGCATTGTTTTCCAGATCTTCTTTTGAAGATAAAAAAGTGTCTTCTTCTTTTAGCAGGATCAAGTCGTTTTCTTCATCGCAAAGTTTCTCGGGCACATTCGAGTTGACATAGTTTGAGAGCGAGTAACAACACCTCCGCTCTCCGCCATTTTTTTGAGCATCTTGGAGCTGAAAGCAGTTTACCTTATTAAAACTTTTGTGAGAATGTCTCACTCAAGTCGATACATATACAAGTGGACAATATGACAGCTCTGTCGTATTTGATGAAAATGGGAGGAACAAAGAATTCGGAGACGACCAGAACTGCAAAAGAGATATAGTCCTTCTTAATGTCTCAGGGGATCACAATTACTGCAGAATACTTACCAGGTCCCCTCAATGTGAAAGCAGATCAGGCATCACGTCTTGCAGGATCAAAGCGAATGGCTGCTTTCCAGGAAGATATTCTAGAAGTTGTGTCAACATTGGGGAAAATCAGATATGGATCTGTTTGCGTCCAGGGCATGTCATCAGATACCAGCTTATATTGCTTGGAAACCAGATCCACAAAGGCAAGCAACAGATGCCTTTCAACAGCAGTGGTCCAATCTTAACCCATATGCAATCCCTCCATTTTCTCTTATAGGACGGGTTTTGGCCAGAGTGAGACAAGAAGGGGTGGTAATGATGTTTATAACCCCAGTATGGCAAACACAGCGCTGGTACAGCCAGGTTCTACAATTGTGTGTGCAGAACACCTAATACTACCAGACATTCCGACATTGCTAGTAAATCCACAAGGGAGGGTTCATCACCTGATAGAAAACCACACTCTCAGACTAGTAGCGTGGAAAATTTCAGGAAAACATTGGAAGATCAAGGAGTATCAGAAAGTGCTTCAAAGCTTATCTCAAGTGCATGACGAAAGGGCACGATTTCTAATTACGAATCGGCCTGGAGAAAGTGGGTTAGCTGCTTTAGTCAACAACAAGTTTATCCCATTGAATGCTCTGTAAATTGTCTTAGATTTTTTGTCACAGTTGTTTGAATGGAAGTATGAATATTATACTATAAATTGTCATAGGTCTGCTATTTCAGCATTTCACAAGTTTCACAAGAGAGAGAGAGAGAGAGAGAGAGAGAGAGAGAGAGAGAGAGAGAGAGAGAGAGAGAGAGAGAGAGAGAGAGAGAGAGAGAGAGAGAGAGAGAGAGAGAGAGAGAGAGAGAGAGAGAGAGAGAGAGAGAGAGAGAGAGAGAGAGAGAGAGAGAGAGAGAGAGAGAGAGAGAGAGAGAGAGAGAGAGAGAGAGAGAGAGAGAGAGAGAGAGAGAGAGAGAAGAAGAAGAAGAAGAAGAAGAAGAAGAAGAAGAAGAAGAAGAAGAAGAAGAAGAAGAAGAAGAAGAAGAAGAAGAAGAATTGTCAGAATTGCCATGATTAGCCAATATTATCGTACTTCGATTTTATTTATAAAATCCAAATTACATTGCAGCGTTGCGTAATTGAGAAATTCTTCTCACCGTCCACGGTTTATAAAACTGCGCCGGCGGCAGGCGAAAGCCCTGGGTGTACGATTTCTTTACGAAAATTCCGCATGGTAGCACAGCTGCGAAGTTCTGTCAGAAGTCAGTTGCATCAATCTTTACATGCAGTCTTTTGCACATCATCGTTAAATTCATAATAACTCTATTCACCATTGTTAAAATGTATAGCTGATGGGTTTAACAATCACTATCTTAAGGTTTGCGTAAGCAAGAGCTAGCTAAAGTTGGCAAGCCAAATATTCAAAGCCTCTCTACTAGTAGAGAGAAAAACAGGAGAAACTTATTATACTCACGAAAATTAAAATTACAGAATGATGAAATGAAAGTAGTTCAATGTGTAGAGCTGGAAAAGCTGATCAAAAAAATGTATGAGATCACATACGTTATTGAGATATCGCCTGGTGTGCCTAGCTTTAGCTTTACTGTTCAATGATTTAACAATGACAAAAACTGTTTTAAAGAGAAAGGTATAAATCAATTTCATAAGCAAATCAAATGTTCAATGTTCGAATTAATTATTATTTTCAAAAAAAGAAAATTTAAAAATGTATCGAACAATTAAAAGAAAGTTGAAAACATTTTTGTTGAACAGTGTGTTTACATTTTAATTTTCTCATTGCAATTTGAACGACTAAACAAGACAAGAAAATTTTTTGTGACTCGATTAAAACAGCTCAAAAACAGCACAAAATTACTTCAGGGTCTGGAATTATCAAACAATGGAACAGTCACTTTGCCTCAAATTTGGGACATTGCAGCGGCACAAAAAACAGTCCATCTCAAAAAAACTTTGTATATAGAAATTTCTATGACGTAATATACAACGTAATCTTGGCAAAAGAGCTCTAGATGCAAAGCAAAGTTTTTGCTTATGTAAATAATACCACACACAAGGGTGGCTGCTTAACAGTGCTCTGGCTGGGAAAGCTGGAAAAAGGAACCTTTTCACTGACTTTGGACTGGAAAAAATTTATAGATGAAAATATACTATACACATTCTTAATTTTAGACATTGTGAAGACTTTATATATTTATTTTTACTTAATTATATATTCTGGATTTTCAAAAAAAGAGTTTGTGCTGCTGCTGATATAATATTCCAATACATGATTTCGATAATGCAGCCATTATAGATTTTGATGTTTATGATAACCCAAGTAGAGCATATTTCACTGGATGTGCACTTTTTTCGTTATATATGTTTACATAAAAGAAGTAAGACCTGTCGTGCATAGATGTCTTGATTGTTAATTTTCGTCTTCTTCCTGTATTTTTATTTTGGATTGTTTAGGAGAACTTTCTGCACTTAGTTGGGACTTTTTGGAAGAAAAACAGAACTTTTTAATCAATTTTTCCTATACTCTCAGACGAAGCTGGATTTCAACTTGCCCCATTGGTGAACTGTAATCACAACAGAATCCATAATGGCTGCATTATACTTACTTCTGTTACTTTTGTTTGCTTTAGACATCAATTGTCATGGCCAAAATCTTGTGATTTCCAACTTGTAATTGAGAATTAGCACAGGTAGCATCATTTTGCCCCACAAATTTAACCATTATACCTGTTGGAATCAGCTAATTTTGCAGCCGTATATACCCAGGGATATGTGGTTCATCAGGGATCAATTTAATAAAGGAGTCAAGAGTTGATTTGAATTTTTCTTTGGAGCAGTTTTTCAAGTTTCTGATATTTTTGGGCAAGCAATTGAATAGTTTAACACCATAATTTATAGGCTGTTGCTTCTAAGTTGTTGGAAAGAGCTCCTATCCAATGCCTTTACGTCTATCGATTTCTCTTTTGATGATTTGGCTTGAGTCTGATAAGTTCAGAACTAAACCTTTGATCTCCAAAATCGTGTATTAGTTCTTGCTCTTGTTATTTCTTAGTTTCTTTGTTTCTAATGAATATTTCAAAATGGTTTTTTGAAACTTAAACCCAAATTTTTCAGAGGAATATAATATTGAAAAATATTGAAAGAGATGTGTGTTTTTTCAGTTGCTAACAGAAATAAATGGTTTGTATGAAGAAAAAAGTGCAACAAGTGGATGATGGAAGAAGTAGATGTCCCCGAAGCTAAATGTTACGAAAATAAAAATAGTCTATGGTCTAATGACCTTAAAGTGAATAAAAATACTCAAGAAATCTTTCCAACCATAAGTAATGGTGGAAGTACCGTAGAGTCTCAAAATACTTTCTCTGTCAATGGATATCCTATTATTATATTAAATTGCCAAAAATATCCTAAAGATATCATATTGGATAGTATACACCAACATTCCATTAAAACTTTCAATAATACATCAATCTTGAACACGAATACAGTACAATTTCCAAATTATGATGTGAATTCCTTATTTGCCATGCAAAAGTATAGTGAACCCATGAATGTTAGCTTAAGTGACCCTGTCACAACAAGTCCTGTTATAGAAACAATGGAAAGGCTGTCAGTGACAGAAATGACACAAACTCCAATAAAAATTGATACAATGAATAATGGCTTGGGTAAAATACCGTTTATCTCTATGAATGAATCAAAGAAGAAAGAAATGAAGTTTTCAGAAGATTTTGACCTCAGTAACTCTAGAACAAGCCATGGTAAACAAGAAGTTACACATCCAAATGCAAAAACTGAAAATGAAATGCCTGTAACAAAAATTTATAATCTCTCAAGTCACAATTTATGTTTTACTGCAGAAAATTCACCATCAAATAGTCCTATGGTATCTGGAACTAAGGAAGGAAAAAATATGAAAATTCAGAAGTCTGCAGGAGTTACTAACTCTGTGTCAAGAACCATCTTTGCTCTAGATCAATTAAAAAAGAATTTGGCAATGGAGAAGGATTTCCAAAAGTTAAATTTGTGTATAGAATCTCTTCGTGCATTGAAGAAAATTCTCATAAATGAACGAAATAAGCAGCAGTTGTTTATTGATGGAAAATGTAATTCATTGAAAGAAAGTTCTTCAATTGTATGGACAAATGAAAGACCACTAACACCTGCTCAAAAGCTGCTAAAGAAATTCTCCTTGTTGAAGACCGTGAGTGTACCTCCAGAAAACAATTTTGTTGACAAAAAATTGTATTCACCTCAAGGCTGTGCGGAAAATAAAGATTGTGATGTTGCCACTACAGCTAAGAGGAAGCGTCTAACAGAAAGGGATCAGTTAGTTGACAATTATTTGAATGAATCATGGGTTAAAGGTAAAGAATTACAAATGTTATGTTTTTACCGCAATGGGGGATGATATTTTCCTATTGGGCTTATTTTTATGCAATTTTCTTGGAGCCAACTAAGAAATGATGGTTGATTTAAAAAAATATTATTATCAGGAAAATCTGCAAGTAATGGTTCAGAGGTTCAGAATTTGTCATTTCGTGAGGAACGGGCTCTGAATTATGCGATAGCACAATTTGCTGAATTGGAGAAAAATGGACTGGCCAAACAAAGGGAAGGTTTAAATGAAGGCAAACAACTTTCCACTTTGCAGGTTTGATTGACATAGTTTGTGAATCTTTTGATAAGTATAGTCGTTAGAATGAACCTATATGTGGTAATAAATAAAATTTAGATGAAGAAGCAACAAACTGTAAAGAGAAAGATAGCTGGAAAAAGTTAGTAAATCACTTAAAACCTCACATTAATGGCGTAATGCTTGCTTCACACCAATGGCTTAAGCCATAACTCACTGAGAGCTCAGCGGATTAATTTCTTAGCACTGATGTAATCCGAAATTTCTTAACTCACTGGAAAAAATTCAGTAGCTTAAGCAGTGCGTTACTGCTGCGCTAAGGATCAAAATGTCTTGATATTTTAGCTCTCTGATAACGTAGCAATCAAAGAGAAGCCGCTATGTATCTCAATGCCCCACCTGTTTTCTATTGTATTTTTAAATTTCATTATAAAGTTTTAAGCATAAATCAAAATCAGAGATATAAACCTCACCAGTTGGGAATAGGGTTGTCAAAGTACTATTGGTCAAAGCAGAACATGAAAAGTGATATAAAATATTACCTGAAAAAAGATTCTCTATCGAAAAAACACATTTCTTGAACTAAAGTATGGTAATGGCCTTTGGCCTCTCGGTTTTGAAATATTCTTCGAATCCATACTTACTTTCCTTCTTTTAAGTTTATGTTTTCCTGTTCTGTATAAAAGCAATAAACAATCTTCTTCATCAGAGCTTATTTGTGATGCAAGCTCCATCATGATTTTTATGAGAATAAAATGTTTAGCTCACTGGTGTGAACACTATTTTTCTAGTGCAGCACGTGTTCAAATTCTTAATCCACAGAGAGCGTTTAGCTGTGCTAACCTGTGTTAAAGGTTAAGTCACTGGTGTGAACTAAGCATTAAGGAAACCTTTAATTCAGGATATATTTGTGTAATTTTATAATATCGAAGGGATTGCCTTTGGAATACCATCATCTTCATAATTATTTTTGCACATCAAAAATGAGTTCTTGTATTTAGTTAGAAGAAAAAACTTATCCCGAAAATTCCTGAGCAAAAAAGGTCAGCGGTCAAAGCAGGTAAATATCTAATCTTAAGTTTTGTGTGGAAGGGTGAGTATTTTAAGTTTTGTGAGGAAGGGCGAGTATTTTAGTTAGAGCTGAAGTGATTTGCTTTCATATTGGCTTTTATGTGATTTGTTGATTTGTTTAGAAAAACATATTCGTTATCTTTGTTTTCTAAAAACAAAAAAATGTTTAAGCTTCTGGTGATACTTTTCATTATTAAATTGTATGCTCGTAATGACATTTTCAACTATATTGGCTTTTATTTTTCATGGAAATATTAGATGATTGTCAAAGAAAGATTTTCAGGTAACATTTTGATGTTTTTGTATATACCTATTTCTTAATATTCTATCATAGTGCAGGCAATATAAGGTATGACCTACAAAGAGTAATTTCTTTGTATAACTTTGACTAGGTTTACCCATTTTGGACTATCATAGAAAATATATATTAAAGTGCTTGTTCTGAAAGCACCTGTGAAAACATCCATTTATTCGTAAACTTTTGTGTAGAAATTCATCAGAAATTAAAGAATGAGCAGTTTTCTTTGGTTATTGAAAGAATAAATTATCCAGTGAAAACTGATGTAGACAAACCAAACAAAAGGAAAGAGTTTTCCAATACGTTGTGTGGTAAATAATTATTGGAGTTGTGTTATACTGTGAAAAATTATCAATTTGATGGGCATTTTCAGTATTAAGGTTACTGTAGAGGAAAAAATAGAAAAAAAATCAAAATTTTTAGTTTTGAACATAGTGTGCATCTTCCTATAAATTTTCACATCCAATAATTTCTTATTCTGGAAAAAGTTAGTGGAAAAGAGTGGATAAAGAAGTAAACAACAATTTTGCAGAGAACTCATCTTTATAACTCAGATAATGTTTTGTTACTACACATTCCTTTTTACACCTTTTCAAAAGCAAAAATATTTTAATACCGGTTAATAAAACACCTTTATTAAAATGTGTGAAAATCACGTTCTGAACGACATTCATGCATAATAGTTAAAAACAAAATTTATGTCAAAACCCCACCAATAAAGAGTTCCTGTCACACAACTAACCACGGAAACGAAAAAAGAGATCATCTAACATAGGTTAACAATCGCGTTTTAGAAGTTTTTAAAATAAACTTCTTTTTAGTGAATAAAGAGTTGAGGTTAAGTCGAAGTACTGGTGAAACACTTCTCCATAAAGCTGCCAGACTTGGTAATCCCGATTTGACAGAGAAAAGTATCCAAAATGGGGGGAACATCCATGCTAGTGATCATGCAGGCTGGACACCTCTTCATGAAGCATGTTCTCGTTGTAAGATTGATGTCATCCGCATGTTATTGAAGTATGGAGCTGATCCGAATACGGTATCACACTTAGGAGTATGGTAAGACATTCATATTTCTTTGGGTAAAGAATGTTATTATTTAAGTTTCTTTTTGTGTGGTTGCATCGTAATCAAATCAGATTTTCATACTCCTTTCAATCTGGTTATAATGATTTCGGAACACCCTGATTTAACACTTGTGTATTATTTCAACAATTCTTCATCGTTTTCATATCAAAACAACATGGAGAGAAATTAAAAGAACAAACACGATCAATTTTTGGTGGCAATATTCAATGCACAGACACAGTTTAGTGCAAAGATAATAAAAATGTATTCTTTAATATTTCTAGTAATGTTCTGTGCAATTCTACAGAACTTCTCTTGGTTCTTCTCTTGGCTTCCAAAATAGACCCTGGGTAGTTCTGTATACTTGTATAGGGAGAACGATTTTCCATATCCTGGGACACAGTGACGGTGAAATTATATCAATATTGTAAACAAACGGGTTGCAAATTTTTAAATGCTACAATTATCACGTTTGGTGTTTTGTAAATTCGAACTGCCGGTAGGCTGCTCTTTCAAAATCTCTTCCATTTTGATAACACTGAAGGTTCTTATTTCATATAAGGTTGATTGGGATAATGGAAAATCATTCACAAAAACGCAAAAAAGGGAATTGACAGAAGAACGGTTCAATCGTTCCCCCAAACTTGCGTTCTCGCATTTATTTGGTGTAAATCAGGCCTTGGCTGATCAATAAATAAAAAAGGTGGTCAAGGGTGTATACTCCGAACAGGGCTGAATATCAGTCACATGTCAATTAGCTGTCGAACTGTTAGTTTTGCTTTGAACTAGTATATCAAGTTTGTGTTTTAAATATAACTGTAAATATGTTTATTTTCAAGTGGAAGTGTATAGTAGTTGCAATGGGTGAAAATGAACGTGCACATGCACTGCACCTCCTACACGGTTCAACATAGCTAAGATGACTCTACTAACTGAAATTAAAAATGGCTTTAATTGTGAGATATAACAAATAAATAAGGTTATTTTCGGTTGAACGAAGTGAATTAGAAAACAAGAGTCTTAAGGCTTGAAAGTCAGTGCTAACTTAGACCTAGTTAATTTTTGGAAATAGGTTAGGCCCTGTGCTCACACTGAGGAGGATCTTTGTGTTAACATAATTTGCAACGCTACTATCATGGATAAAAAATCTTGGTAAAAAATGCTACATTTGTCAATTCTTGTGCTATTTTTTTAACAAGTAAACTGTAGAGGAATGAGGAAAAATAGTTAAAATGAGAACAGAGCTGTCTTAGATATTTTTGTTAGTCTTGCAGTCTCGCCTTTACAAATATTAGGATAAATTGAATTTCTAAGAGCAATTTCTCAACGCGTCCATTGAAGGAGTGGCTTACATGGAGAACATTCTAATGTTCATAAGAAAATTGATTCACGGGACAGAAGAATCGCTTCTTATGAATTTAAAGTGATAAATGTAATAAGGTCATTTGCCGTTAATATGTACATGACATCTTGTGTTTTATTAAGAAGACATAAATTGAACTTATTAGTATTTTTTTGTTTTTCTGGCTTCTTATTCGAGAGTTTCCAGGATCCGATTTTATTAGGGTTCGGTATTTCCAGGGTCCAAAGGTCCACACCTCCGGATCCGGTAAGTCGATGATGCCGAAGGAGAACATGAATACATTATGGGATGTGGTAAAAGAGGTACTAAAAAGTGCTATAAAAGGAAATAACAGTATTTTGAGATATCAATTCTATATTTTTATTCAGATATTAAATTAAATAAAAACAAATCAATGAAAATGCATTTTCCATTATACCATATTTCCTTATGTAAGCTGGTCATCTATAAAAGAC
This sequence comes from Turritopsis rubra, assembly GCA_039566895.2. NCBI lineage: Eukaryota > Metazoa > Cnidaria > Hydrozoa > Anthoathecata > Oceaniidae > Turritopsis > Turritopsis rubra. The sequence goes on from CM077628.1 coordinate 10,423,841, forward strand.
AATGTAGGTCCTATAGTAGGTCCACATCATTGTTTACCACTGCGTGTAAAACTGACCTTCTTTACCAAATTAATGAATTAATGAATAAATAAGTTAATTAATGGGAAATTATGCTTTAAAACAAGAGAGATTTTTCCTTTGGGAAAAGTGAATATTTAACAGCAGTATTTATTTTTCATCATTGTATAAGACTACCCTTTGACACAACTTTATGTTACTTCAATTAAGTAGGTAAATAACTCTTTTAACCCACTTTATAAAACTGTTATTAGTTATAAACATAAGTTAAAACTAATTAAAAAAAATCATAGAATCCATCCTAAATTACTGAAAAATTAGAAAAAATATTTACTAACCTACTTTAAGGCAAGAAATTTTCATGGCATGAAATTTTCATAATTTGATGGAGATCTATAATCTGCAAAATTAAAGTGCTGCAAAATTCATATGAGAAAAAAAACAGTTTTCAAAACTTTTGGAAAATCTTGATTCGCAAAATTAATGTCACAAAAATTATCAGGAAAATGGAAACAAATACAGGTTGTTGTTTTGGACTCGCAAAATAAATGTTCACAACAATTATGATTTTAAGTCTTCTTTTTCATTGAAATCTTTAAACTTACTGTGTACTGCACATTTAGAATCTTGAAATGATCATATTTCAGTCAAAATGCAAAATGAAAGGTTTCAAAACAAAAATATCCAGAAATTAAAGTGATGCTAAAATTTCTGGTAGTTCAGGCACAGTAGAATGAATTAAAAAATGCAAATTCTCCTCTACTAATTTAAATAAACTAAATTATGTTGGAATGAACATAAAACACACATCAACACATCAAAGCAAACAATTATATATACCCTGCTCTTCTCTTCTAGTGGCGAAGCTGTGCTCCTTTCACTTTTATTTATGGACAGTCCATCATCATCACAAAGTTTACACAAATTATATAATGTATTAAAAACTGTACTCAAACACTATCAGAATTCTTGCAAATAAATTAAATAAAAGCATTTTATTACCTTCAAGTAAAATTCTGTCTTCTTCACTTCACTTCCACTCCACGTTTAAAAAAGTTATTCAAAAAACGGAACTTTCACGCCATTTTTAAAACCCGTTTTTTTGAGCAAACCAATTACAGATTGAATTTATGGGAAGGTGTTGAGGAAACGGCAAAGAAAGAATCGATATTTAAAATCGATATTTAGAAGGGTGTTTCGAACGGGCCCAGAGAACTGCAACATTACAGACACACAGAACCACACGGGCAAATGAAAGGTCAGATGCCTAACGGCGCTGACTAATCACCTGTTTTAGGTTGTTGTTTAGTATCTACTTGCTTTTAATAAAATAACTTTTCCTGTTTAGTCCTCTTCACAATGCAGTGTGTAAAGGTGACTTCCAATCTATTCGTTTGTTATTGTCATTTGGTGCAGATGTGGAGATTTCTTCTTATACTGGTGTTTTACCAGCTGATCTGGCCAGAAGAACTGCTGTCAAAACATTTCTACAGGGTGAGCTCTTCTTTAGAAATTTCAGACACGTGAATTGCTCGAGCTTTTTCATTTTTTTCCATCTCTTAACTCCTCTATAAATGCAAATATATGACATGATTTTGGAATTAGGTTGAAATGATTATGACTCTCTGATTTTTTCCAGATGTGTTAAAAGAGAAACATATTTTGGAAATTGGAGGAATAAAAGATCAGGTTAGATATGCTGCCTTTGAACAGTTACATTAAGAAAGAACTTAAAATAGAGATGGTTCTCCGAGGTCAAAATTTGGTACTGGTGATGTTTTGGTGACTTAATAGATCTCATTTTAGACACCCTTTTCCTGACGGGGTTTAGAGGTGTTTATGCATGCTTTGAAAAATATGAAAGAAGCAATGGTAAGACTTCTTTTCGAGTTAGGAAAAGAAGACGTCTTTATCATGTCTAAATTTCATCTTTCGGAAGATGCCTAATCAAAGACGTCTTTAAAACGTCTTTTAGAGAGCTTGAAAAGATTAACATCTAAAAGACAATTAAAAGACGTCTTTAAAAAAGTGTTGATTGTGCATATTAGCCTGACGACCTCTTCTTGATGTAAATGCCATCGAAGTTATTGTACAGCAAAATATTTGGAACGAAGTGAAATGAACTGAGAGAAGTATTTGAAGTTGCTAATTAGTGTAGCAGTCAAAAACATGTTTATTTCGTAGATAACGTTCTAACTGCTGTTAGTTCTTGTATTTAGTTGTGTTTTTTGAAAGAAAAACATTGATCTACCTTCATATCTTAAAAGCCTTTACTACGGAAAATGGATGTTTCAAAGGTGACCAAATTTTGACTTCGGAGAACAGTTTCTGTAGAAGTCCACCACATACATACCAAGTTTCAAGACGGGAAAGGACGGTGGACAGTGTTTTATTGCTGGATGATGGACTGTGGTTTTACTTAAACCCCAAATTTGAACGTTATTTCGGTCTTTATACACCTTTCCCGAATTTCTGTTTAAGCACCGCGTTTTGAGCTAGTCAGTACATCCAACCTCGTTTTTATGAAATTTAATAATAATAATAACGGATTATATTTCAGTTCCAAAATATTTATAATTGGCTATTCTACTGAAATAGCGTAAGATAAGCAGTAATATATGCGTAAGTGTTGAATAAAAAAAAATATAAACAAATTTTTACATATTATTTATCTATTTATTTTTTAACAATAGAACCCATTTATTGTTTCAATAATGTTTTAACTTTATTACTTAGTAATTATCTCTATTACTAAAAACCCCGGTAGAATGATTAGAGGCCATTTTGATATCTGAAACAAGGTTGGATGTACTAACTACGCCAAAATACGACGTGTAAACAGAAATTCGGGAAGGTGTATTAATCCAGTAGCGTCTTTTTTTCACATGTGGTTGAATGATGAGAAAAATGATGTGAAATTCACGAATAAGTAAGGGAAATGTTTGAATCGAGTATGATACATCAGTCTGTAAGTGAGAAGTAACGGAAAGTTGAGAGACCTTAGCATTCCATCTGTGGTTCTTCTACCCGCCTGATTTGCTAATAAGAATAGTTGACTTACCGCCAGAGATGCGTATAACATTGCTCTAACTTGCAAGAAGTCTGTTAATCTGTAAAAGTTATCGTGGAACAGCAGCATGTATTTAAAGCTAATCGTCATCAACAGAGGAAGGCTGATAATTCTAAACATGACATTTTATTTAGTTGACTTGGAAATTTTCATCATCATGCGACCAGTTGGGTGAGTTCTTCTGTTTATCTTTATAGCGATAAGGCTTTATATAAATAATCTGTTACAAAAAAAGTTTAAGTAAGGAAGTTAAACCAAGTTACCGCGAAAAAATGATTTTAGGTGCTTGCTGAAAGTTTATGTTTGCAAGAAAAACTTTTCAAAAAATTTATATTTTTGAAATTCTTTTTCTCCTTTTTCATGAGTCCCAATCTTGTTTCAAAAATTTCTTTACCTTGTGATGTGAGGGGCCTCAAGAAGCGAAGGAAAAGGGGTTTGGAACGATATAACACGCTGCTCCATCGAAAGAATTTGTGCCCAGAGAAGATAAAAGTGACTTGGGATATCCTGATGCTGAATTGCAAAATGCTTTTAAGCTTTGCTCATTCGCGAAAGTTAATGATCGCAAAATGCAAAAATTTGTGAATTTGCCTTCCCTGCCAATTTTGTATGCGCCAAAGTGTTTGATCCTGAAGTAGCACCGAGTTTTTATAATCTCACAATTTTCAGACAAAAATGATTGTGCTGGTATATTTGACGAGTTACCCAACAATGAACCAATCACATTTCATTTTGCGACGAGTAAAGAAGAATTTCCCATCTCCTATTATCTACCTTACAGTGACTGTGAAGGCCAGATTGTTGGGTAAGAAGTATTGGTTTATATCTCTTCGCCCTACAACTCTTTTCTTTTCTTTGTTTTCATGCAAGATGTTGCGAAGCGTTAGCACGATTATGACTGGTAATCTAAATATGTTGTTCCACTAACCGTTTCTTTCAACGTGTTCACACAGTCAATAACCCACTTGCTAACTCTTTGTTTTTTGTTTTATTTTGTACCTTTACGCATTGTCTCAAAGTTTTGTTTTTGTTATTTTTTCAAATTTTAGGTATCGGAACTATTTCATATTGTCGGAAATTTTGAAAAGATTCGGGATATCGAAAAAAAAGTTACTTGAAACCAGAAATGTGGAGATAATGACATTAACAAGATTGGAAATTGAACGGTTTAGTCAACAAAATATCTTGACGAATGATTTGTCTCACATGAAACACTTACGTGAACGCATTCAACTTGTTCATATTCCACTACAAACAATTAGCAGTTACATACACGGTAAACTTTACCAAGTTTAATCGTTTATAATAATACCATATTTTCTTGCAGTCGTATTACTTTTCCTTTTTAAAGTATTTATCCATTTACTCTTTCCTGGGAATCTGCATTTCTTTCTTAAGATCGTTTCACAAACTTAAGAATTTTCACCGCTTAGTCTCTAGTTTTAATCAATGTCAGTTCAAAAAAAAAGCAACAAGAGGGTCTGGGTACAAGGTCGAGAAATAGAATTAGACTAGAATTTCCATTGAAAGCCGTTCGTTCTGTCTTGGTTTGAAACACGTTTTTCCTACGAACTTGAGTTCCTTCTCAAGCGATATTATATGGATGATTACTACCAACCCGGCTGGATTTTTCATCAATGGAGGTGGTCACGAAATAAAAAGCAGGAAAAATCAACGCAAGGTGATCCTTTGGGATGTGCATTTATGCAAGTGGACTTATGTATTGTGAGAAAGAACCTCTCATCCAGGAAACTCTTCAAAACGTAGATAGATTTCTAATTTGTCTAACGAAGAATCGACTTTCTGTATTGTTCATTTCTGTTCTTAAGTGTCCCTGTATTTGTTATTCTAAGTGTTATTTCGAAATTTTGGAAAAGGACGACAAAACCTTTCTTCGTACTAACAGTGACGAAAATATCTTCAGGTGCCCAAAATTTTGTCCGGCTAAGTTTTGAAAGAGTAATAAAAATAAAATGACCAGAAGCTCCATGTTTTAATAAGAAAATATGAATCGAAAAAACTTTCTTAGTACTGTATTATTATAAGTATTTATTATTTATTGAATATTTATTTACAACAGGATCACAATTTCAGTTATAAACTGCTATTAATATTGGTCCGGTCTCAAAAAAATTCCAGATATATTAAAGTACAGTGGGGTTCAGAAAAAATACTTCTCCAAAAACGGTGAACAAAAAAATGTTGAGCTACGATATAAAAGCATTTTCTCTAAACCACACTGTATATACACACATACAAACATATGATGAATAACCGGGCTGGTTATAGTGGTGCCTCTCCATTCACAAACAATAAAGACAAGAAAGTAAATAAAATACAGAATTAAATACTTGATTCAGTCATAACATAGTATGTAACGCTAGAGTACTGTAAACTTTGTGTAGTAATTATTGAATAATAAGAATTTTAAGCGACCTGATGTTATGACTAAATACGATGTGTTCTTTAATGTTAAAAGTAAATCTTTTGATCTGTAATTTGAATTTCTGGAATGTCTCGATCGATCTTATTTCAATGGACAGTGAATTGTATATCCTCGCACACATGTAATGAAGTCCATTTCTCGCTGTTGACAGTTTTACAAGTTTGTTGCTGTTCCTTGTATTTACTGAGTGGTCGTTGATTTTGTAGTACTCACGATATACTTCATTCACGTAGTGATTCAGAAGACATTTCTTTACAAACAACAAGCTTGTCGTCTTGTAGACTGGAAAGTGCTGTTGATTTCTACGTTGTGGTAGAAATTGACAATTTTTCTGGCGCGTTCGTCGAGCGAATCCATTCATTTTGTCTGGGTTGTACTGGACGAACCATACTTTGGTAGATCAAGGCCGAGATATTTGCTGTTTACAATGGTCTGGTAAATGCAAGGTGTCAAAGACGTGAAGCAGCTCTCTTGATATTGATGTCGAAGTTGTGGGGTCAATGATGGTTCCAAGATATTTATACTTATTGGTGTGGTTTATAGCGGGATTTCCGAACTTAACAGATAGAGGCTTTGCTGTCGAAAGTTTCCTGTTTGGTGAAAAAAGCATGGATTCTGTTTTGCCTTTCTTCAAGTTGACTATTAATTCGTTATCCTCAAAAAAGTTTGTTCTTGATTTCTTCATTCATTATCTTTTCGATTTCTTCTGACGACCGGCCGGAAGTGTACACTACTGCATCATCGGAAAACATCGTAACATCACATTTCTTTAGACAGGTTTCAAAGTCGTAATATCAGGAAGAGTAGAGGACCGAGTATACTACCTTCGGTACACCACATACAACAGACGTTGGCACGAAAGTTGTTTTTTCGAACATCGCAAATTGTTGTCTATTGAAAAGGTAACTTGAACCAGTTCAATTCATTACCGATGACGCCGTAGATAGAAAGCTTACTCAATAAGCTACTGTGACTTATGGTGTTAAATGCTTTGGACAGGTCCAAAAACAGTGCACCTGCAAGTCTTCCTTTTTCGATTTGTTTTCTAGTGTTGTCGAGTAGCAGATTTGCCGCCATTTCTGTTGAATAGTTTTTCTGATACCCATAATGTTGTGCAGAGAAGAGATTGTTATTTTCTATGTAGGTCGTTAATTGTGTGTGCACTATCCGTTCGGCTATCTTAGAGATGATTGACAAGATTGAGATGGGTCGGTAGTTTGTTGAGAACGTTGTCTTACCAGATTTGAATATCGGCGTGATTCTCGTCCTTTTCCAATCTTCTTGAAAAGTAGCATTGGTCAGGGATAAGTTGATGATGAAAACCAGCGGTAATGCAATTGTGCTTACAGAGTCTTTGGGTGGAATTTCGTCAATACCAGTAGCTTTTTTTCTTTTCAGCTGTTGCTTTTCGATCTCTGCGACAGTAACTTATTTGAAATAAAAGATTTTGTCAGTTTTGTTGACTTGGGTGACTAGTTTTCTCCATGTGAAATCAATCAGCGGAAGAGTCTTACGTTTCAGTTTTGCTGCAACATTGGTGAAGTATTTGCAGAATATATTCGATTTGTGGATCTGTTTGGTGTACTGGGTCCATTTTGTATAAAGTTGGTGGTTGTTGCTGTTACAGAAGCTTTTGTTGGTAGGATGCTTTTGATGGTTTTCCAAAACTTCTTTGAATCATTTTGTGTTTCGGATAGTAATCGCTGATGGTAGTTGTTTTTAGCTTGACTAATCTGGTTTGTGCACTGATTTCGGTTTCGTTTGTAAGCATTCCAATCTTCTTTTCGTTAATGCTTTCTGGCTTTTCGTAGGATCTGGTCACGTTCATTCATTCTTTGTCGAATTTCTTGATTCAGCCAGGGACATGGTTTTCCTTTTATTTGCTTCTCGATAAAAGATTCATGAATGTTAAAGATTTCGCTCAGAGTTGTTTGAACAAAGACCAGTATGTTAATGGTTTCCTACAGTGGTTACCAATTTGTCGTTTGCAGACTGCATTTTCCATAGTTGGTTAGAAACGCCTCAACTTCCTACATGTTTACTGACCAAACCCCTGATGTTTTGGTGAAAAAAATTCGTACCTCGCTGCCTTTGAAGTTCAGGTAAGTTCTAGTTATTTGGTGCTGGACACCTTTCAATATCACCTGAAAGGTATAGCATCATCATTATGAGGTGTCTGTTAGAAGTTCTGCAAAGCATATAATCTGTGGTTTGGTTTTTTATCTACAATGAAGCATAGGTGCAAGTCTCTTTCAAGTTCTTGTAGTCACAAACGTCCTTCTCTATACCGTTGGAAGTGACGAAACATTTTTTCCGAACGAGAAAAGTTACACATACTATAAGGATAGACAGTGGTATATCTCCTAAAGATCGTACGGAGTTTCTTCTCTTTTGTTTTTGGCATATCTTTTCGTTCTTTAATATTTTCACGATTTCTTGATGTTCTTCCAATATTTGAACGCAGTGAAGGCCCAATAAACTCCTACCTCAACTTTGTTCAATTGGAAGATCTTTAAGAGGCAATGCTAGAGGAAAAGTGCAGAATTTGTTCTCTTGAAATACTAAATACACAGACGTTAAAAAAACCGTCCGTTGCGAGAAGCCCTTGCATTACCATATATTCGACTGTACTAACAAACAGTCATCATCAGGGTGAAAAAAATGTACAAGAGAAAAAGTTTTAAATTAATCTTGTTTGGTGTTTCTCTTCTACCCTAGCAATAATTTTGGGAAGGGGTTTCATTAGCATATCACCTCTCTCCTTGGTATGGTACCATAAGCGTACCTTTTTTATTTTTTTTTATTTTCAACGCGATTTTTTTTTGAAATCAGTAAATTTACAAGGTTTTCTTACCAATCACAAATAGGTTTTTCAAGTGTGAGTTAATATTTTTGGCCTTCGAATTTGATGTCGGAAGAATTTACGACAGCTAACCAGTTTATCGATCTCGAACCTCTGATGCACGTTATTAGATAGCGAATTAATACGAAATTTAGTTGCGTACGTAACCAATTTGCCACTATTCATTTTTCGATACCCCGCTTGATTGAAATCAACGAGCACAGTCTTGGCATGAACATTCGTCATGCCATGTTTTCCATTTCACCAACCGCACTGAAAACGAGAGGAGTGAGAATGCCTTGATCCACTTGTACGATTCTTTGCAAATAATGGCTTTTCTTTTCGTTCTCGTTTAGGGCGTAACATTGTTTCAACGATTTCTTTACGTAACGTTTCGCGTTGGGTGCAAACACTCTGACGTCGAAAAATGCTCTTTGTCCTTGAATCCAGAAGCCGCGAGCACTTACATCAAGACGTACTTCATCTTTTATTTTAGCAGCATTGTTGAGTAATACTTCTTCACCATTTAAGTGTAGCAAAGTGGGCTCGATTTCGACGTCTTTGCAAACTCAGCTAGAAGGTTTCCTGTAATGTTTCTAATTTCGTTGTGTCGAAGGGTTACGAAACCTCCCTTCTTGCATGGCAAAGCATGTTGGACATCGAATTTTGAAGTGCATGCGCATACTGTAGGTAAACCAGGTATTTGCGAATCATATGTTAATCGGATTCTGTCCCAAAACTGCTGTTTGTTAAGGGCATAATTGTACTCTTTTAGTGGTAGTACGCTAAACCAGTTTGAGGCTCCTGTTTCCATTGCCATATCAATACATCTGTTCTGAGTGTCGGTTAAGGCCGAAGCAAACGTATCCAATATTTCATCCAACATTTTATTTTCGTGTTGGATGGAATGTTGGATGAAAATTCGAAGGTTGGATGCAATCGAATTTTGCGTTTGCACACTTTCATCAAACATGTCATCCAACACAAATTTATAGCAGTTTTTAACTGATTTGTATATCCTTGTAAAACATTCTTTATAAATAAATAAATAAAATAAAATTCGAATGTTCATTCATTCTAAAATTCAAGATGGCGGATAAGTGTATGGCAGCAGCGCTTTTTGTGATAAATGAACTATTAGATTCTGACGATGAAAAACCTGTTAGAGGTAAAACAAGAAATTGGGTGAAAAGAAGAAATGATAGTGGATTCTTTAACGACATCGTCCAGGAGTTAAAAATGGAAGATTTGGTCGGTTTTAAAGAAATGTTTAGGATGGATGTGACAGATTTTGATTTCATTCTGTCTCAAATATCAGATATGATTTCACCTCAGGAAATACTCGGAGGGCCAAATCCAATTAAATGTGACGAAAGACTAGCGATTACGATATCTGGTGACAGGCGAAACTTTCCAATCGTTAAGCTTTCAATTCAGAGTCTCGTTGAATGCAATACCATACATTATTAAAGGATGCTGCAAAGCTATAGTGGAACGAATGACTTTTTTAAAAAATCCCATCAACCGAAGCTAAATGGCTTGAAATATCAAAGAAAGTCGAAGAGGGATGGAATTTTCCACACGTCTTGGAAGCAATCGACTTCAAACATGTCCGAATCAGAAAGCCGAATAACGCCGGATCTTTTTATTACAATTATAAACACACCCATTCCATAATTTTGATGCCAATTGCTGGTCCTGAACAAAAGCTTTCTTTATCAAGAGATACAGGATGGATCGGTAAAACTGCCTAGTGATGATGAACTGTCTAACGGTGAAACGATGCTTTTGCATTGAAAAGTTTTGTGATGAAACCTTTTGCTCAACAAGGCCTGACCGAAGATAAACGGGTGTATAATTACAGACATAGTCGTGCGCGAAGAATATCAGAAAATCTTTTCCGAATTTTGGCAAACAGATGGAGAATATTTTTCACAACTATCAACCTGGAACCAAAATACGTGGAAGATGTGATTCTTTCTGCACTTAATTTAGTCATAATTCAGTCAACGTTTACCGTCCAGCTTCTTTCGCAGACTGTATTCTGGAAAATGGGGAAATAATTGAAGGAGAATGGTGCGAAAATAACATTACTGATTCGTTCTACCCATTACGAGTTCCACGGACGGGGCATAATGCTTCTTTGTACGCAAAGTCAGTTAGAGACAAATTTATGGATTATTTTGTAAACGACGGAGCAGTGGAATAGCAATGGAAGTACTTTTAGTTTTTATCACATTTTGTTATACAGTAGCATATTTTTCTTTGTTATAGCAAATTTTCTATTCGAGATAATAAGTAAATAAACATGCGTTATTTTACATTGGTCTAAGGAAAATAAACATAAGAAAATATATAATAAGTATTGGTTGATCATGTCCATAGACGAAGAGTGTCCCTGTGGTGTAACGTTAAATGACGCTTGTTGTGTTTTTTGAACTTGAAGTGTAATATTGAAGGACCCTTGTTGCCCTTGGTTTGAGCCATAACATAAAGCCACTATAATGATATGTTTGCAGGCGATTGGCTTCTCCATTTACTGACATCTCTATTTCAAATAGAATATCGTTAATGCGCTTTTCAGCTATTCTTCTATGACGCATATCGAGCTGAGATAACCTTTCATCTATATATTGAGAAAAGGCAGACAACTTTACAGTCGAGCAGGAATCATCTGGTTTTGACGTTTTCGCATTTGCCGTGATTGCTTCTGTGCATTTGGAAATTCGAGAAGCCTAATTATTCTTAGTGAACCCAGCTACTTTTATAGAACTCGTCAGTGTTCTGTCCACTCATGGTGTTCTTCCACTTTCGTTATCTCTCGTCTCGTCATTATCACTGGCACTATACATCTTTTTTTCAGTTCTTTCTTAGTTCTCGTCACTGGTTGAAATGTTTTGATTTCGTGATTATTTTGATCGAATATTCGAATCAGCGATTGAGCATTCGAATGAAACTACCCACCAAACGCACTTAACACGATTTTTTTACATCAGATACAGAAAAATGTTGGATGATCGAGGACAAACTTCATCCAACATCATCCAACACGATTTTTTTCTTCTTTTTTCATTTTTCGAAAATTTTGAAACCTCTCAAATGTATCCAACATCGAAATTTTCCAATGTTGGATGAAATGTTGGACGCGTTTGCTTCGGCCTTTATATTCTGCCTTATCACATCCGATTTTTCTTGTTTGATTTTCTTTTTCGTTTCCTTTATCTTGGCTAAGTCCACATCGTATTCAGTCTTTTGGGTGGTAATATTTTCTGTTAAATCCTTTGTTATTAATCTCGAACAATCACTCCGATTGGGTTTTCGATGGCTAACCCACCATATTTAACAGGAAGGGAAAGCAGGTTTCGTTCGCTTTGATTACATATATGGCCACCGGTAATAGCAGGTATGAAATGGAGTTTAAGAGTATCCTCAATGGGCCGTATTTACAATTTCATATTCGGTATCGTTCGAAAATAGTATGTAAACTAATGTCTGTATCTATTGATTCTTTTATGATTTTGATTTTGATTTATTTAACGTCGAATTAAATTACAAATAGTCTCAAATCTTCTTATACTAATACGCAATCTTGCTTTTTTCTTACGTAACTTTTAAAGATAGAACGTTAGGTAAAATTGTTCCTTAAGGAAGACATCATAAAGCAGCCCGGAAGAGAAGGCAATGCAATGTTTTTTTGCGTTCGAAAGTTCATCAAATTTTCTCAACGTTCATTTCTTTAAACGAAAAATGAAGACGATGTGTGTAAAAGTATTTGTTTTTGATTTTATTTTTTTATCTAACGCTTTAAGTTTAGTAATAAAGAATAACAACATTGATCGGTGTCAGTAACTATTCTATTCGAGAGATAATCGATGTAGACCCGTTATGTCTTCGTATTATCAGTTCATCATTTTCTACCGATGTGTATTTTTTAATGTGTTTGAATGTAGCTTTTTCGTATCAGTTAGTTTTGACTACTATTCCGAAATGTGTAGCTAGCAGTTTATTTGGTATTTCATTGTAGTATGTGGATTTTTATTATAAAGGTTCGCCTTTAGGGAAACGAAGGTAGCAAGATCATTATTATATTGTTTTGATAGTGTTTGATTGATATCTTTTTGTTTTAGATTAGAAAATTGAATAGTATAGATGAATGTTATACAAGAAGGAATGTGTAAATCATGGTTATATACATATTTACATGGTTTTGTATCATGATACACAAGTGGAGTTTTGGGTTTTGACATTTTGACACAATTCATAGCAGAATAAAGATTTGAAAGATTAAAACGTCTCAGAAGGTATTGTTTTTATTAGATTTATTTATGTATTGTCTCTTTTCTAAATCTTTTAGTTCAACTGTACAACTTTAGAAATCTCTAAATAGGTCAGATAGCACTGGAAAGTAGGGATTAATAATTAATTTTACACGCTACACTAGTCTATATACTAATAGCGACTGTGCATAACAAATTTAGTTCGGTCAGTGTGAATAAAAGGACTGGGAACGAAATGTTCGTATGGACTGTGATATAGTGACATTTTAGGTCGTGCGTAACTGAGTTGTCGAGATATAGGCGATATTAGTATTATAGGAGTAGCGCGACGTCAGTGGGCGCATTGCATTGCACCCTAAATAGAACGCGATTTTCAGGGGCAAATTTCTCGAGAACCAATGGGAATAACTGACGTCGCTTTGGGCGCGCGATATTGGCGGTGGGGTGTCGAAAGATTTGGGTCTAAAACTTTTTGGGGACGGGTGTGACGTCATCAGAATCTTTGATCGGCGATATCTCCGTAACGGTAAGTCGTACACAGACGATCCCATACATTTTCTTGATCAGCTTTTCGAGCTCTACAACTCAGTGGTACCTATTCTTTTGGATTGTGTGATTTTATTTTTCGTCATATACTATATATTGAAAAAGAGAGGGTAAGCACGGGGGTTGGGGTCAGTAACTCTTGGGGAAAGTGAACCGGTAAAATGTTTTTACCCGGGATACTAGTCTATATACTAATAGCGATTGTGCATCCACTTTTTAGTTCGGTCAGTGTGAATAAAAGGACTGGGAACGAAATGTTCGTATGGACTGTGATATAGTGACATTTTAGGTCGTGCGTAACTGAGTTGTCGAGATATAGGCGATATTAGTATTATAGGAGTAGCGCGACGTCAGTGGGCACATTGCATTGCATCCAAAGAAAACGCAAAGAAAAGCACGGGGGTTGGGGTCAGTAACTCTTGGGGAAAGTGAACCGGTAAAATGTTTTTACCCGGGATACTAGTCTTCTTATACTAATACGCAATCTTGCTTTTTTCTTACCTAACTTTGAAAGAAAGAACTTTCGGAAAATTTTCTCGGGAAGTTCGTCAATGGATGTTTGTTTATGTTTGTTCCGTATTAGGATAAGGCACTCCGGCTTGGTGCTTATAATTGTTTTATGATATGAAATACGTTAGGGAAGACATGATATAGGATCTCAGGCGGAGACTTCGAATTACACTCGAACGTAGCAGCTATTGACAACGAATGATAAATAGTCGTTTGAAGAAAAAAGAAGCGTTTGTTTACATTTTTTAAGACAAAGTAATAATAAGAAACATGCATAAAAAAAACAAGTTTTTATTACGAAGAATAGTTTTTACACATTTGTGTAATGTTGAAGGTTGAAGACGTATCAAACGGCATTTTATCCTATCTCGGTTTGTTTTTTTAGATCTCCAAAGAAAAAAAAGAAAATTTAGTAAAAACTGTGTTGAGCATGGTATTTTTTAGTACAATGTTAGAAAGAAGAAAGTCAAGAAGGAATAAAAGATTAGAGATTTGATTAATCTGTTGGTTTCGGCCGTGAGTAAAATTAGTTAATACCGATGGCGTTTTTCTAATTGGAGATCTCTCTGTTCCTGGAATTTATAAAGAAAGAACTTTGAAGAAACTTCAGCTTTGAAGAAAGAAACATTATTTGGAGGTATGATTCTTTTTAGGATTTAGTTAATACCTTATATCGTATATATGTAAATCTGTATACACTCCAAAAGTTAATTTTGCGTGGGTAGTTTAGTGTGTGAGTAAGATATTTCACAATTTGTGAATAATTTTTCTGAGATTTAGCATTGATAATTATGAATATGTTTACCACAAAGACTGAAAGAATTTTTGGTTGACAATAAAGTTAGAAAGTGGAAAGAATTAAGAATTGGTTAGGATTCAGAAGTCGAAAAAATACAGCCTTTTATTTAAATTTTCTAATTTTCTTAATTTTTTTTTGTAGCAAGTTGTTTGAGGGACTTGAACTATGACGTCATTATCATGACCTTAAAATATATTGCCGACTACATGCGGTCACAATTGAATTTGTGTGCAATTTTTCGCTGGGCTTAATATATATGACATTAAACGCATAATTATTGCGTTAACCGTTGCCGTTTGGGGCCCATATTGGCTTTGAGTTATGGCTCAAATTGATTTCTTCAGTAAAACTTTACATTAAATATGATTCGACGTAAACATGTAATAACATTTTTAACAAACAAACTTCTTCCGTGTTCTGTGAATTCTATTTTTGGCGACAAAGAAAGGAGAAATCAATAGTTTTACCTCAACACACGGCGTTATCAATGCTTAGTATGGCGGGTAAAATATTTATAAATCGATGAAAGATTTTAGGGCGGCGTTTTGGACTGCGTTTTTGTATTTCATAGAGTTATTATCAAATGGTTAGTATAGCGTGTAAAAACATCTTATTGGGAAAGATGTAAAAAATTTTTACACGGTATACTAGTAATAATACTAATAAATTTCCACTACATGAAAACGTAATATAAACAATAAATAAATAAAACCTAAGTTTGGGATGTAATTTATAATTTAGAGTCGGCATGGGCATTTTCTCACATTTCCACTTCTTAATCTTGTTATCGAAAATAGTTAATGAATTTGTTAACTTTATCCCATCAGGCAGTAAATCCTAGAGTTGATTGGAGCGATAGACAATAGTATCCAAACCAAACCGATTTCTCGGGTTGTTTACATAAAAGATCGAGCAATTTCTGAGCTGATATTCGTATGTTTTAGGAGTAAATACCTCATTCATTATTTCAGGAGATAAGTGATTAATAAACTTATAAACTTCCTTGAGAAGTATCTGAATAGATTGCTGGTGGATTGTCGGTTCATTTGAGGCAAGAAAAACTGTTGAAAGTTTTCTTGATAATTATTTAGAATTATGCCCAAAGGCTTTTCATGGACATGATTTATTTTCTGTAAAGAGGTTTTGATACAATACATCCAGATAAGTGGAAAATACTTAAATTGCGATGTTATGTAAGAAGATACTAGTAATCTTTTATTATCAATATGATTTATGAATTTAAGTTCATTATCAATGGTAATTCCGAGAATTTTTTCTTTCTGAGAGCATTTTAAAATAATATTGAAAACTCGAAACTCTGTTTTAGTATCCTTATCTCCAAGAATCATAAAGTGACATTTTTCGTGATTTAAAACCATATAATTCTCTGCAAACCACTTGACACATTAGAAAGATCACGTGTCAAGTTCTTTATGATATGTATAAATTGTATTATCATCTACATAATTGCTTGTGCTACACTTGTTGATACGAAAAAACAAATCATTTAGGAAGATATTAAATAAGAGAGGGCCTAATATTGACCCCTAGGGTACTACAGCCAAAATTGTTTGAAGAGAACTCTATGATCCATTAATCTTACAGCGTTGTTTTCGATCAGACAACTAACTGAAGAAAATTCAACGCAGTTGAATCAAAACCATAACCATAACCTTATAGCCATTATGCCGGTGTTATTACTGCATTTTTTAGTATCCCTGAAAATGTTTCGGTCTCAAGGCATTTATTGAAGATATTAGTTAAAGTTTTGGAATAAATATTAATTGAGTTTTTCAGTATTGTAACGGGTATGTCATTTTCCGTACTAGCCTTTTTATGGAAAGATTTTTGATAACGTTTATTGCCACTTTTTCAGTAAATTTTTGGAAAGTGAAAATTACCTCCTTATAGTTTTCTTTAATTCTTCTTTAGCTATCATTATCCATAAAATCATTTAAATCAGAAGTTTTGTTATGTCCGTGTAGCGGGAATTGAATATGTTTGCTGTTTCTACATTATTTTTCATAATATTTTTATCTTCAAGGAGAATTATATTATTTGATGATTTGGATTTATCGGAAAAATTTGGTTTTATGGTGTCCCGGAATATTTTTTTATCAGTTAAATTTTTCACATTTAAATTGTTAAAATAGCCCTTTTTAGTATTCTTAAGAATTTTGACACCAGTATTTCGTGGCTTCTTATATTTCACCCAATTTTCAATAGATTTTTCCTTATTGTATTTATTTCGTAAATTTGATCTTTTCATGATAGCCTTTCTAAGCTATTATTAAACCAAACGATTTTCTTTTTAACTGGAGCAAAAAGGTCAAGTGTCTTTTCAAATAGCCTATAGAACCCTTCAAAAGTAATCAAAGTTTTTAAAGTTCCTGCAAGAAACCGTTTTTGGTTTCCCCCTACTAAAAGTTCACCTCGTTAAAGTAACTACTATTTTATGGTAGTCAGATATACCAGTTTCAAATGCCTTTGACTTCATGAATCGATGTTTTTTATTTGTAAGAATGAGATCAATACCTGTATGATTTTTACGTATAGAACACGTCGGTTCAGAGATTAGACTCTCCAGTTCTATAGATTCACAAAAATAAGAAAATTTTGGATGATGGAGAAACATATTAAAGTCACCGATGATAATTAAATTATCATATGAAGACCGATAATAAGTTAATACTTTACCCATTTAAGAAAGAAAATATTCATCAGATAGTGATGGGGGTTTATATGTTCCTATAATCCGCCATTTTGTTTTGCCAATATTAACTTCTCATGGTAAAGTTTCTATATTTTGCCCAAAAATGAAGCTGGTTACAGGCTTACATGAAAGATTTTCATTTACATATAACAACCAACCTCTACTATGGATATCTCTATCCCTTCGAAATATCTTGTAACCCGGTATATGAAAGTGTTCATTAGGAAATGAAGCATCTATCTTGTCAGATTCAGTACATGATATATCAGATTTATGATCAGTATACACTTCATTTCCTTCATAATTCGTAAATTATTTTAAATAGAAGGTCTTAAAATTTTCAAGCAGTCAAAGATCATTTAGAAATTTTATAGAATTACCCGAAATAATAGAACTACCTTTTACATATGGATGAACATTACTTCTGTTTAAATGGTGATTGTGATTGAAATGATAGTGTTCAATGAAACCAATATTTCTTCTTTGACAAGAATAATAATACGTTGGTTTTCAATTACTTACTCCACGTCACAACATTTCAAGGTAAGATACTTGATATCGTATTATTCTCCGTCTTTAAATCAGAAACAAGATTAGCCAAAGAAATAGTGATTTCAGGAGATTCTTTTGATTTTATGTCATTTGTACCAGCGTGTATGATATCGTTATCCGGATTCAATTCTATAGATGGCTTTACGTAATCTTTCATTCCCCAGAAAAAGATTTAACAGTAGAGGTGACATTTTTCAGTGGGTAATTTAACTGAAAACCATTAACATATTTTAATGTTGAATCTTCCAATATTGCCACCACTTTCTTCTTTTTGCTTTTCTGTTTTGAAGTCTTTCCACAGTTAATCGTTTTCTTACAAGTATAGCCAACTTTTTAAGTATTCTTCATCATTAATTTCATTGAGATTAACATTATCATCATTATCTGTTAATACTCTGTAGCGATTAGAAACTTCGATGTTCTGTTTTGTGTTTTTAATGTTGTTCTTTTTAATATATTTCTTTGGTATTTGAAATGCAACTTCCTCCGGGGATTTAGTTTGTATCAGATCTTTATTGTTGGACATGTTGTTGACTTGAGATATTTTCTAAAAGTTGTTTTATAATTAAATTTTTTGTTTCGATCTCACTTCTTAAAAATTTCTTCCGTTAAAAATTCCTTAGTAGATTTATGTTGGTTTTTTTAATAATCGATTTCCATTCGTAATTGATTTACTAATTCAGAAAATTTATGATTTCGAAGTTTTTTGAAGTCATAATAAACTCCTTTAGATCATTTATCAATTTCATCATATCCACAAGTTCACGAAAAGATTTTGAATTCAACATTTCCTGCCCAAGTAATTCGTTGTTCTGTTCTTCTTTCTGTGGATCCAAATCATCAATAACAATATCCTTCTCTTGTTCATTTTCCTGTTTCTAACTCTGTAGCTAGACAAACTAGACCGAAGTGTGTGTGTTAAAACACCAATGTTGCACAGAGAATCGAGGATACTTTTCACGTTTTCATAACAAAACCCTTTAATTTCTGCAGAAATAGAATCATTACCCGCTCTTCTTTTCTTTCCATGAATTTTCTCAATAGCGTTTAAGAGATTTGTTATAGCTTCATTTCTCTCATCTTCGTTAAAATTTTCGTAAACATCCATAACGTCTGCATCCGCCATGTTAAAAAAAATCTACTTCGTTATAATGATTTATGCAGAGTAAGCAACTTGAGGTTAGCCAACAGCTTTATTTCGTTGTTCCATGAGTCTATCTTATCTTTGATGTACTGTTCTTTGTACGTCATATCACCTATAATTGTTCCCAGATGTCTAGCTCCGGTCGTATTTAAAATAATGTTGCTGTCTTTAAACACTTCGTAAGTAATGGTGGAAAACTGCGATTTAACTATCAATAGTAACCATATTTGGGTCCTTCTAAGAGGCGGATGTAGAGGGTCAAAATTTAATTCTTTGCAATACCTCACCAACACCAATGGGTCTTAAGGTTACTGCAAAGGGTCAAGCATGAAAAAACCCCGAAAATTTTGATTTTTTCTATGCGAGCTCTTGAATAGTTTTCACACTGCGAGTTGATCTGTCAATCTGAATAATAAGTGAAGGTAATTAATTATTCATAACACAAACATCCTCATAAAGAAATAAAGAAACAACATAACAATAAAACACCTGAAAGGAAACATCCATTGATTTTACTTTCAGATCATTTCTATGACAAGAAATGCTCCAAGCATCTGTTATCTTCTGATTTTTTTAAAGGCCGTTTTCTATATTATAAAATTTTTGATTTTTCAGCGAGATACTCTCCGGAAAAAAGTGTCCCGTGACACAAATCGTCATGGTTAATTATATAATTAACAATAAATTGTGCAGTCGTGTTCCTTTAATGTTGAACTCAAAAACTGGTCTGCGTTTGGCGAATAATTATGCAGATTTTAAATAATGAGCCAATCGGTTCAAAGGTTTTATTTTTTACTTTTTACTTTATGAAATTCGAAATGAAATGCTTATAAAATTTGACCTAAAATAAAACAAGAAGCGGAGCAGCATGAAACGGGAGAGCGAAAAGGCCTAATAATAATAATGCATACAGGAAGCTGAGTGAGGTTTTATCATATTTAATAATTTCAGCCAAAAAAACTGAATTATTCATTGATATTTCTCACCAACATATTTGCAATTGACGTTTCGCGGAGGAGGAACACAAGCTGGTTTTAATACGGGACGCTCTAGCTCTCCCGTAAAAATTCGCAGACACAGTTTTTAAATACAATGCAAGAGGAACATTATGCAATATTTTTGAAAATGTAAATATTAACTGCTGTGTCACAGGACACTTTTTAATAGTACGGGGTAATTTTACTTTTGAGGTCAGATTTCCAAAAACACAAACTTTTTGGAAATTTTAAATTAACCTTAAGCATGGATTTTTATCCAGAGGTATCAGTCTACATGCTAAAAACGCTTCTAAAGAGTTCGAATATCTCTCAGTTACGCTTAACCTTTCGATGCAGAGTCTTTCTATGACCAGTGAAAACACCTTTCGTAGATCAGAATTTGAAGTTCCATAGCTATTTGTTGCGATGATTCGTTTCCATCCATCTGCATCCAAACCAGATAGACCTGAACCTCCTTTTATCCTGATTGCAGCTCTTTTTATCATATCTTTATCAACTGCATCGTAAATAACAGAATTAAATCTTGGTTTACCAGTTAATAAGACTTAATAAGACGGGATGTTTCAGTTTAAGAAGGTTCATTGTTTCATCATTTAGTATTCCACCACTCACATTGTTCGTTAAGAGCTTTTAAGCACCGTTGATATTTTCCTTTTCCATCATTGTTGTAAAACTTTTTGAGAGTTCAGCAATACCATTTTTCCTAATAGCGAATGCAAGACGATTTTGTATTGCTTCAGCTTCAAACAACAATTCTTTAAAATCTATTGTATATAAAGGAGTGTTGTTAAGCCAGCCTTCTAGTAATTTTGTTATTTCATCGATGTATCGTTTACCAGCTTCACCTGTAGGTAAGAGAAACAGTCTTTTTTCTCCTAAATACGATCTTTTTATAGTCATCATTAATATCATTTGCGACATTATCTAAGTCGCGATCACCCCAGACGAACTGACGTCCATTTGCTTCTCGGTTTTGCGTTAGCGTAACATTAACTTCTGCGCGTATTGTTGAAGGGGTCGGTTGTGAAGATGTTTCGGATAATTGATTAGTTGTCATGCAAGTTCGAAGATGCTGGATCAAACCTCTCTCACGGCTGTTTCAAATCCCGTTTAACGGAAACTAAGCGTTGTATCAGGGGACTGGTGCGAGGTCACAAAAATGTAAACAAATATCTTCATCAAAATTACCTAAGATTTAGCACCTCAAAAAATGGAACAGTTAAGAGTTTATCCTTATAATAATTAAAATTTAGTAGAATTGGAACAGTACCTAATGTAGACAAATCAAAACATTTAAAAACATGAGCCGTTATTTCAAATTACCCATTTAAGGGCCATGTACTTTTGGTCACCAGAAAAAGTTACCGAGAAGTTGTTATTGATTTTGTAGCATCTGGAGTTTTTCCACTGAAGAAAATCTATTTATTTGCTAAAGTAGATGTTTAACTTCGAATTTTTACTAATTTCATGTTGCGGTCATCTTTTTTTCTCGTGAAAAACTAATGCAATTTTTTTGGAAAAATATTTGCTAAGTGTTGTTATGTAAAATGGCCCCAAGATCAATTATGCTGTATTTTTTGAATAAGAGAGCTATACACGAATTCTGAGTCACCCCTGCATTACATCCAAAGTTGTTCTGCCATTCGTGCTATTCCACTGCCCTGAACTCTGAAAAAGGTCCATGGTCACTTCAAAAGAAATAATGAATACGCAACCAAATAATGCAAATGTGTGTCTGTGTGTGGTGGGGGAGGGGTAGAGATGAGGGGTCACTGAAAGGAAAAGTTGGAGGGCATGCTAAAAAAAACCTGTCAGTATGGCACCTCAAGACATCATGAGCTTAACTCCATCTTGACCTCTCCCTAACAAAATGAGGGTTCGATTGCATATCATGTGTTGAGCATCAAAAACCAATAGCCCTCCTTACCAAACAACACAATACGACTAAAAAACTACCTCAAAAAATGAGCCTCGGGTATGTATTTATTTTATTATATATTTTAATTTTAATATACATGCAATATTCTTATAATACGTAATCATATTTATCCAATCACATTGTCACATAATAAATCTCCCACTTAAAAACTCAGTTTAAACTACTGATTGCCTTTGTATTTTTATTTACGTTGGGCCAGATAAATTATGTCTATATTGATTAGGTTTTTTCGTCGGACAAATACTCTTTTCCACCAAAATATTTCCGATGTCTGGCACAAATATTAAGGCCCGTTCAATTTTTCGTGTTGATTTGAGATTATGCAAACCCACGCCAGCCAGTATTTTGTGCATTTTGTCATTCTTTAAAAGTAAAGTAAAATAAATCAAGTCAATCGTCGTACATAAGGCCAAAAAAACAATAGAATTTTGCCGTTCAACTGAAATTTGATCTTTATTCCATTCAAAATACGCAGTATAGTCAACTCCGCTATCTTGAACTAATAATGCATAAAACTGAAATCGATCTACCTAACGCTCAAAGGACTAAGATTTTCAGAACAGATGTTCGCTTGTTCAATACAACAAGAATTGACTGCAGTATGATAGTGATTTGTTTTCCGTAAACATGTAATAATTATAATGTACTATAAGTTTTTAAAAATAAATATATGAAGTATTGTCTGGAAGTAGCACAAAAAGTTTTGATAACAAATTTTATTTATATTTTCAAAATATCGTCAAGGCCATCAAAGATATTTTGCTGAGGTGCTCATTGAACCTATCTGATTGTCGAGGCCAAACCTATGACGGGGCAAGCAACATGATGGGAAAACGTTCAGGTGTTTCTACCATTATCAAAGAGGAGCAGCCAAAAGCCATCGCGACCCATTGCCAAGGACATTCCTTAAGTCTTGCTGTCAAATCGATGACTAAAGAGTGTCAGATTCTCCGAGATACAATGGGAACTGCCGGTGAAATTTGTGTTTTAGTGAAGTATTCACCGAAACGGGAGAACATGCTGGGTAAGCTGACTGCAAATGTTGAAGGAACACTAGAAACTGATAAACATGCAGGAAAGCTGGATAAGCTGAGTACAACAAGGTGGACAATTCGGGCGAACTGTTTCAAGAAGATCATCGAAAACTACGAACCACTGATGGCGTTGTGGAACGAGAGTTTAAATGAGAAGCTAGACGCTGAAACGAAGTCGAGGATTAATGGGTGTAAAAAGCAGATGGAGTCATTTTCATTCTATTTTGGTCTGAATCTAGGACGCAAGCTTTATGCTCACACAGATAATCTTTCCATAACACTTCAGAAAGAAAAAATGTCAGCAATCAGCGGTAAAGAATTGGCTGAACTTACGAACAAGACGATGCAAGGCATGAGAAACGACAGAGACTTTGATTTATTCTACGAGACAGTCACCAAGTCAGCAAGTTCGATGGATTTCGTTTCTTCGCCAACAGCGCCAAGAAAACGCAAAAGACCAAAGTACGACATCTTGGAATTTGTGGAAGGAAATCCAAGCAGCACTGGAGAAGCCTACTATCCAGAAACTGCTCATGCCCACTATAAGGCCATCTATTTCGAAGCAATTGACGTAATTGTCAGCGCCATCAAAGAGAGGTTTGAGCAACCTGCCTTCAAAGTATTTACAGAAGTGGAACAACTGTTGTTGAAGTCAATAAGTAAAACGCCAGCCGAAGAAGAAATGAAGACCGTTAATGCAAGTTTCTGTGATGACTTTGACGATCAATCGTTGTTGTGTGAATTGGAGTTGCTACCAACTATCTTTCGTGAATCCAGTCCTGTCAACTTCAGCGATGTTGTAGATGTTGTACAGTCGTTATCAACCGAAAAACGAAAATTGATAAAAAATGTCGTCATCATCATACGATTGGTTTTGACAATGGGAGCTACATCCGCTACTCCGGAACGATCATTTTCTACGATGAGACGGTTGAAAACCTGGCTACGATCTAGCATGAATCAGAAAAGGTTCAACGATTTGTCATTGTTGAACGTACACAAGGAAATCTTAGATACGATTTCTTTAATAGATATTGCCAATGAGTTTGTAAGGGCTCATCCATCTAGGCAAAATGTTTTTGGTATTTTTACAGAAAGCGATTTGTAACGTTTTTATTACTTTTTATGAAAAATGTAAAATAGATTTTTATTGACATTCTGTGAGAAAAAATAATTATTCCTCTGCAAAGAGTTTATTTTGACATACATTTCTGCTGTAGCTTATATCTAAAGATGCTTGTTTTAGCCAATCTGAAGGGTCTTTAAAGTAAAACTTTTCTCGGCCCGTCGGCGCCAACCAAGGTGCCGTCTCCTTAGTCACTATATTATGTGGCCTGACCACTTTACAAATCGCGCCGCGGGCCCTGTTTTGTAATGTTGTTGAGTACATTTTTTAAGTTAGAAGTGTGTCATTTTTTTCTTCTTTCTAATCAAGTATTCATGTTGACTTAATTCGATAAAAGTGTTTCTAATGTGTTTTTTTATTATACTGCACGCATGATTGAGCCTTTTGTTAATTCAAATGGTAAAGTCCAAAATCTAAAGTTGCGTTTTTCTCGTAAAAGAAAATATCGCGATAATCACTGCTTTGAAAGACTCCAACTCCCCTCCATTTTCGTCAATTTTGAAAGCGAATGCTGACATCGAATTTTTGATAAAACCGTGCCGTCTCCAAGGAACTTTCATTGAACTGGCAGCAAAGCAATTCAACAAACTTCCGTTAAAGTGTCGCTAAAGTGAAACATTCAGCTCCTTCTCAAAAGTTTCACTTACTAGATAAAGGAATGGCTCGATTGCTGACTAAGTTACGTATATTTATATTTTACTAAAAAAAATAATTATACTGACGTTATGCAACTTCTCCTACGCATATCTAGTCGAAGAGCCAATTGTATATTTAGAAACTTAAAAATAAATCGCTTATTTGTTTATTTATTTATTTATTTATTTATTTATTTATTTATTTATTTATTTATTTTGTTTTTTTCGAAAGGGGAAAGCCGTGAGAACAATCGGTTGTCACAATTTTGTTTTAAAACCATAGTCACAAGAAAAAGAATAGTCTCGAAACAGGGCCGATTCGGGCCGTTTATTGTGAATAAGTCAAGTGCCGTGAAAAACTAGAACCCATGCTTTTTTTATGGTGCATAGAAAAACATTTCATCAGGCGGGAAAGTTCCAATTTTTTTAATTTAACCAATTTAACTCAGTATACCAGGTGCAAGTTACTCCATTGGGCTGTTCTACTTCTAGAAATACACAAGGAATAGCTATATTTCGTATTCCAGGTGGGGACGAACAGTACAGAACTAACTTGCGAGCAAAATGGGTTGATATTGTGACCAGAGACACGGTCGTTGATAAGCCTCTGAGAGAGCAAATTCAGAAAATGAGTATCTGTGAACGCCATTTTGATGAGAAACAATTAAGAAAAAGTAAATGTTATATATTTCAGTATTTCATTGATCTTGTGGCATCATACAAGGCTTTATAAACACAGTTAATTATATTATACCTATCCTAGTTCATTTCTTCTTTTTATCCGATGCAAAAAGAACAACCTTGTGCCCCGGATCTGTTCCTACTTTATACCTTCCTGCCAAAAGCATACCATCATCAAGTTCTACACCCAGAGCATCTGCAGATGTTTTTGCAACAAAATTTTTTTACATGAAACTGCGGCATCTTCTAGGCCTACAGAACAAGTGCCTCTTTACAAATCCTATGATCAGTTTGTTAGTCGCATCAAAACCCTCAAACTCCTTGATTCATGGAAAATTCAAGATTTTAAACCTGCAAGCCAATGTACCAGTATCTACCATCATGACAAAGTTCACCTTCTTCCCCATCACGAAATTTACATTCAACCATAACTAAAATTTATGGTCGGGGTACTTGGATGGGATATCCCAACCGATCATAGTATATATAAAGACCACTTTCAATCCGGTGAAAATACAACACTGTCCCAGCTAATAAAATTGTTGTCACCATATCAACTTTGCTTAGGAGTAAATAGTGTAACAACAACAACCCGCAGACTTTCACAAACATATTATTCTAAAACTTTTCGTTCTGTGTGAAAGTCAGTCGTTATCAACATGTCAAACTGCATATGATCGTTCGTCAAAGTGCAAATTGCTAATAATTTCTGGTGAAAGTGCAGTGAATGTGTAAGCACCTGCAAAATAATGTAAAACAAAAATGTCGAAAGTCATTGAAATGAAAAGCAGACAATAACTTAATTCTCGCCAAACCTAATGCACCCGTTTCCTAAACTTCTCCAGAACGTCTCAAATTAACAATACAAAATCAGAGACCTGAAATTAAATCGATTAAAACAAGCATTGAGAAGTTAAAAGGTGAAATTCAAAAATCATCAGTGCCTGTTACCCCAGAATTAAACAATGACATGAAGTCTATTATGTCAAGTGCTATGGATGAAACAAATGGGAAGAACAACAGAAGTACATATCATTATCTGGTGTTCGCTATCACCCCATGATTATTCGCTACTGTCTTGCCCTTGCAGCTAAATCATCATCACCATATGAAGATATCCGATACAATGAAAAAACTGGTACTGTTTTTTTGGTGTTGCCGAGTCAAAGGGGATTGCGTGACTATAAAAATTACATCCGTCCTGAACGAGACAAAACCACCAATTTACATTGTACCGTTCGCAATATTTATTTTTTCACAGATGCTGCTCATTTAATCAAAACTGCAAGAAATTCTGTCTAATTCTGGTTGTGGGAGATGTACAAGGTTCATGTGGCATAATGGTTTTTACATTCTATGGAGTCATATTACGGATTTATTTACAGAAGATCGTGAATGTCGGCTACATCTCCTTCCAAAACTATCTTACGAGCACAACAAATTATCATTATACTCGGTCATGAACATTAAGCTAGCAGTACAAGTCCTTAGTTCAACTGTCAGTCAAGTTCTTCGATGTTATGGTCCACCTGATGCTTCTGGTACTGCAACATTTTGCTCATTGATGGATAGTTTCGTTGATATCACGAACATACGCAGCACTGTTGAAAGTGTTCACAAGTCAAAGCCATTTCTGCTTCCATTCTCCTCACTTCAAGATCCACGTTTTCACTCGTTAATCAAAGAATTTTTGCCATGCTTTGGGCAGTGGTTGCAATCTATTCAAGACTGTCCTGGTAATTTCACTGCTAATGCCAAGGGTAATATGTTCATATCCAAGCAAACCTATGAAGGGATAAGAATAACAGTGTATTCAGTGGTTGAACTGGTCAAATATTTGCTATCTAATGGTGTACAATATGTCCTTACCGAAAGATTTTGCCAGGACCCACTTGAAAATTACTTTGGGCGCCAACAGTCAATGGGTGCAAGAACAGACAACCCAACAGTACGGAATTTTGGTTACAACGACAACAGCATCAGGAATCTAAAAGTATTTAGACCAAGTGAAGGAGGCAATTCTATCGATTTCGACATTAATGATAAACCAGTTCCTTGCAGAAAGAAGAACAGCACAACTTGAATAAATCTGGATAAAACGTTTTTTTTAAAGTCACACATTACTTAAAAAACATATTTTGGCAGACCTTGTTTACATGGATTTAGAAAATCATTTAACTGCTGTTTTTCCTGCCACTTATACCATGTAGATAATCATAATTAAGAATCTCTGCCATTTTTTATTACCTAGAAATAGGCCATATAGATTTACGTTGCAAGTCAGATTCCGTAACAAAAATACAGCAAGCATTTCTGAAAAAGTGCAAGAGGAGTGTGGAGGGGGTGAGATAAAAATACATGTTCAGCCTCATCTGAAACACATCTAGGTTAAAACCTTTCATCATCTCCATCAAATGATGATATGGAGTCCCTTAAGTGAACAACGGTTCGATTTATCTTGTTCAAGGACCCAACAGCATAACTCTGTATTTCTTGCAACATACATTCAGGACAAGTTAAGGAATACTTTTTTTCATGATCTTCTTTAAAACCAATGGGTGGAGCATTTCCTCCGCAGTATGCTTTGATTTTATATGACGAGTCAGACCACGTTTGGCGAGCACTCAAATAATTTTCTTGAATTTATGCTGAAATACTTCATGATCCCACAAATCATTGGTTCCACACGGCTAAATGAGAAGAGAGATTATACGTTAATTGATAATATCTTCTATCCTTACAATACGCCTTTTAAAAAGGGAAATCGAGAACTCATGCATTATAAGATGTGGTTGATAGTGTGGCCGAGGCTCTTACACAAAATGCCCTTTCTTGCTCTATATTTCTTGACCTTGCTAAAGCATTTGATACGGTAAATCACAACATCCTACTAGAAAAACACTATGAATTGTTTCGTTCATATTTGCATAATAGAAAACAAAGTGTATCGTTTTCAAATAGTCATCAAACTATCAGCTGTGGAGTTCCGTAAAGCTCTATTCTAGGGTCCACTTCTATTTATAATTTATACAAACGATATTACAAATGTACAAATATTACAATATTTTTCACTTTGTCTAATTTGCTGATGACACGTGCCTTTTCTTAAACAAAAAAGCAAAATACTGCCTTCCCAAAATGCTAATCGTGAATTGAAAAAAATCAGTGACTGGCTGGCAACGATTGCTCTAAGTCTAATATAAGCAAAACAAATTTTTTATTCTTTTAAAAAATGAAGATTCACCTGTTATCAAGATTTTAGGAACAAATATTGACAGCAAACAAGTAGTAAAATAC
The DNA here is from genome assembly GCA_039566895.2 of Turritopsis rubra. Classification (NCBI taxonomy): domain Eukaryota; kingdom Metazoa; phylum Cnidaria; class Hydrozoa; order Anthoathecata; family Oceaniidae; genus Turritopsis; species Turritopsis rubra. The sequence continues at coordinate 10,452,468 of CM077628.1, forward strand.
TAAGGCATCTTAATTGATGATTAACTCACTTGGCCTTAACAAAAAAACTCCATAATATGTAAAGTTTTCCAAGGTACTGGAATTCTCAACTGAGTAAAATTCCTTCTTCCTTCAAAATAATTGCCGAATATTTATGCAAGCTTCATTCAATCCTATCTTCTTTATGCAAATCTAATCTGGGGATTCCCATTCTCACAGAAACGAAAGCTAAGTTTGTCGAGAAGAGTCACAAATTCTAAATTCTAAAATGGTTCATGATTTCATAACAGATGTCCTGCCATCCAACCTTAATAGCCTTTTTAAAGAAACGAAAAAGGTTCACAATAATCAAACACGTAGAGCATCAAAAAATGGAATACATGTTCGACATTTAAATCGTTTCTTTCCCCTACTAAACTTAGCATGTACCTTATCGGGGAAAACTTCGTCGGGGAAAATTTTCGTCGGGGAAAATTTTCGTCGGGGAAAAATATTCGTCACTTGCTAAAATTTTCGTCACTTTTCCCCGACGAAAATTTTCCCTGGGGTATTTTTCAAACAAGAATTTTTTTTTGCATCTATATTTCATTCTTTAACATCTAATTCCAAATTTTCATTAAACTCTATTTTTTCTTCGGCCTCGTCTTCGCTGGTTTCTTGTTCATCCTTGTTTGCTATGGATTCTTGAGGGCACTTTGGTTCAAGGCTTACCACCTCAAAATGCACGTTTTCATCATCTGTATCTTCGTCTTCACCGGCAACAATCCCCGTATATGTAAACGAATAGAAATTTTCGACAAATTCTTTCATTTCATCCAATATGACTTTTTTAGGGCACAGAAATGTTAGGGTTAGTGGCACCTCAAGCCCACCAGAAGGGATTGGTGATGGCTTATACGCTAAAGATTTCAATGTCCCAATTACTTTTCCTCCTTCTTCTTTGATGAAGAAATACACGTAGCGCGAGATTTCTCGTGGAATATGACCAACTGTTTTCCAACCAAAGAAATATTTGTGTTTTGCTTTAATAGCGCAAGAGTAAGGATCTGTTTCAATGGATCTTTTGTTGGTCTCCAACTCGACTTTAACATCCTCTCCGATAGTCGCATCAGACCAGCTGGTTTCTTTGTAGACGTGATAGCCACAAGATGCAATAACACATTGAAAAGAGTAATCCATTTTGTTTCGACAGACTGTGCTTAGGACAAAAAGAAATCTCTACAAAGAATCAAAATACTTTGATTCTCATTAGAATGTCTTAATTTATAATATTCGAACGTCTATTTAAAAGGATTCGAACGTCTTCATTCGAATGCTTGAGTTAAAAATCGAATGTTTACAAAAGTGGTAGAAGAAAAAGGACACGTTACTGGTAAGATGGCAACAAAAAACGACCTTCGTTCTTATTTTAATACTGCTGAAAAAAAGGCCAGTGGAAAAAATAATAAAACTGGTCTCAAACAAATTATTGTTGCTGAGACAAACGAAGCAACTAAAGCTGATGTTGATATGGCAAGAGAAGAAGTCAAAAAGCAAGTATCAAAGCGAAAGAAATATCAAACTGTTCCTGAGAAGGTGAAGTTGGAGATTGGTAGATTTGCCGCTTTAAATGGAACACAGGCTGCCCTCAAAAGATTCACGAAAATCTACCCTAAGTACGATTTGAAACGCACATCAATCAACTCTTGGAAGGGTAAATGCAAAACTAAGAAAGAGAGTTCCCTTTCAAAACGTACAGGTAGACCGAACCTACTGAGTGACCATTTGATAAAAAAAGCCAAAGATATCATCATTGGTACACGAAGTGCCGGGACAGTCATCTCTCGACGAATGGTAATCGCAATAGCAAGAGGTGAGTGAGAGCGGTTTTCTAAAAACCTCATTAATAAACTCCGAATTTGTCTTTTCGTTCACGATTAATGGTGTGTTTTGTTAACCCTAGATTAAATGAATTTTTCTTTCATTAGCATAACACAGCAACTTCTTTCCTTTCTCAGGTGTTGTCAAAGCAAACGAACCAAGCCTATTGAAGGAGCACGGTGGATCACTCGAACTCACCGAAGACTGGGCACGATACTTGTTGCAATCAATGGAGTGGGTCAAGCGAAAAGGAACAACCGGGAAAGTAGAGCCCTCTGAGAAATTTTTGTACGAGGAAAAATTCTCCTATCAGCGTGGAATCTCCAAGGTCGTACTTGAGCATGACATCCCACTAGATCTCGTATTGAACTTGGATCAAACACCATTATCCTATGTGTCTCCAGGCAAGTACAGTTTCTGTTTAAAAGGCTCGAAAACTGTACCCATAAAAGGTGTTGACGATAAACGCCAAATAACCGCAACATTCACGGTTTCAGCTACAGGAGCCTTCTTGCCAATTCAAGTAATCTATCAAGGAAAAACCAAAAGGTGTTTGCCAAAATATGTTTTTCCCAAAGAATTCGACGTGACCTTTACCAAGAATCACTGGTCAAATTATGAAAAGTGCATCGATCTTTTTGAACGTATCATCTTCCCGTATTTGAGTCAAAAGAAGGAGGAGCTTCAATACCCTTCAGAGCAGTATTCTCTGGTTATCATGGATACGTTTAAGGGGCAGGACAATGATGCCATAAAAGAATTATGTGCAAAAAACAACTGTCAATTGATTATTGTGCCTCATAACCTTACCAACAAATTCCAGCCGCTTGACCTGACTGTCAATCAAAAGGCAAAAAAGTTTATCTCTAACAAGTTCAACGAATGGTATGCCGAAAAAGTAAGCCAACAGCTGAGGATTGGTAAAGCTCCAGCTGACGTCAAAGTTAGCTTGAAGCTAAGTGACCTTAAGCCGCTGCATGCAAAGTGGATTGTCGAAATGTACGACTTTTTGAAGCAAGAAAAGTCCTCAATCATCAAAGGTTTTGAAAAAGCGGGGATACTAGAGGCAGTCGAATCGGCAAAAGCAGTGTACACACGATGCGAAAATCCTTTTGACGAAAAAAGATTGTAAATATTATATTTTTGCGTCACGAAACTTAAAACAAAACTTGCTTTACTTAAGAACGCTTATGGTGTCTTTTAATAACTTTCAAATCCCTCTGAAAAACCCTTTAATCTATTTTTGTGACTTTCCATTGAAAAATATCATTGTCAGCTTGTTTTTTCTTCAAAAAGTTTAATTTCAAAATAGGGTTTTTCGTCGGGGAAAATTATTCGTCGGGGAAAATTATTCGTCGGGGAAAAATTTCGTCGGGGAAAATTTTCGTCGGGGAAAAATATTCGTCACTTGGCCAAAATTTCGTCACTTTTCCCCGACGAAGTTTTCCCCGATAAGGTATGTACTGGAATGAATATTGTTCTGACAATTTCTTTTTTAGATCTCCCTGATAAATTGACCTTTATCAAAATCGAACTTGCTTTTGCAAAAATGGCTTTTAAAGCGGTAACTGCTGATTCGTGGGCAGAATACCTATCATTGAGGAAGCACGAGCAACTGGAAAATTTACGCCATTGAAATAAATTTGTAAGCCGCTCAAACGAAAAGAACACGTTTACAGAGGATTCTTCAATCATATTTAATGTTTTACCAGCATCTACACAAAACACTAAAACTTATTCTGAATTTTCATCCAGAACTAAAAGTTATTTCCTTGACAAGCCATTAGCTAGAGTGCTCTAAACTATCAGTTAATTTCTTGCTAATATATAATGTGATACTTTTCTCTGTTTTCTTTTATTGTATTCGACAGTTTGTGATCAAGTTTGTGATTTGCTACAATTTGTAGTTAGTCTGCCATTTCGCCTTTTTTGTTCCATCAGCTACTTATTGTAAAGCTTCTTTTTTTTAACGTGTACATAGGTACGTAAAGCCTACCATAGGTTAGTTTCTGTGCACACTACTTTTTATTTTTATAGATATTTTACACGAAATACAATATCCTACCTTATTACAGGAAATTAACGACACAGTTAATTATAAACACATGTGTTATTTAACGCGAAGGAAATTAGCGCTTATGTTTGAAAAATTACAGAAGTATGCATAAAATTAACACGAATCACTTAAAATCCCAATTAACTGGGCATGAAATTAATGCGCATCCGGGGTCGGAAAAGATAAAAAAAAAAACATATGTGGTCTCAATGTAGTAACTATTCTTCTGCTAAAATCCAAACGCTTACAGTACATGTAGTTGATCCAGCAGCCTTGCGTCGTCACATTGAAATCAAGGTACTGTCCATACTTAATAAGATACTTAATAAAATTTTAGACCAGAAAATTAATGTGTTCATGAAATTATTATATCACTTAATTAACGCGACATAAATTAACGCGAATAAAGGGTCAATCGCGTCAATCACGTTAATTTCATGTGTCGTTAATTTCTACTATAATATACATCATATCCGAAATCTTTACGGAGACCAAATACGAAACAACCTGCAGAGATGTCGCCTTTGGTTTATATTATTCACCTCTTCCCGGAAAATGGCGGCAGTACGATCGAGACTACCACCACGAACAAAAAATCTTCGTGGGACAACTGATAACGATTTACGGGACTCAAACAGGCAAGTTTTACAGTACAATCTCTGTAATTCGAACAGTAAAGGGGCCAAAAAAATGGTTCAATTTATGGAGAGTTCGAATTACGGAGGTTCGTTTACGAAATTTTAGAAATCATAGGTGAAATTTGCTATGTGTGGCGCTAGCTATAAGAAGTAGAGAGGGGAGTGTGTGTGTGTGTGTGTGTGTGTGTGTGTGTGTGTGTGTGTGTGTGTGTGTGTGTGTGTGTGTGTGTGTGTGTGTGACAGAGACAGAGACAGAGAGTGCAATGTATTTGTATTTTTTCCGAGAGGCATTCTAGATTCCAACAGCTCAATATTCCCACAATATATATATGATACATTATATGGCATGCATCATTCATCATATATGATGTGTGTTTTATTTGCACAAGAAGAAGAGAAAGAGAGAGGGCATTTTGTTGTATTAGTGTCAACGCAATGTTGACTTTGATATGATAATTAGTAAAAAAATGTGAATTTGAGCAATTTAAATTGAGTTCCTGTGTATATTCAGCCTGTTCACACTTTGCCAATCATCTTCCATCCAAAGTGTTTACAAACACACTTTGCGGACCACCTCTGACAAATACCGTGCAAAATTATCACTTTAGGGAATTACCATCGTAGTTGCAGAAAACTTATTTTAGATTTACTATGATACTGGTTACTGATAACCATTTTACAAGTGGAAAAACAAAGAAAGCATGTGGTGCGTTTGCATCTTATTGTTGAGAATGAGAAGAACTACTTATCCATGAATATTGCTCCTATCATCCCTATTCTTTTTACACTCAGGGAATTGCTAATAAATTCAGTAAATTTTTTTGTGTTTCTAAAGTAAAGTCCATTATAAGTATAGTTCACATTGTACTTCGCTATCTGTGAAAGTTAAAAATATTTTGGACATTATGGTTTCTAAGTATTAATGCAAAACTGGATCTCGTAATTACAATTTGCGAAATTAAATTCCAGTGAAAATTTTTTTCTTTGATTCGCAAAAAAGCCTTTTTTCAAGTAAATCCTCGCAAAAATGATGATGGCAAAGATGATGTATATTATCCTCCTAATAGTGATGGAATTACTTTTGATATCTTTAATGAGGAGTAATTATAGTTTGTTAAAAATTCAAGTCACCCAAACACATGGAAAAACTACCATCACGATAAAACATTTTTTCATTTATGCAAATTAGATTTTGCGGAAACGATGCGTTAGCAACGGTAATGATCATCTAGAAACGCTCAGAGATATTCTATAGCCATGTTATATGCATATAAATATGTATTAACCATCTAAAAAGTGCCTTTTCTGTGTAACGATTCCAGCAACACTCGACTCCTTCGTTATGAAGTGCTCCAATATTGGGTTGGATTGTAAGCAGCCATGTCAGCAATCATACCTTGAATATCTTAGGATCATTAATTTTCAGGATCATTAATTTTTGTGCATTTCGTGAATTTTGTTCCTTTTCACAAAAATTAATGTTCGCAAAAAAATTTTAAAATTTTGATTTGTGATAATTAATGTTAATCAATGTATATAATTGTTTCTTGATAACGGTGCAGAATCAGAAAGTACCCTTTCAATTTGGTGTCATCCTGCCAGGATGAATCAAAAGGATATTTCTAATCTTTACAGAAAGTGGACACTCATTTAGTGGACCTTGTAGAAGTTAGTTTTGTGATTTGGGGGCAATATCAAAAATTCTTTCCTTGACAGCACCTTCAAAGCTCTAATTAAGTAAACAACTTTCAAACATGCCTTATTCTAGTTTATTTGAAAATCAAATCAAAGATTTATCTGATTCTTTTTTTAGAGATATCATTGACACCTGCTGGTGTCCTAGGAGCTCAGTAGTCTTCAATGTATTATTATCTGCAAGAATTACATCAGCTTTTCTTAGCAACATATCGGATTGTGATGAAACATTTAATTATTGGGAGCCGGTATGTATCTACCTGATTTTACTCACTTGAGTATTTAATTTTTATCCTTTATAATTATGATAATAGCAAGGCTTGATGTTTTTCTTTCATGTCAAAATGATGTATAAATTGTTGGTGCATATTAGAATAAAAATAAATCCACTGTCTTTTTCGCTCTCAATTTTAAAAGTGAATAATGATTTTCATTGTCCAGTGCATGTTTTCATTAAGGTAATTGTCTGTCTCTACCATGCACATTTCATGAAATGATTAAAATTTACCTAAGTAGCAGCTTCGATTACTAAGAAAAAATGCCCAGTGCACGTTTCTGGTTATACCAGCTGATCATGGCCCTGAAATCAAGCAACAAATCTAATTCCTATTAAATGAACTTAATTATTACAAAATACTTATTCAAATAGTTTGTTCAAATAGTTTATTCAAATTAGACTTAAACATAAAAAAGAAAAACATAAAAATTTAGAAAAATTGTAAATGATATACAAACAAGTTAAATGGTTTCATATGAAGTATGAAGTATGTTATAAACAAATGAAACTTGAAAACATATGAAAACCCAGACTCATCACCATCAGCATAGAAAGAATTAAAGGAAGATGATGCAAATAAAAGAGATAAATAATCAAGCAGGAAAATTTAATTAATCCTGCTTTTCCGAACAAGTATTACAGGATTTTAGTATGTGTAATGAACTGAAAAGAATAGAAAACAAAGTATTATTTGTTTGCTGTGAACATAAAAGAAAGTCTATCATATTTAATATCTGGAGCATAATTGCAATATGGATTCACCTGGAACATTTAAATTAGTTTCTAAAATCACAACAGAAAATTTTTAGTAATCGAGATAAATAAGTATCAAAAATAATGAAAATCTAACCAAATAGAAGCTTTCAGAGAAACAAATTTATGTTATAGCATAAGAACTAGTTATATGCAAAATACATAAAACTCTGATGAAGAAGCTGGCAGAGCTAGGCAGAGCTAAAAGAAAAGCAGCAACATCAGCACTACAAACAACACTCACACAAAATTCTTTCTTCCATAAACCCAAAAAAAATTCTGTTGAGGTTTAGACAGTAAGAAAAAAAGACAATATGCCCTTACAGGTAGAAAGAGAAAATAGCATAGAATAGATTTATTCTGGGAAAAAGCTTATAAATAAAATTTGTAGTATTTACCCAGTATTGTTCATAATATAAGTGAAGAATTCATCATGTCCTGGAACTCTGATGAATTACGTGATTTGTTAACTTTATTCCTTTACATATGAACAAAAGAATGGTAAAGTTCCGTGCAAAGCGCTCCCATCGTCTTTTTTTTACCAAAAAATAGCCTGTAAGCTTATGGATCTTATAAACACAGTCTAAATTTCTTTGCTTTGGCTTTATGGTTTGTATGATGATACTAAGACTTCGTTTACATGAGAGCCAAATATCTTATGAAATTCGCTGTAATAGCTCACATTTAAAAGAAATTTGTTCAGGTCTTGGATAAATGAATCATGATTAAAATTGGTACAAGATTTGTAGTTTATGGATTTTTTTTCAGCCTATCAGTAATGTTTACCTATCTAAACTGTCTGGACGATGTGATTTCATAAACGTTACATTTGGGATCGAACATGATAGGTACTCCAATTTAACACACCTTGTCTATCCGACACTTAAAAGTATTTAAACTTGGTGCTTCGACTTTATATGCTGGAAGATGGTTCACAGCTGTCAGACTCTCGATTTGAATGAGTATTTCTTGATGTCTTTTTTATGACTTTCCAATTGTAACATAAAACTATGGCTTCAAAGATTATAACCCTCTAATTGTCATTTTCTTTGAATTCTAGGAAGCCAGCGGTTGCATCATTATCATATAGTTGATGTGCACACTTGTATACTTTAATCATATCTCCCCATGTATCACCTATATTGTAATGTTAAAATAATTTGGATAACCCGGGATGCATTTGGTTGCTCTTCTTTGAACGTTTTTGATTAATGAGATGAGTTTCTTGTGGTGAGGATTCCATATACTCGCTCCGTATTCTAGATGTGGTCTTACCAAACTAACGAAAAGTTGCTTGAAAGTATATTGGTCTAAGTGGACAAAAGTTCTTCAAATCATTTCCACGAGAGAATTTGCTTTATTAACTTTTTTATTAATGTGCTCTTCAAATGATAAGTCATTTTTAAAACTGATGCCAAGGTTGTTTACTGTTGTAACGTGCTTCAGTTTGTCACTGTTTAAGTTGTATTCATATTTTCTTCTTGATGGGTACGTGACTTCGATCGAATTCGCATCACTTCACATTTTTCTGGGTGGAATTTTAGCAGCAATTATTGGGTCCACTTATGAAGGGTATTGATATTATCTTGAAGCTTATGTATCTTTTTCAATTTGTATTTCTTTGAATAGCTTAGTATCATCTGCATACAACCATATATTGATGTCACCAACATCCTCAATGATTGTGTTAATGTATATGATGAAAAGGAGTGGGCCTCAAACAGATCCTTGCGGAACTCCTGAGTAAACCTCGAATAATTTAGATTTACTCTCATTTACATAGACACGTTGCTTTCTACCAGTTAAAAAGTCTTTTATCCACAACGGCAAATGGTCTTTTAATCCCTATCTATTTAGTACTTCTAACAACCTTTTATGGGTCACTGTATCGAATGCCTTTTGGAACTGCAGAATTGTCATTAATTGGAAGCCAAAGTTCTATCTTATGAAATAATGAAATGTGAACAAACACAGTCCATGCTAACATCAGAAGTCAAGAAATATCAAAACTGTCAAAAAATAAAATTTGATTGGTTTTCAAAAAGTATGGAAGTATACGTTATGATTGCCTTGAAAACATGTAAACCTTGAAAACACATTAGAAAACTGTTAAGGCTTCACCATTTTGTCAGTATAAATTAGAATAATGTCAGAAAAGCAACAGACACATTGTCGCATAGGCTGACTGTTATTTATTCCAAGTTTGAAATGATGAGAAATAGTCATCGGATAAAAATTAAAGCCAAGAAATACCAAAAAATTAAAAATGAATGGGTTACGAAAAGGGTATATCCATATACGTATACATTTACTATTATTCAATAATAATAATAATAATAATAATAATAATAATAAGCATTTATTTGGGATCCATTATTTACAAATGGTTATTTCATCCTGAAACTTGATATAAAAATTAAACAAGCACTAACTTAGACCTTGGATGTTCACACTGAAAACAGTCTTTGCATTAACATAGATCACAACACTACCATCACAGGCCCATGGCATAACAGTTCTGGCACTTCTTAGAGAGAGAGCAGTAATACGTTATTTTATCATTTAGGTGGGATGTTAGTGAAGATGAAACCGCACAAAAAGGGAAATAACCATTCTTGATATCAATTCCATATTTTCATTTGGATATCAAATTTCAGACTGAAAAGTTTCAAACAAAGTATTTTCAGCCAAAGTAATTTCGGACAAATTTTGACCCTAGATAGGCTTATGAAAAAGCAAAATTCCTTTATATATTCATATGTACATAAAACAAAAAGGTTAATTTTGCTCAATATTTCGACACTGCTTACATGTCTTTCTCAAGATCATATTATTCATGTAATGGAAGAACATTCAATAAAAAAGAACTTAGATCTTTCAGAGATGGACAAAATGATTTTCACTGATTATGAAAAATAAAAATAAATACTGTGATTAATCTTGTTTTAAGCTCACTTGCTACTGACTCTTATTTTTGAATATTTTCCATACTAAAACTTTCTTGATTAATCATTTCGAAAGTTTAACGACAAACTTTTTGTATATTTTGGTCTTGTATTTTCATTGAAATTCTTAATCATTTTGCAAACTCACTAGATATACCACATATTTCAGTCGAACTGCAAAATAAAAGGTTTCAAAACAATACATACCCATGGAATTAAAGCTATTGAAATACAGTGGAATTATAATATAAATTCCCCTCCAATTATATATTATGGATTAATTTTCGTGTAGATATAAATTTGTGAATGATGAATTCTTCAAAACTATATATGTCAAAATATCATTGTTTGGACAATGTAGTTTTTGCAATCCATTTTAATTTTCTTGTTTTTTCAGCTGTATATATTAAATTTTGAGGTAAACGTTTTGATATTATATGGGCGCTTTGAAAAGTCATCATTTTTTATTATCTCATCTGCCATATTTGTTGACATTTTTTAATCATGCCACAAATTTGTCCCACTAGAGAGAGCACTGAATATTTGCCAAAAAATCATCGTTGGGCTACCATCAAAAATATGTTGTGTAAGCATCCTCCGACCGACTTGCTTTGAAGTTGAAATGTTAAGTCAGCAAGTTTACATAAAATAAATAAATGAATACATAAATTATTAGCAGAACTTTTGGTTTGCCGCAAGGTGTCTCAACAAATTGCGTGTGGTCTATCAAAAATTAGAAAGACCACCCGATTCATTTTTAATGACCAAAAGGACGCTAACACAACATATTTTTGAGGTTAGCCTTGACAAAATTATTGGGCAGATGGATGGATAATATTTCATCAATTATCAGTATACGCATTGCTTCAGAATTCAATTAGCTATAATCATTATAGCTGTGCTATACATATCCATACATATACCAACTGCTATAGTAAACTAATAAACTATATGAAATGAAAGAATTACCTAAAAGCTTTTTCTTCAAGTTTCTGTTTACACAGACTTCTTTTTTAGTGTAGCTTCTTCGTTTGCCATATGAAAGAAAACGTTTTTTTAACAAATCAACCAGTAATTAATGTAAAGAGGTTTACAAGTTGTAGAATCTTGTAAACAGAAATTCTTTTGTATTTAATGTTTTGTAAGAATAATTCTTTACCTAAAGCCGTCTGAAACAAGCAAATAAAGTTGTTATATATTTTTTTTGCTTTCACAGAAATCCAATAATTGATTTGTTGTTTTATAAATGACAGAAGATAATATAACTCCTCTGGTAACAATTCTGGTAACAATTCTGCCCATCAACATTTTTTGCTTCAAATAATTTTTTTCATTCCAAACTCCCTTTTGGCATGAGCAAATTCATTACGCAATCCCTGTGATGTAAGGTAGTTAAAAAACCTTTGGCAGGTTAAGAACTTATAACATTTTACTTTATGTTGTTATATTTAGACACATTATTTGATGTATGGTAATGGATTTCAAACATGGGAATATTCACCTCTGTATGCTATACGATCATATGGCTATCTTTGGCTTCATGTGTTGCCAGCACAAATTGTGAAACAATTTTTTATGGCTAATAAGGTATATAAAGTCCATTATACTTGAATAAATTTATAATTTTGCATAAATTGAGTTTACACACGATGATTTTTGTGGGAACTTTTATTCGGAAAATCGACCAAAAGTAAGTAACCCAGGGTTTTAAGTCCTTAGGCTTCCATCTATAATGGTTGGTTATTCTGTCTGCCGACTTGCAACTGGAAAGTTGTATAACATTGCTCTAACTTGGCCAAATCCAGTATGCAGTCAGTCATTGGCTCTACATGAGTGAGAGAGCACATTAGAGTGATGTATCAAGATAGGTGACTCAAACACAGGCCTCAGCGATCACACTGTTCATTACACCATCGCTGCAAAAACTCACAAAAGAAATTGAAATTTTCTGGGTGGTTTTGAAATATGCTTTAAAGAAGTAGTAATGGATGAATTAATATTTACACAAACCGTTAATTATTCCGTAAATTCCTTATATTCCACTGTTTTCTTTTTAGATAACAGTTTTTTACTACATTCGTTTTATACTGGGCATTTTGTGTGCAGCTTTTGAAACATATTTTTTCAAGTAATATTTTTTCCATTCATTACAATGTTTCAAGCTTATGTCTTTTTTCAATAATAAGTTATGTTTTGATATAATGAATTTTAACAATATGCTATATTTACTGGAACTGATCTATATTTTTCATGAAGGTCTTTACAATATCAATTTGGTGGTAATGTTGCTCGTTTATATTTTGTTTTTGCTGCAATAAGTACAGGCATGTTTATATCGGCTGCAGGTAAAAGAATTTATTCTTTTATAACCATTCACTCAAATTGTGTTCTTGGCTCACCTTAAAAGACATTTTTAAGGAAATTAGAACCGCTAATATATACCAAGCTTCTTCTTGTTGGGTAAAAGATCAAAGCAACATAGAGATATTTTGGATTTTTTTGTGTTACATTTTTGGAAATTCAATGCATGATCCAATTCTTACTCTTTTAGCTTACCTTCCTAGCACATTCGCTATGTATTGCTGTTTAATAGCTATGGGTGGCTGGTTTTCTCACAATTATACAGTATGTTATCTTTTGTCATAAATAGTATTCCAGAGAAAGTATTTCCAGGCCTGGGAATTAATGACACCCTTTAATAATCGCCATCCCCAGTGACGTTATTTGACCCTGTATCTGTGTGTACAATGCCTATGAAGTAATTATAGTTGCTCTTGGTGTTAGTACCATCTGTCCTTTACAGAACAACCCACTCAGATAGGATTTTGTTTTTCAGTATTTAAGTGAATACCGTATTTCCTCTAATAAACGCTGCGGCGTTTATTACAAATTGCAGAGTTTGGATGCGGCGTTTGATAGAGGGCGGCGTTTATCAGAGGGTGGCGTTTATTACAAAATGAAAAATCAAATAAAAACAGACTTTAAACAACAATGTTTTCTCTTCCTAAAAAACTGTCTAAGCTAATAGCATTTTACATTGAAATTGACGGTAATCACGTGCACGCAATCGTAAATTGTAAAAAAGAAGTACGAGAAAAACAATATTCGTTTTTATCTTTAGTTGTGGAAGAATTTGTTGATAGAAAACAAGTCCAACTCGTGTAAACTATTTTTTGTTGCTTGTTTAGTCTGTTTTCTAATAAACGCCGCTTTTCAAGATGCGGCGTTTATTAGAGGGTGGCGTTTATTACAAATGCTTGGCTATAAGTGCGGCGTTTAATAGAGGGAGGCGTTTATCAGAGGGCGGGGTTTATTAGAGGAAATACGGTACTCTTTTATGAAGAGGTAGTATGGGTGGGTGCAGACAGTTTGTGACACTGCCACACAGGAAGAAGTTATGGTTGCATATGCTCAGGATGTGCTACTTTGTTTGTAATGTGCCAGAAAATACAACCCATTGTTATACATGTTTATTCGATATTTCAATAATTTTCATTTTGTTTATGTTTAGGTCGCTGTTTTTGGTATTGCATTAGGATGTTTAGTTGGCTGGCCTTTTTTTGTTATTGTAGGGTAGGCTTTTTGAATATTGAAACACATTTTATTAGTGTTTTAAAGTTTTGGAAAAAATTATGCCAAAAGCATCTTGATATTTTCCACTAAAGGATAGAATCAATCATTTGTTAATGCATTGTCCTTGTTGATCAAGTAAATGGTAAAATGATGATTAAAATTTTATGAAAATATTCAGATTAGGCCACAGCTAAAATCGGAAATATTATTATTAAAAAGTAGAAACCAGAATGATGGTAAAAAACTTATTCCAATGTTGTGACATATCCAAAATTGTTTTCTGATAGCTTTAGTCAATCCGAAAGTAAGTTGGGTGGCTTTGATGTCACAAATTCATAATTACTAAAACTTTAAACTTGAATAAATTTTGATATAAATGGATCAAATGACTTCAAATTTTGTATGAAGTTTTATTACATACAGGGCTGTATGCGATACAAAAAAAATTCTTGCAATACTATTGGTCAATTAAGCTCAAATGTGACATCACTCCGGTCTATACTGGTACAGCCCACAATTTAGAAGAATCAAACTCAAACACGGGTAATAACTCGCAAGCTTGGGCTTTACTTTGACGTCAGTCAATATTCTCTGGTAATACCCTCATAATTAGTATAGGCTTAGTATTTTTTTAAAAACGAATCAATATAAGCAAAAAAATAATATGTGGTTAATTTTAACGTTTATTCTCCTTCAAGTGTACTAATTTTTGTGTGTACTACTTTTTGCAAATTTTTCGAAGTATTAAATACACGCAAAATTTTCTTTAAAGCGAAAATAAGTACAATCAAATGCTTGAAATCCATGTTTAGTGAAAATAAATATACATGTGAAAAAAAAACATAGACAAACACATTTTTGTTTATTTTGCTTTTTGTAAGAACTAATCACTTTCTCCACCATTGTCTGTCTGTCATCTTATTTGTCTTGCTGCAAACATTTGCTAAATGTCTTTTGATTTAACCATTACTTTTTTTATCCTTTTCTCCTAGAGGGTGTGAGAGTTCATCAACTTCTCTTTTTCCCCACTTTTTGACCATTCACAAAAATTTTATACTTACAAAAGTGATTGTATATAGGGAATTTACTGTTCTTATTTTTGTAGACTCCCCATAGCGTATGATCTTGTTATTCTACAAAATAAATTTTGGATATTTTTGCAGTGGTGTGTTGGAATATTTTTAGCAATTATGGTAAATGTGAATTTCATCTTCTATCTTACATGGTCATTGGAAACGTTTCTATGCATGAATTAACCTGATTCACTGATTGTGTATCCAACAGAAACGTGAAGTTAATCTTCAAATCCAAATTTTTTTAATGATTGACATGTGTGTTCAAGTACACAAGACTTTATGGTCTCCCCTTTTTCACATCTCTTTGTTATCTTTCTTTCATTAAAGATACCTTTGGTGGCAATCGATACACATTATTATGGCAAACAAGTGATTGCGCCATTGAATATCATTTTATATAATGTTTTTGGTCAAGGTGGACCTAATTTATACGGTGAGATTTTTGCACAGAAAAAATATAGGCTAATAAAATTCACCATAACTACATTTTAAGTGTTTAAACCAATGTTTATGTTCATTGTTTGTGTCTGCAAACATCAAAATTGTATATTATGTTGTAGGTGTTGAGTCGTGGAAATTCTATTTTATAAATGGCTTTCTGAATTTCAATATTCTTTTCATTATGGCTTTGGTGTCATATCCATTTATGGTAAGTCATTCTTAATAGCTGTGAGAAAACGATATATACACCTATACACATACATATAAATCCTGTTTTACGTGTGGTTGCCAAAAAGAATTAGCTACATCAGCGCTGCAAATAACGTTTTTGAAGTTGTCCGATGATTTTTACTACCCAGCAAAGCAAATCCAAATTGTAGGCAAGAGAGTTTGAGGACCTACTGTAAAGTCAAAATGGATATCAAGATGTTTGCACATCTCACTGGCTTTTTATCAGTACTTAGGTGTGCTGTTTGGCATACACCTAAACTGTTATAGACGTGCGATGACTGATCGTCTTTGAAGGTCTTTGCTAAGAATTTTCCATTTAAGTATTGACTGGTGACCTTGTGTCTACCACAAGCTCGCCTCCAGTGTGGGAGGTCAGGGTCAAATCCTGGCTGAGTCATCCCAGCGACTATAACAGTATGAATCGATCCACTCAGCTTAGCACTCAGCTTGAGAGCGGGATTGATATCTAAGGGGGTTGTCTGGTTGAGCGGTTAAAGCATTCTTGCGACTTCTATAGCCCAAATGAGGGCTTAAATGCTCTAGAACCTCCTACGCAGGACCCTCATTAATAACAGTTTTATCAGAACTGAAGAGGCTATCCTGGGTAAGCATTAATAATAAGAACTAGATTGAAAAAAATAAAATTTCGGAAAGCTATTTGAAAGTGCTACCAGCTTATAGAACTCGAAATGCTGATCAAGAAAATGTATAGGAACATATGTCTACGACGAACCGTTACAGAGATATGCTTGAACAAAGATTTTAATGATGTCACAGGGTCCCGTCCCTAAATTTTGCCCAAATCTTTTTGTCACCCCATCGCCAATGTCGTGGACCCCCAAAAACGTAAGTTATTCCTATTGGTTCTCGAGATAATTTTCCCCAAATCTCGCGTTCGATTTGGGTCTCAACGCGTCGGTTTCACATTGACGTCACACAAGAAAAAATAATTTATGTGTAGTCTTACGTTGCTGACTCCCCGAACTCCCTCACTGCTCGCGTCTACCATTTTGCGTGACAGACAAACAAACAAACAAACAAACAAACAGACAGACAGACAGACAGACAGAGAATCAGATATTAATATATAGGATAAGAATAAGAAACAAACCAAACTAATTAAAGATTGACCTTGTGTACAAAATGAAAAAATCAGACATTGAATGTATAACCAGTTTTCAAAGTCAACCTGCTCACCCTGGCTAATTCACCGACTCCTGGCCTAGTTGTAAAGCACTATGTTGACTAGATCTCAACAACCTGGTCTCGTTGTTGTTGGTAGCCAGGAAATTACAGATGATCACCAGCCATGCAGTACCTAACTAGTGTGGAGGTGAATGCCAACAGAGCACAGACGAAGCAAGTCTGCACCGCTGCACTTTCAGGTGGAACAGATGTTAGGGCAGATATCCTGGCTGCATCCACGCTAATGAGAAATGCCTTTGTACTTTTTTTCAACAGATGTCTAGTTTTTTTTAGTCATTTTTTAAGATAAAAAACAGTTTTGAAGAAAATTGTACATTTGTTACAAAATAACTGAAGAAAATAAATTGAGTGTTTTTCTGTCCAGTTGAAACTAGGTGACGTTAGTCCGACTTTACTGTTGAAGGGAGAGGTAGAGCAGTAAGGAAAGTCAACTGGAACTCTCAAGGACATTGTTTTCATGGGAATGGAGTGGCTCTGCTGCTGATCTTAGTGTAAGATTAATTGTCTGGCATCGTTATGGATCACAGTTGAGGATATATTCCTAAGGGTTCCAATCCCACAGAAACAGCAATGCCTTAACTAAAATCATATCAATAAATTACAATCACATCAAACCTTTTTGTAAGACTGTGTCGTTCATAAACGTAATTACGTGACATTTATACCAAAAAATAGACATGAATTATCTTCTCACACATCAAATACCAAAAGTTTTTCTATCAAAGAAATAACGTTCTAACAAAACTTTTTGAGAGAAAATGGAAATTTCTACCGGACTGTGAATTGTGAATCTTGCACAAAATGTGGCCGATAAAAATTGTCGAATAGCCGGTAATTACCGATCACCGGCCGTTATTTGCAGCGCTAAAATAATTATTATTGCCTGGCACTGATAGCAATGTATTTTGTACTTGGGGAAATGCTGTCAGCTTTTACAAATTTGCTGTTGTTTTTTAAAACTTCAATAGCTTGCTATCAGCTACTCTATTGCTTCATGTAATAATTTGTGTCATGAAATGTTATAATATTTTCGTTGTTATAGTTCATCACAAATTTTCTTCATAAGAATAAAAGAAAAGGTAAAGCTAAATGTTCACCATTATTGAAAAGTGTTTTCATACATAAGCAACATTAGTTTCATCATCACCATAATAATAATAATACATGAGTTAATGTCCATTTTCCATCTTGCATGACTGACTTTTATGCTACCCTATCTTTTGCTTAAAAAACATTCCTTTGCTAGAAACATTTTAACCTGATGAAAACTCTCAACAGAACGAAATAATTTGTTATAAGATTTTGCCTATAAAAATTGAAAATGAATTTATATGAAAAAAAGTTACCCTTAAAAAGTTCCGAAGAAGTCGAAAATTTGGGAATCAACTTTATTGTAATGTAAACCTAAAATAACTAACAACAATTTCTATCGACAATTCTGTTTGTCGTTTTCCTGTTGTTTATTTACATTTGTTTGTTATGTTTTGTGTTATTCTATTCAGACGGTTTGTTCATTCCAATATGGCTTGTCATGTCTCCTATGTTTTTATGGATGTTAGTCTTCTTTACTCAGCCCCACAAAGTAAGTTATCTGTCTATTTTCTTTGAGTTCATTATGATCCTACCTTGATTTTCGTAGTGATTTGCTTTTATTTCAGGAAGAGAGATTCTTGTTTCCAATCTATCCCTTAATCATATTGAGTGCAGTTCTAATGATATCCAAATTTCAGGTAGGTAGTTTTTTGTTTCAAGTAACAATTATTAGTTGGAACTGTGAAAGTTTTTCATCTATCTCATCTAATATTTTTAATATTTGGTTCGAGATTACATTGTATGATTACATAGATTGAATTTCAAGCCATAAAATGTTGTGACAAATTCTTGCTGACTCATCATTCAGGAATTGTGGCATCATTATTTCTCTTCAGAGAAGAAATCTGTTTTTCCATCATCTTCCAATTGGATTGCAAGTCTTGTTCTTGGTTTGTTTACATTGATCTCATTATCTAGATCTGCTGCTTTATATGTTGGTAAGGAAAGTTATTATATTCCCTGCTGATTCAAAGTATCTCTAAGAAAAACGCTAACAGACTGTCTGAGATTTGTTTGTCTTGTGTTTCAGAAAGCAACACTTGTGTTGTTAAAACTCTTCATTAGGATAAACCTAACAGAACATACTTTTTTCCTTTTTTTGCATGGAAAATCATTTTGATCAATGTTACCAACAAGAAGAAACAAAACGTTTTGAAAGAAACGTTCCATTTAAATCAAAGTCAGCAATGTTTTATTCTCAATAAAAATAAAGTGCAAACTCTGTTCATTATCCAAGTGATAAAAAGAAACTTGAAAACAAGGTCCTAGTCAATGAATAACCTACCAAATGACTTTTCTCACAAAATTCAGAGAAAATAAGATGTATTCTTGTATATTCAATTGTTACTACTTTTCCCCATCCACTTAATGCAGTGTTCACAAACCATAGCCACATACATTTTATAGAACAATAAATCAAATTGAACAACATGTATTTTTTTCTTCTATGTGTCCTCATAATTCTGTTGATTGTGTATAAACATTATCATTCATCCCATCCTAATCTCGTTCAGGATACCATGCTCCATTGAATATCTATCCTGAATTACATGAACTTGTTACACCACTTGACCCTCAAAAATCACCCGTGTTTGAGAAAGGCAAGCAAGTGAATGTGTGTGTTGGTAGAGAGTGGTATCGCTATCCTAGTAGCTTCTTTTTGCCAGAACGGTATGCAATATCATATGTTTATCAACTGAAGAAAAACCACCATGTTTGTATCACTGTCTTGGTGATTGGCGACTTTTTTGATTCTTTTTTTGGTTTTCAGATGGAAGTTCCTTTTCTTGAAATCTGAATTCAGTGGACAACTCCCGCAACCTTTTCCTACGGGTTCAGATGGCACCAAAGTAATTCCTCCGAACATGAATGACATGAACATTGAAGAACCGTCAATTTATGTAAAGCTTGTCATTATTTTCAATTCAGTTTGACTTCAACCAAATTTTTTTCCTGAACAAACTTGTGATATTGGTCTTCTGATTTCTTTTTAGTCACAAATTGGAGATTGCGACTTGTTAATTGATTTGGATTTGGAAACTCACAGTAAATATGAGGAAAACTACTCTCGAAATGTAATTCGCTGGAAGATTCTTCATTCTAAACCTTTTTTATTGGCAGCTAAGTAAGTTGTGTGTGTGTGTGTGTGTGTGTGTGTGTGTGTGTGTGTGTGTGTGTGTGTGTGTGTGTGTGTGTGTGTGTATGTGTGTGCGCTAAAGTATTTTCTTAACTGGATCATGTCATTTTGAATCCCATTTTCTTTTAGGTCGCATCCATTTTTTCGAGCATTTTACATACCATTTTTATCAGAAAAATATACAACTTTTGTAAATTATAACTTGTTAAAATCGAGAAGAGGAAGAAAGAAAGCCAGAAGATCAACTTTTACAGAATAATGCTCGATGCTATAAAGTCTATGTGGGGTTACATGACAAAACCTCAAACATTTCTCCAGTGTGATATAACATTTTCTGATACATCCAAGTCATCATTATCTCTGTACTAAATGCATGAAGATTTCATATATTTCCCTAAGCAGTAGTTTTTCTTTCTTCATCAGAAATAAAGTAATTAATATCAACCACTGATTCATTCATTCATTCATTCATTCATTCATTCATCATGTTCTGTTTACATCAGTGGCAGTCAACTTATACACAGCTTCTCTGTGTTACGAACCTCAAGTATTTTTTGACCATGGTAGTTTAATTACTTGAAAAGTATTTGTATGTAGTTCTTGTTAAAAATACCTGACACACATTGAACTGAAAAAGTTCTTAAGAATTACTTTATCCGGTCATATTGAATTTAGCTAGTCTATGATATGTAAGAAATATTGTTAGGAACTAGCGGTTTTTAGAAGATCTTTTTTATGTACTTTGGTATGTACTGCAATCTCTTCTTCGTTGATGTATTTGGCTGTCAGATCACTTGCATTGTTATTATTTGGTACTGTTTATACAGGTGGCTTGTAAAAATAAAATATACTCTCCTTCCTATGAGTTAAAGATTTAGTTCACGTAAGAGACAAAGGAATTTTAGTTCACAGGATACATGTAGCTGTAAAGATTTCTGTTGAAATCTATGAAATTAGGGTTTTTTTGTGTGTTTTTTTCGAATTAACTTTCGAATGTAATTGATATGTAGCTTGTAAAACACATGTTGATTTTGGACAAGTATTTGGATGGCTTCTGGTTTGTCGAAATTGAAACACAAATTGAAGGACCGTGATCTTGATGATGAGTTTGAAAAATTCTTAAACGAGGTGAACAGAGTTAGTTAAATGGGTATGTAAAATATATAATACTATAATAGTCAAGTCGCTCAAAATATTGCTCTTTCATATAGTCTCTTTCTGATGAATCGGCCACTTCGCCTAGAAGATCATTAACTCCACAAGGTTCAAAATCAAAGTTACTAGCTCAACAAAAGACAGGCAACAACTTTGAGAAACCATGGTGGGCTACAAGTGAAGATGAAGACTCTTCAGCAGCTGTACAGAAACTGCGCACAAAAGATGTGTGTAGGCCTTGCTTTCTTTTTTACTTTTCATAATGGTGACTTTTTGAGGATGTGAACATACAGATAATATCTCATTTTCAGACCACCAAAGTTCGTGATGTAAAATCTGTTTGACTCAGTGAGGGTCAGACGATGACTTCTTTGAAACACTTTTTACCAGAGTTTCACCAGAGAAGTTAACTGGTCTGGAAATGATACTAAAACAGCCTCTTACTGTGCGAATGTTATGATTTTTGTTAGCAGATTGCTGATGAAGAACTGAAAAGTTCACTGCAAACCACTAAAGATAGTATAGATTGTATGTGACATTTGTCTTATTACCTCTAATGAATCATTTAATATAAATCATTTAATATTTTCACTTAATCTTCATAATTTGATCTCCTTCCAGACACAAGTCGTCCTGGCACAGCGTTGGATACAATCTTAAGTGAACCAGAATATAGGTATATTTTTCACTATTTTTAAACGGGAAGTTTTCAATTGAATGGACAAATAAGAGTAAACTCTTCCTTTTCCCCGGTTGTCTTTCCCTGGTGGTTTTTCAAGAAATGATGGTAATTCTTCCATGTTATTTGAGCGGCTACCACACAGACCGCCCCTGCCGTTCATTCACTCTACAGGTCGAAACAACTACAGGTCAAGATTTGATTCCGAACGGCTTCCGCGTAGTGACGTCTTTTTACAGCCAGTCGTATCGATTGTAGGTAGTCGTATATGACATGTAGCATTTCTGTTCAGTAGTGGTCACGAGGAAAAGAAAAAGAGTCCAGATACGTCCCCAGAAAATGTTAGAAATGACGACATATCTGAAGCATCAGGTAATAACATGTTTTGCTTAAATGGCAAAGCCTTTTCCTAATAATGATTATTGTAAACTAGCTTCCAACATTTCAAACTGTCTAATTGACAGACATTTTGTTTCATTTCTCATTACATCGATTATTTCTGGAAATAACCCTTCCGTTTGATTCTTCTTGATGATTACACAACGTTGTGAATTTTGTTTTGTTTTTTGGAGGCGATGATCTTGTTTCAAATTCTGAACAACAATCACCGGTACACCCGATTGAATCGTCAACAGAGAATGCAGTTGGTTTCGAAACTTTGGAAGAGGTTAAAGATAAGGAAGCATTTTTCTCTGATATTGAGAAAACTGGTGATGTCAACTATCGAGAATTAAATCAACACTTCGATGAAGGAGAACAGGAGTAAGTTTCATGTAATTTTTATAATGACTAATAATGGTTGGTTCTTGGATAACCCAACCCCATTCTCCACCCAGTAGTGAGGGTTAGAATCGGGGTGCACATGCTATGAGTGACGTAGTCGTATTTTAAGGGCCCTTCACAGATAAGGATTTAAGTTGGTGTTCAAGCTGGTCTTGTTATTGAGCGGTATGTAGATGTATGGGGTGGGGAATTGTCCTGGATGGAAATGTTATAGGAGAAAGCAGTGTAGGAGGAAAATGAACTCATTGAGAGGTGATTGCCTTCTGTCACCAGATGATCGATATCATTATGTGCTATTATTTTATTTATTTATGTATTTAATCAATAAATGATTGTAATAAGTTCCTATCCTGATTTGATAATCAAAAGTTGTTTTTTATGTTGATCTACACAAATGATTATGAAATATGTGTTTGCGTTGATGTATTTTCTTTTAACTTAACTTAATTACCGTAAATGACCGATTAAATGCCCTGGGCGTTAATTTGAAAATCTAACTTCTACTGTGGACGTTTATTGGGAATTTACAAAATCAATTTTTAATCAAAAGTAAGTATTTGTTATCAATAAAAATCTAGGATTCTTTTTAATGAATTTTGAAGAAAGTATTTGCCAGCATTTTAAACTCGATATCACGATAGAAAAAATATTAGAAAATATCCTGTCCTGTTTATTTGCATTACCAAGATTTGAGCACGGGCATTTAATCGGAAGCGGGCGTCTATTTGCTCATTGGCGGTATACCATAACTGCTCGATATTGTTACATGTTCATCCGAAGTCCATACAATATTTTCGTTAAAGTTGTTTGAAAGTATGTTCTTAACCCGAGATTTTTTTTCTGGTATATTTTCAGAAATATCGTGAATACTGAAGTTTCAGTTGGTATTGATGGATTGACTCCTTACAGACCTCCTTATTATGATGGTTGTCATTTTGTTGTTTTTGATAACTTTCGTAAAAAATTCCGATTGCCACAAAGCAGATGTACTCTGCCGAAGATTGTCACAAAGAAAATGTATTCTGCAGAAGCTCTTATAAGCTCTAAAACCGGTTTTCCACTAGACGGAATATTCAGTGTGGAGCGGCTATTGTTTTCTCCACGTGATCACTAATTGAGCCATCTGATTGGTTTGCAGAATATTCCGCGGCGGAAAAGTTGAACTTGATCCTACTTTTTCCGCGGAAGCTTTTGCTAGACTGCAAGCGGAACATTCCGCCTAGTGGAAAACTGGCTTTTATAAGACACTCTGAAACGGAACATTGCATATAACCAAAAAACAGTTTCATATACCTTACGTGGATAATAGTTTGCGGTTTTTGCTTTTTGCTTTTTGCTTTCGTATTGCTTTCGTTTTTGATGAAATCAATCAATTCCTATCACTAGCTTTGTCTTTTCAAAGAATTACCTGGTGTCCTTCATTGAAAGAATTACCTGGTGTCCTTCATTGAAAGAATTACCTGGTGTCCTTCATTGAAAGAATTACCTGGTGTCCTTCATTGAAAGAATTACCTGGTGTCCTTCATTGAAAGAATTACCTGGTGTCCTTCATTGAGAGGACAAGTGGGAAATTTAATCTAAACCCGCACGATCTTTTACTCATGTAAGGTACTGAACGTTGTTTGTTTGTTTGTTTGTTTGTTTGTTTACTGTTGTTGTTTTTCTCGTTTTATTCAGATGATGATAGTTCCAGTGAAGATTATGATGAGAAAACAGAAAAGAAACCTGTTACACATAGTGAGCATGGACTGAATGAGCAACAGCTTGCTCCTAACACATCTAATCTTCTATCAAAAGGTCAATTTTAACCTTTCCACACTAACAACTGCCATCCACGTTCCTCCAATTAATTTCCGTTGTTTCGAATGTTTTTAGTGGCGTTGATGGAGTCTTTAGAAACAACGGGTGGATTTAATTTGCCACAAAAGAAAATCGAATCATCGAAAAAAGGTAACGTTTGATTAATAATAATAATAATAATAATAATAATAATAATAATAATAATAATAATAATAATAATAAAAACGAATTTATTTCTAGCTTTTTCAAAATTTACAATTTGTCTCTTCGTCTAGATAATATGAAAGAACAAAACAGTATATATGTGTGTGTTCTCAAAATGTAAAACACATAGAATAGAGACAGACAAGAGAAGTGTGAAATGGAAAAACAAACTTATAAAGATTATAAACTAGCTGTGCCTCAGTAGTTGTATCTGATTCCCCTCACGATGTTTTATATGATAAAGCTAGAATTTATTAGAAGAACCAAATGATGTAATAGCTTAAAGGGAGGAATCAGTAAACAAGTACGAGTAGATACTACGGAATATTGAAACCAGATAAAGGCTAGAATTTCCATCAGATGTGTAGAGACGATTTCATTTGTAATTTATTGCTAACACGTTCATCTTTTTCATGATTCAGTTGAACAGCAAACTGTCTTCCCGGCTGAAAGTGATGTTGTGACTGCAGAAGTATTGAAACAAGTGGACACAAACCAACCTTCTTCTTCACGTGAAGACTTGATGGCGGATAGTATGTGTATGTGTGTTTATATTTTTTCCATCAACAACAGCGTCAATCTTCATATCAACTTCATATCCTGTTTCTGTAAATTACTATGAAATTCATCTTTTATTCAATAACTTTTCAAGTAGATACCACTGTTCCGGTAGCCAGCGGCATGTTGATGTTCGATAAAGATGGCGACCATCAGTCCAGTGTTGATCCATTTCATTTA
This sequence comes from Turritopsis rubra, assembly GCA_039566895.2. Classification (NCBI taxonomy): domain Eukaryota; kingdom Metazoa; phylum Cnidaria; class Hydrozoa; order Anthoathecata; family Oceaniidae; genus Turritopsis; species Turritopsis rubra. The sequence continues at coordinate 10,477,786 of CM077628.1, forward strand.
CAACCTGTCGTCTCCAATTTTATTGATGAACCCAGGGTAATAGATTCTTCTTCGTTCATCAATCAAGGTAAGAATATATTCTAATCATTCCACACATTGGTCACGTGCTTAAATGAAACGCATGCCACACATTGATCATTTGTTTAATTGAGACTCGCGTCGTACTTCTAGATAGTTCTGACTTTCAACTTCAATTTCAACAAGAGGATGGTAAGAAGGGTGAAACAGATACTGACAGAGGTTTTGATTTGCAGCCCATCTCTGCATTGCTGCATAGTGATGAAGGAAGTGTTTCACCACCAACAGAAAGTTTGAAAAGTATAAAAACAATAGCAGAAGAAAGAAAGAAGAAAGTTGGTGAAAAGACAACAAACTTCCCATCAACGATAAACAACAAGCCGAAAGACAAATCTAAAGCCAGTACGAAAATAAGTTCAGAGACAATATACACCCTGCATAACATGTATATCTCATATATCTGCAAGGTGTTTTTTCTTTAGAGTCAAGAATCCCTACCCATACCGTGTCAAAACAGAGTTCAATCCATTCAACCAAGAAACAGCGACCATCTGTTACACTTAAAAAAAACGTGAAACGGCCCAAATCAAGCAAAGTAAGTGACGTCATCATGTTATAGTGGAGATTTGAGTTGGTTTTTTTTTCAATTTCAAAATTACGAATGAAAAAAAAATGGTTGATTTTCTTTTTGTCATAAAGTAATAAAGGTAAAACTGTTTCGATTTGGTGACTGAAATTTTACTCTCCAAAATATTTCGTACTCACTCTTTTTCGTCTGGAGTGGTAAACCCGTCCAACATCCAGACAAACCAGTTACTAATCTGTTGAAAATATTGCAATGTGGATACAACAAGCAATCGATCTCTCTTGTGTCTTTCACAAACACCTAACTTTCGTTTTGCTTTTGCTTTTTTTCCCGCTTCTGCAAGGTTCTCGTTCGATTCGCTGTTTGCTCGAAAGAGTTGACACTCGTTAATTACTTGCAGTTTTGCCTCTATAGCCATTTCTTCATAACACGAATTTTTGAGGATTGGAATATCTTGCTCGATTATCGACTGAGCTGCAATAAGACTCGCTGAACGCCATTTTCTACAGGATAACTTCCGTTCGAATATTTTCATATCGTGTAATTCAGTTTCTGATGGTGACGTCACACTAGCTGCTCTTCTTTGTTTCACTTTGGTTGTTCTCCATTCGCCGGCAGTGTCGTAATGGTGTTGTCGTAACAACTGGTGTTGGTCGTCGATCAGAGTGACTGATCGTGTTTTTAGTTGTGGTGGACACTTGGTACAAAATAACGAACTGTCAGAACGACAGACCATGTACCTGTTACTACTTGTCGACTTTTCCGGTTGACGAGAACGGAAATCGTTTTCTATCATTGATTCTGTCCTATCGATAAGGAACGGATTGCAAAACCTTTTTGGTAATTCATCTGCGGACATTTTTCTATCGTATTTACTCGCTGTCACTCTTTCGTCAGGAAATGCATTTGTTTCCATTTTCATGGCTAAAACCTTGTTGTTTTGGTTTCCCTGCTTGAAATATACTTCCAGTGGACAGCTGCGTTATATTGCTTTTGTAGTTAAAAGATGTTTGAAAATTAACATTTGCCTTTTTCTTGAAGAATGTAATTAAAAATTCATTTGAACTTATTTTTGGACCAACTGGTTAAAAAAGGAATAGTATTGTGTGTTTTTTTATTATTATTATTTTGTTTTTCTGTTTCCATGGATGTTGATTGAAATAGATTAACCAGTTCGTGCAGAAATAATTCTTTTCTCGTGACTTTAGAAAGAATATAAATTACCATAAATAATTTTATTGCTTTAAATTCGATGACAATAAAGTTGAAGTTTGTTGTGTTTATGAATTGATTTTGATTGGTTTCATTCCCCTCCTTCTGTTACGTCATTGATCACGGCTACAATAGCTCGAGTTCATTTTTTTGTCGCTTCATTTGAAGAATAAAAACCTGAACATATTAGCTTTCATTTTGTTTCTAGTGCAATGAACCAGATAGCACAACCAAGTTGGCCCCTACACAAAACCTGATATCCTCGGTTGAATCGTTTGCAAATTATTTAAAAACAGTTTCATCGACAGATGAAGGACATCGTGACAACAAGAGCCCGGCACATAATCTTGGTATGGTTTGAGAATTTTATTTCGGTTGGAAGGAGTGGGATTATTTGACGCCATATTTTGTTGTGTTATGTCTCCTTTGGTCATAATTTAGAATGGAGAATATCAAACCTGGAAAGAGAAAAAAGGTTACAAAGTCAGCTACAAGAATTAAGAGTGGAGAATGCAACGGAAAGAGAAAATAACGAACGCCTAGCTCATCTTCTGGAAACACAAAACCAAAATTTTGAAAAGGAAAAAATGACTTTAACTTTTCAATATGAGAAAAAAATGAAGCGTTTGGAAGAACAAGTGTTTGTATTGACGAAGAAGCTCGAATTGGAAAGAGATGACAAAAGTTCGACTGCAAATTTTAAAAACAAAGATAGCAGTGTATAATCACTTATTATATTATTATTGCCATCCAATTTTTATTCTTTTTTCTGAGAACTTGCTGTTCGTCATCTGCTACCTCAACAAGGAAACTTGATGAATTCACACTCGATCTACCATCAAACGAAAATATTTCTATTTTTAGGTTATTACTGAAGAAGAGTTGAAACTGATGCAACGACAGCTTGAACAACAAGAATCTCTTTTAAGTGGCTACCAAGTGGAGAACGAAAAATTGTGTGCTGAAATTAAGAAAGTTCAAAGTGAAAACAAGAAATTTGAGACGAAAATGTTTTCAGAAAATCAGTTATTATGTGCGTGCCCATGTTCTGTCCTTAAAACCTAAAGTCTGTCTCAATGTTTTCAAGACAGTGCTGAGAAATTTAAAGAAACATGCCAAGTACACAACCTTTTGACAAAAACTATTAATTTCACTATTCAATGTTCTTAAAACTTGAACTGAATTTGATGTGAATAGTTTGCTTAATCATTTAGTGACGCAAAATTCCAACCTTAAAGAGGAATTGGAAGCGAGGCCAAATATCGACCTCTTGAATAATTCTGGTACATTGGGTGCAAATCGGATTGTACAGTTGGAAAACCAAATCAGATATTACAAACAACGCGAAGCAGAACACAAAGAAAACATGTTAACGTTGGAGAGTGAAGTGTCAGCTTTGAAAATAAAGCTAAGGGCCAAACACTCAACTTGGTCAGAAAACGGTATTTCTGTTGTTCTTCTCATCTGCCTTTCTTTTCTTTTCTTTCTTTCTCTCTCTTGTGTTCATCAGCTTCATTTGTGTTGTAGATTCACAAAAACAAATCGAATTGATGAAGGTTAATCATCAAGTAGAAGTAAGCAAACTTCATAAACGTTTGCAGTGGTATGCGGAGAATCAACATCTCCTCGATAAAGATGTTTCTGAAATCCGAGCAAAACGTAGTGAAGTAAAAGAACTTCGAGAACTTGTGGAGAGGTTAGAAAATGAAAGTCGAAAATTGAAGAAGGAATTCGAAGATCGTAGAGGAGAAAAAAATAGTGATTTTAAAAGAATTCAAGATCTAACGAGACAGGTATTTTGAATCAACATTTTCATCAATGTTTTGTTTTATTGTTAGTAATACAGTCAAAACTTTGTATAATGTTCATTTAGTAGTGGTTTTCAACCAATCGGTATTTATTGACGAGAGAACCTTTTCCAAGCGATGCTACCTGAATCAACTTCGGTGCCGGTTTATTAGGATATATTGTTATAGGTCCTGGGTACGGTTTTCCGATGTATTTATCCTTTCCTGTTTGTTTAAATTTTTAGGTGAAAGAGATGGAGGAAATCATTCGTAAACGCCATCCAAATTCATTACCCGCCATTCTTTACGCCGCTTCTTCCATTCCAATGGAGAAAAAAGTCTGTGAATCTATGGAGGGGGACAAGAGCGGGCTAACTTTTACTTTTCTTGAAAACCGAATGAAGTCTCTGGAAAAAGAATTGGAAGAAAAAGATGATGATCATTCTAAAAAAATACGAGCAATAGAGCAAAAGTCAAGTGCCATGTGTGTTCATTACGAAGCTCACATCAAGCAACTTGAAGATAAAATCTCAACGTTGACCCTTCGCCTGAAATCCGAAAAAACCCTTGAAGAGGTTGAGGTCCAAGTGGCTAAAACGAAACGGGATTATGAGCACCTTTCGGAACAGTTTCGGAAGGATTTGATTGAAAAGGATCGTGAGATTACTAAGTTGAAGTTAGAGAAGAAAGAAAAAAGAAGCCGAGTGAATGCACCGAGTTTACAGCGAGATATGAGTAAACTAAGAGAGAAACTACGAGAAAAAGAAAAAGAAATCAGCCAGCTTAATAAAACTGTCTGTCTGCTTGAAAATAGGAAAGAAAATATAATGCCGAAAATAATAGTTGATCGTGGAAGAAAGACTGACAAATCTATGGATTATGAAAAAAATCAAAACTATTGTACTGATCGCGCTACCTCCCCAGTCAGTTCATTCCATGAAGCATACGTCAAATCGAAATGTATGGAAGGTGAGAATGCAAGATTACGAGCTAGACTCGAGGTAAGGTCTCTCAATCAGCAAAACCAGGAGAAAATGTAATATCGTATTTCCTCAATTTAAGGCATGTCGAACTACCCAGGGTATCACTTATTTTTAGTTCGAAGACTCGTCACCGCGTGTTACATGCTTTTGAATTATGCGGACCAGAATTTTTTTATTATTATTATTATTTTTAACTTGTAATATTTATTACTCGCGCCTCCGTTAATATACTGACCGTGGAAAGTTAGCTGGTCTGTATATGATTCTGAAAATTCATCGTTTTCAAAGCAAAAAAAAAAAAAAATGGAGAGAAAAAGAAGAATCACGATTAACTTTTGGTTGCAATATTCGATGCACAGACAATGAATATAATAAAAATGTATTCTTTAATATTTCTAGTTATGTTATATGTAATTCTTCAAAACATTTCTTGGTTCTATCTATCTTCTTTTTGTTTGGAAATCCTCACAGACACTCCGGTAAACTTTTACCACAAGTTTCTCTTGAAAATCATATTTTTCTGCTAAATGGTTAGACATAACAGCCTTTATTGTATAGTATAAACATAACTGTGTTGTTTTAGAAGAAAATTTACACTTAAATACTAAAATGGTGAAAACTGAAAGTACTTTCTGTTTGTATATTTTCTCGCTTAAATTTTAACTTCGTGGGACCCACTAAATTAAAAGTAGGCCCTGGGTAGTTCGGTATTTCTTTAAATATTATTTAAAAATAGTAGGCCCTGGATAGTTCGGTATGCCTTTAGGGCGGCGTTTAAAAGAGGGAGGCGTCTATTTCGTAGTTACAATTTGATAATGTTGTTGGTTGTAAAGATAAAAAGCCATACACAAGGGATAGAATAATTCAGGAATACCTAATTTATTTATTTATTATTTATTTATTTATTTATTTATTTATTCACTACATACCAAAATAATAGAAAAAATGGAGAGATTGGAAAGTCTGTTACATTGCAAAATTGTATATATGATATAAGTAAGGAAGTAACGAGGAGTTTTAAGTCCTTGGACTTCCATCAGTAATGTTTGGCTATTCTGCCTGCCGACTTGCAACTAGATATACGTTGTTTTCTACTTTCAGGAACTTCTTCTTGAACTGGAAGAAAAACGGTTGAAATTTGAAGCATGTGAAGCGAAAAGATTACAGGAGATTCGTACGTTTAGAGAGGGACAAGACGAAACGTTGAAAACAATTGAACAAAATCATCAACACGAGCTGCAAAAACTCAGAATGGAATTTCTTGCCGAGCATTCCAATTCGAAAGTAGCAGAACTATCTGCAAAGATCAAAGGTCACGAGCTCATGATAGAACATTTAAAATCATGTCTCCAAGAATCAAAATTAGATCGAGAAAAGTACATGTCGACCAAAGTAAGTGGAGATTTTTTAAATCACTTCTCCTCTCCTTGTTGCTTCGTTCATTCTCATTTTCTATTTGAATTTTAGTTAGCGGAGAAGTCCCTTCGCGAGGAAATCCAAAACTTAAAAACACAGTTAAATGAAGAACGAACATTTTACACACCAGAAATGCACCATTATAAAACTCTGGAAACAAAAATTAGAAGTCTGGAATCGAGATATTTTGCCAGAGAACAAGAAATGCGGAACATAATGGAGAAAAACAAACATTGCTCTACGATTGATATTCGCCATATTGAAGATAAATGGAGGGATATTTTACGGAATAAAGATTTACAAATACATCAGTTCAGGGAAGAATTAGATAGTATACTTGAAATCATGCAAGAACTCCAAAGGCGCATTTTTCCGAAATCTGTAACTTCACGTTAATTAAAAAGAACTGTTTATTTATTGATGAAGCTGCTAAACTACACAACTTCTCAAAGCCTCTAATAGCTAGCAAATTTGTCTATTCCTCTCATCGATGATCTAGAAGTTTTCGAAAGAAGTTCAACCTAGGGACCTATTTCATGGGGCAATTTTCGGTTACCGTAATCAAATCAAAGTGCTACACCATTTTCATACAAAGAAAATTATTTATTTACTTCCGCTGAGCAAGAATTGATATAAATTTGAGATCTAATCATTTTCTTTGACAAATAAAAAAATTATAACATCAAAAAATGCGCCTCTTTGCCAAAACCCACGAAAACTCAAATCTGTATCTCATTCATACACCATCTCTCATTCAAAACAAGGTTTTCATCCTTTAGGGGAAGCGATGCCAAGATGATGCATCTGCGAGATGTCATTTGCTCTATGTTCATCTTTCCTCGCAACTCTTTCTTCTTCTTTTTTTTTTTGACAATAAGAAAAATATATTTTCCAACCTTGTTAAAAATTAAGTTACAATCGATTTTTTCACAATCGCAACATTTTTACATGTTATTTCTTCCCAATAACAACAGTGACTTATTGTTTTGACAGCGTCTTGGTAATTTCGATGTCGTGAAGCTCGTGTGTACGTTTTATCCTCGTGCGCATAGTAGCATCGATCGGAACAAAGCAAAGTTGATTTTTTTCTTCATCCAGGATGACGACAAGATGACAAATGTCTTTTCTCAGCTAGGAGATCTGCTAGTCTTGAATAGAAGGTTCGACATTCGTTTCCCATGCTACCATTTATCCTGAAAACTAACGGAGAAAAACTTACTTGTTCTACTTAGAGAATTCTTTCGTTACAATGCGTACTGACTAAACAACGGAAGCACCTGAGACGAACTGAAACCACCACGGAGAAAAACAATAAACCCCTCCTTTCGGCTGCCGGATGTTTCGAGTGTCGGTGGGAATCGTCCTTGCAAAGAAGATATTTATTTTTAAAAAAACTATTTTATTCGAGATGTATAATACCGAATATAAAAAAAATACTTTAAGGATCTTTTTGTCACGTAATTTGTTGATTGAATTGTGTTTTTATAAACTCAGAATCCAACTACTTAACACAAGTCAACTTTGATCCAGACATGTCGTTTCAGTTTTCAGTCATTTTAAGACGAAAATTTGGCCACGTGACAAGATCTTCATCACACGATTCATTCGCAACACATTGATACTTGAAAGGCAAGATAATCCTCTAAAAGTACACGAAATTTGAAACAGACAGCCATTCGTTCCAATTAATGCCTGCAAAACATGATGTTTTCGACTGCCGACTATAACTTCCAGCAGATTTTTGTTAAGCCCATTTTCCACTTGCCAAATACATCGACGCATGCGCATTAAAAGCCATTATATAAACAGCAAATTTGGTATTGAAAAATCTGTTTGCACGAATAAATTCGTGAGTGGAGAAAAGGCGATAAGAGAGAGGATTCCCATGTACTCCGAAAATCCCCAAATCGGCCGACGTGGTTTAGGAAATACGGTGCGTAGGTTTTTACAGATGGTCTCAGCTCGGTTCAGATCGTCTCAGGTGGTTCCGTTGTTTAGTCAGTACCGTTATAATGGCGTTTTTTCTCTGTTTCGTTCTTCAGATAGCATTGTTTGATCACTTGTTATCTTGCCGCATTGTGATCAAAAACTCGGATATCAAGATATGCCTTCTGCCCAATTATCCAGAAACTGTTAACACTGATATCGAGCCTTGCACCGTCTTGTCGCTTCACTGTTCTTTGGTTGGGACTCTTCAACTGTCGATGACATCAATACGGGTTCTACCTCTACGTCTTTACACACTTCGTCTAAAAAGCTGGCTGTCATATCACGTAATTCGTTGTGTCTATGCGTTACAAATCCGCCTTTTTTGCAGAACATTGAGTGGTCCACATCAAATCTCATCCCACATGCATACCTTAAGGAAGTGACCAATTATATTTCAATCTAATCGCGTCTCTAAACTCAAGTCTTACAGGAAGAGCAAGAAGCTATCTGTCTTCGTCAGAGCATTGTTATAGTTGGAATGAATTCGTTTCTCATTATGTCCTCTACAAGTTGCAAGCTGTCGGTAAAGGCGGGAGCAAACCGATCAAATATTTCATCAAACATCGTTTTTTTCTGGTGTTTGATCGGTTTGCGTCGCGTATGTTCAAAAAATCGAAAATTTCGAAAAAGAAGGAAAAAATCATGTTTGATGAAATATGTTCAGGAACATAATTTCATCAAATTTTTTTTGCAATAAAAATGTTAAATTTTCATGTTTGATCGGTTTGGTGGAGTTTTTCATCAAACATCTCGTTTTTTAACTCGGGTATTTCCCTAAATATAGTATTTCGAACGTTTTTGACAACTTTCGATCGTTGGAATTTCATTCCTGTGAAAATATTCATGCAGTCAGTCAGTGATTCAGTGCAATAGTTGAACATAACGAAATGGATTTATTAAGCGATGAGGAGCAATCTCTCAAAGGCATAGCCTTTAAAATTCATCTGAAGAAAAAAGATGTAGCTGAAAAAAAAGTCAACCCAAAAGCAAAACCGATTGCCGAAGAAGGGGCGGATGGAGAGAAGGAGAAGAAAGATAAAAGTGTCAAAGATTGGAGTGACGAAGATGTTTCTGTTCTCATAGATATGCTTGAAGAAAATCCTTGTTTGCGGGATGTTTTTCACAAAGATTATACCAAACGAGATTTAAAGGAAATCGCCTACTCAGCCATAGCAAGTGCTTTAAATACAAACATTGCTTCAGTCAAAACAAAAATTAATAGTTTGAGGACCCAACTTGGACGTGAACGCGCAAAGGAATGCAAGACAAAGAGTGTACAGGCAACTGACGAGCTTTATACGTCAGGGTGGAGCCATTATGAAAGATTATCTTTCTTGCTTCCAATCATTGGGGCACCAAAAAGTCGAGATACATTAAAACGAAACAATATGAACCAGGACGACCAGGAAGCAGGGGGCGTACCGAACGCAAAAAAGTATTGCAGAAAAAAAACTTGACTTGCTGTCGAAGCTATCACATCGAATTTAAAGAAAACTAACGAGGTGGCAGATCCAAAAACATCTGTTTTTTCTATGTATAAAAAAACTTTCCCAATTGAGCAAACGTAACAGAAGAATGGCAGAGAAGCGCATTTAAGATATCATTTTCGAAATAGAAATGTCATCAGAGAGAGAGGAAACTACGAATAGTCAAATGATGTCATATGGTAATTCCAATAACAACGCTTATCTTAATATGACACCACCAATGCGAGGACAAACCTTCATGAACATGATAAATAAACAATAAAGGAAACAGAATTGTACATGTTATAATTTTCATATACTTGTCCCTGTCCAGTTGTATTGGGTTACATTATTTCTTTTCGTGAAAATATTTTCCTTATTTAGGATATACAAGTGTTATCTTTCTATTCTGTCGAAGTGTGTAATTTCAAGTGTCCTTTTAACAATATTTCCACTGCCATTCGACGGCCCCTTCGTTTACAAAATGATCTTTGAAACTGTCTCTTACTGACTTAGCTAAAGTGGATGCGTTGTGCCCACCTCTTGGAACTTGTGATGGATAAAACGAATCTGTAACAGCAGTATCCCGCCACTCCCCATCTACTGCTTGACCATTTTCGAGAAGAGAACCCGCTAGAGATATAGGACGATAAGTGCTTGCTGACTTTGGGCTTTTGATTAACATATTGTGCAAAGCCAATGCAGAGAAAATAACGCTTCGACATGTTTTGGCCCGAGATTAATGGTAGTAAAAAAAATTCTCCACCTGTTAGCCAAAATTCCAAAGGGATTTTCTGAAATCCTTCGCGCTCGGCTGTGTCTATAATTGTACACCCTTTTCTCAAGAGTTAAGCCTTGCTACGGGTAAGGCTTCATCATAAAACTTTTAAGCGCAAAGGCATCATCGCCCAAGAAAACATAGTGTACAGTATCGCCATTTGGCAATGCATCATTGCTCGGAAGCTTTATTGACCCGTTTTGAATAGCTGTATGGAGAGAACTTTTATTCCATACACCGGAATCGTTAACTCGACCGTTCCATCCAACATCTGGGTACAAACATTCGTAGTCCGGACCCGCATTCGCTAGAAGAATGATAGAGTGTGAATGCTTATAGTTGTAATAGAATGAACCACCATTTCTGGGCTTTCTGATCGTGACATGTTTCCCATCAATAGCACCCAAAGCATGTGGATAGTTCCATCGTTGTTCAAATACTTTAGAAATTTCCAGCCATTCCTGTTCTGAATAAGGAGCTCTAACAAACAAAGGCACCAGTTGTTCAACAATCGCTTTACAGCATCCCTTTATTATGTATGATACTGCATTTAATGAGATTCGGAATTGAAAGCTAAGTGATTGAAATTACTCTCCAGTAGCCAAATAACGAAGTGTAAGGGCGAGTCTTTCGTCTTCTAAAACCGGCATGTGGCCTCCTATGATTTCTTATGGGGATATCAGATAAGAAATCCTACCTAAAACAAATTCGAAGTTCGAAAGATCCATCCGGAACATCTGCTTGAATCCAAGACGATCTTCAATTTTAAGTTCTTGGATTATGTTATTAAAATATCCATTCTCCTTTCTTCTCTTAACCCAATTCCTTGTTTTCCCACGTGTTGGCTTTTCATCATCGGAGTCAATTAACTCGTTTAAAACAACCAAGACTGCCAGTGATGTGTTGTCGTCCATTTTGAATATGCGAATGAATGAACTTTCGAAGGTTTGATGAAATGTTTGATGAGGTACAATACAAACCGTAATTCAGTGCCATCAAACATTCGAATTTTCATGAAATGTTTGATCGGTTTGCTCCCGCCTTAATATGTGGAATCATTCGTAGAAAATACGTACATTTACTTCGAAAGGCCTGAACGTATGCTGCACAGGCTGCTTGTGGCTGTATTTCAGCTATTCTTGATAACAGTTGTAGTTCTCTCGACCACCTCGCGACAAAAGCTCGTTAACTTATATACTTATATACTTGTGACTACCAATAACAGCACCTAGATGTCTTTTACCTTCTGCTGTTATGTTAATGTTGGTACCAGGGAAAACCAACTGTGCTTCCTCAAGTTTATCATCTTTTACCACGATGTATGAATTCGAATCTTTTGGGTAATAACCATATTTTGGACCGATCTCATTTTACTTTATCTACCATTCGTGTAGATATCGTATAGTACCAACACCTGTCAGATCATTAGCAAATGCGACAAGTTTCGTGTCATTACCTATACTAGACATAGCTCTTATTAATAGAACCCCAGACCACGAGAGTGTAAGTCGCCATGGCTGTAGGATCTCCTTGTGTTGCACCTTTTTTAGAAACTACTAATTACAAATTAAAGTTCGTGGTAACAGTTATGGATGAAGGTCTGGACATGTGTATTTGGATATTATGAAGTAATGCTTTTGGATGCGCCGAATATTTCAGGAAAGGGAACAGAAAAGTGAATTTAAAATTCTTGTCAAAAATTTATACCTTTTCGACCAAGAATATTTTTTCAAGTCATTCAGAATGAGCCCGACGACATTTGAACTTTTACTTTCATGGGCTGCTCCATTTATAACCAAATCATCAAAAAGGAGAGCAGTGGCTTCTCCTGCTGAAAGGCTATGTGTGACACTTAAACATTTATGCACTAGGGATTCACACATAACGCGAGCTGCAAGTTATAATCCAAGCATATATTTGATGAATGACCACCTTTTAGGGGGAAAATTTTGGTTTTGAACAAGAGTTTTGTGTTACGAAAAGTCAAAACAGAGAATTCGTACTTATCGACTGATCATGTAACACGTCTTTTTACAGAAGCATCTAACGAAGAGTTTTTTGAATTGCCAAGTGATCAGGAAGAAGCGGTACACATTCTACACACCAATCACCAATCATGAGTTAAACGAAATCAGCGGAAATGTTATTCTCAGGTTACCCTCTGCAGACACAGATATACTAGTGCTTGCTGTAGCACTATTTGATGCTGGCAAACAACACCGTATTGATTATGGGGTAGGAAAGAACAGGAAAATAAAATTGCTAAGTATGTTTACCATAAAGCATTGATCGGGTTTAATGCATTTTTAGGAAACGATTACGTTTCGGCTTTCTTTAGAAAAGGAAAGCACTATGTTGGAAGCTTATGATTAAGAACGGGACGTTTTTGGAAGTTTTTTCAAAGCTAGGTGATCGATGGAAAGTTGACAGAAATCTTGTGACAGTATTGGAGAATTATCTATGTAAACTTTATGGCTGCAACAAAAAGATTTCATCAGTAAATGAAGCGCGAGTGGAACTGTTCAAGAAAAAACACTTGAAAGATAACAAAGTTATAGATTTATCAATGTTACAACCATGTTTGTTTTTACTTGAATTGCATATACAAAGAGCCAAAAAGCTTAACCAATAATATCCGTACCAGAATTCGATAGGCATGGATGGAATCACTTAGGAGAGATCCAATGGATTGATGATCCATTTCCATCTCCATCCGAAGTTCAAGACTCACTTTTTCAAAATGAAAGTGACTGTGACTGTGAAGAAATTGGAAGTGATAATGAGATCGACTACGAAGAGGATTGATAATCGACTTATTTTGGAAAAACTAAAAGCAAAGATAATTTTATCAGTTTGTTTAGTTAACTTGAGATCTTTATGATAAGTTAAAAAAAAAGTGCAAAAACAGATATTCTGCAGACCTGATCAAATAGATCATTACTTGGTTAAAGTACCTTGACGTGCAACTAAAGAATAATTTGGACTGCTTTGAATACTAGATAAGACCATGCTTTTTGAGAAGTAAACTTATATGTCTCAATTTCTTTAAGAAATTAGGACTTTTTACGAAATATTTGAACTTTCTGGTCTGTAAAATACGCACTGATGTGGCAATTTTTCTAGAAATTTGTGCACATGATATATGACTTATCTCTAGTTTATTTGCAAAGTTTCAATAACATTGAACAAATATTGATTAAGATATTTTGATTTTTAGCACCCCACCCCACTTTTTTAATAAGAACTTTTTGGTGGTTCTTGTAAAAGTAACCTCAGAAAGTTAAAGTTGGACTGAAAAACATCATTATTCTGACCATCTAATAGGTCAGGATTCCGAAAATCATAACCAAAATTTTCCCCCTAAAAGGTGGTATCTCCGTAAAGTTGGTTTTCTACTTAACGTTTCGCCTGCCGCCGGCGAATATTTTTCGCTGAGTGACGTCATTTCAAGTTTTCGCTTGACAAACGATTCCAAACATTTTTTTGATTAGCATTTCGAGATGTTACTATTTTCCAATAGCTCTTCCAAAATCTTATTTTTCGTGAACTTTTACTGGGAGACAAGCTGAACTCACACAGCTTCTTATTATTTATTGGCGGCGAGTGTTTTACTTGAAAATATTTCGAGCGTGCAAGGTTATAAACAAAACAAAAACAAATATAAACAAAATATCAAAACTTTCCAAGTATAATGTTCGAAATAAAGCATTGTGGTGTTCTCAATCTAAGAAAACATAATAATCATAATTTTTTTCGCAATGTGATTAAACATCTTCTATATATATAAAATCGAACTTTTGAAAAATTCGATAATTTAATGAATCAAACTTCGAATTCTAACGCCTAAATTATTTATGAATATGTCGTCAATAAACATTTTGAACCACCCAAAAGAAGTTTTGCCAGTTAATAAACGGGATACTGACTGTTTCGTGCATCTGTACTGAGAAAATAATTAACGTTTTATCTTAGCCAGGAAGAAAAAATCTGCACAAAAAATCATTCTCTTTCAAACTTTCATAAACTCGTCGGATGGACAGAACTTTCCCAAATTTCTGTTTAACCACCGTTTTTATGACCTCGTCAACAAGTTTCGCCTCGTTTTCGATATCAACAATTGCCCTTTAACAATTCTGCTAGTTCTGAAGAATATAAGCAAACATCTCTGGTATCCTTATTTATTCTTATTTTCATCAAAATGTGTCTCCACGTAACACGTATCACGATTCTCTCGAAGTTCGTGATGGAAAACTACATTATATAACTTTAAGATGGTGTAGATAATAAGCGTATAAACTTTCCCAAATATCACAATCAGTAATTGTTGATGTACAAAAGCAAACCAGCGATAATTCGGTCCGTAAAATGGATCTGATATACCAGGACATAACATATTGTTCAAGTTTACTAAAGTTACCTAAAATAATAAACAAGAGAAAACCGTTTGTTCATGTGTTCGGTGCTAAAACGTGATAAACTCCTCTATTGATGTAAGCAAAAGGATGCAATAACATTGTTGTTATTCTGAGATAATAAAGAATATGTTTGAAAAGTTCGGCCTGGCAAGAGTCTTTATGCCGATTCAATTTTCCGAAATTGGGGAACCCTTTTGGCATGATTTAATTTGAAAAATGCGCAGTTCCTTCCGAAAATCTCATTGTCACTAACTACCTTAGTAAAGTATAACAATGTAATGATGTAACTAATCTACACCTGCCTTAGGAAGAAAGGCCTATCTACACTGGTTATTATTTTGTAACGTTTAGTACCATTTCATGGCATGACGTCAATTCTAGTACAAATGACGTCACAAAAAACGAGGGCTATTTTTGTAGACTCGATTTGTGGAAATATTATATGAAAGTGTCCATGATTAGTCACATGATTAGTCACGTGGTAAATGATAAGTTTAAGGCCAATTTCCATTGAAGGTGATTCATTCTCGCGGAGAGCTTTTTCTCCGCACAGACAAATGGGTTTGAATGGAAATCATTTTGTGGGTAATTCTAAGCATTGATTGGTTAAATTTGAAAGCAAACTTTGAAAATTGTCAACTTTCTTTTGCCCACTGAGCATCGATTTTTCCGCCCAGATCGATAATAAATACCTAATGCGCATGCAGTCAACTAGACCTAATTTTTCAACGTCCGCGAGGAATTTTTGTTGAAAGGAAAACCTTCAGGTATTACTCTGAAAGGTTGAGCTGGGCAATAATCGAAAAACAATATTCGAGCCTTACTCCAGGAAATAAACGCGATATGAAATATAACGCATTAACTTCATAGCGCATTAATTTCCTAGAATAAGGTACTAATTAAATGGTTAAAAACAAAGATGAAATTTACCATTCCTATTGTTTGCAACACGAAGTACATATAAAATCCAAATATAGGGATCGTAAGTAACGCCCAATTAAAATCTTTGATGGATTCACAACGATATGCTCCTAAAAAATAAAAAAAGCTGCGAAAATTACTCAAGGACGAGTGTAAAATATTGCGGAAAGGTTAAAAAAGAGCGTAACTTTACCTCCTGTGTGAATAAGATATGGCGGTACAACAAAGAGGATCAAAAAATGCTGCAACCAATATATCATTTGCTCGCCATGCAGCTTGTAACGAAATAGAGGTCTGGTGATTAGTTAATAAACAAAAGAACAGAGAAGGATCAATATTTTAAAGTGTAAACAGGCCATAAAATGTTCATCTTACCACACGCGTATTTAAGATTGGTAGTATGAATGCTAGAAAACCACCAAACAGAAGATGAATATGAATCCTATGAAAAAAAGAAGAAGATGGAGAGAAAAGATAAGAAAATTGTCTCTGTATATAGGTTAATGTAACAAGATGCGATCATCACTAGATTGCGGTGAAAACCTTGTTATTTCTGTCTGGGTTTAAAGAGGTAATGGTTCTTTCAAACGAAAAAGGGAGACTTTCAACCAAAAAGTTTAACGATCGCATCTTGTTAGATTAACACAATCCTGTTACATAAAACTCACCTGAAAACCGCTGTACATATCCTACTTGGTTCGGTGCTTAATAAATATATCTATAGGCAAGCAAAGAAGACATTTTCATAAATCACATCAATTGCGTTCTAAATAGCCCTCACCTCGTTTCAAATCAAAATGATAATGGTGTCCATTATGCATGAAACTATGAAAATCAGAAAAAAATAGTGAAAAGTAAAAAGGTTTTCTACGTGTTTCAGCACTGCATACCTGAATAACTGTTATTATATGACAAGGATTCAACAAATAGATCCACGACTGTTGACTAATTTTGTAACCAATCTCAATACCGAATACAACAGACAAAATGATAAGAAGCCATCTTCGACCACCCACTATCTTCTGTGCTGTTCGTTTTCGACATGCGCTAATGATTTCCCATTCTTTTGGTAAGCTAATATTTTTGAGCACTCTGGGAGCAATGACAATGGCCGCGAACAACGCGAAAGAAATTGTATCAGTTAATCTTTGTTGAAACGAAAGGAAATCATAACACTGTATACCACCATTTCCAGCCAAATGGTGATCAACTCCTTTGTAACTGCTTTGAAGAAATTCGTGGAGACTGTTGAACGCCATTGAAACAGAATGATGGACAGGAAAGATGTGATCGTCAAATTTCTTGTTCATAAAAAAACATTCTTCGCTAAAAAAAGAAATGCTGTGCAATTTTCTTGGCGTTCATACTTGCACAAAATTGCAACAAATCTTCACAATACTTGCAAATACAAGAAAAACCAAGGTTTTTTACAAACTAAGCTTTTTTGCATGTATTAATTTTTGTAGATGCGATTATTTTTTTCACAATACTAGACTGGCGCTCTCCTCCACAACACAGGAATTTTGTTTTGCTCAGCTTTTTTGTTGTTGTTGTTTTTGTTATTTTACTGATGTTCGCACCATTCAAGATGATGCGAAAGTGAAATTCCAACCTTTAATCAAGAAATATGATCGAAGTCACTTGACAGAGGAACTGACTGGCTGCAGTATCAACGCGACTCTTTTCCCGAATATGCGAAACACGATCACCGATTATTTAGCCACTGGGAGGGAGATTCAGACAAGAAACGAAAAACAGAATAACAGATGGAATTAACTTACTGGAACATACACATTTCACATCTCGTTGAAATCAAGGCCACACATGTACGTTTTTTAAAGGTCTGTTCCCATTGAAACATAAAAAAATGTCGCACAACATTCGCACAGCAATGTTGTAAAGATGTTGTAAAAATTTCGATTCCCAGTACATTTGTTGTATACGACTGTTGTGCAACATTTTTTACGAGGCTTCAAAACTAAGAAACCTTTGAGTTAAAGCACGAGAAAATCCCATTAAAACGAATCATTAATTTTTAGATTAGAAACTTTTTTACACAAATCACAAAATCCTGTGATTTTTCTCAAACATAATCTTATCAGTTTTGAGCGTAAGTTTTACGAATATATATATATATAAAAATTATTTATGCTTTTGGCAAATGTTATTTTTTTAGATCTCCGCCTCACTTCACAATTTCGTGGGGTTGCTTAAACTCTCCTTCCTTGGGTTGTTTATACTTTCGGTTATCAAAATTAATAAGAAATTTATGTGTATACCATCACAGTTCATTGAATCAGTTAAGTAATTATTTCAAATCAGCTGTTGATGTTTGTTGTTCACATTCGGTGCGGATCATCAGCTGATTCTTTTGAAATCTTTTATATTCTATCAGCTGATACAACCATTCCAAGCACCCCCGAAAGATACAACCATTCCAAGCACCCCTCGAAAGAATTAAAGTATAAAAGGTTTCATGGCTGCAAGTGAATAGTGACAATATCGATGTACAAAACTGAAGAAAAATCTACATCCTTGTTGTTGTTGTTATAACCATTTATATATTCTATCAACCATTTATATACCGCGTGTCCCCCCAAAAAAACTATACATTTTTAAAAATCGCTATCAATCAGTATAAGTTATCATTCACTATAAAAATTGTTACTGGTTTGACGAATCCATCATATTCACGGGATTTTAGTAAATATTTCACCAAATGGATACACTCTTCGGTTTTTAGCACAGGTTGAATGAGGCATGGTGTTATGAAAAACCAGCAACCAGTTTTGACGTCTGTAAAAATTTCGACAGTTTCAAATTTCATTTCATGGCATTAAAAGAAACTTTTGGTTTAATAAGGTATGTTTTTGAAGAAAAGAAGCTATTATATTGCAAGGTTTTATTGCATAGAAACAAACGTTAAAAGTGTCTTAGATTCTGAGTACCTGCTATTCAGATCGGAATTCAGAATTTAAAGCGAAAAGAACAATGGTTTTAACAAAAGACTAGTCGCCAATATTCAACCTACGTCCTCAGTCACTGAGAATTCGCGAAAAATTAAATCAATGAATCAGTAACGAAAAGTATTACCATCTTGTAGAGCTCAAAATTCTGATCAAGAAAATGTATAGGATCATGTCTTTATGACGAACCGTTACAGAGATATCCTGGGTCAAAGATTTTAATGACGTCACAGGGACCCTGTCCCTAAATTTTGCCCAAATGTTTTTGTCACCCCGTCGCCAATGTCGCAGATCCCAAAAAACGTCAGTTAATCCTATTGGTTCTCGAGATAATTTTCCCTAAATCTCGTGTTCCAAAAAATCAGATCGCAGTCATTAAGAACGATTTTCACGAAAAAGGATGGAATGCTAACAAGATCTGGAGAGAACACTTTTAATTGTTCAAGGGCTACACAACGTACAATCTTATTAGAAAAATAATAGAGACTGGGTCTAGTGAGCGCCGTAGAAGGGGTCGACCAGTCTGCGCTACGACGGAAGAAAATGCTGATGAGTGTGAGATGTTGATTTGCTCACAAGAAGAAAGTCCCGGAACACATTTTTCTATTCGAAAAATATTTCCACAAATTGGTGTGAGCAAGTCATCTGTTCACCGTATGATCACAAAACGTAACTTTCATGCTTACAAACGTGTATCGACACCTCAAATGAATGTTTCTTGTCGGCAAAGGCGATGTGAAAGATCCCCCAAACTTTTGCAACGTTTCAGTGAACACTCTCTCACGATTTGCTACGGATTCGGAAAGCATTGAGACAATTTCACCCCCGTTTGAATGCAGTACAAAAAAAGGATGGCCATTCCATTAAAATATTGTTTGGCTAATTGATCTACCTCATCTTTTATGTGAACTCTTTGTAATATTTGTAATTGAAAAAGAATTTAATATTGAGCACTGATGAAAACTTGACGTCAAATTTGTTATTTTTGCTGGTTTCCCAAATGACCATAACCCACTTTTCAGTTTATCAAATTCCCTATTTTGATTGGACTTCAAAATATCCACCAAATGTTCTGACAAAGTTTTGTTGTTATATTATTTGAATAAATATATATTATATATATTATAATAATTATGTATTATAACTATCGGGAAGGTATACTATTGACGGTATGATTCCAGAATTCAAATGATGTAAAGGCTATTTTCCACTAGGCAGAATTGTCCGTGCAAACTCGCATGAGAGGAAAGCGTGTTGTAAAAATGATTTAAGTAATCTGCAAGAAGAGTACCTTCCCTGTATGACAACTCCGCGCTCGACGCCCTTCACGATTCCAAACCGAATCTACACCAGGCGGAAAATGTCGAGGCGGGCGACATTTTGCCGCCTCGATATTTTACGAAGCGAAATTGCGGCGCAAGTTTTTCACAATCATGTGCAATGTGATGTGGTGTGGTGCAATATTTTTCCGTTTATACTTTTTTCTGTGTTTTCATTGCTCAGATTTTGAAGCGACCTGCGATCAATTTTACTTTTCGCCTCTCGACATTTTCCGCCTCCACATTTAAATATTGCGCAACATTTCTCTACTGCGCATATGGAGCAGCGGAAAATGTCGCTCGGCTTGATATTTTCCGAGATTCGGTTTGGAATATCTCATAAAAAGAACACTCAATTTAAGTATTGAGATAACATGAATCACAAATTTCAATGATCGTATGTTTAAATTCCTTCGAAATTACTAGGGATTATCCCTCTTCCTAAAGAACATTTATATTATGAATCCAAAAAGTTTCGGCCAAAAATATTTCGGATGTTTGAACAAGTGAAACCTTGCTCAAAAGTGTTTTCGTTGCAGTATCACTGCCAGTTATTGCGTTGTTATGTTAATATTCTCTTAGAAGTCCGAGTCTCGGCGTGAAATCGTTCGAACCAATCGAAATGTGTCTGGAAGGAGCAGCTGACCCATTTCTTATTGTTCAAATGAAGGTTCCAACTGCTGACATCAGCACACTGCAACCCTCAGTTCTACTTATAACAGTTCATTATCTTTAATGTAATGGTTTTTTTTTTATGAATTAAGAATATTTTGTATCTATTATTGAACTTTTAAAAATATTAGCATTTCTTCAATCAAGATTATCATCCAAAAAGCACTGTGAGCCAAAAACAACATCGATTTAATAGTAAAGAAAAATTAATCCACAAACATAACCATAAAACATACTTTGTCTAAGCTTATTTTAACTGAGAATGCTTGTATACTTTTTCTTCCAACGAAATGAATAAATAATATACTTCAAGCATCTCGTCATCGCAGAAATTACTACGAATTTCATACATTCAAAAATAACATTAGTCGGAAAAATTAAAGAATGTTTCTCACCAACTTTTTCTTTTTAATAATTTTCTACTTTTCTTGTGAATTCTAAACACCTGAAGCCACTTATAGAAGAAATCAACAGATAATACATGCAGGGAACTCTTTTCAGTTTGCCAAGGAAAAGAATATTCGGTTTCTCTCTTCTTCAGTTCATTTTTATAGCGTGTTCAATGTTTACAAAATTTATTCCTGCGTGCACACTACAAAAGCATCGTTTACAAGCACAAAAAGGTTTTTATAATAATTAATATAATTTATTATAAGTCTTCTACACATGGATTCACCCGTTTAGCATGAATTATGTACACTCTACTTCAAATCATCTAGGATGGAGAACCTTCATTTTATTTTTCTTATATCAACAATATGGTTTTTGTGACGTATTCTAACTTTTGTTATTTCGGATATAAATACTTTAGAACAACACTTTTTGAATGAAATTCTCGCAGGATTAGGAAAGAGTTGAAAACCAAAATACGTCTATAAGAGTGTGTCTATCGAACGGATCTTAAAAATTTTCGGTTGAAAGAACGAGGCACGACGTAACCATAACTCGTAATCCCAGACTAAAATAATAAAGTTTTCCCCAGAAACTATTGAGATACCAATACGTTAGATAGACATATAGATAACATCATACGTTAGATAGACATATAGATAACATCATAGTCTGTTATAAATAGAATATCAGTGTGCTGATGTCAGCAGTTGGATTCCCTCATTTGAACAATAAGAAATGGGTCAGCTGCTCCTTCCAGACCAACCTTCTACGCCTAAATTCCTGTGCTAAAAACACATAATCTATTTCGCTAAATTTAATAAATGCAAATATTTGTCGGCCTAAAGATATAACAGTTCTGATGAGAGAAGGACTTATAAAATCGATACTTATATAGCAGAAAAGAAATAAAATTCATAAGATGGAAAAAAAGCATTGCTTACCTCTCCTTACCTCGTTTATTTGTGTCTAAAATAACTAAACATAAAATATCCTACATGGATGCACTTTCCACGCGAATTGTAAGTTGCCATGACAACCAACATTCTTCTCTTAAAACTGAAACGTATCCCAGGAACGGTAGTAATCGATTTCATAAAGTCTTGGTTTCGCAAGTTGTACATAAAGATAGCCTAAAATCACGTGATTCCCCAGTGTGTTCACATTTCATTCTCCGCAATCGTGCGAGTAGACTGTTTACATGAGAGTCGTACTGCAACCTCTTTACCGAGGCTTAATGCCTGTTCCCATACTGAACTCAATAAATTGGTTTGAGATTTCAGTTAGGAGTCGTGATACCATCCATATTTGGGATTGTTTTCCTTATTGCTGGCTGCATGTATCAATTCACAGTAACAATATCAACCTATTTGTCTCAAGTAGGTTTCTTCAGTTTGAAGGGTGTGAAAACGTTCTTCTAAACAACTGACTGTCATATCATACGATCTTCCAAACAACCGACTGTTGTATCTGATAAGTTGATAACCCGCCAATAATTTCTGAACATATAAACATTAAATATTTTGGCGTTGTCCTAGCACGCACGTTTGTATACACCTTTCCTGAATTTCTGTTTAAACACCGTATTATGACCGTATTATCAAGATCCGCCTCGTTTCTATGCATTTTATTGTTTTACTGATTTCAAAACTTGATTACTTAGTAATGGCCACTTATTATTCCTGTTTCCCAAGGACGTATTTAAAAGCAATTATGATAATGAAAAGGAGGCGAAACTTGATGACTCGGCCATAAGACAGCGTTTAAACAGAATTCGGGAAAGGTCTATTGATCAAAATTGATGCAAATTGTCACCAATAAAAAGAGTCTTGCAAGGACAGTTTGAGAAAATATCGGAAATTCGGGAAGAGCGTATTTAAGCTAAAATTCAAGTTACTCTAGTTGTTTTATTTGCTCAATTAGTTGAGGAGGAGCACAGGAGCACATAATTTCTGTTTTCAGTTTGTATCACCAATGGGATTACTTGCACGTTTTTCTTATATGGTTTCAAAGCTAACATTCTCCTCCACAAATTTCAACAACCCTCTAGATCCGCCTCTGAGTTTGTGGCAAAACAGAACACAAAAGATGCCAGTGACAGATCGAAAAGCAATTACTCTGGTGTAACAATTATGGAGAAGAGTGTTTTCAAAAGGATAATTGTAATTTAGTTCTCTTTTAGAAAGTTCTCCTCCAAATGGCTTAAACCAGTTAAATTTCTGCTAGATCCGCCACTGGATGCTACATGGAACTCCCAAGATTATAGTTTCCTGAAAAAAAACATTGTGAATTAAAAAGAATAGAAAAAATGTTACCATCGTCAGCAATTTCTTAATAGATTGATGAATTACAGAAGATTTAAAATCAATTTTTGTAAGCTTCCTAGAATCAAACCTCAGTACTTGACTCGCTTATTCTTTTTTTCCCGAACGCGAGTACTGTTGCTTATAAAAAAAATCGTGTATTTGAATCTCGTGTAACAACTGCCATGAATGGATCAGGCTAATGATTAACCCTGCGCATGCACAGTTGCAAAATAATTCCTTCGAAGGACCGAGGCTAATGTAGTGTGAAGAGATTGTAGAGTTAGTTTAAAGTTGATGCAGGTGAATGGAAGAACAGAAATATTAACGAGAGGAATTGAAGAATAAACTTGAATATGTTTCAAACTGCTTAAAAATATAAATAATTTGTTACAAAAAATATATATCAACATGATTAAAAAACACTTCTTTGAATACTCTATAAACAACATTGAAATTTAACTCGTTAACACACACCTACAGATAAAATAAGAGTTTGGAATAAATCGCACGTAAATTCAGAGGGGAGGTACTTTCATATTCCCTGAAAAAAGGGGAGGGCTTTGGTTCACACAAATAAACCCTATTATGTGGAATGATAAATTTTATGATGCTGGTTCGATTCGGTTTTCACAATAAACCTTTCAACCAAATAAAGAATATTCCGATTAAAATGCATCCGATTAAAATGACTTTTTTAATTAACGACGACGTCAGCCTCGATAGGTGGAAAGAGCGCTTCGCTATCTTTATTTTTCCTTGATCGAATGACATACGATCGATTGAAACGTGTAGATTTCGGTAAACGCATCACATCGTGAAGTTTTGCCAGTACATTACTAAAAAGGCAGAAATAAGCGTTTAGGTAACACGTGACAAGTAATAGAACTTTTCTTAAATTACGTCACAAAATATTTATCGCCTCGTTTTCAATCAGAATATTAACGACGCTTGCGTCGTTAAAAAAGAGGAATGATACCTCAGGGGAAAATGTTTTACAAAGTTACATAGGAATAATTCAGATTAGAAACGAGGCGATGGATGTTGGACGAAATTGATGAGAAGCTCCCTATTGAAGATGGAGAGAGAGAGAGGTACCTTATTTCTTTTCTTTTCTTGATGAGATATACCTCAGAATCATCTGGTTCAAACCGAGCAAGACCTTCAATTTTTATTGCCTGGAAAGAACATGAACATCATGCATATAACATCCAGAGAGCATCTCGTCAGCTATGCTTAATAATAATGCTTACTTTCAAATTCGCTCCAACATTGAAACGTATACATCTTTTACCAGCAGAAAATATTAATGCGATGTTATCCTATCAGAGAAGATGTGATTCTTAAAATGATAAAAAGAAGAATACAAATCCAAAGAAGACGAGCATGTGTGGAAGTTTCTTTGTAAGAAGAATAAAGACCCAATCCCACTAACAGACCTGAAAAATAAAAAAAATAAAAAAAATAAAAAATGAACACGGGAAAAAACAAGAATATTAAAGAAGACACAGGTTTTGCTTTATAAGCAACTCTTTTAAGCAACACGAGACCCAAATCTGTCAAAAAAACAACGAAGCTGAGCAACACCCCAGGCTCAACTGGATTTGCGAAACAGGGAAAAAAACAAACAAACTGAGAATAAAACCTTACACTAAAATAAAAAGATCAAAAAGGGACATATTTTTCGTTAACTGATGTGTAAAAAATTTCCATTGGTTATATAAAAATCTGCGCTGTTCTACATAATAGACAAACACGCAAATTAGTAAGCAACAAATCAGCCTGTAAAAGTGAAAACTTAAGCAACATTGAGCCTCAACAAAATTTTGTGTGGCTTATTAAAAAAAGCGTGTACTGAACCAAAGAGAGAGAAGTGTTCATAATGTATACCTGGTCTAAAAGTCGAACTGATATACTTTTGTTCAACGGGAAACATAATGGTTGAAAAGGCGGCGTCGTCAACTGGCCTTTGGTGAAATACCACTGCCACCTCTTCCGTTTACCACCGTTCTTATCAAGTTCAATACCACCTTGTGCGTTAAGGAACAACCTAAATGTGAGAAGTGTGCTTGCAATTTGTGAATTGCAATATGCTCCTACAAAATATCTAGGTATACACCTTTCCTTAATTTTGGTTTAAACACCAATATATAGTTAAATGCGTTACATTATTTCGCTTAACTGCAAACCGTTGTGGGACAATTTGTGTTTTAATCAAAATATTGCATCAAAATGAGGTAGGGTAGGATAGTTTAGCAAAATAGCGACGTTAAAAAAAATTTGTATGGAAATGAGTTGCAGTAAAACCACAAGTAAGAAAACTTTACTTCAACTTCCGTTTCCTCTGGAAGTAACAGATCCCGGTTCCGTTGGGTTCGAACAAGGCAAGAAGCCCGGAATCATCCAGCTGATCGTAACTTTTGTTCTAATAGCAAAATGATCTTAACTACAATGTATTGTATATATACTAAAAGATTATAATAATCGGTTAAAAATTGCTTACCGCGTGAACAATGTACGAGTATTTACCAGCTTGTACAGAAATTATGGAAACTGCAACATTTCCACTAGGATAACTGCATAGTGGTTAGTCAAGGAGATAGACCAATCAAAAACGTTTATTATTTTTACGACTGTTGCAAACGAATTACGATGAATGAACATTTTAGAAGTCTTACAAGCCTTTGAACATAACTGTTCTTAACTAAAAACATGCGAAATGAAGTAACAATGGAGTATTTGGTATTGGTATCTACGAGAGCGAAGAAGAAACCTTTTTTTTTACAAAATCATTGTTTGTTAAAACATCACAACAACAGAATATTCACCTGCTTAAGCATTTGTTTTTTCGAAAATATGATTCGACCAATCAAATCGGTGCTTATAATGAGATTTATAAGTGTTAATAAAAGCAGCACATCTGCTGCACATAAACACCAAAATAACATCAAAACAAAGTTTTCAAGCACACCAACAAAACAAGGTTTTCAAGCACACCAACAAAACAAGGTTTTCAAGCACACCAACAAAACAAGGTTTTCAAGTATACCAACAAAAGAAGGTTAGCAAGTACACCATGACGGAGAAATCAATAGATACAATCAATTGCACAAAATTCTTCATGCCAGTATACGTACCAATAGACAATTTCTGGTATTTTCACGGCACTTTGATGACGTTAGTTGGAGTTTCTGCATTGATCAGCGTTCTTTTGAATTTCCAAGTTCTGGTTGCTATTTGTACCAGTAAAGCCTTACAAATCATCCACAATATGTTCATCTGCAATACAGCTTGTTCGGATATCGTCATGAGTGCAATCGTTGCACCATATTGGATATACATCAACTTGATTTCGCTGAAGGAATCGGTAAGCTGCAACAAAGCCGAACCATTGATATACCTGTCCACTTTGGCCGGACTTTCATCATTCTTTGGACTGGGCAGCATCACCATAGACCACTACATAGCGATCGTGAAACCGTTCTTTTATTGTAGTAAAATCATGCATAACAAAAAATATTACATCTGCGTTTGCATCTTTTTCTGGTTCTTAAATATATTTATCCACGCCATCACTGCGTTATTACCGAGACAAACTTTGCTCAGCGCTTTTATATCGATTGCTACGCCTTCAATAACTCTGATTTGCTGTTACGCCAATTTTAAAATCTACACTATTCTCAGATGTATACACAGACGAACCAGAACGAAAGTGAACACGGAATGCGTGGGCACACACGTGTGGAAAAAGAAGAAAAAATTCTTGAAATTGTCACTCATGTTGTTAGTGTCACAGATATTGTGCTATTTCCCGTTTGGAGGTATCATGCTGTTACGACTGTTTTGGATTGATGTTTATAAAACCAATAGTGAAGTCCACTTGGCGTATCATGTGGCAACCACGTTAATCTTTATAAAATCCATGCTGAACCCTTTGTTTTATATCTACCAACTGGATACGTTGAGAAATCACATCAAAAAATATTTTTGTTGCAAATTGACAATAAGGGTGGCACCTAACGATCAAGATTTGATTTTTTGTGTGGATAGGTGATATTTCTTTAACGAAAGACGCAAGGTAGCGAGGAAAAAGAATTGTGGCTTTTATGGGATTGCTGAAAAGATACAAACAACAGCCTGTTCCGTCAGGAAAAATCGTTAAAAACCGCTGACCATTATCGTAAAACTTTTCATTCAACGTTTCAGCTTTCTAGAAATCAAAAGTTTAGTTTTGATGTGTTTTGAATACAGAAATGCAAATATATCAAACTCTCCATAGTTCTTCTAATAGACTTTTGAGCAACTTTTTGGATTTGTAGAACTGAAAATTTCATTATTAGCTCCTCACTTGCAGGAAAGTTGAATTGACTTCGATTTTAAAAATATCTTCAGGTATTTTCATTTCTTCTAGAGGTGGTGTTTTGGGTCGAGTTACCCATCCATCTGCAAAGCATTTAGTCGATGCCAGTGAAAATTGAATAGTTTTCATTTGACGTGTAACTTAAAAGAAGATATAAGAAGATATATCAAGGAACAAATTCAAGATATTTATAGACAAGGTATAACCAACAACGATGCTTGGATAAACTAGGCATACATGAAAACACGTTTGCTTGTTGTACTGCAGCACGTTGGCGTTCTAACTCTCGCTCCCGAATCCTACATGAAATAAAACAATATAAAAAGCATACAAGCGAAGAAAACTCTACACTTTTCCCAAATCTCTGTTAAAACACTGGCCATGTCAACATTTGGGGAAAATAGATTATTATAACAAGATTGTATCACTGTTAAAAATTAAAAAAAGAAATGAAAGAAAAAAGTTTACTTTTCTGCAACTGCATCCCTGGTAATTTTTTGAATGACTTTTGATCCGTATGGAGCATGGGGAGTGATATCAATCAATACATTTTCATCAAAAGTTTTTTCTTGCTGTTTACTTTCAATAGTCAGTTTAACAAAATGTTGATATTCTGGACAACAAAATAGCTTTAAAAAAGATAGAAAAGTTATTCTATTCATTCATTGACCATGTGAGTTATAACAAAAACAGGTTTAAAAAAAAACAACCTTTATGAATTTGAAGTTGTTCACATTTTCATATATTTGAATGCTTTAAGAGAACACTAAAGATATGAAGTATAAAGAATAAATCCTTACAAACCTGGTGACTTTGTGAGTTAGCTATTTGTTCTTCAGTTGGGACTGGTAAAATTTCTTTTCCACAAAATTGACAAAGCTTATAAAACTGTCCTTGTTCTGGAGGTGCAATAGGTGAGTCTCTTGCTGTACTTGATGATTTCCTCCTCTCAAGAGGTCGAGCTTGACGTCCACATTTTTCACCATGATATTTCACAATCTCAGGAGGACCAACAGGTGTTGGTGTTGATACATCACGAATATTAGTATCAAACGCTTTCTCACTTATGTTGCCATTGCTGTCATCATCCTCGACAACCACAACAATATCCTTATCAGAAATACGTTGATCTTTTTCATATGCAGAATTTCTTGAGCAGTTTTCTTGAGTAGGCTTTTTCACTTTCAAAGTTCTAGGTACTAATACTGCAGCTGGATTTTTATCTTGTACTTTTTGTTTGGGTAGAATGTCTTGCGTGGTCTTTCTTCTTACCAACTCAATCCCTTAAAAAAATGTAAAAAAATAAATAAGAGAATACAACAAAATGAAGTTGCTTTCCTTTTGTATCTACTACTGTTGGTGATTTTAATTACAAATACATTAACTGGTCTACATGTTCGACCACAAAAAATGAGGATAGCAAAGAAGCTAAATTTATGGAGGCGATTCGTTTCCTTTATCAACACGTGTTAGAACCAATCAGAACAAGAGGTAACGATGAGCCGTCAACGATTGAGCTAGTTTTTACAAACGAGGAAATGCAAGTTTCTCAACTAGAGTGTCTGCACCCTTGGGAAAAAGTGATCACTGCGCTTTATCATTCAAATACGATTGTTACGTAGACTACAGCAAACCTCAAAAGCGTTACGCCTATCGCAAAGCAGACTATGATGTCATGAGGAATCACCTACAGGAAACAAACTGGGAAGGAAGCTTTCTGGAGGAAAGTGAAAGGTGTTCCGTTGAGGAACTGTGGCAAATTTTTAAAAACAAAGTACATGAACTTTGTGACAGATTTGTACCAAGTATAACAACTGATCCAGCCTGGTAAACAAAAGGAGCCATCCCAGTTGCACTGGAAATGAGATTCCAAATTCGTAAAAAGAAAGCTGCACATCGAAAGTGGATTAATGCTAGGAAAGAAGCCGAGGAAGGAGGAAAAGAGAGGAAAGAATTCAAGAAAGCGCGAAATAAAGTAAAGACGTTGATGCGCAAGCTAAAACGTGAATCTGAACGAAATGTAGCAAGTAAAGCGAAATCGAACCCAAAGCTTTTCTGGTCCCATGTGCGAAACAAGTTGAATACTATATCTGGGATAGCACCTTTGGAAAACCTAACGAAAGGGAAAAGAAATTTGAGGATAATGAGACCTTCTACAGTTCTTGGGCGTCTACACAGTGGAGCCTCCTGGTGATGTACCATTTACAGAACAAAGCACAGCCACCACAATCACTGAATGTGAAGTTGATGAAAGCATTATCATGAAGGAAATCAAGCAGCTAAATGTCAACAAAGCATGTGGACCGGACAAGATTCACCCTCGTATGTTGAAAGAGCTTGTTACTTTTCTCTCATCGCCAATATCCGTAATTGTTTAAAAGTCCCCGAGTCAAGGCATCATACCACAAGATTGGAAAACCACATACATTTCTGCAATGTAGAAGAAAGGAGACAGACACAAGCCAGTTAATTATCACCCAATTAGCCTCACATCAATTGTATGTAAACTTACCGAGTCAATCATAGCGAAATGTATAACAAGATACTTACTTGAAAACAAACTTTTGTCTACTAGACAGTTTGGATTCGTTCGTGGAAGGTCAACTGTAACGCAGCTTTTATCTTATCTCAACGAATGCGCTGACGTGATAGCCTCAGGTAATGTCGTAGATTGCAAATACTTCAACTTCGCTAAAGGGTTTGACAGTGTTCCAGATCTCAGACTAATTTGCAAAATCGTATCCTTTGGAGTCAAAGGTCAGATTCTAAATTGGATCAAAGCATTCCTGAACGATTGTTTTCTGGTCGTGTTTTAAGTGGTGTCCCACAGGGAAGTGTACTGGGTCCCTTGCTCTTCGTTATGTACATCAACGATCTCCCCGAATGTGTATCATCAAGTTCGTTCCTCTTCGCCGATGACACCAAGATATTTCGAAAGATCTCATGTGAAGAAGACTCAAAAATCCTACAAGCTGATATAGATTCGTTAGCTCAACGGTCACATAAATGGTTACTTAAATTTCACCCAAACAAGTGCCATGTACTCACACTTGGTAAGCTCGAGAACATTGTCCACACAGAGAGATACAGGCTAGATGATGTGTTTGAAGAAAAAGATCTTGGCATAGTAATAGATTCAGAGCTCAAGTTTGAAGAGCACATCAACACAAAAATTAAGAAAGCTAACTCCATTTCCGGCCTAATACGAAGAAGTTTCTCATACCTAGACGAGGCCCTCTTCAGAAAGCTGTTCACTACGTTTGTGCGTCCGCATCTCGAGTACTGCCAAGCTGTATGGTCACCATATCTCAGGAAAGACATCAATCAAGTGGAAAGCGTCCAACGTAGAGCAACGAAAGCTACTGATGGTTTAAAGAACTTAACCTAAGAGGAAAGACTGCGTCGTCTGCAGTTGCCTACATTAGCTTTTCGAAGACTCTGTGGTGACATGATCCAATTGTATAAGCACCATCACAGCTATGATAAAGCAAGTCTATGTAATGCGTTCGGACCTCGCGCTGCAATGTCAAGAAGACATGACTACCAACTGGAGAGAAATTTCGCTAAAGATGGATATAGGGGAGTACAACATAACTCATTCTACTTCGTACTATCAAAACATGGAATGAATAACCGAAAGAAGTTGTTCATGCTGTACCACTCGATGCTTTTAAAAACCGTCTAGATAGCTACTGGAAAGATCATTCCCTACGTTATGATCACAAGCGTTAATCAAGAGCGATTCTTAGAGGCCAAGTTTGGCCTAAGAATTTGTATTCATAAGTAAATAAATAAATAAAAGCAAGCTTCTTGCCTATTCAAAACTTTCTATAAAAAAGATTCAGGAAAAAAAAAACATCATCAAGGCTATTTACCTTTTGGAATGTCAAATCCGCCATATAAACCAAATCTTAAACTATCCAAAATATCATTCATATCATCCTGATCAATCAGATAATTTGAATTGCTTTTCTTATCGCTAAGCCAGCTCCAGTCAGTCTGCACACTACGTGAAACCACATCGTATTGCTTCCTTGCATCGTCAACAAAAATTGTTGACTGTACTGGGTAGCAAGCAGTATCCACTTTCTTTCTGTCAACTGACACAGAAGACAATTCAGGGTCTCCTTTTCCTACGGTTCTTTGAAGAATTTCAAGTTTTTCAATCTGCTTGGTTAAGTTTTTCATTACCCTTTCACTTTCACTGTTACTGCTACTGTCATTTGCATGTGTTTGTATTAAACGGACAGGTTTTAATCGGTCCCTTCTTTTTTTCAATTTACGTTTACGTTTTTCTGTTGTATGAGAGTTACGATCTTTGTCGACACCATAATCAACAGGACTTGTATTATCTTTTTCTCTCTCATATGATGGTCCATAATCAGTTTGATGTGATTCACGAACTGAATCATCTAATACTGAAAATGTCCTTATAGATTTTCCTGATGATTGTTCCATTAAATTTCTTAAACAAAAAATATAATAAATTAAAACAATCCTTACAAGAAGAAGTAGACAAGTAATCAAGTCCAAGCAAAAATAAATAAATGACGCTGTGTTCCACAAAATTACTTTAGAGGCCGCTGTTAGTTATTAATTCATTCATCCTCAAAATACGTAGGAAATATTACGGTGCTGTGTGTGTTTTATTTTTATTATTTATAACTATACTGACTTTTCTACAACTTTTTCAATAACATCCTATTTTCTATAATTTGGGTTGTACATTTCAGTTTATCTTGCTTAAACATGTTTTTAAAAACATTAAACAAGTGTTGCTGTAATTAACAGGAAATTAATTATATTTTTGGGCAAATGTCTTGATAATAATTTAGCATTTATCATGACCATGCCTGTGTTTGAGTATGAATGAACTATTAACTAACAGCGGCCCTACTATACAAAATATTTCTATTCTGCACTCCAGGTCTATTAATAAAGATTTGATGGTGTAAACATGGTATTAATATCATCTTCCCTAAATCAACTATTTGTCGCCCTTGAAAACACAATGCGGCAACAGCATTTATCAACTTAAATTTAAGATTGTTCCTAATACTCTCTTACAAAGTTTCACCCACAAAAAATATGACACTGTGATAAATCAATCAACAATCAATCAATCAATCAATATATTTGATGGAGTTTCTATTGAATTTTGTTATAGCGAATCGCAGAATAATAGCAACAACATGGATCTATAAAATTCTGGGCTTTCCGGTGCAAATTGATCTTTAAGTTTCTTAAAAAATTTGGGTATACTCAGGGGCAACTCACTTATTGGTTTTCCCATGGTTAGTGTCAAATTGAGCCTAATTTTAAAACCTACCTACCCTAGTGAACATCAAATAAAAAGAGGTTTTGATAATCGATAGTTATATACTAACCTTATGTGGTGAATGCATATAAAAGGGGCATGATCGCTATTCCTAGTGTGCCATTTGTCTCATTTGCCTACACCAGTCTTCTTTGGTTGCCATAACATGCATAATAGCAACGCATAAAGTAGTGCTTTGGTGGTTCAAATAGGAGCTCTGTGCATGTTTTTTTTATTATTGAAAGGAAAAATCGATAGAAATTGTTACGGAAATTAGTGTCCATGATTTTACCTACCTACTTAGGGCCCATTTTTTCATGCACAGAATCAGTTTTTTTTTCTTCCAACTCTTCCTAAGTGTTACAAGAAACAGATAGAATCGATTCTAAACACTCCAATTATAATTTGCGCATAATTACATTTCAATTGTAAATAATAATGCAATGTAGTTTTGTTTTGTTTTGATCTAATAACAATGTAGAGTCTTCTTTCGTGATTACCATACTTGTGTAAACATTATGGTAATTATTCATAAAAATGTAAGACTTGGCTTTGGTTCAAAACACTCCAGAAATTTAGAAAGAAATGGAAGAACTTCTGTTTTTGGGGAAGAAGAGACTTTTGACTGGTATAACAAATCAATCGAAAACTTCCAACTCTCTGAACTCTTCTAAACCTTCTGCTATGAAAGTAAAATGTTAAGAATCAGATTGTTTTGCTCCAAATCGATAGAATCGTTACGAAAATTAGTGTCAATTTGTTCCAACACTACCTACTTGACCTAATTTTACGCTAACCGTAGGAAAAACGATAAATGAGTCGCCCCTAAAAGCTGCAGCTACTGTTAAAAGTTTCTTAAATGTCTGGAGCCTCCACATCTGGGTTTTGTTATAGGTTTTGTTATAAACAAGGTTTCTTGCAAGGTTTACAAGCTTGTAAACAAAAAAATGTGAGCTAAGCTAAAGTGTTATAGCTATCCAAAAGAAAAGAGGGATTCCTTTTCTGCTCTCCAACCTTTATATGATGATGGTGAGGGAAACAACTTTATTATGTAAATTTCGATGCACGCGATGCCAGTAAGAACAATCGACTGAAAGTTTTCGTTTTCTGAGTAATCTCTGCATTTTTGTTGTGCCTTGTGATTAAATCTAAACAGATAAATTGCTGATTCTGCAGTTTTCCATTCAAACATTTTCAAAAAGTGAAAAAATAAAGACCAACATTTCAAGAGAACAAGCGAAGAATAATTATAAAAACCATAATATTCCGTTAAACTTTAAACATACTTACGAATAAGTAATAAACTTCGACCATATAAATACTCTTCTTTTGTTTTCCCCTCCATCCTCTAAAGGCGTAATCTGACGATGACTTTATTCTACATTCTTTCGAAAGATCATAAAAATACAACAAAAGGTTCTGCAGGTTAGCACACATGGCATCTGGAATTGTCTTGCAGTCAGAAAATTCTAACTATTTTTTTGACTGCAAAGATTTGTATAATATTTACAAAAGAGGGGAAAAATATTATTCTCGTGAAAATGCTAGCTATGCACATGCGAATCTCGTGTTTACATTTTGCTTTTAAACTTCTGTTTTGAATTCTTTATTTTACTTAATGACCCTATTTTTACTATGTCAAAAACCTTCGTAGCTACGCTGGCCCAGGAACAAACGTGCAGAACAAATTGTCCTTGATGATAAGAGATAATAGAGAATACTTGATGATATGAACGCACAAGAGTTGCTCTATAGTGCCCAATATAAGTGGGGGTGGTTAGGGGTGTGGGGCATCTTAATAATAATGGTGTATGTGATATTTTGTCTCTGGGCATACAGACCAAATAGCAATAGCTAGAGTGGAGTTTTTTAAGGCTGAAGGGAGACATACCTCAGTTTACTGTCATATTCAAAAACGAAATGGATATGCGGAAAGTTTTCATTTTTTGTTATGTTGAACTTCAGTCTGAATTACTCCTACTAATCACTTTACCTCTGAGCATTTGATATATAGCCTAGACACAACGAATAATGGGCAGAAAAACTAGATATTTCAATAAAAGACATGACTCAAACACAAATGAAAGACAACATTTTCTTTTTTTTCCTTCTTTGTTGTTTTGCATCAATATATCATGATATCATGATTATCAAACTGTTTGAAGATTTTGAGCAATTTTTGAACAATGAGTTTATGCAGTAGGAAAGTCGCAAGCGGGGCCGGTGACAGTAAACTAAAATGTATTCCTTCATCCTGTTACATGACATACAGACTAAAAGGGAATCCACTCCAAAACAAACCCGAAAAGAGTTTCAAAAAAAACCCGAAAGAGTTTCTAATAAACCAAACCGGGCAGATAATAAGGCTTAGTTGACTATGGACCCATTCCATTAACCTGTACTGTTTCTGACTCATTCTTTGCCAGGAGCACCTAAGCAAGCCAATGATAATAATATT
Organism: Turritopsis rubra; assembly: GCA_039566895.2. NCBI lineage: Eukaryota > Metazoa > Cnidaria > Hydrozoa > Anthoathecata > Oceaniidae > Turritopsis > Turritopsis rubra. The sequence continues at coordinate 10,513,142 of CM077628.1, forward strand.
TTTTTACTTGAACTTTGAATAATGATAAAAACATTATGCAGACTCCATCTGTACCGAATCCTGCTGCATGTTTCTAACACAAATTCTTCTTTCCACTTTCTTGAACAGATATACATGAACATGGAAGAAGCATATGTCAGTTTGGCAACTAATGATGAGTATGCAAAGGGTGTGCTTGTGCTTGGTAAATCATTAAGAAATACTGAAACATTGAGAAAGTTAGTGGTCATGATTACATCAGGTGTTTCATCAGATAAAAGGTTTGTACAGTATTGTTTTATTGTCATATATAATCAAAATGATAGAAACAACATTTAGTTTTGTAACATTGTGATGTCAGGTACAAAAGGCCACCACTCCTAAAAACTCCTAAATTTCTGTTAACTTCCTAAAATCCCCTTTAAATCTCCTATAATACATCTTGAAATTTTAAATCTCTCCTAAAAAATTCTAAATTTTTTTAAGAGCTTTCATTTTTTTTCCAGTCATGTGGAATGTTAAATTTTCTGAATGAAAACTGTTAAACCCAAATAATTTTCTTACACTTTCTTAATATGTGCCAAAATGACGGTATTATGAGAATTACCAAATTAGTACAAAAACATGCTATAAACACCTGACATTTTGCTGACACTCGTTTTTTATATCACCTGGTCTTACCCAATAGTCGTACACTTGCTTTTTTCAGTCAGTCTTCAGTTCTTTAGTGTTTGTTTCTTCAGCAGTTATATGGTCATGAATTGATATAATACTGTTGTTTTTTAGAGATCAACTTGGTTTGTATTGGGATGAGTTAATTGATATTACATCACTTGAAAGTAATGATAAAGAGAATTTAGTTTTACTGGAACGGCCTGAACTAGGTTGTACATTTTCAAAGTTAAAAGCATGGACGCTTCTTCAATTTAAGAAATGTGTATTCCTGGATGCAGACACATTGGTGTTGCAAAATATTGACGACCTTTTTGATCGTGAAGAGCTATCTGCTTCACCGGACATTGGATGGCCTGATTGTTTCAATTCTGGAGTGTTTGTTTTTCGTCCAAATCATCACACTTACGATAAATTACTTGAACATGCAAAAACCAAAGGAAGTTTTGATGGTAAACCATTTAGTGTTAATCTTTGTTGTATTTTCATAATGTTTTGTTCTTTTTTCTGATGTTTCAACATTTTCAAAAACTTATTTTTACAGGTGGAGATCAAGGTTTACTAAATGAATTTTTTGGTGATTGGGCGCATGGTGATATTTCACGCCATTTACCATTTATATACAACATGGTGGCCAACATTAGTTACAGCTATGCACCAGCTTTCAAAAGGTCTGTCAATTTTTTATTTGCATCTTTAATAATTGTGAAAAAAAACATAATTAACTATTTTGTTTTAGGTTCGGACTTAATGTAAAAGTTGCTCATTTTTTGGGCTCTGTTAAACCTTGGCATCATTCTTTTGACCAAGCAACTAACAAGGCCAAGCTTATATCTGGTGTGAATGAAGCATATTCTGATCACGTTTTTATACAGATGTGGTGGGAATTATACAATACTGTGAGTGTTTTTGTTGTTGATTATGTTAATTTGGTCTCAGTACCAGGCAGTAAGATGTCATTAACATAATGTGATTATGTGACATGAGGAAAGCATTTTTAGTTCTGATTTGGAAGTATAGTTTTAATTTCATTTGGCAACAAATGGCCTAACATGAAAGTAATGCTTTGATGTAACTAAATGCGTTCTATGATTGGTAAATGTTTTTTTTTATATACTATAGATCAACAGTGCTTCGACATCACCATCCAAAGTTGAGTCTTCTTCTGCCAGTCTACCACCTTCTTGGCAAAAATGGGAAAACAGGAGAATCAGTGTTCGAAGCGAAACAGAGCGGCAAAGTGTGTGGGAGACTGGCTCACCAGATTACTTGGGTGAAGATAGTTTTGACAATATTATGCGATATATGGGAAATCTTATGCTACGGACGACCCCTGCTCAAACGGCACCTGCAGAAAATCAAGAGGGAACCGTGAAGAAGGAATCCCCCAAGAAAGTTACAAGTGGAAAGTTATGAGTTGTAAAGTGGTGTCCAATGGAAGATACGTTAATTATACGTTAAGAATTAGATTGTAGATTTTTAGAAGTTGGTTTCGTAGCTATAATCACAACGTAGATAACCTCACTGACATGTGGCATTAAAAACATCATGGATAAATAATATCGGTTTTCATCCAATGCTTCAATCTGATAAAATGCAATTTCCAGTTCGTTTTGAGCAGATGAAATTATTAATTGAAATGATACTTAGAATACTTTATTGCAAAGTGGAAATTCCATATCAAAGACTTGACGAAGTAGTGATTATGTGTAGCTTATATATATTTTAGATCTAAGAGATTTAATATTTATTCAATTACGGATATTTCCACTTATTCTATATAATAATCTCTATATAATATATATATATATATATATATATATATATATCTATTATATTCTCAACCAGTATGTTGTGGCTTAATCTCCCAGTATTTTTTGTATATTTTTTGTAATGAGAAATTATAAATCATCAGAATTCAACCTAAATGTTTCATGTTTACGTTTCATTATTCCAATGTGATTCAGCATTCCAATGTGATTCAGCTTACTGCAGGGGAGATGTGAACACCGCTTCGCAAAATAATCTTGCACTAAAGATTAGCAGTGGAGGCAGGTAATTCTAGTTATGACATCATGATGACGTCATGACAAAAAATGAGATTCGAGACTCGAGACGTCATCGAATATGGGGTACCAAAGTGGACAAAAATGGAAATCTCATCAATAGATTTCTATTTTTGTCCACTTTGGCACCCCATAATCGAAACTATTTTTATTCTATTTTTGTACTATTTTATCTGGCTTATCATTATGAATTTAAACACATCTTCTAATGTGTTTTTCCTGACCAATGCACACAAAAGGCTTCATTTTTCATTATCTGTGTGTTTTGTAACGCCCATTACCTTTTTTCAGTTTTCATGAGGTGCAAAGCCAAGTAACACAATCAACGCAGCTTACATACAAAATGTTAACAACAAAAAAAAGGAGCAAAGCTGACCTGAAGGAAATTTTGGCAAAAAAACCCCTCTCTTCACTTAGCTGCAAAAAACAAGACTAATGCACAAAGCTAAACGCATGCCAAATGTCAAGACCGATCATGCGTGGCGCTGTGATCAACTACGCATTAAGGTTGAAGGATCTTTGACAGTGCCATTCGAGAGGCAGGAAGCCGTACAACAAGATTTTTACTTCTGTCGACAATGCCAGTTAGGTCAAACGTTCAGTATCCCGAAACTGTCGAGGTCGTCGCCGTCAAGGACAAGGAAAACTTGACATATCAGTTGTATGAGTTTAGTTGGTCTTCCTCTTTCATTTAGAAATTTTCTTTTGTTGTCTAATTTTTCTTTTTGATTCTAGTGTGAAAATCACGGCAAAAACAAAACGTGGTGTGTTAAACAAAAGTTTGATGACTGAATTGAATGTACTTTACCAGGTTTTCAAGGTCTGTAATACATTTAAAAGCCTAACCTTTTTAGTAAGTTTACCAGGTTTTCAAGGTCTGTAATACATTTAAAAGCCTAACCTTTTTAGTAAGTTTTGAGCAAGGACGTATAACAAGAGAAGGACTTACAACTTTCATTGATTTGGTATTCAAATAAAGCGCGTCTCGGTTTATTGAAATTTTTACAAAGGCAGTTTTAAAATTCCCTCAAGCACAGTTAGAAAAATTTTGGGGTGGTGACTAAATTTTTCCCCGCCCAAAATTTTCCCCGTCTTCCTTTTACCCAACCTGTATTTTTGACTTGTGAAGTTTTGATTTTGAAAAGTGACTAATTTTAAAAGATGTATCAAGTCAAAAACAACATAACTCGTTAGAATTTGCTGTAAACGCCCATCAGACATCTTGAAAACATTAAGTCGTAGTTTTGAAGTACTAATGAAAATCGCAGATTTATATCCAATTCACATTTCTTCGTATAAACCCGCCCATGTAAACCAAAAATCCAGTAAAATGCGAGGCACGCTTTATATCAAAGGAATTTCGACATAAAGATTTTAACAATAGAATTCAAAGGCTTTGGAAGTTAGTTGCAAGTCCTTCTCTTATTATACGTCCATGGTTTTCAACAAAGTTATTGTGATCTTCTGCGAACGTCTTCTCAACGTTATTTAATCATATTGTTGACACAACTTCTCCTCGACACAAAACTCCGGTGAAAAGTCTCATAAAAGTGTTTGAAAGAACGAGACATAACCTGACAAAACCCAAACGAAATTTATAAGATTTACACCTTAAACTTAGGTGAGGAGTACGGTGGCTCCTATGTGCCACATACTGCAACAACAAAAAATAAATATGTTTGTGTTTTGCAAAACTCGCAAATACGCACGAAGGTTTTTTGCAAAACTAGCAAATATGCAAGTTTGGTTCAATAATTCATTCATTTGGTTCAATCATATTCAGTAGGGTTTCTTTTGTTTTAATATTTTAATAATCTCTGGTGGAGGATCTGTTTACTTTCAAAAACAAAATGGCTTTGACGCCTCTTGGAGTGAACACAAATTTAGTAGATAAGAAAGCTTTAGTTAAAGAATATTTTTCTCGTGGTTTCCACTACAAAGAAATTTTAGGTGCATTGAAATTACATAACGTGACTATCAGTTTAAGACAACTGCATCGGTTACTGAGAGAAGAAAGGCTTTACAGAAAACGAAATCTAAGCCAGTCAAGTGTGCTAACGTAAAGCTAGCCGTACCTAACAGCCGTACCTTAGCCGTACTTAAAAAAATTGTTAATTTGAGAGTCTGTGTGATATAAACCTGCTTCTAACAGTTTGAAAAGAGTAGTGTGGTGATAGAGTAATTAAGTGATAGAGTACAATTAACTTTTCTTTCGTTTTTTAGGTAGAACTTCGATGGTACTAAAAGCTGTACTCCATCGTCGAAGTTTTTGAAGGGAACCCCCCTTTAAAGTTAACCAGCTAAGTTCGTGGTGTAAACCTTGTTAAATTTATTGTTTATTCAGACGAGCCTTTAACTACAAAAGTTTAGGTAACCGAATTAAGCTACGGCTTGTGTTTATTATGTATGGCTGACTCGAAAATTAGGTACGCCTGGCGAAAGTTAGGTACGGCTGGCGAAAATTAGGTACGCCTAACCGAATTAAGCTACGGCTTGTGTTTATTATGTATGGCTGACTCGAAAATTAGGTACGGCTGGCGAAAGTTAGGTACAGCTGTTGAAAATTAGGTACGGCTAGCCGAATTAAGCTACGGATTGTGTTTATTATGTATGACTGACTCGAAAATTAGGTACGGCTGAAGAAAGTTAGGTACGGCTAGCCAAATTAAGGTACGAATTTATTATGTAAGGCTGGAAATCTTTTGATTCGTAATAAACGTCCCATTTCTTTAACGCCCACTAGAAATGGTTGATTTTTGAAACGCGCGTTAATTAAAATGGAAAAGTGTAAATCTAACTTTAAAAAAGAAGAAAAACAAATGAATCACATAATTTCAACACGCGAGAGATTATTCGAAAAACAAATCGATAAATACATTGCCGTACATTTTTTTTTTAGTAATTTCTTAGCATAAATTTGGAGTATCTGTGCGAAAGTTATTTTTTATTTTGTGATATGGAGGATGATAACTTGGAGGATGATGATAGAAATGAAGGGAGAAAGGAGAATTTGTGAGTCAATATCTTATATTTCATATATCTTATATTTCATATATCTTATATTTTATATATCTTATATTCATATATCTTATTTTAATTTTTAATTAACTGTCATTTCTCCTATAGTTTTGTTCGCTCAATAGACCTTTCGCGAATTCCCGAAACTCCGTGTTCTGACCTCGTTTTTAAGGTCTTAATTGCTTTTAATCATTCTACTGGGGAATTGGAATAATAAGTGACTATATTGCTTGGTAATAACGCTATGAAATTAGTAAAACAATAAAATGCATAGAAACGAGGCGAAACTTGATAGCTAAGTATTAACACGGTGTTTAAACAGAAATTCGGGAAAGATCTATTTAGGGGATATTCATTTGGATAAAAATTACCTCGCTTACCGAGATAATTTTTAACTGATCACTTTTCTACTCCCTACTCGGGGAGAGAAATGCTATAAAAATTACATTGCGTTCATATGAAAAAATATATATTCCCCGGTAAGCGGGGTAATTTTACGCTAAGTCAGCAAAATTTTGTATTTACAGTAGGCTCTCTCTAACTCGAATCCCACAGGGAACAGATAGAAGTTCGAATTAAAGAGAGATTCGAATAAGAGAAAGTGTCTTTTTTACTGCATTTACTTTAAATAATTTCTAGTTGTAAAAGGGCCTCATATTTGACTTCTAATTTTTTTTCTTGATGATGCCGTTTTGCCATTTTGATAACTGACACCAAGAAAGCACAAAACTAAAACATTGTAATTCGATATCAAATGTTCGATGTTCGATGATGTTAAAGCATGTTCACATGTCAAAAACTTAGAAAGGTTCGAAGTAGAGAGATAATTTAAACGAATTTCACGCAAGGGACAGGAGAATCTGTTCGAATTAGAGAGATTCCAATTACGGAAAGAAAAATATAAGAGTTTCTTAAGGAAATTTCGCGGTGACCAAGAACTTGGTCGAATTAGAGAGAGATTCGAAGAAGAGAGGTTTGAATTATGGAGAGTCTACTGTATTCTTTTGTTCGTATGCCGTTACGTCATGTACGTGCAGGTCATTTCCTCGCTTACCGAGGAAATTGTTTTTCATATGAACAGAACGAAACGTTTTAGCAGGTCGAAAAGTTTTCCCGCTTATCGAGGTAATTTCTATCCATATGAACAGCCTCTTAATGGCATTTATTAGCATGTGTATGCAGGGAAATATCGTTTCGACGGGTAAAACTTTCATTTTTCTAACCTCTCGTGGAAACCGGTAGAAAATGCCAGTAGTCTTGAGACAATATAAAATGTAAAAAAATCTAGCTGTTGGTTATATATTTTTGCTAGGACCTGCATGAGCTAACACCCTGGACACCCTGAAGAACACTCAAAATTCATCTCGCGTGAATTATAAACTCACTCAAACATAATCGTGTGTTCTTTACACTCTTTTAATCTTTTAAAAAGAAGTTTTTATAATACAAATAACAATACAAACAACTTCCAAAGGACCCTCTATTATTCAAATGGTTTTTAAATTGAGTTGTTACTTACACCTTGAGGAGAGGATTCACGCGATTATTGCAGCTGGCCTTCCAACCTATCTTTTTAATAGAGTATGAATTTTTATTCAAATAGTTATCCGAAGTTGAGAAAATTCATAAATGTATCACAAACAGTTGAGAACAAAGAAATTCAAATATTCAAATTCCCCGACGAAGTAGTTAAAAGCAGTTACGATATTGAAAATGAGGCGAAAGCTGTTGATTAGGCCATAACACCATAACCCCGAAATTTGGGAAGGTGTATAAACATTTCCCGAAATGCTGTTTAAACAGCGTGTTTTGACCTAGTATTTTCTTGAATAGAAGCCGCCCTTGAATAGAAGCCGCAAACATTCTCTTTGAAAAATGAATAGAAGAAAATACGGTAGTTAGTACACCTAGCCTCATTTTCAATGTCAAAATTACGTTTAATTGTTCTACGGAAAGTTTTAATAATAGTGATAAAGTCAAATAATTAAGCTTAATTCACATGCAACTTAAAACGGGCTCAAGGTCTTGAGACTATTTCCAACTAATTTCCTTTTTCAGGTTCACATAGAGTCAAAAACCGTCTCAACGCTTTAAGACTTAAATTAAATGAGCGCATTGAGACCATTTTGAAGCGCATGTGAACCAATCTTTACTGAAACAATAAATTACATAAGAACAAGGTTGGATGTGCTTACTTGGCCAAAACATGGTGTTTAAACAGATTTCTGGAAAAGTGTATTGGTTAGTAAAAGATTTATAATGCGTAGTTCGGCAATTTAAGCAAATTAAAATTGAGAATTATCACTGTGACTGATTTAAAATTATTTATACATTACACATAAATTATTTAACACACTATACTAATTTGAGGCCCCAAAATACCCCTTTCGGGTGGAAGGTGTAACAAATTGCTCTGTTTGTGATGAAATAAGTTCAATTTATGGGAATCCAATATTTGCCATCTGTTGTGAATCTTACACTCAGAGACTTCAAATAAAACTAAAGGAGTAGTAAAATTGTTTTCACTTTACAATTCGTTCGAAATTGACTCCTCCTTCTTTTGTTTACTTTTCTTTCTACCCATCACGCATTTACTCATGCACGAAATCACTTCAGCATTTTTTCTTCCTTAGAAATGATCTTCAAAGTGATCCATTATCTCATAAAAATGTGCGATCCTTTTTAGATTTTTTAAATACGGTATTTTCCTGAATAAGTGTTCTCCTGGTAGTCCAAATTTCAATCCGGAAAGGTTTATTTATTAAGTTATTTTGAGGTTATGGGTAATTGAGCGTTCCCTTATTTATTTATCTCTTCAATACATAATACAACCACTGTGATGCAATGAAAAAGTCACTAAAAATGTGTCCGAATGGAATACCTTATCGGTCCAAACAAAGTCGGCCTAAATTTTTGTTGGCCTGAATTTTTCGTCGGCCCCAAATTTTCGTCACCTCCAGAGATTTTCGTCACTTATAATTTTGTTAAAGTATCATCAAATTTATCAGTTTTGAACCCCTTGCATGCGAAATGGATTGTAAATTGGTACGATCACTGAAAATATTGAATCTATTAAATAATGACTTTCCGAGCCATTAGATTATTAACTAGTGAATTAAGACATTTCGATTAAGACCCGCGAAAATTTCTCACCTTAAAGTACTTTTTCTATAATGTTTAGAATGAAGATGTTGATTTCGCTACTTCCTGCCGGTTAAGAAAAAGGAAGCGCAAAAGACCCCACAAATATGCATCGTTCGATATGGAAAAACCGGAAAAGAAGCAAAAATTGTATTGCGTTTGCAAGACATCTAATGATAACACACGGTAATTTTACGTTTATCGTTAAAATTTCTCTCTTTCTTTTAACATTTTATATACACGTTGTTTTTTTTATTAGAACCTCGTTTATAAGAACATTCAGGCTGAGATTTGGCCAAAATCTAAGAACATCGAAAGAACACTGCCAGGCTGAGATTGAGAAAAATAAATAAATCAGTCAATGTTTGATTGTTCAAATATAAAGAGCTATTTCTGATATCAGTCTATTTAGATATATACATAAACTACAATAAAACAACTTCTACCCCATCAAAATCCTCTATCCCTATAAAATCCTCTTCCCCATCAGTGTATCGTACTTTATATTTGCCAATACGGCTATTGAAATATCTGATCTCTCCTTTGTACCAGCCGCTCTCGTACAATGCTTTTAGCTCTCTTCCTATCAACTCGTCATCCTCACTTCGATCCTCAACATTGTCAGGAACACTTTCAACGATAATTTCTTCATCTGGAACTTCTTCCACATCATCAACAATTTGGACATCGCTAGGATCCTCAGCTTCACCGATACCATTTGGCTGCTCAGGGTTTGCAGAAAGAGGCTCGATAAACTCAGCTGGCGGTGGCACTTTATAATTTTCCAGCCCTTCTGGTTGGATCTTGTCATCATCCTCACCATTAGCGGTAATCAAGCAGCCGGTTTTTTGGAATAATCTCCAGCCTTTTGTTTCAAATTTATCATATGTAGCTATGAAATTTTTTTTCAGGTGAAATGGATAAGGGTCCTTGTCAAATAATTTTTTTCTTGTTTTTTGTTTGAATTTCTATTAAGAAGAACGTCAATAAGAACACCTGAGGCTGAAAATCTTCAGAAAAATAAGCACATCCAGCCTCAGCCGAAATTTAGGTGTTCTAATAAAAAAAAACGTGTACAGTAGAATCCCGTTTAGTCGTACCCCGGGTAACTCGGACATTCGCTTAGTCGTACGGATTTCCTGTCCCCATTGGATTTGATGGCCCTAATCAAGCCAAAATACTCCGCTTAAGTCGTACCCCGGATAACTCGGACATTCGCTAAGTCGTACCATTTTTCTCGGTCCCTTTAGCGAAAAAACCTAATGTAACTCGGACTTTCTGAAAACCGTATGTCAAATGATTCGAATTGAAAATCGAATTCTTGCAAATTTCATTAAAATCACACGATTTCCTGACAGCATTGAACAAGAAGGCACTGCTGAGGATGAAGTCCCTGTGAAACCTTCGAATGAAGAAGTGTGGCAAGCTATTGAAACGCTTCTTACATATTCACTGTTTACAGAAAGTGGGGAAGTAGGAACAATGGCTACGAAGGTTTCCTCTGTTGTTGAATCGGAGCTCACTCGCTTCTTAAAACAAGTGACAATAACAGACTTCTTCAAGAAACAGTAGCTATTTAAAAGTTGTATACATGTGTAGCTTTTTCTATTTGATGATTGTTAGATGATATACAGAGTGATTAATTAGTACCCCGTTCTTTCTTTTAGCACTCGCCTACAGGAAACCTAAAGAGAGACGACTCTTTTTAGTTTTCACCAAAAATCTTTAATAAAATTCTCATAAGTCGTACGTTTCAAGAAAGTCCGAGTTATCGAGACTTCGGATATCTCGGACATTCGTTAGTTTTCATAGTTTTCATAAATTCTTGCAAATCGTTGGAAGGTTTGCACTTCAACTTAAGTTTAATGATGTCACCGTCTGCGGAAATGCCAAGTCTTCTAAGTTTGTCATCATCAGAATACCATATTGCTGTCGCATCCATCTAAGTGAAAATAGAAGCGATGATAATAAAGATTTTTTGTTATTGTTTGTTTTGGTGCTTTTTTTCGTTTCAAGTTAACCCTACTGTCTGAACAAGAGATGAAAGAGTTGACAGTGGTAAAAAAAAAACATCAACACAAGCTCTCCAATTAATAAGCTACAAACTCAAAGGAATCAATAATTCCACTTTTCCCTTGTTCCTTTTTACGTAATAATTGCAGAAATTAAGAATGAGCACAATCTAGGATGAAAGCACAATTACCTTTTCTCTTTTGAAATTTTGGATCACATCTCTTGCATTCAGTTCTTTCAAGTAACTTTCAACCGAACAAGAAACAAGCACGACTGGCGTTGGTTAAATGTTCCCTTCTAGAAGTCGATTTTCAGGAACCACACAAAAGATTTTAAATTATTATGAAGCATCAAATTCATTGGCTGAATGTCCAAGTCACATGACTTTTAACAAGACGAATAGTGTGTGGATATTAAACTGTTCTAAGCACAAAAAGTAATTATAATTGAAGGACTTTCAAAATTTTGCCAAAATATGAAAATGAACTTCAAATTTGAAATCATATTTGTTCTCAGTACAATTTTAATGGATATATTAAAGCAGACGGTTTGTTATTTACTTTATTTCTAGACTGGAGTCCACCAATGGTTGTAATTTTTTAAATTATTCATGCTTGATATTCCAGACATTTGTTAGACTTTTCATTCCATGGAAAACTTTGTTTGAATCATTTTGGACAAATATTTATTTAGGTTAACTTACAGCTATTGCTAACCACACTTTTTCCTGTCAGAATGTAAAACCTGAAAAACAGTCACAAGAAGAGAAAAACCTTCAGCTTACTAATTTTCCGATTTTTTCAACTTTTGAAATTTCTCAATAACAAATTGACAAATTTCTAAACTTAAAAATATATTTCAAGATGGAATCCAAGGAGAAACAACTTATGGAGAAACCTACTTAATAAATGTTTAATGTAATTGGGACTATCTAAACAAACCCTGACAATAACAACATTTCATGAACCACATAAAATCCATAAATATTAAATATTGCTGCGAAATTAGAATTTTATTAGCTATTCCAAAGCACTCAAAATCTTTGGCACTGTCAAAGTGAATATCTGTGAAATCAGAGCAAAAAAGAAATATTCCATCAGTGATCAGTAAGAAACAAACTACCTTTGATTTTACTATGAGTCAAAACATAATGAACAAGATCATCAAAGGATGATGGGACTGGGAACCTGAAAAATGTCTTAAGAACTTGAATGACATCCACTATGAATAACTGATTCATATTATGACAGAGACAATGTGAAATTTCTTCTTGCAAATTTAATTTGTAAAACAATAGATTGTTGAGTTGTGCATAAATAGTTGTGTTTGGCTCCTTATTATACAACTATGTATGCAGAACCAGGATGTTAGGGAAATAAGGTCAGGTTTACACTCCAGCTCAACTAAAGCTCAATTCCCACTGCAGTAAAAGAAATAACAAAGAGATCATTTGGTAACTATAACAATAACAACTATTGCGGACTGTAATGTTATGTTAATAAAGAAAAAATTCCATGAAGTATGTGATACATTAGCAAAGCATTTTGTGTGACCAGAACTTAGATACAGCGACAAGTGATGAGAATCATTGCCGCAGTGGAAAACTAAGCATGAAGAATTATGAAAACCTAATCCATATTGTTATTTTTAAAAATTTGCAAAATGCAATGTTTTATTGATTTAAAAAACAAACAATGTTAAAAGACTGTATTTGGATGGTTTAAAATTATATATACCCTTTTATTGGCTAAAAAACATAAACAATTTCTCACGGTGTCACGATTATAAACGGTGCCTTCCACTATCTTACAAACCTCACTGTTATGTTTATACAAAACAAAAACAAACAACCAAAAAAACACCAACAACAACAACAAAGAATTGGAAAAAATGAACACTTTAAATTTATACTTAAAAGAAATTTTACAACTTTATAGTTATTTACAGTATGATAGATGGTAAGTGCAGTTTGTTGTAGATACTGGCTTTCCAATTTATATATGAGGAAGTCCTCAAACATTGGTTCCCAGAGAAAAATTAATGATACATAATGAAGTCATCCACACACAGAAAAATCAGATAAAAAAGAGGTCCTCATATAAAGTTGTCCACAGGTCTTGAACAATCTTAGATTTCATCAAATATTGCACCTTCCACTAACAAACAGAAATTTTATTCTGCCTAAATGTGGATACATTGCAATTGTAAAGAAAGACAACAGTTAAAGTTAAAGAAAAATTAAGCAATCTTCAGAAATTTATAACAATGGAACAACAGTGGTATGTATAACAAAACTCAAAACTTAAAATATGCCTTTGCATGTGATCTATGAAAACAAAATTATATTTACTTTTAAACAAGCTAAATTATACATCAACATTAAATGGTTCACACAATTACATTTCTCTCCATTTCAAGAAGATATCTTTATAAGAACTTTATATACCATTTTAGTCCACTATGATAGTTGAAATCACCAGATGACTTCCAAAGAGATACAGTAAACTCCCGATAACTTTTATGAGAGAGTATTACATCAAGGGTTTACTAAAGAAGTGTCACTGAAATTTCGAGTTATCAAGGATTCGATTTACCAGGATTCTACTGTATTATAATATAGTTGTTTGATACAGATCATTATCAGAAAACTTTACTTTTGGGCTCATATTTTCCCTGACATTGTAGTACGAACCTGAAAATATTTATTGATTAAATCAAAATAAAACTGTCTCTGCAAAAGAATTTTATCTTACAGCTGACTTGCTGGGTCATTACACAGATTTTACCAGCGTAAAGATTTATTCGAAGCTTGATTTAACTAACTAATCCCCACAGGATCCTCTCTAATTAAATTAACAAAGTGTCTGACTTTTAATGATGGGACACTCAGGCAAACGCAGGCCTTGAGTCGGTTTCGGTTTCTTTTCGGTGAGACTGTCTGGTAGTCTCACGTTGAACACCTCCTCAAAATTAAGGAACAGAAAAAAGTTATACTTTAGTCGTACAAACTTTCGCGAGCAGAAACTTTCGCGATTTTTGCGAATTTTGGCCCAATTCGCGAAAGTTAATGTCTTCAGAAATTCTCGACTAAGCGATTCGCGAAAGTTTATGCTCGCGAAATAAATGTTTTTCCTTGATTCGCGAAAGTTTATGCTCGCGAAAAAAAATTAAAAAAGCTCATTTTTTTTAAGGTTTAAAAAGAATTTTCAGCCACTGTATGTATTCTTCAAAACGAAACCTCTCAATATAAACAAATTTACACTAATCTAGTCTATTTGAATAACATCAGTAACTTTCTCTGTATCGTTCGCGCGATTTTGGTTTCGGGGTCTTGGTAAAGCAGGACCAAACATAGTTCTGATATCCGTTTGTTTTGCACGTTTTTTGGGAGGAACCTTGTCCTTTGGAGGATTCTTGTTTTTTTGAGGATTCCTAATTTCTTCTTGCTCGATATCAAGAAACACATCGTTTTCAGTTATGTCTGTAACGTAACAACTCATGATTTCTTCGTTTTTCGGCTCCGTATATCTTTCTCTGACAAGTTCTATGTATCGTTTGGCAAGTTGGCAAAATTTTGACCGTTACCAAGCAAGCAATCTCCATACCTCCTTGGACAAGTGGAGAACGCCGATAGTGCTTTGATGTCAGCTCCAGAAACATGACTGCTCCACGGTCAAGAAAGAACTTTGTCACTCGACAAGAGTTTTCCATTCTTTCTCTTTTCGTGGTGAAATCGAACTCTGTTTATACTTATTCAGAGCTAACAAATCATCGAGCAGGATTGGGTTTATTTAAACTGTCATCAGATCTATTTCTTCACGGAGGTAAATTCAGTGACGGCAAAGCTCGTGTAAAAAACACGACAACAGGAAAAAGAGTAAAAAATTAGTTTATGTTATTGTTTTTCTTAAAAAAGTTAAAAGTTCAAGAAATAATGATAAAAAACTAAGGGTAAAAACTAAAACAAATTAAAAGTTCACTTTTCTTTTCTTTATTTTTGACGGAAAAAAACCCAAAACAAACCCCCGCATTTTATTTTTGATGTTCGAGATTCGAAACAATAGCATTTGAAGGGATGCACGCGATGCAAACATGCTCTATTAAACCAGGGGATTACTGTTATAAAGTAAGATTTATATGTATACTACGATACTTTTAATACTTAATCATTTTTGAATTCAAATCAACAATTGATAACTATTAAAGATATATTTAAGCAAGAATATCGTGAAGTGTGTTTTAACATTACCCCCTGATTTCATTTCTCCGCACAAAGAAATAAATAAATGAAAATATTTCTTCCTTGTTCTGATGATAGCAAAACGAAAACAGCCGCAAGAATGTCGCTCCTAAGAAAATTTTTGAAGCAGGCAAAACAAAATGAGCAAAATGATAACTTGGTTAACAATGAAAACGATACAAACATCTCATTGGAACAAGGTAAGGATTTTATTTTTAATTCGTGGAAGTTTTCGTGATTTCAGAAATTTTTAGAGTCGTGTAGGGGGCCAACCCTGAAGAAAAAAATTACTCGGTATTCTATTGGAAAATATGCTTCAGAGAATGGTACTGCTGCTGCGTTAAGAAAGTTCAAAAAGACTTACTCAAACTTGACTGAAAGCACCGTTCGCACTTTCAAAAAAAAATTTGTAGGTGAATTGAAGAAAGCTGATAAGGAAAAAAGACAAGTAACTAAAATCATCGAAAAGTACTCTTTGAAGAGTGGACGTCCTTTAATGCTAGGGAATCTTGATGCAATGGTTCAAGCCTATTTGCAAGCACAGAGTAACCGAGGATGCGTAATTAACGCCAACCCTGCTGCTCGTGCTCTTATTGATAGAAATGCGAACCTCGTTGGGAATATTGACCTGGAATCTTCATCATGGGCTCGCAGTCTTTTTCGGAGAATGGGCTTCGTGAGACGTCGAAAAACTTCTTCTAAAGTTGAAATTCCGGATGCTGCAAGGAAGGAAATAGAGTTCCCTTTCCACCACGAGATCGTCAGTTACATGGAGCAGTTTGACATACCACCATCACTAATCCTTAACCTCGACCAGACTCCTCTAAAATATGTACCTCAGCAACGAAACAATGGCAAAACGAGGATCTTCATCGGTGACGATCGAAGGAAGTGACGACAAGAGAATGATAACAGGAACATTTGCTATCACATTATCTGGAAAGTTTTTACCCCCGCAACTCATCTATGGAGGAAAAACAACCCAAAGGATTCCTAAGGTCTCTTTTCCAAAGGAATTTAGTTTGAGCGCAAATCCCAAACATTTCTCAAATACCAAAGAATCAGTCAAATTCCTTGAAGAGATTGTTATCCCATACGTGAAAGATGAAAGATCCAGGTTAGGACTACCAAAGGAGCAGAAAGTACTGATGATCATGGATGCTTTTACGGGACAAACGACAGAAGACGTTGTTACCCAATACCATGACAATAACATTTTGATTGTAAATGTACCAAAAAATATGACCAAATACTATCAACCATTAGATCTCACCGTAAATGGATACTGCAAGAGATATTTAAAGAAAAGATTTTCAGAATAGTATTCATCACAAGTAGCGAAACAATTGGCAGCAAATGTTGCATTGGAAGATGTTAAAGTCAAGCTTCAATTAACGACATTAAAGCCACTTCAAGCTGGTTGGATCATCGATTTCTACAATGAAATGACGTCAATTAAAGGGAAGGAGATTATCAACAGCGGATGGGTTTCTTCAGGAATAAAGGATGCCATCGATCTCAGTTTGCAGAATCTTCCTTCTATCGACCCCTTCGAGGAATTAGACCCAATGATTAATGACACAGAGGATGTTGCCCGATCCAATCAATTGCGCATGATCGCTATCGCTTGCTTAACAAGTGAAGAACTTTCAGCAGTGGCGGGAGTCAACAACGATAACGATGCAAGCGATACCGAAAACGGAGACGAATGGGCGGCGCCATTTGAAGAAAGAAGTGCTTTCAGTGTGTTTGATGATATGGAGTGAAGATTTAAACATTGTTTGTATTTGTATATTTTGAGAGATTTGTATTGGGTTAAAAAGCACTACACCTTTTTTTTTAAAAGCATCATGTATTTTGAGTTTAGCCTCGGCCATGCTAAAAAATCTTAAGAGTCAAGCCTCAAACATGCTTATAAATTTAACTATTCAAATATCATTAACTACTCAACTATTTCGGTTGGTAAAATTTACTTCTTTATGCTAACTTCTTAGCCTCAAGATATCCTTAATATATGCTTAAGATATTCTGCCTCTGTATGCCTATAAAACACTGGTATAACAACTGTTGTATATATTTATACTATATATTATACATTTTTTTATTCTTGAAAATCCATGCATTTAAAATTTCAGTTTGCTCTTGATTCGCGAAAGTTTATGCTCGCGAAATTTTCTAAAATGCTCGATTCGCGAAAATTTATGCTCGCGAAATAAATTTTTCTGCCTCATTCGCGAAAGTTTATGCCAAAAATTTCGCGAGTTTTGACACTCGCGAAAGTTTGTACGACTAAAGTAAGCTAGTTTTTATATGTTATAAATAGTTCGACTGTTCGAAATTTTTCGTAGTAGGTTCATTCAGTTTCAAAATACGGATAGATTGAAGGTATGATCATCCCATGTCATGAATCGAGTAATAGAGCTACCAAGTATAAACAGATAAAAGATACAAAATAGTGTTTACCTCTTTAAAATTCTCTTCGCCTCCTTCATCCGCCATGTTGTAATCTTCGTAATACTACCACGAGGTTTATATCGAAACTAGTTTTTGAAAAAAACTTTGTGCGTATTTGCAAATTTTGTAAAACACAAACGTTTTCACTTTTTCGTTACAGTATGTGACACATAGGAGCCACCGTAGAGGAGCAATTGCCTGGATGAACCATATGTTTGTTCTTTTCATGTTGACATGATTTACGCCAGTACATTTTAACGTATATTTCATCTTTATGTTGAAGTATTAAAAGTATATTTTATAGCTAAAGTGTTGTTTTTCATCTCCCTCGATTCCCTGAAAATTATAACGTTCCACTTCTTTGAAACCTCCTGGATCATTGTTCCCATCAGAATGTCCAAGGACAAACAAGACCCATTCAATATCATTGACAAATGAAAATTATTGTTTTATTAAACATCTAACGTTTTTCTTCTCTTTGGAACTCCTGGCATAGTTGAGTAGTCTCCATGGTCTTTCCAGGAGTTATCAAAAATAAAAATAAACAAACAAACAAAATTTTGGACCTCCGTCAAATTAGGCATGAAAAATTTCCCCGAAAAATGAACATTTTGGCGAATTTCTTAAAAAGTTTATCACATTTTATAGAATCGTTCTGAAGAATTGTTAGTGTAAAAATATTCTTGAGAAGGAAAATAAGCCAATAAAAATGCTCAACTTTTGTTTCTACTACTTCTGCTGCAAGTTTCCTAAAAATGTCGTAAGTGCAGATGAAATAAGAGGTAAACGATAAATACTCCAGCAGCCCCAAGCGCCTAACGAGATACCAGACCTTTTAGGCGAATTAGCAATTTTTGCGTTGGTGAAATAAAAGCCGGAGTAAAAGGGACCGACGTAAAAGGGTAAACAATACTAATTCAGTTGTTGTTACCATAAAAGAAAAATGACTTTTGGGCCATTATCACGTACGAAATACGTATGAAATAAAAATGGTGTATCAATCCTTGTTTCTTATAAACTGTTGTTGATATTAATTATTATCACTATCCATTTAAACATAGATAAAAATTCATTCATTCGATGCAAAAATATGTGGTTTGTTTGTTCAAACATACTAAGCACGTCAAACACGCAATTTAGCTGTCTCTAAAGGTTAGAAGCACCGATTAAGCTGTTTATGTATCTAATGGAATGGAAAGAAATAACTTGTAAAATCTTTGAAAAAAAAAAAAAAAAAATTAGCTGACTCTTGCGAAACATGAAAAAATTCCAGGAAATAATAAAATGAAGGAAATTTGTTTCTATTTCAATAAACAACATATAAATATTTTACTTAAAAACAACCTCAGTTATCCGTTCCAAGTTTCTTATACCTCTTAACGTCAACCGAAAATCTGTTTCGAAGATTCTGGAAATCCACTTGAAATTTTGTTTTTTGGTGAGGTCAGGAGAACGGCAATTGTTTGATTGCACAGTTTCTAAACAGATTATTATTCCTTAAAAACAATTATATCATCAAGTTGAAAAATAAGGAGCTGAAGGTATAGCAGATACCATCGGAACCAAAACATTGTGTTCATTAAGCAGAGGTTTGGACTTTAAGAAGAAAATGCATTCGTTGTTGAAAAAAGTTCGCTATAGAGGGGTTTGACTTTGAGTTATCCAGATTCCCCAAATTACCCACAAAAATGATAAAAGAAGACAGATCAGAAAGTACTTACAGAAAAGTGTTGACGAGAAGTTCAAATGAATAAGGTTCTTTAAGTCATTAACCCTCAAATGTTCTCTAACTGATCTCTCTTCCTGAATCAATCAATTAATTTTAAAATTACCATATTCAGAGGCGCAGCTAGAGGTCAGTCAAAATTTGTGGAGGAGAGTTTAGTCATTTAAAATAGAAAAGGAAAACGTGCATGTAACCTAATCGACACTTAAGACTGAAAAGAAATATCATAATTTTGGACTCCTCCACTTTTTTGACTGACCCTGAATATGATATGATATGATATGATATGATATGATATGATATGATATATGATATGATATGATATGATATGATATGATATGATATGATATGATATATGATATGATATGATATGATATGATATGATATGATATGATATGATATGATATGATATGATATGATATGATATGATATGATATGATATGATATGATATGATATGATATGATATGATATGATATGATATGATATGATATAAGTACTAATGGCGAATCACTATCTTTTAGGTTTCCCTATGATATTATGAAGTCTTCTTAAAAAAAGGACCAAGTAACTCTTTGAAACACGTGACATGCAGAAACCAATGATATTCCGTTAAACATCATATTTCGTATGTATGAATTCGTCTTGCTTTGCTCGTGGGGAAACCCAAGGCAGAAACCATTTGATATGTGAACCTAAAATGAAAGTTAAAACAAATCAGAACCACAAAACATTTACATCGTACGTCAAAAGGAAGGACATTAAAAACGATGAATATAAATGATCACTTCTGTTATCACTTCTGTCATTGGTCATTTACTTAGAGTGCATTTCTTTAGAAACAAAAATTAAAAGAAGAGGTAAATAATGGAAAATGAATAGGCGAGAGGTGAACTATTAGTTTTTGCAAAATCATCAGAATATTCCCTGGTCTATCTAACTGTAGTTTTTTTTGCATTCACTTTGATCACATGATAGAAAAAGATTACTGTGGATTGGTTGTAAGTATGTCACGTGATCAAAGTGAAGTGCATGATAAAATTTGCCTATTGAAAAAACCAAAGAAAAAGAACAACAGCTTTCCAGACAAAGGAATTGAAATCGAACAGAAACAAAATAAACAAAAATCTATCATAGGATTATCCCACTTGACATGGGATCATATTATAATCGTTTATCGGTTGACACAACAAAAACCTATATATGATGAACAAGGCAAAACTCTCACTCGTCAGGTGAAATCTTTTCATGACGAGTTTCGCTTGTTGTGATTCGATGGAAAAATAGACGATTTTCAAGCTTAAGGCACTATCTAAATTATAATTTTGAGATTGATATCCCCTCTAGTTTTCGACATTATAAATGCTATTGTATTACTATTGTATTAAAGTTTTCTGTAAATGACATCATAAAAATGAATGATCGTGTAATGAGAAGTGTGTGTCAAGCATTGAAAACGGCATGCAAAATTGGCAGTCAAGTTGTCTTACCTCCCTCTTGAATAACACAGATTACTCATTGTTGAAAATCTCCCTTATCAAGTCAAATAAAAACAAAAAACGTCATTTGCAAGTCATCTATATGGTCAGTCAGACTGAAATTCCCTTTCCATTTCATCTTGACATTAAAAAATATTTTCTCTTACGTAAATATTTTCTCTTACGTCAAGGTATGTCAAATGACAAACGAACAGGAAACAATAAAAAACAAAACAGGATTTTCTTTTCTGATCTCACTGGAGTTTTCAGGCTTGCTTTTCATAGAAATTTATTTAGGGTGAGAACCATTCTTTTTTTCTCGTCCCATGTGAATAAGCGAGCTTAAACAACCATGCCAGAATTTAAAGAACAGTTCTGAGAAATTCTAAGAACAAAGTCGTTTAAGTCCAGTCATTCTGTGGAAACTTGAGAAATCTCACACGTCTCAACAACCTACACACAGAACTCAACCTACACCAGCTTCTATAACATTTCTCACGAAAAAAGAAATATGACGAATACAGTGACAGTTTTCAATGACCTCGATGACCCAGATTTGAAACAATGGCCCATCTGAGTAGTTGATAAGGAAATCGAGACAATCTGCTTGTTTATTTTGTCTCTTTTAATGCTCAGACTACACTTTCGCCATTTAATTATTTTTATGATGTAATTTGAGAATGTGATGTATAATAGTAATATATTATAGGAGAGTCTTGAGAATATCAATTGAGAAAGTATAGTATACATGGAGTCTAAAGGCCATTTATATATAAGTCATCTAAAAAGTACGTGGCCAGAATGGAATTGACAGCGGTCAAAACACCTTTCTGGTTAATCTTCTCTAAAGCATCACATACAGATTAAAAAAGATCTCAAATTTCACTACGTTCTCAAACAAACGAGTATAAAAAACATAGCGCGACAGTGTCACTTCAGAATACACTGACGTTTATTGTTATTGCTGAAAAGGTTATTAATGTGTGTACAATAGAAGACATTTAACAAGATAAGTATAGAGAAAAAAAAAACTCATTCAGAGAAATTAATAGTAAAAAAAAAAAACAAAAAAAAAAACGTTTTGACGTTACACTGCTGTTGTAAAACGATGAGCATTCATCAGTCGAAATTGACCATCAGAATTACCGTGGTTGGAACGAAAAACGCCGGAAAGACAAGTAAGCCCCGTTCTTTTTATGTTCCAGTTTTTCTGTTTATTTGATTACAGAACGAAAGATTTTAATCAATGTTTTAATATTAATTTGGGAGGTATATTTCTTCGCCATTTTAGCGCAACGCGTTGAAGCAATTAAAGTCGAACTTTCAGTACAGATAAAATGTATCCCTTCTATAAATCAGGAAATAAGCATGTGATTCTCGCAGGGAAGGGAAGGAGATTGAGTACTAAGTAGCCTATAAAATCATCTGCTCAGTGAACGTTTGGCTATTCAGCTGAAATTTGATACATGAGAATCATTTGTAAAATTTTATTTCTTGAAACGAACATGTTTGGTCATAAAACCAACTTTTCAAACAAATGGTTACTTAAAATAGCAAGATGAATATGTGATAACGTGATAACATTTTTTAGTTTTCGGGGTGACAGTAATTATCCAATTTTTTTATCACTAGCTTTAGTCAGAAATTACGTCGGTAAATATGACGGGACGAATAATAAAGTAAATGATGCGGCATACACACATAACGCCGTCGTCGAAAATATGGATGTCGTTTTACAAATCCTCGATTCGGATGGAAAGGTTAGAAAATTTGAGATTGCAAAAATATTTTCTTTAGAGTTATTTTAAGCCGGCAAAACACAAATTGTTATGTTTCTGTTTTTCAGAACAGTGCTGTGCTGTCGTGGTCACACGGCGTTATCATCGTGGTTGATGTGAGCAACAAAGAAAGTCTGAAAGAAGCGGAAAAGCTAATAGAACATACGAAAAAAATTACGATGAAAAACGCGACCATCATGTTGGTGGCGAACAAAGTGGACTTACCCAACAGAGAAGTGTTGCTGGAAGAAGGACAAAAAATGGCGACGAAATATAACTGTAATTACAAAGAACTATCTGCATTTAATCAAAGCATGATAAACAGCGTGTTTTATGAGCTCTCACACGAAGTCATTCATAAACGCGGACTGTGGAACAGATTTCAAACACCCACGATGGTGAGGAGGGTGTTTCAAGCTCTCACCCTTACCAAGAAAGGAAGAAGCTACACAAGCTATATTTAAATAATTCGCAGAGTGGCGATTCTTTAAACGAAATATTTACGTAACGAACATCTTACATGGTGATAATGTTCACACCGAAACAGAGAAAACGACCGCCATTTCTCGTGTATATAGCCATATAGTTGATCTAACAATTTCAGACGTCATTAAAACGTCATCACGTGATCGTTCTTTCAAACTTATTTATGAGAGTTTTCACCAAGAAGTTGGATGGTGTATAATGGTTAGATAAACACACTCAGCAAAATTAAAAATGATAGATACAGTGCTGGTCACGTGTCAATCTTGAACTATAAAAATATTATATGACGCATTCCTTGTGTATTTTGTATCATGTTCTTTACATCCACAAAATTCCATCCTGAAAACTATCGTTGCTACTGAAAAGACCTTATTGTATACTTTTAATCCAGGCCAAAAAGGTATACATGTAATATGAAATAATGAACTGGCCCGGACCACGGATGAAAAGTGATCAGATAAACCTTGGAAAGGAAGTGCTTTAACAAAAACTACTTTTAAAAGCCGATTTCCATTGTACAGCTTACGTCCACATCATAGGTGACATGTAAATAATGACTGGTATATATATGTATGATTACTGATGGTCATTATAAAACTACCCCCGTCTTGCTAAGTTGATTATACCTTTCAAACTGCAGCAGTTACGCCAGCAACTTTGGCGTAATTACCTTGAACCACGCATGCACAAACATTTAACTGTACAATGGAAGTAGGCTTGCTGTTATAGTTAAGTATCCTAACCTCCACCACAAACATCCGTCAAGAGGGCAAGTTTAGATTTAGGTGGTCGAGCTTCTTCTCGCCTCTGTAGTTTTTCAATAGCCGTTTGATCATTGAATATGGCTGACAACTAAATCCGAATAAAAGCAACTCGAATTACATGAACACTATCATATGGGTTATCAAGTCATGTAATGGTTATCAAGTCAGGACTCACCTGGTCTAACATCATGATAAACACGAACAGCAAGAAAAAACCACATAAAACGATCAGAAAGATCAGGTGGATTCTAAAGGGAAAATAAAGGAGATCGAATAGTTGACGAAAATTTGCAATTATTGAGATTTGCACTAAAGTTAAAACATTAAAGTTATTCTCAACTCATTCGGCGCCACATTTTCTCTCTCAAAAATTTCGTTTACATTTATAGCTGATGAAGCAATAAATATAAGTATAAATTAAGCATTTGCGATATACGGCCCTCGATCTGCCCCTGGTCTTTCTTGCCAAACAATAAAAGCTGCTCACAGCGGCTCACGGCGCCGAATGAGTTAAGAACCTGTATTTGGTGTGTTGAGAGCAGAGACCAAAAGATATTCTGTTGGATTCAGTTAATACGACAAAGTTCAACTGTGATAGAATTTAGCTTAATAGGTTGTGGCAACAATGTTCTTCCCATGAGGAATGTTCTTAAAGCTGGATCGATTAATCGACTTTTAGGTTAAGATCTAAATAATTTTCAAAAAGAAAATCTAAATCAATAAAGAACGGCAAAAATGAAGGCGCCTAATGTCATAAAAAATTAGTTCGACATTTTTTAAAAAGAACGGCAAAACTGCAAAAAAAAAAGAGACTTCGCATTAGGCGCCTTCCTTTTGCTGCACGGAACTGAAATAATTCGGAATATAATTCGGTTTCGAAATTGACGAATGTGTAGAAATTTATGGTGCGAAAGTAATATTCTCGAAAATTTTCAAGATGTGACTCTGAAGCATCTGAGAATGATGTCCAATCCCTGTTAGCTAAATTTGAAAGCAGGAAAAAAACGAAGACAAAGGAAAAGTGGGAAGAGTTTCGTGCGGCTAAAAGACGACGTCTAACAAGATTAGAGACGGCTTGTAAGCCGGCTTGTAAGTCTTTTGCTATGGTTGACTTCAGCTATAACAAAAACACAGACCAACCAAAAAATCATTTGTTAGAATCTGTTGCTGTTGTCAAGAGAATAAAAACGCATACTGTTATAAGTAAACAGCACACTTCTTATAAAAAATGATGTATAAATATGCAATATGCTCCTAAAATATCACTTCTTTATTGCTAGGAGAAAATAGAAATGTCGATGGCTTGTAAGCGTTTTTGTAAACCTCGTGCACATTATCGTCTCTCTCAACAACACATTTCATAACCAAGCATTCGGAAGGATTTCGGAGTCCGGAAGAAATGGTTGCACAGAAAAGAAGAAAAGCCAAACCTTATTCTTTTCCACCAAGAGTAAATTAAAGCAAACTACTGTTTTATTTTGTTATATTTGCATATATTTTTGTGCCGGTGTAAAAAGCGTTTTCTTTCACTTTGCTTTCCTATAATTTTATGCTCTTTTTACGTAAAAATAATATACTAAATTCAATTTACAAACACTTATTTTTACAAATTTTTGTTCTGATCATAATGTTGTAATGTACATTATTCATCGAGGGGCATACATGGATTTACAGAAGCTAATTTCATATTGAAGCCACTGAAAAAAGAACATGACATTTGGAAAGAATCAAATGCAACAAATGTTTAACCAATGAAATATTGATTGAGAAAAATCGAACTTTTAAATTATTTCTTTGATTGTTCTATTTCAATTAATATTAAAATCGTACCCGACTAAATTTTGACTAAATTAGTAATCCTTATCACGAAGAAGTTTTCGCAGACGTTTCTTCGTTCGAGACTTTGCAAATGTCAAATGTTAGCTTTAGATGGGTTCAATACAGTCAGTACGAAATGGTGGATTTCGTTTATGGAACTCGATAGATGAAAGTTAGCGGGTATCAGTTCCTTAGTCTTTCTGTAATCTGATTCATACTAAGAAGATGTAAACACCAGCCAGATAAACTTAAAGCCGAATCCATTAGGCGGAAAATGTCGAGGCGGGGCACAAAATGGGGGCAGAAAATACAGATGCAACGAAAAGTAGGAACCATTTCTACTTTTCGCTGCAGGAATAAAAGTCTTAACCACCTGTCGCGATAAACAAAAGAAAAGATCTCTACCTTCTGCTCTCTCTTTCTCTACGATTACAGTCAACACATTTTTTGGACCAACTCAGCATTGCAAGAAAGATGGCGTATAAGGATGCTATACCTACAGTAAGTTCAATGGATAATTGAAAATTAGTTTAATTTTAAGATAATTTAATACTAAGCGGGAGTTTCATTTTATAATAAATGTTGCATGGACAGTTTGCCAGCCTCATTAATCAAGGTAGGTACAGTGGTTACAGTGCATGCTTTTCAGGTCGTTGTGTAGACTTACAATCAATGTTTTTGATGCATCTTATAATCATATTGAACACAAACTACAACCTCTAGGACACAAGACAAATTAAATTTTAAATTTTGGTTACAATCGCCTGAGTTTTATCGTGTGGCCTTACATAAAATATCTACCACAACAAAACCGTGTTTGTTTTTTACTTTTTGAACAATTTAGCAAAAAAACGTAAAAGCAGTGCATCAGATTTGTTTCCAAAGTGGTGCCAGAGAGAATATATTCCTACGAACAACATTTGGATTGTTTCATGTTACTGCACGAGTTTGCATTTTCAGGCGATCATTATAAACAAAAATTTGCTGCTATCGCCAAAAAATGTTTTCTCCTATCTCCAAGGCTTAATAGAGATAAATCTGAGAATAGAAAAATGACAGGGAGAACAAACTAACATACTCTGAAGATGACCTGTGGAAGATGACCTGTGGAAAGTCAGCTTGAATATATAGTATTTGACTATTAAGATCAAGTCATACAGAAATGTTTAAGCTTCTGTTAATCCTTTATATAATAAAATTGTATGCCTGAACTGATGTTTTTAAAAAGAACAAACTACAGTTTCAGTCTGATCGCAAACAACAATCAACAATCAATTTGGTGAAAAGTCTTGTTGGTTCGAGTAAAAAACAAACAGAAATTATAATCACAAAATGTCACTTCTTCAGGGTGTTATAAAAACCTCCCACAGACATATAAAAGATGCAGAAAGTAACAAAACCATGTCTAACTTGCTTTCTGTGTTTTCCAGAGAACCTGATTGAATTTATAGTGACAATTTCAGTCAGGAAAGCTTTTGTTCACATAATACCATGGAAACAGTCTCCATTTTACAATTATCATTTTTTTTTTTTTTTTAAAGAAAGATATACCATAATAAAAACTTTTTTCTTGAAAATCTCAAATACAGCAAGCCGGGAGGAGAGTACAAGAGACATAAGGGAACATGAGCACATAAAATGGCAGAGTCAGAGAGTAGAGATTGGTTACAGTTCCTACCTGTATAAAATAAAAAAAGTAAAAAAGATTTCAAATTTTTTTCGCCAACACAATTATTGATCCTAAAAGGCAAAAGATGAATTTTGTGAGAAGTTCATAGAAATTGAATAACATACAAGGTTATTATCTATGGTCAATAGATATATCATCATTTGCACTCACCATGGACAATGGTGATCCATCCGTTTTATGCAACGTTTACATACTCTAAACCCCAAAAAATAATCTTAAACAGAAACACAAGTAAAAGCTGTTGTAGTTGTAAAGAAACAAAGCGACTTCTTACCTGCAGTGATGTGACCGAGGTGGTCTGTACATTTCGCATTGCTGACACAAACTCCATTCATCATTTGTCTAAGAAATTCAAATTTTCAGAGTCACAAATTTTCAAAATTGACAGTTGGCATAGCATAGCTGTTATAACACGAAATAATATTAGCACTAATTTACATTTTTTGATAAGATGCTCTAATGAAAAACCAAAAAGATGAACAAGTAAGTTGTATACCATTCCTTTTCTTTTTCTGCTTGACCTCCTTGCTTCAGAAAAGTCCACAGCAACTTCAGGTAGGGGAATATATCCTGTAACAGATGAAGAACAATTTCAAGACTGATATAGCACTAAATATTACCATCATAGCGGGACAAAATCAAGACTCATCACCTGGATCGCCTAATGATGCTTTCATGTGAGAATAGATAAGGATGAAAATGCATAAGTTGAAAACTAAAACGTGGACGCTTCCCCATAAACTAAAGAGAGAAACAGTAGATACTCTGGCTTACTCTATTATATTCATTTTAATTTAGAGGTAGATCCAGAGTATGACAAAAATTGTGGAGGAGCACATTAACATAATTTCTAGTTGGTATCAGAAATGGGATTATTTGCATGTTGTTTTTTATGCCTTAATAGCTAACATTTTCCCCTGCAAATTTTGACATCCCTCTAGATAGGTGTAGTTGGGCATTAATGTTTGGTTACCTTTCACTAAGTGTTGGAATCAATATATGAGTGATAACACAATAATCAGCATAAAACAACACCGTATATGTAACGAGAAAGCAGATAACACCACATGGATCACGCAGGAAACCCATCAGTAGATACACATTGTTACAAGTCCATGGTGAAAGACACACAATTGATTTTTTATGTGCTTCTATAAAATAAAAAACATCTATTTTCGGATCTTCTCAAATTCTCAATAAAATTTGCTATCGGTAGTAGAGATCTGTTCTTAAGTATGGAGCAAATCTAAATAAAAGATTGGATATTTTCTGGTCAATTCTTCCTTAAAATATCAGATATTATTTTAAAGAAAAGTTGGTTTGCATGAATATACAGTAAAACGGAAGACTATCATCTCTTCATCTGTCTATTCAATAAAAAGGTTGTAAAACATGGGTGTATACATAAAAAATAGTTGTGGACTCATATAAATAGTAAAACATTATCATAAATAATATATATGTAAATGCATGTGAATAAATAAATGGTAGACAAATACGTCTGATTTAAACACTATCAACACCGATGAAAAAATAAATAATTTGCCATCAATTACATGGTTGGTTTTATAACAAATTTTTCATAAATTCAAGCAAAATAAAGACCGAAATACCAATAAATACAACTAGAAATACCAAATAAATGCATTTGTTTAAAAATTATTTGTTTATTGTGTCTGTTGATATAATACAATACAGCCAAAAGAAACTTTACGCGTTCACAAAGGAATGAATTTTTAGATGAAAAGACCAAAGGTTTTCGTGTATATAGAGTTTTATCTATTATATAAAGTCATTATTAAAATCTTTTGTTTTCAAAACAATTTGTGTAGACACATGATTGAACTGAACTAAATAAACAAAAGACAGTGAACTTCTGAAGACACTAGTATCTTTTACGTGGACAAGTAAAGTTTTTTTCGGACTCTATTTCATAATGTCAGAAAACATTAATTTACCCATGCATAGGGTATAAATCCATTCTTTTCATCATCCCAAAATATACACTGTTCTGCATGATATTTACCTTTTAAGATTTCTATCACACCTGTTTGGTTGAACACACCAGTATCATCAGCCTTCCACGATGGAGCGCCGGTTTTGATAAATTGTAAAACAAGTGATTTGAAAGATTGCATGAACTTGTTATCTGTTTCACTCGGAATATATCCAGTCTTCACTTCTTTCTTATATCCATACAAAGCACTTGAATCGAAATAATGATACGCATTGTTAGCTGTGTGGTCGGAAAAAATAATTGGTTTGTATGGGGAATGCGAAACAACATATTGGTAGACGTTCTGTATTGCACCTTTTGTGAGATCAACAGCAAGTTTATTGGTCGGACAAGTGATTCGAACATCGGTTGAGATGGTTTCATAAAACTGTTGAGCATTCATAGCAAAATTTGTATCGTTTTTATACAGTATACCCCAGAGTTTTTCAAAAGCATCAGTTGAAAACGCATCAGTTCTATTTTGTAGGAAATCATAAAGATCTGTCCAAGATTTTTCACCATTAAAATGTTGCTGAGGATTGTATCCTATTTCTTGTGCTGTGCTACCGATTAAAACTGACACATTGGCTTTGGTAGAGTTCATTTGGAATAATAATTTTGGTGCCATAGGGATAACAAAGTTGTCTACAACAGCTAAAGCACCATTCAGAAGTCCTTTTGTAGGGAAATCAAATAGATTATTCATTGACCAAAATGGGTACACATGAGCAGGAATAGCTTGAAAAATTTCATATGCAGATAAAGAATACAAACATTTGTGGATGTTCTCAGATAGACGACATCTAGTTTGATTTATAAACACACGATTATCAGAGGAAGCGTCAACGTATGATTTTTCAAATTTCGGTGAGCCACTCATTGTTATTGCTCTTTGGAACAATCCATCAGCCATCGGTGATACTAACAGACCAAAAATGGATGTTCCACCTGAACTTTGACCACATATTGTTACTAAATTAGGATCACCACCAAAATTCTTTATGTTCTTTTGAACCCATTTTAAGGCTAATATTTGATCCATTAAACCATAATTACCATAAGATTCTCCTGGTACCCACAACTCTTCCAAAGTCAAAAAACCAAACGCGTTTAAACGATAGTTCATGCTAACTGAAACAACATTCATTGATGCAACAAATTCGTTATCTGGCGAATAGCCTTCTTCATCTCCACTACCAAATAACAAATTTCCACCGTGTATCCAAACAAAAACAGGTAGATTAGAAAAATAACTTATATTCGGAGTATGCACGTTCAAATACAAGCAATCTTCTGAACCATCATTTAAACCTTGAACACATTTTGATCCAGCAATTGTTGCGTTTAACGTTCCTTTCCAACAAAGTTTATTTTTCACTGGTGCTCTCCATCTCAAAGATTCTATGGGTGGTTCTGCAAATGGTATACCTTTGTAAATGTATGTTTTTGTTGAAATCCTTTTAAGATCAACATAACTGATTTGTCCAGAAACTGGTCCGCAGTCTGTCATAACTATAGAATCATGCAAAGAGTCAGAATTCTGTTTAGACAAATGATGATGCACTAACAAGGTGAATGTAATGGAAACCAGTACCAAAAATAAGATACTAAAAAGACAAATTTTTGTCTTTGTTGGATGTTTTCTTGTAATATCAGGAGTGACTTGAGACTTTGCATTAAATATGTCTATATCACTGTCAGACTCAGAAAATTGTGGTAAAACTTCATATTTTCCTTTCATTTCTAAAAATCTAAAAACCAAAACGAAGAAAGTGGAAAACAATCGTCTAATTATTATAGTTCTTTTTGCATAGATAGAAGGAATTCTTACGCTTTCTGATGCTTTGCTTCAACATACAGTACAGCTCGGAAAACAATTTACACATTTGCAAAGGAATGAATTTTTACATAAAAAGACAAAATATTTTGTGTACAGTTTTTTCTGTTATAGAAGTCATTATTAAAATCTTTTGTGTTCAACGAAATTTGTTTATACACACAATTGAACTAAACATGAAAACGATTAAACTAAACATGAAAATGCATGTTAAATAAACAAAAGACAGATAACTTCCTAAGACCATCTCTTGGTGAAAATTAAAGATCTTATGCAGAATGTAAAGTATTTTTTGGGCTGTACTGTATGAGAAAAGTACAAGCAGCGAAAAGAAAGGTAACTATGACGATCCAACACACCAAACGCTTCAGTTCATGGAACATTATACAGCCTTTTCAAACTACAAAACTGGACAAGAGCAATATTTTAAATCAAATACGCCTACCAACATTCCATCCATTCTCCATCATGTTCCCATAAACCATGAAATATTTAAAGTTGCCATAAGGATAGCTGAGAAATTCAGATTATCATCTATATCAATACTTTTTTATTCATTTGATCTATTTCTACCATAAAATTTGATCTACATTTGTCCACAAAAAGCTAAATCAGAGTTTTAATACACTAGTCCCAAATAGAAATTGCATTGTGAAACATAAGAACAAGTTCACTTAAAGTGTCTTTGATAAAATGACATCTGTTTGTAATAAGGTACTCCATTACCATAAATTTATTTTCACAAGTTCAAAACTATGCGGATTAATTTTCACGATTTTGTGAATTTTTTTTGGCTTTTCATCAAATATAATCCAAAAATCTTAAGAAGTGGCCATATGCAAAAACTATTCCACGCAAAATGTCATTTTATAAATTCTACTGCTGCGGAAGTTGGTAAGGAATTTTTTCTTGAATTTTAATATATTCTAACAGTCTTCCACCCTTTTCTCTTATTCTAATCAATGGAGAACGTTCTAAAGAGTAAGTTATTAAAAAAGTTTAGTACATTTTTTTTCATTTTTTTTTCTTTTCAAATCCCTATCCTTGTGAAATCTTTAAGGACTGGCTAATCGCAAAAATAAACCCATGCAAAACTCGTCAAATTTAACTCTCTGAAGAATTAATCCACATAACAGGTGAGTATCTGATTCTAAAACATGAAACATAGAAAAATACAAGCTCTAAATACGACACTCTCCATGAAGAAATAACCAAATAAGTGTACAGAGCATTTTCTAGTCTATATAGGCCCTTATTTGCTATGGTCTATACACATTTGTTGGTTTTTATCCATACTCCTATGTTAACAAAAGAAATTGGAAGCCATCAGAACAAGGAACACTTGCTAGAATACAGACTCTCTGATTGTCTTTTTTCTGAGAAAAACTGCCCCAAAATGTCAAAAAAAGAAGAATACTCAATCCAGAAAAAAAAGCTGGGTACTTGTTACTTGGTTTTTCCACAAATGTGTTATCAGATGCTGTAACAAGTCAGTATGAAAAACGTTAAGGAATGTGTATAGACTATAACAATTACGGGCTGGTTTATATAGGCTTATCATTTTTAAGAATATAATATAACTATAACCTGAGTTTCATCTTTATGGAGAAAATTATAAAGGATATTCTGAGTAATAGTAACCAGGCTGAAGTATATATAATCATTATTTGTGTTACATATAAAAAAAATGCACAACTCAAAGAACATTAAAATATTATTGAAATTTTTTAAAATATATTGACAATTTGTTGTGTAACCAATTATCCAAAACAATTATTAATCTAAAAAAAAGTGCTTGTCAGGAAACTTTGTAATTTTCCAAATCTCTCAAAAAGGTGTTTACAGTATATACATTTAAAGAAACTTAGGAAGCTAGTGTCAGTTATTGCAATAAAATTGAATGCAAGATCTCTCACTTTCAATTACCATCCCATCCATTACATTACATTCCACAAAGTATATACAATTTCACATGGTTACAAGATTTCTCAGGAGTTCTATAGTCCTAGTAGACGGTAACATTTAGATGAATTATGCTCCAAAATATAAAAAATAACTTTTTTTCAAAATACAAATTGATCTTTGATAAACTATTCCATGTTAAACAAAACTATATTTTTATTCATTGATGTCAATTACTTTTTGTTTCGGTAAGATTCAAGATAAAAACTAGTCTAAGTTTTGAGCTTAATTTATACAATAGTTTACCGTCTAACAGGATCTTTACACCGTAATTTTGTAAATAAATACCTAATTCCTAAATAACAAAATATAAAATATTGCAAATAAAAAAATATCAATGTATTTATTTTCGGTTAACAACATGTTGAGTAAATAACGGAACGGTACCAAGTGACTGAAGTTATAAAATTCTGTGTAAGGGGATTTTATAACTGCAAGTTGTAAGTATTCGTAAAGCGAATATACTCCATCCACCCGCCCTTTCATTATGAATCCAGTAATTCAAGTAGCAGAGATATAGACTTTGTATTTATTCAACGACATCATTAACCTTACATGCTGTTCAACGCGCTTCACTATTTAAGAAAAATGGAGTTAAAAGGAAAATAAATGAAGTTATTTTTGTTTCAGATTTATTGAATTAAAAAATAACCCTGTTTATATAATTCATGCTGGTGAAAGGGGATTATAAGTTTGCCAGGAAAAAATAAAATTCTTCTGCAAAAAATCTTCTATAATGCTATACTTAATTTTAACTGTCAGATCTAAGATAAACACATCAGGAAAGTCTCCTACCTTAAAATGATGTTTATGGCTGAGTCTTACTTATTTTTTTTATGAAAATAAGGCAATTCATTGTCATAAGAATGAAATTTTGCAAAATTATCTTTAATGGATTAATTTTTGCAAGGATTAAATTTCGCAGACGGCAAATTTTTCAATATTTTGCACGGGTTCAATTTCCCAGTCACAAAATTAGTTTAAGGGGAAAAACACACATGGTCTCTCAAAGCATATTTCACGTGGATTAAATTTCACGTTTTTTATATATATGCAGATATATTTTGCAGAAAATGACCAAAATCTGCAAAATCCATGAAATATATATGTATAAAGTATACATATTGAACTTTTAGGTTAAATAATGTCTTTTTTGCAAAATAAGTGAAATTTAATTTTGTCTGAAAGAATAAAAAAATAAAAGTTTATTTGCCAACAAAAAATTGGAGAAATCCATGGAATGGCTACAAAAAATTTTAACATCCATTTATACATAAATAAAGAAGGTTCTACTTCCATTCCTGTAAATTGATAAACACATTTGTTATGAGATCATAACAGATTCTAAATATATTTTTTTATCAATACTCAGAAAATGTTTTAATTAATCCAAACGTAAGGTAAAAATCCATTTTGTTTATCACTCCAAAACTGACATTGTCGGCCATGGTAGTCATCTTGTACATGAACTTCAGCATCAGATTGATAAACACCTGTCTTACCAGCAGACCATTTATCAGCATCTAAGTTTCCATGTAACATAAACCACTTAAAACTTTTCCGTAGATTTTTAATAAAAAGACGATCTTTTGGAGTAATGACATAACCATATGGTAGAAATGCTTTTAAACCAAATAAAGCCATGGCATCCCACACATGAAATGCATGCCAGGCACCATGTTTTACAAATGGTAGCCTTACTGGTTTCTCCGGCGCATATTCCACAACGTATCTGTAGATCTTATTCTTTTGGCTTTTGGCAAGATCTTTAGCAAGTTTATTAGCTGGGCACGTACAACGAACGTCAGTTGTTATTGTTTCAAACAACAACTGAGCAGAAGTGTTGTATGAAGTTGAGAATGTCGCATTTGCGTACAAGTTATTCCAAACATGAGCGATGAAAGTCTTATTAAAGTCATCAAGACGTTCCTTAAAGAAACCATGAAGCTTATACCAGCCATTACCATCAGTAAACATGTGCTTAGGCCCAAATCCAGCTTCTTGTGCCGTGTTGCCAATCAATACTGAAACATTTTTGTGAATGTTTAGAACGGAAAAATCTTTAGGAGGTACCTTGACAACAATGTCATCAACAACTATCAAGGCACCATATAGTTGTCCTTTTGTTGGAAAATCAATTAAGTCAGACATATCCCAGGCTGGATATTCACCAACAGGCAGAGATTGTAACACTTCCACTGGTTTCATATTATAAAGACACTGTCGCAGCTTCTCTCCGCGTTCCATATCTCTGCATTTTCCTGATAATTTAACGAACTTGAAATTGTCTATTGATGCATTTTTGTAACTCATCTCCAATTTTGGTGAACCACTTATAGGAATAGCTCTATGAAACAATCCATCAGTGATCGGTGAAGCTAACAGACCAAAAATGGATGTTCCACCCGAGCTTTGACCACTAACAGTCACCAAATTAGGATCACCTCCAAAATTTCGGATGTTCTTTTGTATCCATTTAAGAACTAGTATTTGATCCATCAAACCATAATTACCATAAGATTCTCCTGGTACCCATAACTCTTCCAAAGTCAAGAAACCAAATGCATTTAAACGATAGTTCATGCTTACGCCTACTACATTCATTGAAGTCACAAACTCACTATCTGGATGATAACCATTCTGACTTCCATTTCCACTCATCAAGTATCCTCCATGAATCCACACAAACACAGGCAGATTTGCCATTCTATTTAATGATGGTGTGTAAATGTTTAAGAACAAACAATCTTCAGAATCGTTATGATCTCCTTGAACACATTGTGTACCAAATGTATTAGCAGTATATACACCATCCCAACAATCGCTTGGATTCTCACTCAAACGAACAGGTGCTCTCCATCGTAACTCTCCCACAGGAGGTTTTGCGTAAGGAATACCTTTGAAAGTGAAGGCTACTTTCTCTTGGACAACTTCTTTAGTACCAGCAACCATACCACATTCGGTATGGACAGGTTTTGTGATTGTGCTGGTTGTGTGGAATGTTTTGTCAGATTTCACATGAATAGTAGTATACACTGCAACAAACACTATGAGAGCCAAAATAACAAAACCAACAACAGCCTTGCCTAGCCTTTTAACTCGTGCATTTCTATCATATTTTGGTTTTAAATTTGAATCATAGATGTCAACATCGCTGTCAGTTTCTGCATCGTTCAGAAGTGGATGGTAATGAACGTTTTTAGCCATTCTACATTTTAAAAATATTAAAAGCAAAATTAAACACAACAAAACAGAAAATTAACAATGATTTCATGAACAGTAAGTAAAAGGTAATCCAACATTTTCATAGAAATAATTACAGGCTTACACATGTAACTGTGCAATGCTAAACTTGAACCAACCTTTATGCAATTGACACAAAAAAAAAACAGGGAAGTTATGCAGCTGCTGTGATAGGAAATCTTAAAATATTACAGAGGTTTAATTACATTACTTTGCACAACAAGAAATCATCTCAATAAACTTAAAAAAGTAGAAATTCATGACTTTCTGATATCATGTAAAACTAAGTTTGAATTTAAAACACACAAATACAACATGGTAATTTCAGAAGCCTGACACCCATACATAAACAGTCAAGCTTCCAAAATAGAAATGAAAGCAAAATAATGCTTAAGTACATCCTGAAAGAAACTTTATGTGTCTGTGTAAAATAATAGCTTTCATGGAGAGTATTTAGTTTATTTAACAGGGATTTCATGTTTCATGTTCAATCACATGTTTAAACAAATTTGCTTAGAACACAATAGATTGTAAGTGACTTCATGTAACCAAAGTTCCATAGAATAAACAACTGGTTAGGAATTTAAAAACATCAGCAAAAGAAAAGTGTGTAGATGATTAATCAGACTTTTTTCTCAATTTTGTGCATCGATATTGTCACATGACTGACATTAACTATTGTTTTGCAAATGCTTCAAATCAGCTGATAAAAAATTATATCAAATATTTGAAATGACTCAACCGACTGGTGTGAAGTGTAATGTGAGCAACCGACTGGTGTGAAGTGTAATGTGAGCAACCGACTGGTGTGAAGTGTAATGTGAGCAACCGACTGGTGTGAAGTGCAATGTGAGCAACCGACTGGTGTGAAGTGTAATGTGAGCAACCGACTGGTGTGAAGTGTAATGTGAGCAACCGACTGGTGTGAAGTGTAATGTGAGCAACCGACTGGTGTGAAGTGTAATGTGAGCAACCGACTGGTGTGAAGTGTAATGTGAGCAACCGACTGGTGTGAAGTGTAATGTGAGCAACCGACTGGTGTGAAGTGTAATGTGAGCAGAAACAACAGTTGATTTATTTTAAATAATTTCCTAACCAAATATTTTATTTTGATCAATTTTGCTAACAGATACCATTGCATGCAAAACCTTTTGTTTTTGTGGAAAAATTCATTCCTTCATGAACGTATAAGTTTTCTATCAGACTGTATTGTAGGTACTAATATAGGATGAATTGTATATGAATATATAAATATATTCAAGAAATTAGAAAGTATACATTGATCATAAATTTTATATTCTTTCAACCACAAAAGATTTGGTGAACAGGAAACTATTTCCTTGTGATAAGTGATTTTTAGAACAAGAATTGGATATAATGGCTTTACTAGAAAGAGGCAAGAATCTGCAGTCAAAAATATCTTCATCAATCCAATGAATACCAAAGAAGCTCCATGCATATCAAATGAAGACAGCAAGTCATGTATAATAATCTGAGGAATAATATAAAAATAACTTCCATATAAATTGTAACAAAATAACAATAGAATTTTGTCTCGTAAAAAATTATCAGAGAGAAACAGGTGGCTTAAAAGAATTTCATCCACAAAAGAGGATTTAATAATATATATATATATAAAAGTAATGTTGCATAAAATAGATAGATGGTTACACAAAATAGTTAGTCAAAATAAGTTTTTTAATAATAGATATTAAGGTTCTTCATATCATTCTCATTAAGTTTTATGCAATAATAAAAAGTAATTTGTAATATAGAAGATGTAATAAATAATATAGAAGATATAACTAATAACTAATCATAATAAGAACACATCCTAATTAATCCATGCATAGGAAACATATCCATTTCTCACATCATTCCAAAATGAACACTGCTTCTCATGATAATCTCCAGATAAAATATCAACATAACCATTCTGTTTAGAAACGCCAGTTTTTCCAGAAGACCAATCAGAATTAGCTGGGTGCCCATACATCATAAAATGCTTAAGGTTATCACTAAGTGACTTCTTGAACTGCAAATCATACGAAGAAGGGATGTATCCCAACATTTTTACAACTTTGAAATTGAAAAGTGCATATGCATCCCACATATGAAAAGCATGTCGTGCAGGAAAGCCAAAGATATTGATGGGATGACTTGGCATCTCCTCCACGACATATCGATAAACTGTATGATGCTTGCTTGACTGGAAATCTTTCGTCAACACATTAGAAGGACAGTTAACACGAACATCAGATGAAATGGTTTCATGCAAGTACTCTGGTTTATAATCAACTGAAATATTATGATAAAGATCATCAAGAACAATAGATATATGTGCAGGTGAAAAGGCATCAAGTCTCTCTTTCAAATAGGCTCTATACTGGCTAAGGGGCTTATCAATAAAATCATTTATCGGATACAATCCAATTTCTTGAGCAGTACTTCCAACCAATATTGACACTTTTTTTTCCCCTCTGAATTTGCACAAACTCAACTCCTTAGGAGGCCTTTGAATTACGACTGGGTCAACCACAGCAAGAGCACCATCTAATAACCCTTTAGTAGGAAAGTCTAGTAAATCCTCCATTGACCAATTGGGGTATGTATCATATGGTATTGCATTCAAAACCTCTGCAGCAGACAAATTATATAAGCACTGTTTAATTTCTCCAGCACTGACTAATGATTTACATATAGTTTGATTTATAAACACACGATTTTCAGAGGAAGCATCCACGTACGATTTTTCAAATTTTGGTGAACCACTCATTGGTATTGCTCTATGAAACAATCCATCAGCCATTGGTGATGCTAACAGACCAAAAATGGATGTTCCACCTGAACTTTGACCACATATTGTTACTAAATTAGGATCACCACCGAAATTTTTTATATTCTTTTGAACCCACTTTAAGGCTAATATTTGATCCATTAAACCGTAATTACCATAAGATTCTCCTGGTACCCACAATTCTTCCAAAGTCAAAAAACCAAATGCATTTAAACGATAGTTCATACTCACAGCCACAACTCCCATTGAATGTACAAATTCTTTATCTGGTGAGTAACCCAAATCACTTCCATTTCCAATAATTAAACTACCACCATGTATCCATACAAAAACAGGAAGATTCTTATTTTCATCTAATGTTGGTGTGAAAACATTAAGATATAAGCAATCCTCATTCGTAGTTGTTAAATTACCCATCCTTTGAGCACATTGATTTCCAAATGATGTGGCTGCATATTCACCTGTCCAGCATTGCGATGGCACCTTACTTAAAGCATTTGGTTCCCGCCAACGCAATTCATTAACAGGGGGTTTTGCATAGGGAATTCCTTTAAATGCATATGTTTCCACTTCTTTGTTATTAGCCACTAATGTTTCCACGATACCAGTAATTTTTCCACAGTCTGTCATGACAGCAGATGTAAGAACATAGCCAGTGTCACTTGATTTCGAGTAATATAAATAAATTAATCCTGACATAATGATCAAGAAGACAAAGACAACAACAATCAATGCTGTAAACTTCCGTTTCCTCCTGGAACAAAATTGTGTACATTTTCCGGCCTTGACATTCACTTGCTCATCTGCATTAACTGACGGATTAACTTCAAAATCAGTATCAGCTGATCTCCAGGAAACTTGATCATAATGTTTCGTATAATTCAATTTTGGTGTTTTATCTTTCATTAAAGGGATCTTATCAGATTTAGAAGTTTGTGTCATAACTGGTAGGAATTTTGCTTCGAGCTATAAAACAAAATGGAATTTAGAATTTTATAAAAACATAAGGTAGATCATATATTTTCGTCACATAAACTTCAGTATCAAATAAGTGAAAAAAGAAACCTAATTCACATTCAAAATGATGTAAGATATGAAATACGGTATCAAAACAACATTAGTTATAAATATAAAAACATTTCTTTCCTTTGAAGATTAGCATATACACCATATACACCTTCCCAACAATCACTTGCATTATCACTCAAACGAACAGTAGCCCTCCATCGAAACTCTTTCACAGGAGGTTTTCCATAAAGAATACTTTTGAAAGTGAGGGCTACTTTCCCTTGGACATCATCTTTAGTACCGGAAACCATACGCCATTCAATATGGGCAGGTTTTGTGATTGTGCTGGTTGTGTGGATTATTTTGTCAGATTTCATATGAATAGTAGAGAGTCTGCTAAATTGCCTGGGTTTCGTAGATATTGTGGGTTGCGTTGGTAAAAAATTGGCATGGGTCCAAATTTGGGCATGGGTCAAATTATTTATATTTTTTTTTTTAAAAACATGAATCAAAACTTTAACACATTTAGTGCCGATGGAAATTTCAATATCTACAAATTTGAATTCTTTATCATGACAATTGTGTCGTAACATAAGAAGTTGCGGCACTGAGAACACAGATGCAAGGGATACTTATGTCAAAGTTTCATGCAGGTACAATGACAGAAATATACAAATATAATTATGTGTTTGTTTAATTTTTACATTCAAAATATATCCTACTATTTTGATTGTATTAAAGCATCAACCATATTATTTTTGTCCCGGAACTGGACAGAGACACATTTTTTAAAATAATCACCTTTAGAAAGAAACAGAAACCTTGAAATTTCCTTAAAATTTAGATTCTTCTGGTGTAACATCGTTCTTGAAAAACAAGTCTAATAGTGTTGGTGTTTTGACATTACACCATTTTGGTATCTTGTTAAAAAGTAACTTGCTATAGGACAAAAAATTACTTCAATGGAAGAAAATGTTGAGGTAAATTCTTATGTATGTGAAGAGCAGAATAAAAGAAGCAGGGGTGTGACTGATCAATTTCGATTGGAAAGATTCAAACGATTTGAACGATTGTACGTGAAGGTGCATTGAGAATTTAAACATAGGGTTTAATTCAAAGATGCGTGTAAAATGAGTGTATTAGTCACGGGTAGATGTTGTTCTATGATTTTTGCAAACACAGACAGAAACAGATTGATTGAAAATCTGGAACAGATTACTCTAAAACATATTTTGGGACCGAAATGCTCTACATAGACTTCATGGTTTAGCACTTAGTGATAGTTCAAATCATATAAGTACCAGTAC
Source organism: Turritopsis rubra (assembly GCA_039566895.2). Classification (NCBI taxonomy): domain Eukaryota; kingdom Metazoa; phylum Cnidaria; class Hydrozoa; order Anthoathecata; family Oceaniidae; genus Turritopsis; species Turritopsis rubra. Next base: position 10,554,613 of record CM077628.1, read on the forward strand.
ATTGTCCTAGTAATAACATGACTCCTAATAACTCCTTTTTCTCATCTCGTGAAATGATTTCGATTGTTGATAGGTGAAGAATGAAGTGTAGTAAACAACAGGTCTCAACAAATTTTTAAGACTCACGACCCACAATACCGATGCAATTTAGCAGACTCAACAGTAGTATACACTGCAACAAACACTTTGAGAGCCAAAATAATAAAACCAACAACAGCCTTGGCTAGTCTTTTAACTTGCGCATTTCTTTCATATTTTGGTTTTAAATTCGAATCGTATGTCAACATCGCTGTCAGTTTCTGTATCATTCAGAAGTGGATGGTAATGAACGTTTTTAGCCATTCTACATTTTAAAAATATTAAAAGCAAAATTAAACACAACAAAACAGAAAATTAACAATGATTTCAAGAACAGTAATTAGAAGGTGATCCAATATTTTCATAGAAATAATTACAGGTTTACACATGTAACTGCGCAATACCAGTTATTGCGGTGTATTAAAAGGATAGAGGCAGAGTAATAAAAAAAATACAACTAAACTTCTCTATAGTGGATATGCTATGTAGCAGACACCGTGTTGTATAGGATACCATTATTTGGTCCTGATTCTATATTGAGAGGTTTAATTGCATTACTTTGCACAACAAGAAATCTCAATAAACTTAAAAAAGTAGAAATTCATGACTTTCTGATATCATGTAAAACTAAGTTTGAATTTAAAACACACAAATATGATATGGTAATTTCAGAAGCCTGTCACACATAAATACACATAAATAGGCTTATGGAGTTAATATTGGCAACATTATTCTGTTAATACCTTTGATAAATCCTTCTTACTTTAATTAAGTTTCATAAAGGGAATCTTCAGTTATGGAAATTTTCATAGGGATGCCTTTTTTTCTGAATCACCCTGCAATAGCTTTCATGAAAAGTATTTTGTTTATTTGACAGGAGATTTCATGTGCAGTTCAATCACATGTTTAAACAAATTTGCTTAGAACACAATAGATTGTAAGTGACTTCATGTAACCAAAGTTCCATAGAATAAACAACTGGTTAGGAATTTAAAACATCAGCAAAAGAAAAGTGTGTAGATGATTAATCAGACTTTTTTCTCAATTTTGTGCATCAAAATTGTCACATGACTGACATTAACTATTGTTTTGCAAATGCTTCAAATCAGCTGATAAAAAATATAGAGAAAATGTCAAACGACTCAACCAACTGGTGTGCAGAGTAATGTGAACAGAAGCAACAGCTGATTTTAAATAATTTCCTAACCGGTTATTTTATTCTGATCAACTTTACTAACAGATACAATTGCATACAAAACCCTTTGTTTTCGTGGAAAAATTTCTTTCAGACTCACTGTATTGTAAGTACTTATTAGAATATATGAATATTCAAGAAATTAGAAAGTATATGTTGATCATAAATTCTAAATGACCAGAAGCTTCATGCTTTTAGAAGAAAGTATGAATCGAAAAGACTTTCTTATTTCCATATATTCAACTGTACTAACAAACAGTCATCATCAGGGTGAATAAAGACAGCAAGGCATGTATAATAATCTAATGAATAATATAAATATAACTTCTGCATAAACTTTTATAAAAAAAACAAAAATATATTGTCGCATAAAAAAATTGTCAGAAGGAAACGATTGGCTAAAAAGACTTTTATCTACAAAAGAGGATTCAATAAAAAGTAATGTGGCATAAAATAGATAGATGGTTGCAGAAATAGTTAGTCAAAATAAGTTTTTTAATAATTGATATTAAAGTTCTTGACATCATTCTCATTAAATTTTGTGCAATAATAAAAATATGTAATTTGTAATATAGAAGTTTGTAATAAATAATTAATCATAATAAAAAACATCCTAATTAATCCATGCATAGGAAACATATCCATTTCTCACATCATTCCAAAATGAACACTGCTTCTCATGATAATCTCCAGATAAAATATCAACATAACCATTCTGTTTAAAAACGCCAGTTTTTCCAGAAGACCAATCAGAATTAGCTGGGTGCCCATACATCATAAAATGCTTAAGGTTATCACTAAGTGACTTCTTGAACTGCAAATCATACGAAGAAGGGATGTATCCCAACATTTTTACAACTTTGAAATTGAAAAGTGCATATGCATCCCACATATGAAAAGCATGTCGTGCAGGAAAGCCAAAGATATTGATGGGATGACTTGGCATCTCCTCCACGACATATCGATAAACTGTATGATGCTTGCTTGACTGGAAATCTTTCGTCAACACATTAGAAGGACAGTTAACACGAACATCAGATGAAATGGTTTCATGCAAGTACTCTGGTTTATAATCAACTGAAATATTATGATAAAGATCATCAAGAACAATAGATATATGTGCAGGTGAAAAGGCATCAAGTCTCTCTTTCAAATAGGCTCTATACTGGCTAAGGGGCTTATCAATAAAATCATTTATCGGATACAATCCAATTTCTTGAGCAGTACTTCCAACCAATATTGACACTTTTTTTTCCCCTCTGAATTTGCACAAACTCAACTCCTTAGGAGGCCTTTGAATTACGACTGGGTCAACCACAGCAAGAGCACCATCTAATAACCCTTTAGTAGGAAAGTCCAGTAAATCCTCCATTGACCAATTGGGGTATGTATCATATGGTATTGCATTCAAAACCTCTGCAGCAGACAAATTATATAAGCACTGTTTAATTTCTCCAGCACTGACTAATGATTTACATATAGTTTGATTTATAAACACACGATTTTCAGAGGAAGCATCCACGTACGATTTTTCAAATTTTGGTGAACCACTCATTGGTATTGCTCTATGAAACAATCCATCAGCCATTGGTGATGCTAACAGACCAAAAATGGATGTTCCACCTGAACTTTGACCACATATTGTTACTAAATTAGGATCACCACCGAAATTTTTTATATTCTTTTGAACCCACTTTAAGGCTAATATTTGATCCATTAAACCATAATTACCATAAGCTTCACCTTTCACCCACAACTCTTCCAAAGTCAAAAAACCAAATGCATTTAAACGATAGTTCATACTCACAGCCACAACTCCCATTGAATGTACAAATTCTTTATCTGGTGAGTAACCCAAATCACTTCCATTTCCAATCATTAAATAACCACCATGTATCCATACAAAAACAGGAAGATTCTTATTTTCATCTAATGTTGGTGTGAAAACATTAAGATATAAGCAATCCTCATTCGTAGTTGTTAAATTACCCATCCTTTGAGCACATTGATTTCCAAATGATGTGGCTGCATATTCACCTGTCCAGCATTGCGATGGCACCTTACTTAAAGCATTTGGTTCCCGCCAACGCAACTCATTAACAGGGGGTTTTGCATAGGGAATTCCTTTAAATGCATATGTTTCCACTTCTTTGTTATTAGCCACTAATGTTTCCACGATACCAGTAATTTTTCCACAGTCTGTCATGACAGCAGATGTAAGAACATAGCCAGTGTCACTTGATTTCGAGTAATATAAATAAATTAATCCTGACATAATGATCAAGAAGACAAAGACAACAACAATCAATGCTGTAAACTTCCGTTTCCTCCTGGAACAAAATTGTGTACATTTTCCAGCCTTGACATTCACTTGCTCATCTGCATTAACTGACGGATCAACTTCAAAATCAGTATCAGCTGATCTCCAGGAAACTTGATCATAATGTTTCGTATAATTCAATTTTGGTGTTTTATCTTTCATTAAAGGGACCTTATCAGATTTAGAAGTTTGTGTCATAACTGGTAGGAATTTTGCTTCGAGCTATAAAACAAAATGGAATTTAGAATTTTATAAAAACAAAAGGTAGATCATATATTCTCGTCACATTAACTTCAGTATCAAATAAGCGAAAAAGGAAACCTTTAAATTCATGTTGAAATTGCTGCAAGATATGAAATACAATATCGAAACAATATTACAATAAAATATAAAAACATTTCTTTCATTCAAAGATTAGATAAAGAAAGATGAAAAAGCACTACATTATGTAGCTCCCAAACAACGGAGTATATTCTCATCATGCAACAAACTTTTCGAAAAATTATGAGATAAAACCGGAACAGTTAGAATAGCAAAGTAGATACTGAGAAAACAACCACTGTAATTGTCTCATTCATTTATTTATTTTCTTTCCCGTTTATTTCCCTTGATGTTACTTGTAATATTTTCATATACACTACATCATGATGCAACCCAACTCTGATAATTAGTTGATTATTAAACATAACAATAATATATTCTCGCATGGGGGAACGAAAAATGTCTCATAGATGGTACTCTGCAATCAAAACAGGGATTAAAAAGGAAGTTTGAAGCTCCAAGGCCAATCTTTTCGTTCCAGTATTAAATAAATTTTTTGCAATAACAGCAACTTCATTTCATTGATGTTTTTTGTTTTCAGATTTGTTTAAAGGGGTTTGAGACTCCTCTTGAATCTAACCCCAATTATTTTATTAAGTGTCATTTCAAATTTAAACTATTGGGTCAACATTATTACTTCCTGTAAGTTTCCAATCTAAATGTTTATTCACTAATTAATTCATTGTTTCATTTTTAGGGGTGATGTACTTATTGTTCTGCATATTTACCAAAATCTGTAGAAAATAAAAGAACAGAGAAAAACATTACTCAGGTCATTCCAACAACACCGCCATCTTGAGCTGCTTCATTTCTCAACAGGGGAATGGTATATAGAGGCACTAAAACGTCGAGTATTTAGAGTTAGCTAGCTATGGTAGAATCATTAACATGATAAAAATGGATTGATTATGTTCTATACTTGACAGTTGTTGGTTGTATTTTAAAAAACCTAAAATATATTATGATATGATATGAAGTTTCTGAAAAAATCAATAGAAAATTTGTAAAAAATCATCCATTAGCGTCAATTAAACACTAAGTTTGGAACAAAAAACAGCAAGTGTGTAACCCCTTAATTTAGTGACGAGAATATAGCTGACGAGAATATAGCTGACAAGAATATATGGTCCTTCCTTACACATTCTTCTCAAACGGTACTATTGGAAACACTTTCCTTATCTGTAAATAAAATTTGAGACCTATTGGGAAATAATTTGCAGAAAAGAGAAAATCAATATATAAGGATTTTGGATTTACACAACTATATAATATATTATGGAAGGGAAATTAAAATAAGTTCCTGAATTCCAGATAAAGAAAATCTGATTAAGAAATTCTTTCCATGTGTGGGAAAAATATTGCAGTTTTAGAAGAATGTGCCCTCTGTTTACAAGCAATAATAATCATCAGGAAGTCTTTTTTGAAATATAATTCCAATGTAATTTTGTACTTAGCTAAAGGAAAAAGCATTAAAAAAAGGAAAAACACCATCCATGGAATTAAGAGTGAGTTGCTAAGGCTCTTTAAGAGAATTTATATTATCGCAAAGTCATCCATCTATAGTTATTTATAAATAACTAGCTACTACATACGCTAGCTAGCTAACCATACCATGAAATATAAGAAGAAAAGAAATTGTTTAAAGAAAAACCTTTACAGCTAGCTTACAAAGGCCATTCAAGTACAAAATTACGTTGGAATATATTTCAAAAGACTTCTTGATGATTATTATTGCTTGTAAACGAATCTATCTTTACTTTCATTAGATTTTAGAACTTCTTCCGCTCCCCCTTTCTGCCTACAGAAACAAGAAGATGTAATATCAAATCCATACTTTTGCTGCGCAATTGTTCAAGTGGAGGCTATTTCACAAAATAAATGTCATCGTAGCACTTCTCCTTTGTGATCATTTATGTTTATTGATTTCATTGATTTCATTGTGAGGAAAAAAATATAAACAAAACGCTTCAACACTTGCGTTTGAGTTGAAAATTAATTTTCGCGCAATATTTTTTTGCTAATTGATGTCTCTCAAACAAAATTTTTAAAGATTTATTTTTGCAAATGGAGAATCTCTCAATTATATATCAATGTTATTATCAAAACGATCACCATCCGCTGCTGCTACCCATTCATACATACCAGTGCATACAGGAGGGGTGTCGGGGTGCTTTTATTTGTGTTCATAAGATATTTTATGCAATTTAGGATGACCCATAATTGGCAAAAATTCTGGTGGTGCACATGCCAAATTTTTACTAATTCAATTTCCGCGCGCGTTTATATACATTCTATCTCTATCTGTCTAACGCCTAACTAACAGTCTTTTGCTGTTTTCGGATATCATCACATATAGGATTTCGGATTTAGGGCATCTTGTTTATAAATGTAATGATAAACAGCAGACTCAAATATCTGTGCTGCATAGGAAGATTTTATCTATAAAAACTCGTTTTAAAATATACAGATTTTTTATGTGTTTTGTTCTTTTTAAATTTTATAAACTATTTCAGCAAAATATGAACATATACCATGTGACCATATACCATGTGACCATATACCATGTGACCATATACCATGTGACCATATACCATGTGACCATATACCATGTGACCATATACCATGTGACCATATACCATGTGACCATATACCATGTGACCATATACCATGTGACCATATACCATGTGACCATATACCATGTGACCATATACCATGTGAAAAGTCAACCGATTTTATGTTGTTTCTGTACTGACCATTCGCATTAGCTGAAGCTTTGGGAAGAAGTAGAAGAAGAAGAAGAAGAAGAAGAAGAAGAAGAAGAAGAAGAAGAAGCATTTTAACTTCTTACAGACATATCTCCGGTTAATACGTAGTCTTGTAATCTCAACGTTAAGAGCATTTTTTGGTCGAAGAAATTTAAGTCATAAGATTCAAAGCAAGAAAAGAGAAACTTAAAAATATGAAGAAAACTAATCGATCGTCATCTTTAGTACACAAAAAGTGCCCAGAATGCAATAATGAAGAAACGTCCAATGCTCTTTGTTTTTTCTTTTCTGTTTTGGCAAAGTGAAGTTTTGTGTTGTCAATTCTAGGGACTTTATTTGGTATTTGTGATTCATCTCATTCAGCAAACAGAAAAATATTTCATCAGGAATTATTCAGTTAGGAATTATTCATCTAAATTAGATGTATCTTTTTTGCAATGAATTTTCAAAAATATCTGAATAAATAAATCAATGATTACTGAAAGAAATTTTTCATTTTATAACTTATTGTACAATTTTTAGCGCCCGTCCTCTTCTTTTAAATGTGCCGTGGGCGTCTGGAACTTTAGATTTTGATACACAGCTCAATTAGGTCATTTAATTTTCCTTTTTTCCAGTAGAGTTGTTTGTCTTAAAATAAAAAATAGAACATTTCTATGCCAAAAATATTGCCATAAGTTTTAATTAAAAAAACAGGGCGTTTAATAGAGGGCGGGGTTTAATGACACACTACGAGTTTTGCGAAACTTTTTTGATCTGCAAGACAATTTCTGATCTTAAAGTAGTTTGAACTCAGTTGGTTTCCTCCTCAAAGATCAATGCGGGAATTGTTAAAGCCTCTGGGCTTCTAGTTATATTTTGCTACACACAATCTCGCAATTTTCAATCTTCACCCCAATTTGTAATTCCCGCCCCAATTTGTAATTCCCGCCCTAATTTGTAATAAGGAACGCTTAGGGAGTGTAGTACTTATGACCTAATAGCACTTTTTCAAAAATGCCGCAGTAGAAAGAAATTGAAATTTGGCAAATAGACTTAGGGACGAATCTTGATGACAAGACCTATATGTGGTACGGATGACGTCGCGATGTTTTCATAGGTCTTTCTTAAAAATACTACTTTACGCAAAAGAACATTTGAAATTTGAAAATCTGCAAAAAGATAAAGGATTTTATCTGGACTCAAATGATATGTTAATCAGTTTACAATGATTACAATACATTACAGACATTAAGCACGATCTCCAACACACCATGTTCAGCAGTAGAACTTCATTCGTTATCTTCGCATATATAAAACAGAAATGTCTAGAACCAGGATCTAGAATCAGTCTCAACAACAAATTTATGCTTTGTCTTTCGAGTCTAGATAAATGACTTTTCGAAGAATGATATTTTCCCAGTTCTGTTAAGTATTCGGAACGCCATCTTTCCCAGATATCAGATAATAACTTTGATCGATATTTAATTCGTCTGTTCGTTCCATGAGGATTCAGATCGTTGATAACAGAGTTACTAGATGCATATATACGATCATCCGCAAATGAGATGATTCGGAGTGAGCCGTGGTGCACTAATCTCGTCGTAATTATACGTGAGCGGGTGATTGTTGATAACCATTTCGATTTCAGACAATTGTGTAAGAAGTTCATTAAATGAAACTCTAGCTTTGAATAAAAGGTTTTTAAGACATCTTTTAACGGATTTGAGAAGTCTTTCGAAGAATCCTCCCTGCCAATATTAAACGTCCACTTGATATTATTCGAAAATGCGAATAGTTGGGTGTTTTAGAGATAAATGCTTTGCCATTGTCCAATATGATCATATCAGGCGCCCCATGACGGGAAATAAAACGTTTTAGAAGTCCAATACATTCTTTGCTTGAAGAGTCGACGAGTAAATCTAGATAAACGACTGTGCTAGTTGCACACGTTATCTGATCCAAGTTTTAAACATTTCATCACTTTTACCAGAGATATTTTTAATGAAGATAGGACCAGCGTAGTCCAGTCTGATGTTGCAGAAGGCACGACTATCCGTCAATCGGGATACTGGTTGTGATCAGGATATCTATACGGATGTCCTTCAAATATCCGGCATAAATGGCGTTTACCTTGGTGTTCGATCTCTCCAGCAACAGGCATACTGGACACTTTCGAGATCGTAACTAAATTAATCGGAGGACTTCCGAAGGCATACTGGGATTTCCTTTCTTCGGAGGTTTTTCTTCAACTCCTGCTTTCCTAACAAAGTTGTCACTGGCAAACGATTCGGCCAATTTTCCACAGGTGTGTCCAAAGATCATTAATTGATAACCCGTGTAAAGTACGGAACCAATTTCCATTTTCCAAAACTGGAATTTTTTCTGATTTCAATCACTCTATTTTGGACAAAGGTGTTGTTTCTGGTCCATGAAAACACAATTGCTGAATCGGTCCAAAATTAAAAATCATTAATCGTAAATGGATCATTCGGATCCTTAATGAAGTAAAATCTGTCAATAGAAAAGGTGCTTGAAGAGAGACGAAACGATAGAATATCACTCACTAGCTAAATCATCTTGAAGTTCTTCTTTCCCAGGTGTAGTTTCAAAACACACACTTTTGGAGGAACACTTTCATTTTCACCACTATTGAATTGACAAGTTCGAGAGGGTCATACCATAGAAATACGTATTTCTTCTCGTATTTCTATGGTCATACACACTGGCATTGAAATGTTACAATTTCGTTTAACGTTTAGATCAATTGCGGCTACTGCTCATAATTAAGTTCAAGTTGAAATGGAAGATCAGGCAAATCTTCTCTCTCCAACACGCAGAAGGAGAGTTTAAAATATAGTCAATATCTTTGAAAGGCAAACATTAAACTAAAGCCACCACGAATTTGAAAATACGGTTTGGTTGACCACTGTCGGGATGGCAGGAGATTTGTTTGTTTTTCTAAGAGGACTGTATATATATTCCTAAACAAAACAACTTATAAAAGTATACAAGAGAGTCCGGTGATTCCCGCACACCTTGTAAAAAGAATATACCAAATGTCTAAAGTATTGGAAAGAAGCCTGCAAATTATCAAATGCCTAAAAAAATTTTGGGTTACGGTTTTGGGGACTGGACATATGGCTCTTATTTCCCAACCGCCTGGGAATTTCGATTTAACAATGCATTGGTTAACGATATGCGTTAGTGGAGATACACTTTGATCTTTATTTTGGAAACCAGACTGGTATCCTGGAATGCTCGTATGTTTGAGTAATTGCATTGTCTTTAAGCCACGTTCCGGACAGAGTCATGATATCGAACTGGTGTTTATTAAGCATAGCCTCAAACTGGACCAAAGTGGAAGCGATTTATTGTGTATTCAGATGGACGAAAAGTCCTTACGATGCTATTTGATTTTTGCGGCACTTTATATAAGGAAGTCAACTGGTTCTGGGTTAAGATCGGAAACTTTTAAGTCTCGAACTCGAGAGTAAACTGACAGGTTGACGTGAATTTCGAATTTAAAAAACCATCTTTGCATGCATCTTTGCATAAGCTGCATACTACCCATTTGCAGTTAATTCAAGCGGTTATATTAAATGAGGAACAGGTTTCTGGTCCCGATTCAATTCAATTTGCCAGAAATTAGGAGTCTAAAATTACTAGTATTGTTGTTATGCCACACTTTGTAATAAAGCAAGACTTTATGAAAGATTTGGTATGAATGTACAGTGAAATCTCTTTAATTTGAATCTCTGTAATTTGATTACCTCCATAATTCGAGCAGATTTTTCGGACCCGTCGGTAACGTTCCTATGCATACGGTTCTCTTTCATTCTCCCATAAACCATGAAATGTTTCATGTTTTCACGCAAAGATTGTTGAAATTTCAAATCGTTATCAGAAGGAGTATAAGAATCTAAAAGTATCTTAAAATTGAATAATACAATGCTATCCCACCCATGAAAAGCTTGACTGGATGGGTGATCGCCATATACATTGACAGGTTCTGCTGGTGCTTCACCTCCGACATATCTGTATACCTTTAGACGATCACTTGATCCGAAATCTGCCATGAGTTTATTTGTTGGACAGCTTACACGGACGTCAGATACTATAGTAGCACATAAAAAGTCTGGCTCACGACTCAAGTTAACAAAAAGTTCATCAAGAACAATTCCATGGAAGTTTGCCAAAAACAGATTTAACTTCTCTGTTAAATACTGCTGCCTACACGCTTGATAAGATTTATTATGGAATTCGTATCCATCATACTCTTGTGCCATGGACCCTAGGAGTAAGGCAATCGTCACGTTTGTATTCCAAGACACTTCTTTGATATCTTTTGGTGCTTTTTTAACCACTAAATTGTCAATTACTACCAACGCACCACTAAATAATCCCTTTGTTGGAAAACCAAACAAATTACTCATTAATCCATTAACCAGTTAGGGTATTCTTCATATGGTATAGCTTTTGGGGGACAGGTTAGGAAGACACATTTTCTTTTCGGATGCTGTTTGAAGGATACCACAACCAGTTTTATTGAGGAAAACTCTGTTCTCATTTGCTTCATCAACGTACGATTTTTCAAATTTCGGTGAGCCACTCATTGTTACAGGGCCCGCGGCGCGATTTGTAAAGTGATCGGGCCACATAATATAGTGACTAAGGAGGCGGCACCTTGGTTAGCGCCGACGGGCCGAGAAAATTTTTACTATAAAGACCCTTCAGATTGGCTAAAACAAGCATCTTTAGATATAAGCTACAGCAGAAATGTATGTCAAAATAAACTCTTTGCAGAGGAATAATTATTTTTTCTCACAGAATATCAATAAAAATCTATTTTACATTTTTCATAAAAAGTAATAAAAACGTTACAAATCGCTTTCTGTAAAAATACCAAAAACATTTTGCCTAGATGGATGAGCCCTTACAAACTCATTGGCAATATCTATTAAAGAAATCGTATCTAAGATTTCCTTGTGTACGTTCAACAATGACAAATCGTTGAACCTTTTCTGATTCATGCTAGATCGTAGCCAGGTTTTCAACCGTCTCATCGTAGAAAATGATCGTTCCGGAGTAGCGGATGTAGCTCCCATTGTCAAAACCAATCGTATGATGATGACGACATTTTTTATCAATTTTCGTTTTTCGGTTGATAACGACTGTACAACATCTACAACATCGCTGAAGTTGACAGGACTGGATTCACGAAAGATAGTTGGTAGCAACTCCAATTCACACAACAACGATTGATCGTCAAAGTCATCACAGAAACTTGCATTAACGGTCTTCATTTCTTCTTCGGCTGGCGTTTTACTTATTGACTTCAACAACAGTTGTTCCACTTCTGTAAATACTTTGAAGGCAGGTTGCTCAAACCTCTCTTTGATGGCGCTGACAATTACGTCAATTGCTTCGAAATAGATGGCCTTATAGTGGGCATGAGCAGTTTCTGGATAGTAGGCTTCTCCAGTGCTGCTTGGATTTCCTTCCACAAATTCCAAGATGTCGTACTTTGGTCTTTTGCGTTTTCTTGGCGCTGTTGGCGAAGAAACGAAATCCATCGAACTTGCTGACTTGGTGACTGTCTCGTAGAATAAATCAAAGTCTCTGTCGTTTCTCATGCCTTGCATCGTCTTGTTCGTAAGTTCAGCCAATTCTTTACCGCTGATTGCTGACATTTTTTCTTTCTGAAGTGTTATGGAAAGATTATCTGTGTAAGCATAAAGCTTGCGTCCTAGATTCAGACCAAAATAGAATGAAAATGACTCCATCTGCTTTTTACACCCATTAATCCTCGACTTCGTTTCAGCGTCTAGCTTCTCATTTAAACTCTCGTTCCACAACGCCATCAGTGGTTCGTAGTTTTCGATGATCTTCTTGAAACAGTTCGCCCGAATTGTCCACCTTGTTGTACTCAGCTTATCCAGCTTTCCTGCATGTTTATCAGTTTCTAGTGTTCCTTCAACATTTGCAGTCAGCTTACCCAGCATGTTCTCCCGTTTCGGTGAATACTTCACTAAAACACAAATTTCACCGGCAGTTCCCATTGTATCTCGGAGAATCTGACACTCTTTAGTCATCGATTTGACAGCAAGACTTAAGGAATGTCCTTGGCAATGGGTCGCGATGGCTTTTGGCTGCTCCTCTTTGATAATGGTAGAAACACCTGAACGTTTTCCCATCATGTTGCTTGCCCCGTCATAGGTTTGGCCTCGACAATCAGATAGGTTCAATGAGCACCTCAGCAAAATATCTTTGATGGCCTTGACGATAGTTGCGCTTCGAATATTATCAACTTCATAAAAGCCCAAGAAATCTTCATTCACATTTAAATCGTCATCCGCAGATCGTACACAAAACGAAAGTTGTTCGGCATTACTTACATCAGTGCCTTCATCTGCCATCATAAAATAAAACCTGCGCTCTCGAACGGTATCTAACTTTTTCCGCAATACTTGAGAAGCCATCAAATTCAAGAGTTCATTTTGCACATCATGGTGATTGTACTTATGTCCAATTTTTCCATTGATATGATCCATTACGCTTGAATCTCTACTTCCGAGGAGATAAAGAAGTTGGGTGAAGTTGTCATTGTTATCGTTTCCTTGAAGAGCAATGCCTTGTCGGCCAAGGTAGCGTAAACATCTAATGACATCAAGGAGGTACTTTCGTTCAACCTGTCTCTGGTCGGTGAGAATGTTGTCCATCAACTCGCCAACGTCTGCACAGTGTGGTAGAACCAAGTGGTACGAGGAAGCGGTTTTGTGGCATGATGAGCTTTGATGACCTCGGAAATTATCAAGAGCATTCTTCCAATTTGAAAATCCTTTTGAGGTGAAGGCTGTGTCCTTGTTTGTTTGATCCTTCAAGTTTCCACGCTTTTCTTGCGTATGGCAATAGAAACACACCACAGCGTGTGCGCTAAAACAATAAAAAAGATATTTAGTTGGATGCATTATCAAAAATATAAAATTAATGATTGAAATGATAGTCCGTTTAATTTATAATATGAAAAAATAAAAAGACGCTTACTTTTCAGCATAGTGTAACCAAGGAAAATCTTTAGTCCAATGTGCTTGGAAGCTTCGTTCTCTGGTGCCATATTTTTTCTTAGGAAATGGATAAGTAGCAGGAGGATGGAAAGGTTTATCGGTAGTTATTTCAATTTTTGTCTCTGATACTTCGTTTACATTATGTACGTCGATGGATGTTTGATTTGTAGTAGTTTTGTTAGCATCATCTTTAGAATTTTTAAAATACTTTGTCAACTTATTTTGATTCATTTTTATTACGTGTTGCGCAGAAAATAATCTCGTGTGTTTTTAAATACTCAGTTGCATGTTTTCACTTTTTCACAATCAATGCGCAATGTAATGTCTTCATATTTCATAGTAATGGAAAAGGTGAAAAAGAAAAGGATTGTGTGTTTTGCCTTTGTTATAGTTCAGTTGTTTATTTTAATTATACAGAAAGACCGTTAATGTAATGCTATTTTATTTGGAACGAGAACTCCCAAATCAGAATGTTCTAGCTAAAAAAAATTATTACTTTGCAAAAAAGTGGTCGGGCCACGGCCCGGGCCCTGTGTTATTGCTCTATGAAACAATCCATCAGCCATCGGCGATACTAACAGACCAAAAACGGATGTTCCACCTGAAATTTGACCACATATTGTTACTAAATTAGGATCACCACCAAAATTTTTTATGTTCTTTTGAACTCACTTTAAGGCTAATATTTGATCCATTAAACCATAATTACCATAAGATTCTCCTGGTACCCACAATTCTTCCAAAGTCAAAAAACCAAATGCATTTAAACGATAGTTCATGCTTACGCCTACTACATTCATTGAAGTCACAAACTCACTATCTGGATGATAACCAGGAATACTGCCATTTAAGCCAATCAAATCTAATGGTGTATAAACGTTTAAGAACAAACAATCTTCAGAATCGTTATCACTTCCTTGAACACATTGTGTACCAAATTTATTAGCAGTATATACACCATCCCAACAATCGCTTGCATTATCACTCAAACGAACAGGTGCTCTCCATCGTAACTCTCCTATACCCCTATAGGGGTAAAAAATATCTTTGAAAGGGAAGGCTACTTTCCCGTTTACAATCTTTTCTGTGCCGGCCACGATGCCACATTCTGTTTCTATTTCGAGCGTGATAATCAGGATTCCAGTGTTATTTACAAGCACCGCACATAAAGCCAAAACGACAAAAAGAAAAAGAAATATCAGAATCCTGATCGTACCATTTTTTCTTTTTGATTCTTCTGTAGTAAGTAGCTGTTCTTTTGGTGACAATTCCTCCTTCATGTTTTCTTTTAACATATCTTTTTGATTTTTCATGAAACAGGCATCGTTACAATATTTGTCATAACTAACCAGTAATCAATTAAATAAAAGACAGTTATTTCAATGTACACATATAGAAACAAAGTTGTAATTACTGGTATTGTTAATCCTGCAAATTCGATTTTTCTTTTTTTTATGGTTTACTTTGGCGCATGACTTTTAACAAGTAATCCAAAATGTAAAGTGTGAGTGTGACCGTAAATCTGTATTTATCGTGTACGTCTCAACAAAAGTTTACAGTAAGGTAATTCTGTAACCACGTGTCCTTTCTCCGCTATAGCAACAAAAGTTGTTCTTGTTAGCATTGATTTCACCTTAATTATTCATACAGTTAAATCTTTCTCACAGACGTTCAATTAGCTCCAAATCCCGCGGTGATAATCACTCAATTCACCATTCAAGAAAACTTGCCATACAAAGGGCCTGTAATCATTAACAAATATTCCATACTTTACTATTCAGAATTTTAACACACGGAATGATTAGATTGCGACGCACTGATCCGAAAAATAAACGCACATTATCATTATAATAATTGCTATCATGCATAGTCATTATTTAAAAAAATTCTAATGACTGTGTAGTGATGATACGTTTTTCATTAGTCCCCTGTGCAGGCTCACACTTAGCGCAATTCCCATCACGTGTCTGTTTTTTTTCGATTAAAAGTTGACTTGTTGAGACTGCACTATTGTTTTCTAAAAAAACTTTGCTGATAAAAATATGGCTGCCTTCAATTTGTTAACAATAAAGGCATGTATTTTTATAAGCCTGTGGTTGTCGCTTATCTGCAGCATCAAAGGGGACAAACAGTTACATTGAGAGAAAAGGGATTAAACTTTTAATATGAACATCATATTCTATAAAATTTCGTTATTAACATAACTTTTGATGAACGCAAAATTAGTAAGCGGAAAGAGGAACAATTTAGCGGAATGAGGAAAATCACCCCGATGATGTTTGCGATAGCAGTATTTATTACCTATCTTATTCTGTTTGTTTATTCCTGTTGATTTGAAATCTAGAATGACCAATTGTTCTGCTAAATCCAATTAGTTGTGTTTTCTCGTTCGCAACGAAGAATTTTGCAGCATTAAAATTCAAGTTAGCGATAAGGGGAGCTCTACTTGGATAGCATTTGAAAATGGCTTTTAGATAATGAGTTATGCTTACAAATACGTTAAATATAGAAGAATCTTTGCCCTGGAAACTTGTAAACTTATTTACATTTAATTAGTAACTGCTTGATATGTTAAAAAAGTTTAATGGAGAACGAGAAGAAGTTCCACTGTTCATCTTGAAAGAAAAGAAGTCAGTGAGGGCAGTGACAGTGTTTACTGAAACTTAAAAGAAAAAAGGTTTTTGAAAAGGTAATTCTTTTCATTTACTAAGTAGTTTTATAGTGAATTATAATAGTACGGGGCAGTGCTTGGTATTACATGATTTATGCAGCTTTCTGGATATGCATTAGCACAGCTTCCACACTAGAGAGAGACCTGGGATGGTTATTTTTTGTTATTCGTTTTTATGTTTTTCAACTTGAATTTCATCGTTTTCATAGAGTTTGAATTTGTTCTTTATTCTATACTTTAGGTAAAATATTTCTTGTAGTAGATTGTATGTAATCATTTTAGAGTTGGTCTTTCGGTCGGTCTATGCAACAGTTTGTCTTTTTTATATGTTTCCACGCAGCTAAACGTATATATAGAATTGGATATACACTTTTCGAACCCATTCAAATTTTATCTTTTGTTATCTTTGATCATAAGAAATTGGTCGTCAGTCGGTATCTATTTTGTCAGGGTTTTTAGATTTAATTGATATATTTGACGAAAACCCGTTGAGCTTTTGTTTTTTAGATATTTTCATGTGTTTCGAATTCAATTGACAATTCAGTGACTACGATCAGTTGCTTTTCTGACATTATTCTAACCTATACTAACAAACGGTGAAGCCTTAAAAATTGATGATTTGTTTTAACTTGGGTAAATTCATACGTATACTTATATGCTTTTCGAAAGCCATTCAAATTTTATTTTTTTGACATTTTTTACATTTCTTGACTGAACGACCAGAAAAAAGCGATCTTTATCATTTTAAGCGGCAGTCAGTCAAGCGTCATAATTATTTTTCATGTTAGCCTTTATCATACACTGTGTTTGTTCGCATTTCATTATTTCATCAGAAAGAAATATGGCTTTGGCTTAATGAAAATTTTCAGAATCTTGAGCTGTTTTTGCAGAAATCCTTCTGCCTGTAAGGGCATCTTGTTTAATTTCCATTCAACCTCGAACCCAAGGGTCTCTTGCCTTTTCGATATACGGATGCCGTCATTCAAAAATCTTTTCTGATGTCAAAACAAAAAGAAGTAATTGTTATTCAGAAATAAATAAATTATTACAGAGTTTTCTAAAATTTGATTGGTTGATATAGACAGACGGAAAAAACGAGATCAAAAATTCTATGTGTGCACGAGCGTTGATTTTTCCGACTGCATCCGCTGGTCCGAACATAACTCCAGCTCCATTGCGCATGCGCTGCCGTTAGTAGCGTTGTTTTTCCGAGCGAGCGGGCGAAATTGCTGAATGGAAACTGATCTACGAGTATTTACAATAATCATATTATATTTAGATCTTATTTTGAAACTGCTTGTATAATTTATATTTTAAACTTCCACCGAATCTCCTGAAAGATACCGCTGAGGAGATTTCGAAACCTCTCGCATTGATCATAAATAAATCATTATCAACAGGCACAATCCCAAGCATTTGGAAAACTTTTTTTGGACTTAAGCAAAGCGTTTGATACGGTAAGCCATTCGTACCTCCTATCGAAATTAACACCTTATGGAATTCCTGGGGCGGATTTAGCTCGGAAAATTATTGGAAAATTATCTTTTCAATCGGAAACAGCACGTGTTTTATTATGATGGCTGCTTATCGAACGGGTTCCCCGTGGACAGAGGAGTCCCTAAAAGATCAATTCTTGGTCCCACGTTATTCCTGCTTCACTTAGATGACATTGGGATTTGCTTACGTCACTGCAAAGTCATAAAATATGCGGACGACACGGTAATCTACACCACAGGAAAACACACAATGTTATTCAGAAAAATCTAAATGCTGACATCCTCGAGATATACAATTGGCTGACCGATAATGGCTTGTCACTGAATCTAAAAAAAAGGCAAAACTGAAACGATGATTTTTGGTACACCACCGCGAGTCAAAAACGCCTCACCACTAGAGATCAAAATTAACGGAACAATCTTAAACCAAACAACGTCTTACAAGTACTTGACTCAACATTAACAATGAACGAAAACATTCAATCAAAATACAAAAAGCTTAGTTCACGGCTTCGTTTACTGTTGAAACTTCGTAATCTGACATATAAAGCTGGTAGGACGATATACAACAGTATCGTTGTACCGGTTTTCACTTACTGTGGAATTGTAAACCTAAACTTACCCAGAACATCGGTTGAAAAACTCAATCGAATTCACCAACGAACTGACACCAATAACAACTTCCGTAAAACGACATGCATGCTAACTGGTTAGAAATTCCACCAAGAAGAAGTTTCCTCCATCTATGCTGAATTAATTTGAATTGATATCACATAAACATACTTCTACTAGTAGTACATTACAAGTTATTGGTGTATATCGAAGAAATAAGCAGTTGAAAGTGATTCACCTCACCTAAGTTAAGTTTTAAAAATAGTTCTCTCTGTTCAAAAATTTCTCTAACCCGAAATCTTCGAGTTTTTTGTTTTCTTCTTTTATGAATTCGTTTCGATAATATCATAAATAGGTTGCTTTCTTCTCTTCCTCGCAACCATACTTGTATGACACATTTTTGGCATAATTTTTGGCATAAACTTTCGCGAATGAGGCAGAAAAATTTATTTCGCGAGCATAAATTTTCGCGAATCGAGCATTTTAGAAAATTTCGCGAGCATAAACTTTCGCGAATCAAGACCAAACTGAAATTTTAAATGCATGGATTTTCAAGAATAAAAAAATGTATATACAACAGTTGTGTGTTACACCAGTGTTTTATAGGCAAACAGGGGCAGAATATCTTAAGCATATATTAAGGATATCTTGAGGCTAAGAAGTTAGCATAAAGAAGTAAATTTTACCAACCGAAATAGTTGAGTAGTTAATGATATTTGAATAGTTAAATTTATAAGCATGTTTGAGGCTTGACTCTTAAGATTTTTTAGCAAGGCTGAGGCTGAACTCAAAATACATGATGCTTTTAAAAAAAGTTGTGTTTCTTGATATCGAGCAAGAAGAAATTAGTAATCCTCAAAAAAAACAAAACAAGAATCCCCCAAAGAACAAGGTTCCTCCCAAAAAACGTGTAAAACAAACGGATATCAGAACTATGTTTGGTCCTGCTTTACCAAGACCCCGAAACCAAAATCGCGCGAACGATACAGAGAAAGTTGCTGATGTTATTCAAAATGACTAGATTAGTGTAAATTTGTTTATATTGAGACGTTTCGTTTCGAAGAATACATACAGTATCTGAAAATTCTTCTCAAACCTTGAAAATAATGAGCTTCTTTAAATTTTTTTCGCGAATCAAGGAAAAACATTTATTTCGCGAGCATAAACTTTCGCGAATCGCTCAGTCGAGAATTTTTGAAGACATTAACTTTGGCGAATTGGGCTAAAATTCGCGAAAATCGCGAAAGTTTCTGCTCGCGAAAATTTGTACGATTAAAGTAATATGACACAAGTATTTTTTCAACGATGATTTAAGCGATGAAAAAATCAAACATCAAGTGGGAACGAGCGATGAACGAATCACCGCCGCAGTGGGAACCAAGCTTAATAAAAACTGTACGAAAACAGCTATTGATAAAAAGGAAGACCGAATGGAGTCCAAAGTATATAGAATAGAATGGTGTAAAATGATTTTCAAAAGAAATCAAGTTTTATTGATTAAAAACTATATCCATCTAAACAGAATTTTATTTGCCATCAGATATGACATATTTGTTTCTTGGAAAAAATGAAAATTATGGCTGTAAACGCGATTTAAAAAGTTATGCTCAAAAGACGTAAGAAATAAGTTTCCGAAAAAGACAACCTCTCGATATTGTTAAAAATGTCAAGAAATATGACAGTTTTATCAAGAGAATTGATACTGACATATATTAACACATGGATTTTATTCTGATAGCAGTGGGCGTTATTAAGGTAAGATCGTGGACATTATTTGGGTGGAAATGGCATTGACCACCCCCTTCAGTCCTGTACATTGTACAACCTTATTTGCGTTGTTTCCTGTAATTTACAATGTGTCGTTATAAATATAGCTAAATCTGTCGGTAATGATGATCTCAGTACATGAGCATGAACAATAAAAACGGATGAGAGACAAGAAAAGGAATTGTTGTATTGATTGATCTTCATAAAAGTAGCACGTGAATTATCATTGGTCATAAATATAAGCTACTATTTTTGTTGCTTTAAATGACGATTTTCATGGAAGTAACTGAAAAGGTCTGCATCGGTAATAATGTCACCACGAGGTGGTACCTCGTACCGGCTGTATTTATAACAACACATTGACACATGCATGAATTGAATCAAGTTTAAAAGAAAGAAACATTTCTCAGACATTAACAAAAACAATTTTTTTATGGTCACACAGAAAATGACGATGGATATCTGAAAATAAATTCTCTTTGGCGCATGGAAATTTAATTAATAGAAAAACGGATATTTTGTGAAAAAACACAATCTGTATAGAAAAACAAAGGGGTATCCAAATTAACAGCTACCGAAATAATAAAAAAATGCAAAGAACTTTCCCACACAAGAAAAAATCGTGTTTTATGTTCTGCTATCTGATTCCTCCTCTGGTCATTTCAGATGAACTCGTTCCTTTCTTCACAATTTTCGTCTTTTTAAGGTCTGGTTCGAAACACCTCCAAATCCTCAACGTTTCATCTGCACCAGCAGACGCTACTAAATCTCCATTGGGCGACATGGTAATGTTTAACACACGACCAGAATGACCTGTACATGAAATCAAATAATTTGATGTTAAAAACAAACCCTTCTCCCACTGAAATATTTGGAATACAGCCTCTTCCTTTTCTATTTTTAATACATTATTTTTCTGAAAATCTTGGAATAATAAAGAGTTTGAATTATGGAGGCTCTTTTACATAGAAATTATAGGAAATCATCGAATTAGGGAGAATCGAGTTACAGAGATTTTACTGTGAATTTTCATTGGAATCGAGTTTCACAAGGTGAGTAATTTTCACACGAAGTACCAAACACTTCATCTTAAACATACCTGTTAGTTCCGTTTCTCGAACCATGCTCGGGTACTTCCATATGGTCATTTGGTTGCCATGAGAACAAATTATCTCTTTATATGTGCCTGACCAAAGAATGCCAGATACCTAAAATTCCAGATATAAAAAATAATTTAAGAAAGTAAATAAATAAAAACTGCGAAAATTGCATGCTAATTGATCAGCAAAATAAACGATGTTTCAAGGTGTACACAACATGTTTACAGATGATCATGAGATTGGAATTTTCAGATGCAATGGCAATCCAGACAAAACCTTCGATAACTTTTACAAGTAGCAAGTTGTACCTGAGACATCGTGTCGTGACTTTGTAAAAGAGCACCAGTGCTAGCATTCCACACACGAACGTGACGATCCAATGTTCCACCACCTGACGCTAAAATGTTTCGTTGCCATGGACACCATGCAACAGCCTGAAAATGACAAAAAAAGTAAAAATTTGAGTTAGCTTGGACAGTTGTACTCCATAAGGTCGAAAAGAATTTCTGTAACAAACACTTTATTCAAATTGCTATGCTCAATACCTTAACAGCAGCCAGATGTTCACACAATGAATGTAAAGGCGTTACATTTTGGTTGGGCGACTGTTCTGTCGTCGAGAAATCCCATACGTTTAAGACATTATCGTTTGCACCACTGGCCAGCAGGCGGCCATTTGGCGCCCACTCTAAGCCACAAACTTCTTGGGTGTGATGCAGAAATGATGACACATGATGATTGGCCACCCGAACATCATGGTTATGTATAGCGCCACTACGACTTCCACTAAAAAGAAATCATTGCATATTCATCCGTGAAGGTACGAAATAACTACATTCTTTTTATAAATAAAGGAATTTCACATACCTTGTTAAAATATGTTCATTCCAGTCCAAACAACCAACTCTAGCAGCATGACCAGGCATCGCTCTGATCCTTTTTTTTAATAAAGCATCCCAGAGCTAGAACATAGGAAAACTCCGATTACAACAAACCTTGGAAATTCAACTACCGTGAAATCGTAAAAGGAAACGTGGACTTGTCACCCATTGATGGAAAGTAATAGAATATCCATTTGAAGAAATTCAACAGTCCCGAATATCTAACCATCATTAACTATAACGCTTACTTTTTACCATTCCACCTAATAAAAACGCACAAAATATTTCTGTTATCCATTTTTATTCTAGTGTATTTATAATAAAATCTTTTACATTTGGGGTTGTGCTTTCCATAAAATAAAAAAAACATTCCACAAGTGAAAATAATCTCATTTACTTCAACAACGCCATTGGACAATCCAACAGCTAATATCGATCCCTCTGATATCCAGCGCACACACGTTACGTAGATATTCTCTTCAGTGATTGGGGAATCACAAAACAATTCTTCTACAGTGCCCGTCTCAGAATTCCATAGATATATAGCATTATAAAGGGGAACAGCGATTAGTCCATTGTTACCCCAGTGAAGTAAATTCAAATCTAAAGTTGAAATAAAAACAATGGCATTGCAGTTAGAATATTGCTGTAACAATACCAAGGTAATAAGAGACTCAATGTTTTAGTAAAATTTAAACTGAACTACATGCCACATGTTTACAACAACAGCCGTCCTGCAGTTGAAGTGACTGTCCAGTAGAAATAAACATAAAAGAAAATAGATCAAAAATAAACATGCAATTGTTGGGTATGCAATTTATTGTGTAGTCTCGTTTTCATCTGATTGGTTTGCAGAATATTTCACATCGGAAAAGTTGAACTTGATCCTACTTTTCCGTGGACACTTTTGGCGGAATTTATTAAAAAAACCAAACTAAATCCGATAGACTCCAAGTGGAATATTCCGCCTAGTGGATAAACAGCTTAACATCTTCAGAAGTGTGATTAACTTTGTACCGACAAGAGAACCCAGTCCCGGAAGATATAGTCGCAAATGCAAACCCCATATTTTCATTTGTGTGATCCTCAAAAGAACAATACTCACAATAATCGTCAACTATTTCAGGAGCGTCTAGAATTTTATCTGGAACTGAAGGTATATGTCTTGTTGACTTGAATTTTGCAGGAGTTGGTTTACTCTTGGTATACAACATTTTTTGTGCAACTTCACCTGCGCAAAAAGAAATTCATTTTTTTAGTAACCTCTAGTCTTATCCAGTAAGTAAATAAAAAGGAGTTTTACATATAATTTTCAATCTCTCTCTCTCTCTCTGACAACCATTAGTAAGAAAAATAATGCAGACCTTCTTTAGTGCATGGAGCTTTTATGCTCATAGTTAGTATTCGGGATGTAGTTTTTTCAATCTCTTGATTGATGTTTTCTAAATATTCATCATCATTATCATCCTTATCATACTCTGGTTTCATCAACAGATGATGACTCATCTAAAAAAAAATCATTAGCACAAGACATTAAGACTGAATTTTTCTCAAATTCACAAAATTTAATCCCTGTGAAATAAGATAGATTTTCATCAATCGAAGAAATTAAATACCAGCAAAATCTACTTGATGTACTTAAAACTCAAAATTTTCCATTTTGTGAAGGTTGGCAATGATAGAAGGAAGTCATTTTAATGTACAGTCAAACCTGTCTATAACGACCACTCTTGAGAGCTGAAAAACATGGACGTCATATGCAGGTGGTCATTTATAGAGTAACCTGTAGAAACTACATTTTATATGGTCTTAATACACAGATTAAGTGTTTTAACAATCCTGCAATACTTTTAAAAAAGAGTGATAGTTAAGATAACAATTTTTTTTATATCTCATCCTTTATAAGATAAATATAAAACAAAACAGCCAATCTATTAACTTTTCTTCAATACACATTTCTCGAATTTCAAAAATGTTCCCACGGAAATGAGACTGGTAAGGAGAGGGTTGAAAAAATAGCTAGCGAAGCAGGTAATGCGAGTATGATAACAGATATGTTGTTGGAAAACATCAACAGTCATTTGGATATAAAAATAGCTGATACAGTTTGGGTAAAGGTTTGACTGCGGTACCCACTTTCACTTTCAGAGAAATAGAGTAAACATCAAAATACGAGCTATCAGAATCATTCAAGAATATTGACAATATAATTAGATTCAGTCACTGTATTCATTTTAATCTTATTGATTTCTCAAGTGAAGCTGTCCCTACTTATTGGAGGAAACTTACATATTTGGAAATGGTATTTTTTGACCAGTATATCAGCATAAACGAGGAATCTTGTAATGAAATTGAAGAAAATACAAAACTTCAATCAGAATTGGAGAAGGGGCATGCAGAAAGAAAATATCGTATCACATCATCAAATACCCATAAAATATTAATAAGAAAGAAATTTTTTGAAACCTTAGTAAAAGAATCTGTCAACCCAAACCCTGCATCAAAAATGTTTTTGCATTTAGTTAGGAAACTAAATCTTTTTTTACAAACAGTATTTACTACCAGCATACAGCAACTGTTGATATCATAGATGGATTTCATATTTATGTATGAACAAATTTTATGAGGAAGAGTATCTCATTGATAATAAAACACCAGCACATTTCCTTTAAAAGGTAGTGTGCGTACAAAAACAATATAAAGTGTTAAAAACTCTTTGCAAGCATTGTCAACAAAGAAAAAATCCATTTATATAGTTTATTGAGGCTGTTGATTCCAGTGTCAGGCCTAGAGTATAGGCAAAAGAGGATAGTTAAGTTATTTTTAGAAAATTAGCAGCAAAAGATGAAAAATAAATTTTATGACGTTTTACTCTACTCCTGTTTATGCCTAATCCTAGATGTGGCTCATGCCTCGTGCATGACTAATACTTTTCTTTGTCATGAAACTAACTTCATATTGATATAGAACTCTAGAGATTTTTCAATTGTTTTTCTAGTTCTTCTTTCTCCCTTTCCTCAGCAGTCAGGCAATCATTTTCAAACCAACTTGGATTTATATCTTCTGTGCTATATCTATGTTTTTGTCAGTGATTTGACATTCAGATGATTTTTCTTCCAGCTTTCTTACCTTTGGGGGTTTTCTTGCTTGTTTTTTTCTTTTGAATGCAAATACAAAAGGTCGCAGGCCTTGCCCTGACTCCAGAGTATGGTTTTCAACTGTTTTTGACATTATTAAGGTTACTAATAAGTTTTCATCTAGAAGTAAAATTTTTTTTGAAAATTGAGCTCAATTTATAAGGCTACTATTTTCACTTAACGAGTTCCTGTCACACAACCACTAATGTTTTCGCTTTGAAAATTACTTCTTTTAGAAATCGGTACTTTAAACTAAAATTGTGTGTCACAGTTTGTTAAATAATTCTGTTGTTCAAAAGATATATTCATTTTTTCTTTTCTTGCATAAATTTCTTCAATGCTTTATTGCATAATTATCTTTGAACAGAATAATTATTTTAAAAATGCTGACACATGATTGTAAGGCCACATTAGATGATCACGTGGGCATGACTCTTTTTTCGTTTCTATGGTTTGTGTGACAGGAACTCTTTATTGGCAGAGTTTTGACAAAAATTTTGTTCTGAGTGTGCATGAACGTCATTCAGAATGTGATTTGCACACATTTTTATAAAGGTGTTTTATTTACCGGTATTCTTGAAATATTTTTCCTTTTGAAAAGGTGTAAAATGGAATGTGTAGAAACGAAACATTCTATTGAGTTATAAAGACTTTGCAAAATTGTTGTTATTTACTTCTTTATCCATTTTTTCCACTAATACAGACTTCTTCAGATTAAGAAATTCCTAGTATAGCGTGTAAACAACTTACAGGTTTGTGGTCCCATGAGTTACTGCCTCCACCACCCATGCTGTTCCTCTTCCAAAATATAGTGGTTATGAAAATTAAAATTACAAAATTGTGAAAGATAAATAGTGTCATCTTATAGAACTCGAAAAGCTGATCAAAAAAATGTATTGGATCGCATGTTGACGTCGAACGATTACCGAGATATCGTCAATCAAAGATTCTAATGACGTCACACCCGTCCCCAAAAAGTTTTAGACCAAAATTTTTTGGACATTCCATTGTCAATATCGCCAACCCCATGTGGCGTCAGTTATTCCCGTTGGTTCTTGAGATATTTGCCCTCAAATATCGCGTTCTATTTTGAGGTCAAACTTCTTTTATAATAATTGTTATTATATTGCACAACTCAGTTACACACGATCTAAAATTTCACTTTAAAATTTTCCATTCAAACGTTTCGTTCACAGTCGTTTGGATGCACAGATGGCGATTAATATATAGGATTGCATGTGAAAATTTATAGGAAGATGAATACAATGTTCAAAAACCAGAAATTTTGAGGTTTTTTTATTTTTTCTTTACAGTAAATTTAAGAAGCTTTCAAGGCCTATCCCTTTAGGTAGCTTTTTAAAAAAAGAGTGTAGACAGGTAAAGTGAATTCAAGGGCCCACAAAATAGTAGTTGGTGATGGCGTTAGAGAGGTAGTCATTATATGTATAAGCTTCCTACTAAAATACTAACGGGAGGGATTAAACGGTTAGTCAAGTTCCTAGTTGCAAGTCGGCGGGTAGAATTTCCAACCACTAAGGATAGAAGCCTTAAAACTCCCCATTACTTGCATACTTAAACTCAGTTGTTTTAGAGAGGTTGTCATTTTATAAAGGTTGGTGTTAACATAGGTTTGACAGTGGTATTCAAACTTGCAGGCCTTTTTGTTGCTAGTTAGGTAAGCTGGACAGGTATGTTCCTGGAAGTAAAAATAAAAAGCTACCTGTGTGTCCATTAATGATCTGTTAGGGATGAATCTGTCATAGCCAGAAACTTCTGCGTTAGATGTGACAGGTTTTTTGGACTTCGGAGTTTTGCCATTAGGTGTTTTAGCAGTATGCTTATACGTTTTCTTGTGCGGTGTTCTTGCATTGGCACGAGCTGACGATATAGGAGACAATGGCTCCCTCGTTTCTTTCATCAATGTTATTTTTCTATCAGCCATTTTATAATGCACTATAATTATATGGATAAGCTAAAAATAATGGGCGATGTTAGCAATAGATTATTTTTCAGAATTTCATTGAATCCACTTATAATTCCCTCTGAAAATAACAAATATATGGCTTATAGATGCTCATAGGCTGTAGGATATATTTATAGTTTTTATTAGACTATAAAGGTGTCTAGGAAATCATGATTTTGGTGAAGAGAGTTTGCTTGTGAGTAAATGGAGGAACGGATTGATGGCTATCAAGGCAAAAACCATCTTTTGATATTTTTGTTAGCGGCTTGGGGGGCACCTCCTCAGAGATGCCAATTTCATGGAAGAAAAATTAATGGAAGCAGCTAAAGATAATAAGAAAACTTATATCATTTGCGAAATTGTGAGATATAGAATGTTTCCAGATAGAAAGTCTTGGTTTAGCTGGATGGGCTGCATTCACTAGATTTATATGATGCATGGAGGCATGGCAAAGCCAAAGGCAAGAGGCTCATCCCCTCAGTACCAAAAACAAGTCTCTTAGTCCTGCGTTATGAAAATGAACGAGAAAGATAAAATATAAAATACATAGCTACATAAACCATAAACTATAATTAGCTATTATACACACACAGCACACAAAAGCAGCGCCCAGCGCAGGCAAAAGACATACAACACACGACGATGTGGTGATAATATATTTTATGAAGAAGGATTTGTTTTATTTTCACGATCTTAAACGTGATCATTTCAAATCTTTATTGTAACAGTTTAATTAAGGGCTAACAACGTAGACAAAAATTTGAACGTTTTCCCTACTAAAATTTTGAAATGGAATGTTTACCGCGCTCACTGTCGGTTCGCTGTGTATGGTTACTCCTTCATCATGGATTCGGCAAAATTTAAAGAAAGCAAACAAGATTTTTAATAAAATTAGTTTTTTGTTTGCTAGCATCCTCCCATATTTTTTGTCAGTTATAAAGAGTTTTTAGGCAATTTTTTTGATTTTCAATATTGTATTTTCAATATTGTATTGTTGTATATACAACAATAGACGAATAACAAAACCAAAAAAACGATTAATCAACCTCGTCCTCAGGGCTCTTTGCCTTTTTGATATGGACGGTGCAGCTTTAACGATGAATCATATTTTTTTACACTCGTGGAAAAGTGTATAAAAAACCTTGGTTCATCGAATAATGTAACCCCGCTTCTGAGAGTCAACAACATACATATGGATGCAATAATATCCAACGCGTAAAAAATAAACGTCTCACTCACTCTCAAACAAGATTTATGCATCACTTTTTGAGACACTGCTCCGACATGGGCCAGCTGTCATGGTGGGGGTGCGATACACGTGTCGAAGAAGTGGAGGAGAAAGTCTCAACGTGCCTGCAAAAATTACAGTATATGAGGAAAGACTGTGTCTTTAACGGCAAGAAATGTCTTTTTCCGTGAAAGATGCTTTTGTTTCTTATTCTGGTCACTCTAAATCTGTGGTGTAAACAACACAACGTGTTCAGTAAAACGAAACTGTTACTGCACACGCCTTGTTTCCACTATTTGAAATAAAAATGATTTATGAATATGTCGTCAATAAACATTTTTGAACTCCTCAGAATAATTATTACTGTGCAGTAGAAACTTCGTTAGTGTGCAGTTAGAGATTTCTTTATTGCAAGTAATGCACATCAAATCTATTGTTTCGGATGTTGTCCTGCGCAGTAAGTAGATATGCTACTGCGCATACTGACTGTTTTGTGCATCTGTACTGAGAAATAATGCCCGAGGTCGATGGTAGTGAGGGTTAGAGAGCTTGCGAGACCTCTTTACAATTACATTGACCGAGGTGTCAAAACACTTTTTTCTGAGGAGTTCAAAAATGTTTATTGACGACATATTCATAAATCATTTTATTTCAAATAGTGGAAACAAGGCGTTAAGAATTCCACGTTCGATTGAATAATCTTAGTGTTTCTTACTGTGCAGTAGAATAATTGCACAATATAGATGGCAGATAGGGCTTCCGTACTAAGTACGCGTTAGATATTGCGCATAGTTAACGAATTAACTGATTAAAGAATTTCCAAGGAAATAAGAAAATAACAATATCGAATGACTTTGACGACGCGGAGATATGTGGAAGAGCGCTCCTTTATTTTCGGCGGGAGAAGAAATTATATCGAACTCCCCCTTCTGTGACCTAAACCACGTGTTGGAAAAGTAAAAATGGCGAATAAGGAAGGTGGAAAGGATACCAAACCTGAATTTGATTGATACATTGGACTCTCTATAAAGGAGACACTCTATGAAGCGGACACCTCTTTAAAGTGGACAGTTACTAAATGTGGCCTAGTTGGATTTACGGTTAAACTCTCATAAAAACATAAAACTCTATAAAGTGAAACATAGAGGAAGAATCCGTTTTTTCTCTTCCAACTCTTTTTTCCCCATTTTTTTCAGACATTTGTAGCAAAAAATAATCCGAAGTAGGGAGAGTTTGGATAGTTGGAAGTTTTCTCTAAATCTGTTACCAGTGTCATAGATGGTCTCTTCCAAAAACAGAGAAGTGTTCCATCCATTTCTTTCTAAATTTCTGGAATGCTTTGAACCACCAAAGCTATAGCTAAGTCTCTAGCATTTTTATGATTAATTTTTTATATATAGCTTTTATATCTTATATATATATATAAGATATATTTTACAAGTTCACATGTATAGCTAGCTAAGTTCTCTCACGGAGTCAGTATAATAAAGTAGATAAAAATATAAGTAGATATAGCTATAGCTAGCTAAGTAGAAAAAACTATTATCCCTTTCGTATTATTTTTTCCAGTCAACTTTTGCTTCCTGAATGCAACACTGAAAATCCATTTCAGAGTATCTTCACTACTGCTTCCAGCTTCTCTATCCTCTGCAAATATTTGTGGCTTTCACTAGTACAAAACTCAGTTTGGTACAGATAATGGTGCTAGCTGTATTTTTATGATCAATTAACATAACTTATTCTTGGAAACTTCAATAATGATGTAAATAAATTATGGTAATCATGAAAGAAGACTCTACATTGCTATAAAAACAAAACAAAACTGCATTGTATAATTATTCAAAATTGAAAAGTAATTCATGTAGAAATTAATATTGGAGTGCTGGATGGTTTTGAATCGATTCTATATCAGTATGCTAGCCATATTTTTGTAACAGAACACTTGGAAGGGTTGGAAGATTTGAATCTGATTCTGACTGATCCTTTTAAAGTAGACAGTTATATGATGGACACTTACATGCACCAAATGAATATTTCCCCTAAAATGGCCGTCTATAATATATAGAAAAAACAAAAACTAATGTATTAAAAAATTTACGGCAAACGACCATCTATAAGATTTTCTATGAGACCAGACACAAGATTTAAAAAGACAATTTTCATGAAAGATACTCCTACAAAACATTACTTCCATTGAAATTATTATTTCGTACAATTCTTTGTCTTTTTAATGTCACCTGTCAATAACTCTTTTAATATTTTTCCCATCCTAGTCAACAGCTTTTTCGTTTCCTATGAAGTTGTATTGATTGGGATCTCTAGTCTGTATCCTGTTCCCCGATGAATGCGTTTCCCAAATATACTTTCAGATGGAGTCTCTATAAAGTGGACACCTCCGTAAGGCAGGCACATTTCCCTTTCACTAATGGTGTCTGCTTTATAGAGAGTCCACTGTATTTAACTCCTTTTTACATTGTCAACTATAGGAATTTACCTCATTTATTAAATTACATACACTTAATTGATTTATTTATTTTATTTTTTTCTTATATACAATTTCATCATGTTTTACATCATTTGCACATTATATAATTTGGAAAAACTATGATTTGCACTGTCATCTTCGTTTCCTCTATCTGCTCAGAGAGAATGCTTTTTGTCAACTATGAATCAAGTTTTTTCAAGATATCAAGGATATTTTCTTTTTGAACCCCTCTATTATTTCATTGCAATCTATTCCAAATGTTTCAACAAGAACTTTATATAATTTTTAACAAAGAAATAAATTTTTTGAAGCTTCCAGTTATTGGGATTCTACTGTATAATATAATATTGATTCGATTTTGCATTATTAGATGGACGAGAAATGATGCAGTGAGAAAATCATCAGTATTGTATAAAGGACAGTCTATTAACTTAAAGCAGACAATCTAAATGCCAACTCTACGATCTGCTACACAGAAAGAAGTTAATCAATCATCAGAGATAAGCATGGAGACACATCAGCAACAATGGATAATGGTTGGACCTAGTAAGCCTTAACAAGTAATTTTTTTAAGATCTTTGTTTGTTGTGAGGTTATATTTAAAGTATGTCTGCTTCTGTTTGAGCTGTATGGTAATTTTTCCAATGGTATTAGATAATTGTTGTGGAAACAATACTAGAATTCTCTTTTTGGTGTATGAAGGTTCTTCATGACTTACGCTATAATGAGTTATCACTGCTCTCAAAGAGTCTGTAAAGACTGAATGTCCTGCATTGCAAAATGTCAACACAGCCAGCACCACCCTGTCTTCGACTCTTCATACTTGATTTAAGAACTGTTCTACGACTGTTTTTCAACATTTTTAAATTCTCTATTAGAGTCTATAGGAGATGGAGATGAAAACACTATGCTTTGCAAGCTACCTCACCCACAAAATGGTCAGTATCTTACTATAAAGACTTTCTTTGTTTATCTGTGTTCAAAATGTCATCTATATAATACAATACAAAACGTACTAACATACAAGTCTATAATGAGACCCTGAGAGTCAGATCTTAGTAAAACAAAAAACATTTTGGCTAGTGAATAGTTAATAGCATATGAATTGTTGAGAAAATAGAAGCTACTGAGAAGTAAGTAGTTGAAAATCGGAATATTGCTTGAATTGAATGTGTAAGAATAGTGACCACAAAAGGCAACAAGTATGAAGCAGAGGAACCAACACAAAAAAATACTATTAAAAATTATGAAAAGCTATCTTATAACTGTTAGCATATAATAGTAATATGCTATCTAGAGTGTGAAAATCTTAAAAATTGTCTGCATACTTTCAATTGTGGTTCGAAATTGAGTTGCATTATTCAGCATTCAAAATGTTGCCAGAACAATGATATCCAAGTGAGAGTTGCCAGTTGAATTTGTACTCTAACAAAGCATGTGATTAAATCTGATTACACTCATTTACATTCATTATTTCAATTTAGGAATTCCCACATTGTATGCATTTCAGAATAAACAGTGTTATGAGTTCATGAAATTTCATGAAGAGTTTCGCTCATGGCTGGTCAATAACTTTGTGCAAAGAGGTACAAATATAAATTTCTTAGAAAAAGAAAGGAGCCGGAAGGAAATTATTATTTTGGTCAATTCTTTGTCAATTTTTATTCTCCTAATATAACCTGCTAATTTATAGATGGCTCACTCACTTTCATAACACCTGTTGATCCTTTATTTTTGGTGTTGCCATACTTGGAAAAGGCTGCAAAATTGGTATTCATATAATTATTTTGTGTCTGATGGCTATTCAATGTGGAGTAGTGTGAACAGGGAGTAACTATTTTCTATTATAACAAAGTAAATCTCAAGGGAACGAAACCTTTGGAAACTTGGTGAATTAATGTTTTAATTAATTATTTTTATTTTTATTTGCTTTTCCTTTCAATAGGATAAATTCACAACACTTGATAACATACTTGTAGACGAAGACCACACAGTTGGCCTTAGGAAACTCGAGGAATGTTTAAGCAAAGAAAATTTGCTAAACATATGTAACATGAAGTTTAATGCGGATTTCGTGACTTTCAAAGCAGATGATGAAAAGATTCTGAAGTGGTTGTCTGTTAAAGTAAATAATAATGATTTCTTAAAATTATGTCTGTTCTCTATTGGAATTTTTTGCAGTTTTGCATTTTATTACTAACAGGTTCATCAATTGTCATCCCACCTGTGGAAATCTAGCGTAAACACTTGTCCTGGTGCTCAAGTTTCCACTTTCAGTAGGACCTCCGCTGGAAATAAAAAAGACAGTGAGATAGTTGGCTCTTGATTTGCATTGTTTTCTTGTCGTTTTGTACACTCCATAAATTCCCATCCATAGAGCATGTTTTTCATTATACTAATGCTTAATTCCTTTGTCTTTTTTTCTGTTATTTTACGGGAGGGTTGGATATAATGAAGTTGTTGTCTTGTGTGAAGCTTTGAAACTTGCGATGTTTTGATATTTTGCAGGTGATTGCTTGAGATATGCTTGGACACTCATATCTGATTACTTGACAACAAGTTGGTCAAAGAAACTGAAAGACAAACTTGGGTATATTTAGTAGTGTTGTAGTTAAAATGTTGCTATTCTATGTAAACGCTTACGGTTGTATATCTGAGTTTTCTCTGTAGGGTAATTGATCCTGTAAAGAGTCCAAATGAGGAGATTGAAAACATTTGTCAACCCAAGAAAGTCAGTGCTTATTCATGGTTTTCTTATAAGAAATAACTGTGATTTTTATTAAATTTGGAGTTCATTTATAACGGCCTTATTTCAGAGTTAGATCAACATGAAGTGCTTGGCAGAAGGTAAATAAGCTCAGTTGTGTCTTGTCGTTCTTTAGAAACAAAAGTTGGAAAGTAACAACGGTGAATGTTTAGAAGATTATCGAGATCATGCAAAGAAAACTGAAAGCATAAAAGTGAGTTGACTTTTCAAATTTGTTGTGCAGTTAGCAATTGATCTAACTTATTGTCTAGCTTGTTGAATCCTTTAGAAACCAACCACCAAATTGAATGCTAAACAAAAGGCTTTACAAAAAGTAGACAAGAAGGGGATGAAATCAATGACTAGTTTTTTTGCCAGCAAATCACAGAAAAAATGATGAAAATATCGTTGTCAGTAAAAGACCGGTTGTCCTTCTGAAAGAGAATCAATCTTGTAAAGTAGTCTTGTGGTATATCGTGACAACATGGTTTTGTAATGTTCTTGAAGTTCAACCGGTTCATCAGATTAATTGAGTATGATACGTGTCAAAGTGATGATTTCTCTTGTTGAAATGAATTTCTTCAATTACAAACGCTATGGATATTCAGGCAGATCAATAAAGTTTTTTTTAAATCTGTATTATATCTTATCTTGGATATTTATACTGGGGATCCGTCCTACTTTTTATGTGCGAAATCAGGAAGTAAAAATATAGAAAGTTGATGTGGAGGAGAAGGTTTCAAGATGCCTGAAATAAAAAAGGAGCTGTTTTCTCACACTTTGTTTTATTTTCTTGCCTGTCTGCTATACTGTGAGGTGGTTTTCACTAGAATAGTCCAAACGGGACTATATAGATGTTTTTTTATAAGGGATTCATATAGATTTTTCCCGTTCTTCTTTATTGTGTCTGTTATCTGGAAATGTCCGTTGTTGTGAGGTTTCACTGTGTATCTTATCGTCGAACAAATCGTTTTAACTAGCGGCATCTTTTTGAAGTCTCGAAAGATCAAAATAAAAGCGTCAGAAGAGAGACCGTTGATATTCATCGCTTTTGAAGTCGCCAACATTTTAAACTTTTCATCCCCATCTGATGAAGAAAATCCCCTTCCCTCTGACCACGATCTCAGTAATTACCATTTATCGATCAACAAAGGGCGTTCTTAGTACTTAGGGCGTTCATGGCAAAGGGATGTCAAATCTCGCAATATAGCTTTCCTACCATATTTGAAATTAGTCACCGTCTTTGCGCAATACTTGGATGTTTGATAAAAATTCATAAACCCGTTGCCTATCATTAAAAAAATGAAATTTTATGATGGCTTGTGTGATATCGCATATGGGCATCACATTTTTGGTAAATTAGGACCAATTTTTGTGTCACTTCTTACAAAAAAGGGCAAAGAAAGTGCTCTTAAATTTTCATGAAAATTAGCATGTAGAACAATTCAATAGTGCAATTTTGTGTAAAAATTGAAAAAATTTCACTTCCTCTTTTCTTTGCCTGACTGACTTCCTTTTTTTAATTATGCCGCCCACACGATCTCCACAATTTGGAAGGCACATTTGCTTTTCGCGTACCGTATTTCCTCTAATAAACGCCGCGGCGTTTATTACAAATTGCAGATTTTGGATGCGGCGTTTAATAGAGGGCGGCGTTTATCAGAGGGCGGCGTTTATTACAGAATGAAAAATCAAATAAAAACAGACTTTAAACAACAATGTTTTCTCTTCCTAAAAAACTGTCTAAGCTAATAGCATTTTACATTGAAATTGACGGTAATCACGTGCACGCAATCGTAAATTGTAAAAGAGAAGTACGAGAAGTTGGTTTGAGTGTTCCTGCGCAATTCAACTGTTACACAGCAAGTAAAGTTCATGCAAAAATTCTTCATGACGAACTGTTGAAGAGGAAAATACAATATTCGTTTTTATCTTTAGTTGTGGAAGAATTTGTTGATAGAAAACAAGTCCAACTCGTGTAAACCATTTTCTGTTGCTTATTTAGTCTGTTTTCTAATAAATGCCGCTTTTCAAGATGCGGCGTTTATTAGAAGGCGGCGTTTATTAGAGGGCGGCGTTTATTACAAATGCTTGGCTATAAGTGCGGCGTTTAATAGAGGGAGGCGTTTATCAGAGGGCGGCGTTTATTAGAGGAAATACGGTATGCTCATCCTAAATCATCTTTATTGTTATGACAATCTGTTGATGCAGCAGGGATGAATCCCTGTGGTTGTGGAAGGCAAATACACCATTCCCGTAGTTCGCGTTTTATATAATAGTAACCGTGAACAAACACTCTCTATCGTAGAGTTTTGGAGGTAAAAAAGTATTTTTAAGAGAGCTTTGACCGAGACGAAAATTTCTTTTATGGAATTAAGTTGCAAAATGGAAACGCATAAAATAAGGCGAATCAAAATGCATCAAAACAGTTTGTTATGAAATATCCATTTTCACAGTGAAAACCTTTATAAAACATGCTTCTTTACATTGGAACACCGTGAGGGAGCACACCTTTTTTTCGAATTATGGGAAGGTGTATTGACTATCGACTGTTCTAGTTTGACTGTTCTAGTTTAATAATTAATATGTAAAACGTTGGCTTTAATTGATGGAAAGCGGTCGCACAAGTGTTGCACACTGACCTAGTAATAATTAATATCCTATTTTTGTAATTTTTTCAAACTTGATTTTACATGATGGATGAATGTGTCCCTGTCTAAAATCCTGACCGTATTGTTATACATGGTGTAATCAGGCCTCTCCTTGCTGGAGGCGTATTTTGATGATAACGATGACTGATCGAAAACTGATTGTCACGTACACCAGCCGCAGAAGCATCTGCAATAATTTGTTTACGTTTTCGAGGTAAATACTGATTCGGTTTGTTTAGGGAAATATTTGTTGTGAGATATAACGTACCTAAGGTGAAATGTTGGAGTTAGTTTATGGATAGTGAGATAAATACAATAAAATATGACATTCGTATAACCACCGATAGCTCAGTTGGTAGAGCGGAGGACTGTAGATGATAGTAGAAATCCTTAGGTCGCTGGTTCAAATCCGGCTCGGTGGACTTTTTTCATCGATGTTTTTTGTAGGATTTAATTAATTAAATTGAATAAAGTTAACTACATTGGAAAAATTGATATCACCAAATCAGCAAAAAGGTTAAAAGGAAAATTATAATGAAAAAAACCTGGAGAACCCGGGTATCGATCCCGGTACCTTCCGAATGCGAATCGGACGCTCTACCATCTGAGCTAGTTCCCCTGTTCTGAAAATCAAGTTATATGAGAAAAAATCAACAATATTAATAATACCTGGTAACCAGTGTTCTCTACTACCCACACTTTTTCCTACATCGCCATTTAATGGAATAATTCCTGTTGCCGGTAAAGCTTTTCTTTCATTGTAACCATATCTGGTATTAATGTTTCCAACTTTATGCTTTTGAAATTCTTCCTGATTACTGGTTTTCAAGTGTCTGTCTGTAAAAAGTAAAGGTTAAATTGTCATTTTATTGACAGCCCTTTAAATTACCCTAAATGTGGAAGTGTTTTTAGAATTTCAAAAGTGACCCGGATTGAAGCCCACGGACTAAAAAAGAATTTGTTAAAAGGCAAAATTTGAGAGGGAATGGACTTCAAGTTCCTGCACTGTGTGCAGAGTAACGGTCGGTATCACTCCACAGAAAAAAGGGCATTCGTTATAATTCAAGACTAAAACTGTAAATTTCACAGAAATTATAGAAAAAATGTTTACACTATTGTATAAAATGCTGAAAACTGGCCCGTATTTATGTCTATCCATCCATAAAAACAGGGGAGGGGCCAGGGGTATAGTTGGTAACACAAGGAAAACCCGGTACCTACCCGAGAAGTCCATCGATTCTGATACGTGGTTCGTTCTTACATTGCATACAACTTGGGATTTCTCCAGACGTGTTAAATACGACACATTTTGAGGGTGTGGTCTATTCAAACGTGTTGGCGACAAAATGATAGGAAGACGAGGTGGGATGCACTTCATCCGCTGCTCACTAAAATCACATCGATACGAAGTACTGAAATTAATTTTTGGATTTTCGCCCTCAGGTATCAAAAGAGTAAGATGCGTAATTTCTTCTGAAACAGGCAATATGCGTCGGTGAATGTGTTGCATTCTGCCAATGAAGTCGCTGTCGACACCACTGCGAGTTGTCATTACGTTTAAGACGCAAGATGGTGACGTCAAATTAGAGTAAACTTCGAATTTTTTTTCCTTCGAAATTTCGAGCATATTTTCGTTACTGCAACGTAGCTATTCAATAAGTGTAATCACGAAGAACAATGCTACGAGCGTTCAGGTCACTCAAAGTAACAAGGATACCCCGAGAGAGCGGAAATGTTACGAACGTGTGAGATTCCTAGTTACATTCAGAGATGAAAAGTTAAAAACGCCACTGAATTCTGATGGGGCCTTTAGAACATGTTAATTCAAACACATTTGCGAAAAATAATCATCCATATTTTCCATTGCTGCATAAGGACATGCTTAAGCAAACCCCAAAGGGAATAATCATAGTATGTCATTACTGTATCTTTCATAAAAATAGTGAAAAATAGTAACGGGAAAACGAAACAACCGTCTCATTGATCGGATATTATAAAATGATATTCGTATGGAAGATCATAATTTATTTCATAAAATACATGATACAATAGGAGCAACAAGTTCGATCTCATGGTGGTTTAATCTCATAAAGTTCAGTTGATGCTAGTCCTTGCTTTTCATGACATTTGAATATCCAAGTTGGTCGCACAAACACTAACGAGTCATTATCTTGTAAAGCCTACAGTAAAAACGTATCTGGTAGAAATAGCCAACCATATTCAAAGAATAAGATAAAATAGATTATAAACAAAATTATAATTACCTGATCAAAATTGCTATCCCAGTCATTGTTTGAGATAACAAAGTGGATGTTTTCGCACATGTAATCCTTTAACGTGCTGAGAGAAGAAGAAGGGAAAGTGTATAAACAAATAAAAATAGCAAGAATAAAGAAAGAATGAAGAGTGGATTAATGAAATTACAATCGGTTGTAATAATAAAAAAATAATCTGTGTACCCTGAATAAGCAGTAATGTATCTTTTCAGCAAACGTCGATCTTTAACATTCAAGTCACCGTATATAAAAAAAGATTTGTCTTCGAAAAAATCGGCAAGTTCAGATATATCGCGGGAGGTGGTCAACGTTTGGTCTAAATAGAAGGTTTGACATAAGCAGAAGGAATAAAAGCTAAAATCGATAAAAATGAAAAATAGAAAAACCTTTTTCATCTGAATTATCCTCTTCATCAGTAGTTCCTCCGTATAAGCCATCGCCACAGTTTGTTGTCTTCTGTTGGGCGGGTTCTTCAGTTTCACAATCATTTCTTTGAAGATCTCTAATTCTTAGAAACAACGAACATTATATATATTAGTTTCAAAAACAAGCACAAATTTCCTCAGATAATTATCTGTTCACAGTATAAGAAATTTCCAAAATCATTCTCACAAGGAGTTAGTAAAAATATTATTTTGTATTTTTATATTTTCACCTTCTTTCACGATAATATTACATAAAACTAAATTTCAGGGATTTTTTTACTTGAAAGATCGACTGAATCAGTAGAATAATATCCCAATTCAAAGACCTGCAACATTGAAATTCAAAAACTTACTTCTGAAGCTCATCCTCTGTATCACATTCACTTGAACTTTTTTCAAGACTTGGTAGTTGTGGAATAGGACTGTGTTTTTCTACCGCAACAGGTTGCTCCTCACCTGACGATGATGACGATTCAAATGTACTATCACCACCATCATCTAGTCGATAACTAAAACGGTCGAGAGTAAAACATGCTTGTTCACTCATCCACTTCTATCAAGAGAGATTGATTTAGAAGGAAATGAAGTATGCATACCTTTTTGTGTTAACTCTCCTTTTTATTCGAAAACATTCCTTGAACCAAGCCTTTGTAACAATCTTTCCTTTTCCTGGGAGGGGGTAAAGGCAAAAGATATATTAACGATCAATTCAGCTTGTGTTTTTTTGGTAAACAAAGAATGAAATTACCTTTAACTTGGTTGTATTTAGGAGTGTTTGCAAAGGCACAACTGAAAAAAGAATTATCAGAGAATTGTCATGGAAAGCAAGAATTAGAAACAAAAACTAAAGGAACACTATTAAATAACTCACATTAAATGAGTGCAGTTTGGCTGCCAGTTAGCCTCATATTTCGCTCCCATTGATAAGCCCTGATCACGGATCTGTCCTCTCTCAGGATTCTGGTAACCACTCAACGCAAAGGTTACACCTCCCTAAAAATGAATACGGCATTAAACACACTTTTGGCTTTCGATCACATCATGTCAATATTCCATGAGGTCTTTATTGATACCTATTTCTGGTCATGTTAAAAGGATACTGACCAATATTTTGTTAAAGGGAACATCCTTTTTCACTTTTGTTTTCTTTCTTATCACTAAATGTAAGAGAAGATCTATCAGGATTTAAATGAAAGTATTGAGAAAACATTGATGAAAGCAGTTTTGGAGGAGTTGATTCCTTCTCTCTTGAAGATGGAACACTCTCTGTAATTTAAACATCCAAGGGGCTGAAAAAAAAACAGTTCGATTTATGGAGAGTTCAAATTATGGAGATTCATTTTACATAGAAATCTTAGGTGAAGGGACCTTGAAATTAGCTGGAATTGGAGAGAGTCCAAATTACTGATGTTCGAACTGCAAACGCTTGACTGTAGCGGACAGATTTTTTATTCCCGATGACTTGACTGTATAATGATCAGAATATCACCTTTAACTTTCTTAGCACCTGGTACCACCTAAAATAATTGAAATATATAGCTAAATCATCATTTCCATAGTGTAAACAAAACAGGCCACCAAGATGAAAAACATGAGATGCTGAACATTGCAAAAGATTGAAGAAACCTATTCCACATGTTGTAAATCAAGAGTTTTTCAAATTTGTTTGTTTTATCTCTATACGTTGATAAGACATTCATTGAAAAACATTTCAAACATCTTACGGTTGTTGTTTCTTCATTTGAGATTTTCCTTTTAACAGTCTGTAGAAAAAGAACCAGCAAGTTAAAACTAAATCACAGCCAAAACATCTATTAAAGGAGAATGGAGGTCAAAATGTATTTTCTTATTTTAGTACCTTTCATTATTAAGAAGTCATTGGTAAAGTTTTATTCTTCAAAATAATTATGTATTTCCCAAAATTCACCTTAAAGGTGCCATTAGCTAGATTTTTTTGTCATTACCATATGATTATCAGTTTTCATGACGTCACTTGTGCTGCTTATGTTAGTATAATGAAGTATGTT
The DNA here is from genome assembly GCA_039566895.2 of Turritopsis rubra. NCBI lineage: Eukaryota > Metazoa > Cnidaria > Hydrozoa > Anthoathecata > Oceaniidae > Turritopsis > Turritopsis rubra. The sequence goes on from CM077628.1 coordinate 10,595,803, forward strand.
AGTGTTTGTAAGCAGAATTTCCAACACTCAAGTCAAAGATTTTCAATTTTTATTCATTTTTTTGGATATTTACACAAGACTTTATCTTGAATTCAAAGAACTCTAGGAGGATTCTGTTTTTACAACATAAATATATTACTTTCCTCATACTTTCGTGTCACCGCAAGAAATTCACGAAAACATAACATTGTAATCTACATTATACTCCTGCATGATGATGGATGTAACATAACAGACATATTACAGTGTCTGCGAACATGAACCACTTTTGAGAACAACAACAAAGATAAGTTTTGTATTTTTTTTTCATGAAAAATGCTTTTGCAATTAAAAAAGTTACCAAACCTTTCTAGTCTATAAAATAATTAATGAGAAAACAAAATACTACTCTTTAAAATCGAAAGAAAAGATAATTATATAAAATATTGTGAATTTTCAATGAATTCATCAAGTACCACAAGTGACATAAAAAACAGCTTTTCTCAAATACCTCTGTTCTACTTAAGCTGACGATACACGGTCAAATTTATTGAAACAAATTTGCAGAAATCAACAAGTTTTTAGCAGTTTTTTAATTCAATTTATTGGATTCGACATTTCGTTGATTTCAACATTTTGAAAATTAAACATGTTCAACTTTTTCAATTTGTTGAAAGTGGCGTCAGCCAATCAATCAACTTGTCAATCAACAAGAGTTTAACCAATCACGTTATATTATGTTGATGTTTTGACAAAAAATGAGCGAATCATGAACTATTCAATTCCAACAAATTTAAAGTGTGTCACTAAACTTTCAAATTTGACAAATTTGATCAACAAATTTGATTGTGTATTGTCTGCTTTAAGGCTGAAATACACAATCATTTTCAAGTCATTCATATTCAATAGAGCCTTGACAACAAAATATTACGAAACTGAAAAGAATTCATTTCTTTGAAACAGAAAGAAAAACTTCATCTGCTAAAATACAATTCAAATCAAATGCAAATCAAAATAGCAACAAATACAAAACAGAAAAATCCTCCACCTCCATCCTATCTTCTGACGATTTTTTGACAGTCATTTTCGGAAATGGACTTTCTTTACGAGCTCCTTGCAACAATGATCCAGCTACAGCATCCCTGTTAGCACACGATATTGAAATTCTGTTGGCGCTAGGCGTAGACTTCACTTTGTATAATCTTTCGCCAACAGCTTCGTTTGAACTTCTTCTAGCTGATGCAGCAATTGATAACTGGACTTCAGGTTTGGGTGCAGCTACTGGGCTTTTCATGCGTTTTTCAAAGAAACTAGAATTTGTCAACGAATCGTTTCCATCATCAGACTCGTTCTTTAGTTTGAAGTGTCCAAGCTTGGTTGCCTAAGGAAGCAGTGTTAAGTTTGATCTTAAAAAATATAAAAATATCATTGGAAAAATGTAGAGGAAAATATTTGATTTCATGAGATTCTTAACATTTCAACTGTATGTCATGAGAACTTTTTGAGAACAAACATTTAACACCTTGCACATACTTTTTAAATAGATCTTTCTTTATTTCAAACTTTCATGGCAGCCATAAAACAATGCTTACCTGCTCTGCTACTGGTGGGGAATGAAACTTGATAAATGATAAGCCATAAGGTTCATTCTTTAAAAAGAAAGGATTTAAGAATCGCATGAAAACTACATATTTGCCTGAAATACAACATTGTGTCCTCCTCCAACCTTATTTTGTAAATGAGGGAGAAGGGGGGTAGGATATAGTTTTAGTCATAAGGAAGCGAAAAGTTTCACTGTGAAGGACACCAGGATACATTGAGGGAAAAACAAATAAAATCCTTAAAAGGAGAATTAAGCTCAAAATTTTGAGCATTTTTTTAATGAGAATGCCTCTTTGTAAATATTCATTTATTCTACACGCTTTAAAAACACATATAATAATATACAGGTGTGTTCAGTTTGTAGATATTTGATTTCTTTTTGAAGAGAAATTTTTTTTACTGTTTTACAGTTTTGGTAGATCAAAATATATATTAGATATTAAATATAGATTGAAATTGCCGGGATGCGGCCGGGATGCAAAGCTCACCAAAAGCGTCTTCCAGTTTACAGCTAGAAAGTTTCAAGAAACTAAATTCTAGTTCCCCTATATAACCACATGTAAAATCACTACCAAAACTTTTATTTGAGCTTTCTAAAGAGTAATCATTGACAGATGGAAAAAAGAGTTTCAGTATCTTTTGTATCAAACGTTTAAGACTTTCTATACACAAAACATAAGTGAAATTAAAGGTTAAATGCGTAAGGAATAGTTTAAACCAAAGTTTTATTCTCCTTTAACTGTAACTCTTCATGACCATTCTTACCTGATTGTAAGGCTGTGTACAAACAATTTTCACTTGATCCCACTTTTCGTCTGCAACAGATTTTGTGAAACTTTCAATTCCTATTTATAAAAAAAACATACTCTTTTAACAGAATAAAATCAAAGCACGGAATGGATTTCCATTAAGAAGAATAAAAAGGAATCCCGAGAGAATGTACATACCAAACATACGGACCCTGGTTAATTCTTTATTTGTTTTACTTTCAGCTGGTGACATGAAACAGGAAGCGCCAAGTAAGACCTGGATCAAAAATTGTTTATAAGATAAAACCTGATGTGGTGTACAAATCTACCAAGATTAAATTGTCGTAAGAATGACTTCGAACATGAACTTTAAAAGCCTTGAGAATTTTACTTACTTTAAACTCCTCAGCTGGCAACCAACTGGATCTTCCAACCAACACTTCAACAAATGCTGAACCATTATTTCCTTAAAAATAGTTCTTACCTTTACCTTCGTATGAGTGATGAAAGTACAATATAGAAAATAAAAAAATCATGGCTGATACCTATATCAATTCCATTAATTTTACTGGCTTTTTCAAACTGGAAATAGAAAATATTATTAGGACTCATCATAGACAGTTGAGAAACAGAAATAAATTAAAGTTCAAAACAATGTAAATTATTCTCAAAACGATAGGTGATTGATTGTTATAGCAATATACATCAAGCAATTTGGGCACCAAAGAATGGAATTTTCTGCAAATAAAAGAACAGCCGCAGATAACAAACTAACATTATAATAGGTAATTGGATGTAGTATTACAAACCTGCAATAAAACCGAAGCTTGTCTCTCCCCACCGGACACACATCTCCATTTATAGTACGTTTCTGGTTTTAAAATGTTTTCAGCGGGGTGTTTCTGAATAATATCAAAATATTTAATATCAAAATCGTATTACACAAGCCATCCCAAAAAATATTTCAATCATCATTGGCCAGTATATCTAATGGGACGATAGAAACTAAACTAGAATGTAATTGAACTAGTTTTAAGAGATGCTGGAAACTGGAAACTTACTGTGTCTTCGCTGCTGAATGATACTAAATGTTTCACAGTGAGTAGAGGCATCTGTCCAAACAAAACTGTTTTTCTTATATAATACTACCAAAGAATGCATAAGAATGTGAAGAGAGTCAAGAAAAGAAAGTGAACAATGAACAGTACAGAGGAAATTAAATACACAAACAATTTTTTTCATCAGATTTACGTCTGTTAACCATGAAAACTGAAAAAAGGCAACTGTTGCTTACATGTTCAGTTTATTGTATGTAAAAAGAAAAAGTTTATTTAGAAATCTCTTCAACATGCTTAAAATAGTACGACTGAAAGCAGCAGTCATTGCTATAGCTATTTTTATGAAGAAGAAAAAGTGAAAACAAAAAAAGGAGCATTTCAGTAAAATCATTGTTTCTAGGGAAACCAACCTTAACGGCTTTTATCATACCTGATTGAAGTAATTTCAATTGACTGGCCAAACGAAATACCTGATTGAAGTAATTTCAATTGACTGGCCAAACGAAATACAAACAATTTATCATACCTGATTGAAGTAATTTCAATTGACTGGCCAAACGAAATACAAACAATTTATCATACCTGATAGAAGTAATTTCAATTGACTGGCCAAACGAAATACAAACAATTTATCATACCTGATTGAAGTAATTTCAATTGACTGGCCAAACGAAATACAAACAATTTATCATACCTGATTGAAGTAATTTCAATTGACTGGCCAAACGAAATACAAACAATTTATAGGAGTAAGCGTAACAACATTTTGTTAAAAACGTTTCCCATAAAAATAATTCTCTTTTTAATCATGCCACTGAAAACAAACACTGTATCCCAATTTCAAAAGAAAAAAACACCAGTCAAGACTGAAAACAATGAACACATCCATCTTTTGAACAAAGCATATCATTACAACAGTCATCACTTCTTATCAGTCAATTCTTATAGTTTAAACTATTAGTTTTTATTCAGTTTTTTTTTATGACTGACATTAAACTAAAGTATTGATTGTGTATTTCCTTTAATACGTTCCCTCTTCCAATGTAATGATGTCATCAGTGAAAACAAAACAACATTATTTGTCTCCTTTCTTTTCTTATAGGTGGTGGGGCTGGAAAAACTTCCAATATGGTCTTCATGTGCACTTAAGCCTTTAACATATAAAATTTATGTCTCCAAACTCAGACATAAATTAGCTACAACACATTATCAGCTACAACATTTATATATCAGGGGACTAATACAGCATGATTTGAGCATTGGTAAACCGATTTTGGGGACATCTATTTTGGGTGCCTTAATTAACAATAATAGTTTCCTTTATAAAATACAGTTTGTGAGGAACTAAAGTTATTATACGAACTCACCTTATATTGATCGAGTGCATTGTGCATTGCTGAGTGTTTATTTACAGTCCTATCACGCTTTTTTACGAATTTAGATTTGGACTCTCTACGCTAATGATGTCCACATTAATAGTCTGAATTACCCCCTGTATATATCAACAGTTGATTTTGGATTTAATTTCAAAAAGCATAAGAATAATCGAGTTGTAACACTTGTTTTCAATTTGATAAATATTATTTTCAAAGAACAATTTGTAAAATCATCTAAAACTAATGAATTGAAACTAGGTATACAAAACCAACGAAGTATATTTCAGAAATATAAACTTCATTGTAGTTCTGTAGGACTCATATGCCAATCCTTTCTTATCTTACAAAGACAAAGTATTTTTAAGAACGTTTAAAAAAATTACTTTCAGCTATAATCGACAAATTATTTGTTTTTATTATTTGCAAAACATTAACGGTTCAAAGAAAATTATAACAAAATAGAAATAAAAATAGAGCATACAATTTTTCATCAACAAAAAAACAATATTCACTCGTATGTTATAGAGAATTAATAACTTGTTGACAATTGAAAACAACAAAATCCTTATTTCTCTACAGACTCATTAAAATATTTTCTAAGGACATTATCACAGACTTTCACATAGACACACTGCATCTATCAATAAAAAACAACGGAATATTGTTTTCTGAAATAATTATCCGATTTGCAATCCAAACCCAAATCTACTTTGATTCTTTTGATGGTTTATCATTCCACTCAACACAAACGTAAACGGCAAAGGTTGCAGTCGTTTTTCAAAAAGACCTGCCACGGTCCAGTTGGTGTCAACAAGACCTCGGAATGTCACATTTGCTTTTGGAATGTCCACTTGGTAACCTAGACTCACACAAGAGTCTTGTAAGCGTGAACTATATTCATAATCAACACCAACTGAAATGTTATCATTTCCTTTGTGATAATACGAAGCATGCCAACCAGAAGGATTGAGTTGAGCTGCTGCTACCCATTTATCTGTAGTATAACGGCCAGCTAACGACAGCACTGCAGACTCCTGCCCTTGGCCATAATGATACAACAACTCAGCACCAATATCTACACATTTCGTCAGTCGTTGTAAGTAATGACTTACAATGATTCCAGTTTCGTTAATTACATCGATATTGCCTAAGGTGCATGTTGCTGTAAAATCGTCACCACGGTAGTCAGCATCCATTTGTATCATAGCAAACTCTTTTTGCTGCGTCTAAAATGTTGATTTAGGATCTGGAATTTGTGAACTTCATAAGAACTTTTGAACCAGTGAATTAGAGTTACATGAATCTTGATATCAAATAACAATCTTAAGATAGTAGTTATGTCAATGGGTTTTCTTTCTGTGAAAGAATAAAAAAACTGTTGTAAAAAGCTTCAAACCCACCTGTACAACACATTTTCCTTTTATCCTTTCAGAAAACTGGTGAATGATTTGAGCGCTAAGACTTCCACTGTTGTCTATATCACCAAGAATAACAGGATAAGTCTGCCATGAAAAAAAAGAAAGAAAAACATGAACCGGGAACAGACTCTGTTCTAACGGTAAAAACATCTCATCATTACTAAAAAACAACATTGAATAGACCAGCAATTCATTTATTTCCTCGAATCAGAATTTAAAATTTTTTAGAGCTCATGGAAGAAATTTACAGGTCTATATCAATTACGGCGTAATGGTGTTTGTTTTGGTAACAATCACATGTCAGGAATTTGTCTGCAGATATTTTAAAGGGGTTGTGGGACTGAGATTGAAAGAGATTTACAGTTCTTATAGTGAAAGGGTAACTGACAGACAAACAAAGTAATTGTGGGATGATTTTGTTTTGGTTTTTGTGGGTGGTTACAATTAAAACTTACAAATATTATAACTGGCAATCTGAGAATTTTTTAAAAGAAACATCTTGATTTATCTTTTCAGTTAAGAAAGAGAATAATAATTAACAAAAAGATATAAAAAAGCCGCTATCTTCCTTGTTCCTTCCATCACAGTTATGAACACTGTATTTGAACATTCAAAGTATCTACAAATTACAACGTACTTCTGTTGGGTTTGTTTGATTTCCACCAATATATGTTGCACCAAAATGATATGAAGTGCCTTGTGGTGCCGCAGATAAGTTCAAAGTGTGGCTTACTTGGAAGTGGTTACTAAGACCTTTGTTTACATTCAGGCGAAAACCATCAAATGGGGCTGGAAACAAATCTAAAATGGCAAAGAATGGAGTGAAACCTAATACATATTTTTCACTTTATAAGGCTTATATTTTAATACAGGGTCGATTTCATTTCTTATGCATGAAGAATAGACAAGACATTATTTGCACTATCACAGGTTTTTTGGGCTGTCTGAAAACGTTGGCTACACAAATTGGGCACCAAATTTGGCTACCTAAAAACTGAAACTAAAGCAATCACCGAAATACATTGTTTAGTCTGAGCAGAGACAAACCCAAATAAAAATGTACAGTAACGAACTGTAAAAAAGAAATATTTCAAATTCAAGTTGATTTGACGGCCGTTTTGTTTATGTTCAGTGTCTTCCGCCATTTTTATGTCTTAACGCCCTATCCCCGGCTAAGGTAAATTTACAGACCTGGCAATATGTGTTTTTAATTCATCGAACATCGTTGTTTGTGCGCTTAGTGAAAACCAAGTTGTTTTGGGGTGACAGTTCGATTGTCAATTGTAATGGAATTAAAATGATTGTGTGTAAAAAGATAGATATGAAATCAACATTTTTGGGAGTTTGTTAATGTGTTTACAAACAATTTCAAACTTACTTCTTCATTTTCCATGCAAATCAATTGCTTTACTTTACTTCCCCCTTAAAACTTTTTATTCATAAACACAACCTGGTTTACTGGGGACTAATATCCATTTCAGTTTCGCGTCAGTTTGAAAAGGGAGGAAAATGTACACTGTACCCACTCAGAACAACAACAAAATAAATAAGAGAAAACAAAAAAGTTTTGATTTTGTGGATATTCAGGATATTCAGGATATTCAGCTCTTCCTTGGAATCTGGAGACAACAGATCTTTTGGACTGGTCTGTAGTTTTTACAATTAGCCAAATATGTAGCCCAATTTATGTAGCCACGGGTGTCCACAAAGATGAGTTTAAAATTCCAGCCAATCATTCAAATCTTGTACCATTTTCCAGCTTTTTCAACCTGTGGACACCCTGTAGCCAAGGTTTTCAGAAAACCCCAGTTATCTCCCATACTGATTACACACTGGTGTTATTTCTTGTTATTTTACTGTGATCCAATGGAAGCTTTTGGTTCTAAACCTTCATATAGATTGATCACAACTCTTTAGTTTGCAGGTTATAAATTTGCTCGATGATTTTCTAATCTCATAATATAGTTTGGCCCTAAGACATGATTGCATTATATACATAAAGGAAGTAAAGTTGTAGTGTTGCTGAAGACAATTTCGTCCTTTTGCACGAACTTAACACACAACTTGTAAGTTTCAACGACACTATAAAGAATGGGAAGTGAAAAATTATATTTGCAGTGCTGTTTCTATTATGTATATGGAATGGTGGGTATTTATTTTACTTTGGGTTTTAGGGGTCGTTGACAATCGCCAGTCCGACACAAAAACTTCTGAAATAACGGTGATTTCATTTGGTGATTCGGTAAAGTCTTGGCCATTTTCAATAACGACTGGCTGACTGACTCATTTAAGAGGAGCATAAAAGGACAGGAACCAAGGATTTTTAAGGGAACCACCATAAGTAGTTACAAACCACGCCGTTTTATATGATAAAAGTCATCCAGAATTTCATAGTAGAGAAGTTGTAAAAAATGCATCTTTCTTTCCAAATTTTGTTCTTTTGTATTTTGGCTTTGATCCTTCTCCTCAACTTCTCTCAAGAATACATGCTTATTCAATACAAAGGTAATTGAATGTAACTTTAAAGTATCAACTAATGAACATATCAACCACAGCATTTATGCCCTAAAAGAAAAACAACTAATCTTACCTTTGCATTTTTTGTGCAAATCCTCGAAAACTCCTGGATTACCAATAATAGTATCGCTTGATTTCTTTTCACCTCCTCCTGATGCTGGAGGTTGTGGTGTTAACACTGCTGTTATGGGTGGTGCAACAACTTCTGACTGAGATGCAGCTTCAAGAACATTACCCATACCAGTATTAAACTGTTCTTAAAAGGTGCAACAAGAAAGATTTGACGGCTTGGCAAAAACAGGCTTCCCCTGATGGAATCGACAGTGTAAAGAAATCACTAAAACTCGAAAACAAAGTCGAAAGCACGATAATATTTCGTGATTCCAGTACACAGAGTTGTGCCCATGCGGTATTTTATACGCGTGAATGATATTATAATAGTGGGTTTGGACATGACACAATACTTAAAATTTGGACAAAATCACCAAAATTGGTACAAGTGTTCAGAATCTTGTCCCGATTCGAAATTTAAAGGGAGACACGTTTGTAGGTCAACAAAACTGCTTATGTCAGCAGCTTTTTGGTGTGGCATTTATTTTCCCACAAACCAAGACATTATCATATATCATTGGAAAGGAAATTTTGTGCTCTTTCTAAATTTTATAAGAACCTAATGTTGAAAACCAATAGAAATCGAGTTATAAGCATTCAAACATCATTTGATGACGTCACTATTTTCGCGGGATATTTGAGGTTTCGAAAAATTCAACAAATTATATACATCATTAGAAAGCTCATTCAAAGGAGGAAATTTTGGGTTCAGGAACCTAGGTCCCAAAATAAGTGGAGAAATAGTTTCAATGCATTTTGTGTTGTAAGGTATGAATCTAATGTTTCATTTTTGAAATATTTCATTTATACAAAGTGATCTTTGATCAAAATAGATGAAATGAATTTTTTTGTATCTTTTCTCTTTGAATTCATTTCTCAAAATAAAACGATGTCTCTTTTCTTGTGACTATAATGGTATAGAAGTGTATATATTCAGTACGTAGTGCATGTTTATAATTTGATTTATTTAGTTTAAAGGAGCTAATAAAGTCGTCAAATAGTGGCACCTGTTTTTATGATGAAAGACATGCGCCAAATGTACCAGGAAAAGTTATTAAATCTTGGCGCTTCGGAAGAAATAGTGAAAAATGACTAGATTGAAAGTAACTATTTTGAACCAAGTACAAGGTTTAAGGGTGGAAAAAAGTGGAAAATATGTGCTCTTCACTCTTGATGGTGAACTTTGCAGAGCGATGTTTGACGCATCAGTTCAATCTGCAAGAATCATACGCAAACATTTCCTGAACAATGAAGAAATATTTTCAGATGTTCCACAGAAACGCCAAGAATGATCTGTTCCTGATCACTTGATTTATCTCCCAGTAAGGACCCAGATGTCCTTCAGACGTCCTCTCTTCCACGTACCATTGTGGACATCCTCTAGACGTCTTCAAGTCCCTGTTGGACATCCTATTCCAGCGGACGGATTAGACTTCACTTTCGACGTCCCTGGGTTGTCTCCGGGACGTCCTAATTGAACGTCCATGGGACGTCCCTGTGCCACTGGGCTAGTTGGTTTAATTTAAGAAGGAGTAGAAGATAATGATAAAATATCTAGGAGCACAAAATCAGTGAATACAGCTCGTCAAATAAAGTTACCTGATTGTTATACCGATATAGAACCAGCGAAAGGTGACAATCCAGAGCCTGCAGAGACGTATTAGCCATCAAAAATTAATTTTTCACCGGAAATTGTAGATGAATGGCTCGACAAACTAAAGGTGTTGAAACCTGAGGACGGAAAGAGCATAGAAGATCGACTTTCGTTTTCGGCTTATCATGCAAGTTGTTCACAAGAGGTTGAAATAGCTTTCAAAACCAGATCTACGTTATTACCATTACTATGTAAATCTGTCAATTCACAAGTCATGGTGGGGCACTGTACGAATATCATTAAAAACTTAGTGCATCATCTAAATCGATCACACCTCACTATTATTACAGGAGATCAACCAGTATACCCGTTGGGGAAACAAGTTCAGTGGACATATCCTGATAGGCATAAAAATATTTTGTGGATGATGGGCCCACTTCACATCGAAATGGGATTTTTAAATACAGTCGGTGATTGGATCGATGGCTCTGGTTGAACATATTTATTTGAAAGGGCGGAGATTAGCACTACAGGTCAGATTGAAAGTTTCCTCAGTGGTCACAAGGTAAAAAGAACCAGATATGCACACCAAATTTCATTAGCAACATTGATAAATCTTTCGCAATCAGCATTTGAGGCACGTTAAAAAGCACAAAGAGACCACTTAATTAAACGCACAATACTGGTTTCCTGTTAAAGAATTGGAGTCTTTGCTATTTCTCTTCATCAAACGTTTATCTCTTGGGGATTTTGAATTATTCTTATTCTGCTTACAACCATGGACGTATAAAAAGAGAAGGACTTACAACTAACTTTTAAAGCCTTTGAATTATTGCTAAAATCTTTTATGTCAGCATTCATTTGATATAAAGCCTGTCTCGCATTTCACCAGATTTTTGGTTTACATGGGCTGGTTTATACGAATGTTTATGTTTCACACATTGTGAAAAATCTCAGAAATTGAAGACATGTGAATTGCATATAAATCTACGATTTTCATTAGTACTTTAAAACTACGACTTAATGTTTTCAAGAGGTCAGATGGCCGTTTACAGCGAATTTAGTATTTAACTTGATACATCTTTTACTAAAAATTCGCAACTTAGACAGATGCCGGGCTAACGCCGCGAAATCTACGGGAAGAAGAATATCTTGTCCCTCAATTCTGAAAGTTTCAAAGCTGAGGTTGTAGGAGTTCCTAAGGAATCTGAGTTTTAAAATTTGCTACAAAATAAATGGAATATCTTGAAAAACATTTCTGGTTGGTTGTTAAAATCTCAGAAGCCATAGAAGCATGTATTTTTAACTGTGCTTGAGAGAATTTGAAAACTGCCTTTGTAAAAATTTTAATAAACCGAGACGCGCTTTATTTGAATAAATCAATGAAAGATGTAAGTCCTTCTCTTATTATACGTCCATGTTACAAAAAGGGTTACCGTTCTTCGCATTAGACCACTTCCGCACTCTCGCTGGATGTCAGTATTTGTAAATGACCTTGAAGCACTTCAGCTAACAAAAAACTCCACTTGCCAGAACTTTGTTCAAGGATATTTTGTGGTCAGAAAAAGCAGAAATGTATTTTCCAATATTGGAATGCTCACGATTGTCTCCTTTCTCATATATTTTTAGACCTATGTTTCTAACCCCAAAACTCTCTCCTTTGAATAAACTTTCTAATGATGTATACCCAACGGGCACATGACGTTATTATAACGTTATGATAACATCATGACATGACGAAAAATCACGTTATAATTACGTCATCGTATTGTCATATTTGTAATGTTCGGACGACTTCATTTAATGACGTCTAAACTATGTCCTGATAACGTCAGAAAATGACGTATATATACGTTGTAATCACGTTGTAATCACGTTATGTTCTTCAAGAACGGATGGATTTTTTTAAGATTTTTGCATAGGACATCTATAGCCAGGAACTGATCGGAAAAATTAAGTAAGTCATTGATTTAAATACAAGTAAGTTCTATTAGCAAGATAACTCCACGCAAATAAATATAAATATACTGTTAGTCCTTTATGTTGAATTTTTCAGAAACTTTAAAACTCCTGCAAAAATTGTGACGTCATCAAATGATATACTTATAACTCAATTTTCATTGGTTTTCAACATAAGGTTCTTGTTATAACAATTAGAAAGAGCAAAAAAATTCTCTTTCCAGTGATATATGATATGTCTTGGTTTGAGAAAAAAAATATTTCAGCAAAAAATGCTGACATAAGCAGTTTTGTTGACTCCTTTAAAATTTTGAATCATGGCGAGACTCTGAACACGTGTACCAATTTTGGTGATTTTGTCCAAATTTGAAGTAAAATACTAACAGACCTCACTATAATAGTGATGGGAGCAAAAAAGCTTTGCTCAACCAAAATTAACGTCATTTATATTCTGTATAATATCGCTGGACAAAGAGAAAAAACAGTAATTTTATAGGAGAGAGTCATCTTACCTTGTGTGTCGTGTGTGCCACTGGTGAGCTATATTTTTTAATGATACATATTGTTCAGATTTTGTAAAAATCATAATTTTATATGTTTTAACGGTAACTACGGATACGTAAGATCCCACTTTTGGAGGAAACGTATTCTTGGCCGTCTAAGGCTGCCGGCAATACATACATTAAACTTATATTACAACAGGTATAAACAGGTTTGAATTCTAGGATCTCTTAAACAGCCTTAAAATGAATTTCAGAGTTAAGTTTACGCTACTCAATGGTGAATAATCTTTAAACCAAAAATAACTGATGAAAGACTTATGAGACAGGTTTTAATATTTTAATCTTCAAAGTAATGGGACCGTTCCAGGTTATCGCGAAGTAAAGAACGTGTGCAAATACAATTGAAAACTATATGAATAAGCAAAGGCAATCTGGATCATTTATTACATCACAGATGAAACAGTTTACGTGCTAGTAGACACTATAACACTCTTCTTTGGCAATTTGTGTTGACTGAGTATCTCAGACATTCTCTTCCTGCCGTGATTAATGCCTAAATCAATGCCACCGCGGCGCATGGGTGATCGCAGATAGGTTTCCAATCTTTTCAAGGCTGTGTTTTGCATAGAGACCGCGGCACGGTTAAGTTTAGAAAGAGTTTCTCTCAGTTTGGCAAGACAAATAAGAAATGGTTTTCGGAAAAGAAATTTTTATTCAATGTTACCTTGACTTCTTTTTAATCAGCTTTCAAGCAGAGAGTGCTTTGCTTACTCTCAGTAAATTTTATCGTTGGTATTAGCTTCTCCATTTAAATAATTACGCATTTTAAAAATTTTGCTCGGAAAATGTATGCCATTAGATGAGAAGCAACTGAGAAGCGTAAAGATATTGTGGGTCTTTGTAAAACTCGTTGGTCAGAGTGATTTTTACTTGGCCATGTCGTTTATTGCTGAATCGTTAGATATAATTAATGACACACATCTGGAATTCAGGAATTTTGATCAAATTTACGCTGAAGGTTGGAATAGACAAGGGACAACAAGCTGAATGATTTAGTGGGTTACCTAAGGTGGTTAAACCTTAGTGGGTTTAGTGTGTTACCTAAATCTGAGTCCACCCCCACACGGGGGACAGCGGGCGGTTCGAGTTGAAAAACTCTATGTAAAAAAACTCACGCTGAGTGAAAGGCAAAATGGTAGTCACAGCAGTGCAGTGTATAAGGAAAATTTGAAAGAAACAATCAGATTTGATGATAGCTGCTGTAAAGGTGTTTTTGTAAGTTTTATTTTGCTTATTTTAATAACTACTTTAAAGGTTTCATCAGTTATGAAAACAATAATAAAAGTTAGACCTTTTTGTGTTTATTTTTTAATTTGAAGGGATTTTTTATTATTATACATTATACACATATATTATACACATATTCCATCAATTTAATGCTCTTTATCATAGTACATATACAGCACAATAAAAATAGCTAGGCTCACTCCCCCAACCCGTGCTACAAAGCCACCAAAAAATGATCCCTTTTTGCCCCTGTACAACAACACAACACAACAACAAGACACTTGCCACACAACATCTTCTTATACTAATACTAAATCTTGCTTTTTTTCTTACCTAACTTTGAAAGAAAGAACTTTAGGAAAATTTTCTCGGGAAGTTCGTCAATGGATGTTTATTTTTTCCGTATTAGTATAGGGGGGATCTCCCATTAAGGGAATCTCTAGCTCCATCTTACGGGTTTTTATTACTTCATGGAGTGTTGTGCCTAAAGGAAGACATCATAAAGCCACCCTGGAGGAGAACGCAATGCAATGTTTTTTTGCGTTCGAAAGTTCATCAAATTTTCTCAACGTTTATTTCTTATTGAGAATGAAGACGCTGTGTGTAAAATTTTTTGTTTTTGTTTTAATTTTTTATTCAACGCTTTAAGTTCAGTAATAAAGAATAACCACATTGATAAGTATCAGTAACTATTCTATCTGACGAGATAGTCGATGTAGACCTGTTATGTGTTCGTGTAATCAGTTTATTATTTTCTACCGATTTCTATTTTTTTTAATGTGTTTGAAGTAGCTTTTTCGTATCAGTTAGTTTTTGACTACTATACCAAAATGTGTAGCTAGCAGTTTATTTGGTATTTCATTGTAGTATGTGGATTGTTATTATTAAAGTTCGCTATTAGGGAAATGAAGGTAGCAAGATCATTATTATATTGTTTTGATAGTGTTTGATCAATATCTTTTTGTTTTAGATTAGAAAATTGAATAGTATAGATGAATGTAATACAAGAAGAGAATGTGTAAATCATGGTTATATACATATATACATGGTTTTTGTATCATGATGCACAAGTGGAGTTTTGGGTTTTAACATTTCCACAATTCATAGCAGAATAAAGATTTGAAAGATAAAAACGTCTGAGAAGGTATTGTTTTTGTTAGCTTTAGTTAAGGTATTTTCTTATATTTCAGAAGTTTAATCATGGTTAGGTAAGAGTGTACATTGTTTAGGTAGGAGTATACGTTGTATTGTCTCTTTTCTAAATCTCTGAACATTGGAATTTCAGCTTTTAGTTTACCTGTACAACTTTATAAATCTCTAAATAGGCCAGATAGCATTGAAAAGTAGGGATTAATAGCATTCTTTGAATGATCAATTTTGTGTTAAATATGATATAATTCCAACATGGAGAAACACAATAATTTTTGTATATACACAGACTTATCATGGCAGTATTGCGTGTAAAAACAATTTATGGAGAAAAACTGTAAAATGTTTTTACATGCTACACTAGTATATTATATTTATATTCTTTGTTTCGTATAATTTCCCTAGTGAAGAGTACTAAAAAATATGGCGGATGCCTTCGTTAACATATCGTTGAACCCTCTTCTTCTACCTCTTTAGTAGCTACTCCAACAGCAACAAGGAACTCAGATAGAAATCTTTAATTGTACATTATTTTATTACAACTTGCCCTAATGGCAAACCGTTATCACAATAGATTCCCAAAATGGCTGCATTATCTCTGAAATCGTGTATTATATAAGTTCCTTGGAACATTTGGAATGGGTTGCAGTGAAAAAAATAGGGGGTACGAAAAGGAAATAGTGCCTACTAGGTGGTGCTATAGTTTAATATACGATAAAGGCAGGAAAATCTATTCTTGTCAGCATCTATTCTCGTATTTAAGTTTAAAATGAAACACTGATTAATGAACAAAATTGAAAAACATTTAAAATGAAGTTAATGTGAGAATAGATGGTCCTACCTTATATATATATATAGGGTCAACCTCAAAAATATGTTGTGTTAGCGTCCTTTTGGCCGTTAAAAAATGAGTCGATCAGTCGTTTTTCTTCCATCCAGTTTGTGCAGTCATTGGTGTGTGTGAAGGGAAGTGTATTATTTTGTCCTCCCCACATTGAGAAAAATATACCCTTCCTTCCCCGTGGAATCCTATGTGGGATGAAAGCTAGACACATTTTTCTAGTGGCCTGGATGGTTTGAAGATGCTTTATCAGGTTAATTGCAAGCTTATACCCTGTGTAAACTTGAATCATACAAAATTTATGACAATACAGATAAAGTGCTAATGTCTATTGAAAAAATCTTTTTCATTGATGACCCCTCAGGAAAGACAAATAAACGGAAAGTTTTTCTATATAATAAAATTTATTACGCTTCATTACACCGAGATCCATGCAAATGTTGGCAGACAATGACTTGATCATTAATGTTCTATGTTAAAACATTCATTTGAGCCAAGAGCACGGATATTTAAAAACAATATGTCATTTTTGAAAAGTCATCTATAGAGCTTGTTGTCATTAATGGTGCAGTACATCAGGAATGAATTTTGTATGTCAGTGTAAAAATAAGTAGGGTTTGCAAAGAGAATTTGTTTTTAGAAGATGTTAATAGTCTTTTGTTTGTTTAATGTGTTTTGACATTTAGTTCAATTGTGTGTCTAAACGAATCACATTGAAAACAAAAGATTTTAATTTAATAATGATTTCATATAACAGATAAAACTGGGCCCTTTGGCAGATACACAAAAAATTTCTATATACGGTAGGAATAAATATAATCAGCTTTTCAAGCTCTATAGCATTGTACCTTTCTCAGTTTGTTATTCTATAATTTTTATTTTCATGTGTAATATGCACTGCTATGTTTTTAAAACCTTCACTTGCGAACATAGCGACCTTTAGCTCATGGCCTTTGATGGACTGTACTGTATCTTCAAGACTCTCCCCTTCCCTCTACTGATAACGTCTATTTTAGAAAGTGGCATCTATTCAGCTGTCATATTAAGCTGATTGTCTAAATCTGTTGGATTGCATGTAACACTGCATATGTAATGCCATGAACCTATTGTCTAAATATATGATTTCCATTATATGACATACTGTATACGTATATGTGTCTTGATGATTAGACATCAAATCTAATTTTCCTTGTTAAAGTATTCTATTATCAAGGCCAATTTGTTCTGCATGCTTTCGTGCCAGCATAAATTTTATATATATGCACCATAAATAAGTTTTCCCCATTAGTAACAATGGGACTATTGATTTGTAATAATGAATTTAAAACAGGAGTATCTCAAGCAAAGATTTGATGGTGTAAAAAGTGTAAAAATAACAAATGTAAACATGGGATTTATCTATTGGATTTTCTTTCAAATAGTTGTAACATGGCTTGTTATCATGACCATGTTCCACAGTGGAATTCCATAGTAATTTCTGTGTTTTGAAAACATGGACCACCTTCAAGAACTTTCCAGCCATCAACTAAACTTGCTTTGAGCTCCCTCACAGTGCACAATCCTACTGAATTAATACAGAAAGGTCCTTTAATCTCACACCTCTTGTCTTTAGAATTCTCTTCTGCATTTTTGTTTTTCTCTCCATTCTAACCTTCAGTCACAATGAAGGTCTAAATGTTTCTCATTGTCCGTTTGCTTTGTAGTTAGTCTTTTTGTTTCATTACGAAACAATTCTGACAATGTTTGGTATTTACATCAGAAAATGAGAAGTTTATGATACCACACCAAGGTATCTTATGAGAGTGAAACGTAAAGAGAGGTGAGTGATTTTTACAATCCTATTATTATGAGGTTTATTAACTCCAAACTCATCTGTTACTTCAGTATAGCTTTTCACTTCCCTACAGTGGCTGCTTACCACAATCAATTCTTGATAGCTCTTTATTATCACTTTTTCACCGAATTCTAGATTATAAAAGCAGTACAAAAAAGTACACTTATGTGAGTATTTCTTGGTATTTCACAGTTAATCACTGGAAAAGACATGTCATTATCTTTGAATTAAACTCGTGACTATAATGTTGCAATGCCATAGTTACACATACTTTTAAGAAAACAAAAATTTCAAATAATATGTTGATTGCAAGGATACACAAATTTAAAAGGTTGCAGGAAGTAATTCTTATTTTGTTGTTTTCTTTATCAAAAATCCCATACAAAAGGGTAGTATTTTTGGCCCTACTCTAATTATGAAGCAAGGAACAATTCTAAATTCTAAATCTTCTGACCACTACAGCGCATGCATATTTACCATGCTTTTAAAAACAAGACCAGTAAGAGAATTGAGGTTGAGCAAGTTGTTTAAACACAAACTTGGAAATGTCTATTCATACGAGAGTCATGGTGTTTAAAGAGAATGGAATCTGAAAAATGTTAAGGTTTAGTTTTCAATTTTTTTGTTTAAATTCATTATCAAACTATCATATTGATCAATCAATCAATCAATCAATCAATATTACTTTTTCTTACATCATAAATTGTGTAGGCAATGGTGATGGCATAGATGTTTCTTTAATTAATGAATTTAGTATGAATGGCTTAGTTTTTTCCTATGGTATTCGTTGAAGTGTATTAATACCTGATCTGTTGAATGAATTTCGAATGAAAGGTTGTCATCAATAAAAATGAATGTTTCTATTTTTAAAACTTGTTAGAATATAGTGTATTAAAAGAAAAAAGAAAAGAAAGGGAAAACAGGTTTTTTTCTTTACCGTTATTATTAAAATATATGGATTTTTTAAGTGATTATTGAAAACTGATAATACATAAAAGGAGATAAAATTAATAATCCTTATGTTGAACAAATTCAATGATATCATTTACTGAAAACATGAATCTATTAGCAAATGAACATTCTTACGTTTGGATCAAATGTTTTGTTGACAGATATGAAGCTACTGCTATCAACAAGCATTTTTGTGTGGACTTGTATACTTTTGCACTATTCATTTCAATGTATAAACTTTTATTAATATTATTAACTTTCAAATCAAAGATATCATCTTTTAGTTACAACAAATGAACACCTAAACAGTTCTTCAAGCTTACATAAGTTTTGTTTGATTGGGTTAAAGTTTTCTTTGTGTCATAAGATATGTCATCGCATTTCTCCAGAATGTTTGAAGATGCATGTGATTTGGTATAACGTTTTCCATTCTAGAATATTTTAACCATTGAAAATGCATGATTGATGGCTGTGTCTAACGAAAAAAAGAATTTTGTGCAGTTGCATTATAGTGTATTGGAGTCAATTTTAGAACAGGAGAAACAATTCTCAAAGGAAAATGTGTAGGTTATTTCTTCATTAAATCTTCTTTTATTATTAATTTTATTATAAATTTTTCTTTGAATTGTGTTATCTGCTTGACATGTGTATAAATAGTTTTACAAGGTTCACTTGAGAGTTTAGTGTGCTGTATGCAAGGTAGATGACTGAACATCTTGTTTATTATTTCGTAAAATGAATTTCTGATTTTTAGCGATAAAGCCTTATGTGCAACAGGACATAAAGACAAAGGAACTACTATTAAATGGTATGGAAACTTAAGACCCTTTTTCAGTTTCCATGAATCATTCTTACAACAACAAGAAATTCATTAAACCATCTTTTTTTTATCTTTAGGCTCCATGCACACAATAACGATCCTACATTAAATCATCATTTCCAAAGAGAATACATCATTTTTCTCTGTCCGACTGGTCCTTTGCTGACTGAAATTTCGAAATTTTATGAAGCATCGTTTAATAAATGTGGTGGAAATTCAGCTCATAACTTATTCCCTCATGTGACACTGTCTTCCTTTTTCAAAGTAATATAGTAATATAAATTTTATGTATGTTTTTCTGTGTGTGTGTTTTCTAAGTTTTTAACCTTACCTTAATAAACTGATTTTTGTTATAGCAGATGAGATTTTCTCTTCATATTTTGTATGCCTTACTGTTCAAATTTAATCTCATGTTCATATGAAGAAGCTGGCCTGCTTAATTGGGCTGTAATGCGTTACACATGCGTTACACATGTGGCAATTTATTGTTTGAAATTAAACAATGGCAATATTAAAACAATGAAAGAACTAATTATTTCATTGGTTAATTCCACATGTGCATTATAAAAAAATCAACTTTGGTTAATATATGGCAAAATCTCATCTCACCTCAGTGGGATCCCGGTCAAATCAAGTGAGATCTAACATAAATGGTCTGACCCACTTTTCATATGAACACGATTTATTTGTATGAAGATCTCTTAATGACAGTGAGATCTTGGGTTAGTGGGCCAGCTCACCTCCATACGGACATCCCCTTATTTCTCATATTTAGGAGACTATTGTAAATCACATGATAACAAAATATATCAAATATAACAAAATAGACCAAAATGACTCAGTTCTTCTAAAACGTTTTAATAAAACTTAAGGATTTACCAAAACAAACTCTTCCAATCATATATTCTGTTCGATGCTTTTTTTATAGTCGAGGTTTGTGTTGTTGTAGGTGAGTGATTCTATGCTACCATATTTGTTGGATATATTGAAGAACACGTTACAAACAGCAAACCATAACCAACCAACCAAGTTCAAACTGACTTTGGAATGTTCGCCAGGCTACATCGGGGTTTTTCTCACTGAACAAACACAGGCTTGGCTTTCTGAAGCTCTGAGTGGTTTCATAAGAAGGATTGATGCAGAATTAGGTAATATTTCCTGTAGTTGTTTAATTTAAGGAGAGATGGACACTCCTTTTTGTGGGATATGTTTGGGTGTTTTTTTTCCTTATATACGCTCAGTGTCAGTGGAAATCATATCTTTGAATGGAATGTCCACTTTGCATTTGTGTTGTTCCAATCCTGTGATGTTTTTATGTTGCTTTTCAGGTGTTCACATTAAACCCCAGGATCGTCAATTTCATTTGACCTTAGCTTACAATTTCGACCAATCCAAAACCGAAGAGCTTGAACACTTGGCAAAGAAGGTGAACATTGACTCTCCAGCCAGATGGGAATTGAACATTTACTCTAGGGACCCGAGATTCAATGGAAAACAGGTGCTTATGACGATATTGAAAGAATGATATTTAATATAGGGATTTTTAAACTTAGTTTTTATACTGGTGTTATTATGTTACGATTACTGGTCATTTCTTTAGTTTCTGCTTGCTGTGTACGATTTCAAAGCATCAGAACCTGACGAGTTGGACCTGAGGCTGAATAATCACGTGATCATGGAAACGGAAACCTCTCAACTGAAAGGCTGGAAGAAAGGCATTGATTTTAATACCGGAAAAATCGGATTTTTTCCCGAGAATTTCACGAAAAAGACAGCCGAATGGAGGATCTGGACGAAAAACATGTAAGTTCATGTAGTAGATGAGATGGGTTGATTAGGGTTTGTGCAAACCGGGGAAACCTGGAAATTTCTATGAATAAGATCGGAAAAACTCTGAATTTTGCCCAACGAACATTACTCTTTTGTTCTCAAAATTCTCAAATCAGTAACAAAAAAGTAGAGTAGAGTATCATTCAGGAAAAATTACATGTTTCATGAAGGGAAATCTCAGGGAATTTTCCATGAAAATCTTTATTAGAACCATGCTGATAATTATAGATAGATCTTTTCTCCACTTTCTTTGACGTACTTGATAAGGAACAAACTTTCTAATTCAGATCATTACCATTAACACACGTCAACGAAAAGCATTCCCATCATCCATTGGACGAACGTACCAATCACAAGCCGCCACGTCGTTCACAGTCGGTCAATTATAAAAGAGATAAGAAAGAGCATCTACGTCACAGTTTGCGGAGTGCATCAAGGACACATTATAACAAGGAGAAAAGTAAAAAGGAAAGACCGGTTGATGCATCAACGTGGGAACCAGTTGTGCGCACCTCCACCGCCATCAACCCAAAGGTGGCGAACCACGTTCGACGCAGTTCGCTTGATGCTCCGAAATGTAAACCTTTAGAAGGAGATGGTGTTGAAAAGAAAATCGGAAGTGATTCGAATCGGACTTCTCGTCGTGTCGACCGTGACAGTAAAGTAAGCATTAATGACGGTGGCTTTAATGAGATTAGACGGGTGTTTATAATGCGGCACGCTGAAAGAGTGGATTTAACGTTCGGACACGATTGGTTCAACATTTATATAGACGACCGAGGTTACCACCGAAGAAATCTTAATTTGCCGCGTCGTATCCCCACACGCCGTGCCGGACCGAAAGATTTTTTTATGGACGGACCTATCACAGAAATCGGAACTTTTCAAGCTCAGTTGATCGGTGAAGCATTGAAAGCAAAAGGTGTTTCATTCACGGCCATCTATTGTTCGCCTTCTTTACGTTGTGTCCAGACCGCCACGTCCGTATTGCTCGGTCTTATGGACTCACACACCAAGATAAAAATTGAACCTGCGTTGTTTGAATGGATGGCTTGGTGTAGGAACACGCTTCCGAAATTCATGTCACCCGACGAACTTGTTGAATATGGTGTAAACATTGATCGAAGTTATGTGGCCTATTTCCCTTGTTCTCAGTTCAATTTGCACGAAAAAACTGACGACTATTATCACCGTTCGCAAAGGTTCGTCGACACTGTTACCAGAATTTCTACCGGCAATGTACTCATGGTCGGACATTCCGCCACGTTAGACGTTTGTAGTCGGCAATTAGTCGGACATGCCATCAGAAAAACCGACGACCTCATACGTGTAGTTCAGAAAGTGCCGTTCTGTGGGATGTGTACCGTAGAGGAACGTAGTCACAAACTATGGCAATTAGTTCAAACGCCGATCCCTTCTTTAGCGCACGGACAGAACCAGACCTTTGATTGGAGGGTGTTGGAATCCACGCCTTCAAGTGTGCCTTACAAAAGATGAAGTCCAAGGGGTTTGGCGACAGGTGGCTGTGGTGACAGGTGGCTATATGATAGAGCACAAGTATATTTTAGAATTTCATGGTGTAAACTATAATATATTTCATTCCTTCGATTTTACTCGTCCTTGAATGCATTGACACCTGTACATAGTGGACCTGCTATATAGCGGCACTTTACAAAACAACATTTTCATCATTTCGATCGAAAAGTGTGTACAACTAGCAAATTGAAAGCGCTCTACGTTACCTCTCAAAATCTCATCAAGCCCACCTTATTTAACCAAACACAATTAAGAGTTTTTCCTTACGAAGTGCGAGCGTTTTCGAATTGTTAGTACGACCTATATAGATTTTCAAGTTTTTTGACTTCATTTTTATATTTTAGTGAATTTGACAATATTGCACTTTTAAAATGATAAATCACGTGACATTCTATGTTTTTTTAGCGATATATTAACCGTATTTATAAAGAGCCTCATTTTAGCTAGAACACTTCACATGAGAGAAGTACCAGGCAATTCTGTGATCGATCATATGCTTCAATTTGAAGTAGTGTTTTATCTTGCAAAAGTCTTTTGCAAACTATACGATTCAGAAATTTTCAGATTTCTTGTTCAATCGCACTCTCTCATGAACGGAGATAATTATAGATTGTACGAAATTATAATTTATTCAAGATTAGCTCTCGTTCTATATTTATTACCTGAACATTAAAATGGAAAAATATTTAATTGATTTACCTGTCGACCTTTTTTACGCCGGCCGAAGTTTAAGGCCAGCCCTTCTACCGCCAAGTCGTGAAAAAAATGGGGCCATTTAGGGCTGGTGTAATAAGGAGCGCTAAGGTAAAACCTAAAAAAAAAATAGTCTAAAAATGTATAGGAATGCTGCCAGAAGATTGGTTACTATGAGTACGTGTTCGTAAATTTTTTTATTCAAAAATCCTTAAGCTGGATTTTCACTCAGGAAAAGTCGGTTGAAAATGAAAATTTTGACGCAATGTTGTTTCAATAGTGACAAATACATTTGTTAAAAAAGTAGAAAAGAATTTGAACTTTTCTGTTAGAGGAAAAAAAAAAGTAAGAAGAAAGAAACTTGGTCGAAATTTTCTTTTTCCACAGACGTCTTAGTGTAAACATAGCTATATTCTTGTAATATTTGTGTATGAACTCTATTTATTCTCAAGCTGTAATATTTTCTTTGTATCAAAAAAACATGACGGAAATAAATAATTCCACTATTCATGACAGCATCCGGTTTATTTTCTTTGACAGTCAACTACTGATAACTCGAACCTCCAAAGGACCGATGAACGTTGTTCGAGTTACCGAATGTTCAAGTTATCGAGAGTCTTCTGTGAGAGAGAAGCAGTTCAAGGGAAATGGTAAAACAGTTCAAGTTATTGAATATCTGAGTTATCAAAGGTTCGAGTGATCGGGTTTTTATTGTTTAAATCCAAATCAGACATTTATTGACAGTCACCTACGAATTCAAAATCCCATGACGTAAAAAAATCTTTCTGTCCGCTATAATTTTACTGGGTTATTGAATGCTATTGAATCGAAGTTGAAAAGCAAAAATTGAAGATAACCTGAGAATTTATTTACTGGAGAAAAAGTACAAATCCAAAAAGTCGTTTGGATGCCCAAAATTTTCTTTCCGGAAATAAAATAAAATGTCTTGTGAAATGAAATTCGATTTCTTTTTCACTTTTTCATCTAAAACAAAAACAAAGAAGTTGCAATATCTCGTTAATATTAGTTTTTCATCATTTCACACGCATTTTTATATAAGCAACACAAATTAGTTGAGTGAGGCTCAATGTTGCTCTGTTTTCTATAATTTTACAGGCTGATATGTCGCTTCCCCTTTGCATTTTGACTATCCACGTGGGAAGACTAAAATGTATAGTTTTTGAAGATGGCTCACAGCAGGAAATCACGTTCAAACTCTCTGAAGTGGGATTTCTTTTTATTCAGATTTAATGTCCCAATTTTCTTTTTCTTTCAGCATTTTTTCGTTTTTTCGGCTGGCCTTTTGCTTAGCAGTTGTTTCGTTTTTAATAGGTTTTAGTCTCGTGTTGTTTATAAAATGTTGCTTATAAAAAAGTTTGTAATTGAAGAAGTAAACTTACACTTTGCTATCAGGAAATTTAGCAGAGATTACATGACTTCTTGCAGTTCTGTTGAGTGTACATGCTGAAATTGCACGCACCGTACCTTGTTTGATAGTTACAATCACTGACCAAATCCTCACATACCGCAGGATCTAAAAACACCACATACAAAAAGCAAACTTGTGAACCGAATTTTTCAAGAAAATCATTGTATTAATATGTCTCCTATAATTAGCGCCTAAGCTCTCTTTTTATATGCGCGTTAGAATCTGAAAATTTAGAATCTAATCAGCTTCCAGGTCGGTAAATACAAGGACATACACGTGATGTCCTATTCAATTCATTTCCTTTTTCCATGATACAGTGTGTCATTTCCTGATTAGCTCCCTCCTCTTCGTAGCCCCTTCACCTCTAATATGCGCCCCTTCCATCATACATCCCCGCTCAACGAGATGATAAGAAAAATATGTGTATTCTTTTATACCTGATGGCTTGTAACACCAAGGAAATGTTGAATCTTTTGTTAAGGGTTTCCAACAGCAGCCTTCATGATAACAATCTTGTTGAGAAATACCAAAATATCCGCACTCTTTACGTTCATTCGGAGCCACGTCGGTGCACTTTACTATGGAAGCAAACTAAATCAGTCATTCTATAAAGATGCACCAAGACGGAACATAGGACACCAGAGATGAAATTTGAAAGAAAACCCAATTTCAAGCTACCGTTACATTCTCCACAACTTCTGGGGCATGCTTTCTTCGTGTCATTGTTCCAACTACATGCTCCGTATCTCGTCATATAATGGCACCATTTATTATGGTTTTTGCAGACCTCTAAAATGAACGCATAATCGCAGTTTTAGACTTCACACTAAGGGACCGACTTTCTTTTAGGCTGGTTTCGGGAAGGTGTAACGGGGAATAAAGAATAAATTCCTAGGGATTTTTGTTTTGGGGAGTCTAAAAATACTAGTGATTCTTTGCCGCCATCCGTATATCAATAAGGCAAGGAACCCTGGGTACAAGGTTGCTATTCGAACTGAAAATTTAGGTCACAACATCCATCACCTCGTTTCTAATATTTATAATTACTCCGTATTTAAAAGCAATAAATGAGTATATAAGCAGAGAATGCCAGTACTCTGCTGACTCAGCAGCCACTGGCAGGGATCGCGGACGGTTACAATTTTTTTTATTTGGACAGCTAGTTGTCGAGTCATCGTTTTTTGAGATACTTATATTCTTTTATTTACTTTAAGCGTAATAAAAGAACAACGTAAAATATTTTTCCCTGAGCTACCGTTTCTCTTTGTAAACCACCCAAGCGTCGTTAATGTTCAGGGCGAAAACGAGGCGATGGATGTAACAACGTAATTTTTGAAAAGGTCTATTGCTGAAGATTTTTCAGGCTTAACTGAATAAAGAATAAAGACGGAATAAAGCGTGCTCATGCTTAAATGCAGTACACTCTCTGTAATTCGAACATCCAAAAGATACCGAAACAATGGTCCGATTTATGGAGAGTCCGAATTTAAGGAGGTTCATTTACATAGAAATGTTATTGTGTGGAAAGGGCTTTGAAATTAATTCAAATTAGGGAGAGTTAATTAGGGGAAGTCGAATTACGGAGAGTGTACTGTATGATAAATAAACATGGCCATTTTCCCTCAAACAATTTCAGGTGTGACACTATCTATTAGAAAGACCCGGTCCATCGCTGTTTTAAGTTAGAGTTAGCTTTCAGGACGTTCTTCAAAATAATTATACGCGAAGTCGATGCTAAAAAACCATATAATCGTTAATTTTTTAAACCCATGATACTCAATTTCGGTTTAAAGAAACACCGTTCGACATCAGTGAATCCAGTGAACAGAGAGATATCAAGATATCACCATGGTGCATTTTGTTTGATTGTGTTTCTTAATAACAGAGTATATCACATTTCTAATTCTTTTGTCAATTTCTGATCAGTGATTCACGTTTTTTTTGCTAATTGGTCGGCAATTTTAAAATTATTTCTTTGTTTGACACTAATCCATCTCTATGACCTCTTTAAAACTCTTTGAAGAAGAAAATATTCTTCCAGCCCCTCTCAATTTATATGTATCATATCACGTTTAATCGGAAGCAATTCATGAAGAATCTGCCATGGTGACAAGGAAGAGATAGTTGTTTGAAACTTACCTTCAGCAAATGTGATTGTCAGAAACCCAATCAAAATTACCAAGAAGAAAATACGTGTTTTAAGCTCCATGTCGTGAATAGTGAATGAGGGAAATGTTTTGGCTGCAATTTCAAACTACAGAAAAGCGTTTTTGGTTGCTAAGTTACCAACAATAGAAAGGTTCTTGCTGTATTATTATTTCCGCTGGACCATGTCGTGAGGATTTTGTTTGTTGAATCAGAAGACGGTGTTTAAAATACTGTATTTGATCAGATGTTTTACATATTTTATTTACAAAGAAGTCACGCTATTAGATAAATATATATATATACAACTCCAGCTTCTGTAGAGCGCTTATGTCGAACCCTGAAAAAAGGTGAAAGAGAGAAAATAAAATAAAAAATTGTAGCCAAAAACATCCCAACGACTTTACATGCTCAACTTCAAATCGAAAAGCGTTTTTGGTTGCTAAGTTACCAACAATAGAAAGGTTATTGCTGTATTATTATTTCACCTGGACCATGTCGTAAGGATTTTGTTTGTTGAATCAGAAGACGGTGTTTAAAATACTGTATTTGATCAGATGTTTTACATATTTTATTTACAAAGAAGTCACGCTATTAGATAAATATATATATATATACAACTCCAGCTTCTGTAGAGCGCTTATGTCGAACCCTGAAAAAAGGTGAAAGAGAGAAAATAAAATAAAAAATTGTAGCCAAAAACATCCCAACGACTTTACATGCTCAACTTCAAATCGAAAAGCGTTTTTGGTTGCTAAGTTACCAACAATAGAAAGGTTATTGCTGTATTATTATTTCACCTGGACCATGTCGTAAGGATTTTGTTTGTTGAATCAGAAGACGGTGTTTAAAATACTGTATTTGATCAGATGTTTTACATATTTTATTTACAAAGAAGTCACGCTATTAGATAAATATATATATACAACTCCAGCTTCTGTAGAGCGCTTATTTCGAACCCTGAAAAAAGGTGAAAGAGAAAAAAAATAAAAAATATTTGTAGCCAAAAACATCCCAGCAACTTTACATACTCAACTTCAAATCGAAAAGCGTTTTTGGTGGCTAAGTTACCAACAATAGAAAGGTTATTGCTGTATTATTACGCAGTTTAAGATCTGGAAACCAGAACGGCAACGGCACCAAAAACTTCATAAAATGCCATTCTGCGCATGCTCATTCGAGGTGATTCCCTGATTGAAGTTTTAGATCCCGTGTTCGCAGCGCCAGTTGAGCTGATTTCCCGTCTTCTGAAAACGTATAGTTGTTATAAAGGAAAGCACACAGAAATGGCTGGGTACGTACAGTTTTACTTTCAAAAATAATAATTCATGATGTTTTTAAGTCTTTACTAATGTAGGGAAAGTTTTATACAGCATGATTAATTTTAATCGATAAAAATCTTTTTTTAAGTACACAAATGAGATGGACAGATGCACATGATATTTTATTTGCCAGAGAAGTACCTCTCTTTGAGCTATATCAACAAAGAAAGGGATCAGTAGAAAGAAAACTAATTTGGGAACAAATCGCTGTTTCCCTTAATGCAAATCTCGATCCAATATTTCGTGTTAATGCAAGATCAGTAAGAGACCTTTTAAATACCATGCTAGAAAAATTCAAGAAAAAAAATAATGCTGAAGAACGAGCATCAGGTATTAGTCCTGAAGAGACTGAGTTAGACATAGCTTTTCAAGATATTCTTGAACGGTTCAAATTAGCTGAGGAGGAGCAAACAAAAGAATCTGAGGATAAAAAAGCCAAAACAGAAGGCGATATGCAGAAAGCTGCTGAGATGAGACAGAGAAGCCTACAAACATTTTCAGAAACAAAGGAACGTTCCTGTGACGAGACCCCAAGTAAACGTGCTCGTAATAATGGTTCTGAAACGATAGCTTTTCTTAAGGAAAAATCTGCCATGGAAATTGAGCTGAGAAGAGAGGAGTTAAAACAAAAAGCAGAAGAATTGAAACTCCAACAAGCCCTAATGTTACAGCAAACTGTTATGTTTAAGCAGCAGCAAGATGTTCTAATGAAGTTAATCGACAAACTAGCATAATGAAAAATTTTGAATGTTTCTGAAATTTCTTTGTTTTCACGAGCTAGGCATATAGTTCTATATTTTGTTTCTCTTGAATTTTATAGTTGTGCATTTTTAGACAAGAAACAAGAAGGTTTTTGATTCTTTAAAAAATGTTTTTATTTTCTTTTGTTATTCTAAGTTAGAAGTCTTTCATTCTACATACCTTTTTAAATTTTTTATAATTGTATATTTTCTGTTTTGTTATCAAGCATAAAAAGGAGTATTGGTATTTTGTTATTTATATTTATATATGTATATTATAGATGTATTGATATTTCATATTTCATATTTATTTGAGGTACTTTGTTCTATGAACTTTAATTTTGTTGGATAATTTAAAAAAGAAACTTTTTATTTTTCTCATAAATTGAGTATTCATTGTTTTGCTGATCACACCATAGTGGCAGGTTAGGAACAATAACAATGTTTATTGAAAGTATTCTTCTAAAAGAGGAGGATCCATATCAAAATATTTAGAGACTTGATTTCTGTACAGACAATTTCTAGCATTACTTAATAAAGCACAAACCAAATATATTTTTCCAACGGAGGTTAAACCAATTTTCACCCTTGTCATGAATTTTAGCTGCAAAAACCTCCAAGCAATCACTTCTAAGCCAGTTTTGGTTAAAAGAGTTGAGCAGGTGCCCCCAACGTGAAATAAGCCAATTGGACACATGTTGTGTGATAATGCATAGTTCAGGTACTGACCTACCAAAGCGAGGGGCCAAGTCAAGGTATCTGCAAGGATAAGCGAATCTTTTTAAAAGGATGCATAAAGCCTCTATAGAATTGCATATAGTTCCATTATAACAAGTGATATCATGAGGTATTTGTAGAGCAGCACTGAGTCTATAAACATCACTCTTTGTAAAACGAAATTCAGTTTTACACTCATCATCCGTCACCAGTCCAAGATCAAATCTATCATATAGCCAATAAGGTATTTCCGGATTTTTAGTAGAATTAAGATCAAACAGTACTACAAATTCATCATCATTAATTATATCTTCACAATAAGCTCTCAGTAAAGCATTTCTAACATTCTTTAACTTGGGCATATTTTGTGATTACTTTTTTACTGTTTTGTTTTTATTACGCGCGGAAAAAAATCTTAACTTAAACTCACGGCGACGAGAACCGCAACGAGAACGGTCGATTTTAAGTTGCTGTTGCCGTTTTCCGATCTTAAACTTCTTATTATTTCACCTAGACCATGTCGTGAGAAAATTTCTTGTTTATTCAGATTTGTTCTAGAACAGAAGAGGTTCCGCTATTTCCAAAGGTACTGAGATTTTCTTTTTCTTTCAGGGCGCAGACGTTCAGTAATGTGCGTTAGAGAATGTTAATAAAATGTTCATGACGAAATAACTAAAATGAACAAACCTGTTTTTAAATTCTAAAAATAAGTAAAAAAAAAGTTTATTTTAATGAGCTGGTCTCAATGAAGCGTTCTTCATTGATGTCAACGCAAAACAAACTGCAAAACCACGTGATCAAAAAGCCCAGGTGACTACGGACAGGTATTGCAGTTATCATGATCATGATGTTTCTTCGACTTCTTGTGATAATCTTTGGGTGCTTTGCATTTGTCGTCGTCGTCGTCGTCGTCAGTATCGTCTTCGGATGACGATTCGCCAAACATGCGAGGTTTCTTGTAAACGCAACAACCTAAAACGTCAGTGAAAAGCAATAAAAATCGAAAAAAAGGACCCTCTTTCGTTTCGAACAAAAA
Source organism: Turritopsis rubra (assembly GCA_039566895.2). Lineage (NCBI taxonomy): Eukaryota > Metazoa > Cnidaria > Hydrozoa > Anthoathecata > Oceaniidae > Turritopsis > Turritopsis rubra. The sequence goes on from CM077628.1 coordinate 10,626,999, forward strand.
CAGCAAATCATAATTATTGCTCACATTTTGTGTCTGTCAGTGTAAAGAAAACTAACGTTAAAAATCGAAAAGTGAAAAAAGTGAAAAAAAAAACCCAGTGAAATTGAGATTTGGGGAAATTCTGTTGCATTTTCATTAACAAATGACATGCTTGCCAGTATAATTATTGCTCACATTTTGAAGATTTCTTTCCCATCCCTTCGTTATCTAATGTACCTTCCGCCCATTGCAACTTTTTTGTTTGTTTAGGATCTCTCAAACGGAGAGCAGGAGTCTACAAAACAAACGAAATCACTACAATATACATGATGAGACCACCAATCACTACAATATACATGATGAGACCACCAATCACAAATACACCACGTGAGAATTTTTACCTCTGCCTTTTTATCCTTTGTCGTGTCAACAACGACAGTTTGTGTCGTTTGATTATCACTGTCACATGCCGCCATATTGGTTAAAATTTCGTTGAATTCTTATGAAAATAAATTTTCTACATTTCTAAAAAATAGAACATTTGCAAAAAGGCTATCCAACGAAGCAACTGTAGACGTGACAAAATAAAACAATCAAAAGTTTTTTTCTTCTTTTTCTCAATCTTATCATTCGTCGTTCTTCCTTTCAAGTTCAAATCAAAATCCATGGTCCACAGCACTTGGGCAAATAAAAATTCCCTGAGTTTTCCCTGATTTCTCCCCATTTTTAGGCCTTTTTTCCCTGAATTCAGAGGCTAAAATGCTATGTTTTTCCCTGATTACAAATTGCCTTGGTTCAAAATTCTACGGATTTCGCGAATTTTAGCATATCATAACCCATGAATTTTTTTTACTGAGACAATTTATATCAATAAAGAAATTCTTGAAAAACAGACAGACAATAGCAACACACAATTCCAGATCAATTACTCTCCTAAAGATTATAAACATAGGCAGGAATTGTATTCAGGAGATTTATTGAACTTAACTAAGCATGAAGAATCAGTATTTCCTGGCAGTTATTCAAAATATATAAATTTTGTTATTTAAAATGTTGTCTTTTGAAATAGAGGCTTAGAATTATTGTGTCGTATTACACATTCTACCAAACCTAAGTGGCATGAAAATGAAATCAAGAATAACAAAAGTTCGGGTGGTATGCTCTCTCAAGACTTCAGAACAACAAATCATACTTACGATAAGATTATTTGTACTGCATCTATATGGGTTGGGAGAAGGAAATAATATGTAGGCAACTTACTCATTCTAAACATAATACCATACAACAGTATGAACAAAATATAAAAAACCTAGACCAAAAATGAATTTAAAAAGGCCTAAAGATTGAATCTTATTAAACAAAGATACATCACACGAAAATCTCCTCCAAACATTCTTCATTATGTCGTCTGGAAATTTCTTACAATTTACAGGAAAATCCGCAAGGTGTGATCAAGGTCTATACAAAACAAAATCTTATGAAATCCAATATATACATGTAAAATGTAAAATTGTGAGAAGTCTCCTCGTATACTGTTTTCGTTAACAACACAATCTCATCTTAAAACAAAATACGACATTCGGAGAGGTGTTTAAACAACGCCAACCTTAAACCAACCATCAAAGTAATTTTACAACAGTATCAACTCGCATAAAGACGTTCATCATGAACAACATTCATGTCGTATCGCTTTTTGTAAATCATCGCCCATTAGTGATAAATCTTTTCCCACAACCCTTATTGCGTTCTGTTGTTGTTCCTCTTCCTCTCCTGGTGGATCATAAAAAACTTTGTTGGATAGGATTGAAGCTACCCAACATTCTTGCTTGATGGCAGCACTTGAAAATATCACGTGTTACTGCGCCAACCGCCACAAAACAGAATAAAGACTACCAAACATGGAGGTCACAGTTTCCACAATTTTAACGAGTTATCAAACCGTACTCGTGATCCGACACACTCTGTAGTTTCGTCGCCAGATTCCGTGTCTTCAATATAAAAGTGACGTTGTCCAGACGCCGTCGCAAGAATAGGTTGGCATGGATTCAAACTGAAACGAAAGAATTAGAAAGTTCGATCGTCCCTCTCTACTGTTTCATCGTTCATCCGTCATACTCATAAACAATGTCTGCCTTAATTTTTAGTTGCCCTTACTTTAGTCCATTAAGCGATGATAAAGTATTTGATGGTGGCTGCTTAAGCCGGTTTTCCACTAGGCGGAATATTCCCCTTGCAGTCTAGCGGCTTTTGTTTTTTTAATAAATTCCGCCAAAAGCGTCCACGTAAAAGTAGGAGCAAGTTCAACTTTTCCGCAGCGGAATATCACGTATTAGAATAGTGATCACGTGGAGAAAACAATAGCCGCTCCACACTGAATATTCCATTTAGTGGAAAACCGACTTTAGAGCAACCAAAATGTGTTTTCTAAAAATTTCACGATATCAGTTAACGTGATAACCAACCTGACCGCATTCACAGCATCGTGATGTGCTTGGAAACATCCACTTTGTTCATGTATGACAACCTCATCCGATATGTTTTCGAAGATTGGATTCAAATCGTACACAGACACCATCTTGTTGGTGTTGCCACTGACAACAAAGCCACCAGCTCTGTAACAAAATAAGTCTGGTTAAAAATTCAACCAGCAATTAAATCACTTCTCAACAATGATAATGGTTTAGCACCAAAAATCGTAAACAGTAGAATCTCGATATATTTCCAGTTCAAAACAAAAAAGGGCACATTGAACCAAACATCCTCGATCTTTATGAAACATTTATATGCAGAACAGTGGGAAAGTAATCCAAAAACACCTGTCAATATCGAACTGTATCCGTTGGTTGGTCCTCACGTCACGTCGTAACTTGAATAATGGCATGGTTGTGTTTCGCATGTCCCAACAGATGATTTCTGGATCCTACAGGAACACAAAGAAAAAAAACACAACAACAATTTAATAACTTACTTATTACTCCTGGTGTTGCCAACCATAATCATAACGAGAATGATTGAGCATTATAATCATAACGAGAATGATTGAGCATTATTTAATAGTCAGTGTGAAAGCTAACATAAACGTGAAAAGACACAACTTACTTTTCTACCGCCACTAAATAAAAAGCAGCCATCATCAGTAAACTTTAATTGGGTCACACCACCCACGTGACCACCTACTTGTTGGTCGAGTAGGTGCACTAACTTATTATCATCTGTCGAGTACAGACCAACTAAACAGAAAGCATGTCTTTGTGATAACCCAAAAAAGTAACTCATTCTATTCCATTCATGTTCAACATAAGTGCAGTAACCACAGGTTTGAAGTTCATATTAAAGCTTATTTACGGAAATACGTTCGACGCTTTTAACGTGGAAACTTTCGTCACTTATCTTTGTCGCGTTTGCTCACCATTTTCATTTTTTCATTTCATTTAATATTTATCCATTTATTATTAACTTGCTTCTTCAGTTCTGATAAAACTGTTATGAATGAGGATCCCGAGTAGGAACTAGAGCATTTAAAGCCCTCATTTGTGCAACGAAGTCGCAAATCTGCATCAACCACTCCGCTAGAGAACCCCCTTAGACATCAATCTCGAGGAATGCTGATAAGTTGAAATAAGTGTTTCGTTTTTCATATTAAATAATGAACGTATAAGCCACGATCTTATCATGTTCACACGTAGTTCATTGCTGTTCTTAAGATAAGCGACGAACGTATTTTCACAAGTAGGAACTTTAACACGAGTTGGATAAAAATGGCTACATACTTGACTTAGAGAACGATCCCATTGCTAACAATCCCGTGTAACATGCAGAAAAAGCTAGACAGGATATGATGCCAGTCTGATTGACATTTAAGTTGAAGCGAGGTTTTGCTACGATATTAAAAACAAAATTACAACGAGGATTCGGTCATACATAAATGTCATAGTGTCATAACTTGTATGGATAGGTTTTTTTTCATAGAGAGTTGAAAAGAAATAAAAAACAGAAATGTGATTGGTATTTTCGTATTGGATGGAGTGATAAAATATGACAATACATTTTCGTCTTCCGTTCTTCTTGGCTAAAAGGAAAAAAAACAGTAAAAGGGAATATAAAATCGCTACCATTAATGTTTAGATATTTTGGTTTCGATTTTGGTGAAAACTGGACAACATTATTACTTATCTTAATAATCGTTAAAGAAACTAGAAGTTCAGGAAAATGATCAACACATTGGTTAAGGACCTTTACTTCCAGACTACGTGCAGTACTTTGAAGATACAGTAAAAATTCCTACCAACTGTGTGGATTTCTGTAAATTCTCGACCAGGTCTTGACGACTCAAACACTCTCACGATTTTATTGAAGCCACAGTAGATTTTACTACCGTCTAAATTAAACTGAGCACAATTGCAGCTGACCAATTCATCCTTGAGGACCAAAGAGGACATATTAAATATACATGAAATGGTAACCAACCGAACAATATAGGAATACATAAAGTTGAACGTACCAAGTGATCATAAGCTCGGTAGGAACATCGAATACGACCGGTAACTGAATCCCACAAATGGACCGGATGATCTTTACTCGTCGTCAGGAAACTGCGAAAAACACAAGACAAAAACTCATGACAGAAGAAATCAACAAGATAATGATAGGTAAACAGAAAATCACGAGAAAACATCAGAGAAATATAGTTTTGTAGTAAGTTTCTTAAGGATGCCAGGCTGTTTTCTACTAAACGTTTCCTCTCCCATTCTTAAACGATTAATGTAAACCATTCAAGTCAAACTTCGTGGTAGCTGGTACCACTTGTTGTTAATTTGCGAGAAAAGAGTGTCTTCAGCTTGCTCTGAGATTGAAAGTTTCCTACCGGTAATCAAAGGTTTCTCACAAACGAGTTTCTTGTAAAAACAAATTCGTGCATAACAATACGCCAAAAATGTCAAACAAGATAATTCAGATAAATGTTCCTTCATAGTTTAATCCATCATCGTTAAAGAACCCTCACCAGCATGTGTCAGGGTTGGAAGAATCCATGTAAGGATACCAATCAAAATCATAGATGGTGCCACCTTCCTTCATTCGTAAGTTCGAACTCTAATAAGAAATTCAAATCACAAACACTCAGCAGTCACACATCACAAATGATAGCACAGTGGAACCTATACTTTATAAAACGGACATCTCCATATTGCGGACACATACTCCAGGTACGGATGGATGGATTTACAGTCAAATTGTCATAGGTAATGTCTCTATAGAGTGGACGACTATTTTATGGACCAATAGGGTCCGGTTTACAGAGATTACACTGTACTGATTGAAATCCGTTTCGAAGACTAGATCCTTACCATCTCCACAGGCGATCCATCTGGGTGATGTTCAGGTAGCGTGAACAGACGAATCATGTTGTCATCACTGTTGGTTAAAATACTTGCACCGTCTGGTGACCTGGATACGGATAGAACAAAACAGATCAGACATCGATGGACAAAGTATTAAAAGCAACAACAACAACAACAACAACAACAACAACAGAAAAGACATCAAAATAATATTACCATTTACACCCGCGTAAACAATTTTCTGAATAATTTCGAAATTCCTTGACAGAATATGCAATTTCTTTTGGCTTATCGAAATTCTTGTACTCCACAAATCTAGAAAATTATACTGTTGCTCAATTACTTCGCCATGCAAAGTAGGACAACACTTTAAAGGAAACAAACTTTAAAAGTACCGTTCACACAGACTAGGAACTTCATTAGTAGCATCCATACTTTCGGCTGCCATCACATTTTCTGTTGCTTTTTTATCTGATCTATTCACACTCACGTTAGACTCTTCACCATTTCCCTCTGCAGTATTATTCAATTGAGCAGATATTTCGTCGATTCCCACCTCTTGATTAGTAAGTTCTTGGTTGGAACTCGTTAATTGAGCAGATATTTCTGTGATCACCACCTCTTGGTTAGTAACTTCTTGATTGGAACTCGTGATATCAGTTGGCTGGGAATCCCTACCTTTCTCTACTTCCACAGACACTTGTTTTTTGTTACAGTTTCCATTGGAGTTAGTTTCAGCATCTTTCTCATCAATATTGCCAACAATATCCCCTGTACGTTTATCTGCTACCTCCGCACCGAGTATAGCAGGGTTATGTCTAGAAACTTCCTCCTTCATCAAAGTATCACCCTTACGTGGTACAGTTATAAATTCACTTAAAAAGGCACCTGTTCCTTGATAAAAAGTTATACCTCTCTTTTTTTTCTTCTTGTTGGAATGTTGTGTTGTGTACGGTTTGAAGTCGTTTTTTGCTCCGTCATTCTCAGAATGCGAATCAGAATGAGGAGACATCGTGTCTACATTAGAGGTTTTATCACGTACACAACATGCAGGGTCCTGATGATTACCACCGTTTGAAGGTAAAGGTAAAACGACATTGTTTATTTCGTCACTGACGTCGACATTAGCGTCAGTTTCGACAGACACGACATCAGACACGTCTACTTGTTTCACTTGACGACAATCACTTACCGATACGTCACTGCTTAGCTGGAGCGTTTCTTTCGGTTTGAGGTTTAGTGTTGAAACACTTTCTCTGCTGATTGTCATGTCTTGTACAGGTACCAGGTCTATGGACCTCTCTTTTATGAAGTGGGGAATATGTTTATTCCGCTCAGTTTCCACCCGTACTGTTTCTGCAGAGTCAATCGAGATACTACCAGATGCTTCATCATCAGATGATGACAAATTGACAATTTCCTCTTCATCAGCCTCGTCATCTGACAAAACAACAACTCTATTCTGTGCAGGATTTTGCCTGTTATTTCTTTCTCGATGCTTTTTGATATGCGATCGTAATTTCTTACTAGGATGTTGTGAGCGCACCTGGAAACCACTATACATAGCAGCGGCTTCTCTCAAACTATTGGTTGAAACTTTAGACTGCTCCTTCTGTTTTATGTTCATATGGACTGGCTCCGCACGCTGTTTTCTCTTCTTTCCTCGCTTATCCAGAGAGACAATAGAAACAGGCATTTCCTCTACAAGGTTTGATGCAGGTTGCGATGACTTCTCAGGACTGGTTTCAGTCTCGCTAGCGGAGCCTCTGATCAGACATTCAAAACTCTTCTTCAGACTTTCGTTTGATGGGGATAACTCTTCAATAATCACATCGGGGGCGGTATCATCGATTCCAACGGACGAAGAATCCTTGATAATCATGATGGTGTTCCCTTCAAACACGCAATCGTATGTTACAGTTGGATGGTTCTCAGGTTGATTTACTGGTTGCAGTTTTAGGATCGTCTTCTCCATGCTACATTCAGAGTTTGTTTCCCAAACGGAACGCTGTTCGTGCAAAGGGTAAATATAACTACTACCAGCAGACGACGAAGATGAGGTATCTGCCACTAACACCACCGGCGTGCCGTGTCGTTCTGGACGGGTGGAATAGAACTGTTTTTTTGATGGAGGCGAAAATGGACTCGCTTCCTCCGTATTCGTTGACGTTGAACTATCTGATTTTGACACGACAACATCGTCTTTTTCACCGTCGCATGACGTCAACGAACGCATTCGACTTTCTGTAAAGAATACAGATTAATAACAAGATGACGTTCGTTGATTGGTTGAAGAAAATGGGAGCAAGATCAACTGCTGCGAAAAAAGAGCCGTCGGTCAATTTTTTAGTTATTTCTTTTTGGGGGATATCGAATCTTTTTGAGTTTTCCTGACAAGATGCGACTTTCAACCTTTTGGTTGAAAGTCTCTTATTTTTGTTTGAAAGAACGAGCCAAAACGCAACAATGTTCTCGTCAACACAGACAGAAAGAACAACTAGTGATGATCGCATCTTGTTCGACAAACCCTTATAGTTTTGTCAACAAACCAAACTTTATTATTCACTGCATTATTTATATAAAAAAAGTACCTTTTTGTTTCATCCACTTAGGCTTGGCGTGTTCTGGAAGAGGGTCGTTTTCAGTGAGCATAAGTTTGTTTTCCAGAATTTCTTGAGTGGCGGGAAAATCTGTCCTCCAGAAATCAGAGGGTGTTGTCAGATATTTTTGGTCATGTCTGCACGTTGATGCATCTTGTTCAGTCTCATAAAACTATAACAGATAGAAAAAAACTGACACCCGTAAAATCGAACAGTCATTATTGTTGTCTGCACCATTCGTTTTTAAATGTTCTTATTCATAGATATATAACCTCATCCTCTTTACAAAAAAATGCCAAACCATCGAACAACACAGCTATTTCTAGTAATCTCAAGGAATGAATCCTCGAAAAAAATAATAATCAACATTCAACATTTGAAAACTTTTGTGGTGCAAGTTTTGCTTAATTATACAAGTGCATACGTTGTTTTTTTTATATGGGACATATAAATAACGGATTATGAATTCGGGTTGAGGTTCAATGTTGCTCAAGTCACTCTCTTTTTAAAGGCTGATTTGATTGTTTGTTTGCTTGTTGACTATCTATGTGGGAAGACCAGTGAAGGTAGGTCACAACACACAACATTCACACTCTCTCAAAGCTGAAGGAGGAACTTCTACTTTCCATTTCGCTCAATATTTTTATTTTAGCTATTTCCTCTCTACTTTATGGAGTCATTTCTTAACCAATCAGATTTCAGAAACATACATAGGTTTGCTATTTGAAGATAAAAGAGAAGAAAAGGTTAACCTTTTGACATCGATAGCAAGGATAGCCACATGTCTTCTCATTCATTGATGTTTCTGTTCTTGGTAGAAGGGCAAATATTTTATGAAGTTATAAACATTTTATGTTCATGTGATAGAAATACAAGTCTGGAGTCGAACATCATCATCGTCACCATAGAAAAGTAGAAAACATAGACATCGTATTTCGATACTTCAATCCTGAAGATGTTAAGGGAAAGCCTCCTGAAAAATTAGTCTGTCCATTTATGGTGACACCCACACAATACAGCCCGAAACAAACTTTATGCATCCGTGTAGGAATGAATATTTACATGAAAACACAAAAGATTCTCGTGCAAAGTTTTATGTTACATGAAGTCATTATGTTTTCAACACGACGTTTTTGAAATCTCAGCTTAGATAAACAAAAGACCGTTAGCGAAAGCTAATTATCTTACACAGACACGTTAATTTCTTCTGGGCCGTACTTTACATAAACTTGAAACAATTGTCCCTTTCAAATAAAATTGTTCACAGTGGGCTACACTCGGATATAAATACAGTCTTTATTTCACTTTATTTTCTTCAAGCAAGAAAAGAATTTATTAACAAGTACATCCTTCTTATTTTTAAGGAGATTTTTCGACCAATCAGAAACAAGTACTACATCGAAATTGATATTGCTAACATTACTCACTTCCTAATATGAAAATCAAATGTTGAAATAAATTTAAAGAGCCTTGGACGCATAAAAAAAAAGCTATAAAATATAACAAAAAGCTGACTTTGCAGAAACTAGATGCGTATAACTAAAAGATCAAAAAAATATATATAAAAATTACAAAAAATAAAATTAGAATTATATATTACATAAGACAGATACTTTAGTGATTGTATAAACATGATTAAGGCTCTAATCTTAAAATAATTTGCGAAAAAATATACAAAATAAATTGATACAAACAGTAAAACGTATAGAAATATTTCCTTAAATCACGAAGAAATTTTACTACACCTTTTGTCAGTATTTTTTGTTGTTGTTGTTCACCTCAATTTTGCTCTCAGAACATTTCTCAAAACATTCAGGAATTCAAACTATAGCTAGAAAGCCTGCTGGAAAAAAATCTTGCATGCAGACATGATTGAGAATATTATAATAATCCTATGGCCATAGCAAATCATTTACCAGTAAAATATGACAGAAATGGAAGTAGAATGTGCATGCAACAGCTAGAAAATATAAATAGTCTGAAACCTGGTAGTATTGAAATCATAATAACATTTACAATAATTTCCAATTTTAAACTATGAACAGAAGCATAAACAACATTTAGGCTTGCTTTTTACTGAACGTTTTAAATGTGTTAGACACGTATCTTAAGCCTTAAGGAAATTTTATGATTATCAAAAATGATCCCTTTCTTAAGGAGAATTTCAGAAGAAAATTGACATAAGCTGTCTTATATATTGCTCAGGATTATCATGTTTTAAGCAATTAGTAAAAACCAAACTTGAGAGGAAAATCACGGGTGGACATTTAACCCTCAAACAGGAACAATAGGACGTGCGTGTTCTCTCAGTTTTTTCGCCTGTTCAACAATCTAAATAATCAGGAATGAGAATGTTAATAAGAAATGACAGATTTTCTTTGAGGAACAGAAATAAGACACTCGCCATTTTGCGCTCTGATTCGTCTTTGATTCCTACATTCTCTAGATCTTCCATAGTGATAGATGAAAAGAAGTCGAGCTCATCGTAACCATTATTAATCAACAGCTGGTAATACTTCTGAAAGCCTATCTCTTTCAGCCAGTTGTGAAACTTTAAATTCTTTTGCTCCTGAAATGATGAAGCAAACAAATTACTAGGTTGGAATATTGAGAGAAGCATTATCATCACACAATGGTATGTGAACAATAGACCTATCACCGGTTCATGTTTAAATGATACATTTAGACATCAGTATAGACCTTTTTTCATGCACTATATTAGATAGATCTATAATTAAATATAAAACCTAATGTACAGGATTTTAAAAATTAAAAACTGCTCTAATATTTTGTGATGTTGTATACTGGGATGCAAACCTTTCTCTTAAGCCTTGGTTTCGGAAATGGAAATTCTGGAGTGACCTCTTCTGAGGGTCTAGGTAAACTCGGACTTGAATGTGTGCACAACTACAATAAACATATAAATCTTATCTTAACTCATTCAGCGCCATATTTTTCTCTCAAAAATTTAATTTGCCTTTTTTGCTGATAAAGCAATAAATATAAGTATTTGGCTCAACAACATTTGCGTTGTTGCTTGTGATATATGGCCCTCAATCTGGCCCTGAAACTATGTCTTTTTTGCCAAACAGTAGGCTCACGGTACCAAATGAGTTAAGAAAATAATAAGTTATTGAAAAACTCAAAAATAAAATGTGCAGTAACAAATAATTGCTCAATAAAATGGTAAAAACAAAACCTAACTTACAGATGTTCTGATGATGTCCAAGTTAGGACTAAAGAAAACAAAAATATGAAAAAAGAAATTTATAAGAAAAAGTAAGGGATATTGATCATAGACATATATGTGACACATATTTGTTTTTATTAAAGATTGGAGAAATAACTTTTGTATCAAACTATTGCAAAAATGTTGCCGCCATCTTGCCATGTCAGGATGAAGATCAGGATGAATGAGAACTGTCGAATTTTGTGTCAATATTGTATGTATGAAAATGTATGAATTGTCAACCGATTGTTGTCTCTTGACAAATTTGCCGAATTAATTTTTGCAAAATGGGGCAAAACTAATAATTAATTAATTCCTCAAAAAAACTTCTGCATAAATTTGTTATCAGAAACCAGTACTTCGTAAATGTAGGTATTACAGCAGGAACATTCAAGCATTCTTTGGCAAAAATACAATGAGAATAATCATCATAAATAAGTTCAACAAAGAGACGAATAAAATTAATAAAATGAGGAGTATCCTCTAATAACCTGAGATCCCTTGTTGAATTTGGAACGTCGTCTAAACAGAAAAGAAATTTTCCATGAAAAACAAAACACAACATGATAGTGGAAATAAAAGTTGATACAGTTGATACTTACTTGGTAACGATAAACGACCAAATAATGTTCTTTTAGGAGGCAGATTAGGAGCTGAAGAAAAATGACACAATATTAGCCCATATATCTACCAAGAAATCTGCTCTCCTTAAGTTCACCAAGAAAGTGACAGCTCTGATAAAAAAAAAAAGGTTGGCAAAATAAGAATTCATCAAAATCTGTCAAAATATTTATGATCTTCTTGTTTAGTGGATTTGTTTTAACAACTGACACTTACGTTGATTTGGACAACCTTTCTCCTTATGTTGATCTGACTGATCTTTCCCTTTATTTGGTAAAGTAAGGGATGATTTTTTTAGCTTTACAACTGGATTATCAAAGCCGATACTAATTCTTTTTTCAAAATTATGTCGTGAATCAACAATCTTTTCAATAGGATCAACCTGTTGTATGGATGATCGATCGATCAATGTTTTATCGGCAGGAATGTCGATCCAATGTTTATGTTCTAAGAAACAAAATTATGAATAGCAAAGATAAGTGGGATTCAGATAAATCACAGTGTGTATATATATATATATCTATCTTTGGATATTATTAAACCAATACTGAAAAAAAAAAAAAACTCGAAACAATAAGAAGTAATGTGAAAACCTTTGCGTGGCTCCGCTTTCATTTCCAAGATTTTGGATTGGCGATTATCTAAAACCAATGACAATCATGTTAACCAACAGAAATAACGAAAAAAAAGAAAACGCCAACAAGAATAAATTGAAAAACTCTAAAAAATTTTTAATGTAATAACGAACACTTAACACGCAAGCATACCATTGTTCTCCTCTTCAATCCTGATCAAATCTAAAGAAGAATAAAAACAGATTCAAAGATAGATTATTCGTTTGAAGTTAAATTTTTCTGTGTGTTCCACCAACTGAGATATTTGAAAGTTCTGAGCAACTTACTGTATATCTTCGAGTCTAGTGGAGTATACTTATAGTTTTCTGGTGCTTGCATTTGGACGACAAATTTTAGTTGGCCAGTCAAGACACCAAGGTGAGTAATTTTCTTTTCAACTATGAATTGTTGTTGTGATAGCAGTGGTTTCAACGAGAAGACACATTCACCTAAAATGAAAAATTGGAACTAGTAGTTTGGCCATAATGTAGATCAGCTAATAACGAGTGGAAACAGAGATCATAACGAGTCGTAGTGACCATGATGTTCTTTCACTTCTTAAACACATTGAGAGATACATCATCTGTAAGTAATTTTAATAGGAATCATACACTTCAAGTTCAGTCAGGCAAGTCCATATAAGTAAGCAGAAAACACAAAATCCTATATAATTCTTAACCCACACTAATGTCTCAATGTTATTTCACATTTGCGAAGCTGTTCTAATGATTTGAAGGGCAAACAATCAAAGCCATATTAGGATAAAGGGACACATTTGTCTTGTTCGTTTTTAGAAGGATTGCAGATGTATTTTTTTTCCTCTGAAACACCAACTTTATTAAAACATTTTGAACTTTTGATCTCAACTGTCTCTTCAAAAAAAAGTTTTAAATCTGCATACCATATGATTCCTGGCCATCTTCACCTTTAACAGCAACTAATACATGTTGATTTTCGAGATAGTAAGGGTCAGATAAAACTGGTTTTAACTAAAATAACCAATTGAACCAAAAGGAACTATCAACTCAAACAAAAAATAGAAATTCTTATTTCTCAACATCCTTGAATTTTTTACCTCGCACATGTCTTGATTAGCCCACCAAGGGTAAGTGACAGATTTTGGGTCAGGCACAGAACCACGAAAAAGACTCTCATGTTTATGACTAATATCAAAACACGAGTTGCGTTTGCTGACAACAGTTCCTATAAAATGAAAAAAAAAAAAAAAAAAATCAATAGAAATCAGATCTCGATCTTGAACAGGTCTTGTTTTTTAACATTAGTCTGCAAATTAAAACTAAAAACTAACTTTCAAAACATGTGGAATGAAATTCAAGAAGAAAGTTCGTTTTGCTGCTAGTATGGACCTAGAAAAAATATTTATGAAATGCTTTCACTATGTATCAAATAGCAATAAATCGAATTGAACTAAAACATTTATTTAACGTTGGTTTGACGGGGTTAAAAAAATTAATTAATTTACACCAACAACTTCCTTATAGTAGGATAGGTTTCTTACACCATTCTCTGCGAAAAAATGCCTTTCAAGAATAAGCATGCTAAGATATAGGAATATAGATTGCATGAAACTACATACTTTTGCTTCAGCACGATATATAATGATCTTAACAGAATTCTTTGAATCCTTTGATGTCTTGACATCTTAAACAAACAAAAAAAAGGCTTTTACATTATCACATCATGCAAATGAATTATCGGATGCCTATCTTGGAGATGAAAAGAAAGTTTTCGATAGAGATTTTTTGAACAACTCAGTGACATCTTCAGTGGGAAAATATTGAACATTAATTGAGTGAAAATAAAATAGGAACGTGTCAAAGACAGTTTACCTTCTGTATTATCATTACTAAGAGTCTGCGAGGCAACACCGACATCGAATGTGGCAAAGACGGGTGAATGATCACTGGTACAAATGTTTTCTGTACAACCTTTTTGAAATAAATACAATAATATTCCACATCCTTTCTTATGAAGAAAATCATGAAAATTTCAATTTTGTCAAATGAAATCTCACCATATGTTGTGTTACAAGATGTCAAGTGTGGATATGATCTCCACAAAACTCGATCACACCATGATGGAACATTCACTCGATTCTGTTATAGTAAGAGAAAAGAAGAAATAAATGTTTGGTACTTACGTAACATTAAATAACGTAGTGACTTTAGCTTACGTAAAAAAGAGTAATAAATGAACATTCTTATTGTTATTTTGGGGTTGGGGGTTGGTGGATGATGACGAGGTTTGGTGACTTTAAAATCTTACAACATACTTTCATTATATTTATAATGACTGATTCAAAATAATGTTTTTCCTTTGATATCAAATCAAATGTTAATTAAACGTTACGATCATACAAAATCATTCCAAAAAGATGCCATAATGATTTTTAATGAGCCAATCCGTGAAAGTATAGTCTAGATAAAGCACTAGCCAAATCTTTCTGATATTTATTTTCTAAGTTTTTTTCTGCTGTTCAACAACCTATGCAATTGTTTTCAATTCTACTCAACAATCACAATCCAATTATATTTATATCCACTTCTAAGCAATTATTTTATTGTTAAATTGTTTGTTTGTTATTTTAACTACTTTCATACAACCACATCTACATCTACACTACCATACGCTATTTCAATGTAAGACCCAAGCAATATTTTGGAATTGAAATATAATGTCATTATTATTATTATTATTATTATTATTATTATTATTATTATTATTATTATTATTATTATTATTATTATTATTATTATTATTATTATTATTATTATTATCATTAAATAATAGAACATACGAAATAAAAAAAAAAAAAAGAGCATACATACCCCAGTTCTTTTCACTTTTACCCAACAGTAACTTGACCTGGTTCCTCGAGTATATCGATAAGTTGGAGGAAAGGTTAAGTCTTCTTCATCTACCATGAAACACACAAAACATTTTTTAGAATAGAAGAGATCAATGTTTATAATTCCGTCACTGTCACAATGGAATACTCTGTTGAAAAACACGGAATTATAAAAACAAGCAAGCTACAACTAAAGAAATATTATATAATAATAATGCTTAGCTACAAGTTGAGAAAAGGAGAGCAGTCTTACTGAAACATATGAAAACATTCCCCTTCCTCATTTCGGCACAAAGTTGATCGGAATCGACCAGATTTTGCCAATCCTTTTCCATTATACTTTTTATTATATCCTGAAATGTTTATAAAAAAATGTCGCGGAACTTGTGTGACATAGAATGATGAAAAGAAATGATTGCTTACAAAGAATGATTAGAACATTAGATTAACTGAAAAAAACTTACAGCAACTTCAAGGTCTAATCTATAATTCAAATCACCAAACCAGAAGAGATGATGAAAAGACAATGTCAAATCAAACGAATCCAGTTGGCCCAAATTCAAGCCCCTCAAAATGCTATGGAAATTCTGATTTCTCCTAACAAAGATAGATGACCAATTATTTTCCGCATCATTTACATGAGCAACATGGAAAAGAAAAAAATTTACCTAGCAAGTTTTTCATTACCAGACGTCAAATGACAATTGATAAAACAAAAGGATGTGGAGCCCACATTGAACGAAACTCCCACAGCACCTTTATTCCCTAACAAAACGAGAACGAAAAGTGAAGGTCCAATTCAGATGAATTTGGCTCAATCAAACATTCTTGTTTTAGCAGTGTATAATATTTTGTGTTCCCATATCTTTTATGGTTCACTTCACACAAGATTATGAGAAACAAACAAAATTAAACTTCAGTTGTTGCTAGTAGACGCATAGTAGACAATGTTATTTACCAAGTGTGTTAGCTATTCCAGTTTTAACACTCGACTGTTTAAACGAATTGACCAGATAAAAAAGTTCTGGTTTGATTAGGATGACTATTCTTATCTCCCACATCGAGTAACAGGTTACCTAACAAATTTCAAACAATAGATACATTAGAAAGCCAAATTACCTAACTTCAAACGAGGAAAAATATTTACCATCGCAGTTAATTCAGTTATGCAAGTAAACAAATAATTCTCTCACCACTTTAAACTCCTTATTGAATACTTCTTTCATGGTGTTGCGTATTTTGCTGGCCCATTCTTTTTCATGATAGGCACTTTCTTGTGTTCCGATTGCATATATGTCTGAGGGCAAATGCGCAAGTTCTGAAACTTTCACTTTGCCGGCGCCAGAGCACTGAAACCATTCGTTGATATTGCCCGATGCTGCATTCCCCATATTCCATGTACCGACGAACACCGAGAGCTGTGACGACTGTTTATCTTTTGAATGTGCAATTTTAATTTGTTGAAAAGTGGAACAGAATAGTTCACGCGACTAGATACAAACAAAAGGAAAAAGGGGCATCAGCATAGATTGTGAAAAAAGGGGCATCACCATAGGCTAAGAAAAATTGCAACTGTGCAATTAAAAAAAAGAAAAAACAATAACAAAAATGGATTAACAGACAAAATGTAACTGCGTACACGATAGTTTTCAAAATTGTACTGTTTGAGGCTTGAATTTTCCAATAAGATGCCTAATCGAACTTTTGATGATTTCGACTTTTGAAGTTGAGAAACTAAATAAAAAGGACAAGGTTTAAGAAGAAAATTGCAAAATGCAATTTGTTTTCAGATACTAGAAATTTTGCTTCTGAGGAGTGCTCACCTTGGTCTGAAGTGTAGCTAACGCTATTGTCAGCAGTTTCTGTCTGTGCTTTTGAGAATGTCATTGTTCCTAAACATCAAAAGTTTTCCAAGGTATGAATGTAATAACAATCAAATGTCCGGCATTTAATCTTTTATTTCATAAGGTAGACGTAGTAGTTGGACAACACCATGATAAATTTCACCATTTGAAACTACAAACCAAGTAGATTGGAAAACATTAACAGCTTAACATACAATGTGCAGGTATAATGCTTTAAATAAATATTTATTCAATATTTTTCGGTTACTACGGTTAGGATTAAAAAATTGCTCGGATTTAGAACCTCCCAACAGATGTATCTCTAGTAGCAGAATTATTATTGTTTCAGTCTTCTGGCTTCATCATTTAGCACATTTCATATAATGTTCATATAACAATTTCATATAATGTATAATGTTCAGTTATCATCCCTGCATTCACTGCTGACTTTTGCTACTCTTTATCTTTCCATTCTCTGACCTAGTTGGTGTAACTATATCCCCTTATTGTTTTCAGAAGAACAATTAATAACAGCAAAATATATAAAAGAAGCCAGTTGGACCTAATTGTATAGTGACACTGATATAGGTTAGTCATTCAGTTTTAACAGTTGGGTTTAAACTGCCAGATGACGAAATTTAGGGGGCTAACGAGCAGGCTAACAAGCAATTACAATTTTGTGTTATCCCAGTCTAACTTCCATGAAATTAAAATGTTGGCAAGTGCAAGTAATAAACTTCCGTGTTATTAAAATGGAGGACATCATTTTGAACAAAATGCTACTATGTGCATCGTGACTATGAACGTAACTGCACTACCAACAAATCGTTATTCTAACAGTAAAGTAAGGGATGTCCCTTCTTAGTGGACAAACTTTCCTGGCCTGTCCCTTTGAGAACAAAGATCAAATGGCTAAGCAATATAAAGGAAGTTTTAATTTGAGAAAGCATTAGTACTCAGAGCATTACAATGTGTGACAGATAAATACTTGTGACAGATGCTTACTAAATGCTTACCTTTTTTGACATCTAATGCAATGTAACTTTTACTCTTAAGTGGTCCAGTCGTAACCTAAATTTTATTAAGATTATACATTTGAGGATTAAAATAAAATAAAAATAAAAGGATAATTGTCACTATTATGAAATATAACTTCTGTTTTTTTGGCAACTGCCTTTCTCTCCTTTTATTTTTTTACATTTGTATAGAAAGAGAAACTCAAAGGACGACTTGAAAACGTTTGAGGAACTAGATACAAAAAACCTCTCAAAACAGGATGACCAAAACAATCATTGTGAGACTTTTCCTAACTTTCAGGTGGTTGGTGAGAAGGCTTCCTTTCCTTAGATATTTTATACTTTTCCGTTTCGATCCACTGTTTATTTGGGTGTTGCAAATAAAACGTTGCAAATGAAACTAATAGAGCTCATCTAATCACAGAATGTACCTAGACAAGTATATAAAGAGAGAGCTGGAAAATTTTTACCTCAAATATTTTTCTTTCATTGGCCTTTCGTTTTTGAGGAACCATCGTGCCCAGGCTGCTCTCGCGTCTCAACATAGAGTATTCCACCTCTGTATTGGATGATTTTTTGGGAGCCATATTTTCGGACTGGCCGCTGTACTCTTTTAAAACTGTACAAACCTATTAGTAATTTGATTTGCTTACAAATGGAATTGACTTCTGATCATAAATTTTCTTCATACATTTTTTTCACACTCAGCAAATTTAGTTTGTTTGACATTTTACATTACATAAAATCAGTTTGCCTGTAAATAACAGTTCCTCCATATGTAACTGGTTTCAACTGATATGAGTTTAAGTTGCTTGCATGATCTCTCCCTAATAGTTAATTTTTTTGAAAAATCATACTCATCTTAAGGTCCTGTTAGACAGTAAACTATTAGATAAATTATGCTCAAAACTTACTTAAAGTAGTTTAGTTTACAGAATAGTTTATCATGTATCTTACCCAAATTATTCAGAAAATCATTCAATTGACGTCAATGAAGAAAAAAATAATCAAAGTTCTATTATGAAAAAAGTTTAAAGCATAGTTTATCTAATAGTTTACCTTCTAACAGGACCTTTAAAATCAAATGTTCTAATTAATTCTAATGTAAAAATGATTTAGATTAATAATAAACTAAAAAACCTTCTCTTCCAGCTTCAATATTCGTCCTCTTGATTCATGAAGCATTTTCAGTATCAACTCTAAATCTTTGTGTTGATTTTTACACTCTTGTATCTATTAGGAAAATTATATCATGGCACAGTAATACTTTAATTACTAAGGTAACATTCAAGACTAGTAAATAAGGTTTCAAAAGAATTCAGAATTCATTTAAAATTGCAAATAGGTTTTCAGGGGCCGCAGAGCCAATTTCACATTGAGGGGGCTAAATATCAACTGGGTGGTAGGGGAAGTTGAGAGCACCAAGTTGGGGTATGTGGCACTAATAACTGTTGCATGGATACAGAAAGCAGTTAAGGAGTGTTCTCAAGAAACACTACTACAATGGTTGACGTGAATTAATAGCACAATTTAAGTTACTTTTTTTTATTATTATTACTATTTATAAATGTTTACCCAGGATAGCTAGTTCTGATAGAACTGTTATCAATGAGGGTCCTGCATAGGAGGTCCTAGAGCATTTACAGCGCTAATTTGGGCTACGGGAGACACTTGTCTGCATCAACCGGTCAACTAGACAACCCCCTTAGACATCAATCCCGCTCTCAAGCTGAGTGCTAAGCTGAGTGGATCGATTCACACTGTTATGGTCGGTCAGAATTTGAACCCTGACCTCCAGCACTGGAGGCGAGCACTCTACCACGAGGCCACCAGTCGGTAGAAATCACTAACTTTTCTTTCTAAAGGTTCATCGAAAAGAAATAGAAAAGCTTGCCAAAATGAAAATATTCCTTAAGTGTCCTTTGAATGTTTCTTTAAAAACGTTTAAAAAAAATTCCAAATATATAATCTGCAAACAGAAATAATTAAGAAAACATTTCCTTATGATCTTTTAAAAGTTTCTTCAAATTATAATGTTTTATGTTTTAAGAGATATTGAAAGATACAAAACCTGGTTGAAAGGCAGTTGTAATGTTCAGAATTGTAAATAATGCAGATATGAAAATACAGTTGAAAATAATATTGACCTTAGCTCTCCTATTTACACTTAATGGATCATCTCTTTCTATAATATAGGATTTCCAATTAAAAGGAGGGAAGTAAATTACCTGGCTAAACAAACCATCGCCAACATCCTAAAATTGAGGAAAATATGTTGATGCAAATGTTGATGTGCCTGTGTTTAATGAACTAATATAATTATATTAAGGTATTGTGTATTGGAACATGGGAGGTTAGTTGTTGATCCATCATAATTTAACATTATTCCTTATAGGTCGCTGTCAGTTAATAGTTTGTTTATCCTGAAACGCACGCATAGTCACAATAAGTGCTGATAACAACACCTGAAAGTTTATTATCAAGATTTTTTTCCATAAAAAAATAATATAAAAGTGTTAATTGTACAGCTACGGATTTCATTTTTTGAAATACCCGTTTATGCTAGATCAAACTGAAATATACAATCAATACGTTGTTCAATTTCCGCGTGCGCAAAGGAAATTGTTTGGTTTACACATTCTATCTGTCTAACAGCTTTCTGCTTGATAAACAGCAGACCCAAAAATCTGCGCTCTTTATTAAATTATTTACATAATATCGTTTGAAAAACCTGTTTCATTAAAAGCTAATTCCTTTGATTTTTGTTTTTAGTCTTTAACTGTTTTCAACAGAATACTTTGGATTTCATTCTCGGAAAAACTTAATAAACTATAAGTCAGAAAAATATAAACATACACCATTTTGATTTGTTTAAAATACAATATTTTCTATATTTTTTTCTGAATTGATCTATGTACAAATAGACCTTTCTCACGTTTCTGTTTAAAACCTTGTTTTATGGCATAGTCAACATGAACCGATTTGATTAGTGCTTTCATAAGATATCGAAGAACAGTCGACCAAAACGTTTTCCAGTAAAGTAGTCTAAGTTAGTTTGAACTCAATCAATTTCACTCCTGGACTGATGCAGAAATTGTTCTAGGCTTAGAGTTTCTAGTTCTTTCTTGAAAAAGCAAGTTACAGTAAAATAATAAACAATAAAAATAAAACACACACCGCACCTTAATATATCCTACGTGTTTGAGGACGCTTAAACTATTAACTAACAGTGGCCAGAGTTTCAACAATAATGCAAACAATAATGCAAACTTTGTATACATCTTGTTATGTTATCAGCCAAAGTAAGCAATTTTAAGGTTTTGTAAGGTGATTGATTAGCTAAAAACTTTGGAAAGAAGTACCTGTGTATCAAAACTTCCAACATCGAAAAATTCATTAAGAACTTTTAATCTGTTGAGAAAGTTTTCCAGTGAACTAAAAAAACAAAAACAGCTTGGTGTCATTCTTCTTACTGCTGTAGGCATTTTGTTTATGAATGGTTCGAATTAACAAAACACCTGAGTGGCAAAGAACTTTTCGTTTTGATTATGTAAGAAACTGTGTGACTTACTTTTGCAGCTCTTGTGCAGTCTTTAGAAGTAACTTTTGGAGCATAGGTGGTTTATTGCCACCAGCCTTGATACATCGAAAGTCTTTATTGATGTCATTTTGCACATACTCGCATAAGAAACGTCGTAGATCTGAATCAGAACTAAGGTTGGGAAAAAACTGTAAAGACATGAACCAAACCATCACTTCACGATGAGTTGCAATGAAAAGTCTCGAAAATCATGCGAATGAGTTCAAATGCAAGTTGGTTATAGACAATGTTTTTGTGATGTAAACAGAAAAATTGGGTTTTGTTTAGATTCAACAATAAATAATATTCACTTTTATGTTAATATCATGTCAGAGCATTTGTTGTACAAGTTGTTCAAGTTGTTCCAGATGACTGCGAACTATACACAAGGTGAGGGTACTATACAATGTGAAGTTACCCAAAATCCTATAATATTTACCTTTACACATCAATGAAAGTTTGTAAGTTGCATGGAGGTTAATTGAGTATTAGTCCTTATTATAACTATAAAGATGGTAAAGATTGATAACTCAAGCATACCTTAACCCTGTCAAAATATCTATCTGTTGTTGAAAGAACTGAGAGATAGATTCCGATTCATCCAAATCACTGTAATCTGAATAGCAAACATTGAATGTTGCATTAAAATTGGGCAGGTGGGCTTACACTGAAAGATATTCTGATTCTTTACAAAAGAAATACTTCATGCTTGCTACATAGGGTGGGCTCAAGTTGGCGGGTGATCACAAAATGTTACATCAAAATTTTTTATAGACATTAAGTTAAGAAACTTTAAGAAGTTGAGATAATTAACATCAACATAAAAGCTACCTGAATCTTCCTCATCTTCTTCAACTTCTTTTTCATTTGTATATTCCCTATTAATTACAGGATCCTTCAGAACATAAACAATTCCTCGATTTGGTACTTGATAATGAGCAACAAGTTTATCAAAAGTATCAAAATATAGCTTTTCAACACCAACAGCACTCTAAGAAAAGAATATTGACATAATCCAGTTACATTTGATTGGAGGTTGCTCCACCTCCAGGTAATATTGGAGGTACACCAAATTTTAAGGGAGAAATCACCACCATGATTTTTAGTAGCTTTAAATGACACAAAATATAACAATATATAACAATATATAATATATAACAAGAAGACCTGTAAGACATTGATATACAAAGAACAACAACACAAGTATACAACTTTTTTTTTTCTTTTCATGATGATGTGAAAGAAATAAGAAAGTAGGGACCTTAAGCAAATACAACAGCAACAAGGACGGCAACGTGAGTGAAACAAAGGATTCGTTTTCCATTTGGATTTCGTTTAGAAAGAAAATCTATTTTATACTATGCCATTGGAAAAATTTGGTCAGTTTATTACATCATCAGCATATTTTCACGTTCTAAACACAACGTGAATTGTTATGTTTTGTCGTCCTGAAAACGAAGACGCAAGAATACAAATATCTTGTATAGTTTTTATCCTTTTTTGATAGCATTTCTTTTTTTCTTAGCTCATCGTTCAAACTTTTAGTTATAGAAGACCAAATCTTTAAACTGTCATTTCTTTGTGATTAATTGTTTTACGAGTATTCAAGAATTTCTCTCACGTCGCCGTCCTCGAGTCCGTCCTACAGAGCATGGTTCAAAGTCTGCGAAAGTCCGGCACATGCTCACAATTTCTCCTAATGGAAAACGCATCATAGGTTTGTTAATAGTGACTGAGAAAGACCTTAAAAATAAATGATATTATCAATAACAAGGTTTGTACTAGTAATCACAAGGTGATTTAAATAAAAAAAACCCCAAAAACTGAGGAATGATTTATTCCAAAATGGCTACACCATCTGTTTGTTGATAATATTTGCTATCAAAGACAGACTGGTGGAAAATAAAAAGAACTAAGAACTTGGTGTCCCTGACAAAATAGGATGAAAAGGTGGGCAGCCATTGACACATTTCTTGTGCTCCTTACAAAACCTGTACAAAATGCCTGGTCGAATCCCCACATGACTTACTTTTTTGTACAGTTCCTGTGAGACGCTACCTCTCTTCAATAAATCATTATAGGTATCCCTCAGTTTCTTCACCTGATTAACAAAATAATTCAGTTCCTTCCCTTGTTCAACAGGAATAGGCTTCAACTTTACCAGGTCATGAATACTATCATTAATTCTTTCAATATAAACATTTTAATCAATGATTACAACAGAATTCCCTTTGTCCGACTTTTAAATGATTAAATCACTTTTAGGAGCTTCTAATTCTTCTTCAGTCAAATTAGATGGACCAAAAAGGAACTTAAATTTAGTATTACCTTATCTAGGTGTTATTTCTAATCAAATTAGAAGGAGTTTGCGTAAAACTATTTCTCATAACTTATACGTTGTTGTAAAATTTATTTCTTTTTTAAAATGTCACGAAGACCACAATTTGATTTCCGTTTTAGGATTGCACTAAAAAGAGAACTACATTTCACTGAGTGAATCACCTGTGCTTATACTCACGAAAATTAAAATTATTGAATAACGAACTGAAAGTGGTGTGATAGAGCTGATAACAAAATGTATGGGATCACGTCTAAGACGAATATATTAATGTTCAAAGATTTTGTCCCAAAAGTCCCCAAAATTTAAACGTTGTGTTCTTTTTGTATCTGCAATGCAATGTTCTTATTTTGTTGTGAATGTCAGGATTTCTCATGACATCACAAGGCTCAATAAGACTCACAAAAACGATAGAGAAATTGCATCAAAAAAGTACATTAGCATTTAGGTAATCAAAACAACTTGTCCTTGATATATAGAAGTTTCTTTTTTCTTTGTTTATATTTGATCTTGCCAAATGAGCTCCAAGTGCAAAGCAGCTCATGCTCAATAATTTTTGCTTAGAGATAAAAGGTTTAGGATACAGACAAATTCCTGGAATATTTATGAAACAAGCATAAATATTTAATATAATAATATTTCCAACAAAATTTGAGGACCCTTTATACTTTCTCCAAATTATTGAAAATTATCTTCATCTTAAATTGCTCTCAAAGCCATGTCATACTACCTTAATTTTTCATTTTCTTTTCATATTTTTTCTTGCCTAACTAAATGTTTGCATTTTGAATGTGTTTAGAAAATTTTGAAGTTTAGTTATTTGCACACTCTAAAATTAGCACAGAATGTTTCTCTAACCCATTTTGTGTGCCAAATTTAGAATGGCACAAAATTGGGTGTAAATTAGGTACTTCAAATTACATACCTTCAGGCACATCCCGTGAGGGCTGGTTTCCACTTTGTAATGATGTGACTTCCCATCCCAACTATAACAAAAATGAAAAACCTTTTTAAAATCACTATCATCATTCAATATCAGAATATCTTCTCCAAAATTGTGATTTCCTACTTTGAAGGAACATTAATGTCAAAATAATAACTTTAGCTTAAAATGTTCCGAGGAACTCTGAATGAAACCCAACTTTTGCCTTAAATTTAAGGTTTTGTGAAGTCACGTGATCAAAATCGTGACGTCACAGCCACCCAATTTGCTCGCATGCGTATATGAGAGAGCTCTATAATAATAATGAAAATAAAAAAACATGGGTTCTCCAGATGCTGATTTTTCAGGGCTGCTTATCAAAATAAATTTATCAAAAAAAAAACAACCTAGTATTGCTTGTGCATGAAGTTTCATTATCAGGTAATTATTGACAATCTTTTTTGACCACCTAAAGAAAATAAGTATCTGTAGCACCTTGCAGAAACCAGGTTAATGAAAAGAAACGTAAAAAGAACATAAAAAAAACCCATCTGCATATCAGTTCATTAAGTATGACTAAGTCCCAATATTATCATAATATTAATTATAACAGGTACACAAAGTGGAGAAGCAATGAATGCCCCATAAAGGTTGCTTGATTTATGCTCCTAGACTAAAAACCTTATAGTTATGAGTCAACTATGACATACTAAGAAAAACCGTGGAGTGAAAACAACAAGAAGGCATATTGCAAAATAAGTCAAACAGGAGGTAATCCATCCAATGCATCCAATGCGTCAAATTATCCGAAATGACATGTTGACATGCATCTCATCAGCAGTGTATTTAGCAATATATAAAAAGAGATTAAATAACAAGTAGACAATAACAAAGGGAGGTTGGTGAAGGTGAATCGGTAATGTTGACCGATGAACAATGAGGAAAAGAGGTGCAAAAGCACTTGTCTAAGGCTTATGAAGGGGTGTGGTAAGAAAGAACAGTAACAGATAGACTGGGCAAGGGTCATAGATTAAAACTACAAATGCAAAGTAGATAATAATCTAAAATAAAACAACAAACAAAATGGCAGATGATGGTCACCTCAATTAACATGAGCCAAACTGGCACCATTCAAAGGACTATATACAATGTATTCTCTCTTTGATTGGAAAAAGATATTGAAAATTACACTGCATACTATAACAAAGGCCTTGTCTAATACACATAAAGATATTGAAAAGAAAAAAAACATGTGTGCAAGAAATTATAAATGGGAGATGCAGAAATATAAAAAATGTCAGAAAGTAAACTTAATGATTATAAAGTATATGTATACGTTTACCTTGAAAACATATACACCTTGGAAACACATAAAAAATTAGCTTCACCGTTTTGTCTGTATAAATTAGGATAATGTCAGAAAAGCAACAGATCATAGTCGTATTAAAAATTATACTTGAAAAACATGAAAGTATAGAAAAAAAAAAGTTGAATGGGTTTCTACAAATATATCAATTTTCTAAAAATCTTGACAATAGAGACCGACCGATGACCGAATAAATATTTGAAGCTTGAAATGTTGTGAAACAATATTTTTTGGGACATTCTAAACATTAAAACCAAGAAGTATATTCCAAAGTTAACAAATAAAAATATTTTTTGAATGTGTATACGTTTACCTTAAAAACATGTAAACCTTGGAAACATATTAAAAATTATGTAAGGCTTATTTTATTTGTATACATTAGAAGCAAAAAAAGCAAAAGAAACAATGTCGCATAGACTGGCTGAAAGACCGACCCTATATTCCCAGCTTAAAATGATGATAAAATACAAGAAGTATTTTGCCAAAAGTAAAGAATAAAGAAACAAATTCAAACTCGAGTTAAAAAACATAAACCATAACAAAAAATAACCAGCCTTGCTCTAGAGTGGAAGCTGTGTGATATGCATATCTAGAAAGCTGTGCATATAATATGTTATACCAAGCACTACCACATACTATAATAATTCACTATTAAACCATTTTATTTTTCTGTAATAATAATTCGATATCTAAAGCCATTTTGAAACGCTATACAAGTACCAAGGTTGAACATAACATTTTTAAAGACGTTTTCGGATAGATAAGAAAACAAAGTGAACTTCAGTCTGTGTTCATCGTTTACGTTAAGTAGGCTAACTAGACCTAACAACTAATCATAAATTAGCGGTATAACCAATGAACTTTCAGAAAAAAACTTGCGTAGATTTGGACAGAAGATGAAAAAAACCAAAAAAAAACCAAAAAAGACACAGATGGTTTTAAAGGATTCCTTGCTTACGCATAATCCAAATACATAAAATAGGTGGTAAATTACTACCATGTATTGTTAAATGATTGAACTATGTTACAGTAACCACTTCATAAACACAATTAGCCATAATAACCTGTGTTTATGTTGTTACCCCCAAAAAAGTAACTATTAACTATATAGTAAATGATGACTTAAGAAATTGAAACAAATGATTATCAAATTGAATTACATAAAAAAATCAAAATATTAAGAGTGTTTTACGTCCAAGAACATCAAAAAATAACTTGATAACATTGTATTTCACAAAGAAAACCAGTATCCTCAAAAAATTATTTCGTACCATGAAAAATATTGTACTATGAAAAATACCGTGCCAATGTGATTTTGATACTTCAGGGATAAAAAATCTGGTTTAAATTTACTCCGGAAAAAAATAAAATAGTCACTTTACCAACAAAAGTCACTTTTCCGAAACAAATCTCATCAGCCGCTCTATACATTTACGAGAACTACGTGGATCATTCCTATATGGCAATTTTGGTTTTCTAAAAATAGCACTATGGCATCTCTCCCGGGTTATTAGCTTCTTAATTTAAAGATAGCTATACTTGTTTGTTTGTTCTTTTTTATTTGTATTTGACACAGATGCAAGAAGAAAACAGCCAACAACATAAGATCAGGAATTATTTTCTTTGGTAAAAAGAGTTACCCAAAAATAAAAAATATTTGTTGGGGAAAAATCGGGTAAAAGTATTTGTCAGAGAAAAATATCTGACATTTTTCCCCGATAAGGTATTTGCCGACATGAATTACGCTATGATGAATTCACAATTTTAGAATTTTGAATTTTAAAGCTTGTGACAACAGTGTAAACAACATATTGGTGTATTTTTGTAGCAGAGTAGAGTCTAATAGTATGAGCAACACTTTTCGTACTTAAAACATGTCATAAGTTAATGGCCATTTGGAATTTTTCCCTGTATGTAAACAATGCTTTGTTATATGTTATGTACTTGTATGATTTTTCAAACCCTTCAAGCCAACCAACTAGCTTCAAGGGATAAACTTTTTGCAGGAAGAAATTGTTGCAACAACTATGCTGAATTTCTTCCTGCTTCAAAATTTCTTCCTGTTTCAAAATTCTTCCAATATAGGTATTTCATTACAGTACAACCTGAAAGAAACTTTATGTTTCTGCATAAGATAATTAGCTTTTGAGAGTCGCCATCTTTAGAAGTTAACGGTCTTTTGTTTATCTTATGTAGATTTCAAAAGAATTGCATTGAGAACATGACTTCATGCAACAGACAAAACTTTACATGAAAATCTTTGTGTTTTCATGTGAAAATACATTCATTTCTTCACAGATACGTGAAGTTTCTTTCGGGGTGTACTGTATTCTTTTATTTTAACATTACAGTAGATTTTCTTGATAATACGCAGGATTATGGTATCAAATATTATTCAACCGCAAAGCGCTTATACATTAAAAAAATTAAAAACACTACAAAAAAATAAATAAGAAAAGCACATACGCGACAGATAAAACAGGACATCCTGTGGATTCACTATCTCTGATCAAAAATGATCCATTCTTCTTGTTTTTCAGCAGATTTTCACAATCAATGCGACTAAGTGATGGATGATAAAAATCCCATTGACCCATATTATACAATTTTTGTTCTTTACATACTACCTTTAAAGAGAACAGATTAAAGATAAATTGAAAAATATCCAATCAGGTATACAATTTAATAATGAAAAGTAAAACCAGAAGGTTGTTTTGAGATTAATTAAACATTTTGTTTTCAAAAGGAGGGTGACACAGTCGATTTAGGAAATCAATCAATCAATCAATCAATCAATTTATTTACCAAAGATGGATTGATAGATGGATTTTTTAAAAAATCTAATATATATATACGATGAAAGTTTAGATATCTAAAAAAATATATTTTTCTCCAATGAAACTCCTTATATTTTTATTTTGATATTGAAAATAACGACGCAGTGCAGTAGGTCAAGTGAATCAGTTAATATGTACATAAACTGCAAAGAGGAAATAATATTTAGGTTAAGGTCCCAGTGTAAAAAAAACAGAACACAGGGATATAAGAACAAAAAAACAAACACCACTTCCTAATTCATATTCGTCAATCAAGTCAAGTTTTCTCAATCAAGATAAGAAAATCATTTTGATTTCCACTGGTTTGTTTGTATTCCACCCGATTCGATATGATGAAATTCAATAGAAACTCCATTGTAGTGTCTTAATTTTTGTGGGTGAAACATTATAAGAGAATAAATTAGGAAAAAAATAGAGTTTTAGTGGGTTAACGCTATTCCCGCATTTTGTTTTCAATCAATAATAGAAGGAATAAGGATTGATAGATGGATTTGTAAGAAATTCTATACAATGAAAGTTTAGATATTTAAAAAAATGTGTTTTTTCTCCTATGAAACTCCTCATATTTTTCACCATAACTTTGTTTTCAAAAAATAACCGATAAAATGCTGTATGGTGGTACGCAATAAAAAGCGAAATTGGTCAATTTCAGATGAATATTTTCACCACATAGGCGTATTCAAGGTCAGTCAAACAAATGTGGAGGAGTCCAATGTTAAGATTTTTCTTTTCAGTCTTAAGTGTCGATTAGGCCACTTGCACGTTTTTCTTTTCTACTTTAAACGACTACTAAACTCTCCTCCAAAAATTTTGACTGAGCTTTGCTCTGGCTACGCCTCTGCACCCTCATACACACCAAAAGAACATACACTCGTTTCTCAACAGTTGCTGCTGATATGTGAATTCTTTTTAAAAAAAACTGAATTCAAAGACATTGAATGAAAACATTAACGAAAGTAGGAATCTGCTGCACACTGAACTGACAGCAGTTAGTTGCTTTTACATGCATCGTACTGAAACTGTCTCGATTGTTCAAAAACTAAATTCTAACATGGCAGCTCGAATCGCTACATACACTGTTACTCACGGTAAAGTTGACAATATTTTTATAATTTCGATTCGTGTATTTATATATTATACAGATATGAACTGACTCTCTTTATTGCTCTCTTTCGTTGTTTTTGACATCAAAGAAGGTGAGAAAGATATATTCACTAAGGTTTGCGGAAGCAAGAGCTAGCTTAGCTATATATAGCCCAATAAATGCCTGGACCTGCAGGAGAGAGAAGCAGGAGAGAAAGAATGAGGATGAAACGGAACTACATTTCTCCGAGTGAATCACCTGTGCTTTATACCCACATAAAATTAGAATTAAAAAATTAACGAGTTCAAAATGCTGTTCACAACTAATGAAAACTCATCTTCAAACGAGTATTATAATATACCTCCTTTGTATTATGAAAAACTAAATATCAGGGTCCAATGATTATGAAAATACTCTGTTATTCTTTTGAACAGTGCAAACTTGTATTAAATCAATAACAAGTGACTATTATCAATTTCATGAACAAATTGAATGTTAAATATGTTCGAAATAATAAAAAAGAAAATTCTAAAATGTATATATATATATATAAGGCAAAAATTGAAAACATTGAAAATATTTCTTGAACAATGTTTACATTTTTTTTCGGTGGTTTATTTTGTGAATGACCAACAAGACAAGAAAATTAATATAAAATACTCCTATAAACAGTAAACTTATGAGTTTTGGCAAGATAAAAACACTGAAAAAGCAATCTGAATGTGCCAGCATGTGTGTGTCAACTGCATATATAAGGAATAAAAACTTCCACTAGCGTTATATTTCATAATTTATACATAAAATTAATTTAAAGTGAGTTTAAAGTGAGTTTATAGTTCTTGGGAGCATTTTATTTGACAGTATAAGTTTATGGATATTAAATTTCATGAAAAGAAGTATTCAACTTCAAAAATTCTCCATGGTCGCAAACTTCGTAAAATTGCAAAATATATTGAAGTAAACAAAATATTTAAGAAAAAAACTTTTTTTTTGATGATTTTCTAAGCACTTCTTGTCATTGTAATTACATCTCTTTATATAAAGGTAGTAGCAAACAAAAGAAAGTCATAAACATCAGGCCTTGAAATATAGCACACACATACAAAAAAATCAATAATTTTATGAATACATACATTAAAAATAGAACACGGACATTAAAGACGAACAAGTAGACGTTGACGTACACTTTATAGACTAATCTATTCTGAGCAAGTCTGCATAATACTCTTAGGCTACAAATGTGAATGTAAATTATAGTTTGTCTATTCCTTTTACAAATTATTCTAGATAAATACTTGTGATAAGATATAAAAGTGCAGATTACAATAAAAATCAAACAAAGAAAAAACAGATCATAAAACATATTTTACGAAACGTCATAATCCTGAAAAAAACAAGGTTCCTCAAAAAATTATTTCAAAATAGGTTACAGTTTTTAGCCGACGTGAAAATTATGAATTTCAATAGCGAGAAATAGAGGATTTTATGTTTTTCAAGGCCTAAACATCAAAACATAAAGCTATATTCAAATGAATCTGTTTCCTTCCTAAGTAGCACTTTCTGCTCAAAATTTGGTCAAAATATAGATTTAGTCTAAACATTTTGAGCATTGATTTTGTCTCAAATTTTTCATAGTTATAATATTGAAATATATCAATCAATTTCTTCATCTTCCCTAAAAATCAATCTATCCATCTCCTATTGAAAACAAAATGCAGCAACCATGGTTAATATCATAAATGAACACAATGTTTTTCCAAGATGGTGAGGAGGTGTTAACATGATTGCCATTAAATCCAGTTAGATGCATGCAACTGTCTACCATATTTTATCGAATTAATGCCCTCATTTGTATAAACATCCCTCCCTAATTTGGTATTTTCTATAAATATCCTTCTTGAATAAACGCCCCTTTGGATTAAATGCCCCCTGAAACAAATCTAAAATTAAATACGCACACATTTCTCTTTTCGATATACAGAACAAATAAAAACAAAGCTTTATTAGTAACATTTTCATTATTGCTCCGTACCTTCATATTCCCAATTTTCATTTTGTATCGCCCCATTTTTATAAACGTCCCTCTCAAATACCAGCCTCCTAGAAATGCCCTGGGTGTTTATTGGAAAAAATATGGTATTCGATTATTAATAGTAGTGTAGTAGTACCAAACTGTCCATTGATCATTTTGACAATTTCATCTATCTGTCTTCTGGAACCTTACATCAAATCTATATTTTCAGTAAGTTGATGATTTTGTATTTGTTTAGATGCAAAGAAATATGAAATAACATTAAAGGGGAACGACTTAACTGGTGGTGCAACACTGAAAGACTTAGTTGAAGCAGTTTATAAAAAATGTGGCGTACCTGTCCATAAACAAAAACTTATTTGCAAAGGTAGGAAATTAAGAAACCTCCATTTAAATTTTAAACTCAACACAAACTCAACAGTAACCACATGATCTTACAACTTATGGTGCAGTCGATTGGAAGGGATGCGATATTACTACAATTGACTGGATGGAAAAAATCAAGTAATACGAAAATGATGTAATCGTCTAATGTGGTAACCCTTTTAAAGTATAATTTGGAGAATTCAATAATTTGTAAACTGCCTGATGGTGAAAATTATTGATTTATGAGTCAATGTGATTTGCTCCAAATTAATTCATGATAAATGAGAATCTAATATCAGAATTATAACAAATAGATTTTGTCAACAAACAGCTGTTCACATTTTGTACGAATAAATGTTCATTATTTTTTTCCACAACAACATTATACTGGTATGTGAAGAGTGATATGGTAGTAGGTATGTACAATGCAATATACCAAAAACCAGCATTTTATTTGCAAGGTTTTTCAAACAAATTGACCTGAAGGAAATGCAGCCCAAAATAGTCAGGTTTTTTTTAATGGTATATTTTGTGTGGAGGAAAGTAACAAAGTGGTCAGTTTGATATTTCTTGAATTATTAATTTTGATGGTAATAAAACTTTCATGAAAACTGAATAACATGCATATTGATGTCTTGATGTTTTTTTTCTTCATAAAAATAATAAATTTTGCTCACATGGAGAAGGGTGTATTAAATTTCTGTACTGAATAAAAAAAATTTTCTTTCTCTGTTTCTTCTTTTTCTTTCTTTCTCTTTTGTTTTAAAAGAGATACCAAAAAGAATTTCGGAAGCAAATTATTATTTTTTTTAATTCAAGCCTTGGATGGAGAAGAAAGCAAAGCTTTTGACTGAAACTGCTGGTAAATAAGTACTTCTCTTATTTTAAGGTTTTTTTATTGTAAATTATTATGCATTATAGTGTGCTGTTGATACGAATTGGGAACACTACAGTTAAGGTTTAAGTTTCCGGAAGCTGAAGTTTTAGAATGAATAAGCACCTTATTTTTGGTTTAAATCCAAAGTGTGCATATTATCGTAGATAGATAGAATGTCATACCCAGAACTTTGATTCCCATAACACAGGTTTCAGTGACTTCACAGAAGGTAAAGCAAAACACCATTTCCATATACTTTAGTTAGAGAAACTTTTGCGAATGGGCAATATGACAAATTTTGCGTGGATAAACTTTCATGAATCGGCAAAATGGCAAAAAATAACAACTTAATACTGACAAGAAGGAATTTTTGAACTATTTTGCAGTAATGACTGGACGATAGTTGAAGGTAAACAACTGATCGATTGGGTTTAAAAAAAGCCAAAACAAGAAAACCAACCATACATAAGTAAGAATAACCTTTTTTTAACTACTGTTTACATTTTTTTTATAAGGAGTTAAACTTGTTCATCATCGAAGTCGTCGAATATTGCAAATGCTCCTCTCTCTTGCTTCTCCTCGGTATCTTTCGCACTTTACCATTCATTTTCTTCGTCCAATTCTGTATCTTTATCCAAGCTTCACACTATGGTGAGCTCTTCTTCCCACATATGATTTGAATTGACTTGGCTCGGGAGCTTCTCTGGTATTTATTTCAACTCTTTTTTTTTATGTCTTCAATGTTCTCAAAAGACGCGAAATTCGCGAAATCTTGACTTTTTTTTCTAACTTTCGCGAACTGGGCCAAAATTTGTGAAAATCGCGAATGTTTCTCTTGCGAAAGTTTCTCTGACTAAAGTAACCAAACTTTCTCCACAAAGTCAATTGGGAAAATCCTTTGCTTGCTGACTGGTATACAGTTGACTCTCCAAAGAAAATGGTTCCACATTATATCTAAAGTTTCACATAACTGGGGTTTCACATATCGAGAGTCAACTGTACAATGCTCTAGCTAACACCCTGATAATCCGCATCATGTGCAACTGTTGAGGATTGTGATTGAGTCTCTCATATATCACTGTGGTGCACTTCTATATAGGCAACCCGTGGAGAACCTTGACTGACCACCTACTGACTAACCAGTCACACAAGTTAGTGGGTAGACCATCCATCCTGTTACTGAGTTACTCATAATGGTTACTTAACTTTTACTGTAACTAGATTTTAAAACTAATAAATTTGTAAAGCATAAAATTGCTAACCTTGATGAATTGATTTTAGCATTACAAGAATGCCTGTTATCAAGTTGATTGTTGTTTAATTAAAATATTTTGGAATCGTTAAACTGCAGTGTATTTTGAATGTTTCTATAATCTTATTTCGATATTTCTCAGTTATCAGTAAACCAAATTCCCCCATATCTCATTTGTTTAGGCAAAACATTGAACGATTTTTCAGCTAGTCTCAATGATCTTGGTATTACATCGAGCAGTAAAATAATGGTTTTAGGTAAAAAAGTAAGTGACCATCTGGCAGAACCACTTTGCATGATTTAGCTCCATTATATTGTTGTTTATCTAATTCCGAAATGTTTTGTTTGGGTGAATTTTTGAGTTCGAAATTAAAATCTGTGATTTTTCTCTTATCTGATACAAACTCATACTGTCCTTCTTTAGTTTGATTTGGAAGAACAACAGAAAATCATTGCCATAGAGAAGATTAACCGATTAGCAGAGGATTTATGGCGGAAGTTCGAGGAAATAAAAAAAGAAATTACAGGTGTTGAACAGGTAGGTTTCATGTAAATGCACTACATTTATAAGCTTTGACTTTATAAACATTCAGTTCAAATTCACTTAAATCATAAGCACCACCCTAGGCTCAAAATCATAGTGAAGGAAACTATCTTTTTCATTTACACTTTTTTCACTCAAAGGGACAGGTTGTCCTTATCAAGTTAAGGTATAGGTTTTGAAAATCTTGAAGATATATACTCTGATTTCTTGATATAAGCTCAAATAAGCACCACTTTAGCATCAAATTAGGTTCAAAATGGCAAAAAATAAGCACCAATGAGCGTAGTTGAATTTTACTGGTGCTGACGTTGAGGGAATGAGGGAATTATTTGGAACATCTAGTTAATGAATTTTCTCATCACTGAAGTCCTTCACTTTTTATGTACAGGGTTATCTAGAACCATCTCAACTGAAAGAATCATATAGTAAACTAACCAAACGCTTAAAGTATGTTGGCGAGGGTTTAATGAAGAATGTTGAAGCTTTGGACGCCATTGTAAGTGTTTGTTTTATGATTACCACTCAGATGCATGATCAGTAGAAAAGGTTTAAAAATGGGGGTTCTCAAAAAAAATTTTGTTTGTTATTTAAATTTTTTTTGTCAAAGCTGAATCTGAATTTAGTAAGCAGCTACTCAGAGGAAAGCCTTTGAAAATTATCCAGAAACCCAATCAGAAACCTTTGAAATTCAAAACATTAGATTTTAGCCCTTTATCTAAGAACTTGCGGGAACCGTGTCTTTCTCTAGGTTTCTTATAAATAAGCTTGTTGCAATCTACACAGTAAATTTTCCAATTCTTATTTTAAGAAGAAGAAGAACACTTAAAATAAGACAATTCTTTTTTAAGAAAAATGTTCTTCATTTTTAGGAAAAAGGGTTATTCTTATTCAAAGGAAACAAATGCTTGCAAAAGCTAATTAAAAAGAAAGAACTTTCTTGTTTTTTTCAAGAAGAAAAATTCTTTCTTCAAGATAACTTTACAGGTCGAATAAAAATTATACAAGTGAGTAGTAACTACTGTAAATACAGTGAAATGTATGGCGAGTGACAGTTATAAGGGAGTCAATGTGGCGTCTCCCTTACGAGTATCATTTATGACTCCCTGAAGATTATCATTCATAAGAATGACTCCCTTTCAGTTCTCAAAAAATCAGAGATTCGTGACTCCCCGAAAGGAGTCCCCTTTCATGACTGCCAGAAAAACTCCCTCACTTCTCAGTTCCCACTTTCATTTTCCACCCTATTATTCTTGCATCTGGTTATTCATCTAGTTTTAAAAGTTTCATAAGTTTTAATTAACCATCTGAATACACAAAATTATGTAAAATCCAAGCAACCAACTCGCTATGCATTGATGAATGCTATCCTCTTGTTCTTGTTCCTCAGCAGAAGATCTGTAACTCCAACTTCATCACTGTCACAACAGAACTTTTGTTCCTTTTCCCATCATGGAATAAACAGTGGAGGCAGTGCTCATCACGTTAATCATCATGCATCGAGAAAACAGAAAAAAACATTACTAAAAAGAAAAAAAGAAATATAGATTGATACTGTGATTCTATATTTCATCCGCCCATGTGATTACCGTATTTCCTCTAATAAACGCCGCCCTCTGATAAACGCCTCCCTCTATTAAACGCCGCACTTATAGCCAAGCATTTGTAATAAACGCCGCCCTCTAATAAATGCCGCCTTCTAATAAACGCCGCATCTTGAAAAGCGGCGTTTATTAAAAAACAGACTAAACAAGCAACAAAAAATAGTTTACACGAGTTGGACTTGTTTTCTATCAACAAATTCTTCCACAACTAAAGATAAAAACGAATATTGTTTTTCTCGTACTTCTTTTTTACCATTTACGATTGCGTGCACGTGATTACCGTCAATTTCAATGTAAAATGCTATTAGCTTAGACAGTTTTTTAGGAAGAGAAAACATTGTTGTTTAAAGTCTGTTTTTATTTGATTTTTCATTTTGTAATAAACGCCGCCCTCTATCAAACGCCGCATCCAAACTCTGCAATTTGTAATAAACGCCGCGGCGTTTATTAGAGGAAATACGGTAATCAATAAACTTAAATTTGTCAGTTTTCACAACATATTCGGCTCTATTTTAAGTTAGAAGAACAGGTAATTATTAACTAAATTATTTTCCTAACGCTTTCAATGAAAGAAAGAAATTTCAGTAGCATTTGAATAGGTGCGAAAACTTTCACATCGCATTGTTTGATGAATAATTGGGTTCATGACAACGTGTGTGTTCTGTGTTCCGAAATATACATTTTGAAATATTTAAATCTCGTTGCTTGGGCTGTCATGATGGTTCCAAATATCCTGTTGCCATGGCTTCTGAATTCCCTTTTCGCACACTATTAGTTTTGTAAGCCTCAAGGTGATTGTGGTTCACAATGCACACAATAAATAAAACAAAGCTTGTATGCTTTACATCTATTGATTATCCTCTAGATGCTTGCAGTCATAAAAGTTGGGACGAAACACCGGAACACAGAATACTAAATTTTAAGGATGAGCTAAATACAAAACATACTTTTTACCTGAACTGATATCTCGAATCGATATTAGTTATGCGTACAAGTCTCGTGGAAACAATCAATCGCCATTTATTTATTTATTTATTTATTTATTTATTTATTTATTTATTTATTTATTTATTTATTTATTTATTTATTTATTTATTTATTTATTTATTTATTTATTTATTTATTTATTTATTTATTTATTTATTTATATGTATTAACTATAATGAAAAGTTTTATTGTCAAAACACTTTCATAAGAAACCGTAGAAAGTGTTCTGATACTCTTCTCTTTTTTTTTTTGAATGAGACGATTTAACACCTTTTCTGAAAAATGTAAAATCAGTCGACAGAATCGGCACTTTTATTGAGACGACGAACTATATATTAAACTACTGTAAATTGACAGAAACAAAACGTTATTATTTTGACAATGAAACTATGTCTGAATAAGTTGTCCAGCATTGTTATTGTGACGTCAAAATTTAATTTGATTCGCAATTTCCTTGAATACCATCCAGCATGTATTCAGCCACATGACAAAATAAGAAAAAAAATTCCATTTCTTTATTTGGTGTTAATTTCATTTCTTTATTCTTCGGGGAAGTTTCTCCTGAAAACCTCTCCTTTGCAAAAACATACCATCGGAAAATGTTTGTTCCATAACAGATTCGCAAAAACGAATCCCGCAATAACATAGCTGTGGACCCAATTTGCAAAAATAAATCTTGCAAATTTTTTTTTTTTTTGTCATTGAATCGCAAAAATAAATCCAGCATTAAATAATCCTCTTAAGGTACTTGCGAAACTTTTTGGTTAATGGTACCCTGGAAGAAAAAGCTTTTTCTTGGTTTGAGAAATAATTTTCTAGGTCACAAATTAAATTCTTAGTATCCTATTCCAAGAAAAAAGATTCTGGTTAGCTGCAAGTTATTCCATTTCCTGTTTTAAGAAAAAAATATCTTATTTTTCTGGTTGGCTATTTTTTCAATTCTTATTTCAAGAAGAAATAAAATCTCAAATTGAGTCTTTTTGCTCTTGGTAAGATATGAGAAATCTACTTTGACCAGGTGTATGTATATTTTGTTTGATCATAATAAAGCACGCTTTTCAATATCATCAGTAATTTTCTGCTTATTACAGATGGCCTCAAACAACCACATAATCTGACTTATATAACAGGACGGAAATATTCCTAATAGTGCCATGCTTAAACTCGTTACAATTAATGCATAGCAACTGTTGTCAGTTCAATTTGAGTTCTCTTAATAACAGGTTTTCCAACGCGGCTCGAAAAGCTGGATTGTTTTTTAATTTTTAAGAACGTCTTTTACGCTTCTGTTATCAACTTAAGTTTTTTCAAACTGCTTCTTTCTGGTTTTTTTGCAATTTCGCTTGAGACAAAATAAATAGTATGAAGTGAAATAAATAGTATGAAGTGAAATAAATAGTATGAAGTGAAATAGATAGTATGAAGTGAAATAGATAGTATGAAGTGAAATAGATAGTATGAAGTGAAATAAATAGTATGAAGTGAAATAAATAGTATGAAGTGAAATAGATAGTATGAAGTGAAATAGATAGTATGAAGTGAAATAGATAGTATGAAGTGAAATAGATAGTATGAAGTGAAATAAATAGTATGAAGTGAAATAAATAGTATGAAGTGAAATAGATAGTATGAAGTGAAATAAATAGTATGAAGTGAAATAGATAGTATGAAGTGAAATAAATAGTATGAAGTGAAATAAATAGTATGAAGTGAAATAGATAGTATGAAGTGAAATAAATAGTATGAAGTGAAATAAATAGTATGAAGTGAAATAAATAGTATGAAGTGAAATAGATAGTATGAAGTGAAATAGATAGTATGAAGTGAAATAAATAGTATGAAGTGAAATAGATAGTATGAAGTGAAATAAATAGTATGAAGTGAAATAAATAGTATGAAGTGAAATAGATAGTATGAAGTGAAATAGATAGTATGAAGTGAAATACATAGTATGAAGTGAAATAAATAGTATGAAGTGAAATAGATAGTATGAAGTGAAATAAATAGTATGAAGTGAAATAAATAGTATGAAGTGAAATAGATAGTATGAAGTGAAATAGATAGTATGAAGTGAAATAAATAGTATGAAGTGAAATAAATAGTATGAAGTGAAGGTAGCTATACACGAATTGGTATAGTTTAATTTGAAGGCTGGAATCTTATTTCAAGTTAAAAAGCTGGAAAAAATATCATTATTATTTCTTACTGTTGAACTTCAGGACACCCATCTATATAGTTAGTTAAGGTTTCTGTACTTTTCTCTAGACACTTGAAACGAACCACATGGACGCAAGAGATAAACGGAAGTCTGCAATTGATATGACTAATGTAAGAATTTACTGACCACACTGCCATTAGGCGCCTGTCGTTTCCAATGCGTTGTTGCTGTATTGGTTAGAACTTATTTTTACATCAGGATGCTTTGTTAAGACGGATTTCCAACATTGAGAAAACTCATATTAAGGGACTGTTCATGTGGATAAAAATGAGCTCGGTAAGCGGGAAAACTTTTCGAAGTACTTAAAAGTTTGCTCGATTGCTGGAAAATTTATGATGTCCCATGCGGTCACCCTCTTGTCGAATAAGTATTTCTATTTGGAAAGGAAAACGTCTCAAAACCAAAACCACCCAAATATCAGAGACGTATGTGACAAGCTTGGCTGACTCTTGTTGGCCACAAGGACATATTTCTAATTGACCTTTCCCGAATTTCTGTTTAAAACACCGTATTACAGCCAAGTCAACTTCCCTTCTCTCCTTTCCAATATTCATATCGCTTTTAACTGTTCTACCGGGAATTGGAAATAATATAGACTATTGAAATGAAATAAGTAAAACGATCAATTCCATAAATACGACGTTAGACCTGGTGACTCGGCTATAATATAATATAGGTGTGTTGCAGGTGTATTTTGTTGTTAACGATAGTTTTCTTCGTTTTCTTCCTAGGACTATTTAAATAAAGTTGACGAAGAAGAAGAGAAATTGAAAGAGTTGACTTCGAAACTGTAGAACATAGCTAGCTATATATATATATATATATATATAATAACGAATCTGAAACTAGATGATTTTTGTTGCTTCCAACTCAAGTCATTTCCGGAAGTTTTCTTTCGATTCTGTCAGCTTACAGAAACTAATTTAATTATGGAAAGTTTAGAATTTAGAATTTATTAATGTCTATAAAAAGCTTACAAACTTCTCATTTGTTATCCCATCCTTATTCATTCAGCCATTTTATTCATTCATTCATTCATTTTGTTAGGAATTTTTTAAATGCATACAACACAAAAACAAATTTAGCGCGAATTCCGTTTATTGCAAAATCATGTTTCTTCTGACGTCATAAGACCTACAACAAATCAAATCAGTTCATTTCCCATTCCGTGAGTCTAATAATTCTGCTAGAACAATGCAATATTCTTTAATACACCATCAGATGTTTATGTCCTTTGGTCACTTCATGTGGAAGAAGGAAGACACAACAAACACCAGAAATGATAGACAGTCGAAAATCTTTGTTCTTAAAATGCTATTAAATGTTAATGACAGAAAAATTTCTCATTAACCTTTACTAATTGCGTACGTTAATTGACAAGCGTATGTGTAACGAACTTCGAAATGAAAATATGACAAAAACTCTTTTAATATGGTGATGATCAAGCGACCATGCTTCATTTCGTGTTGAATTAAAATGGAGAAACAATCTCTTGCAAGGGGAATAAACAGTCGTAAAAATAAATCAAGGAAATCTACGAAACCTGCGGAATATTATTTATACGTAAGTTTTTCCCACCTTTCCTCTTCAATAAATTTCCCTGTTAGTCTTTTCAAATGATAAATAAAGATTACTTGTTTACAATGTTGCCACATTCGTATGTCATTGAAATCATGCTTGCAAAGCTCCTTGAACGTTTGTTGGAACTTAAGATGGAGGTTGTTTGACCTTTATATCCTGCTAAAAAAATGTAATAAACAGAAATGAAATATACACGTTTTTTCATTAGAAACCTACTTAGAAACTTTTAGAACTAGAAAAAATTATGGCTTTGATTAAGAAACTTTTCTTTCAGTAGATTCTTTGATTTCCACTAGACGAAAATTTGAGTGAAAAACATTCGTATCTAAATTCAAAAGATTCGTAAATAAATAAATGTAAAAACATAGTTTTAAACCAAACCGTCCGTTTTATTATTTTCTGGGTTTATATTAAGAATTATCATACATCTGTAACGTAAAACGCTTATCGAATAATTTTAGATATACAATGGTAATTAAAAAGCTTTGTATAACAAGCTATACCTTGTCGAATATCTGTTTAATATTTCAGAAGTTAGGTTTATTCGTTACATCTCTCAATTGCGTCCATTATCACATTTTCTCAACATCAAAATAACTACCGGCGAAAATTAGTATATTTATGTCAAATAATTTGTGCTATGTATATAAATACTTTAAATCACTCGGTGAAACTTCTCAAATTAATTTGCGTATATTACCGAAATCTTTTACTACCAATTGTTACAATTCTTACAGAGTCATTTGAAATTGTAATCCTGTAAAAATTCAATAAAAAAATAAAACACCATAAGAAACTTTTGGAACTAAAAAATGGGTCTAAAATAAGAAACTAATATAGAACCAGGCCTTTGGCTCGGTTTCTTATAAAAAAGCAACAACTTGTAACCAATCAATTGTTGCCATAATAAAGTTTGCGACGTCAGCTTCAGACGAAAGTAAAAAGAATTTGATAACTGGTATTTGATTTCTTTAGTTAACTACGGGTTCACGAAATTTAATCATTCAAATAATATTTTAAGAGGTTTAACATTATTCGATTATCCCTGAACTGAATTAAACGAGATTCGTGTTTCTAGATGACTTGAATCGATTTTGATTTCTATGAAAATGTTGTAAAAACAAATTAACAATCGGTTCAATAAATGTAAACCACCACATATGGATGGTGCCAACTAGCAACAAGCAAGCTTGCTTAATCAAACCTCGTCATAGTGATTTCAGCACACAAAAAGGTAGATTACGACTTTCCTGCTGACCCATTCGTAAGTTTCCATGAGAAAATTCTTAAATTTCCCCCCATCGACAAAGTAAACAATTGTGACGTAATCATAAAAGTAAAGCAGCTGTACTTTTCGCAGATCGAAAGTATTCGTTTGTCTCGCTTATCAACTTCTCTTACATCACTATTTCTATAAAAGGAGTTGAATAAAGAAGTAACGTAATAAACCTTCCAATTTTATTCAAGATGGCGTCCGTACCTGGCCATATCAGTTCAAGCACACCGGCACAACATGGAACGTATAGTTTTAGAGCTGATGATGGCGGTTATGATGTTGATTTTGTCGATCGAGTTAACCCAGACTACGAATGTCCAATTTGTCAATTTACTTTTCGTGATCCAGTGCAAACTAGGGACTGTGGGCACAGGTTTTGTGAAAGCTGTTTAGAGCCCATACTGAGGTTCGTAAAAATTTTCTTTCTTTGTGTTTCTTTTGGTAAATTTCTCTATTTATTAAATATAAATGAGAGTGACTCAAGAGGTCTTCAACATTCGACAGATCCAAAGCAGAAAAGATGTTGAACACCAATTATCAGTGTAAAGAAGGAACACTCATACACCACACACAACACCACACGGTGTGTGT
Organism: Turritopsis rubra; assembly: GCA_039566895.2. NCBI lineage: Eukaryota > Metazoa > Cnidaria > Hydrozoa > Anthoathecata > Oceaniidae > Turritopsis > Turritopsis rubra. Next base: position 10,670,562 of record CM077628.1, read on the forward strand.
AATAATGATGGCCTACACCATTTTGATATCTCTGAATATATTCGCTTCTAAATGGGAATTGCGCAGAGGTTGTAAAATTATGCGAGTCTCAAGGGGACAGTCAAGTTATTGAAGGCAGAAGTTTTGTGTTTGTTAGGTTATGGATTTAGTTTGGTTGACAAAACGCAGTATGCATTATTATTGATGTGGTTTGTATTTTATAGACTGTAATTTTTTGCGTTCGGAATTATGAAGGCTGTTCGGAATAAGGCAGTCTGATGGTATCAATTGATATATTGAAGTATGTATACACCAGCAGTCACACTGCAGCAAGCCTATTAACTGTCCTTGATAGGCTGATACGCAATCAACAGAGTTTGAGATTTTTAACAATAAGGCTAACCTCAAAAATAGTTAGCATCCTTTTGGCCATTAAAAACGAGTCTGTTGGTCAGGCGTAAAAAATGAACTGTCAGTTTTCTTCCATCAGTTTGCGCAGTCTTTGGCATGCGGGAAGCAAGGTGTATATATAATTTTGCGCTCCACACAATGAGAAACATAATCTTTGTTTCTTGTGGAACCCTATGTGGAATGAAAGCTAGACTATAATTGTGTGCGAACTCTGGCAATCTCATTTGCATGGCTTCTTTCTAATTTTTGACATACAACAAGTGATTATGTTGTGGTAGACTGTGCGTTCTCTTAATTATGTGTGTATTCATTTATTTATTTTTGTACACTTTTTTCAACTCGAAAACAAGTCGGCTGGAGGACCCTTACACAATATATTTTTTTATGATGGCCTAACTTATAGTTGCTGCATTTTTTGATAAAATACTGACTGGATTATTAATTGAGTATTTATTGAGTACTAATTGGTTTATCAGTGTCAAGGTATCAGGGTACATATCAATATAGTTTCCCTTTTAAAAGTCTATCAGCATATCAGTATGTCAGTGTATCAATATAGCTTTTTCTTATGGCATCAGTATAATGCATGAATTCATAGTCATATCTTAAAGTAACATTAGTGCCAGTTGTTGAGTCACTATCGATCAATGCTAGAGTAGGATGTGACACTATGTGGAAATTTTAAGATTTCGGTATCAGGTTAGATTTAAGAATTGCATCTCCCCTGTATTCTAGAATCGCTCCAAAAAATTTGTTTTGTTATTGTTATGTTATCACAGAGAACGAAATAATCAGAAAATTTTGTTAAATGTATTATCTGATTCGTTGTACCATTACAGCCTGAAAGAAACTTTACATGTCAGCGTAAGATAATTAGCTTTCACTAAGGATCAGTGTCTTTAGAAGTAAACCTTTTGTTTATTTAACATCCATTTTCACAATCAGGTCAATCATGTGTCTAAACAAACTGTTTAGAATACGAAACATTTTGATCATGACAAATCTTTTGTGTTTTCATGTTAAAATTCATTTCTATATAAATGTGTAAATTTCTTTTGGGCTGCACTGTATGACGAAAATCGCAATGTCATATTATTTGTGGATGAAACTTTATAGGAGAGCAGGACCAAATTTAAGTTTTAGTTGATAACTTTTGTTGCAGCATTTTGTTTTCATTGTTTTCATTCAATTTAGTAAAGATGGATATATAGCTGGATTTTTAAAAAATTCTATATGCTGAAAGTTTAGATATTTAAAAATTTATTTTTCCCCTATGAAACTCCTAATATTTTTCACCTCCTTTGATGTCAAAAACAACGATGGATAGCAATAAAGAAAAAATGGTTATAAAGAGAATTAAAATATATACCTGTGAGCATGCATGCACGCACATCCTAGCAGAAAATTGACAAGATGATTAATATTTCATGTGTGATATAATTACCCTGAAAATGGTTAACGTATTTACAATTCTCTGTTTTCATCTTATAAAATCTTCTGCAAAATTTAAAGGAGGAAATACATGATCAGTTTATTTATTGGAAGATTTTGTTTGTCAGACCAGTATTGTTCCCCAATGATGAGAAAAGGTTCTCTCAAAACGTTGTCCAGCATAAATCATCAGGTAAATGACATAATAAACTCTTCACTTAATATCAGTTTATTTATTACATTAGTCGTTGTGACAAGAAGCAAAGAATGCAAGGCAACTGTTTTCTTGTATCACTTTCTTAGAAATCTCTTTTCGAAAACACTCTTTCACAGAGATGTTTTGAAGATTTTGCCCACTGGGTTATAATATATTATAAATGCTACCTTACATTGTACTAAATTTTATGAATCACTTTTATTAACAAATCCTAAAATCATGCAGCAGAAAATTAGTTTGAATCTCATAAATGTGGTTTCAGAGAAATTATAATGAGAATCATTTTGTGGTGGCTGGAAATTAAATTCAATGTGGTGCTTATATTGCTTGTAGTTGATAGTCGCAAAATTAACTGTAAATTAAATGAATACCACTGAATTAATTTGAATTAATTAGAAAACTTGGGGTAGTAATATACAGGCTCAGGCGCTTGGTGGTGATGCAGGAATTTGAGTGGAGGCAGTTTTGAAGCTTGGGCTACTCGAAATTTTGGTTACTTTAATGTTGTACAGAGGGCTTAAAATAGCTACTTATTTTTATTTACAGTCAAACCTGTCTATAACGACCACCTACGGGATGCAAAATCTGTGGTCGTTATGGACAGGTGGTCGCTATATAGAGAAAGATTTGACCTAAAAAAGCAGCATGGTCATATAAGACAGATGACCACTTTATAAAGGTAGTTGTTTGCTTGTCTGTACATCTCCTTGTATTTCACATTTTTTATTCTTTTTATATTTTATCTTATTTAAGATATTTAAGAGTTTCTTTGAATTTGGGTGCGATATTCTCAAGACCCAACAGCGGTTACTGCTATGAAATTTGAGGTGTATTTTTAGTCCCTCTGTGCCCAAGTAAAAAAGCAATTAGTGAAAACTTTCAAATACTCTGTGACATTGTGTTCATGCTGGTGGTATTATGTATAGAAGCTATTTTTGTGGTACTTTATAAGGAAGTTATTTTTATAGACAAATCTCTAATATCTTAAGAATTTTATATAAGAGGAAATTGTATTTCACAGATCTGTCACGGATTTTCCATAGGAAGTAAACTTTCACATAGACTGGGATTTTCAAAAACATTTCCAAACCCTTCAGGAGAATACAACAAATTGCATCATTGCAAACATTTTGAAAGGAAGGTCTATTGTTCTCTATTTTACATTCACGCTGAATAGAAATACATTTTTTCACGGATGACTTTTTTCTTGATGTTTATTGTTAATTGCCATATAACTTCGGTTTAGCGAGCAGTATGTGGACTCCTTGCTTGCTAAAAGTTAAACAGTTTTAATTGATTTTGATATTCATCTGAAATTCTTATCACATAGTTGTGAAACCTAATCCAAATTCTGTTTTTTGAGAATTGATTTTAAGTAACGTAATGCGAACAGGAATTTTAATTCCTTAAACTCATTATAACGATGAAATTAGGATTATGAATAGGCAAATTTAACGGGCCATCAACGTTGTCAGGTTGTCGTTCTGTTCGGTTGCTATGTCATTTTCCAAATCATGACCCTTTTTGTTTTATTAATTTATTTTTGTTGTTAATGTTGAACCTTTCTTTGCCAGTTAACACTAGCTAAGAGGTTTTCATAATAAACAAATTTGTGTTGGTAATTGTAGGAAATCACCATCAGTGTGCCCCATTGATCGAAGAACATTATCGAGAGACAAGGTGAGCATATTTCCTACCACTTAAATCTATTTTTCAGGTGTGCCAGGTGCACTGCGTTCATGATCACGCATCATTCATAATCTGTAACTTTTGTGTAAACTTAAATTCGACGCCCTGCTTGCTTGAGATAATATGTTATGGATGTTTCCTAATCTTTATGTTGTATCTTTATAACTCCCTTTTGTTTCAATGTTAAGCTTTTTCTTATGATAAAAAACCGACCTATCAAGTCCTATCAAGACTTTCCTCTTCACACATATACGAACATCCAAAATTACGTTAGGGTTTTTTTTCCCGTCATTATTTTCCAGTGGAAGTCGTTAGTAATGCGTACGATTATTGTCATTCTGAATGAACTATTCAGTCATTAGCAAAAGAAGGAAAAAAAGGACAACTCTCTACAAGTCTTTATAATTTATCATTAATTTCTATTATTCTAAAGGGGTTGTCAGGTTCTATTGACGTTTTCTTTTCTACTGCCTGCTTAAACCTTCTCAATTAATAATAGATTATAATTCATAATAATGTTCACAAAAGATCGAAGAGATTTTGTAAATAGGAAACACTCCATCGATTTTAGTTTCAACAAAGATTGTATGTATTTCTAACAGATAGAAAACAACCAGTTCCTAATGCCTTTATACATTTCAGGACAAAAAAACCTTTTAAAAGACAGTATTGCTTTTTTCCTAAACGTAAAGCGACTATAGATTCTTTTTTTTCTCTCGGCGAGTATAAATATTTTCATGATTACGTTGACAATTTCATAACAAGCTATCGATGTCGTTTTTTTTGTGGATGTTTCTTAAGATTGATGGCGACTAACATATTTCGTCTGTTTCGTAAGAAAAAGTCTTCTAAGACAATCAACTCTAGCGACACCACTACTAGAAATGTAGACAGTAGAAATCAGAACGAGAAAAAGAAAGAGGAATCGAAATATATTGATAAAGTGGGAAATGTCAACTTTGGCACTACTCCAAGGATTGACAACTTCTCGCCGTCACGTAGGGAGTCATCTGAAATTACGATATTTTGGACGCAGCCAAGACAGTCGAGGAGCAGCAGAAGGGATAACCCAGTTTTTGTTGATGAGCCTGTAGATTTCTATGAAGACTTTCTGCCGTCAGAAGAAATTCACCACTATTCGCAGGTGTACGAGAATCGTAGAAGTATGGTCTGTACCAACACTAGTTATGATATGCCCGAGTTGGCCGCTAATCTGCCAAGGTCCAAAAGTCTAAACCAAGTTACTCCGTTTAATTACGACTACGATCGTATTAACTTAGCTGAATTGAAGAAGCGACGACAAGAAACGAGGTTTCAACCCGGTACAACGAACATCGACCGACTAACTGGATTATTTGATCCCCCACAAACGTTTAATAATAGTTCTACAGGTTCTCGATTAGATGATATTAATCTAGATAGTGGCTTCCATGATTTTGAAGATGATAATAACAATTTGCAATATATAGGGCAAAGTCCTGAAGAGGAGCCCATCGAAGTTCTTCTCGCGCGGAAACTCACAGAGTTTGATTATGAAATGAAACCAGACCAAGATCTCCCTAGTAGTAGCCGTTTTGAAACGAATGACGACATCGTTCTGTCAGATGAACTTCTGGACAGCGGAGAGCTGAATTCATTTCAAGATGTGACCGATACCAGCTTGGTTTTTTCTCCCGATGAAAACCTTGTAGCCAGCAAAGAAAGTTTGTCCTACTGGGCATCTAGTGAGAGTGTTGATAACTCTTTTGATAGTCTTACACCTCAGCAAGTCGCTGAGAGAAAAAAACAACACCAAAGCGACACGGTGTTCACTCCTGACGAAACGTCTCTCACTGTTACGTTGCCCGATGAAGACGAAACTGACTTGGAGACAGTTAGTTGGTCCGCTGTGGATGTTTTCGATGATTTGAGCGCTGATCAACAAAGTTCTGATCTGCTAACAGATGACACGATTATATCGATAAGTGAAACGAAACCGATCGAAAGGCGGCATTTGCCACACGGTAATTTTATAAATCACCGCTCCAAATCAACATCGTTGGACAATCTTCATGGTGGCAAGAAAGCAGCCGCAGTACATCTTCGATCCGATGATTTATTTTTTAGCATGGAAAAAACATTAAGTGATCTGCAAACCCGTTTGACTGAAGTTTTAGATAGTAACCCACAAGAGGTTTTTCACTGGAAATATGGAAACCGTAATGTTCGTCCAAAACTTCTTTCGTCCGGTAACAGGTATGAAGTCAGTAAAGAAGCTGAACTTCCTATGAATCGATCGTACTCGCTTACAGTTTTACCGACAACAACCGTGGAACGTTCAGAACGTGCAGTATCCAGATTTCCCGTTTTCTCCTCCAAACAGCCAGGTATCGTCAACAAAACATCGAATCACGTCAAGCTTCCCGTCGACCATGGCAAGGAAACAGAGTTCAAAGACATCGATGAAAAGAGACATGACGATGTGAATGGCTATTTCACGTACGACCAACCCTTTAAACTTAATTTGTCAAAACCATCTTCTATGAGTCAAAATCTCGATGTGTATGAACGAATCAATGCATCGGATAAAAATTGGGTAGAACTGCCCGATCAAAAAGTTGACGTGTCGATCGATGATCCTGTGAACCCATCATCTGTGTTGGTGAGCATTGATGACGAGCCAGACCTGCACGATGAAAACTCAGTGTCTTCGTATTTAAACGTGGAAGGTCCAGTGAACTCCAGAACGTCATCCGGTGTCACTCTCCTACGTAGAGAATCATCGGTGTATAATATACCAAAGAAAAAGAAAGCTTACATAGACGTTTTAATGGAAGGATTAGATTCGGGCAACGTTAGTAGTGCTTCCTCCATCACTTATAATAAGTTCTGGGTAGAGTTTGTATGACAATAACAAATGCTGTTATTGTAAACGTAGCAATTTGACAATAATCCTCGGTAATGTTGTTAATGCCAAGCTTTGTATCATTTCTTAGGTGTACCCTGATCGAGCATGCAAACGTACAATCATGTCGTTGATGGTGCGCTGTTATAATTTCGGTAATGATTGTGAATGGACTGGTGAACTAGGAGGTTTACAGGTATGTGTTGCTGCTGCCATTAAACTTGTTATGCCAGTTTATCAGACTTCAGACTTCAGGAAAATACTAACACCTCTTCTGATGTCACCATAAAAAATCACTGCATATATTTATAGGATCATATCGAACAGTGTCAACAGGTGCCAGTGACATGTGTTAACGCCTGTGGAAGGACTGACATTCCAAGAAATCAGGTGCGTGTGCTCAGTTAGATACGAGTTCTAAAAGGCAACAATTTACCAGTCGGTTTTGCCTGGTGTGATGAAGTTGTTATTTAACCTTCTAGATGAGTCAACACATTGATGCGGATGGTGATTGTCCACTAGCTGTTGTATCTTGTCGCTATCACGATGTCGGATGCAAGCACAAGGTAATAACCGGAGCGACAATTTCTGCTTCACGTGGAAAAATGACTTTTTCCAGGGAAATACTATTCCTATTTGTTGTTGAAACATTCTTCGTTTCTCGTCTAGTGTCGCCGTTTGGATATGTTGGTTCACGTACAGGAGTCTGTCGAGCAACATCTTGACTTGGCGCATACGCGCATACGTGAGCTAGAGGTTCGACAAGAAAATATCTGTATGAACGGGCGATTCTTATGGAAAATCACGAATTACGATCATTTGATGAAGCAGAGCGCAACGAAAAAAGATAAGGAGAAGCTGTGCAGCCCGCCATTTTATACTGGTCAGTATGGGTACAAGTTGCGTGCTGAAGCCTTTCTAAATGGCCTGGGTCAGGGGAAAGGATCACACCTATCATTATACGTTGTGATCATGAAGGGGGAATACGATGCGATACTTCCGTGGCCGTTCAAGCAAAATGTCGACTTCTTTTTGATGGATCAAGACGACGACATTTCCAACCGTCAGAACAAAGTGTGGAAACTGTCTTGTGAAAGAAACAGTGATTATTTTCAAAGACCAACCAAATCGAAAAGCCTCGGCTTCGGATGTCCGAAATTCGTTTCCCTGGACACACTGAAAACGAGAAATTATATAAAGGACCAGACATTGTTTATTAAAATCGTTGTGGAACCAACTGATGGCCTTGTGTTCAACGCGCCATCTGTAAGCCATTAAATGAAGGCTGTCCTGAAGTATTTTGTTAATCTTCTACAGGCACACCCATACGCCGGTCTTAAATTTGGAATGAAATGAAAATATTGGATCTCTTTTGTCAATGGAAACACGAATGCTTTTCTTTCTCGTGTTTTTTTTTTATATTTACAGAGGTCGGCTTTCAGACGTACAGTGTTTTTGCAGATTAAATTCATTTTACTTTATTAATTTTATTTTTTGATATAGGGTTGCTCGTATATTTTTTTTATAACGATTGTAAAACATAGAAAGAACCACACACAAGCTGCTATCTCGTCAGTCTTCAGATCTTCCAAGCATTCTGTTTTCTTTCTTCATTTTTTTTGCATCATAGTATCCGAAATGAAATATTGGATGTAGGAACACCCAAAAAATTCTTCATCAAAAGAGTTCTTCTTTTCATTTTTCAGATGATTCTTTAACTATTGTAATTGTGAATGGGTGTTCGGGATTTTAGCATGTTTTTTTCTGTGGAAGTAGTTGTATATGATGGATGACATGCGATTGAATATTAGAAAATGATATTGTTCGCCACCCTCATCTGAGTTTTTCTCGTCCCTGTATTGATGATAAGTGCAGTTGCCTACTGATTCCACCAAAGTTAATGTACCTTTAGTGGTCCTTTTTACGCCGACCCTTAATGGCCTTAGATGTTTGTCTGTGAGAGTTTGACCGTGGGGTTTTCAAAAATAATAATTCTCATTTCACCTTTTCACCATCTCGCATTTTATGAGAAAATAACCGTAAGCATTCTCTATCGTAGAGTTTAGAAGGTAGAAAAATGACCAATTCTACAGTGAAAGCTCTTATAAAACATGCGCTTTTATCTTTAAACCCCCTGTGAAAGACATGTTTTTTCGTACGATTCGGACCTTGGGGACACTCGTTCCGCAAAATGCCATCAGTGCCTTTAGCACGCGGGAGGGGAACATGGTAGCCTAATGTAAACAAAAAGTCAAAACACAGGAAATAAAAGTTATAAAAAGATCGAGCTTATTTATTTACGTCATAGCAGAATTATTATTTTGCGTTATGTTTCTTTCACTGAAAGATTATAGTTTTTAATCATGTTCATGTGGAGGGAAGAATATTATATTATAATATTAAGAGTGATAGTTAAGCTCAAGAATTTTTAGTAGAGAAGTCCTGTGTTTGTGTGAGAAGAAGAAATGATATATACTTATATATGATGTTTAGAATGTCTCAACATGTCCATATTTTCTTGAACTTAACTGTTTGAACTTTGAGAATCATAAAAACTGTTTGATGGTAATATGAATTAATAAAAAGTAATGTGAATATTATCTGTTTTATTCGAAACCTGGGTGTATGAAAGTGCAAATTAGTGTCTGTCAAATGCAAGGACAGAGGTTAGGACTGACGGATTATCAATCCATCGTATATTTCTTCACATATATAATTGTTATAAGCATGGTTTTCACAACTGTATACAGTCACCTATTTAATTAATCTTTTTAACATCAGATGAGATGGCAAAATCAATTTGCAAAATGAAAATGAAATATAAATTTATTTATTTTTATCTATATTAACCGTTACACCCATAATGTATACTTAATGTATACTTTAATTTAATTTAATTTTAATTTAATTTTTAAGCTGCAAAGAAATTGTGATATTTTTGGTAATTTTGTACATCAGGATTAACCATTAAAGAATTTTTAATTTATCTTATGCAAACACATAAAGTTTCTTTCGGGCTGTACTGTACTATGCTGCTGAATTTCTTATTTCAGTGGAACTGCGAAAACGTTGCAAACATTTTATGCCACGAAAATTTCTTGCCTTGGTTCACTTAGTTGGAAGAATTATATCACTCCTGAGACTTCCATTCCTCTCTGCATTCAGTGTGATTGTCACATACATTGGCTTAATCTGTTGGTCTGAACCTATTGTCAAGATTGGATTCTTTATCATTTAAGTGGCTCATTTGTCTCTTGTGTAAATATTATAATGGGCATTGTTCAGTAGAGCTCTTTTCTCTAATTGCACCTTTGAGGACTTTCCATTGATCAACTAGACTTTCAGCTTTCATCAGTTCATAGTGAGATATCCTGATTGTCAGAAAGCACTGTATTGCGACAGCTGCTCTTCTCCCACCTCTTGTCTTTGGATTTCATATTTCAGTAAAATTAAATATAGCAAATGCCATGCTATCTAAGATACGACACTTTGTTGACATCAATACATTAAGATCAATTTATTTTGCAATATTCAACTCACATTTATCTTATGGTTGTTTATCCTGTGGTAACAATGCCTACCTGAACAGAATCTTTTTACTTCAAAAAAAGCTGTGAGGATAATGAAATTTGCACAAAAAATACTCCTTCCAACCCTTTATTTCATGATCTTGCTATTTTAAAGTTGCTTGACACAATCAAAGTTAAATCTTGTCTTTTTGTCTATAAATCTGTCAATAAACTACAACCCACAAATTTTCATGACTGGTTTCAGCTCTGCTCTAATTCTCACAAGTATATGACCAGAAATTCCAAAACAGGATCATTAAAAGTATTTCACTTCAATACTCATTGTTATGGTAGATGCTCGTCAATTAACTCATGTATTAAACAATGGAACTATCTCCAAAAAGTTATTGATCTTCAATTTTCAGAGACGCCTTATAATAAGCTTAAACAATCCCTTAGTACGTACATAATTCGGATGTATTCCAATAATTAATAGTAAGGATTTCATTACTTTACCTGTCCATCATTTGATTCTCTTGATCTCTCTCCCTCTGTCTCTGTTTTTCTTTTCTTTTTTCTTTTCTCTCTCTTTCCTCTAACTTTTTTTTCAGGTGGCTACCCTTGTTTTGGCTATGCCATATGGTAGTCACCTCCTGCAAGATATTTCATATATTTTACTTCTATTTATGTTGTTATGTAAAACTTGTATTTATTTATTTGTATGATTATATGTATATGTATTATTATTTTTTGTATGTCTTGTTGTAAATAAATTACTTATACCTCGGTCAGTCTTCTCACACTTTTTAAACTTCCTTTAATGTATTATATGTACATAATTTTTAATAGAATCTTAGGTGCCTCACCTAAGTCTCTGTATACTATTCTAATAGGCTTTTAAGTTTATAGTTATTTTATTATTTTCTTTTTTGATCTTGCCTCTGTGTAGGAGGCCGATCATTTTATAGTTGTATAAATGCTAAATGAAATAAAATTATCAGAATCTTACTCTTTTCCAAAATCTCCAGTCATTTTAGTCTAACGTTCTGTTAATAAAGGGAAGAAATAAGGCTCGTTAAGTGATACAATCTGGTTAGTGTTTTTTATGCCACAATTGATTAATGAGGGACAGTCAAATAAACCTACTCAACATTCTTGAATATATCAATTTCTCCTATGTTGTTAATAGGTGCAATAAAATTTCTGTCTGTTCTGTCTTCTTTTGGATCCCTTTTGTTTTGCTAGTGAAGGTTGACCAATGGAAACACTGGACTCGCAATTGTTCATTATTATGAAATAATAATAAAACATGGTGTTTGCTTGTATTTTAAGCAGTAGCATTATTGTACCTTATAGGAAATTAACACATTCTACTTAATTTTGAAAACTCACAGATAGTTCTGAGGGTTCTCACAGTTCTCATAAAAACCCTTTATATCTTTATAGGTTAATTTGATATGACATATTTAAAATAAGTATATAAAAAAACCATTTATTTATTTTAAAAAATCTTTTTTAAAATTTTAAAATTATTTTTAAAATAAATAAATAGTTTTTGTTTTTTTATATACTTATAACATACACATGGCTCATTTATTACCTTTACATATTTAAAAAACATTAACTTCTCCAAAAAATGCTAATTTCCTTTAATAACCGATGTATTTTTCTAGAATCCATAATTTATAAGGTATATGTGACTATTTCAGGGGAAAATCAATACTATTGGTAATAATGATGATTATCAATAATTACCAAGAAATAAAGATAATTTTATGCTAATCATCATTAATATCGCTAAGCGATAGTGTTAAAAGTCAATGATAAGTTAATGATAAATTATCATTGTCATCGCTTATTTTGAAAAAACTTGGAATGAAGTTAATATTGCATAATTTGAATAGTTTCTTACATCCAATCACTGAAGACAATTTTCCAATTACGGTATGATTAATAATTTATGCAAGAATTAAATCAAATATTATTGATAAACTCATCATTTATATTATCGAATATTGTTAAGAAGAGATGATTATTGATAATTATCACTAAAATTATCACTATAAAGATTGTTTGATTGAACAAATTAGTGATAGGTCTTTTGTTCTTTTATTATTATTATTACCTGAAACTGTTCATATTTGCAACCTAACTAAAATCTTGATCACATACTAATCCAGAATGTATAATGTGTTTGTTAAACCACTTTGAATTCTATTATTTTCAGTTAACGAAATATTATATGAATGTTTTTTTGAAAATACACCTCAATAATGTTTTGTAAACTGCAAGTTTGCATTTTGCTGACTGCTCTGGTAAGTAGCTATTTATAAATAAAATTTTGGCAGACATTCCAAAGACATTCACATAATTGTCCAGACCAACAAAATTTTGCAATGAAAAACTTCTTGTAGATAATGGCAGATACAAGCGTCTCTGACAATGAAGGTGTTCCACTCCAGCCAGATCAGTCTTCAGGTAGTATTGTTTGTTTACTTCTATGTAGTTCTACATGTTTGTTTGTTTGTTTGTTTGTATTGTTATTACCACCGACTTTATAATAACATTAGACTGCCCAAAAATTAAAAACACCTTAAGAACATGCTCAGTCTCTAATATTTTTTCAAGATTTGGAATTTTTTTGAAAGAAATTAATTTGAGTTCTTCTTTCTCTCTCTTTAACAATTGGGTTAACAAACAAAAGAGTTAGGGAACTTCTTCAACTTCTTCAACTTCTTCAACACTTGTACAATATAATCCTTCCCTATTGAAGCTTAAAAAAATATATCTCCCATTTTCAAAGTTTTCAGTTAACAACACAAATAAGATCACTTTCAGCATCAATTCCTTCAGAAACATAAGCACTAACAGTAGATTTGTGTATTACCAAAGCACTTCTGATTTTAAATTTACTAAAAATAAATTCAATTTGTTTAGGGTCAACTCTCCTGCCTAAATTTAATGAAGTCATGATTAGCTTTCGGTCTATTTACATCAGTTGGTCCATTCCATACTTCCCTCTTCGAACATCACTTCTTTATAAGAAGGATAAAGAGGATTTGAATTCGATACAACTTGGTAGTGGCTCAAGAAATTACACTCTTGAAAGTCTTGGTATGGATAACTTCTATTTTGAAACAATTATCATCTCTGAAAGGACTGATTGTTTTTAAAAGGATTTGTCTGTCCAATATTATATGTCAATAAAGAGAGAAAAATTCATTTTTGTTTTCAAATATTCAATTTTGAAATTTCCATATTGATTTATGGTACGGTCTGAATGAAAGAAACTGTATGCATTCACAAAAGAAGGAATTTTTACATGAAAAAACAAAGGATTTTCGAGTTTTATCTGTTATAATGGCATAATTATTAAAATCTTTAGTATTCCACCCCATTTGTTTGACACACAATTGAACTGAACATGAAAATACATAAACAAAAGCCTGTTAACTTGTAAAAAGACACTGTGTCTTCGTAAAAGCTAATTATCTTACACAGAAACATAAAGTTTCTTTCGTGCTGTACTGTATGCATATTGGATAATTATTTTAACTTTTGAATTGTTCCAATAATGAGGATTTCTGAACTGATTAGTAGAAGTTATAATTTAGTTACTTATAACTTCACAAGCAAAAATAAGTGTTATATACAATGATCTCTTCATTATAACTGAAGGGAAAGTCATCTCTCAAAATATGTATAAAGACTTCTAACAAAACCTTTTAAGGTTTACAGCATGCCAAAATTAAAAATTGACAATGTTTTTAATATCAATTTTTAGAGCCAGGAACAAGTTACGAAATTGTTCTTCAAGTCTATTACACATCTGCTGATGTGTACAATATTCGAAAGTTGGTTACGACAGTTCCTGTTCTTCCACCTGCTATGAATGGTAAAAATCAGCCTTCATATTTCAAGAATTGTGTTACCAAGGCTTGATGTTGTTTACTTCAATTTTTCATTTTGTTTAGAAGACATGAAAGTGGAAATTCAACTGAAACTGAAACAAACAGATGAGTCAGCAGAAACTATCAGTAAAAGACTTGTCACTCAAGTAATTAATGAACAATATTATTATTATATTATTATTATCTAGAATTCAGTCTTTTTTATTGCTTTTTTTCTCAATTCATTAAACCTTTATACTTCTTCATACAATATTTGATTATACTATCATTTACTGCATAGTTTTCATCTTTATACAATATAAGTATTAGATGTTCAATAATTACGAAAACAAACTCCTGGGAGGAACTTTTAGGAATGCCCAAATTAAAAGATCACAATACGTCAATATTTTGGACTAAGAGTTAGTGTGAAATATTATATTGTTTGAGTTAATGTTAAATTGCATGTTAAAGGTGAAAGATACAACAGTAGAGTACGATGATGTTGCTAACATTTTCGTTTATTCAATCAGGTATGTTCAATCAGGTATGTCAAGATGCCAGTAGGTAAGTTTTGAGCAAAGCTGATAAGGATCCTTTTTTTCCTTCTAGAAAACAAAAGAATGGAATTTATGTTGTGATTTATATGAATATTCTGCAGCACACCAGTGCTCATGGAGTGTTCTATCGAATTAAAGATTCATTGGCTACACTACAAGCTAATCATTTGGGTTTTTCTTTTACCATTTATCAAGGTAAATGCGGTCAGAAAATAAGCACAACTCCAATTTTGTAATTCTGCACAGTTGGATGCATATTGTTATGCTCTGCATTTTAAGAAGCATAGCAAGTAACATTTATTCACCTTTGTCATAGGTTGCTGCAAGTCACTTTATTATCATAGTTTTGACACTGCAGCAAGTCCTAACACAGATGATCTTCTCAAATTAAGAATCATTCCAAAAACAGCATTCTTGTTGGGAAAGTGTCAGAACTCACTGGACATGACTAAAGCTGATATATCAGTTCAAACATATGGACAGCACTGGCTGAATGCCATTACAATTTCATTGTTTATAAAGCTTAACGATGTGCGTGGCTTACATCCAGTTGTTTCTGCTGTAAACTACAATACACAGCTTCGACTGGAAGTGCAAGAAGGTAGAGTTGTATGGATGTTTTACAATATCCATAATAGTCAAGGATTCATTGTTTCTACAAAGATAATTTTGAAACAAGACGTTTGGAAACATGTGTTAGTGGACTATAATGCCCTTACTGGTGTTGGCAAAATACATATTGACGGTTTAATACAAAGCAAAACACTGAGTCACGTTGCATTAAGCAGTAATTGGATGCTTGGATTGCGAATTGGTAAATATTACTCAGGTGGTATCGACTACAAGATGAATGGTTATCTCGACAACTTGCATATATTTGGTTGCACCATGCCATTACAACAGATCCAGTTCCTTGCCTCAACGTGTATCGAATATAAATGCAATGAAAAATTTGAAGGTTTGTGTGTAAATTGTAATTCATCAAGAATCAAGATTTTATGGGGAACATAAAGGTTGTCATTTAAAAATTGCATATAATCGATTTTTGTAGGACCTAAATTGACAGTTTTTACTGAAAAGAAGAAATTAAGTGAAAGCCAATCGGTACGTATAAATGATATCTGATAGTATGTAAAGATTATTTTAACTAAAGGCTAATTAAAATATGCCAGTGCCAAAGGGAGTATGATGATGTTGGAGCCTTGATGGGGAGAATGGGGCTGGGGCCCTCCTCCCCCAATAATTTCCAGTTTGTCTCCAATAACAGTTTTCACTAATCATGACGTTACAACGGCGCTGTATGGTGCATTTTTCATGATGGTTTCAAACAAGTTAAAAGGAAAATTACACTTGTTGCTTGCAGGAAATTAAAAAAGTGGCAAGCAATAAGGAAGTATGCAATACTGCTGGAACTGTATCTGGTGGCAATAAAGCTCAATGTGAATGTAAAGTTAGTAAAATTTATTATCTATGAGAATATTTGTGCGTTTGGGTGTGTTTGTGCGTTTGGGTGTGTTTGTGCGTTTGGGTGTGTTTGGTGTTGATGATTTTACTTACTAGAATTATTTTCAATAGAAAAATGTTGAAGGGAAATTTTGTGATAAATGCAAAGGTGGTACATTTAATCTGAGAGAAACAAACCCAGACGGCTGCATTTCATGTTTTTGTAATGGCCTCACCAACCATTGTCGAAGTGCAAAATTGGAAAGGGAACAAGTAAAGATCATTTTGTTATCATTTCAAGTATTTAAAAAAACTAATTATCAGCTGTTATTGAATAATTTTTCTTGCAGATCATATTGAATGCTAACGATATACGTAATCTGAGTCTTCAGACTATCAACAAACAAAAAGCTCAAAATGAGGATCTATTGTATAATCCACTGACAAATTCTATATCGTACAAAAGTTTCACTTCGTCTCAATCGAAAAGTATTTATTATTGGGAGTTGCCGTTAAGATATTGTGGTGATAAGGTAAACTCCATAATAATTCAATTTCTCCTTTTTGACTATGATCATTATGTTTATTCTCTGTTAAATAATTGGAAGATTCCCAACAACAGACTTTTCATGAAATAGTTACTAATAGCAACGGTAGGTATTCACATTTTTCTCCGTCTATTTTTCTTAATTTTCAATTTGCCATGTTAACAATATTTCCATATTTTTTTATATTTGCAGGTTGGATCATATGGTGGTAACTTGCGTTACACCATTTCTTATTTGTCAAGACCAATCGATAAACCACTATATGCTGCAGATGTTATACTTGTGGTATGGTATATTGGTTGCTTTTCGGGAGGGTGGGGGACAACTATGGTCTTGGTTATATTCCTATCCGATAAGTTTGGAAAGGGAGATTTGTTTTATCAGATAAGTCTGGATCATATAACATCACATGCTATGAAGTGTGTGGTCTTTCAAGGGATACAGTGTTATTGTTATGTTGCACTGTGGTTCTCCGTATTGCTAAGTCTTGTTTATGCTTTATCCAAAGCATTCTGTTAATTACATGGGTGTGATTGGAAAAATCCTGAAAGAAAATTTGGTAGAGCTGCGTGAAACGAATTTGAATTAAATGAATTTTACAATTAGGGTAACAATCTGAAGCTACTTTACACCGAAGGGAAAGACCCGTTACCTGGACAACAACATTATTACCAAATTGTCCTCGAGGAGGTGGGTGTTTACTATGCTCCTTCTTGTTCTATTGTCAGCTATCATCAGTTGTGTGGAACATTTCCAAGCAATGTGAATAATTATGAACTTCACGTCAATGGTCGTTAAATAGGATTCATCTTGAAACTTTTGGTTGACATATATTAAACAATAATTTAGAAGCACTTTGAAAAGGAATTTCTTTGCATTTTTATTTCTCATAGCGATTTTGGCAACTTGAGAATGGTGAGAAAGTTTCCCGCGAACAGATGATCGTGGCTTTAGCTGAAATCCAAACGTTGTTGTTGCGTGCCACTTTTAGCACTGAAATGATCGAAACCAGGTACAGTGCTGGAATCAAATTTAAAATCTATTTCGTCAAACTTGATGGGGAAAGTTATACACGTTATACATGCACGATTTGACAGATAAAAACTAGGAATAGGAGATTGTGAATGCCCGTTTTTTGTTTGTATTTATAATAATCCACTGAAGTATTATATTCGTAGGGAGAAAAATGAAAGGGTTTTTTGCACTTCAAATGTCAAAAAATGAAATATTTTGATTAATAATTGTTTTTATCTGTCGATAGTCCCTTTTATTGTCTAGTTTGTACGAGGTTCGATTTGACGTGGCTGGCTATAATCCTCTCTCCTCCAACAACAAAGTAGCGCCTATGGTAGAAGAATGCAATTGCCCAGCTGAATATTTTGGCACCTCTTGTCAGGTTTGTGCCACAACTTTCGAATTTCAAACATACCGTAATTATTCGACTGGAATTAGCGCCGCGTGTGAGATGGAAATTCGTTTTACGCGATGCCCTCGAATATACGCTGCAATATAATGTGAAATGTGGCGCTTATTACGAAAAATAGAAAAACATCAAGAAATCGGTCGAAAAATGCTAGATTACCTGAAATAATCTCACATTTTTCGGCGGGATTTTTGGACGTTTTCTTATTGGACAGCACAAAATATCATGTGGCGCTGTAAATGGATATTTGCATTGGAAACTTCGAAAATGAATAAGCACCGCCCTTGATTAGACACCGGCCATCTAAAAATCGAATATTGAAATAAACGCCGCGGCGCTAATTCGAACAATTAGGGTAACAAAATATGGTCTTATATGTCAACAATCTTACTGAAAAAAGGTGATGCTATCATTTCAGGTATCAGGTATTGTTTGAGGTTATTTTTTACCAATGTGTTTTCCTCGTTTAGCATTGTAACAAAGGGTATACTAAAATTCAAGATGGTAACTTCCTTGGTCGCTGCAAGCAATGTGAATGCAATGGACATGCAAATGACTGCGATGGCAAAACCGGAGAATGTCGTGTAAATGTTATTTATTCCTAGTAGCCCAAATTTCGGAATAATATTAATTCTTAAACGTGTGCTTTCTTGTTAAAGTTCTTTATAATCGAATAATTTGAAGTTATTTGATAAAAGTAATTTGATAGATCCCTTCACCTATAGGGTCTATGTAAATGAACTTTCGTAAATCCAACACTCGATAAATCAAACCATGTTCTGTGGTCCCTTGGATGTTCGAATTACAGAGAGTGTACTGTATGAATCTTTTTTAAAATCTAAAGATGCTAAGAGCTGTACTAGTCAAAGTTTCTTTAATTTTTTGGAGCCCGCAGATCTGTGTTTCTTATAAACCAAAATACGTAAAAATATTGTAGAAGATTCCTGGCTATTATTAATCAAGGAAAACTCTTTATTTTCTAGAATTGTGAACACTATACCACAGGTAAACATTGTGAATTGTGTTTGCCTGGTTACTATGGCGATCCAAGGTCCGGTCGTCCTGATGCCTGTAAAGCTTGTCCATGTCCATTAACCATCAAGACAAACCAGTAAGTGAAACGGTTTTTTTCTTTTTTTTTCTTCCTTGAATAAACTGGTATTTGGATTTTTCCTGAGAATGGTTTTAAAATAATAATCCATCGCAATGATTGTGAATCCGTTGAGAATATAGTGATGGTTGCAGCTTTGGTTGTACGCTGGTAAACATGTTTGGAGCCCTCCCACGCCTGTGTGTTGCAGTGCTTTCTTGCGTTCTTTCTGTGTCCTATGAAAGAAGCTAATTTTCCTACTGGAGTGGAGAGTGGTTTTGCTGTATAGGGGAGTTTTGATCTTGTTTTTTTCTTTGGTGGTGATATTTATTGTAGATATTGATTCTCAAGCCTATAAGAAGCTTCACGTTCACCTGTTTTTCATGAACATACAAAGCTATTATCATTTAAATTTTCAGGTTCAGCTCTACATGTGTACTTGCTCGAGATGGCCAACCGACTTGTGATTCCTGTCAACAAGGTTACACTGGACGACAATGTGAAAGGTGTTTTCCTCTTTTAGTTTTTATAACTTATACGTTTGACTGAACGGGTATGGCAATTATAAGTGATGAGAACACCTTTCGTGATGGTTTCTCTCTTTAGGAACAAATTTAGCAGAACAAAATTTTGTACACAGAAGATTTGTGATACTTTACTTTTCCCCACAGAAAGTTTATCTTAGTTTTGGAAATGATCGAGCGTAAATTCATTTGGCATTTTAGTTGTCACATTTTCTTTTTAAATAACGTTTTCACGTTTCAATTAGATGTGGTTTACCATATATTGGCAATCCGATGATGCCTGGTGATTACTGCAAAATACCAAAAGGTAGTCGACCTTAGTTCCACTCTGTCCAATGCATCGTTTACAATGTGCCTTATAGATTATTGAGCATCTTTGCACAAGGATTATTCCAGTGTTATGGAATATTCTCGATTCTTTGCAGGGTTGATTCGATATTGCATTTATTTTAGAAAGTAAATGCGAAGATTGTAATAGAAAGGGTACCGTGGATTCTATCTGCGATAAAACGACTGGTTATTGTGTTTGTAAGGTACTGGTATAGTTGTTCGATTCGTTTAATTGAAATGAAACTCACTACTAACATCTGTCGAGGTTATGATCACATTCTTATAAGTTAATAATCAACTCATCAAAGTACCTACAGTATGTCTACTTTGTACCGCCCAGGCGCAGTTTTGGGGCGTATTCAAAGAGGTTACGTTTATAAATGATTCTGAGAATCAGTAAACGACACAACGGAAATAACTAAGGAAAATAAATTGAATAAAGCATCATGTTGTGTATTTTCCTGTCATGATCAGCCAGTCATTTAATATTATGAGGGCGCTTATTAGAGAAAGGGGCTTTATTACAACTTATTAAAAATGGGGTTGGTGTGAGGCGCTTAAAAGAGAGGGCGCTAAATAAAGGAATTATGGCGCTAGTATTAGTGGGGCGCTAACTAAAGGCAAAACGGTATTTGAAAAAAAAAGGATCTTCTTTTGTTTCTTCTGAAGTGATTTAAATTGCCTTTTTGTTCTTATTGTTGCTAACAATAATATTACCGAAATTGCTAGCAAGCAAATGATTTTAAATTTCGATGGAAAGCATGTTGTTAATATTTCTGGTTTAGAAATATGTTGCTGGACAAAAATGTGATAGATGCAAGAAGAATACTTTTTATCTCCACGAGAGTAACAAAGATGGCTGCTTGAATTGCTGGTGTTTTGGCGTATCCGACTCTTGTCGCACTGCAAGATATTACCGGCAAACCGTAAGCTTCTCAAAGGCTACCTTTTCACTTGAGCTTCTTCTTGTGATAAAGTAAACCTGCTTTGTTCCCTCGTCACAAATCTTCAAAAATCCACCAATGATTGGATATCGAATGTTTTTATCTTGTAGATCAAACTGAAAAGTGTGGAAAGCGCCTTGAAGATTACCGATATAGACGAAACCCTCGACATACGTCAAGGCTTTTATAACAGAGGCACTAAAGAATTAGTATTGTCCAATGTGGATCAGTTACCTAGCACAGTGCTGTATTGGTCCTTACCTAAACTCTTCCTTGGTAGCAAGGTAAATGTGTGAAATACTTTGTCCTTGTTTAGAAGGTAAACTACGTAAATTTGAGCTTGGACATCAGTAACTGGACATATATATAGAATTAGAAACAGGCATCCATAAATAGTCGAAACACATTGAATTTGTGTTTAGTTGACCACCTGGTACCACTTCTTTATCAGTAACAAACAATCTGCATCTGTATTTAACAAACAATTGAGAACACTTTTTTTTATAAGAACAAAGGATATAAGAACATCAAGGCTTCGAAGGTTTAAAAGTTAAGAACATGCTAAGAGCAATCGAGGCTTAGGAAACACAATGTTCTTAAGAAAATATTTTTTGCATTTTACAAGAAAACGTCATTATAATGGCCAAACACAAGAATATTATCATCGTGTTGTTTACAACAGTATCAACTCAACTCCAAATGTGAATTTTAGATTATTCCGTAACAGGGTACACGCGTTTTTTATAACAGGGTACACGCGTTTTTTATAACAGGGTACACGCGTTTTTTTATAACAGGGTACACGCGTTTTTTATAACAGGGTACACGCGTTTTTTTATAAGCAACACTTTGTAAGCAAATCAGTCAAATCGGTCAAAAAACGAAACTGCTGCTAAGCAACAGCCCAGGCTCAACTGGATTTGCCCAATAAGCAAAAAAAAATCCAAAACCCAAACCAACTGAGAACAAAACCTATCATTAAAATAAAAAGATCAAAAAGGGACATATTTTTCGCTGGCTGATGAGAAACGTGTAAAAAAAATTCCATTGGTTTGATAAAAATCCGCGCTGTTCTATGTGAATAGACAAACACGCAAATTTAGTCTTCTCACGTAGATAGTCAACAAGCAACAAGTAAGCAACAAATCAGCCTGTAAAAGAAGAGAAAAACTTAAGCAAAAATTGAGCACTGTAGACTGCAACTTAACAGGAATCGAATTGGTAAAAATATTTTACCCGGGCAGCTTGAATGTTCAATGTATACAAGAAAATGTCATTATAAGTTACAGACAAGAATATTATCATCATGTTGCTTACAACAGTATCAACTCCATTAGAAGGTGAATTTTGAATTTTAGATATTCAATATCACTTAAGAACATATTAAGATAACATGTAAAATAATAAGAAGGTTCTTGTTCAAATGTTTCTTATAAAAAAATGTATTTGTCCAATTTGATTGGAAGAAGTGGCGCATGCGCTCTTTTTAATTCTTTGTATTACAGGTCACATCGTATGGTGGACATATCATGTATACACTTTCTTATGATGCGTTGGCTACTGGCATTCCATACACAGCTACTGACATCAAACTTGTAGTATGTTTTTTTTAAATACATCTGTCGCTTATGTTGAATCTGCATCATTGCTACAGGGGAGCAAAAAAACAACTATTGAGCTGATGTACACAGTTGAACCTGTCTATAGCGAACAGCCGAGAGACTAAACAAAAGTGTCCGCTATAAAGAGAGTTTTGGGTTTGGATAAACTTGAAGGATTTTTTTATTTAATTCTTTATCTTGAAATACAAACACAAATATAAGAGTCTTAAAGTAACATTTTAAAGAGATGCTTAAAATAGAATTTCTTTTCAGTTGGAAAAAAGGAACCTATATATTCAAACTATTATCTCTCTTTATGGTGGGTTATTGACAACTAAATTTTTATGGGTATTTTTCCCATGTGACTCAAGAAATGTGTCCGCCATTTTCAGGTGTCCACTGAAGCAGGTCTCTCCTATAAAGCACTGAGTTTAAAATAACGACTACAACGATGAGCATAATGCGTATGATGTTTAATCGTTAGCAATCGTTAGTTAGTTAGTACACGTTACTGTAATCGTTGGTGTAATCGATTGGTGAATTTTCATACATCAAGAGAGTTTTCATGAAAAATGTTGTGAATTTCGAAATAAATATCCAACTTTGTATAAGGAAAAACGTAAAAATCAAATGAATTGATCACTTTATGATCAAAAAAGTTCTCGCGATCACCCAACCTAACCTCCATAAAAAGCGACTGGTATTCTCCCAGTCTCTTCCTTTTTTCAAATATAGCTCTTACCTAAAATCTTCGTGGCTTCTTAGTAACTTTCTTGTATTTCTTTCGTGACAACAAGAAGTAGTGTAATATTTCGTACATTTCATCATCATCCATCCTGTTTCTTTCACATTTTTACTATTACAACGATGGTGCAGTGAGAACCAAGCTTAAAAGTTTAAGGTTTTCGTATTAGCGTTTGGCCGTGATTTGGGGACTGTGGTGGGGAACTACGAAAGGTGTGTGCTTGACTTGTATAATGATTGAATTATCTTCAGTTAACCTGTTGACACATTAGCAGTATATTTTGAATTTAGGGCAACAATAAGGTTCTACAGTTTGGTAATCAGGTGCTGATTGGAAATCGAAAAGTCAAAGATGTGAAAGCGGTATTGAAAGAGGTATTTGTTATCAGCTTATGGAATCTTATGTTTATATTCCTTCATCTTTTAGTTTTGCATCTCTCTGTAAATGTTCTTGTTGTTCAGGGAGCCTGGACAACCTTATCTGGAGCAGTTGCATCACGTGACGATCTCATGTTGGTGCTATCGAATCTTCAAACGATACTTGTTCGTGCAACTTACAGTTCGAGGACACGACAGACATCGTATGTCAAACTCATCTTCCTGACAAACCTATTGATATACTTAGGAGTGAACTGTGTAAACATCACCAGCTACCTCACTATTCTACCAGGCCCTCGCTGTTCACTATTCTGCCTATATCATTTTCTTGTGCTTATCGTTGAGTAGTGGGGACAGGATAAATCTGCAATTTAAAATATTTTAAAGCGTAAGGAAGTACGAAGACCTTCCATTCGCAACGGTTGACTCGTCTGCCTACCGACTTGCAACTATGCCATATAGCATTTCTGTAACTTGCACAAAGGCCAGTGCACAGTACAGTACAGAGTTTTCGAATTACTTTTAGGTTTTTTAGACCTTATTTTTAATGAAAATGACGGTGGTGAAAACAAATGACGCTCTGATATCTGCTGATAATATGGCTAATAGAAAGTGTAACTCCTTTTTTGGCTGATTATGCATAAATAAAAATGAGAAACACTTCCTTCTTGAAAGCAAAATAGAACGCCCGGTATTACCAAATATAAAATGGAACGCCCGTTATCAACAAATATAAAATAGAACGCCCGGTATTTTCTTCCTTTGTTCACTGAGATGGGTTTCATTCGGAAAAAAGCCAGAGATTATTTCTAAAAAAGGTGGAAATAGTTTTCGCTGATGTTTCAATCACATGACCAAAAGGACCCAATGAAACCGTTCGAATTATAGGAGTTTTCATATGAGAGTTTGATAGTAAATTCTGACGAAACCAACGAATTTGTTCGATCTGGATGATTTTTTGAATTACATGAGTTTTACTGTACATCGGAGACTCGAAAACGGGTGACAACGGCCTCACACGAAGGTTTCAGCCACTACACAAATATTTTCATTTCATTCTATCAAGTATGCTTTTTATTGTTTAGGGTGAGCAATATTGAAATAAGTGAAGCAGTTCCCTTTAATTTGAGACTGGGTCGAGCTGAGGAAGTCGAACGTTGTGTGTGTCCACGTGGCTACACAGGCCTGTCATGCCAAGTAAGATTTGATCGATATTTCTCAAAGAATCTACTAATCTTGATAACCTTTTCGATAAGAAAAATAATGGTCATGTTTTATTCGTTATCACTCTGCCTGTTGTAATGAATGGTGATTCAACACACAAATTAGGAAAGGAAAATAGAAACTGGTATCAAATCACGTTTCCCGACTTCGAAGGTCGATTACAGACAATAAAACGAATAGCGTTGTAAACTGTACTTCTGATCTAACTATATAATAAACTACTTGTGACGCATATACAGTACAGTCAAGTCCTGTTAACTCGAGCTCTCAAGTGACCAAGTAACATGTTGGAGATATCGAGAGGTTTTCTAAGGCAATGAAACGCTCCAGTGACCAAGATTTTGGTTTGAGATAACAGATGTTCGCGTGTTTGATGGTTAACTTGAAACTATAAGACATAATTACTGTATTGTTATGGATCAGTTACAGGCTTCATAGGTTTTCAGCGTCCATGTTTATTACGAAGTCAAACGACACCGTCGCCATCGAATTATATATATATATATATATATATATATATATAACATCACGTGGCCGGGTTGAGAACACTCCATAGCAAGCTGATTTCATCCCGCCAAAGTGGGCCAGCCCGGCGGTTAGACGGGCTCGTATGATAAGTCCCTAAGAGTTTTTTTTAGAAATGCGAGCAAGGTTACACACGTCATGTGGATGAAAACGGAAGATTAGGATGCAGAAAATGTGAGTGTCACAGACATTCGCTGGAATGCGACCAGGAGACTGGAACTTGCATTCAATGTCAACATAACACCAAGGGGGAACGTTGCCATGAGTGCCAAACTGGTTTTTATGGTGATGCTAAATCTGGACAGTGTAAAGCATGCGCATGCCCGTTATATATACAAACCAATCAGTAAGGAAAAACATTAATCACGTGTGCATACCCATTGTTTGTGCAAACCAATCAGTGTAAAGTTGGATTTCCACTTATCGTTCGTAAACTTCTGCGAAAAAATAACATTTATGCGCATGCTCTGTGGTACGTAACGTACTGTCCGCGTACCATATTTTTTAAAATGGAAATCTAGCTTAAAGCGCTAGCATAAAAATGCTGTAGTATTTTGTTTTATACGAATGAATTTTGATCAACTCATCCAGATCTGTGTTTCATATAGGTTTAGTGAAACATGCGTTTTAGCGCAAGATGGTGGATATGTTTGTGACGCCTGTCAACAAGGTTATGATGGAAGAAATTGTGGAAAGTATGTATGCCTTATCTAAGTAAAGCTGGGTTTACATTATTCGATTAATTGAACCGGTTTTAATTTTTTTTTTACAAATCGAATAGTGTAAACAGACACTTGTTCTTTGTTAATACGGTACACATCCGCTAATTCGATAATGCCGCTTAATTCGAACTTTTATTATTAACAAAATTCCTAGTCCTGTTGCTTAATTCGAGCACATCGCTAATTCGAACCCTATTTTTGGTCCCGTACCAAAACAACTGCTTAACAAATTGTATGTGTCCTGCGTGAAATGTTTAGTAAATCGTTTACAGACAAAATACAAAAAGAGTATCGATCCTCGTTTCGTGACAAAAATGAAACATACTTATGCTGAGAGAGACGAAAACATATTTTTTGAAATCGTTATAGCATGATTTCTTATTAATTTTCCTAAAATTTCGGTTAACCACAACAAAAAGTCTGGTCACTTGGGTGCGTGCCATGTTAGCAGAAGATGTCTTACAATATTCCACTAAACTGTTAAACGCTGCAGTTATTTCAAACCTGCTTTAAACATAGTTTAGTTCAACAGTACGTGTTGAACAAGAAATATTTCGAGAAAAATATTCTTTCCTTCTACAGATGTGCCGAAGGATACACTGGCAACCCGTTGACACCTGGTGGAAATTGCAAGGAATCATCACAGCGATGTAAATGATACTTTTACAAGTGTTTGTTTATGAAATTTGTAATTCGGCAGGCACATGGCGTCGTTCCACCGTCAAACTAACGTCAAGACGTTCAAACGACATCGTTGTCCATGCTGGGAAAATGTTGGGGATCATTGAATCCCGTTTGAAAACAACAACTCAATCTAATATGCTATTGTTGTTTTATTAACCGTTCGTTAGTGTGGTGGGGTTTCTTACACCCGTCCTGTAAACAATCATTAAAAACAGCCGTATGTTGGGATTTTTTGCTTGAAACTTTAAGTACCTTCATAAAATCAAAATTCTTCGAAAATAATTCAAAATTACTGTATGTTCATTTGCACTAAAAAAAAGTTTGCACTAAAAAAAGAGTTAACATCTGACTCTAGAGGTCTCATTATATGACCTGTATGTCAGTATGTTTTGTATTGTATTGTATTGTATTATATTGTATAACAAATGGCACATTAGAGAGCCCGAACGCACGCAACAAATCAATGAAGGCATTCGACTAAAATGCATATTCAACAAAACTACAAGCGCATTGCCTGTATCCATTCTGTGTAACCATTCATTCTGTTGTGTGCGTTCCACCGCAGAATACCATTTACCTGGTTCATTTTGTTAAGTTACCATAACTTAACTCTTATATGGTATTTAGATGAAACTACTCCGTCTGTTGAAATTGTCCCTAGCAGTCGCCAAGATAGAGTGGGTACAACTGCAAAATTCGTATGTACAGTACATGGAGCACAGCCACTGAAATTGCAGTGGTCTCGCATTGATGGAAGACCGTTTTCAAAACGAGTCAAGGTGAAAACAGAAGGCAATAAGTTGACGTTGACCATTCGTGATCTACGACTTAGTGACCACGAAACGTATATTTGTAGTGGTCGTAATGACTATGGATTAAGTACTGAGAGAGCTCCATTGGCAGTTGTTGGTAAGTGTGGCTAATAGCATTCCTGGTATATCATTGCCTTACTTCCCTTTATTAGCGCTAGGGCGCATGTAAATATTTTTCGGGCGCTTATTGGAGGGTGTTCTAAAGATTCTGTATCTGATAATTATTTTTATGAAGAATTAAACTCATAAAGAATGCTAAGTTCTTTGTTCTTTGTATGTCCAAGGGACGAAACATGTTCGAGATAGGGAGAAGTTCGAGATAAAGGGTTTTCGAGACGGAGAGAGACCACTGTATATACATTTTTGAAACATGTAGGCTATCGTTTAAAACCCATCCGTGTAAAAGTCAAACCAAAGTCTATGCGAATCGAGCAAGGTGGCACAGCCCGATTCTTATGTAGTGGCAAAAGTGAGGTGACATCCACCATCACGTGGGAACGAGATGACTCTCGTAATTTGCCGAATGAAGCTGTGGATAAGCACGGCGTTTTGACTATAACCAATGTACAACGACGACATTCCGGTTTATACACGTGTGTTGGTTCCAACCAGTTCAGTACAGATAAAGTGAGCGTTCAGCTTCGAGTTGGCGGTGAGTACAGACTCTTTTTTTTTATCCTTTATAGCTGTTTTCTTTGATATCAATCTCAAAATTACCAAGCATGTGTCGGTAATAATTATCATCTGAAAAATGTTCACATTTCATAGAAGATCAAAATTATTGAATTCTGTCTCTAAAGTTTGTACAATTGGCATATTTTGTAAAATTTCTCAGCGCTGTTTTACTCTTGTTCGAAAGATATTTCAGGAGTGGAATGGTTTCGTAAATTTTAAGAAAATATGTAAAATAGAAGAAGAAAAATGAATAATAAGAAGAATAAAATGAGGTTTGGTATGCTAGGACTTCGATCTTTCTTGATTACGAGCATATAAAAATATTTATAATTTTTGCTGCTGAAGGGCTATCAACATGACCTATGTAAAACAAGAACTATATGGTGCAAAACGGTAGCAGAATTTCAAAACTAAGTCGTAATACGAACAAAATAGATACATAAAAATTCATCCGAGTTTTAACCTTTGTTAAGTGTAAACAAGGTTTAATAAAGAAACAGCATTGCTTAAAACAAAAGAAATATACATGTGTGAGCTGTAACCTGGATACTTATCTTATTTTAAAATATCTTTTTAAAAAAAAAATTTTGTAAGAGCGAAAGGAAAAAAAAAACCGAAAAAAAACCGTCTTCATCGAAAAAAATATTTTTAATAACTAAAAACGAAAAATCCATCCGAAATACTGGGTTTTAAACTTTTTCAAACAAAGTAAACAAAAACGTTCAAATAACCAACAAGAATAGTTATAATAAGGTGGCTTAATAGAGTTCTCATTATGAACTGTAGGTGAGCCGAACGAATGCCTCGGCAACAAAATAATACTTAATTTCAAGTGATATACTTCGCATTAGAAATAACTAAAATCTTCCTTTTTGTATTTCATGGGAATAAGATCCATTTTTTCGTGAATAACTGGTAAATACCAAAATACTTACTGAATGTTTTGATAAGCTTTTGAAAATTTCTAGCCTGCGTTCGTTCATACAGTTTATATAGCTTCGTAAAGGGAATTTCGCAGAGTCTAAAACGTGGGATAAATGCCATTTCGGCCGGAGAAGTAGTAGTAGTAGTCCAAGGGTGTTTTAATACGGTATTCGCTTTCGCTGCTACCGTAATAATCGAATAAAACGGTGATGTTTCGAAAAAAGGCGGGGTTTGTATTTTATGAAAAAAGTCTTTATGCTACTTTCCAATGGAATCTGGAATAATGGAATATATCATGGAGACAGTCAAAAATTTATTGATTGATTGAAATTGAAAGTAATTATTCACGGAGAAATTGAAAAAAATATGCCAAGTGCACAATTTTTGAGACAGACTTCAACTTGATGCGAGAAAGGAAATGTCCTCTATTTTTTATGATATATTATAGTGGTTGTACCACCACAAGCGTTTATTCGTCCTTCGTATCAAACTGTCGACGTTGGTGTACAAGCTGAATTCCGATGTTCCATTAACGGTTATCCGATTCCCAGTGTTTCATGGAAACGAGGCCAAGGAAAACGAATGCCTGGCGATGTTGTCATGGAGAATGGCTATCTGATCATCAAAAACGTAAAACTGGATGATGAAGGCGATTACCATTGCATTGTGACTAATCGTGGAGGAAGTGTAACAAGGAGAGCAGTTTTATATATCAGAGGTAAAAGCAAACCTGTTTGATCGAGATTTGGATGAAGTACTCGTGATCTTCTACTAAACTTGCAAAGAGAAAGAAGTTTAAGTTTGCAGATGAAAATGTTAAATCATTAGACAGAAAACCTTTCATACTTTTTCCTCCACGAAACTATCTTAACGACCCGACTTGTCCTTAGTCAGCTCTTTCTTTTCTGGTTAAGAAGATACCGAATTGCGATCTCCGCTAGTTTGCAGTCAAAACTTTGATTTTTCTGTCTGGGTTAACGAGAACACTGTTGCGTATTGTCTCGTTCTCATATAAACGAAAACAAGAAACTTTCAACCATGTATGTTTACAGTTTCTTGTTTCTAGGACCGGACAGCTTACCAACGGTAACAGTGACACCGGTCAAATTTCGTGTTCGTTTCGGGTCCTCCGTTTCCTTCTCTTGTACATCATCCGGAACGTCGGTCACCGTCAAATGGATCAAGGAAAACGGTGTGTTGCCGGTCAACAGTGTGGTGAAAAATGGTCGGCTTTATATCACCTCTGTTAACCCAACAGACCAAGGGTCGTACGTGTGCATTGCGTCCAACGCGTATGGCACCAGTCGCATGGCGTCACAGTTAGTCGTTACCACTGGTAAGTAACAGAGTTCAAACCAAAATTATTTTACAAATAATATATTTATCTAGATTGCACATTATATTTATAACGCGAAATTGCAAAGCTAGGATGGAACTGCGAAATTGGGCTAATTTTCAAATAGCCATTGAAAAACGTATTCCTCAGCGCCAATTATCATTCACAAGAACAACTGTTCTCATGAAAGATTTTAAAAGGTTTAATCTTGTCTTTATTTGGTATAGTTAGCATTTCATATTTCTTTGCATCATCTTCTGTGGATCTGATCTGACAAAGTACGTGTTACACGGGTGTACAGGAAAGGTCTTAAGTAGATTCATCGAAGTCAGTATTTTCGTGCCAAGCTGATATTTCTATGCGGAATGCAGAGCTGTGCCACTCGAGTATCCTAACATCTGTGACTGATGAAAATAGACAGCTGTGTGTGTGTGAACTAACTGCTCTGTTTTCATGACTTAAAATAAAAATAGGGCCTTTTCTGTCACACCGTATATTTTGATACATTTTTTTACCATGTATTTATTGTTGTTATGACGACAGTAATTTTACAGTCTGTTCATATGTACAAAAAAGCAACAACGTTTTTTTTTAACAAAATTAGAGATTGTTTTCATTTATCTGTGACAGAAAAGGTACTCTTTAAAAGTCGAAGAAAGCAGTTTTATTTCGCGGTCCCATATATTGCAAGATTTCTGACGTGCTTGAATGGTTTGAGCTCCATATCGGTTCTGTTAATGAAGTTTTACGGTGTACAACGTAAGAAACTTTGCGCGTACGCGAAGGAATGAATTGTTACATGAAAACACAAAAGATTTTCATGTTAAGTTTTATGTTACATGAAGTCATTATGTTTTCAACACGATTTTTTTAAAATCTCGCGTTAGATAAACGAAAGACTGTTAGTAAAAGCTAATTATCTTACACACAGACGAGAAAAGTTTCTTTCGGGCTGTACTGTCTAACGAAAAAATTCAATCGACTGCTGAGTTTGTTGCAATCTTAACAGGGGAAATGAAGAAAGACACGAACGATATCTCACAATCCACTGAGCGGCTCTATAAAAGTGGGGGACAAATCTGAAATAGTAACTAGTTTTCTTCTTGTGAAAATGAAAGTAAAACACGGTATTTGTGGTATGGAAGGCTTAGTGCGAGATAAGGTGAAAACCCATTAGTATAGTTGGTTTTACTATCGATAACAGGTAAACGACTAGATGGGGTAAAATCATCTTAGAGACGAGGACAACTTTTCGGAATTACGAAATATCTTTTATCACATGACACGAAAGTATATGAAAGAAATTGTTCGGTAAATTAACCAAAAGAAAACATTGCGCGAAATGTAAAGATTGCCCGCATTTTTGGTTGCAGATCAGCGTTTTACAGTTTTTCATGTAGCAAATGATTTCGAATGTTGATAGGTAGAGAATCAAGTGTAACCTTACTAATACTTAATTATCAACAATATTTTTTTTACCCGCACAAAAATATTTTAACCATGCCAAACTCAAACCTCAGGTAATTTGGGTTGAAAATTGGAAACTGTTCTGATCCTTGCCCTCACTGACCCAAACAGATGTTTACTGCAAGGTACACCACGAAGTTTTGATGGTCTGGAAATGCTTCATTAATTGTACGTGCACAGTGAATATTTGTTTAACCTTCAACACCGCACATATTTTACCGACTTGGTGTAAGGTGAGGTGCAAATATGGTAGCTAAGCCATAATACGGTGTTTGAACAGAAATATCGGAAAAGATCTGTTAAATCATAGTCAGTAGAAAATTCTATGGTCTAGAAGCCTATTAGCCTTATAGAAGCCTTATAACAACTTATTGTTCATTTTTTCTTTGATCTTTTCAAATTTCAAATTTTATCAGTAAAAAAGTGTCAGCAATCTTTGATGATGTCATTTTCGAAACTTTCACGAACGTTTACACAGAATGGTCCAGCATTATAGTTCTTTAGCAAAGTTTAAAGAGCATCAAATCTCCTTGCCAACTCTGTGTGTAACACTTGGGTTTCGGGGGATAATTTCTTATACCAAGAAATTTTACCCTACCCAGGGGTTTTCCAAGAATCAATCAAGAATTATTTATCAATGACCATTTAATATAATTTCTAAACAAAAGATAGAAAGTATGTTGCTAATGTATTACAAATACTGCAAGGATTAAAAACTAATATCACTGTTCACTACGAGCAAAATATTTCTTTTAAATACACAAAATAATTGATCAAAAATTTATAAACATAAACATATTCTCAGTGTTCCAATTAAAAAAATAGCAGTAATAGTGTGAAAATAATTCTCAATTTCTTGTTATACACACATTTTTTTTATAAGAAACATCTAAAACAGTGTTGTAGTAAAAGTTTCTCAAAGATTTCGCTCTTATAATTTACTAAAACTTTCTTGTCCAGCTTCTAAATCAAATATACTGCTAAAAGTCAAAGTTGTCAGTTTTGTTTTTAATTTGCATGAAAAGGATGTTTTCTCTGATATGGGAAGCTTCTTACAGATATTAAAGTTTACTATGTTTCTTGACGGTATCCTTGGAGGTTTCTTATAAACAAGTTTCTACTATTAAAAATATGTGTATATAGCTCACATATAAACCACAGTGAACGAGAAATGAAGAGAAAATAAGTAATTTTCCTTAGATCATGCTGGAAAAAGTAAACATTAATAAAGGCACACAGGACATTTTCAAGCCAAAAAATTTGCCATGTTTTGTTTTCCCATTTGCTATGTATATGTTGAAGACCTGTGACTTTCAACTGACTTGCATGAGTCTGTTAAGAGGGGGGGAGAGGGGAACCGTACCATAGTGGACAATAGCCATTAAAAATTGTAAGTGTTGAATGTCAATGGTCCCTTACTTTCCTTTCAAAGAACGACAAAATTCTTTGAATTAATTTTTTGCACGAAAACTGCAGACACTTTGAGAGAAAAAATATAGTAGGTAAAAATATATTATATGGTCGGGGTCGGCAACATATGGGATGGACAGCAAATGTATAAGGAAATATAAATGCTTCTCTACTTCTTCCTATCGTTCTATTTCCCTGTAAGCAGGTGGTGGCTCAAAATTTATATATCGTGCGTATCCTAGTGGTAAAGCAGGACCATCATTCTGACCAGGAACTGGTAAAACTAATGATTCCAGCTGTACATTGCGACTTTCATTTAATTCTGATAAATCACCTTTTTTTTCTTCAAACTTGTCCAAGAGTTGATTGAGTAGATATGTTTGTCCAGCAACTTCAGTGAGTAAACCTTCACAAAGTGTATCGAATCCCAACTGTCCTCTTTTGGAAAGTAAATTTAAGAATTCTCGTGCTTGCATTCTGGTAGTTTTTTCGCAAAGTATTGTTTCTTCATCGTCTATATCAAAAACATTTCTCGCCCTAAATAATGGGAAAAATCTACGAGGTTCAATATTTTTTACTAACTCTACTGATAATTCGTTAAGTACTTCCTTTTTCCATTTTTTATACAATTCCTGAATCTCTTCATCCGCCATCTTTATTATTTTTTCAATTAAACAAAATAGTAGAGCGGAGGAGAGTTTTAAAAAAACTTCCCCTTTTTTATTGGCGTTTTTTTCGGCCTTTTGGCGTTTTCTTAGGGAAAAAGTGGATGAATTAAATATTTGCTCATGAAAAAGTGGAAGACATTTGTGTAAGAAGAGATTGCGGAATTGAAATTTGAGAATTGAACCTTGAAAATGGCAAGATAAAATATGTTTATAATAATAATAATAAAAGAAATAAAGTGTGGGAACAGTTAATGAGGAAATTTGGGTATTGAATTTGCAGAATAGAATGCGAAATATGGTAGTGTTCCTTAAAATAGTCTCATATTTCTCATATATTTGCGACGATAAATTATAATTTTGGCGAGAAGAAAGTTTCATGGAAGATATTTTCTTGGTTTTGACTGAAATTAAATTCCGCGAAAAAGATGGAAATTTAGTTCATCGCGATGATGGTTGCTTACTTTACTTTGAAAAAGTTAATTGTTCTTACACTTTCAAAGTAGATTTAATGGAGAGCGGAGATCAAAATTTTCCCCCTATTTTCTTATTCCTAATTTTTGACCTCTGTTCTGCTTTAAAAAGGAGTCAAAGTAATCGGTGAGTTGTGAGTTGGTGAGTCGTGAGTCGTGAGTTTGTGAGCATAATTTTGTTTAGCCGGCTGCCGAGAGAGTCGGAAAATCATGCTATCATATCCTGCTGCCGCAGATAAAGACAGACGGACAACTCGGGTCAATCCATTGAAAAAGCATTCAGCACAGCGCTCGTCATAGCGATCACTTATTTCATTATCGTTCTTATTTTCATACCCCGCCATGTACCGTGGCTGATATAGACAAAGTGCTTTTTATTTTAAATAGAAACGTGCGGCCACACATCTCGGAAACTATTTTGAGGTAAAAAGTGCGGGCACACATTTTAGCCTGTCTGGTCCGGGAATTATACTTTAAATCGTGCAGCCGCACGAATTTTTTTTTTTCGGTCGCACGTTTATATTTAATAAAAACCACTTTGTCCAAAATCAGCCACGGTAGCCATGGCAGTTTTTCATTTTTTTCTTACCAGCGTAATCTTTCAAGAACTTTAATGTTCATTACTTTATAGTTATGCAGAAAGTACAATCTTCATTTCAAATCGTTGTGAAATAAAGTTTTTATTGAAAAGGGCCAGACACCTGGTAAATATAATATAAAGAGTTCTGGAAATTCATGTGGGAAATATAGTAATCTAGCAAAGTTTTACAACGTTTAAAAAGATATGTATGCACAAAGCTCGATGATGAATGTAAATATGTAGTAATAAGTAAAATTATTAATTGTAGTTGATTCCCTATGAAAAGTCTACTTTTGAATCCGATTTAAAACCGATTTACCGATGGTGCATAAAATCTTAAGTTCGTCGCCGGTAAATTGTACAACTCGCCAACTCACGACTCACCGATTATCCACACTCTTTAAAAAGCCCCTTTTTAAAAGAAAAATCGAAAAAAAATTGGAGAAAAACATAACATTCAACTCTGGTGAAGCCTGGCGTTTTTACAGGTTCTTCTTTTCATTCATTAAACTTTTATAGTGTCGGATACAAAGAAGAAAAAAAGGGAAAAAAAGGGAAACCAAAAAAAGGAGCTAATCTAGTCTGACTGAAAACATTTCCACTTTTTATTCATAATCATTAAATATATTGTCATAAATTATCATTATAAATTTCGTCGGCCATACGATTACCCTGGCATTTATCTCCATTCCAATTTCGAATCATTTTTTTGAATAAATTTATATTTCCATGTGATATTAGGTGTGTTGGCAAAGTGTTGCAAATTTTTGGACCTAAGGATCGAATACTTCGCGTTCCAAAAGTACACTGATTGAAAAAAGATAGCTTTAAATTATGCATGTTATGCGATTCAACTACTCGTTCAGTGACATTGGTTGAAACATATTTGCCATGTAAGGCGGACTTAGGTTATTAATACATTGTAAATTTCTGTGCAGAGAGAGCTCTAAGCCTATTAAACATTCATAGTATTTCTCCCTGCCTTAGCTAACAGCTATAGTGAGCAAACATAGGCGTATTCAAGGTCAGTCAAAAAAAGTGGAGGAGTCCAACGTTATGATATTTCTTTTCAGTCTTAAGTGTTGATTAGGTTACTTGCACCTTTTTCTTTTCTACTTTTAATGACTAAACTCTCCTCCACAAATTTTGAATGAGCTCTGGCTACGCCTCTGAAACATAAGGTTTGGAATGGAGTTTGAAAACGCTGAGAGTGTGTTCTTGTGGGCGTAATTATGTATGTTGGCATTTTGAATAAAATAAAATAAATCATTCAAAAATAAATTCAACAAAATTAGAGTTAGTATAGAGCCTTGTGTACACCAGCCACAATTAACTGAAATAAACTATAAATGTTTTTCAAACGTGTAGACTGAGCTCTGTCCTTAAGATAGGACAGTATATAAAGTAGGGCATCATCTCCGAAGCCATAAGCTGACAGCTTGGCTATAAGAACTTCATGTGGAATGCAGTAAAAGGCTTTAGATAGGTCCAATAGTAAGGCAACAACGACATATAGTTTCTGTGTAATTTTTTTCGCCATTCTTCCAGTAGACGCAATAAAACATGTTTTGTATTAAAATGTTTCCTATAGGCTGAGACAAATATCGATAAGTTTTATCTAAAGGAGTAATTTGAATTGTGATTATTTTCTCATATAACTTAGAAAAGACATTTAGAAAACTTATAGGTCTGTAATTATTGATATTTGTTTTATCAGATCCTCCTTTATCTAAAGGTGTCACTGCCGCTCGTTTAGCTCTTTTATGGAATGTGTTTGTTCTAATGCTGCAATTTATTGCATCAGTAACTGGAGTTATGAAATGATTCTATGCTACTTTAACAAGCTTCGGAGGTATTTTGTCTTCTCCTGAAGATTTCATGGGATTTCATTCATGTAAAAATTTTATAACTTCATCCTCACCAACTTCATGAGATTCAAATTTATGCTTTTCTTTTACATTTCTTTTGATTACTTTTATACTAGGATGATGTTTATAGTTGTGTTTTATTTCTGTTAGAATTTCCAGATCAGTAGTACCTTTTAATGTCGCTTAATGCCACTGGTTTAATGCCACTAGAATATTCTACAATATTAACATACTGATCATTAAACAATTCAGTAAATTCTGTTTCGTTGGAAATAATTGAATTATTGTAATTTATCATTATAATGATTATTCATCAATCCATTTTTATTGGCTATAAAAGGTTGGACTGTTTTCTAAAATATTTTATTTTTCATACCTTTTTCTGTAATAGCATTAAAAAATGTTTTCATAGACGTATACATATATTTCTTTGCTTTTTATAATTTAGTCTATTTTCTTGTGAAGGGTTTTTGAGTTGCTTATTCCTAAACCTTGACCTGAGATAGCCTTTCTTAGTTCGCGAGTCATGAAAGGTATGCTTGATTACCTCTAATAGACCTGTTTGATTGGTGCATGTTTCTCCACCATTTTACTGAAAGTATCGACTAAAATTATCATAATTTGCGTCCGCATCTGACGTATTGCAAACAAAGTTAGCATTTTGTACGTCATTTAGAAATTTCCCTTAATTGAAGTTTTTAAATTGTCTATAAGCAATTATTTAAGGTTTTGAACGAACAGGTTTTGTTTTTAGAACAGTTGAGGTTATTTTAAGACCTCTGATTCAAAAATTAAAGTTGAAAGAAACGAGGTTTATTTGTTTGAATAACATCTATGGACGATTGGTGATTTTTTGTAAAACATGTGTTATCCTTAAATTTATCCTTAAACATAAATTTGTGAGATCGAATACATCAAAAAAAGGTTAAAATTTGTGGCAGTAAATGTCAGTTAAATCACACAAACTAACGATAACAATATTATTGCACTTAAGAAGAGCCTGTTCAACTAATCATTCCAACTCTCTGAAAAACTCAACAACATTTGATGAAACTTGAGGCCTATCTGAAAATATTCCACTTGATTTTGCTAATGTTTAATTCTGAACATATTATTTCATTATTTTTTCCCTCAAGTTCGTTTTATCAAATTACAAATTACCTCTTTTCTAATGTATTCAATTAAACCTCCCCCAGACTTGTTTCGATTTCTTATTTCATAATTTTCTATATCAAACAGTGGTGAAGGAAATTCATGATTTAGTTTTGTTTCAGCTTAAACTAAAAAGTCTGGTGAAAAATCTTTTACAATTTCTTTTTAAGTCAACTATTTTATTGCATAAGTGCATCCGTCCTATTCGCAATTCTAAACATTGAAGTCTATTTTCAACTAAAGGGTCTACTTGTTAAATAAGTCCATCATTTAAACAGAAAGTCGGGTCTCTATATAGATTTTGAACAAAAAGATTCGAAACCTTAGTTACCTACTTAGCTGGTTGGTCGGGTAGTAAATTGTCCACGAATACCTTATTCGTTCGTACAAATTTGTCATGGATTTAATTTGGCGAGGAATTTGTTTGCTAACTGACTTTTCGATTAAATTTGGCGTAAATTTATTTTGGCTGATATGAAAAAAAAGTGGATTTAATTTTGCCAATGTTTTACTCGCTAAAATTTGTACGAATAAGGTAGATCTTTTCATAAATTACGTCACAACATCCACTCTTTTCAAAGCGTAAAGTAATGACATAACGCCGTTTACAAAAAGAAATTGTATCTCAGGGAATGATTTTTTTTACGATGTTGCTTAGTTTATAAACATTGAAAACGAGGCGATGGATGTAGTGATGGATTTGTGGATTCGTATGTATTACATATGGAATAATTATTATTCGCACAAACTAATTGAAAGAATAAAGATATTCGTACAGATCTTTGGGAAGGTATAAATGAAAATGATGACGAAAATGACGACGACAATAGATAAGATACTTTGAATGGATATAAATAATAATCCGAGAAATTACAACTATCGAGAACTGTCTATAATTTATACAGCGAGAATGAAATTTGTAGTGTCGTTGAAACAACAATTGAACGTGCCATGTGTCAGAAAGTTACCAACTATATTCGTCGTTCCACAACTGTCCAGAAATATTATATTTTAGCTGTGCATCTTATCGTGCACAGACTACAGACATTCTCTTATATCGGTTTTCTTATTTGTGAACTGAATTTGTTACGAAGAAGCATCCATTGCATTGCTTTCGCCACCATCTTCCATTTCAGCTAATTCTTTCGCAATGAGTTCCCTGGCTTTCTTTACGTTCGTAAATTCGTTATAGTGTTTTTTTCTGTGATCACGAAAATGCTGTTTTTTAGCTTTAGCGTCATCCGTTAGATTTTCATCTACGTTTTCCTCCTCACTGCTGCTATGGTAATCTTGACGCATCTCAGATGACTTTAGTTTTTCGGCTACAATTTCGGGATTGACACTTTCAGGATTGACACCCTCTTCCATTGCTTCGTTAACGAACTGTAAAATAAGCAGAAATTAACAATAGAAGTTACGCCAGCAATGATTAGATAAAAAACCCTGAACGATCCCTGATTTCTAGACAGACTAAAAAACTAAATGTATACTACCCAAAACAGATATAATATAAACATACAATGTGATGAGTAGAATAAACTTCTTTAGCCTAATTTTAAGACTTTTAGAAGGACTAT
Source organism: Turritopsis rubra (assembly GCA_039566895.2). NCBI lineage: Eukaryota > Metazoa > Cnidaria > Hydrozoa > Anthoathecata > Oceaniidae > Turritopsis > Turritopsis rubra. Next base: position 10,710,251 of record CM077628.1, read on the forward strand.
GAAGGACTGTTACAATTGTCTGGGTTTAAGCGTATACATGAGGTCCATTTACGCTACCTTTTATGCGAGATATACAAAACCCTCCATGGGCTGAATCCCTCTTTTATGAAGACACTATTCATGGTCAAAAACATCCGTTACGGTCTGCGAAACTCAAATCTTCTCTCTCTTTCTCCATCAAGTTCAAGTCGCTTTGGCAATCAGTCTTTTTTATTTAGAGGAAGTCTTTCGTGGAACGCCTTACCAGATAGTGTCAAGTCTAAACCTTCATTAGATGCTTTTAAACTCTGTCTTAAATCCATTAACTTAATCAAGCAATGCAATTGCAAACTTTGTAGGGTTTTGTGATAAATTTTAGCTTGACGAGTTGGTATTGATTAGTTCCTTTTATATTTATCATGTATCTTGTAAACTACGTAAAACCAATATTAAATAAATTGGGAAATAAATTTACTTCGTCGATTTTGTTACATCGCCACATATTATATATATTATCATTTTCACATTTGCTGGGTTTTTTTCACTAAAGACGTTAAATTTCATAATATGAAGACAAGAACCCAATATGAAAGTCACATATTAAATAGAGAAGCAAATAATCCTTTGAAGCAAATATAATCTATCCCCTGGATTGAAAAATAATTTGATTAATTTATTTGTTCACTTTTTAGAAAGAATAAAGGGGATTCCAATTGAAGTAATAAATAAAATATTTGCTGTGATGATAATACTAAAATGTTTTTCAAAAACATGATTTGCCCAATCTAAAAAATAGTTGAATACTTTTTTTTGGCAAAAAACAGTTAATATATACCATAGACAGGCTGACACGTGCAAAATGACAAAAAAAAAAAAATTATAAAAAATTGACAAATCAGCTCCCATCATTTTGAAATGAAAAGTCATGTGATTTCCTTTATTGAATTACAGGATTTTTTACTGTTATTAAAGGAGCTACACGGTGATCACATGATTCCTGTGTTTGTTTATTTTTTCCTGGTGGCCGTACTATTACCACATTTCAAAATTGTGCATTTTCCTCTTGCAGTACTCATCAAATATGCAGACCAGCTGCAGGTACCACAATGACTGTGCATATGAGCGAGCAAAAAGTAAAAGTAATTGGATAAAGGTTATAATATTAGAGTTATCAAGATAAAGCAACAACAACAACAAAATATTAGCTTATGAGATATTCTCCAAGCCTGCCAATTCTGGAAAATTTACCTCTGCTCAATGACTCAGTAGAAGTGGCACTCTTTTGATGCAAGCAAGATGAAATGAAAGTATAGAAGTTTTACAAATAATGAAAGATTACGTTTTTAGAGCACAAGAAAACAAAAGATCAAGATTTTTCAAAACATTAGAGAAATTTTTCTAAATTTTTCTGTTAAAATGAGTAAAAATTTGTATTATTATTTCAATATGACCATTTGTTATAAAAAATAAAGTTTCTATTTTTATGATAGCTCTTTTTATTCTCTGATCTCTCTGTTCATTTCTCCTTGTCTCAAATCGACTTTAGGTGCAGCACCAATGTCTTAACATCATGTGATACATGTTGTAGCACATATAATATATAATGATATCAAGAGTTACAGATTATCAACACATTCTATATTTTGTAAAGCTTTCGGCCATAAACTAATCTGTCATTTTTATTTTAAATTTTACATTCTTTTCATTTGGATATCAAGAATAATAATAATAATAACAGTAACTGAATCCTTTTCAAGGCAAACAATAATGGTATAAGTACAACACGTAATTATGATGTTTATATTGCTATATTACGATGTTAAAACCAAACTTCAATTCATCCATTGCAAAACTTGAGCTACATAATATATGCTAAACTGCATAATATCCTAAAACTGAACTACCAGAACAGGGTCAGCAGATCCTGGAAAATCATATTGTTATTACACTTGAAGTCGGGATAAGAACATATTTGGGGTAAAACACAACACTTACTTGAACTTTTTGTACATAGCATAGTATATAGGATAGAGAAATGTGGTGGAAAGATTAACCTTGGGTGTATGCTTTCTAAAATTGGCTTAATTTCTAGTCATACAATTATTCCCAGGAAATTCAAATATTTGACCTGGGAAAAAATAATAGATTTGGATGATTGCTTTTTTTGTTACTGTAAAGGTAACTGTGTCTGCGAATTTCTGTATGTTATGTCAATCAAATTTTATAAGCAATTCATTTCGTAATTCATAAATTAAAAAGTAAAAAAGTAAACTTTTGGATTGATTGGCTTATTATTTAAAAACTGCATTATTATTCCGCAAACCAAGACACGGTTTTTAAATTCAACACTTAAAAAACACAAATAATGCATTTTTGTCCCATTACCATGACAATATTTGGCACAGGATACTTTTTTCGGAGGGTAATCTCGCTGAAAAATCAATTTTTAATAAAGAAAAAGGCTTTTAGAAGATAAGCAGAAAGCAGATGTTTGAAGCATTTGTTGTCATAGAGATGATCTCAGATATGCTTGTAAAAGTATAATGAGAAAAACACATTTTTTGAAATATCTAAACTTTCATTGCATTGTATAGAATTTTTTAAAAATCCATCATCTATAATCAATCCATCTTTCCTTAATCAACTATCTATCATCCTCCTATTGGAAACAAAATGTGACAATAATTGTAATCCACGTAAATTTTCATTTTTTCCTAACACTCTTTTAAAGTTTCACCCACAAAAATTAAGACACTACAGACAGTGGTGGAGTTGATATTGAATTTCATCATAATGAACCCTCGAATTCAGTGCCTTGGGAGATCTGTAGCTATAACTACTTCCTTTTTTCCACTAAAAATCTGCTTTTGAAATTTAATTTTCAAGGGATGTTTTAATTTGGTATTATTTTTTAGGTTTTAAAATTAAAGAAGGGGAATTTTTACTATTATGATGACTTTCCCCTCCAACATTAATTTTGTTTGAAGCATACTACACTAGAAATTTGAAAAACTTACTAATCTGGCTATCAACATCAATACTCATCATGTGTGATTTTTATACCTCGTAGTTATATGGAGTGGGAGGTTCGTTGATTTTCATGTGACCATAATCTTTGTCAGCAGGATGGTATGTTTGCAAAATGTTCATCTCGTCCCATTTTACGGCAGGATGTTGATGTTCTTCATGGGCATGCTTTAGAATACCTTTCACTTCTTTTTTCACTTCTACATTGTTGCTACTATTATTCTGTTGTTCAGTTGCTTCAGCCATGACTCCGTTTTTAGTATCCCGTTTTAGCATTTGCACTTGGTGCGAAAGTATCATGGAAATTCATTCTACTACCGCGAAGCACATTCTATGAATCTGACAAAAATCACAACAGTGTTGTATTTTTTTTAAAGAAAGTAATGGTTCTGCTAACAGTGTTTCGAAAGACACATTGACCTAGTCTTTGCGTTAAATAATAAATCAATATTAATAAAACATGCAATTGATCGTGTATATAATGTCATCGCTTATATAATGATTATTATTCATTTTTACATCATAACCCGTTTTCCTCAGATAATTATTATTTGAAAAACAATTATACCATGAATAACTTTAAGATAGACTGTACCTTTTAAAAGAAGAAAGAAACGATATATGTTGTATAAAAAGCGTGTTCCTGCTGCGCTGAGCATCAGCTTTATACAAAATAAGAGGCATAGTTCCAAGTTCCTTCATTTCACTAAGTGCAAAAGACGCATCACAAGCAACAAAACTAAATAATCACAAGGGAAATTTGGTTAATATACGTACTGGATATTTTTTAGTGTAAGGAATAAATAAATTATGTTTATCAGGGTCTTTGCTATTAGGAAGTGATGAAAAATCTGGAAACTTGACCACCTTTACTTTTATAACAGGAAATAATGAATAATGACAAGTTGAATCTGCTTAGAAGAATTCTGGGATGTTTTTGCTTATACAATTTCTGAAACTGAATCTAATGATGAAATATATACAGCTTAATTAACATTAAGAAACTTTAATATTTTTAACGTTAGACTTCCCAGTATCATGCTATAAGGAAATACTCTCTGTCCAAAATGAAAAGTACTTAAAATTATTACATGCTTTTACCCTCTGAATTTTTGATGCCATTTTTAGGGTGATATTAGCCAAATTTTGACTTTTTTCCTAAATAGATCTCATTGTTTATTATATTCAACTTCTTAAAAACGTTTTTTTTTTTTGCTTTAGAAACTGGAGTGAAACCTAGGACTAGTCTTTTTCCTGAGCATGCATCAGTTATAGAGGGAAAGTCCCTTTCACTTAAGTGCAATGTGACGGGAACACCACAACCAATTATAATGTGGAGTAAATCGGATGGTTTACTTACTGGCAATCATGTTGTTAATGGACAAGAAATGCACATTCTTCGTGCTAGTGAAGAAGATAGTGGGACATACATTTGCTCTGGCGAAAACAAATTTGGTGTACATAGTTCCCGATCGGTTCTGTCTGTAGAAAGTAAATCCTTTATTTATTTTTATAGACCTGTTTTTGTTCATCCAGTCTAACTTTTGTAGATTGAACTGTATGTAACTGAACCTTTATAATACAAACACCATTTTGGACAGGACCCTGGATGCTCAACTGACAGAGAGTCTGCTGTCACTTCCATGTGGTTTGTACTTTTGTATATTCTATTGAAATTCTGCATTCAACAGGAAGAGTTGCTCCAAAGATCACAGTTGGCAAAATGACTTATAAGATGTTGTATTCTGGTGATCGAACAACTTTTGCATGTAAAATATCTGCAGGTATACCTTGGCCTACTGTATTTTGGCAGACATCTACTGGTTACAGAGTTCCTTTAAGTTATGTGAAAGAACTGAGAGATGGAGTAGCTTTAAAATTTCGTAAATTGCACAAGGACCACTCAGGATCATATATTTGTGTAGCATCAAATGTGGCTGGACGAGTAAACAAAACAGTCTCGATTGACGTTCGAGGTAAAAAGTTGAGAATGACATTTTAAATGTTTTAAAGTTGAATTAGTATTACTTCTGTTGTCACACAATATTTTGATAATACAGGTGATCCAAGAGTTCAGTTAAAGCCAAGAGGTTTATATCAAGTTACATATAAAGATAAAGTACAACTTGAGTGCTCCGGATATGGTTATCCAGTACCAGCAGTGGCAATGACCTTTCCTAGTGCGCTTAACACGTCTATGAAAAGTATAAAAACAAATCACAGTCATGGTTACTTAAAAATAGAGTTTGAAGCTGATTTGGACTTTACTGGACGTTATTCTTGCAAAGGGGTCAATAAATTGGGTGAAAAACATGATTGGGTTCAAATTCAAGGTATTATAACTAAATTATAATCATTATGTCTTCTTAGAAAAACTTGAATTAAACTTGATGTTGAAGTTATTTTGAGTTTATTCTCTTTTTCTATCTTATCAGTGAACCAACAGGACTCACTTCCAACGGTTAATATCATTCCATCCAAACTTAGTGTTTCTCAATATGAGGAGGTTAAGTTATACTGCGATGCAAAAGGAATACCAGGACCATCCGTGCATTGGACAAGGGGAACATCCAACAAGCCAATCTGGAATAGGCCAAGACTGCATTTGGATTCAGTTTTAATTGAAGATGCTGGGGAGTATCATTGTCATGCTAGTAATCGAAAGGGAAGTAGTAGGACATCTGCTGTTTTAGAAATAACAGGTTTGTATTTTGAGTTTTTGTATTACGGTCTACTTTTTTTTCTCTTTAAATATAAATTTGGTTGTTCTTATTTATATAATTTACTACAGATAAGTGTTTTAATTGTAACAACTGATCCAGCCTTGGCTGCTTCTTCTTAATCCTGTTCAGAAAATAAATCAGCTTCTTCTTATTTTGTGACAAAATTTCATGAATTTTCCAGTCACTAAAAACGCCTTTTAATCACTATTGGGACATTAGAGACGATATATACAGATGGTTGCTGTATATTTATCCAGGTGACTTAGATCAACATCTAAAATGTGAAAGAAAACTGTTTATTCAAATAATTCTGATTGGGTTTATGTGTTACTTTTACCAAATACTTAAAATACCAATGACCTATTGTTCATTGTGAACATGGCCTCTAAGAAAAAGTGATAAGTCCTTCACTGAATTCTTTTTTATTCAGTTCCACCAACTGCAAAAATTGTACCATCCAGTGTTGTTGTGAAGAGAGGAAGTTCTTTTAACTTAAAATGTCAAGTGAGTGGTTCTCCTGCTCCGTCATTGGAATGGAAAAAGGCTGGAGAAGATGAACTTTCCTCGACATCACTTCTAACTGTTAATGATGAGTTGATTGCTACTTCTGTAAGAACAGCTGATGCCGGTAAATACATTTGCCATGCAAAAAACATCCATGGGGAATCAAAAGCTCATGCAGATATTGTTGTTGTCGGTTAGTATAAAACTAGAAATAGATTATTATAAGAACCATTGTCAATGTAATTTTGATGACTTTTGGTTTCTGTAATTTTGTTAATTTACATTCTTTATTGTTATTTTGTCTGTTGTAGAACCACCAACCCTGACTACAAGCAAAACAGTTGTTCATGTCAATTTAACTGGATCAGTGAAATTGAATTGCAATGTTTCTGGATACCCGAATCCTGTGATCAAATGGCAAAAACCAAATTATTCAACTGGAAAGAATGGCAAAAAAGGGTGGTTTATAATATCTAATGCCACAAAGTATGACCAGGGTCAATACAGATGTCGAGCTAGTAATTCTGCTGGTGTTGCAGAAGAGACATTTACTGTTCTCGTAAATGGTAATGTTAGATGAATACTGAAGATCTTTATTTGTATATATAGTTTCTTTCATAACTTTCTTTATCTCAGGGTTTTTTTATGTCATTGACAAATATCCGTTATATTGCAAAGGCTTCATAGTTCTGACAGCAACTTTACAAGCTAACTTACCTTAAGAAGCATTGTTCATTGTTCTAACTAATACTCAAGCTGCTTTTACAGATTTTACAGATTAATGAAATAGAGTATCAGTTGCAATTTCTGGAGTGGAAATTGAAAACCAAAGATGCATTCCACTTCCCTATTTTCATAATTCAGTAATAATTCAATCATAATAATTCCTGATTTTTGAGTTTTCTGGAAGTTACCATGGTGATATTGGTAGAGTAGTGACAGAACTCTCTGCAAGTTATAGAAGGAGGGTAGAAAATAATGAATACTCTCATATCTATCGAAAAGAATAAGAATGAAAAAAGGGTAACATTTAGAAAAAAAAGGTTATCATGAGTAATTGCCGCAGAAGCAGAAAAGTGTTTGAGGTCCTTGATTTTATAAAATGTAGATGCCATGAAGTTATGTAAAGCTATATGTGAAATGATAAAAGGGTACCTTGAGGAAACTTTCCTTTCTTTAAAACCAAAATCAAAAATTCTAAACTCTGAATTTTTAACTCAATTTTCAACTTTTGTTATTTATTAGAAATACCTAAGGTCATAATTGAGGGACCGACAGTTGTGTCGGCATTGGCCGGTTTTCCGAAATCATTTTTCTGCAGAGGTTACGGTTATCCTGCACCGAACTTGAAATGGTCCAAGGTCAACGATAAATTATCATCAGATTTATATATAGCCGGTGGTGCTTTGCATTTTGCACATATAGCGATGGAACATTCTGGTTTATATAGGTGTACAGCATCTAATAGATACGGAACAGTGTTAGCAGAAGTACGACTTCGTGTTGAAGGTAAGAAATTTCTATGAGTACACTTGAAAAGTGTACAAAATCTGAAATGTTATTTTGAATCCAGATTATGAGATTATTTTGATTAAATGAATTACAGGATCTCCCGTTATCAAAGCTTATCCATCCGTATTAAATCTCAACTTCAGAGAAGAGGCTAGATTCTTTTGTTCAGCATCTAGTTCTCCACGTCCAAAAATATCTTGGTTGAAAGTGGGCGGTTTTCTTCCAACAGAAATTTACATAAATGAAGACTACTTACTGATCCCAAGTGTGCAAATGGAAGATGATGGAACCTATTTATGTCGAGCAGAGAATGAACAAGGAACGTCTGAAGCCATGGTTGTTCTGAATGTTTATGGTAATTATTATATTCTTATATGCAATGCATACATAATCTAAAAAACCCAGAGCATGGCTTTCAATGATAACATACTTGCAAAAGATGTTTAACAAATCTATGTTCTATCCACACTAAAATGACAATATTAGAAGGATGTCATAAGACCTATATGCCATAAAGCGATAAAAGATTTACTTGTGCATTACATCGTTGTAAAGAAAAATGTATTTTTATCTCAATAATCATGTTTCCTTTTAGAGTATATTCCACTACTCAATTCATCTTCCAACTCCATGATCATCTTGGAAACTATCAAGGATACTTTATACAATACCAAAATCGAATTGTCCATTAAGCCGATGAGTAAAGATGGCCTAATTTTCTATTGTGGTAAATACATGAAAGACTTTATATCAGTCAGTTTGAAGAAAGGTTTCATTGTTTTCCAATTCGATCTTGGGTCTGGTCAGGCTATCTTAAAAAGCACGACAAAAGTGGAGATGAATAAATGGACCACCATTATCGCACACCGTGATAGGTCTACTGGTTATCTGAAAATTGATGATGACGATGAAATTTTTCAGAAATCTTTAGGTCGTTTTACAGGATTGAATTTAGACAGTGAAGTGTTTGTAGGCGGCCATGAGGATTATGATAAAATATCTAAACAGATTGAAGTGAAAAATGGGTTTACCGGATGCATCAGTCGGTTGATAATAAATAATATAAAAATTGATTTTGGTAAGTATATAATGGAATGTGATTTTCTAACTTTTCACAAAAGGAAGAAAAAATCTCTAATGTACGAAAATTAATGTAATAATCTTATTGGTTTGTTTTTCGTTTTATAGTAACTTCTGCACTGCAGCTTCGCAAAGTCGTAGCATGTGATAACTGTCAACAGGATTTGTGCCAAAATGGTGGTGTATGCTCTCCATTCTCTTCAAAGCATGGTTTTAAGTGTAAGTGTCCGTCTAAGTTCACCGGCCTTTTCTGTGAACAACGAGTTGAAAGATGTTATCCAAATGCTTGTGGCAGAACAGGCAAATGTGATAATAAAAAAGGCAACGGGTTTATTTGCAAGTGCAGTCTTGGACAGTCTGGTACACGTTGTGAACAAGGTATGATCATACTAACTCTCGAGACACCTTCTATGAAGCTGTTCTACTTTTCAGTAACTGGTTTCAACCATTCTCTTAGGTCAACCAATTAGAATTCCTTCATTTGATCAAGATTCCTTCATAAAGTATCGTTTCCCAATTCTTTTCGGAAACTCCTTGAAAATCACCATATCAATGAAAGTTTGGTCACATACGAATGCCATCATTTTCAGTACCATGCATACATTCAGAAGCAAAGAGAAATACTTAAAAATTTCCATCGAGAATGGTTTTGTGGTTTTACACTATAACCTTGGTGATGCGCCAGTCAGTGTGAGATCTGCAAAGAAAGTTGGCATTGGCAGTTGGGTGAAAGTTTATGTTGAACAAAGACGAAAGTATGGTTCGTTGTCGTTAAATGATGGACAGGCTTTTAAAAATGTTTCCAGAGGTCGTGAAGCATCATTGCATTTGAATGCCAACGCCATGTTCTTTATTGGTGGAATAAAAGGTCAAGCGAGCGGTGGCATGGTCGGTTGCATTCGTGAGTTGCAAATAAATGAGAAGGTTGTGAAGTTAGATGAAGATTTCGTCGAAGCTGACAGATTTTCAAGTTGTTACAAGTACCAATCTCCTTGTTTGTCTCAACCATGTAGACACAACAGCACTTGTCAAATGTTGTCAAAGGAACATTTTCGATGCCAGTGTCCAGTTGGTTACACTGGAAAACGGTGTGAGATGAAAATCAAACTGTGTGGCTTACACCCTGACTGTCGTAATGGTGGGGAATGTATTTCAAGAAAAAAAACAAAAAAACTGGTATTCTGCTTATGCCCTCTTGGATTTGGTGGATTTTCTTGTGAACACCGTAAGTCAAAAGTACATAATGTCCTCAACATTTATTGATAGGTACCCAGTGAATTTCGGTAGAACGAAGCGCTGATTTGTTCAGATTGTGGTTCGTCGTCGTGCGTATTTATTTCGTCTAATGTCTATATTTATTTCTATAATTTTTCTTTTCAGTTTTTCTCTTTTTTATGCTAGAATGAATGAATGAAGGACAACAGCCTCTTTTTCTAGACAATATGGGTTGAATTTTACCCTCCTCTTACCATTTCCATACTTGTTTCACTTTTTTTTGTAGCTGTTACAATCCGTAATAGTATAGCATTGGCCGAGGAGAGTTTTCTAGTGTATCCGAAATCAATTATTGAGTATGTATTATATCTTTTCCAGTTTTTCAATCACTATTAAAATATTATATTAGTGCTCATGTGTGGAATACCTGATCATATCACTTTCGCCATTATACCATGCTATGAACGCCGTAACTTCAACTTCAAGTCGGATCTCCTTTAGCGATTTTTGAGCGCCTGAGCCGTAGCCGATCAAATTTGTGGTATCTATGTAGTAAATGCGATATCACTTGTTATATCGATATCTCATAAAGTTTGTTTGGGTTTTGTTTTTCAATCCCCCTCCAAAATTTAAATGAATTGAGATTGCGCGCCATTATATAGCGCACACTTGCTGGTGATCGCGCGATCAAAAATTGCCAAATGGAAATCAGGCTTCAGTAACACACTTAAATGTACACCCACCATTCTAAAATCTCGTAAAATCTTTGATTTCAAAGAAGAGTTAATATTACGTTTACATCTCTAATATTTTATAACTCCTCATTTCACGAATTTGCCGTTCCCATAATTCAGCTCTTTCTGCAATTTCTCATACAACTATCACAATGCATTGCGAAAAAAACATTGAAAATATCCAAATTGAACAACAAAAGTGTTTGAAGAGCAAAAACTCATATTTCCATTGCTATTCAAGGATATGTTTAAACAAACCCCCCAAAGCGAGTAATAAGAGCATTGTATTATGGTTGTTGTATGATGTATTACAGGGATAACAACTGGCTTATGGAGGTTTCACGTTGATTCATCGAATTTTTGCTTTTCATTCAGACGTGTTGAACGAACACGCTTCCAGATTTCTCTTCGAACCACACAATCCAACGGATTAATTCTTTGGTATGGCGCTGATGTAAATGTGACACCAGACTATTTGTCATTGGGTATCAGAGATGGATTTCTAGAAATACAGTGAGTTTAATATCGTTATGGATCGGAACGTTTTCTCTGCTGTTTCTATGCTTGTCGAATCTTCTGACATCTTTGATAAGATCCAGTTTTTATTCTGAAACCAAAACACGTGTAACTTACTAAATCTGATGACCTCCTTCAGGTATGAATTGGGAAATGGTTTAGCAGAAGGGACTGTCAAAAAGAGAGTTAATGATGGAAGGTGGCACAAACTTGAAATTAATAGGTATGCATGTACAGTCAAACCTCGCTATAGCGGACACCATCGGGACCCCAAAAATGTGTCCGCTACAAGGAGGTGCCTGTAAAGTAGAGGTTTGGACTTCAAGAAGGAAAGACATCCGTTCCTGAAAAATGTGTGCACTGTATAAGGAGATGTCCGCTATAGAGAGCTTTCACTGTGTTGTTCAGTAACCTTGCTTCCTCCAACGAAAGGAAAGTGGAAACGATGTTCAAGCTGGAAAATAGATCTATATTTTTCTGTTTTTGTTGTTACTTCAGAGATGGATCCAGTTTATTGTTCTATGTCGATGATGACGAAGCTTACTCGATTGAATCTGATGGAAGCAATAGGAACTTGGACGTGTACTCAGTTCTGCATCTTGGTAAGTTTCAAAGACCAACCATACATCTGTTACCTTTTTCTTTTCCACCAGTCAGTTTGCGCTCGTGGTTTGTGTTGACAGGTGGTTGGCGATAGAGTGCTTCGTAGAGTCGGAGTTCAAAAACAGTGTGAATCGACCACTCAACTTAGTGCAACAGAAATGGGGGCTTTAAATGCCTCCAGGACCTCACGCAATACGCTTATTATTGACAGTTCTCTCAGAACTGACCAGATTATATAAGTTAACATTAATAAATAACTGAATTCCATACTTTCGTCGTAGACGTTGTTTTCTTAACTGTTGAATATCTTTCAGGTGGAGGGAAACGTGTTGCTCGTATGACGCGCAATATATTTGCACAAGGTTTCGTCGGCTGCATGAAAAACTTTATCGTGGACGGGAAAAGCATCGATTTTGGAATTATGCCTGAAAAGGCATACAATGTTCTTCCGTGTTAAGAATAGCGATCTTTGTATGGAAACTTTCCATGTTCATTTGTTTCCTTTCTGTAATATAATATTATTATTTTTAACGCCTTGTTGACTCGATGGATCGTTTGATGTTTATTAAGTGGACAAATTTCATGGTCCAGCAGTAGATTAAAATATAACTCAATTTTCAGTACCCTAACTTTTTTAATAGCATGACATTTTGAGCTTTCTACGACTTTTTAGAAGAACCTAAAAAAAGAAATTCGCGCAAAGAAAAACATTCGATTGTGTTCTGAGTCGACTGTTTATTGGTCGAGAAAAATGCGCATGCAAACGCAAAAGTAATTTGTGTTTGTGTGTATTTCAAACCGGTCTATTTTCTCTCCCTCTCAACCGCGGTGATTTAATAAAATAGAGAAAGAGTTAGGTTTCCTAGATATCTTACAACTCATGACAAAACATAATGTACAAAAAATTTGAACTAAAAATTCTACAATACATTTATGATATATTTATGTCTATTTATGATGCGCTTGAGGGTTGGGACAAACCAATTCAACATTTATAGTCGACATGGTACCACTTTTTTCCATGTTTTTCAGTGGACTCTTCGATGTTTCCACAATATACTTGAAGCTCAAACTTTTCCTATCTCAAACGTTTGCTTCCAGAACATTTTTCAGTCAGCCAAGCTGAAATTCTCGATAACAACATTCTCGATAACAACATTTCGTATTTTCAAAGTAAAGATTTTTGATTCTCTTTTTTTAAGATTTTTTATATTATATATTGTTTATTTTTATATAAGTTCACGCATTCATTAACGTTATAAATATATAATATATTCTTTTATATAACTGTTATGCTCCAATTTGTGGTATCTTGTCTAATTTATAATAGCCGCCCATCCTTACCGTTTTAACTAATCTCTATCTAAAGAATAGTTTACATTATTCGATTTATTGAACCGATTTTAATTTTAAATCGTTTCGATATCAAATAATTATAAATGCCGCGATAACTAGCGGCAATTTCGTTTGTGTCCTTTATAGAAAAAGTAAAATAATCATATTTTGTCACGTTGCTCGAGTTCCTGTAATTCAAAACAAACGAACAAAATCTATCATTAATCACGTATAAAAATTCGATAATACCGAAAATTTAACGGGCCTGTCCGGGAGTTGAACCCGGGACCTCTCGCACCCTAAGCGAGAATCATACCACTAGACCAACAGGCCGCTGTTTCTGAAAGATGTCTTTATGAAAAAAATATCAATAAATCTTTATTAGAGAAAAAATTAGTAGACCTTAAATTTTAAGGGGGTGTTGAGAGCGTTTAAAAAGTTATTCTGAAAATCAAATTTAGCCTGAGGTTAGAATACAACATAATTTTGTGTGTGTGTTTTAAAAGGTCTTTTTTGTTGTTCCTGTGCATTTCTCTCATATTCTGTTATGTTATGTCAATATTCATCATTTTCAATGAAATTCTGATAATTTGATATAATTTGTGGTACACTACGAATCGTATACTATAATTGGTATTGTCGCCAGGATATATTTATAAAATTTTTATGAAATTTAGTCGGTCGACGTTTATTACCCTAATTTCCATGGCTCCGTGGCGCAATGGTAGCGCGTCTGACTCCAGATCAGAAGGTTGCGTGTTCAAGTCACGTCGGGGTCATACATTTTCTCATATAAAATTCAATATGAATAAAAACTTTGAAACTTTGAAACTTTGAAAATGTCAAAACTAATACGCTACTTTTAAACTCCGGTTGCTGTATTTTCTATACAATTTGTAGCTATGTTATTTTCAAAAAGAGGGAAAACACTCTGTTATTAGATTTCAATAAAATCAGCTTTGCCTGTTCCCTGAATATCTTGAAAACATCTTTGTTTTCAATTTTGAGTAATTAATACATTTTCCTTTAAGGTTGGCGTTTATTAGCGCTTATTGTAGCGCTTATTTAATATTGAAAGATTTATGTTCCCAACGAATTGTAAATTTAAACCGATCTTAAGATAACCATCAAAAATAAGAAACAGAAATTGGAGAACCGGGGCATCGATCCCCGTACCTCTCGCATGCTAAGCGAGCGCTCTACCATCTGAGCTAGTTCCCCTGTTGTATGCCGTTCAAATTGGAATATAAAAAAATATGAAACAAATTAAATAATGGTAGTCTACACTGAAGAATCGTCTGGAGGATGCCCCAGAAGAGAGAATTAATACAGGATCAAGATCAAGAAGGCATTGAGCAAAGTGTGTCACCGAATTCCATTGGTTTAAATGCAACCTGGGACGGGGTGTTTTAAAAATCTCGTTGTTTGTTCAAAACCAAGGGTTTCACTGAACCAGCGAAAATCAGGGTAAAACTATTCTCTTAGTCAAAAATCAGGGAAATTCTTTATTTTAGCTTCGTTTTATTGTCTGCCTTGTTTTTAATGTTTATTATGTTCAACAATGTGCAATTAACTTTTAGACTTTTGCATGCTTATTTTTTTATATCCTTTTTGTTCTTAAAAACCCATGTATTTTTAGTGCGTTAATTTTTGCACAGCCAAAAAGTCCTGAAGACTTGGAAAGCGTTTCGTGACAAAGAAACCTTAGAATCTATTCATCGCATTTTTCGCTTATAAATTATATCTTATCTTAAAATCTGAGAATAAATTCAAAGGAACACTGTTTTCTGTTAGGTATTAATATTTCCGTAACGTTACAATTAAAAATGGATAAATGTAATCGACTTCCAAGCATTTTCCACCCTGTCCTTTTCTTTATAGCCAGGATTCGATTTATCATATACCGTGCACCGTGGGCGCAAGAAATAACCACTTATTGCAAACCGTGCAACAAGGTTTTTAACAGCGTAAAAAGTGTCTTAAAATTTCCAATCTTTTTTCGAGGTTTCGTCAACCAAAAATATATTTGACGTCATCCTGAAAAGAGCACTTATCTATGAAGTCGAGGGTACAACGTCGTGCGCATTCTTCATGACGTACAAGCAGAACGGGTTTGTGCATACACTAAACCGTGCACGCGTTAAAAGAAGGATTTTGTCACCGACGAGGAGACACAACCCCCAACCATTAGGCTTGGTCTACCAATCACCACTTCAACCAAACACGCCGGTATGTTACTTTACCATCTGGCTGACTTGATAATAATACCATCAAGAAAGTTTTTAAACACAAACAACATTATATTTGAGTCTGAAGGGAATACAAACCAGATCCCACACGTTCTTATGCTAACGTCTTACCGAGCTTTCTTTTCTTTTTGGGCCTTCGTATATCAATCATTCATATTCATTCCACATATTGATTTTGTCATTTGATTGGTTTTGTGAAATGGCATTCTTATCCAGTGCATTGTCCAAAATACTGGACGAGTGAGTTATATGATATGAAAATGTAACTGGCTGAGTGAGACTATTAATTTGACAAAATTCCTGTGAAGCTTTTTAATTCCGGTTAAATAGAACCCGAAAAGAAATTATACTGAGATTAAAATAAAAAATGTATTTCGGACCAATATCCAGAAAACTTCGTCAGTAAGCCGCCTTTTTCTCAATGTTTTTATTCCAAATGAAGTAACAAGAAGCAGGGGATGTATCGTCTGGGTAGGGTGAGGGGATACGCGGATCGATGGATACGCCTTTCTGAGAAAGAGTATTACAAATAAAATGCTGTCTGTGTGCTTCGACTGACTTCAAGGAACCCAGTGGGCACGCCTCCGTCCTTCATCCTTTCGTCCACCTCTGGTTCACGTACCATTGTGGACGTCCTTTGAACGTCCTCTCCAGTCCCTCTTGGACATCCTATTCGAGCGGGAGGATTAGATAGACTTCACTTTCGACGTCCCCAAGTCGTCCATGGGACGTCCTATCTGAACGGCTATGGGACGTCCCAGCGCCTACTGGGAATGCTATCGTTATATGAAAATTAAAACCGTTTTTTATTTATTGTTCTTTTTTAGTATTTTGCCATCTGGGATCACGGTCCTAGTAATCGTCAAACCGCGAGCAGATTTCCTGATTTGGCGTCACATTTGGGTAAGGTTGCGCTGAAAGCTTCTTGTAAAGTACAGTTAATTTTCGGTTAAAGCGTCCTCACTTGATTGATTGAAACGATTTTGATTATTAAAAACGAATCAAATTAGTATAAACAGATATGAGGATTCGATTTTTCTTTGTTTAAAAATTTGTTTTTGTCGTGGAAATCAACATTGGGTGTAAACGCAGTTTGAACGCGAATTTCTCAATTTTAGTCAATATTCTAGTGTTACAATTGAAACCTCTCGAAATGTTTTTTACTATGGCAACCGGCAAAAGACGATTTCACTTCGTTACTCTTACCGATAAGAGAGATGAACACACATCATGTGTAATCATTTTAGTTTGATTTTTTATCGTTTGCCAGTGCCTAAGTTCCACGTAGAAATTCCAGATTTCCAGATTTTTTGACTGTTGACCATGACAACACAATCTATTAGCTGCAATGACAGTCATATCAAATATATCCAATGTTTTATAAGGTTAAGGGTGGATTATTGATGAAAGTGAGAGACCATTAAGGAAAAGAAACTAATCAAGGTTTGTTAATAGCCAGCTACAAAGATATTGTTAGATAACACACGTAGCTAAATTTGGGCTTAAAATTACCACCAAAAGCGGGACAACTTTCTTACAAGGTGAATTCTATATTTCTATATTTATTATTAACGACAAAGTTTCACAAGTTTTGTTTTATTTAAGAACAATGGCAAATATTTTCTACTCGAAGTTTTTTGGTGAGGAAATACTGATAGATTGACGTAATTTCTTAATTTTATTTCAGGGATTGTGAACTTTACTTGTGGTGAATATAAAGAGGTTTGGCCTTCTGATAGAGAACGTAAGTTATCTGTCTTCCATTAAACTGCACCCACTCCTCTCTCACAGCGCATGTTGTTTAATTTGTACTGTGCATGCAGTAGGAGGTGGGTGCAGCAATGATGATCCAACTTGGATTGGAAAGTTAGCAATAGACAACATAAAAGCGACAACATCAAGATGGAAATCCATGACACTCCATGACACTCCTCTGTATTGTTCTTATTCAAAAATACATGCCTCATGAAAAAACGGCACCAGAACATACCTGCCTGTCTAAATCATATCTGAGCAATACGAAAACTAGCGCCCTTGAACGGATTCATTTTGATTTCATACCTTAAAGCGGACATCAGAGGTTTGTTTTTTATTGGGCGGAGACGCCTTAACCGAGGAAGGCGCTCATTAATTTTTTTCACGCTTATTGGAGGGAGGTGTTTAAAAGAGGAAATTTAGTAGAGGATTTACCGTATGCAGCTTTTTGGTCACTTTTATACCTGCCTTTGATGAAGATAACGACACAAGTATTTGTTTTTAGGTGAAGCACCTGTGATAAAGTATAGTCTGCAATCTACTAATCGACACAGTTATCAAAATCCGAACCAGTGTGGCCAAGCATACTCGACAATGTACAGAAGCATCAGCTGTCGTCCAGCGGATGGCCCCGCTAGAGGAATAGGTATTAATCTGTCAATTACAGTTCAGGTCCTTCACGCTTTTTTTTATAAGCAAAACAACACAACATTTTGGCTAAGGCTCGATGTTGCTTAAGTGGTTCTCTTCTAGTAAAAAAAAAAAAAGAAAAAAGAAAAAAAAGAAAGTAAAATGCACTTTTTTGTTTGTTGCCTCGTGTTGTTAATAAAATATTGTTTATATGGGTGTGTGCTATTATGGTTGTTGTGGCGTGTTATTTTGGTTTATTTTTTGTTTATTGTAGTTCCGCGAATCTTACCCAGCAATACGATGTGCAGATTGACCAAACAATGTCTTGCTAATTTGTAAAAAGAAATAATAGTTATTGTCAATAATAACTGATTGAACGAGAACAAGGTTTTTTTCTGTAAACAACGTTGTCTGTTTGTAGGGTATCCGGACAATTCCCCGACGGACAATTCCCCGACGGATAACTCCCCGACAGACAACTCCCCGACCGGACAATTCCCAACCGGACAATTCCCCGAACGGACAATTCCCCGAACGAGATTACAACCGTGTATTATTTTCGCAGACACTTTAACTTTTTTGCGTGGACCTATTGTCAGTACCGTTTATGTCATTTTTTATCTTCAATATGGATTCTTCCAATTGACAAAAAGGAGAACACTGGAATCTATTTTGCTATGGTGGAAAAATAATGGGGTAAAAAATGTAAACACGGAAAAATAATCATGGGCTAAACAACTTTGTTGGCTAAATTACAAACAGATGTTTCACGACGATGTCTCCTGATGTCACGCCTCATTGTTTCTAATGATGGTAGTTGTGCCATTACACCGTCAGGAGAAGCACCGATATTCCCAGCGATTATATTGTTTGTTCCGACACCAGGAACAAGCCTTGCTTCTCTTCTCATGGTGGACCTTGATTGAACCAGCACGGACTCTTTCGGGGTTCGCCGCATGTATGTGTTGACCGGTCATATTTAGAAAGTTTTCCCCTGCATCTAATGTGATTTTTGCTCTACACCCGTTGCCTGATCTTCTTTGTTCGCATTCCCAATACGTGTTACCATTTGCTAAAGTTTTATTTTTGTTATACACATATTCATTTCGACAAAGTTTTCTTTTTCCTCTTTCTGATGTAATAAACTCCATTCTCGCTGATGATCGTTGATGATATTTCTTTACTTCTTTTCGTTGTTGATGTTTCTTTAACCTTGTGTATTTGAAATGATTCGTGCAAAGAAATGTTGAAAAACAAATGTTGCAAAGAAATGTTGAAAAACAACTTTTCATGATTTGCAGCTGCCCACCTGTCACCTTTTCAATAGTTTGTTTTGAATATCAGCGGAAGTGTGACCGAAAGAAACTTCTAAGTTAGCGCAATTTTCGACTTAATTATAACCAATTATATAGAGATCACATGTGTGAATTAGCAACAATTAGCGATTTATCAAACGGAATACGTATATGTAGGTTTGTTATACACGCAAACGTAATCGCAAGTACATCCTATATTATTTAACGTCCTATATCCCAGCCGGCACATGACGTAAAAACGACGTCGCTACAACGTCATATCAACGTCATGACGTTGGCTCGACGTTGTTGTGACGTCAAAATAACGTCGTGTGCTGGCAGGGATTAGTTAACATATCCAAATTTCTGTCAATATCGGGTAATTATTCCTTTTAACTGTCTCTAATTGTCCGGTCGGGGAGTTGTCTGTCGGGGAGTTGTCCGTGGGGGGAATTGTCCGGTTGGGAATTGTCCGGTAATCGTTTGTAGGGGATTGCTTTTTCACAACAAATTATGAAAATGTTTCCCAGGAAATGACGACACGTTTCTTCTTGTCAAAATGCTCTCTAAAAATGTTCAGACTGGCTTCTAAATATTTTTGTTCGAAACATGTTTTGCAAGCTTTTATAATAATCCGTCTTTCCTTGAATCAACTGTTCTATTTGTACTTAAGTTTGGTTAATCCTCTTTCACTGGTAATGTCGGTAAATGACTGATATTCTATAATAGATATATCCTTATCTTTAAAATGGCCAAATGTTCAATACAAACATGGACGTCCATTGTTTTTTTCCCTTTGTTTTTGCCTCGCAGAGTAAGAGTACTATGAGAATTATCTCCCAGAAGATTGCTCCCGGCGATATATCCCCCTCTGCCCTCCCCATTACATCCTCTTTCCATCCCACCCTAAGGCAATTACACACAGATAATTGACCCATAAACTGATAGGGCCAACCTGGAAACCAGGGAATTATCAGGAATCATTCTTTAGTTTCTGATTTTGCTAGGAAACCCTGACTGGACACAGCTTCGTCAAGCGATTGCATCTAAAAATAAAACATTACGCAAAATGTATTTCTAATAATGAATGTACGGCATAAATTATGAAAAATATGGCATGTAACCAACAAGAAGTGAATTTAGAAGTTCGTTGCACTTGTCAATTATTCAATAATACATCAATTGAAGGAAAACAGGTAGATGAATCGAAGAGAAAGAAAGTTGTGAAAAAATGTTAAAAAATATTTAGAAAACGTACATTAGAAAACTATTTATCACAAAAAAACAGGAAGAAAAAACGTCAAGGAATAATTACATTTCAAATTTACAACTTGTTATCGCGCACGAATTCAAGATATTTTTTCCCGACTTTCTTGACGAAGAAGAAGAATCATGTCTGACAAAAAAATCATTTAAAGTCTAAACTTTTTCAACGATTAGATAGAGAAGCTGAAAGGACATGACAGTGGTTTTAGACGAATTTGATTTTCGTAAGAAGGATTTAACGTTACGAAGACATGAGCGGAAATTTGACCATTTTGAGGAAGATGTCGTCGAGGATAAGAAAAACAACTTTTCTTCGACGCTGCAGAAATGGTCGAGCAGCGACGAACATCGAACCAACGACGAGAAGAGTGTGAAACCACTTCTACCAAACTTTACATTTCAAGCTCAGCATTTAACTAATAGTTCGAGTCCACACATCATCCAAAACCCGAGTTTTGGATCAGACAATGCATTGAGGAGGGACGACGCCCTGAAAAATTACTTTAGGCAGAACGAACAAATTCATGAGTCGTTAGGCGGTGCACAGGCGAGAAGCCGAGCATCTGAAAAACCTGTACATGGAATTATACAACCAACGGAAGAAGTGTTAGAAGAATACAAAAGAAAATATGTCACTGTGTCAACGGACAACTTTGATTGGTTGAACAGGGGGGAGTCTGCGTACACAAAACATAACAGAAAAAATGAGGACTCAAGTAGAAATATACACGAAGCAATCTACGAGTCCGCTGACAATTTTACATGGCTTCGTAATGCTTCACAATCAGAACAATCAAACAAAAGATCCGTGATCTTTGAAAATAGTTTAACTGAACCCGCCCTTATAATGAACCAACAGCAAAACCAGTTCATAACAAGAGATAAAAAGCAAGAAGAACACCGCCCGTCATTTAATGAAACAGTAATTCACAGTTCACAGCTTGCGCACAAAGACCATCGCGGGCACAATGAGGATGATGATGGTTGGGTGCGAACAGATATGCCAGGTCCAAGCACGCAATCTCATGAACGTGTTTCCATGGAAACCTCCAGAAGTCCAAATGAAACTTACTCTGATGAAAATGGTATAATGTCTTTAGAAGAAGAAGAAGAAGAAGAAGAGGAAGAAGAAACGGGAGGAACAGCAGATGAAAGGAAAAAGAAGAAGAAGAAGTTGAAATTGAAATCCAGCTTCAAGCGAAAAAGTTCCAGAAAAGAGAAAGTTTCAACTCCAATTGGTGACGGAAATGACAGTTTATTGGTTACGCTTAACGGTTCCTCGCCAATCTTCAGCCCCAGTCTACCTCGACGCACGTCACAAACAAACTTGAACAATCTGAACTTTACAAAATTGTCGGCGAATGTTCGTCGGTCACGATCAAACGTAGAATTCGATGATGCTTCTGGGAGCAGGAGAGGTGTGAGAAGATCGCGTTCGTGGAGAACGAACAATACGGAAGCAGACTTCGACGAAAGTTATATAGCCATAAGCGGTTACAATGGCTTAAATGTAAACCAATCACATCGTTCTCGCTCTACCGTCTCGAGCGGTTCGTCGATCAACACCAGTGTTTATTCCAGCACGACTGATCGTTCAACTGATACGACAAAACAAACTGGCATACAGCATAAACACGACCGAAATAAATTTGCCACCACAGTTATGTTGGCTAAAGGCTGGAGTGGCAAGATCATTTCAACTAGTAAGAAAACAGAACAGATATACGACTATAACATGAAAATATCCCCTCCACGTGAGGCCACGACCGGTAGACATTTATCTGGTTTGATCATACGAAATAAAAAACCATTTAATAACGTGAAACCGACAGACGACCAAGATCGAGCAATGCAGATCTTATACAATCTGGATCGCAGTTTAGTAAGTGAGAGTGATTCTAAAAGAGCTCTGTTTAAAGAATCACTTGATTGGATGTTTGAATCACAGGCCACGAGCTCTTCTTACTATCGGGAATCGAAGTGTGAGAGAGCGGTCCTGCCTGATCTCTCGAAATGTGTGATGAACAAAGGCTGGGATGAAGGACAGAATATGCGCGTGAACTTTTATAAACACTTGCATAAAATCATCGCAGTCATCAACAAAATGCTTCAAGACATTCCACAAAAGTATTTCCCTTTCAAGATCAAACCGTTGTCTTTTCAAGGAGAATTCGAAAAGAAAGGGAAAAATGCAGTGGACCTGTATCTGGTAATAGAAAATATGGCGCCTTCAATTTCGTTGGTCAGCTATATTTTAAGAAAAGGACTCCTCGCATACGTCATTTTGAACAAAGAGGAAAATCTAGAGGAATTCCGGTTGTTTCATGCGCAGAACGCTGACAATGGTATTCGTATACTCTCTGCCAGTAACCTTATGCTCGTTTTCAGCTACATTGCAAACAGCAAACTTCGCTCCAGATACCAATTTACATCGAAGCGTAGACGAGCGAAAATACCCTTCGATGCCCAAATTACCTTTAAAAATGTTTCCAAAGGGGACGTGCAGATCAACATGTATTTTCCCGACGATGACGTCGCCTACGACGTCACATTACAACTTGCTTTACATGTTTCGGAATTCCCGAATGTTATCGACTCTGTTCCAGACCGTAAATGGCCGAAACTAGATGACAAGCGGGAGCTAATCCAAAATGGTGTCCATCTCATAGCTAAGCACAACATCAACCAGAGCCACTCGTGGAATGTTAATTTTTTGAAAACGAGAAAGGTTTTGCTTTCGCGGTGTGACAACGATAACGTGTCGACAACACTACTACTGACACTGCAGGTTGTAAATGATCGTGTGCTGTCCAACAGAGGCTGTTCCGGTTTGTTATTGCCAGTTCATTTTATAATGATTCTGTTTTGGTTGCAATCAAAAAATCAAAACAAACTCTCGTGGACTGTTGACAGTCTCGGTGAAAGATTTCTCGATTTAGTGATTATGCTGAAACGCTGCTTGAAGCAAAAGCAATGTCTGGACTTCTTTTTTCCAAGCACAAATTACTTCGATTCCCTTACCCGAGAACAATGTGAAAATTTATACCTGAATGCGGAGGATATTCTCAGTAACCCAATGGCCTGTTTAGTTGGTTTACATAACGAAAAGGTGACTTAATCTGTTGGTGAATGAGACATGAAAGTACGAGGTCGGTTGCTGAAAAGTGTCCTTCTATCCATTAACCAGAGAAACACTCACGCGAAGTTCCAGACATCTTTGTATCAGGTATGGTATTACTAACAGTGTCTTGAAATTGATGCAGAAAGACTTCGAATAAACTTTATATATTAAAATGGTCGCTTGTGAGACTTTCACCGAAACAAACCGATGTTGTCTTCCAATTTCCAATCAGACATAAATTGACTGCATTTCTTGCACATTCTTTTATTTTATTTTGTAATCACATGGCCTGATAAGTTATAGTCTACTGGTTAATTTCAGATTCTTGCCTGTCATCCTCTGTCACGTGTCTATGCTATATATGACAAATCATTCAAACATACATATATATATATATGTATATACAGACATATATTTGATGAAGTTTCAGGGATCTAGCCATGATGTACATTTTAAACATTTATTGTTTTTTTACATAAAGACAATTCCATATGAATTCATAATTTCTACATCTATTCTTCAGTACGTATTGCAAGATTGAAACGTATATTGTCCACTAACCAAGGGACGTTAGCGGCTTTTAATGACGTTTATGATTCAAACAGCATCAATTAGTTATTTTTCCACTTTGTAAAAGTTATCTCGCGGCTCGACGTGACCCTTATTTTTCCACATTGTAAAAATTTGAGAATAAATACTGACCAAAGTAAGCAAATTCAAGACCAGATTTCATGTCTTTTCAATAAACTGACCAAAATGAACATTTTAAGTGGCATTTTTGTGCGGACACGTATTAATGATGTGACTGCCACTTTTAACGTGGGGCCACACGTTAAACCGCCACTTATACGCCATTTTATGAAAAAAATACTTAGGAACCAAATCAGTCGCAGTAATAATTTCTTTTTGACACATTCTTAACCACCATGGCCTCTCGGACATTTCTTATCTTTAGCAATCAGTAGGAAGATTTGAGGAGTTGGTGCAAAATCTAAAAATGTGTCAAAAAGAAGTTTACTTAAGCGAATCTCTGAAACGGCAAATTTTAGTCATCCCCGCTTTCACTAGATTAAGATTAAGTTATCTGAGTGACCTGAGTCATCTGTTCGTGTGGCTCAGGCTGGTACTAACATTCGATTTGGTATCCTGTCTTAAGAAGGACGTTCGCCTATATCAGATCCAGTATCTTTACTAGCAGTACTAACAACACTATGTTCTGGAAAAAGGATGTATACCAAGTAACACTTTTCAATTTTCTAGACATTGCTAAAAGTCTGTTTATACTAATCTAGGATAATGAACTGTTAATGCATTATACATTATGTCAGTCTGTAGGTGAAATGTGGTTATGAACGCTACACTAATGTTTTTGTACTCTATATAAGGATAGTAAATGATAAGACGAAACTTGAAGATAAGAGACGATTTACTAATCAACTGCAGACACAGACAGTTAGTTAACTAAACCTCGTATTGGTCAATAACGCAAACCAGTGAGCACACATCCGTCCTTCAGAGGTCCCGTGGACATCCTCTCGTCCACGTACCATTGTGGACGTCCTCTAGACGTCCTCTGGCTAAAATGACGTCCTCTTCAAGTCCCCGTTGAACATCTTATTCGAGCGAACGGATTAGACTTCACTTTCGACGTCTCCGGGACGTCCTAACTGAACGTCCATGGGACGTCCCTGTACCCACTGACAAGATTTGGATTTTAGTGATGGTAGTTTGTCTGATCAAGTATTTGACAAAGAAAAGTCAAATATTTAATGTTAATTTTTAATATAAATATAAAATAAAATAAAATATAAAAAATGAAAATAAATAAAGAATAAAAATGTTTATTTACATAGAAGAAGAAATTTAATGTCTTTCAACTGTCGAATAACACTTGCAATTTTAATCTTCGGTTTACCAAAACAGCATTTGCAGCTGTTTTCTTCCATGGTTTCGATGAATCTCTCCTCTCTTTCTTTCAGATTACCTCTCAATACCACCTGCCGTTTCTTCAACTCTAACATTTCTCCATCTTGTCGTTCCTTTAACTTGTCAATCAAGTTCTCTCCTTGTTGTTTAATCTCCTCAAACTTTTTCTGATGGATAACGATCAATTTTTTGATAATTTTATCCTGATCAGCAGACGTGCACAGAATTTCTTCTTCGAAATTCTCCTTTAAGGAAATCCGGTCTGCTTTCAGTTCATCCACATCTTCTTCTAATTCTCTCATAACAAGCTGAAGCTCTTGATTTTCTTTCTCCAATTTTGCAATTTGAGTGTCTGATATTATTTTATCTTGCTCCATTGTTGCTTCTACCTCTTTTCGCTTCGTCTCCACCCGCAACAATTTATCTTCCAAAGCTTCGTTATGTTCTTTTGCTTGTGTTAATACATCCGTCAGTTAAAACATTTCAACTTGAGAAGCTTTTTCTGCACAGTCTTTAGCCAAAGATATCTGTGCAGATTTTAATGCATGATCAAAAAGAACTTTCACCGTTTCGTTATCTGCACTCTTAACCAGTTCTTGACGACTGATTTCAACTTCCTTCAATTCTCCATTCAGCTCTTCGATTTTAACAGACTGCTGAAGTAATTCTTGATCGTTTTCTGCTATCAACTGATCCTTTTCGGAGTTTTCTCCATTCAGGCAAGCAATTTTTCTTGTCAGTTCATCTATTTTGCTAGCTAACATTTCATGTTCATCCCGCTAGTTCTGTAGATCAAATCCCATCTCTGAAATTTTGACACCATTCTCTTCTGTGAGTTCATCAATTCTTTGCTGAAGAAGCCGCACTTTTTCTTCTGTCTTGCATAAGCGCCTGTTCTCCAACTGTTATCATTAAGTTGGAATTCTGTTCTTGAAGAAAACTGATTTTGTCTTGTTTGTCAACCTTGATGAAAGGAATAACAATAAATATTTCCCACATTTCTGTTTGAAACCCTGTCAACCTAATCAAGATGTTTTGTTTGCCTCATTTGTGTTATTCAATGTTTTATTGTCTCTATAACTTTGTAAGTTAGGCATAACAAATTTGTCTTGCCTCTAAAGAAATTGATAAAGATGCGTTCTGATCACAAAAATTAATCAAAAACATACTTGAAAACAATCGGTCAATTCATTGTCGTGCAGATTGAGATTTGGCGGAGTCGCCACATCAGATTTGGTCATGTAAGATGGATGGTGCTTGCGCCAAAACAGGCATCTATTCATTTGAATGTGTCTTTTATAAACTGTCCACATATTAATTATCTCTAAAAAAACACTCTCAATCAATTTGTATAAGGCCGATTTAATCTGGTCTATTACATCAAATTAATTGGCGCTTCATACTCACTACATATTGAAACCTAGTACCCAAATCCCGTACTGATTGTGTGAAGTATTGATTCTCCGTTTTTTTCGTATTTGCTTTGAAGTTGTTTTTAGAAACTTCCTGTGAAGGTAAAAGTTACCTTTTGTCCGAAGATCTCTATGTTTTGTTGAAAGTGCTGTATAAACAAAAAAATGGAACCTTAAGTGTCCTTGAAATTCTAGATTAGTTTAGGAGGATAAACGATCTTCCCCCTCCTCGTTTTGAATCGAATCGAATCCGTATTATTGCACTATTTGATAAATTGAGCTCATATAAATTTTTCTATTAAGTATCGAATGGAGAATTTGTGGTATTAAATTTAACAATTTTTATTAGATGAATAGCATGGCTGCATGTTTCTACCATAACATGCAGTGCTCTCTTAAAACATGTGCAAACAACTTTTAGTTTACACACAAGTTTGCAATGAACCTAATATAAAATTATTGGAAAATCATCTGTCAGCCTGTACAGCATGTGTGGTGTAAAGTCCTTTACAATTTTTGTGTATATAATCAAACATGTTTATAAATATCAGAACACACCAACAAATAAGGAAATCTCCTTTATCTTTAACTCAAAATATGCGGAGGAATTGTTGAGTGTAAGGCACCTGGAGGAAGACGCAATAACAATAATTTCCATAATACATGAAAGTTCCGAACAGCCTCTTTTAAACTTAATTTCAATTAGTTTGAAATAAATTCTCTTCTTTTGTCCCTTCTCAGTGTCTTTTTCCATCTTCTTTCCACTGTCACACTTGCACGAAAGGCCATTTTAAAAGTGTTCATAAACTAGCTTAAACTTACAGAGAACGTCGCAGAAATATAAATACGCACAAAATTGATGAAAACACATACTGGGAATGACGCAGCTGGAGATTATGGAGATAACTTATTTTAGGGAGAGCTGACAAACTGTCCGCAAAACAACCCAAAAAATCCCAAAAAACAAACAACGACGATTTTAATAATCAGCGTATTGAAGCCGCTGACTAATAACTAAGGCAATACGTATCCTATATTTGGGGTTCTCAGGTTAAATCGTCCCTCATATTTCACTGTTCTTATCGCTTCATATAAACACAGAAAAAACGATATCCAATGTGATGATGTTAATGTCGGACCGGCTTACAATTCTACCGGACATCTTTTATTATTAAATTAAATATTCAGACCTGAACAATATCATTGCCCACAAAGTTTAATCCACACAGAAATTAAAAATGCCTTGTATATGATATAGTATATATATTATGCACATGCATTGCACGAATTGAATCCATAACGTAAAAGGCAGTATAAAATGCCTGTCTGCATGATTGACAGTTTCTTTTGTTTTCTTAGGCTTAAATGACCGGCAGTTCACTTAATTACCCTTTTATTTTTATTCTAAAGAACACCAAAAATAGCCACCCTGGGACTGCGTACTACCAGCCATACAGAAGCCTAAAAACAAACAGAAAATGTTGCAAGAAATCGCTGAGCTGCAGTTTATCAGATCCACCAAAGTATATAGCTATTTGGAATAGAAATCAATTTTAAAAATTGGAGCTGGTGGTGTTGTGTTACTTTTGCTTTTCATATCCAGGACTCTCAAACATCTCCATCACCATTACAAAGTATACACAAAAAACTTAGTTTTATAATGTATTAAAAACTGTACTAAGAATACTTGCAAATTAGTCAAAGCATTTAATTAATTTTTTGAATAAGTTTGTGTCTCTGTCTTCTTCTTCTTTACACACTGACTGATAAATGAAAGATAAATAAATAAATAAATAAATAATCATTTATTCGCCTCATCCATTTATATACAATGGTTCTTCTCGCTATAATATCAATAAATACAAACAAATCAATAACGATAAACACTGTAGAAAGAGAAAAGAACAAGAAGAAGACGGAACATAAATTCTTGAAATAGTTAAAGAAACCGAGCTAAAGCACAGTCACTATAAAATTCCCGACAACATTTTCTATAATATTTCTCCAATAAGATCGACCTCTAAAAAGCGTTTCTAGTTCTGGCTTCTTCATTTTGCTTTTCGAGGAGGTTTTGAAACTACTTTGAATTCTAGAACTAGCCTCTCTTTTCATCTCTTTCAACCCTCTTTCAACCCTCGACATTAAATGTCCGAGCTGTTTGCGTGATCTTTAAACCGGGTGGGTTCAACCACGATATGCTATATGTTAAGTAAAAAATATCCTTGGGAAATACCAGTATCCAAATTAATGTTGCCATGGATACAAGCATCAGGAATGTTTTCTTTCGGTGTACGTGTGATTCGCCTTTTATACTGGGTAGTCTTTTGCTTTTGCAGAGATGCTTGTAGATAAATATGTTGGGTACAACCAAAACGACTACGTACACAGAATTCCTGAAGAGCATTAAAAATGTTTCAATGTGTAAATAGGTCCAATTAAATTCTGGATTACAACCAGTCGGATGTTCCCAACAATTTCGTAAAACTCAACTTTATAACATTTTTATATCGTTCTTAGTTTTGAGAAATTGCATTCCTTTTATTAAACATTTAAATACCCGAAAACATTTTCTATAATATTTCTCCAATAAGATCGACTTCAAAAAAGCGTTTCTAGTTCTGGCTTCTTCATTTTGCTTTTCGGAGAAGTTTTGAAACTACTTCGAATTCTAGAACTAGCCTCTCTTTTCATCTCTTTCACCCCTTGACAAAAATTCGTATGTAATCGTGCGTAGATAAACGGGTTAGAAACGCTATTACCAGCCTGGAGTACCTTCAGCAGTGAATTAAATGTCCGAACAGTTTGCGTGATCTTTAAACCGGGTGGGTTCAACCACGATATGCTATATGTTAAGTAAAAAATATCCTTGGGAAATACCAGTATCAAAAACAATGTTGCCATGGATACAAGCATCAGGAATGTTTTCTTTCGGTGTACGTATGATTCGCCTTTTATACTGGGTAGTCTTTTGCTTTTGCAGAGATGCTTGTAGATAAATATGTTGGATACAACCAAAACGACTATGTACACAGAATTCCTGAAGAGCATTAAAAATGTTTCAATGTGTAGATAGGTTCTATTAAAGTTTGGATTACAACCGGTTGGACGTTCCCAACAGTTTTGGATGCATTTATATAGACCTATATTGCACGTTGAGTTGATATCTAGTGTCGAGATAGAAACGTTTTGCTCCATTGCTTTCTTATAAACATTTTGAACAGAAATCGGTTGGCGAGCAACATGTGCGCAGGAAGCGGCAAAATAAAAACCGGCGGAAAATCGAACACAAGAACCGTTAGTGTTTGAGGAAATGTTTCGTGTTAATTCACATGAAACTTGTACATCACTCTGAAATGAAACTTCTGAATACACAGCGTATGGAACCTCCCACAAGATCGAAGAAAACACCAAAAGAATAACAGCATATGTTACTTGTCTCTTTGTATAATTCGGTTTAAACGGTTGACAAATAACTCGACACCTGTCCAACGTAATGATCAGAATCATTCCTAATGACACTGTGATTGTGATAGGTAACAACACTGGAAGAATCTTACACCCTACTTTTCCGAAATGCCATTGTTTGTATTGTGTAACATTCCAATAGATGTAAAAGGAAGGATTTACGATGCTGGAGATCAAGTCCATGCCTGCCAGTATGGTAATCAAGTACTCCATTGTGGAGAGGTTGCGCCTTTTGTTTCTGTACTTGAAAACATAAAGAACGAGACCGTTTCCAGCTACGCCGACGATGAATAAGATGACAAAGCTGATTGTTGACACATAATCTAAACTCTCGAATCGCCCCATCAAATCTTCTTGTTGACGTTTTTTTCTTAACCTTTCTCTTTTCCTATCTTGTAAAAACAACATCAACCTCACAAACAAAAAAACATTGAAAGAAAAACATTTTTTACTAAGTAAAATCCATGTAATTAAGGTTTCTTAACTTAATTAAGCATTAAATTAATGATTTACATAATATTCTTAAGAAACCTGGTTAAGTCTTTGTTTCTTTTAACTTTTTTTTTTCTTTTATTCTTTTATTCTTTGTATTAACATTGTTTTTAATTAGGTTGATTTGACCGAACCATGCTGAAATCCGCAGTTGATTTGCAGTATTATGAGTAATTGGCATTCCTCTATGGATAGTAAAACTAAATTCTTTGGCTTGCGATTAGACAAGTTCCAATGACGACAGGAAATTAATTACAATCTATGCGAACCGAAATAAGAAGCTTGTGAATCAACTGAAGATGGGAAGTATAATTAAAACCAAAATATTTTTCTTGTTTAAGATAATAAAAAATGATCGAATAATTTTTGTATTTGGAGTTCGATTTAACATTTTTGATGCAAATTACTTACCACACTACACATTATAAATACGACAGATATCAAGAGAAATACATTCAAACTTCTCTTTTTTCAACTTAAAGTATTGAAAGTGAGATTATTCCCTAGGCAAATAATTATTAGTCTGCGGCTTTAGCAGTAGACTCTTAATTTCTGTTCGAAGGTCGTTTTAGTTTTATCTCTGTAATTTTTTAATTTTTATCTCCGTAATTTATTTGAGCGCTGTGTTTATCTCTTGTTATTCAGTTTCCGCGCATATGCATAGAAAACTATGATATATCATATGACAAATAAGAATTTGAACCAAATTTTGGGTCACTTCTTCTTTTGATCGAAAAAGGGGCAATTTGGCAAAACTTAGACAAATTTCGAAAATGCTTTAATTTTCATAAAAATTTGCATATAAAACAATTCAATGGTGCTGATTTCGAATTTGGGAATCATTTTTCGTATTACGGCCAACAAGTTCTTTTATCGTGCTTTGTTACTAAGAATTATTAATAAATGTCGGGGGATGTCGGTGGAAAAATTAAGTTTTAGTCACTTTCCCCCGATTTATTTCCCCGATAAGGTAAATGAATGTTTTGTACGATTAGCCCGCTTTCATTCCGCGCGGACAATTCCGCTTACTGTAAGGGCATACAGTTTCGCGAAGAAAAAATATCGCACAAATATCGCATTTAGGCACAAACTTTCGCGAAGGACGCTTTTTTATACATATTTTGCGAAAAACCTTCACAGACCGACGATTGATGTGCCACCTCCCACTTCCCTTATTCAGGAGGGGTTTTCCCATCCCATCCCATCAAAATCCATCCCCAAAGTGCGATTAGCAGGCAGACTAAAATATTTCCAGAAAAATTGGGAGGAACTAACAAAAAATTCAAACATAATGAATATAGTGAAAGGCTTCCAAATCACAGTCACAGCCAAAACAACAGGGGAGTTCCCAACCAAATTTGCGCAACGAGAAAGGAAAAGGAGAAAAACATGTTGAAGAAAGGTGCAATAGGCACAACCAGTTATAGATCAGTTCTCGAGTTCAATTTTTCTGGTGGGGAAGAAAGATGGGGGAAATCGGCCAGTGATAAACATAAAACGTTTCAATCTGCACATCGCATACGTGCATTTCACAATGGAAGGGCTATTTCCTCTGTCAGAGGCATCAATAAAGTACCCTATAGTACGTATAATTTCTTTGGGAGGGCAGTTTATACGAATTCCTTTGTTTGTGTTTCGAGCTCAGCCCAGTCAAAATAAGGTTAAGGATAAAAATCTACAAATATGGTATACAAATGCAGACGTATTATCGCAGGAAAAATTATGCGAACTAAAAAACTATGAAGTTCAGTCTTCAGTAAATAAACCGGACATATATGTCCCATTAGATGTTCTATAAATCTTGTTCTAGATTTCTTAGCAGGTTTGTTTGAAAAAGGTCTGCAACATAGTACTATTGGGACGTACAGGTCTGTGATTTCAGCTTACCATGACCTTATTAGTTGTGGTGAAAGGAGGGGATTTCAGCATTAATGAGAGGTAGCTTAAAGACCTCCACAGCCCAAATGCATGTGGTATCGAACAAGCACTAAACTACATAAGGGATTTATAGATGCCTTACTGTCGGATAAATTGTTAACACTCAAATTTACCATGTTGATGGCCCTTACAACGGCATCACAAGCATCAGAAACCACTGGCTGAGAGTTGAGTTATCTTGTAAAACATGTACATTTCTAGTTATCTCATTTTTCTAAGCATTCTAAGGTGACAAGACCAGGGAAAACTATGCCTCCACTGAGGTTGTACAAATTTCAAAGTGAACCAAAGCTTTGTGTGTGCCCATGGACGTATAACAAAAGAAGTTCCGTCAAAATTCGCTGTAAACGCCCATTCGACATTTTGAAAAAGGTTGAGTAGCAGTTTTAAAGAACTAATGAAAGTCGCAGATTCACTATGCAATTCACATTTCTTCTAATTTCTTTGATTTTCCACAATGTGTGAAGCATAAACATTCGTATAAACCCGCCCATGTTAACCAAAATCCAGTGAAATGCGAGGCGAGGTTTATATCAAAGAAATGCCGGCATTATAGATTTTAACAATAGTATTCAAAGGCTTTAGAAGTTAGTTGTAAGTCCTTCTCTTCATGGTTCATGATTAAAACCTTACAAGTTTCTGTTTCGTTGAGCGAGGTTAGGGCAAGGGTTGTGGCTCATTCTTTTAAGTCTTTTTAGAACTTTTCACAGGTGTATTATTCTATCTATCTATATTGTTCAAAGATTGTACTTGAACACTTCATGATTCCAGTATGGCTAATTTGCTTTTATCAACTAATCGAGGTAAATGAATATGTTCCATTTATTTTATAGCAGACTCAATGAAAGTACACAATAATTACCTATCAAATTATTTGGGTGCAAGTGGGTGGAGTTCTATGAGGTGCGGTGTGGTGCGGGAAATGTGTACATATCATACAAGTGCGTTCTATATGAATAACACGCAGTGCAACTCCCAATGGAGGCACCTATTGTACACAGCGGCATAAACAGCAGGACCCAAACTAGTTGACAACTTGGTAAATCCATAATGGTGTTCATTGTAATCGTTGTACTGGCGTTTAAGTAGTACAGGATCAAACACAGTTCAAAGCGAGTAGGGTGTTGTTGTAATTCTATGATGTTAACAGAATTCTACTAGTATACCGTGTAAAAATTTTTTACATCTTTCTCAATAAAATGTTTTTACATGCTATGCTAATCGTTTTATAATAACTCTATGTAATACAAAAACGCAGTCCAAAACGCTGCTTAAAATCTTTCATCGATTCATAAATATTTTACCCGCCATACTAAGCATTTGATAATCTTTTCTAAAATAAATTCTAACCAATTCTTAATTCTTTCCACTTTCTAACTTAGTCAACCAAAAATACTTTCAGACTTTGTGGTGAACAGATTTATAATTATCAATACTAAATCTCAGATAAAAATATTCACATTGTGAAATACCTGAATAATGTTTCTTTCTTCAAAACTGAGTTTTCTTTCTCTATAAATTCCAGGAACAGAGAGATCGCCAATTAGAAAAACGCCATCGGTAATTAATTTTACTCACTGCCAAAACCAACAGATTAATCAAATCTCTAATCTTTTATTACTTCTTGACTTTCTTCTTTCTATCATTGTACTAAAAAATACCATGCTCAACACTAAATTTTCTTTCTTTTATTTGGAAATCTAAGAAAACAAACCGAAACTGGATAAAATGCCGTTTGATACGTCTTAACCTTCAACATTACATATAAGTCGTAGATATGTAAAACTATTCTTCGTAAAAAAAATTGTTTTTCTATGCATGTTTCTTATTAATACTTCGGTTTAAAAAATGTAAACAAACGCTTCTTTTTTCTTCAAACGACTATTTTTCATTCGTTGTCAATAGCTGCTACGTTCGATTGTAATTCGAAGTCTCCGCCTGAGATGCTATATCATATCTTCCCTAACGTATTTTATATCATAAAACAATTATAAGCACTAAGCCGGAGTGCCTTATTCTAATACGGAAAAAACATAAACAAATATCCAGTGACGAACTTCCCGGGTAAAAACATTTTACCTGTTCACTTTCCCCATGAGTTACCACCATCCCGTGCTCTTCCTCTTTCAATATATAGTATATGACGAAAAATAAAATCACACAATCCAAAAGAATAGGTACCACTGAGTTGTAGAGCTCGAAAAGCTGATCAAGAAAATGTATGGGATCGTCCGTGTACGATGTACCGTTACGGAGATATCGTCGATCAAAAATTGTGATGACGTCACACCTGTCCCCAAAAAGTTTTAGACCCAAATTTTTTCGACACCCCATCGCCAATATCGCACGCCCAAAGTGACGTCAGTTATTCCCATTGGTTTTCGAGATATTTGACCCTAAAAATCGCGTTCCATTTAGGGTGCAATGCAATGTGCCCACTGACGTCGCGGTATTCCTATATTACTAATATCGCCTTGGATTTACCAAGTTGTCAACTAGTCAATTCTATGATGTTAACAGAATTCTATGTTTATAAATAAAAGCCCCAAACTTGAAATTCAGAGAGGTTCAAATAGTTGTGGCTATTAAGAAGTATTCGTACATATCTTCCCCTAACATTATTATCGCATTCGAAATCACCAATTTTATCAGCTGTAAGAATTCGATAAAACCACTTGCATAGTTGTTTGTTCGTTTGGAAATCTTCGGAATCAGCCACCTGAAGACTTACATCGGTAAGTCTATTTGATACGAAAGCGCTTTCAACTCTGTTCCATATCTTTATTCTCTTGACCCACGCTCTTTGCTCCAAGTCAACACGTAACCAGTTTCCACTTGCTAGATTAGTGTGTGAACCTTTACCTTGTGCAAATATTTGGTTGGTGTTACCATCTACTGCATACTGGGAATGCAAGCTACCATACGTGCTTGTTTGGGCTGTCGGCTTTCCTTCTGATAAGAGATAGGCAGGTACTACATGACAAAAGAAAAAACACGACCCATTACTCACAGGCGACCGTACCGGGGATGTTGGGCGTCTCGAGGATATTGGGCGTGGCAGATCTCCCTTTTTGTATGAAATATCCTACATTTACCTTCCAGAAAAATGTGTAAAGCTGTATTCCAGATCTTTTTAAATTTGTTTAGATGCAGAAATTTGGTATTTCAGTAACGCATCCTTTCTACACAACAGTCACTGCCAGACTGAATTTAAACTAGATGTCCTTACAGGCAAAAGGATTTCTGCAACATTTGCTGATCATGTGAGAAGAGCAAAAAGAGCAGCTAATTAACAAAATGAAATAACAACTTCAAACCAGCTTTTATTTAGCAAAAAGACTTTAAAAACAAAGTCGGTTTTACAATAGATAAACAGTTTGAAAGGGATTGAATACTCCAAATGAAATGTATACACTTAAACAATACATAAAAACAGATTTTATAAGTATTTTCTTTGAATTGACAGATAAAACAAGATTTTCCTCTTTTTTCGAAAAATCTGTTTCAATTTTTTTTATAGAAATCATCCCGATTTATATGAGAAAAACAACAATAACAACTGAAGGGATCAACTGAAATCGCCCCGGACAAAAATTCTTCATTATAAACACAGCAGTAATTTTTAGGGAAAGTGAAGCCGGATCTCATATTTTGTCCCATCCCAGCAATCATCCCCGCAATTAAGTGACTAAGTGCGTCTCACACCGTTTTGTCCAATAAGATATTCCACAAAAATAAATCCGTGCAAAATACGAGAAACTCTGAATCACTGCTGAAGTGATGTTACCGGCACATAACATCAAAGCTAGTGGTTCAATTTTGCATGGACTTGATTTCGTGAACTACTAGTAACCTATATACACTAACAGACTAATGAGTTGCAGTATAATATAACTGAAATCAATAATTACTTTTGTGTTCAATCCTGTCAAAAACAAAGAAAGTAAACTCTGCAACCTAAACATTTTGGTCTTAAAATACCTGTTTTATTAATGAAAACATTTTAACATTTGACCACCCTTCAGAAAAAAGCCAATTTATTATGAAGATTAATTATCAAGAACGCTAATGACACTGCTCCCTTCTCAATCGATTTGTCATGGTCCGTGTTTGTTTATTTTGAATAGTTACCTGAATCATAATGCATCCATCCGTCTATAGAAGCATAATCCGAGGTTATTGTATTGGATCTATCGATGTCTAACAGGTCGCACCACATAGGTGACGCTCCAGCATTGAAATTAATTGAGTTGCAACTTTCATGTCTCAAACAGTATCGTAGACAGTCAATTTTTGAAGTGACTTCATATCTAACAAGATATGGATGAGCCAAATATTTGTTCTTGCCAACAAGAAGGAACGTGGAATATCAGGCATTTCCATTACGAAATATCTCTGCATTTGCAGCATATATCGTAACTGCTAATAACATGTGTTCCATCCGAATATACATAACTTCTTACACATTTATTTGACCTTTCAAAAATGTTGTTTAGCTAAAATAGAAGAAACAATCATTGAAGAAGAATTTTATTATGCAGAATATGGAATTATTGAATGCTATAAAATACTTATGATTTAGTAACCATGTGATGTTCTTCATATCAATTTGGCACCATGATATCGCAATGGAAACTTAGATTTGAATGTGGTTATCATTGAATAGTTTACATTGAATTGTTACTTCTGAGATAAAACACCACCGAAAAAAAAGATACAAGAACTATATGTTCCCTATGACAATATATAATGTTTGGGTTACGATTTCTAATATTTTCGGTACCGGTAAAAGTAAATTAGCACACATCGTTCAGATCCTCGTAACTAGAAGCTTGAGCAAATTATTTTCTAGCCTTTCTTACTCAAAAATGACTGTTGATTTGCAAGTTTCTTTTTCACTTCAGCGAGACACCATGTTTTATTGAATCTTTTCAAAGTAACAAGAGCATTAGGGACACATATATGTTTAATGATGCCAGGGTGCATCAGCATAATGTATGATGGTAAATATTGCTGTTTACCATCATACAAAGCTTTCCAACATCTGCTTTTCAATTCCTTGTGGTTCCTTTTAGAACACGATCAGTGTTCAAACGAGACAGCCTGAGCACCCATTTTGCCACCGGGGTTCTGAAAGTTTTCATACAGGGGTAATTGAACAGCATTTAAAGAGGAAAGGAAAGAAAAGAATAATCATTGTTTGCTCTATATCTCGTAACCAGATGACTTTGTACATGTTTTATTCAGTTCATCGAGTTTTGTCTTAATTTTCTTGTTTATAGTTAGCTATCTCTGTACAACGTATACTTATATTCGTCGCGAGCAGGACCTAGAAATGCGACCTATACTACTGAAATATAGTTTGAAGGCCTTTCTCGAATCTTTTAGTATTCCCTTTTGTCCTTTTTGAAGTGTTGCGAATAATTAAACTAGCAAGTGGCTTTCGCTATGAATGCCCCCCGCAATAGAGTAGAGACAGGCTATAGATCAGGCAAGATTTCAACTTCACTTCACATGTGTAGCTACAGTGGATGCCAAATGGATAAGTAGTTTTTAAATGGGTTTAAGTTTCTGCAGTTTGTGACGTGAATCCATTTCGGTGTACGTTAATGGAGAAGAGTGTTTCCAATAATTTTTACTACCAAAAATTTATTTTGACTTTCTGTAGGAATTGTTACAACAACAAAAACACCACTACCAACAACAACAACAACAACAATAACAACAACAACAACAATAACAACAACAACAACAACAACAACAACAACAACAGGTCGAGTCTTTTAATGGTTTAACTTTCATTGTTCGGTGGAGCAGTTGATGTACAGTTGATGTGATTTATTGCAGAACCAGGTTCTCCGTCCACTGATTAATAACATCTTGAAGTAAAAAGTATTAACAAATATTTTGAATCATAACAAATACGAAAATTTAAGCTGAAAACATGCCTCAGCACACACCCCGTACCAACTGCAGGCTGATTTTTCAAACGTATCTGGAGTTTATCAGATGCATCAAATTCAGGTGACTTGAAATATGCAATAACATCTGCCAACATATCATCTTCATCAACTTTAACTTTATTGACCAAATATGTTACATATCTT
This sequence comes from Turritopsis rubra, assembly GCA_039566895.2. Classification (NCBI taxonomy): domain Eukaryota; kingdom Metazoa; phylum Cnidaria; class Hydrozoa; order Anthoathecata; family Oceaniidae; genus Turritopsis; species Turritopsis rubra. The sequence continues at coordinate 10,749,135 of CM077628.1, forward strand.
TTTAAGTATGCCAATGCCTTTAAAATATATTTTGAAATTTAGGGGCAACATAACTTGAGTTTTCTAACAGATCATATACCAAAAATCTGAGTTCAGTGACTTCTGTAGACTTCTGCCCCAAATCATCACTTACCATAGCAATATTGGCTAATGGCAATTCCTCTTCATCGTCATTTTCAATGATAGTTGGATTTAATTCATTGTCCCCAGTTATACCCAAGTGTGATGAATAACACCTATAATCATTAACTTAAAAATACTACTACAGATCTAAGTAAAATTCAAAATGATGCTATACAAATAGGCATATATTACACCTACATGGTTATACAACAGTAAAGCTTGCCTTGACCCCAAACCCTTTTCAATGTTTCAAAGTTCCATTCAAAATTACTTGCAGTATCTGGAATTGAAATTTTAATGCGTTCTCTTTTAACAAAAACAAAATCATCATTTCACGACTGAGTAATTTTATTCCTAAAAGTTTCAGCAATTATTTAGCGGATTTCATCTTTACTTTGACCAGTGTTCAGCACAACATAGGCCTTTCCAATTACCATATTTTCATCAATTCAGTTATCATAATTTTCTTCAATTGACTTGTCTAATAGGCATACGTAAATGGCTTGAGGAGGTTAAGGTGGGTTTTCTTGGCAGCTTGATATCGCCGTGGGTGGTTTTGGCATGTGGGCCCTTTGTTTTTTTGTTTACATCATTTTTATAGAGGGAAAATACACAAATCTATCTTACTTGTTGCTGAAGACAGGCCCCGTGATAAAGATCTCGATGATGATCTTATTAAATTTTGAGCCCTACGAAACAGAGTTTCCCAGGGCTGTTACTTAAACTATTAAATTTTTTTTCAACCAATGAAGAGACCATATCACGTAGAGATGAATCGGCATTCGCGATCTTTTAAAAAAAATAATAATTTCAGTGCACACGGATGGTCTTCTTCTATATCTATATAAACTACAGACCAGATTCAGTCACTGGGTGAGAAGGAGAGTGATACTTTATATTTTTTCAAGTGGTGCATCAATTTCAAACAGTGAACAAGAAACGCAGCAGATGTAAAACGAAAAAGAGAAAACAAGAAGAAAACATGGCGGATAAAGCAAAACTAACTTTAGAGCTTGAGGAAATTTTGGCTGGAGAGGTTAAGCGCTAGCCTTGTATCTACGACAAGGCAGACAGGGGACACAAGGAGAAGGATTGTGTGAAGAATGCTTGGGAATCTCTTTTTTTCCTTATTTTGGAAATGTAGAATTTATTTCTTAAAACATTCTTCGTAATTCATCTTTGTTTCTTTTGTATGATAACACAGTGAGAACGTGTGTAAATCATTTTGATGTACCTTAGCTCATTAAAAAATCGGCTCTGTATATCATGCGTGTGCATAGTTAGCCCATCGTTAGCTCATAGTGAGAACCAAGCTTTACAGTAAGTTTAAGCCGGTGATACACGAGTCAATTAATTGCTTTCGACTTGTGTTGAACACATAGTGCGTATACAAAAGTTGCTTTTTTATTCGGTGATACACTTGAGCATTTTTTTCTTTCTGCACAATGTCTTCAGATTGCGAAGACGAAATAGCAGCTGCAGCAATTATTATTTTAGCGTCTCGTAAAAAAAAAAAGAAAAAAAAAATCTGGACGAAACCATGGCTCACAAAACGAAAATGATTTGGTGTATACGATACGCTATTACGAGGTCTCGAAAGTGAAGCAGATTTTTTAAATTTTTTGAGAATGAGGCCCACAGATTTTGATGGTCTTCTGGACCTGGTAAAAGACGGGCTTACAAAGCAAGACACTGTCATGCCCGAGGCTATTCCTCCCTATATGAAGCTTGCAAACAACGTTGAGGTACCTATGCCAGAAGTTTGTGATTTACTTTATGAAAGATCAGATACAGGTAAGACATTTTTCTATAATGAACAACTAAGCTCGCTGAAAAACAGTCTTTCTTCATTGGAGTTTCTACAGGGGGGCGGTGAAAGATTGTGGCAAAAGCTGCTGTCTTGTTGTTGTTGTTGTTGTTGTTGTTGTTGTTGTTGACGGTAAAACGATTGGATTGATACTGATTTTGAAATTGGGTGTTTTGACCAACGCCAATTTGTTCCATCATTATGAGTTGTTGTATTTTAAACTTAATAACTTGACAAGATTTTTCATTTGAAATATTTCGAAGTTCACTTGCAATATATTTCCCAAACTTTTCCTCTGTGTCCTCCTCTTTTTTCTGCATTTTGCTTTTCGAATCCAGAAAAGAGATTGCAGAGGTCACCAATTCTTCATTCTGACTTCTTCGTTTTGTCGACCTATTTTCTTGTTCTTCAATTTCCTCGTTAAGCAATCCTTCTTCCTGTTCGATTTAAAAATCCTCTACGACATCAACAGGTTCTTGTTCCGATGAATTGTTTTCCTATTCAGAAAATATTAAATTAATACTTTACATATTTTTGTTTTTTAGACTCCAAGAACTGAAGAAGAGTGGATAAAAGTTGCTGAGCGTTACGAGGAAAAATAGAATTTTATCCCAATTATCTAGGTGTTATGGATGGAAAGCACGTTGTTTTGAAATGTCCGACAAACTCTGGCTCCTTTTATTTCAACTATAAAGGGACCTTTAGTATAGTTCTTTTGGCTCTGGTGGACGCAGACTATCGATTTCTTTATGTTGATGTTGGCTGTAATGGGAGAATCAGCGATGGAGGAGTATTCAAAAATTCTCTTTGCACGAAGCGTTAGAAAATAAAAGCCTTAATATACCACCTCCTAGAATTATGGGTGATAATACGGAACTGCCGTATGTTATTGTTGCAGACGATGCTTTTCCTCTAACCGTCAATATCATGAAGCCATATCCGTTTCGTAACTTATCAAAAGATAAGAGGGTCCATAATTATCGTCTCAGTCGAGCTCGAAGAACGTCAGAAAATGCATTTGGAATCTTAAGTAGAAGATTCCAGATATTTTTATCTCCGATACAAGTCAGTCCTGAGCGTGCAGAAGAAATAATTATGTTAGCATGTGCCTTGCATAATTTACTACAGTCACTATCAACGGAAATAAGTTCATTTGCGGAACTGGAGCAAACTCAGAGGCGAGCCGTTGGAACCTGGTCTTCATTGAAATCACAGCCGAGTAATTGCACGAAAGATCCAAAAAAATTACAGAGAAGCATTCTGTGATTACTTTAACAACTATGGGGCTGTTTCTTGGCAAGATGACTTTATTTAACCGTATAAAACAAACTTAAGGACATTTTTGTTTTCTTACCATTAAATTCGATGTCGTCATTCGTGGTTGCATAGTGTCTCTGAGAAATTGTAGGGCTTTAAAGTGTGGCCATTTTTACTCATATTTTTCGTTTGTTCCGGAACCACTTTTGTTTTGAGCCCGTTCTTTTGCCATTTCTCCACCAAAGTAGGTCCGAAGGTTCTTTATTTTGCTTTTGGCTTTAAAAGCTTATTTATATCACACATGTGTTTCATGTTGTAGCATACATATGATATATCACACATGTGTTTCATGTTGTAGCATACATATGATATGTGATATGATACACATGTGTTTCATGTTGTAGCATACATATGATATATAACAAAAAGATACAACAACTAAATCAGTTACCTAAAATTTCAAATTTTGTCCCCAGTTTGTTTATTGCTTTTGTTTTTTCAACTCTATTTTTATATATTTCAACCCGAACATTCCAAAGACTTTCTTCTTTATACCACTCATTTATGAAAGCTTCAGAAAAATCTTGCTTGCTCGTCATCATGTTTACTTTTCTTCCCTTCACACTCAGTTAAAAACTTTGCTATTTTTCGTATTTTTTTATCGTTCGCATTTGCTGTACAAAAATGAAGCATTTTGATTGACTAAAAAGGAGGGAATAGTTGCCGAATTTCCAACACGTTGGAAACGTTTTTTGTCGAAAGCAGGTATCAACTTGCGATTTTGATATGATACACGAGGCGATTAGTTGCTTTCTACAAGTCGAAAGCAATTAATCGACTCCTGTATCACCGGCTTTAAATTCGTTTTGTTGCAATTCGCTTTAAATCGTTTCGTAAACGTATACGTATATCCTTTGTTATTTCCCACGTAGCAGGACGTAGCAGGACATAGCAGGACGTAGCAGGACGTAACAGGACGTAACAGGACGAAAAATTCTCACGATCCTATCGATCAATTAAGCTTAAATGTGACGTCACTCCGGTCTATACTCACCGGTACAGCCCGCTGAAGTGTCATGGCAACAATATTGTTACAAAATACGAGGCATGAATGTAAACAAACACAGAGAAATAGATAGAAAATAGATAGAAAATAGACTGTGAAGACAAAATAATAAGTGAAACAGTTAAGGGAACTCATTGCATTGAATTTTTGGTCAGCGCCGCGAGGCAGCTGATCTTTCATTTCCCCGTGTCTGTCAGTCAGTCAGTGTGTAATGTCGCAGTTAATTCCGCCCTTTCACAACACTCTCCCGAGTATCGGAATCCGTTATTGCCCGTTCCTTCAACGCCTACTCATCAATTCGATCTCTAATTGGTTTGCTAAGAAAACAGGTTATAAAAATGGCGTAAAGTTCTGGGTTTGTTGAAAACGATTCTCGAACGTGGGTGAGAAGACAGAAACTTTACTTCAAAAGGGTAAGTATTCTTAGTGTATTAATACAGTTTTTAATACATTACAGAACTGAGTTTTGTGTGTATACTTTATAATGATAATGTGGATAGGTGTTTGAGAGTGAAAGTGTAGCGCAGCTTCTTTACCACCAGCTCCAATTTTTAAAACTTCATTTTTATTCCAAATAATAGCTCAACAATTTTCTGGCTGTAGTTTCTGTTTGCTTTTAGGCTTCTGCATGACAGGCAGATTTTTGTAGCTGACAGCACAGCCACAAAACATTCCAGTGTGACACGAATGTCACACAAAAATGAGAAAAAAGTGTTTACAAATTTCTTTTGTATACGAAGCGAAGTAATTTCGAAGAATCAAACTCAAACGCGGGTAATAAGCCCTATACTAACTGTTTATTTCGTGCATTACCTTCGAATATTGACTTCTGTCACGTTAATGACAGTTGCACTCGTAACCTTGGGATTTACTATGACGTCAATATTCTCCGGTAATGCCCTCATAACCAGTTAGTATAGGGTTAATATAGACTTTTCGAACCCATTCAAATGTTATATTCTGTTATCTTTGGTATATACTTCTTGGCTTAAATATTTTTAGACCGTCATAAAAAATATTACTATTTCGGCTTGGGTTCCCACCAGGTGATATATTTTTTGGCGATTAACATTGAGTTTTATTTCACCCAATGAATTTTTGGAATCCCCTTGAAAAACATTGTCGTCGGGCCATTCCCACCAAAAAAAAGTTAACTTGGAAACTTGAAAAAAATATATCTTTCATAAAAAGGAACGATAGCATGTATCCCGCGCATCCCATGAGGCTATGAATAGAATCTTTCTCTTCCTCCATTCCATTCCATTCATTTCAAATTATCGCCAAGATTTGGTGATTGGAAATTGTCGATGATTCTCTTTCGCTTCCAAAATTGGCGATATTTTACTATCGCCTGAAACAGGCAACGATGTTCTATCGCCTAAACATTCACACCAAAATCTCGCTATCCCCATTTCGGCGACAAATTCTAATTTATCGCTAATTAATAGCTAACTTTTAAAACGTAGTGAAGTATCGAAATAAGACATGGTTGAGACTCGAACACGGGCCTCAGTCGCTCTCTGAGGTACTATTCACTACGCCATTGCTGCACGTAAAGTATAGAACAGTATGTTAATAAAAGATTTCTTTTCAATAGAATGAAAACACTGAATATTTTTCTGAAAATAACAAAGTGATCAAAAACAAAAATTTATCTAAGTACATGGATTTTATAATGACCTGTTCAAATAAAAGAAATATCAAACAGAACAAAAGGAGGTTTAAATTCCCGTGCCGGGACAAAAATATACGAAAAAAAAAACCCCCGTCTATTTTAATACTCTTCGTGCTAAAGGCGTGACTCATCCGCATGAATTTGAAAAGTTTGCTTAAATTTTTGTTAATTCAGCAAAAATCGCCACATTCTGTTGATCTAAAAACAAAAATACCTTAGGAGTGGACGAAGAATGTGAAATTATTTTCGCCAGTGACCACAAAAATTTCTGTTCTTAAACTCTTCACATGCGCAATAGTGAATTCCTTTATTCGCACGACCCATTCGCGAGAACTGTAAATCCGCCTTATCGAGGAAGAAGCAACGAGATGTAGTTAAGCCGCTGAGGAATAATTCGAGAAATGATATAAATTAAATTTATTAGCAATCCATTTATATAGTAACAAAAAGACAGTCACATTGCGCTGTCATAATATAATATATGACAATGAACCATCCTTGTGCATCGAAAGCAAAGTCAATAATTCAAAATTACAACATGTGTTCTTAGCTAAGCGAAACCTTCCGTAAAACTTCTTTGTTGCGTACCCGAAATTTGCGTTGTCGACCAAAGTCCACAGAAGTTGCAGCAGAAGTTGCAGCAGCAGTTGAGTGATCTGAAGTTACTGATATCGCTGGTGACTGACTGTATGATGAATTTGTATAGAAAAAGGAAAAGCTTTGTGAACAGGCATTTGAACAAAAGGCTTCATACGTTTTCTCAAGAATACTTGAGGGACATTAATGAGTAATTTTCATCACTTTCTTACCTCTTTTTTATGGTTACTATTGGGCTTCGTTCTGATCGTGGTTTTGCCAGAGTTTTCTTGAGTGTCTCACGTCTTTTACTATTATGCAAGTCGGCACGAAACCATGAGTTGAAAAGATTGGAACGCGAGCAGGATTCTGTTTTTGAAACAAAAACGTACTTCATGTCGTTATAAAAATATTGTTGAATTTTTTGACAGTTCCATTGTTTAATATGCATAACATCTTCGCCTCCATTCAGTTCAAATGCATTCTGAAACGATTTCAAATACTCCTCATCCATCTTGGCACAGTTTAATATATGCCTCATCGTTCAACTCGACGAGTTACAAAGGAAAATTTTAAAACTGGGAACGACAATTTTTTCATAAAACCTAACAGTTCCTTATTTCCTCTGTTCACCACATCAAAGGATAAACTTAAGAGAAACGTTTCCGTTTTTTTTATGTTCTATATTTTCATTTTGTTTTATTTTTACTCTTCCTATCGCAACAGACGTCAATTTTATCAACACGTGTCAGATCTTTGATAATGGTAGGTAAATTTCTCATTTTTAATAATTTAAGTCTGATGTAAGTCTGAGATAAAAGTTTGAAATACAGATTTCATTGCGTGAAAGTCCTTTTCATTCGCTGCGGGGGCTTTGTTTTTTGTTACGATTTATTTTCAGAAACACGATGTACCCAGTTACTCATTTCGTAATGTAAGGAGGTTGTTTCGTCAGATTTTACACTTTTTGAATAATCCGCAAGAAATGATTTTCAAATCTTGATTTTTTCACGGCAGCGCCCTAACATAGTAAGAATGTGTTCCCATATATTTTTTGATCAGCTTTTCGACTTCTATCATAATATAGTACTACTTTCGTTTCGTTATTCTGAAATTTTAAGTTTCGTGAGTATAAGTACGAGTGATTTTACTCAGTGAAAATACAGTTCCATTTCAGTCTCATCGTCGTTTTTGATAGTCTGACCTGTCATCAGCGATCTTACCCTCGAATACATAAAATCATCGATCGTAATAAAATGACATGGATTTAAAAACATTTTTCTGCTATCATTTCTGCCAGTCTGCTAAAAAACACTTGGCATTCACTGCCCATACCTCCTGTTACGTTGAATAGTGTAAAACTTCCATTTTTAACATGCAGTATGCGTTCTTAATAATGTTTTTTCTTCTCCTCTTCATTTTTAGTGAAACTTTTTTGTAGATTATTGTTCCTGTAACGCAGAGCGTTATGGTAGAAAGCCCTTATATCACAGAATACTCCAGGACTCCAAAATCATACAGCACTGAAATCAAGTCTCGCTTCGTCTCCGAGTCTTGCTGTTTTCTCTTCAATCTTTTCTCCAGTTAGTTTAGCAAGGGGTGGTTCTTTTTCGGACATCTTTGCAGACTTCATCAAAGAACGAAGCATTAAGTTCTCTAGCTTCATTGTGTCGTAATGTAACAAACCCACCCTTTTTACAAGATAAGGCCTGCTACATATGGCACTTCATAACACATGCACATTTTATTGTCGTTCTAGGAATGAACCAATTGGCAGCTCCCCTTATTCAGTAATGTCTTCAATACTTAATATAACTACCACAATGCAATGCAATAAAATCATTAAAAATGATTTTCTTTCAATGAAATGTTTTCATGAACAAAACTGATATTCTCACTGCCATTTTGCTTAAACAAACCACAATTATTACAGCATTGCATTGTGGTAGTTGTGTTATGTATTAATGAGATAACTGAATAAGGGGAACTGGCAATTGTAACGCAATCTTAATGCATCAATCTTAATGCAAAATTGTTCTTTGTTCAAGTTGTAATTGTACTTGACTAACGGAATCGTTGTTAGCCAGTTGGACGTGCCTGTTTGTTGATTTGCTTCGTTGCTTTTCAGTTGTTGAGCATCCATTTTCGCCATCTTATATCTTTCAGTGTTGATCTTTCTTTTTTTCTTCACTACTTGTTTAATGTTAGATGTGTCAGTTTTATTCTTGTGCTCTTGATCAATGATGGTACTAGTAGATAGATCTTTCGTCACCCTTACTGAATGGTTATATTCAACATCTGCAACATCTGTAATTATTTTGATACCAAGTCCACCAAAACGTGGAGGTAACGTAGCATTTATTTATTTATTTATTTATTTAAAACATATTTATACAGGGTGACCTCTTCAACTTATAAAATAAATTGCTTTCAACGAGGGCCCTGTACTGAATAATAAAAATAAATAATAATACAAAATAAAGCAAAAATTATTAGTCATTAAATCAGTAAAAAATGCATATAAAACAATAAAATCTAAGGTGTAATGCGAATTGAGTGGTAGAGAAAAAACACTATAGGGTTAAAATGGTAAAAATGGTATTATACAATATTCTCTCATCGTCACTGCAGATGTGACCGCCTGCTTTAAATTTGGTATTAAATTGTGCCGCACAACATCTTCAACTAGTAAATTCTTTTATTGTGTTTATGGAGTAAGTATACTCGCTTTGGAATCCACTCACATAACTTGCATATTCTGCTTGCGGCTCTATTAGGCCGATTTCAGAAAGTAACTTTTTCTCATCTACCCACGATTTGACTATTTTTTCACAGTATACCTTCTGGTTAGCTGAGTCACTCCAAGATGTCGCTGTCCACGTGTGGTAATCTTAAATTCTAGTAAATTCTTTTATTGTGTTTATGGAGTAAGTATACTCGCTTTGGAATCCACTCACATAATATCTGTTCCATTAAATATCATTTCGGCAGATTCACTGTTCTTATACTATCAGCCAAGATTTAACTGGTTGCGGATAATAACGAAATTTTGGACCTACTTCGCACAAGGCTTCCCACCATTTTTTTAAAGAATGGAATCTACCAACACCTGTAAGATCATCTGCAAATACAACCATTCTTGTTTCATCGTCAGAGCTTGCTGAAAGTTGCATCAGCATCTCCAACAAAGGTGTTTGTTCAATTGTATAAATGGGCCTGTATGAGTCTAGCGATTTTGTCTTGGATGTCTTCTCTGGACATATTTTTAACGTTTTTTCTCAGGTTTGATCACAATCGCCGTAAGTACGTGAAGCTAAAAACTTTCTCCAAGCATCTGCATCTAAACCAGAAGGTCCAGACCCTCCTTTAGTATGTTTGCCTGCCTTGGTGACGATATCTGCACCTACGCAGTTATTAGAAACGCTACTACCAAACAGCAACCAAAAAAATTGGAATTTTTGGGGCAGTCGGAGCAAGAACTTTTTCACCGTAGTGACTATCTGGTTTCAGCTCAGACTGCTAGCACTGCTCATTGCACTGTAGCTTATCATGGCAAAGCGATTCAGATATTACTGCCCTCAAAAACCAAACAAATGTATCTTTGGGGCAGTCAGGGGAGTGAGATCGCACTCCAAGGTACCAAACAAATGGACCCCATGAGATTGATCGATACAATACTGTCCCATGAGTATTCTTCTTTCAGAATTCGAATCAAATTCGATAAGATGCGTTTTAAAATCGATAACTTTTATTTGTGTAGCGCTGAAAATAAAAATGGTGTCTCCTAATAAATAAAATTTGTTGTTGCTGTCCCTGTTCTTGATATTGTATGGCGGGCGAATTATATCATTTAATTTCATGAAAAATGACTCATGTTTACATTGCAGGGACGTCTTCAGTAAGCACTTATTCAAGTTTCAACTGCAAAACGTCTTCCATTTTGTTTTGTTCATATTTTCCTGGAATGTTCGTTCGTCAGTCACATTGATCTTGCGCAATCAAAATTCCATAAATTAATTTTCCGAGCGAACGAACGGAGTCTCGGTAACAACAAGTTCGTTGGTCAGCAGTCACAGAATTCACATGCGCAAGCTCCTTAATGTTTCGTCTGTGAGCAGAAGTATTCCACCTGACTTATTGTATGTCAAAAGTTTCAATGCTTTGTTGACATTTCCATTTTGCATGAGTATTTTAAATTGCTTTGAAATAGATTTGACATCCCCTGACCAATGTTTCGAATGTAATTCAGTGGCGGATCTAGAGTTAGTAAAAAAAAGTGGAGGAGTACAGTGTCATGTGACAACTTAAGTGTTGATTAGGTCATTTGCACGTTTTTCTTTTATAGTCTTAATGACTCTCCTCCATTCCTCCACAATAATAATCTCCTTTCCAGAGCTCGCACCTGATCTTTTGCTTTAGAATTTTTTTGATGATTTTGGTAACAGGAGATTCGGGCTAATATGAACCGCTTTTAAACATATATCTTTCATAACACTCTCCCTTCTACCCATTGATTCATCAATCAAGTTATTTCCCTGATGTAATTCTTTCCAGAGGCGCTATTCGGTGGTACCATAAACAAATTTTTCTTCCAGTATACTATTTCACCGTAAATATCATTGATCATTCTTGTTATTTCAGTGGTGAATCTAGCAGAAATTTGACTGGTGTAAGCCAATTTGGAGGAGGAGTTTCTATAAAAGAATTGGCAATTAAATTGCAGTTATCCTTTTGAAAACACTTCTCCATAATTTTTACACCAGTAGAATTGCTTCTCGATCCGCCGCTGTATTTCCAGCTTTTATTCAATTCCAGTGTTTCAATTTCCGTTTCTTCTAGTAATGTCGTTATACCTTCCACTTGTGCTGGTATCGATTGTTCAATGTGTTTGTTTATTGTTTGTTATTATCCGCAATGTAAGTTTGCAGTTTCGTTGAGTTGCATCAACCCTCTTAGCATCTTGAACCTTCTGTGACATTGATGGCATACGGCATCATTCCCAGTGGACAAAATCTTCAAAGTCTCTGTGGAGGAGTGTTTTTAAATAAATAAAAATCATGTAATGTCTTCCAGAATCATCAAAAGTGCTAATACGTTTTTACAATCCAATTGATATTGTCCAGGAATTCACTTTCAGTTTTACCTTTTGTGTTTCTTAAAGATTTTGGCTGTGTGCGTCCGCCATCTTTAACGTTTTACTTTCCTTAAAGTTTGCATTAACTTCTCTCTCTCTCTCCTCCGTGAAAAAAATATTGCTTTGCGCAAATTGTGAAACGGCCTTTAGTTGTGCAGCATTCTTTTCATGAAATTAACTTTTTTAACTAAAAATCTTGAATTTCTGCAACATTGGTGCGAAAAAAGTTAAAAAAGTTTAAAAAAAAAACAAACTAAAAAATACTTAAAAAAGATAAAAAAGTTAAAGTTAGTTTTATAACGAAATTAACTTTTTTTGTGTTCAACTTGTTGTCCCAAACATAAACAAATCGTTTATACATGCTGACCTGGCCTAACAAAGGCTGGCCGTTTTATAGTTTACTCAATGCAATGGCATCCATACATATCAAAAACACTTAAAGGGATCCTACCATCTAAAACAATATTTTGTAAAACACTTCCTCAGACCATAAATAAAAACATCCCCATATCTTATAAGGTATAAAATAAACGCTAGGGTCGATAATCAGCCATCATTATTTTTTAATATTGTACTGACTTTCCGAGAATTCACTTCTTCCTCATCTAAACAAACTTCAGAGTAGCCCCTAGTCCTCATGCCGCTCAAGTGATAAACAACAAGTTATACCCAAGAGTTCAATTTGGTGTGAATAAATATAGACAAGCACGGTGAGCACTTTTCCAAGATGTCTGATTCGTAATCTTCGTCATCTCTTCGAACAAATCGATGAACTTAAAAGAGTTTATATTGCTAATTTGGGTCGAATCTTTCAATTTGGGTTGTAAAGACGAATGTTTGTTTTGATTTTTCTTCTGGGAAATGACCGGAAAGTCGATTCTTGGGAATTTCGAATAAAATATTTTGTTTTGTTTGTGGAAATGGAATTGAATTTCATTACACTTTTTTGTTATTTTACCTATCTTATACTTGTGGGTGATCATGGTAAAGATAAATCTGTTCAATGAGCCTTAAAAAAGGTGAAAAAAGGTCAAAAGAAGTGGATCTCTACTGGGTGAGTACAGTCTTTCTATATTCGTTTGTCCACTCATACGTCCACGGCGCGTGGGGACTGGACGCTATAACTGAATTTTGGATCGAAGGATGGCAATCTTGTTTTTTCCTGGTTAATAAACAAATAACAAATTTTATATTTTAGATGGTGGGATCCCTTTAAATGAAAACATCCTGCAATAATGGAAGGTTTTTTCGAATAAGTTGCTAAAGCTAATTTCGTGAAAAAAATAATTCCAATAAAAATTCGTTTTTTAAACTTTCTTTGATGCCTCATGGACCCTTCTTACGCACGCCTTTAAGAATTTTCATGAGTTGGCGATTAAAAGGACCGGCGTTAGATATTCGTCTGTAAAGGTTTGACTGACCATGAAAACAACGCCAATAAAGACCGACAATGTCTAATAACATAGAGAAAAAAAGTCCCAGATCAGTTTTTAGACCAATATTTCAAGAATATTTAATAACAGTATAAATACCAAATAGCGATAAAACGAAAAATAAATAAATAAATAAACTCTTCATTTCACTGTTTTGGTTCTGTGAACAAATCTACCAAACTGGTACCCAGTTGCACAGACCTCCAATATTTGATAACCCGGCTTGGCTGAATCCATCGTTCGGTCCATTGCCTTCAGCTTCTTCACAAACTGTATGCGTTTTAACTTTCAGAGCTACTGCGATGGAGGGTGGATACATTATAGTGCGAGATCTCGATATTTCTATCGTGGTCAAGTGCTCCTTTTGGTCGTAAAACAAAATACCAAGTGGAGTAAACGAGGAACCAAGCACAGACGCTTTCGGAGTATTCGTTATCCAATCGCCTGGTCGAATGAAAATCATACCAGTTGTTCGTTCAACGCATCCCATGGCATTTCGGGTATGAATCTCCGGTCGATATCTCATAGTAGGGTTACGAATAGGCTTTCCGGGTGGTTGTTGCCGAAACAAAGTGCACAGCGACGCATAGGCAGTACCAGTACCTCCTTCGTAGTTGTCAGCAACTTTTACATCTTCACTGCCACAAAGTGTTTGTGTCCCTGGTACGATGTATTCCGTTTCTTTGTATTCTGCAGGCAAGTGATGGAGGGTTATACGTAACCTTCCCATAAAGATGGCAAGCCATATGGAATGGTGTACGGCATACCCAAATTGGCCAAATGGAGGTACGATGGTCTCTGACTTATTTATAAACCAATTGCCCAGCAGCAACACCGATGATGCGGCTGCAGCCACCAGCGTGGCTTTCTCTTCAAATTCCGCTCTGTATGCAATTTTCGGCCATACACAATCGATGACATCGTATTTGGTCTCGCCCTTCCTCTTGATGCATTTAATTTTTTTGCTTTCAACTTCCAGTTTATTTGTTGGATCAACGAGACGGGCAGCAAGAAATAATATATACGACGACGGTCCATAAAGCTCGTTCAAATCGTCTTTGATTAGTGCAAGTGACGTCAGACACCAATGCCGGATGTGTGGTAACAAGGTCACAAACAGACATGCATGACGTAGTGTTTCGTAACAATCTGGACCACAAAATTTATATACGGAGTAATAGTGATGTAACTGCATGTCGGGAACGCTGTACTCAGCTCCTTGAAAGATAGAACCTTGAGGTGTTCGAGCTATCTCGTCTCCTTTCAACACCATATTATCGAGCATATCCTTTATAAAAGGAAATTGGTTGGGACATTTGCCAGTGCCTTGGCCGCATTCGTGTAGTTCTTCCTCATTGTAATCATAAAAATCAGCTCTCATCACATTGCGTTTGTGTACTCTGCCAACATGTTGACATTTGGCACATTCGTTCGTACCGGAAGGCCCGTAGCATCCCTTGCGACCGTTCAAGATTTTACAACCTGCTAACATGCTGCATAACCCAGCACCATTGATGTCCTCGTCTACTCCTGACGTGTCTACGTCTAGCTTATTATCAAGGAGCAGTTGGTTGAAGTAGTGTTGTAGTGTTTCGTCACATTTCAGCGGGGGTGACGCCAGAAGAATCAACAGAATCAACCGTAACATATTGAAGCTAAAAACAAGGACAGAAATACAGTGTGTGTATCTATGCTGCGGTGGTTAAGGAAAAATTAAACACAAAAGTCTCTCTTGTTTTGCTTTTACTTTTGGTATTTATTTTAATTTATAGCTACTCGAACCCAGGCTCTTTTGTCTTTTCAATATACGGGCGGTGACATCTTTCAAGCGTTCCTCTCGAAAGCAAAATGAGATGAAAAGGTAAAAAATGTATTAAAAAGCCGAGGGCGCTAATTCTCGAATCAGTACGGCATACCGAGATACACATTCTCTGTTTATGAAAGTTCTATTTGGGATTTCAGCAAGCAAGGAATTCCTTTACAACCATATAATAATACACAGAATTATGAAACTTCTTAAAGATTTTTTTGGTATCTTCAGACGTGGTAAGAGGTAGAAGAGGTAGAAGAAGAGGAGAGAAGAGGAGAGAAGAAGAGGAGAGAAGAGGAGGAGAGAAGAGGAGGAAAGAAGAGGAGAGAAGAAGAGGAGAGAAGAAGAGGAGAAAAAAGGAGAAAAGAGGAGAAAAGAGGAGAGAAGAGGAGAGAAGAGGAGAGATGAATACATGGCCCTTTATACGGTGTTGTAAGTTGTTAAAGGGGCATCGTGCGGCTAAAAATAAGAAAATTAGGACCGTGCGAAAAGGCGCCCATCGTAATCTCGATTTCCCAACTGTTCTCCATGAAATTATCGTATTTGCGCCTGGGTTATCGTGGAAATAAAAACATAAATGGCAAAGCGGACAAGACGATAAGATGTCAATATTAAATATGCTGTTTTTGTAGTTGCTTTTCTCGCTTAAATTGCCAACCTACAAAGAAAATAAATGCATAAAAAGACTTTAAATTTACCTTAGAAATAATCTTTGCACTTATGATGTGAAAACTATATATCCATTTAGAACTAAAAATATGACCGTGCTATCAAAAAGAGATTGGGAACCATACAAACGAGTTGATAATTACGAATGATTGGCCAAATGTGTTATTAGATCCTGTAACAAGCCAATATGAAAAAATCGATATGAAAAAGTGTATAGACCATAGCGAGTTGGCGACGGTCTAGATTTATAAGGGGAAGGCGTTTTATGTTTGTCTATGAGCCGTAAAAGGGACAAACAAAGGGACAGGCGTAAAATGGGCCAATATGAGCACTTTATTTTGCACTCACTTTGATCACATGTCTTATTACAACCAATACAAACTAAGTACTTGCTATCATGTGATCAAAGTGAGTGCACAATAAGCTAAAGTGCCCACCAGACCAAGAAATGTTTTGATGACCTTTGCAGTTTTTATCAACAAAATCATTCTTCGGAAGACGGAACAAAAAATACTTACCAATTTTACTGCGATACTTTACTCTGTAAGTCGTTCTCATTTGTTAGTTTAAGTGAAATGTTCTGGTGTGCCTGGAAACTCTTCTTTGAATATTTCACAGCTTGATCTATTAATCTAAGTGATAAATATACTCTGCATGATGTTGGCTAGTTTCTAGTTATTATTACACAAAAATTAAAGCTCAATGTGATGTTTGTACACAAGCTAAGATAGAACCACTTGAGCGTAAAAAGAAAATGATCATCTCCTGGCAAACGTGTAACCTATAAATCCAGACCGTCAATAGTTTTCATTCGCAAATATAATAATCTTTTCATTATTGGACGCAGATTAAGAAAACAAAAACCGTGCAAAGACCGAGTTGATAAAGAAAACTACGTTTTTAGAAGTGATATTTCAGCAAAAAACAAGTTCGTCCGTTGGACTTGACATATCCTGGGTCCGCCCCTGATTTCGGAATTTTACCGACTTGTTTGTATGGTAACCAATCTCTTTCGTTAGTGCGGCAATATGAAAAAATCGACCAAGTGTGTAGTTTAGATCATAGTAGGGAACCGTTAGAAAGATAATGTTTTAAGGTTTCTGAAAATATAATTTTACATTTGTGATGGTTTATGTTTTAGAAAATATTAAGAACGTTTTCTTTCGATACGGTCATTAACTTCTTTATCATCAATAAAGCGGACTTTTAATGAGCCATTAACAAGTTTCATTGTAATTACTGTTCTGGATGCTGATGTGCTAAGTTTATCCCGAAATTTTTTAAAGGACACCAATTGTCCATGTTCGCCACCTTCAAAATGGTGACCCTGCAAGAAGATTACGTTTTTCTCGGTGCTTTTCGCATCAAGCTCACAACGTTCGTTTTCTTTCAAATATTGTTATTGGTGACGAAGCTGCGCTTAACATGTGTGGTACGGTCTGCACACAAAACGTCCGTTGCTACGCTCCAAAAGGTCAGCCTCATCCAAATTTCAAATTCAAGAAAAAGAATGCACGAGAAAAGCTTCATGTCTGGGTTGGCCTTTGTGGAAATGGAAAGTTAATTGGTTCATATTTTTTTCAACCGTAATGTGAATGGGAGGATATACAGAGAGATGCTCGAGGATGTGATTTTTCCAGGTGTTGCGCATTCGTTTGGGCAATATGTTGGCAACGTGTTCCAAGATATTTGATGGTTTCAAGATGGAGCTCCGGCTCATGGAACGCTTGAAGTGCGTCGATTGCTCAGAAGAAGATTTCAAAATCGTGTTGTTGCACTTCATCATGCAATAGAATGGTCACCTCAATCACCTGATTTAACCCCGTTGGACTTTTTCTTTTGGGGTTACGTAAAGCAGAAAGTTTACTCCCCCCGGCAAGTTTAAGCAAATAGAAAAAAAGAATAGAATATTTCCTCAAAGTTAGGGGCCCGCTTTTTTGTGGACACTCATATATTCAGAAACATCAAAATGGTGTAGGCCATTATTACCGCACGAGTGGTTCTTGACGCTGATAATTGGTGTTCAACGTCTTTTCTGCTTCATAAACATTTTAGTATTTGTGGCGATTTTGTTGAGTATGGATGTATATTTTGTTAACCAGACCTTTATTACATGCGTTTGGAACAAGTTGAACGTCGAGCGACAAGCATATCATGGCAAAAGTTTTGTTGGTAATCATGGTTCACAAAATATTAAAGGTAATATTTTTGGCAGCACTTTCAATTCTAAAACAGCAATATCATAAACTAAAATGAATTCACTTTCAAAACTGATTTAGGATACACACATTATCGAATTGTGCAACGCCATACCAAAAACTGTGACAATGCTGGGACTTATCAATAGTGGTATTCACCAAAAATCAATTCAAGTGGCACAAGACTTTAAATTACTATTTCATAAATATGGTCTGTCACAACATTATTAATAACTGCGAAAAAATTGAAGATGATGCCATTAGGGAGCTGGTGTCTCACAGTTGTCATGTTTGATGCTTTACCTTCTTTGCTGATTGTTTAGAAACATACATCGAAGATGTGATGAAATTTTTTTCGATTTCAATTTCCTGAAAACTCCACCACACCAAAAGAGCACATGCTAGAAGATCATGTGGTGGAATTTGCAAAAAAAACTGGAATAGGGAAATAGGGATGTATAGTGAACAGGGTGGGGAGTCGATTCATGCCGAATTCAACAGCATCCATCAGTTATTCTGCCGCATGAAACCCAACACTAGATGTGTTCAAAACATGCTCAAAGAGCACCATATCAGGATTAATCCAAATGTCAAAAGACTAAGAACCCTGAAAAATATTCGTAAGGGAAAGCTAGTTGAGTAGAATTCTGAAATCATGCGTAAAATTTTATGTCATGTTTGCAGTGAAATAACTTCTGAAAATAAATACAGGCGAATTAGACTCCTCATAGACTTTTTGAAGATTTTGCCCGCTGGGTACCTTTTCTCTACACTTTTCCAATTTTCTTATTCTGGGGAAAACTTTGAAAGTTTTTAAAATCCCATTTTGCCGCGCTCCACTTTGGCGATTCCAGAAACTCAACATTATTTCTTGTAATCCTTGAGCAAACTGCTTGTTTCCTGGGAACTCTTCTTTAAAGTCTTTCAAATAGATGTTTGAAGAGCAGGCTTTCAGTAAGAGGCCTGAAACTGCTTATGTCACTAAAATTCGTATAAATTATGTATCAATGACAAAAACGTGCAGCGCGGCGCCCGAGATAAATTTTACGCCACTTTGACCGCCATATTTATTTTACGGAAGCAAGCCAGCGCGTCCGAATTCTGAAATTTCCGCCTCGAAACGAACGTGAGCCAACTATTTTTCATACAAATACCTCTCATAATTTTTACGAAACACCACACAAAAAATCTTAATAGATGTGTTTCAGATACTCTACAGGTTAATTTCTAATATTGAAACACACAATGGCAATTTTAGAGTTTGTCGATCCGTCACGAAAATTTTTCAGTTACCCCTAAAAAAAGGGGCTTTTAGGGGAATTTTTTTAGACTAAAAAATCAATTCTTGGCATCTTTAAAAGATTTAGGTATATAACACCACAACTTGACTGAAACTTACGAAGTTTCCTGAAAAATATTTTTTCGTCTTGTTGCCGACCTATTTTATTAATAACCCCATTTCTGGACCTAGCTTCTTGTGTACAGATGAGAATGTTTGGCCTAGTGTTCCTTTACAAGCTCAGGATACATCCGGATCATTGACAGTTCATCATGAGTTACTCACTCTGTTACAATAAGAAGAAACATGGTTTTCTCAAACACATAAACAACTGAATACCTGCAAGGATACTGATACACTGCAAAGGTAGACTACAATTTGCCGAATTCCGTTCACTGCTAAGTATCCTATTTAGCTATCTACGTGTAATCACTTTACTCGATTGGATCTCAAATGCGCATGATCTAGTTCATCATGTAGGTGTTCCAGAAACCTTTGCTGAACTGCGACGCAAATACTTTATACCTAAAGCCCACTCATTGGTTCGAAGTTTTGTCGTCGATGCGAATACCTCGCATCCAAAGCCTACGTTTATCCAGAACCACCACCTCTACCACAATTACGAGTAACTTTCGATTTTCCATTCAAAGTTATTGGGGTTGATTATTTGGGACCCATTTATGTTTACGATGTACATAGTCAAGATGATCAATAAAGCATGTATTTGTTTATTTACTTGGAACTAGTCGCGAACAATGAAAGTGCAACATTCATAGAGCCTTCCGACGTGTTATTAGTTGTCGAGGGATTCCGACAAAGATAATATCTGATAATGCTACAACATTTGCTAGTGGGGAAGCCCAATACTTTATCACAGAGAAGGGCGTTACATAGCGTTACATGGAGTGTTCTTCGAGCGCCCCGTTCAATTAGTCAAACGATGTCTAAAGAAAGTCTAACGCATGTGATAATTAGGACGAAATACAAACGATATTGACAGAAACAGAATGTTCACTCAACAACCTCTCACATACAGTTATAATGAACTCACTGACCCCAAATCATTTGATTTTTGGCAGACGGTTAAATGAAGTATCTACCGATAAAAAGAACGGAGACTTTGAAATCGTCAACATAACTACACGTTACCAGTACATGAAAACCTAAGTAAAACACTTCCGAAAACGTTATGAACGTAAACATCTCACCGAACTACGTCAAAGACATGGCAGTTAGTCTCTGAGCTCATTCTGTTAAATGCCTTTGTTCTTATATCGGATGACAAAGAGCCAAGAAGTTAATGGCGTGTTGGAGTAGTCCAATCATTAATTAAAGGCAGTGACGGTAATGTACGGACGTCAGTGATTCGGACAAACGCCAAAGGAAAGATTTCGTTTATAACACGACCTGTTCATTGTACCCGATAAAGGCAAGTGACTGGAATAACGTTTTAATATTTTTGTTGAATTCTTTAACGTGGGGGAGTGTGGAAAACGTTTGTATTGTTATTATTAGTTCGCCTGCCGTAAAGGTAGTCTCTTATAAATAAATATAAGATGGCGATATAGAGTTTTTGTCTAAACTCACCAGTGGTTTATATCCACTTATGTCTCTCTCAAAATACAGTCCTTTTATCTACCACAGAAGTGAAATCGGATAAGAGAGGAAACGTGAATGTTGAGAAATAAGACCGAGTCAGTGTATCATGACCAAAATCCAATGTAAAAATCAGTGAAAAAGTTATATGGATGCATAAAATGAAAATAAACTTCTATGAATAAAATATGATATTCCTCCAGTTCACTCAAGCTGGTGCAAGCATTTGACAACTGAAGGTTGGGACGACAAAAAGTTATTTCTATTTCTATATCATTATGAGTGTCAGCAATAAGGAAGTGTTGGCTAAATAGAGGTTTGGAAAAAGTGTCCGTTATAGGGAGAGGTGTCCGCTATATTTTGTAGCAGTTGTTGTTGCAACCCTTTTCATAAGAGTTTCTCACACATTTTCTTTTTACGATTCAGACTACGAATTAGTGTTAGCATAAACATAGCATTTACACTAATACTTTATCTCGCAGAAAACTTTGGAAAAGAGGACTTGATTTTAGATTAACTATTATGAATTTTAAACAACTTTTGTTGAAAATGCTGCCAAATACTGTCGTAATAGAAATTTTCTTTGACCAACGATATGGGTTGGGGTATTGTATTTACCAAAATGGTAAATAATTCAGCTTTTAAGAACTGCAATTGGTAACCTTTTTTTTGTGAATTTTTCATTTTTTTTCGTTTCTTTCTGTTTTTTCCGTTTTCGGTTGTTTTGTTTTAAACATATCCTTATTCATAATTGAAGAATGTTACCAACAAATGTTATACTTGAGATGAAGATTTGGAAGTAACATTTCGCACTTCTGTTTCCATACTTCTCTTTGAAATTTCCATTAAGATATATATATTTATATTATACATAATATCTCAATTTTATTCTTTGCTTTTATTGTCTTTTTTTCTCCCGATCTTGTTATGAATATCATGCCGTTATTCATCTATTAAACATTTTGCCAGATGGAGCAGTTTCTATAGAGAAATGTTTTCAACAGATGGTTGCATTCTGGATACGAAATTAGGAGATACAAATGAACCATTAAAAGATATAGTTTACTTATAACTGATAAGTTTCATTAACTTTTTTTTTCGGAGAGATTTTAGAAGAAGAAGAAGAAGAAGAAGAAGAAGAAGATAAAAGGGTTTCTTGATGATTTTTTAACCCAAAGGAAATTCAAAACTCATACAGTCATTCATAATATGCATATTGCAGGTACGTCGGTTTGTGACCAACACGTTGTTTATCAGGGACAATAACAGTTGCTCTAAAACAATGAAACGATTGCGAATGCACCGTCGAACTAATAATGATTGCTTCGAATTTACATTTGTTTGTTTGTTTGTTTATTTGTTTATTTATTTGTTTATTTGTTGTTTTTTATATTTTTCCTGTTCAATAAACACATGTAACTGTAATCACTTTATGTTTTGTCTTCTTTTACACCCGCGAAATTCAATATTTTCAATATTTCAAAAATTCAATATTTCTTTTTTGTTGTTTTTTAGCTGTTGGACAATATGATCCTCATGCAAGCAATGCGAAATTCATAATAAATAACCTAATCTTTAAAATAAATTCCACAAAATTCACTGCTTTTGAACCTTCTTTCGACCGCGAAAATTTCTGCCCGCGAAAATTCATACCTTAAAGTATAAAGCTACCGCTTGCTTAAAAATTGAATGATTATTTAGTGTGTCATCACAAGTCACCTTGTGTCACACTCAAATGCAACTTTTGGCGCCCCTTTCAGATGCTGCATGTTGATGAGCTTTGTTCATAAAACGTTCATAAAAAAAACTACTGTTACTTGGAAATAGCTATTTAACCTGTTAAAATATTTATTTTAGCGATCTGAGAAGGGATCATGAGAGGAAAATATCGTTTCAGCAATCACTTGTTGAAAAATGAGCCAGACAGAGGAGACACGAAAAATACTTCGGAAAGCAGTAAATTAACAGAAGGTAAGCCTTCTGAAGTTTTTTTCAATTTGTTTTTTAAAGAGACCTTAATTATTGCTTAAGTCTTATGTTTTTAACTATTTTTTAAAAGACTTTTAGCTTCAGAATTCCTCAGTTCCTTAATTTTTCATGAAGCGCTAAAATTAGTCTTTTGTTCTTCGGACTTTTTACTGCAAATAACACGAGGCTCAAATCTTTCAATAAATTTAAGTAACAGCTTAGTTTAAAGAAACAAAACAACAAAAAAGAACAAAGGAAATTTGGAAAAACAAAATCAGTAGACTAATAAAAATGGGGGCAGGAAGGGACACAACGTTCAATTGAAAAGTAACCCGAACTGAGTGGGGATTTATATCAGTGATCAATAGAAGATTGAGTATTCCACTCTCTTTCAAATCAATTACGCCTTCTCATCATCCAAAAATTCAAAATTTATGGGAGTTTTTGGCTGAATATACGCAAAAAACGGGCTGTCCTAAAAAGGAATTTTACAATTAAAATTACAATTAAGCCTCTATATGTAACAGGACAACTTGTGGTGATTACCCTGTGCGTTTTATTGTAACGTTTCCTTTCAAGTATTTCTGAAACACAAGCTTTCTCCTGCTTAATTAATATAAATAGGTTCAAATCTTTATCTTATTATCAAAACAGTAAACAATTTCCATAATAATTGATAAAATGAAAATAGAAAATAGACAAAATTAGAAAGGTCTTCTCACGTTTCCACGTTAGTCAACAAGTACCAAAGTAAGCCACAAATCAGCCAGCAAAAGAGATCAACAAAAGCAACATTGAATTAAGAATTAAAGAATTCAAATTTTGTGTTTTTCATTTGCTTTTCTGGTACATATATTTCAGGTGTCATCTACCGCGTGAGAGAAAAAATGAAACTCAAAAATTTCTGCGATGAGAAAAACCGACTACTAAGAAGAGAGAAGATAAACAAAAAGCTTAATGAATACATAAACTCGTTCACGGTGCATGGGTTAACCAAAGTTTTCAACAGTAAAAGATACGAAGCTGTGTTTTGGGCCACTATGCTGATCATTGGGATCCTATCGTCGGTTGTTATCATTCACGGGCTAGTGTCAAAATATCTTAGATTCGGTGTGTATACGGAAATTCGCTCGCAAGTTACCGACCAGAACGTTTTCCCGAGCGTAACGTTTTGCGAGAATCAGTTGCTGGTGGATACCTATTTCTCGTATTGCGGCGTACCACCGAGAATAAAACACAACGACAGTAAAGTTCCGTGTCGAAAACGCTTTCATATAGCGTCCACAAATATTAGCACCAAGAAGGGCGCCTACTGGAGTAATGGTTTGTTTAATGTCACCAAATGTGAAAGTTGGGGCGGGAAAAAATGCGCCAACGACAAATATTTCAAGTCGTCGCTGCATTTAAACCATTCATGTATTATATGGAACTACAACGGTGACCTACACGATATCTACAGCCACGTCGATATCGAGTTCGAATTTGTACGGCCCGCGACGTTGCATCACGGAACCCCTGTGATTATAGCGGTCCCGCATGATCCAGAAGTTCACGAAGTTGATATAACTAGCAAAGTAGACATTGAAACTGGTAAAAACTATGAAATTAAGTTGGACAAGACACTGATCAGACGGTTGCCGACTCCTTATCCCTCGAATTGTACACGTTCCAAAAATGGGGACATTTTTCCAGGAAAGTTCACGAGACGGTCGTGTATAGAGTCACACAATTATATCGAAATGTTTAAGAAATGCGGAGATACGCTGGACTATATTCGACAATACATACCGAAACACATAATACGCACGTACGGAAAAAACTTAACAATACGTCAAGCGGAAATTTGTATATGGCTGTTTGGCCAAGGCGAAACGAAGGCGAATCACGATTGCCCATTTCCCTGCGAAGAATTAGGTTTAGGGATAATTTCCACGTTCAACGAGAGAAGAAGAATAAAAAGTCAAAAATACCACGTCAGCGTACAATATCAACACGTCGACACTTTCAAAGTGATGGAGGAAAAAGAACTATATTCGTGGGATCAACTAGCCTGCGAGATCGGTGGATTGATTGGGCTAGTGATCGGCGCATCTTTTATATCTCTTGTGGAAATATTAGCCTCTATATTTTTAGTTATCGCTAAGAGATTGCTGAATTAATGTTTGAACTTACAGTACAATCGGAACCTCATTAATACAAGCAAAACTACGTGAAGGGCGAACCTCTCATAGAAGGCGTACTGAGATGTCAAATAGAGATAACCTTCAGAGAACTTAAACGGTATGAATCCTGTTTCATTAATGATGATTATTCTTAATTGTTGACGTGTGTTTCCATGTAAATAACTATATGAAAGAATTGAAGAAGCTTTAACAATTTCTGCAATTAGGCAAGTTGCCTTCAACAGATTATAAGCAATAAGGAACATTTAGAAATCGAGGATGAACGTACGAAAAAAGCAAATGCGCCTTCCAAGTTGCGATGATATAGGACCAAATTTTGGCCATATTTGTCCTCAATATATCACAAATTATACGCCATTTCGACATATCAGTACCAATGATTTCTTAGTGCAAATGTTAGTGGGAATTGAAGGACTTTTAATATTTGATCCAAATATTTATATTAATATTTATATCCATACCGGCTATCTTTGGAAAAAATATGAAAAAAAAAAAAAGGATTCCCTTATTTGAAATCAGTACCATTAAATTTTTCTTCACGCAAATTTTCATGAAAATTGAAGCATTTTCGAAATTTGGTCTAAGTTTTGCAAGAATTGGCCATTTTTGGCCAAAATAAGAAGTGACCCCAAATTTGGTCCAAATCATAAAATTTCTAAGTTTAAGTTACTTTTCCTCCCGGTACGTTTTTTCGTTATGATGGACCTCAGGTTAACGAACTTCAAAAATTCGGATCGGAAAGATAGAATAAGAAAACTGAAAAGAAAACGGAGACTGAATGGATAAGATTTCCATTCAAATCCATTTGTTCGCGCGGAAAAAAAGCTGTCCGCAAGGACATCAGCGTTGACACAAGTATAGCAGTTATCACGCCAATTCACATTAACACGCAAATAACTCATGATTTTGAAAATAAAAACTTTTGTGAGCTAATCAGTGCCGCCAGTACTACTAACATCTATCTTCTTTTGCGTTGAAGAAAAAAAGAATTATTTTAAAGTTTAATTTGCTATTTGAATGTCAACATATTTTAACTGAAAACCAAAAATACTCATAACAAGCTGGAAAATTAACTCACGTCAACTCATAGTGGGAATCAAGCTTTAAGTGTTCAATATGAAAATGTAATTACTGCAATATCAGCAGGCCTACTGCAAAAAAGATATTATTTTTCCAGCAGTTCCAGCAAAAATCTGGTAAAAATGAAATTCACAATCTTTTGTTTTGCAACACAAGCTTCTTCGTTTAGATAACGCGCAGAAAACGTGTGGAAATGGTGTGAAACGAGTGTTTACCAAGATGCGATCATAAAAAACTCCCTTATTTTCTCTCTTATTTTCGTTTGAATGAACGAGACAATACGCGTTCTCGTTAACTCAGGCTGAAATAACAAAGTTTTGATCGCAAACTGTTGATGATCGCATCGTGTTAGAGACAAACCTATACAAAAAAATCCAAAAGAAATCATAATTTTTGATGATAAAGTTTGACGGAAATATTACTGACCAACTACATGATAAAGTATAATACAGACGTTTAAAAAAAATTTGTTCTCTTGTTATAAATTACAATTAATTTCTGAATAAATATTGGTTTCGTTCCCAGCTCTTTTTTTTATATATCGATTGTTAAAATTTCTCTCTTTTTTTCGACAAACAAGTTTTCCCAAAGAAGGTTAGGGTTTTGGAGCCTTAAAAAATTGAAGAAGAATCTACATTCTACGTGTCGAAAAGCTCTAAAGGTTCTGTTAAGACCGATCTCCACTCGACGGAAAATGTAGCAGCGGAAACTTTTTAAGCAACCAGATGGGTGAATGAAAATGTCACTGCGAAAAATGTCGCCATGCGAAAGGTAGAAAGTGTTTTCCGCCTAGTGGAGATCCGGCTTTAGACGTTGACGTTAAGGTCCTGTTAGACGATAAACTTTTTTCATAATAGAAATTGATTTTTTTTCTTCATTGACGTCAATTGATTAATTTTTTGAATAATTTTAGTTAAGAAACACGATAAACTATTCCGTAAACTAATCTATCATGAGTAACTTTTCAGCATAGTTTATCCAAATAGTTTACCGCCTAACACGACCTTAATAAAAATTTCACATCAGAACGAAATTCTTGTACAGATTTTTATCCGAAATTCTGTTTAAACACTGTCTCGTTTACAATGCCCAAATGGCTTCCAACGTTTCTAATGGAAGTTCGAGTAACAGAGACTATTACTAATAAGTAGCCATAAAAATCAATGAAACTATCAATTTTTATGAAAACGAGGCTGACTAGGCCAAAACAGTGTTTAAACAGAAATTTAGAAGTGGTATTTTTGTCCATGTATGTTTAAGCCTCTTTAGACATCATTTCCGTTCACAGCAATTTTGTTACACTATGCAACTTTGACACCCCTCTCCCCTTCCTTCTCCAACTCCATTTCGATTTTTACTTTGATCTTATCCCAATCAATTTCAACCTAAAAAAATAAATAAATAAATAAATAAAAAGGAGCCTTCGAAACTTTTTACGATAAAAAAATCCCTCTCAACCCAACCAATTCACAAGGCACCATTTATCCTGAACACTCAAAGTCTCGTTTCGGAGTTTCACGGGGGCGCATGAACAGCCCAAAAGTTATGGAAAAACAGACATAATCCGTATACTCACCCCCTGTGAAAATTGTAGATATTTCTTGCTTGTTTCTTTCTTATTACAACGTTTCAAGTAGCGATCACGGTACGCCAACACCGTGTCCACGTGTGTTTTATGTTTCACCGCCAGTTCTAGCGCCCTGAAAGATAAAGAGAGAGAAATAAGAAGCAATTACTAAAGCTAACGATCGCAAAAAAACTAATTAATAACTCCCTCTCAACTTTTATCACACTATTCACCCTTTTAACGCCCGTCTTTTCAAATACATGAAAAGATCACGGTCAAACTTTCATCTAACACCGGTCTTATTGAACGCCAAGTCATAACGCCATTAAGGGCTGGTGTAGAAAGAACTAATAAGGTGCGTCACCAACATACGTTAACTGTGATTAGACGGTTAGGACGCAAAATTTGCACCCACAACCTCATTATGTCCAATGGCGTCACTCACCTGTCCCAGTTAAATTGATCAATATGCATTTGAATGGCACGATAAATAAGTCCTGACTGCAGTAATATATTTTCAGCATCTTGCACGTGACCGCAAAACAACGCCATTCCCGCATTGCGCCCGTCTGTCGATGGTATCTCCTTGATAAAGTTAATGAATTGCACCTTTTCTACCTCTTCTATGGCTGCATATGCAATTTCGGCGGTGGATAGTTCTTTGTGTGAGGCCGCCATTCCTGCCAAACACGCCCATATTGCGTCATCCTAGTAATCAAAAAGCATAGCACATGCATTTAGTTAGACCACTCTCGTATTGATCAGACGATGCCGACAGAAAGAAGACAAACATCGGAAAGAATCTTATGAACTGAAATTCGGTGTAGTATAGCAAAAGAGTGAAAATAAATTCTAACTAGACCTTCACAAAGCGGCACAGGCGAACTGCTTCACTCCATTTCGATTCTTGTACGTATTTGTGAAGAAACGCTGGGTACGGTGATATACTGAAAAGAATCCAACGCAAACAACGTAAATTTCAGCGGAAGAGACGCAATAGACGTAAATTAAAACCTTCGATATACACATGACACAAAACAAAAACTTAAAAAAACCCTCGCATACAGGAGAACGTGGGTATAAACTTCATGTTCAGTCATGGCTAGACCAGTACAAAATGTAGCTTAAAAAGTACAAAACAACAACAACAACAACAACAAAACTACATACGTCGTACTGCAAGAAGCTCCGTCTCCACGTCTCATTGAACAAAACGTATTGACAAAATTCACCAGACGCAAATCCTTACCAAATTCACTGGAAATATAAAAGTAGAACTTTTTCATAAAAATTGCTACTGCGCTGTTAAAACACGCAAGTTAAAAACACATTATCATTACTAGCATGGTTACTAACAGAGTCGTTGACAATACTAAAGAATTACGAAGTGTTAGAAAGTATGATTGATGAACATTTGCAAACCCTTGTTCTCTTGTTAAGACAGATTTGTTGATCAAGTCTTGATCAATATACGCCACAGCTGGATGGTACCATATTGATAGCTTGTGATCGGATACAGAGGCCAGTACATTGCATGTAGTATTCCAACATATACTCGTAACCATGGTTGCTACAGAGAAAGAATAACAAGCAATCGATTATTGGCCAAAAGATGACGATCTACAGGGTGGCCATTTATTTGAAAGAATTAAATTCCAGGAGTTCTTTCCCTGGTTCAAACAAACAAGGACATGAATAAGTTAAAATAGAGAACGAACGGCTCACATAAGTGAACAAAATTCACTAGAAGAACAGTAAAGCTGGAAATGGAAAAGGAACGAAAAGCATAAATTTCGAACAACGCAAGTTCAAATTAAGTGAGTTGCAATAGCCTTTCCCAAATTTCAGTTTAAACGCCAATATTTTGCCAAACTATCCTACAATTTTGATGGGTTGTATTGGTTCACAGTAATTACTCAATTATATATTTTCCTTAACTGCAAATCGCTGTGGGACAATTTGTGATAATTTTCATCAAATCAAAACGAGGTGGGGTAGGATAGTTTGGCGTTTTAAGTAAAGAGAAGACAACAAATTTCTCAATTAAAGAAAGTGAGTATGAAGAGCCCGATACACGGTAACATATTAACTAGCATATTCTGTAACATATTCCAAAAATAGCAACAAGAGGAATTCTGTTGTGTGAATATACACGAGTTTCATGCACGGTTATATTTTTCTGAAACATAAGACATTCTGGGTTATTGACCACCTGGCCTCAACAGAAGTCATTCATTCATTTTGAAGTATGTGAGCAAGAAGATCCATAAATAATGGACGATGCTTTGGTTTGTAAAATAGCTTGCTCAGCTGCAGCGTGTTGTCAGGAACTAGAATAGAATCGAGGACTATGTATGGAAATATGGAGACGACAGTTCTTGTTAGATCGCAATAAACATGGAGGTTACAGTCAATCACGCCTTCGCTAAAATGATCCTAAGTTTTCGGAAAATATCTCAATCCTTCTCTCTTAAGGTGAAAAAAAGGCTGAGCGGCATCTTTTGATGTACACGTAACATATTCGGAATAAAATCAAACGTAACATATTCCTTTTCTTCTTCGTTTTAAATTTTTCAAAATGTTATTTCTTGATACACATAATTCTTAAACATATTCGACTTGTTTTTGGAATAATGTAACAGAATATGATAGCTAAAATGTGTATCAGGCCCTTAAGAAATAAAATGTTTCAGGACTTTTCCATATTTTTGATTTTAATTTCTATATTTTTTAATTTTCCAAGAGGACTTTCCATATGGGTATGTTGCAGTTCCAGGAGTTTCCGGGAGTAGTGATACACCCTCGTATTTGCTGTGTCACGCAGTCGTAAAAATCGGAAGATTGGTGAAGTCTTTTCCAATCCTTTGTGCAAACACACGGTTATCACACGCTATCAAGACACTATCATTTCTCGGGTTGTGAGAAAACAGTTTTTTTAGAGACTTTGAAGGAATTTAATGAATAAAAGTTGTGACAGTGTAACCATCTCACATCAATATCCGCAAGATAAAGCAGATTGTAATAAAAAAAACACAAAAAACAAAAACTAAAAAAAAAAATTGTAACAGGAAAAAAAATATTCCTGACATCTTAATTTCGTGCACACCAGGTTGTCGCTTGTACTCTTACCTAACTTCACAACCCGTTCTGCACCAAACTGCCTGACCGTTCGCAAATATAGATCCTTGTTCTTGTCAATCAGTGCTAACTGACGTTCGGATGAGGAACCATCTTGATTCAAAGCAATCTCTATGATATCAGTCTGAACAGAGCAAAAAGGAAATTATTGTAAAGAGATCAAATTTATCGAAATGATGCACCACTCTGTTACAATGATCAATTTGCATGACGAGGTTACACTTCTTAACGGCTTATTAAAGTCATAATCAGAGGCAACTTGTCAATACTCACAGTGTGTCGGACAGGTTTTCCGTCACCTAACGGTTTCCCAGTCAGCACTTCAAAAAAGTATAAGGCTAAAAAAACCCCAAAGCAAAACACAATTATACAAATGTATCCTATGATGGACAATACTTGTCGTGTTATGCTTTATAGTGAGAACAGGATCGGATCCTATCTCATTTTTTGGTGCCTGGAATCGGATCAATATGGATCCATGATGCATGCATTGATTTGCGAATTGCCACTGGGAAAGTTTGGCGCCAATTATTCACAACCTTAGACATAAAAATCGATCCTTTGCAGCAATTGAAAACTTTGACTCTGCCCTTTACGTGATGATTTCACACACGAGTCGTGCATTACCTTCATGGATAATATTGAAACTGGGCATAGGTGTAAAATAAAATGTCTTGAATATATCTTGAATAAATAAATTTATTAAATTCTTTTGTCTCATTATTGATCATTATCGATCTGTACCGGAATGTTTTTGGGGTCAGAACCAAAAAAGGATCACTTTCAAAAGCAATTCCTAAAGGGGCACGAATAGTATACGGTATTGGCCCTTAATGGAGTTAATTTTCATGCCTTGGTGTTAAAAGGGGCAGCGTAAAAGGGGCCGCCATTAAATTTAGGCTGGCGTATAAAGGACCAATAAGGTTTACAAATGAGATTTGGTCCATCAGATCCTGTGTAAACACAAGGCCACAATCGGTAACATTCTGTGTACTGATCCCATTTATATCCGATCCCTGTGTTAACATCCCCAAAGAAATTCAACATTTTCACCTTTTTCATCTGCTCTGTCTCGTATAGCGAGCGTATCGTTACTAATAGAAACTGTCTGTTGATTTAACAGATCTGAACGCATGCCGTTGTATCGTGGGGTACTGATCATTCGCCCCTAAAATAAAAACCAGTAGATAAGATTATTTATGAAGAATGACAGGAAGAAAACAGAATTTTTTAAAAAGAAATGCATAGAGGTCATTTCATTGAGGGGATTTAAAGAAAAAACGTTCATGAAACACGTTCCAGTAAGGATTTTATTCATGATACTTTTACAAAAACCTAATTCGTTAAAACGATTTTTGAACTTGGTCTTTGGTAGATCAAAATTACTTCATATTCAAAAAATGCAAGATTATCCATGTTGATTGTGATGGACTGTTTAGATCAAAAGCTTATATTAAACATGCAATATAGACCATTAAGAGAGAGAGTGTGTGTGTATGTATGTTTCCTTAATTCAGGTATCTGGTGGTTCACAAAAAAAATTATCATGTACCTCATACGAATAAACTTGAACACCATTGTCATCAACCAAAACGAAGTGCCTAAATCCAACAGCAAAAGTGATATTTTCAAAGTGAGTGAAAATATATCATAAGAAAAAAACACATCAAAGTATAAGCAAGAACTTTACTTCTTAGCTAAGAGAACCAATGAGATTGCACCACTTTTTAAGTCAAAGATCATTGGTGTGTTCCAATTTTGGACACTAAACAAAGCATAATAATATTATTATGAACTGTATGAATGTACCGACATCTAAAGCAGTAAATCAAGTAATATATGTAAAGACAGAATCATCTTGCACTTAAACGTTTTCGAGCTTTTTTCAAGCTTCCAAAAATTGTTTTTTTTAATGAATATGTTATCTGTAAGTCTGTAAATCTGGTTTTCCACTAGACAGAGTATTCGGCATGTAGTGATTATTGTTAGACCTAATCCCTAATTGAGCCATTTGATTGGTTTGCAGAATATTCCGCGGCAGACAGGTGACCATGATCCTACTTTTTCGAGGACACTTTTGACGGAATTGATTCCAAAAAAAGGTTGACAGACCACAATATTCTCCCTGGTGGAAAACCAGCTTTAAAGTATGCAGATAACGTCAAAGAAATCAGAAATGTGATGATGACGATTTGATGCTGCACTCTGAAATGTATATGGTTGCTAAGGAAATAAAAACACAACTTGGAAACTTACCATAATATCCTCCTCAAGCACCCTGGTGCTTGGTTAACATTAATTGCAAAGTTTGTGCACATATCCGAAGGGCATATTTAGAAGTGTAGGCACTAATTAGAAGAAATAAAGGGAAAGGCATTTCTCTAGCTAACCTGTAAATATAACATTGCGAAGGTGTGGTAACAACCAGATGGTCGTATGCAATACTGAACTTCACCACACGATCACGAAAATCTAGAAAAAGGGACAAAAAATCAAAAAGGATGTGTTTTTTATTTTCCAAAATATCTCAAGTATAAAAACAATAACCTAAATTTTCTTTAGCATCTGTCATCACATCTCGGACTTTAATATGTTTTTGTTCGCTAACAACAACTTCTAAATGCTTCCACTCAATTCGTCTAAAAACAAGTTCAATGATAGAAAGTTGAAGAGCCATTCGTGATTTAGTATTGAAAACAGAAACAAAGATGAAGGTGTCTTTAACAAATTTCATCTGAAAGAAATTGTGGGGTGTCATAAAGATGAATTTAAAGAAGAATCCAGTGGTCATGGAGAATAAGATTTAAAATCGAATCTCCACAAGGCAGAAAATGTCCCGACGGGCGGTTTTTATTACTGCAGTGAAAAGTAAAAATGGTTTCTTTGCATCTACATTTTCCTATGCAACCTTCATTACATTAGTTGCTACTGCATGTGTCGAGATCGCCGTGACATTTTCTGTTTAGTGGAGATTTGGCTTAATTTTGAGTAGGAACAGAAAACAACCTAAAAGGCCAAAAAAATGTTTAAGGCCTCCCACTGGAACGAAGATATATCAGACTTTCCATACATTAAAGATGGAACAGAGTATTTTTACATGGCTGAATCTATTATTATGATGCAACCAGCAATAATGTACCTTTCAACTATGTGGGCAAAGATTACTTGGCCATTACCACTAGCGCCAGCCAATTGAGTACCATCACACGCCCAAGCAATATTGAACAATGAACCAGTGTGCGGTTTCTCCAGTGCATATGACCACTTAAATAATATAAAACACATAACACATTACGGTAAACTCTATATAGTTTGAACTCTGAAAGGGAACTTAAAACCAAATTAAATACACACCAAATTATGTACGAATAAGGTATTTTAAACACAGGAAAAGTTAAGAACATTATCCTTACCCCTGCTTTGTCACATAATCGAAGCGTATTGTAAGAACCAACAGCAAACAACTCACCTAAACACAATTACATTAATTTATAAGAAAGGTAGTATCCCTCGTAAAAACTTTTCATCATTAAATTTGGACTGTCGTCCATCTTTCGAGAGTAAAGCTTTGAATCATGCAATTTCCTAGTCAGTTCTTTACATGAAATAATGTAAAACATTTCTTTTTCACTTTGTATTTTTTTTATATCTTTTATCTTTTATATTTATCTGTTGTCAATTAAAATTATTGACTTCTTTAAAAATTTGATTTTATTCATAGATCTTCAATCAATTTAGGAGAAAGATTTATAATAATTAAGTTTTCTTAGTATGAAGTAAGAAATTTTCATTTGCTTTGTTTACATTATGAAGCTACTATTTGAAGCTGGTTGCTAAGCCAATCAAATTCACCCACTTCCTGTAATAACTCCTTTTGTAATACCCTCCAGGTGATAGGAAATTATAAGACCCACTTGGTTGACAAAATTTTGATAGAAAAGGAACTTAACTGTGCTTTGTGTTAACAAACTAACCATAGATCAGTTACCCAGTGGGCAAAATCTTCAAAAAGTCTCTGTGGAGGAGGGTTTTTTTATTGAAACAGCAGGTAATATTGCTTGCCATTCCTATAGAAAACACTCCTCATAGACATTTTGAAGATTTTGCCCACTGGGTAGCTTCTAATGGCTGTGCTACTACCTGTATGGTAGAGAAAAGAAATTGCTCTTACCATCTGGAGCCCATGATACGCATGTTATTGGATAGTCATGACTGATACTTGTAAACAAAATACGACCAAACGCATCCCAAACCTTTAAGAAGATTGACTTTTGGATATCAATGAAAATTGATGGTCAGTGAACAAAAAAGGACTGTTGGTAGTGGAAAGAACAGATATTATTAGCAGAAAAAACTGGTTAGTTGGTCGTTGAAACATAATAGAGCCAATAACTCCCTCTTCCCTGAATGTATCCTCACTAATTCATAGCAAAAGTTATCAGCTCAAAAAAACAAAATAAAAAGTAGGGAACACTATAATAGTAGTGAGTTTCACGATTATAATCTAAATGCGATTTTCCACTAGTGTATCTTTTGGTACAAAGCAATAATTTGTATGAGTAATATCTGTCAATTTCCAAACACTTTTGTATGCAAAAACAACCCCCGATTATTTTTTCTTACTAATAAGCTGAGATAGCAAAATTCTCTATAATTGATTGGGCTGTTATTATTTTGAGCGAAACTATTCGTGAAAGCAATAAAAGTAGGATCAGATCCTACGGCTTCTTTTTGTATCAAAAATTCCTTCGAAATGTAACTTCTTAAAGCACATACGTTGCTTACTTTCATCACGAAAAAAAGTCACTTTCGTACCAAAAAAAACACCAATAAAAACCGCCTAAAGAAAATTCATGCCTTGTATTTACAATCTTCACCACCAGATACTATCGTATTGTTAACGGTGTTCCAGTCAGCCTTCAGTACTAAACCATCATGTGCTTTCCACTGTAAATATAACAAAAATCAAATAAATAAGTTGGGCATTTGCAACTAAATGTATACAGTACACCCTTCACTAAATCGAACATACA
This sequence comes from Turritopsis rubra, assembly GCA_039566895.2. Taxonomy (NCBI): domain Eukaryota; kingdom Metazoa; phylum Cnidaria; class Hydrozoa; order Anthoathecata; family Oceaniidae; genus Turritopsis; species Turritopsis rubra. The sequence continues at coordinate 10,784,727 of CM077628.1, forward strand.
AGGGATCAGCATTCTGTTTGAATTCATGAATGTTCCAATTAACCAATGCAAAATTCAAATGGTAATACAAAATATCTTTTCATCCTTCATCCGTATACTTTAATAACGCGATATTGACTGTTTTGTGCATCAGTACTGAGAAATAAAGCCCAAGATCGATAGTAGAAGTCGAGCTCGCATGTACGCTAGATTTATTAATACTTTAGATTCTCCAAAAATTTGATTTTATATATATTTGTAGATGTTCCATCATTATATGAAAGAGATTAAGATAATTATAATGTTAATAATTATAATGTTAATAATTATAAAGTTTGAGCATCGCATTGCACATATCAAAGTTTTATAATTGTTTAGTGTACATTTGAAACTACTATTTTTAGTGGGCAGTATGAATCAGTAATAACTGGTTATCGAGCCAATCAAACTTACCCATTTCCTGTAATAACTCCAGGTAATACTCCAGGTAATAATGGCACAAAAAAGACTTTCATCGAGGTTTGTTTCATTTTTTCTACTTTCTTTTGTATATAAACAATTTACTACAAAACTCAATGGTAGCCCCTTCCTTTGCAGGTGAGAAGAAATTGTGCAAATTTCAATCGCAATCTCACAGGACATTTGCGATTTGGTTAGCATTCTTCTTTGTTCCCTTGTTGCATTGACTGTGTTACTTTAATAAGAGTAGTATTTTTGCAATGGGATCAAAATGATGGTTCAAATTATAGGAATTCAACAAAAAAACACAAGAAATTCTTGGGACTTGAACTTTCGTTCGAAATAATGAAAGTTAGATTTAAGCGGAATTTGAATTAGCAGATGTAATGTTCGTGGTTTCAGGAAAATTCAAGAATACTACTTCACATGGAATTTTGACATAAATCCACCCAGAAATTGCAAATTAAAAAAGAATCGGAGGAGTTTCAAAAGTACATGCATCTGAATTATCAAAACCTTGGCTGTCTTTTCTTAGTACATTACTATAATTAACATGACCCAATTTATCAAGGAAAGTGAAGGTAATCATAGCAACATTAACAAACAATATTAATTGGGAAGTGAAGAAGAGTATTGTTTAGACGATATCCATCGATGGCTTTGAGGCCTTTTCAGATCGACATATTTTAATTAAGAGATCATGTGAAATTAAATCCAAAAAGTGCTACATGCACTAGGTGCAATAAACCTATTAACATATTTTCCACAGAAAAAACATAATAAAAACAATTGAACCTGCTGTTGCTTCGCTGATGGCTGCAATGGCTTGATGTAAAGTTGCTTGCCATTGCTGTACAGAATGGCATCTGAATTAGCACTCCATGACACAGAATAAACAGGCATTGCTATAAAACAAAATATACATTGCTTTCAATGAAAACTAACAGACGTCAAAATTGAAGAAAAGCAGTAGAAAACATTGACATCAAATTATTTACATGACGACGCCAAGGTTGATCTTAACATTCCACTTCTTGACCAGATCTTCACTTGACCATCTTCGCCACCTTTAAAAAGGAAAAGGCGGCAAAAAAAATATTATTAACAAAGTCCAATATCAATAACCATTTGCTTCAGTGTAACCAACTGGTTGCCTAGTGGTAGAGGGCTCGCCTCCAGAACAGGCAGTCAGGGTTCAAATCCTGGCTGCTGAGTTATTGCCAGCAACTATAACAGTGTGAATCAATCCACTCAGCTTAGCACTCAGCTTGACAGCAATTGATCTCTCAGGGTTTTTTTTAACTGAGCTGTTGAAGCAGACATGCGGCTTTTGTAAGCCAATTGGGGGCTTTAAATGCTGTAGGACCTACTACACAGCACCCTCATTGATAACAGTTTGACTAGAAATGAAGAAAGTATCCTGGGTAAACATTAATAATTAATAAATAAATAAACATGTAATTACTTGTGACAAGTGCATTCCCATCATAACTCCACCTGCCAGCTAACACAGCACCTCTATGTGCATCTACTGACTTTTCAATGCGACCGTTTTTCGATATGAAATAAAATTTTCCTACAAAGAAAACAAGAGACAAGGCAAAAGAATTAATTTTTGCAGATATTAACTTGTTTTGAAACAAAATCAAACTCTTAATAATCAAAATTAAATTGAATGTCTACATCGAACGTTTCAGTTTGTGCTATTTTATTCCCAAGGAATTGAATAATACTATTATCAGATGACTGATAATAGGTTTGAAACGTCAGTTACTACTATTTATTTGAACAGGAAAGTGCATGATAATTACTGTTTCCATACTTCCACTAGCTCCCCCACAGTTAACAGTTGATAATGAAAAAAAAAGCTTAATAGCTGTAAAAGCTTAATAGATTATTTTGTCACTCACAAATTATCACCTGAAACTCCAGTCTAAAGTAAGCAACCACAAAATGTCACAAAATAGGGGTCTGTTTTTGACCATGTTCATGAGACAACGAAAGGTGCAACCAGCCCTTTTTTTCCCAATGGATTCACAATAATTTTGAAAGTATAGCTTTAAAACTTTACAGGAAAATTCTCATGCTTGAAAAACTCAAAAAATAAATACTATAAATTGGATGCAATTTTTTGTGGGAAGCTTTGTGAAACTATCTAAAATTACACATTTTCTGTCACAAAGAGGAAATCAATAGGCTTCCCAAACTACAATAAGCAGAAGGATCGTTTTGTTACATGGGAGGAGCTGCTGTGAAAACAACAGTAATTTTGAGAAGTTATTAAAAGATCATTTTTATGTTTGATGTTCTTTTGTGTACATCCTGTATAAAAGTTTGAGAAATAAATAAATAAATAAATAAATCATAATAGTGTATGACATTAATGCTACCATACGGACATTCATTTGTTACTTAAGGTCTGTCAATCCACTTAATTCTTAAAAACTGTTTCATCCTTATGATGAAGTTTAACTAAAAATGGATATTCAAATTATATAATACCTTCTGTTGAGGTCAGTACAAATAATTCTGATAACCCCTGTTTTTTTCCACCAACACTTTTGGGAAACCAGTGTAAGTCCGTTGCGAAAACATTATTCCCCAATTGAACAGCCTAAAAACACATCGAAAAAAATAAAATGTCTTAAAAATTCAAAAAGTTTTCAGATCCAGAATGATAATATGGAAATGCTTTGAACATTTTCATTGATTTTCAACATTTCAAAACAATCTGTAAAAGCAGTTGTATTATTGTTCATACCACCATTGATTCGCCAGATAACTGGTTTGACTTTACCACGAAATGATCGTCCCTTGAAACAAAAAAAGGAGATTATAAAGCAAGATGTGGAGAAGTACAGAAGTAACATTTTTGGTTCTAACGGATCCATTGAAATACTTGAAATATACTCGTAACCAGTCATTGTGAGAGGATAGCTGTCGCTGCAGTTTCGAATGTGCTATTACACAGATTAAAAGATTTCCTGGTTTCATTTGAGGTTTAAAGGCTATACAAAGCATTATTATGAAAAATAGCTCTTAAACATTTTCTGTAGTGTGTTTGAATATTCTTTTAGATGCTGATCTAAAACACATTGATAGCAGACATGAATATGAAGTATTTTATAGGGTAGGGAATAGGAAAGAAAAATAGCTTTGCAAAAATAAGAACTAAAAGGGGATTTGTACTAGGTAAATAATCCATACAAAATGGACTTGCGAAATTTCTGGCAGCTATGCTTCTGTTGCTGTGCTGAAGTGTTTATTACATGAAGTTATCATCTGTTTTTGGTAATGATAACTTTTGCATTTTTCTTGTTCAGCTAGAATAAAGCTTTACAGAAACTTTTAGAAACACTTCCTATTTTGTGAAATGTGAGCTGCTAATTCATACCTTTTTGTCTTCTACAAATATTAGAAATAAACTAAACTGAACTAGAAGTTATTCCAAGAAACATTTCAGACAGTTTTCCCTTAATCAATTATGTTGTCAGAGACCATGATGATCAAGAAAGAAATTTCAAAACAACCACAATGTTTAAAACTTACCCAGCAGTGAAGACTTCATCAGTATTGAGCCATCCAACACAACTTACTAGTTCATGATGTTTGCTCGAATCAAGGAAAAATCAAACTTGGTTTTGCAGTGGGACAGGGTCTTTTCTACGTTTTTGTGAATTACAATACAAAATCTAATTTCAAAATAAAAACCACACTACAAGAAAGTCCCTTTTAAGAAGACGAAAGTTTTAATTTTGGTAAAATGGCTGATAGACTGTAAATTATGTGTTTTACATGTACTCAAAATGAAAAATGTGTTACATTCAAATTGTTATTTAAAATGATATTAAAAAGAAAAAAAAGAAAAGAAAAAAAAAGGGCAATTCTCTTCAGTTTCATCGCGAAGCTTAATAAAATTTTTGCTTGCAGTATCTTCAGCAAGTTAATTCAGTCCCTGTGAAATTCCAGCAATAAAAATCATCAGTTTTTTTTTACATCCGCCATGACAAAAACTGAAGCAAAAAATGAAAGGTAACTGCAGTTTAAACATTTTTAAAAAATCTCTTTTAGAAAACATGATGGAGATAATAATAAGTAAAGCAGCAGTTGTTGAAGAAAAAGAAAAAAGAAACTATGAAACAGGGGTGTTCAAATCATGGCTTTCAATGGAGCCACACTCTTGGGGGCTACTTTTACACTACTTTTTCGAATGAATTTCAATTGGTCGAACAAAAAGAACATAAACAGTTAAGCCCAAAAGTACTCTTTTTTTGTTAAAAAACAATTACAAATATTTTCTTAAAAAAAACAAAAACGTGAAAGCAAGGAAAACATGTTGCACCATGGAGACAACTGATTCACAAGTACTGTATCAAAAAATTTAATGGAAAGAAAGACTGGAACAGAGGATGGCTAACAAAGTTTTACAAGAGAAGTCCAGCTTTTTTCAAAAATATGACACTTTTTTCCAGCCCCAAAAGCTAGAAAAATATCAGCCTTACTAATACAGTCTGCGAGAAGTGTACTGAGCCTTTAAAATAAGATTGCCAGGAAAAAGAAGTGACATAATTATGATGCAGCTACCCATAAATAAGAATGATCAAAGTGTAAGAAGACGAACATGACACTCATGACATTTTTTGTTTCACATGCCCTTGGAACTAACATGAAATAACGCAGAGAAATACTTTTAAAACCCTTTAGTTGGGTTAACTAAATTATTTCCAGTTTTTCCAGCCAAGTACTTGTGAAAAAGCTACGGTTTCCCAACATTTTTCCCAACATTAAAATTCAAAATAAGGGCTATTTTATATCTTTTCCAGCCCTGTTAACCACCCTGTGATAAAACAGATAAACACAAAGATAAACAAACTCATGATCTTTTGAATACTTTTGAATAATAAAGTGTAAATCATTACTTCAGTCACGTATCTTCATCAGTTTTTTGACTGATGAAGAAACTGATCGTGTATTTCCTAACAAATTTAAACTCTTTTGTAGACATAGTTGCAGTATGAAATACAAAAGCACTCATCCTGAATGATCATCCATGGGAAACTGTGCGAAAATAAAAGTGAATTTATTTCAAATGTAAAATCAACAAAATTAGCATTGATGCACACGAAAACTATTCTATTTATGGGTCAGGGAAATTTAAAGGGTGCACCAATACGCATTTTTAATTGTCACATAAGGCACACAAAGATTACCAGAATTTACACCAAATTCACTGGTAAAGCAATAATTACACACACACATACATTTTTGAAAAGATATGTTTTCCGTCTTTCTGCAATGATATTTTCAGCTTCATCTCATTGATAATTTTAAAATTAAATCTAGAAAAAATATAATAATAATTATTGCAGTTAAAATATTTTTGCATAGGGGAATTTTCCTAAAAATCAAACAAAATGCATAAAAATACACAGAAAGTGCTAATTTTTTATTGAAAGAAATCTTATTTCATTGTTATTTTGACCTATTAGAGAACATACAGAAAAGAATGTTGGTAGAAAATGACTTGATTATTTTATATAATTTTTCATGTTGAAATATCCAGCAATTATTGAGCAAAAAATATATAGGGACACATTTGTAAACTATATACCTCACTTGGAAAGTCATAATAATTCTAAAAGATGTTTTATTATCAAGACCAATTTGTTCTGCTTGCTTTTGGCCAGACATAAACTTGGAGTGTGGCTACTTGGAGAAAATCATCCTGCTATAAGTCGAGGTGGGACGTTTTAACGAGATCTCAACATTTTGTTTGTTTTAACTTGTTTGGTTTTTTGTGATAAAATTTCATCCTGTTTAAAAGCAAGATATAAAAAAACCCATCTATCAATCAATCCATCTTTCCTAAAATCGACTATCTATCGTCCTCCTATTGAAAACAAAATGTGGCAATAGCAGTAATCCACTAAGACTCTATTTTTTTATTAATACTCTCTTATAAAGTTTCACCCACAAAAATGAAGACTACGATGGAGTTTCTATTGAATTCTGTCATTCCGAATCAGAGAATTCATTATAATTCATTATTGCACCTGTAATTTATTTAAAGGGAACTAGGTCAAAAATTCGAATAAATGTTTTTTTTCACCAAATTTGGATATAGTATAATTGTGAGTGAATTCCAAAATGCTATATATATAACATCATGCCCTAATTCTCTCTCAATAAATACTGAATTATTGCTCTTTAAAAAATTACTCCTGTTGCCATAGTCTGTTATGGATTGCTGTACAAAACTATTCTAGAAACCACTTGTCTAAGAGCATTTTTTCCCTACTTTTTCAAACAACTACAGTATATAATTTGGAAAGTTTAAATGATAGAATGACTGGATGATATGAATTTAGCTCTTAGATATGAATTGAAAAAATTGAGAAATCTAGTAAATCAGAAAAAAAAATATTTCCACATAAATCAGTGAAAACTTAAGTAGCAATTATTCAGGCTTCTCATTAAGAGGTACGTGATCAGGTCACGTATGCTATCATGTAGCTGAGTGATGTGATGCGATCACACAGCTAGTGTAATTTACGTATGCATTTCATCCACCTGCCACTTTTTCTTCACTGAGAAACATGTGACCATAAAAATGAAAAGATTGTTCTGCATACCTTATCAAGGATAAAAATGTCGGGGAAAATAAACTCGGGGAAAAATTTAATCACTTTTTCAAAATTAGTCACTTTACCCCAACCAATTTTTCATTTTAGTCACTTTTCCCCAACCAATTTCATCAGCCATAATCAAAATAAATCAAACAAAAACATATTTTCAAAAAGCTTCAATACATTATGAGATGTTTACATTTTAAACTCTGAATGCTGCAATGGCATCAGAAATCATCGAAAGTCAAAATCTTTAAAATATAAATATCTCAAAGGTAAATATCTCATGGATGTATTGAAGCTTTTCAAAAATATGTTTTTTGTTTGATTTTTTTCTTATGCTGCTGCCTTTGAGAAATAAAAAATCCAACCAATAGTTTTAAGTGGCTGTTGCATGGAAGTGGCCAATAATGGAAATTCATGAAATCTGATTGGCTGCCTTGTAGCAATGGTCACTTAATTTCTGTATGGACCACTTAAACAGAAAATGGTAGCTTATAATGTAAATAAAAATGAAATGTGAGAAAATTGAAGCAAACGAAGACAAAGAGAAAGAGCAGTACCAGTATCATAAAAAAAAAAGATTTGCAAAAAATTTTTTTAAACGATGTTTTTGATGTTTTTAAAAAAAATGCTTTAGGTTTGTATTGGATGCAATTACATTGTGTAAAACTTGAAACAACTAGAGTTCTTTGACATCTGTTTATGTTTAAAGAAAATCTAGCACCTCATATCAGCCTTTTCATAGTAGATGATATTATTTGCAGTGTTTACATTTTGACAATACACTGCAAGGTATAAACTTCAGCATTACTTGCTTCTTGAGATTACTATTATCAATTGCACCCACAACATTTTACAGAAATGCAAATGGCAGTAAAACACTACAAATTGTCGTCTGTAGCTATGAATGGGTGCGATTTGTGAATCTGCATGCTTATTATGCGACAATTTATTCTAAAAATATAAACACTGCACACAACAAAGCGTCTACTACCAATGCTATTACAAATTCAATTTATATAAATATATAAACTGTCTCGCTGTATCTTCTAGGTGTCCTGCAGTTTCTTTTATTGTTTTCTTAACATTGGGTGACTTGTTTACTCTTTTACTTTTCTTTTAATGAATGTCAAAAACATTTGTTTGGCTTTTGGAGGATGGAACACTAACTGCTCACGAAAAACTGCCGGGGCCAAGTACATATATAATCCCATTATTTATAGGTATAGAACTATTAGTTTGTATAAAATAAAAAATCTAAAATAGCAGAATCTCCAAACAGCCTTTTTCGATGTGTGAAAATGCGTAAATAAAAAAAACTGTGGCCAAACAATTCAAACGTAAATTTTCTCCACACACCATATTAACACGCCATATAAAATGTAAGTTCGTCCTCCTCACTCATTTCCTGTGTTCGGTATATCAGAATTTTTTTTGCATGTTACTATGTTCTCAAGAAATAAGCTAAACAATCACAAATCCTTAAAAATCTTTTTCGTTTTTCGTCACTTCAACGACCGCCATTAGTTTGTTTACTTGCTTCGCATGGTAGCAACTTTCGGTTTAACTGGGGAAAACCGGGCGAACGGAATTTGTCATTCACACTAAGAGGCCGTTTATACTTGAGAGACCCGAGAAGTGAACACAAACCGTTTGAGATTTCAAACCACTTTGAAAAATTGAGCTGTTTACATGAAACATTTCACTTCGGTAGCCCTTTTTCGCTGAGAACATTTCTAATAAAGTTTGAACATAATGGCGGAAAGTCCTTTCAGAGTGTGGGACATCTTACAAACTAGCCAAAATCAAAACAGGTGCGCATGTGCCGTACAGAAAATTAAGATGTTTACCGGTTTTTTGAACACCGATTGTAGCAAACCCCCTTATGGACAGACAGCAACAAAGCAAAGAATTATAAACATTTCTTACCTTTATACGTGTTGGAGATTCCCGTCGTAAACTACACCGGTAGAATGAATTGATTGGTAGGTATAAACCAAAATGATGTAGCTACTGTAAATGAGTAGCTACAATGAAGAGGATATCAGCCTCAAAACGATCGTACGTACAGCTCAGGTTCACAGCACAGCTCAGTCGAACAGAGAGTATCTGGGAATTTTATTAGTTGGATGTCACGTTTTAATACATTTGAGGCCGCACTGACAAAAATTAAGCTGCTTTATACCATCTTTCAGTGCACTACTCATTAGCAAACCACGGTTGAGAGAAAGCCTCTAATCTAGCGTAAAGAGGAATCCAGGCTAGAACTGTGGACAAAAAAACACACTGGAATAACGGACGGACAGACGCTAATGAAAGATCAGCTGCTTTCCGCGCTGACCAACAAGTTTACATGTAATATATTAAGTTTGAAGCAACAAAAAAAATTATTCGACTGAATTTTTTAGAAATATTTGCAACAGTGCGGTTACTATAATCCAAACTCGTTTGAACAATCAAATCTTGAAGATTCAATCAAGAACTTTCAGAAAACGTATCAGTTACCGGTAATCGGGGTTGTTGATGATGCTACAAAGAAATTGATGAACACACCTCGTTGTGGATTGCCAGATCACAATACCAGAAAGAATGCGTTTGCTGACTCCAGATGGAATAAGAAGCACCTGACTTATTATTTTAGCAACTATTCACCTGATCTTAGTCAATATCAGATTGAACAAATCACGGCTAAAGCTTTCAAGTTTTAGTCAGATGTTACACCTTTGGTCTTTACGAAAACAAGTGGCAGAGGAGATATTGTCCTTGGGTATGTATATTTAACCTTTTCAAGAACATTCCTTTTTTTATTCGTTTACTAATGACCTTTTTGTTGTAGTGTTGCAACGAGTTAATAATTTCAAACGTAGGTTTGGCTCAAGAGGACATCGTGATAATAAAAGAACATGTGGTTTTCTATTTGATGGATCAAGTAGCACCCTTGCACATGCCTTTTTCCCACCAGATGGACGATTACATTTTGACGAGGATGAATATTGGACTGATGGAACATCAAGGGGTAAGAGAGACATGATTAACATAATTTATTTAATTTTATTAATGCATATCTACAACTGTGGCCAGTTTGAAACATCTCTAAAAAATCATATGAAAGACGTAACATGATCTTAAGCACGGGGCAAATGCGTCAAACTACTCATCAAACTCCATCAAACTAACGAGTTTGATGGTCAGTTTGATGCATTTGCATTGACCATCAAACGCGACTTTTTTGGAAAAATGAAAAAAGAAGAAAAAAATCCTGTTTGATGAAGTTTGATGGCGAGCAAACTTTTCATCAAACAAAATTGGCCCATCAAACCAAATTTGGAGGTTTGATGAGGGTTTGTCGCATTTGCAGTAAATTACATCAAACTATTTTTATAAAAACACTGTGATGAGTGCAAAACATAGACGATGGAGGGTTTTTCGAATGTTTTAGCGTTCGAATTTTTAAATTTCGAATGTTTTCAATTTCAAATTCATTTCATGACACACAAAGTAAACAGTCTCAGTCTTGCGGTGTTGGTTCAAAATGTCTTCATCAGAAAGTGAAGATAACGGAATGAAAAATGGTGATTTATTTGCCAAAACAAAGAAGCAGCAGAAGACAGAGAAGAAAACGAATAGCACGAAAAAGGAAACAAAACGAGATGATAAATCCAAAGGAGCCAAAGACTGGACAGAGGAAGAAACTACTTCCCTCATTGAATTACTTGAAAACAAACCTTGCTTGTGGGATATCTATGATAAGGACTACAAGAAACGCGATTTGAAGGAAATAGCATATTCAGAAATAGCGACTGCTTTGGATACCACAATTGCTTCGATAAAAACAAAGATAAACAGCCTAAGAACAAACCTCTCGAAAGAGGTCAGTAAAGAAAGAGCCACAAAAAGTGGTCAAGCGACTGACGAACTTTACGTCAGCAAATGGACCCACTACCAACAGCTAGCCTTCTTGATACCGGTAATCGGAGCTTCAAAAAGCAGGAATACGTTAAAGAGAACCAGTATAGCAACAGGTGATTCTGAAGATGAATTGGAATAATATAAGATAAGTTAGATCTATACCTGAAGAAAAGTGCAGTAAAAATGATATCTTCAACCTTTTTCGGCTCCAAATTAATGATTGTGAAAAAAACTCTCCATCTATTTGCCAAAATGCCAAAGAGATTCTCCGAAATTCTTCTAGCTCTGCTATGTCTATAATTGTAAATCCTTCTCTCTTGGGTTAATCCTTGCTGGGGAAAGGGCTTCATCATGTACCTTTTCAAGGCAAATGCATCATCTCCTAGAAACACGTAAGGTACATCTTCGCCATTGGATAACTTTTCATCGTTGGGAAGAATGACTGTACCATCTTCTATGCCTTGGAGCAAAGAAGTTTTATTCCATACACCTGAATCGTTTACCCTTCCATTAGACCCAACGTCTGCATACAAACATTCATATTTGGGACCTGCTATAGCCATTAGAATGATAGAATGATTGTGTTTATAGTTATAATAAAACGAACCACCATTCCTAGGTTGTTTAATCCTGACATGCTTTCCATCAATTGCTCCTAGAGCGTGCGGAAAATTCCATCTTTCCTCGAACTGTTGAGAAATTTCTAGCCATTCCTCTTTGGAAGAAGGGACTTTGATGAATTCAGTCGCCATTCTCTCTATAATGGCTTTACAACAACCTTTGATGATATAGGACACAGCACTTAATGATATACGAAACTGGAAGCTTAATGATCCGAATGCTTCGCCAGTAGCTAAAAACCGAAGAGTTAGTGCTAGTCTTTCATCTGCATTAACAGGATTAGTCCCACCAAGCCTTTCTTTTGGTGAAATTCGATTCGAAATTTTTGTTAAAATAAACTCAAAATCAGTTATGTCCATCCGAAACATTTCCCTGAACCCAAGTCGATCTTCAACTTTAAGTTCCTTGATGATGTTGTTGAAGTAGCCCTTTTCCTCCCTTCGCTTTATCCAACTTCGTGTTTTTCCACGCCGAGGTTTTTCATCATCTGAATCCATTAATTCATTTAACACAACAAGTGCTGCTAAATCAGATGCCGCCATTTTGAAAATGAATGAATGGACCACACGATTCGAATATTTTGATAAAAACTTATTTGATGAGTCTATGCAAATGTTAAATTCAATTTCATCAAACTTTCAAAAATTTTCATCAAACAGTTTGATGACTTGTTTGATGAGTAGTTTGACACATTTGCCCCGTGCTTTAAAATGAGGCAGAAAAAGGTTAAGAATTCGTTAAAATTGAATAAAATGAACAAAGTATATTTACTGTAAAAGTATTTTTCACGTAAGCAGTCTCGTTTTTTTTGTTTTTTTTCCTTAAATACGTATTCCACTAAATTTCCTTATGAAATTTATAACTCCTGCGATATTAACACTGTGTTTCTATCTTATAAGACTGGCTCACTTATATTCTATCAGAACAAACATAGGAATTTCATATCTGATGAGAATAATGCAACCTCATTTTCCGCAAACAGTTCAATAAATTTATTTATGTGGAAAAATATACACGAAAAAACAAGAATATAAAAGCCATTGCTAATACTTTATTCTGTTGAAAACCAGTTAAATAATAGCTGTTTATTTTGACTTTGATTTCACATAGATTTGCACCATAACAATTAAAAAGCGAGCTCCATTGACTAAAACTTTCATTAAATCTTAAAATTAAAGTGAAGAACTAGCAACACAGCTGTAGGCACATATTTCTGACAAAAAATAAACATCTTCTATTTAAATACAAGATCTGTTTTCACTTCTTTTAAGGTCAAAATTAAATTGGTCACATCCTGGGATTAGAACATGACAGCAGTACAAGACAATCGATTATGTATCCTTACGCCGTACCATATGATCGGAATTTAAAGATGCAATGCTAATGACATTCGTAGGATACAACGACAGTATGGAAGCAAAACGGGCGGTGGTGTTGTTGTCACTAATTCCCCACCTGGTAAGTGTGTGGACTAAGATATTTTGCGATAAGTACGTTTCGTACTTAACGTTTCAAATTTTCAAGTAATTTATTTCTTAAAAGCGGATTTTCCTGCCTTTTACTTTGCGATTCTGGCGATTGAATCATGTGATTCTGTTGTTCTCATTGTTGCTCTCAGTTATCATGTAAAATAATGTTATGATCAGAATCAAAATTACAATGTAATTACATACGGTACACATTTCGACACAATATGATGTTTCTAGTAATTTTGTTAGCTTTCAGTATGCATGTAAAACATTGTTTCAATATATGATTTACATTTCACAAATAATTTTCATTTCATATGAAGGGGTTTTCTAAATTTTCTTAGTTACTGACCGTTACTTCCTACAAAAACGTTCTCAAATAAGTAAGCTGCTGAATGAGAAGTTTTCTTCAACAAAAGTAAGGTGAAATCATTTGTTTATTCTTTACCTTGCAGAGACACTTCTGATAATTGCAACGACTACATTAAATATTGCAGAGGAAGCAGTGATTTATGGACGAGGCGTATGAAGAAACACTGCGCTAGAAGTTGTAGCTATTGCTGAGCAAAGATGTAAATGTCCATCATAAATGTTAACGGCATTTTACTCGTCTTTGAACATTCCTTTTAAATTATTCTTTCATAGAAATATTTCGAATATTTCGTGAAAACCTCTTATTTTCTTCATTTATTAGATGGGGTAACCCCTTAAAAGCGTTGTTTGAAGGGCGTTGTGTCGAACTTATATGAAGCATAAGGCTGGAGACTGAAATGAGTGACGAAAACTTGCCCAAGGATCCATTTTAAGAAAAATAGGACTATCAAATTTGGGATTTGTTGAAATTGGTCAATTTTGGGCAGATTTGACGACCTACCCTGCGGCTGGATAATCGAGCCTAACAAAATCGTTCCAGTCATTTAATAACTGCTAATAACATTTCTGCAAAGTATCAATTCATATCTTGTCCCGGGATTCAGAAATTTCGAGTGTTTTTCGAGTGTTTTTCGGTTTCCGAAGCACTGCCACGCCTTCTGACATGAAGTTATCAATTTGATACAACGGATTGCGCCTAAAGACGCCCCTACGCCATCTCAAAGGGCAAAGGGCGCCGATCAAGTCGCGCGATCAACGCATTTATTTATTGAGACTTTGTAGTTACTGTGCTTATTTGCTTTTGGAACGCTTGTGGGGAACAGCGGGCTAGATATAAAAATCACGTGGAAAACTTTCTCAAAACTTTGTAGTTACTCTCAAACGTAAAATCTCAGAGGGTGTTACCCCCGTAAAGTCGGTATAGTATACATATTGTTTAATACATATTGTTTTATTGGTTAATAAATCTAATTTTCAAAAACTAATCAAAACCGACTGAATTTTTACAACGTTATTATGTAACATAATATAATCTATCAATAATATCAATAAATAACAATAAGACAAAACTACGCCTATCCTTTTTTGCATTCAGAGCAATGGCACAAACTTCCATCCCATTTTTTATAGTTTGTTTAAAATCATTTAGGTTTCCATTGAATTTGAAATCATATGGTAATTTAGTCCAAACTCGTGGAGCTAAAGAGCGAATACTTTTGATACCAAAGTATAACACTGATCTAAATATAAAACTGGATCGAACAACCTATTGTTTCAGAGCTCGATTTTTTAGATCGATGCTGAGTGCCCACTACGTACACGTGAACCGAAAATTATAAAAACAAACAAGGTTTTAAGAGAACATCTATAGTGTAGACAGAAGAATTAACTATGAGAACAGCAAGCTTTTCTGTAATTTTACTTCAGATTTGCACCTGGCTTCCCCTTATTCCTCCATCACTCATAAAATGAAGAAGAATTTTAATTTATTTTTGGTTTTAAACTTTTTCGGTGAAATATCTGGTAACCGTGGCAAGAGGAGGAGGAGAAGAGCATATGGTGGAGAGTGGAAGGTCAGTGGCAGTTGGGTGTATGTTGTGTTTACCCTCTTTCAAAAGAAATTGCCCTTTTTGTGTAAGAACTTCTCGTGAACATAAATTATGCCTGACTTGAAAATACTTTATCAAGTTAGGGAGCATATATCTAGCTACTAATAATAATGTTATACACACGATGTAACTATTAATTGCACTGCAAAAAATCATTTGCCATCTGACACTGTTTTGGGGTTATTTTTAATGGAAGAAATGCTACTGCAATGTTTTGTTCACTGCTCTTTTCATGGCATTGATGTTTCAAGATGTTTGTATACATTTGGAAAACATTTTGATCTTGTGAACTGGAACATCAGAACTTTTACAGATCTGCTTGATTTAAATGGATTAAAAGTTAAAACAATTATTTCTAGCAATGTTTTTATTTCCTTTTTGTAATGAAATTGATGGTTTCCTTCTCTGAATATTTCTATTCTAGGGGAAATGGAGAGGGGAAGGGACTTTGCAAGGAAATCTGATACAATTTGAAGGCCTTGATCTAATGGATATTTCCATTTGTAGTTGATTGATTAATGACTTAATTTATTTGGTTAAGATGGTCAATACAAATTGTCAGTGTTATACACTGATGTGGACCTACTAAAAAAATATAAGAAATATATTTCTAAGATAAAATCTAAAAAACGTCTTTAAACTGTATCCCCTATAAAGCGATATAAAGGATAAGAATTCCACGAATTAGGCAAAAGAAAAGTAGACGATTAAGAGTAAAGTAGGCAAAGTTGGGCTTTAGGTAAAAGATTGAAGAAAGATTGAAGAAATTAAAATTGATATTATATAAATGTAATGTTACAAAAATATTAAAATTGCAGTATATATATATATTTGAACTAGAATCATGAGTGTTTCCTATAAGCATAGCAAAACAATGAAAATTAATATCACGTAAGGGCATTGCAAAGTTAGGGTAGCTTCTAGGGCGCAGGTATCCAGGGCGCAGATGCCTTTTGGATTTTCCATAATTTGCACCACTTGAAAAAAAATCCGAAATCCGTTTTCTCACAAACATTCGTATATGTTTACAGACATTCTATTTGCATCAGTTTTGAGGATGGGAGAACGTGTTTGAATGTAGCTGAGAAATGTTTAACTCAACTATCCAATGAATCTCTAATAAGTATCAGGGGGATCAGAGTTATAAATAACAATGTTCCAGTATTCGTAACAGAGGAAATATAATGTTCGCCTAATTTCGAAGCCGTCGAGCGCAGGTAGTACATTTACTGATAGTGGAAAATCGCGATTTGTGACCCCGGTTCCCCCTGATAAATATGCTACAGGAATTTACAATGCAGTTTTCTGGAGACAATGCCAAATCTACTTTATCTTAATTTCTTCTTCTTCTTCTTCTTCTTCTTCTTCTTCTTCTTCTTCTTCTTCTTCTTCTTCTTCTTCTTCTTCTTCTTCTTCTTCTTCTTCTTCTTCTTCTTCTTCTTCTTCTTCTTCTTCTTCTTCTTCTTCTTCTTCTTCTTCTTCTTCTTCTTCTTCTTCTTCTTCTTCTTCTTCTTCTTCTTCTTCTTCTTCTTCTTCTTCTTCTTCTTCTTCTTCTTCTTTATACAGTGTTCAATTTATCTAAAGTTAAAGAAATGAATATATGAGTTGTGAATTATAAATATAGGTAAAACCGCCGACGTCCGAGTAGGCTCACGCACAGATATCTGTTGCGCAGTTTTTCGTTCATAAAGCAACATTTAGCCAAGTAAAGACTTTGGCATGTTTTCGTTGTGTGGTCAAAAATACGTTTAGAAGGCAGCTAGAGAAAATTGGTCGTCAAGACTTTACTAGATAAAAGATATTGAAAAGGAAAAATTTGAAATTCTGAATTTCATATATCGAAGTTTAAACATAACGAAGTTTAAGATAAAAACAAATATCCTGTGCGAACACCTATTATGCAAGCAAAATATTTCTTTCTATCAAACTTCATTATAATTAGTTTACACATTATAAACAATTTATACAGGTTTTGTTATTTTCTGAAGTTTTTGTTGGAAAAAAAATTGGTAAATTGACATATTTGTATTTAGTTTGTTGAAAAATATTGACTTTTGCCTAGTTTTTAATTTGTGAAGAATTTGTTGGAAAACATTGACCACATATGGAAACAATCAGATAAATTAATTGCAAAATTTTTATTCAAAATTACAATGGCTGTAACAACATTGACAATATTTTACACATTATAAACAATTTATACAGGTTTTGTTATTTTCTGAAGTTTTTGTTGGAAAAAAAATTGGTAAATTGACATATTTGTATTTAGTTTGTTGAAAAATATTGACTTTTGCCTAGTTTTTAATTTGTGAAGAATTTGTTGGAAAACATTGACCACATATGGAAACAATCAGATAAATTAATTGCAAAATTTTTATTCAAAATTACAATGGCTGTAACAACATTGACAATATTTTACACATTATAAACAATTTATACAGGTTTTGTTATTTTCTGAAGTTTTTGTTGGAAAAAAAATTGGTAAATTGACATATTTGTATTTAGTTTGTTGAAAAATATTGACTTTTGCCTAGTTTTTAATTTGTGAAGAATTTGTTCGAAAACATTGACCACATATCAAACAATCAGATAAATTAATTGCAAAATTTTTATTCAAAATTACAATGGCTGTAACAACATTGACAATATTTGTGTATATCCAACTGTCAAAACTTCAAAAACGTTTTCCTTAAGACACGCTGCCTAAAACTTTTAGATTCATATACCAAAAGTATATTCAAAGCATCGGTCAAAATGGTTCGTCTCATTTTCATTCTCTACGCAGCAATCGTTACAGTTAACAGTCTCGAAGTTGAGGTATGTAAAAAGTCTATTATGGTTAAGATTAGAAACAATCGCTACAGAGACACAAAACTGAGATTTTAATCAATCGTGAAAAGGTTTTCCTGTTTCCTCTACATATGCTAGTTTTTTACGCAATTTCAAAATTTGTGGAGGAGAGTTTATTCATTTAAAGTAGAAAAGGAAAACGTGCAAGTCACCTAATCGACACTTAAGACTGAAAAGAAATATCATAACCTTGGACTCCTCCACTTTTTTGACTGACCCTGAATACGCCTATGAATTTGTGAAACTTTTCGGCTTATTCGTAAGTGAGAATGTAATGTTAAACTAGTGTTAAAAAAGTGTGTTTTATTCTGCCCCACATGAAAAATAGGTAGGAAATATAGTTATAATACTGATATAAATTTATCGACCTGCAATTTGGAAAATAATAAAATAAAAATGTTTAAGTTTACGCCATGTTTCATCAAGCCCTAGTCCCTCCTCTCCTTTTGACGCAACAAAAAGGAGTAATACGCATTGTTTATTGTGTATATAAGTAAATTTTTAGAAATATTTGCAACAGTACGGCTACTTTAACCCAAACTCGTTCGACCAATCAAATCTTGAAGATTCAATCAAGAACTTTCAGAAAACGTATCAGTTACCGGTAACCGGGGTTGTTGATGATGCTACAAAGAAATTGATGAACACACCTCGTTGTGGATTGCCAGATCACAATACCAGAAAGAATGCGTTTGCTGACTCCAGATGGAATAAGAAGCACCTGACCTATTATTTTAACAACTATTCACCTGATCTTCGCCAATATCAGATTGAACAAATCACGGCTAAAGCTTTCAAATTTTGGTCAGATGTTACACCTTTGGTCTTTACGAAAACAAGTGGCAGAGGAGATATTGTCATTGGGTATGTATATTTAACCTTTTCAAGAATATTCCTTTTTTTATTCGTTTACTAATGACCTTTTAGTTGTAGTTTTGCAACGAGTTAATAATTTCAACGTAGGTTTGGCTCAAGAGGACATTATGATAATAAAAGAACATGTGGTTATCCATTTGATGGATCAAGTGGCACCCTTGCACATGCCTTTTTCCCACCAGATGGACGATTACATTTTGACGAGGATGAATATTGGACTGATGGAACATCAAGGGGTAAGAAGCACACAATTTCCATAATCGTATTTGAATTGAATAACATAGTTATATTTAACAACGGTTTACGGGTTTCCCAATGGAATTAACACAAACGAATTTAACCATGAATTTTGATCCGTATGTTTAGGCAACAACCCTCTGCTAAAAAGTAAACAAATCTCTGATCCGTAACAAGGGGAACTTGCGATATATTTCCAGAATCAGATTAGCGTTTTAAATATCAGCGGCCGTTAAGAGTGTTACCAAAGAATCGTATTTTGCTAGGACCTTTAAGTTATAGGATTGCCTATGACATGATGACTAAAGGTATAACTTTTGCAATCATAGAAATTTAATAAGAGAAAAATCTAGCCAGTATGGATAAAATGATTTAAAAATGAAAATCATTAATCTTTTCTTTATTGAAAATTAAAGGAGAGGAAAAGTGAAATGAAAAGGGATTAATGACGTAATTCAAAACATTAGTACTTATTACTAGCACCATATGTATAATTACATATATGTTTCAACCTTGAGAAAACATTGCACCAGGTAAAATAGATGAAGGTATTGCCTTTAAGGGAAGGAAGAGTGTGTTTACATGATATGCGACATGAAATGGTGTTGTTCTGTTTATGCTTATTTCATGTTGCTTCAAAACTCATGTTCAAAACTCATGGTGGTCGTACAGATGACGGCACGAAAGATTTGTACAAATCTTTTGTTTTGTGATAGTGAACATGCATGGTTACGCATCAATTCATAAAATTTCATGTCGGTTGTGCTTACATGAAATTTTTACACTCGACATGAAAATCAACCCAACATGATATCCATATCACTTCTTTACATGTAAAGATTGAAAAGGTTTTAACAAGAAAAATATCATGTTGCCCAACATGAATTCTCATCTAAACAGCCTCTAAATTTTGCTTTAATTAGCAAATTTAAATTTTCATGGAAAGTCTGATTACTTTCAAATTCGCAAAATAAATTCCTACAAAAAGTTAAAATTTTTCAATTTGCGAAGTTAAATTCCACAAAAAAATGTGGACTAAGAGAATACAAATGGAAGTCCAAAGTTATGCATATGGTTATTGCTCTTCAAATTGGAAGAATTAAAAAAAAGAAATGGATAAACATATTGTCCTTATATAGTAATTTCTCAATTCTCTTTGAACTATCACAATATTCACATGCTTTCTTTGAGAAGTGAATTATGTAAAAGATACAGAGAAGAAGAGATTCTGAAAAAGATTACCAATCTTGTTAATCCACAATATCGCATTCATTCTCTGTTTTTTCACTTTTATATAATTCTTTTAAACGTTCTTATTTGCAAATTTTGACTTTGTAAGTGACATAATGTATTATGTTTACAAAATGATAGGTTGATGATGTAGGATAAATGCGAAACGAGTATAAAGACTACATCTTTTAGCAAGGTTGTTGGTAAGTCGTCGTAACCAGTGTGTTTGTTTCGAGGAAGCTGCTTTAGGTGGTTAAGTATTTCCACGGTCGACACATACGTAAATTTGAATTTCTCTCTGCGACGCATAGGAAAGCCTGCCAGTTTGCCCCATACTGAATTAATCAACGGATAGGCTATACTTTTCATAGGATTTACGATGTTGCTAAAGTATTCACAAAATCCGTTATATATTTCTTTTTTATCGTGGGAGTAATTCCCGTCAACTTTAAACGATTGTTCGACCTTAAAATTTTTCGATTTCGATGTGTAGACTTTCTATAACGTGAGCCAGAACTTCGTTGGATCTCGCGCGTTTTCCTCGAGTACAGATTTCGTAACCTTGGCTTTCGCAGATCGTATCATTATGTTAGCCAAGTTACGTTTCATTTGGTACTTGGAACGAGTTTCTCTGCAGATCTTTTCCTGGCTCTCTCTTAACATTTCTTGATCTCCGGTGTTAGCCACGGGCTGTGTTTCCCACGAATATGTTTGTTTCATTTAGGGGCAAAGATGTTAAATTCAAAGGACAGGATTTCATATAGGTGTGCCCACGCGATATTGACATTTACAGAGTAAACATTCCCCCAATCTTGGGCTTTCATGGTCATCATTCAGCTGAGCGGGGTCATAACGCTTATAATTTCGGCAAGTTATTCTTCTCGACGAGACTTGATGTTAAGCAATTTTTGTACACATCCAGTCATTTGGGGATCAGCAATCCCGGCTGTTATTACCGCTGAATCGCGTATAGCAGAGCTACTGTTTGTCGCTTTTGTTACCTCTTAATGTATTTGTATGTCAGTTCTTTTATGAGTTGATCAATGCGGTTAACGCGCAATAATGACTTGTATTCTTTGTTGTTGCTTTTTTAAATAGTCTGCATTTACATCTCTCATGATGATAGTTTCCTTAGTGTTAATGTTCATCAAGACATTTGCAAAAATGTTGTTATAATTAGGTTGCAGATAGCTGGAGGAACCTGGGAGCCGACAAACAGTTAGAAACATGAAAGATTTCGATTTCATAGGAACAATTTCCAAACACATACATTCTACAGAACCATTTTCGACGTTTCTAGTTTACACCTGTCTTTATGTAGGCTCCCACTCCACCATTAGAACCAGAGTTACGTGGCTGACTCACAAAATCGTAGCACGGAATTTCAAAATAATCTCCGCACTCTGTATCCAGGTGTAAATGAGATTCACTGAAAGAAAAGATGTCGACTTTTTTAAAACTTTCAATAATTTCTACGACATGTTGCTAAACAATCCACGAACGTTTTGGTGAATCATATGGAGCCCCTTTAGGTTTAGAAGAGCTTCAATCTCGGGGATGGTTCGCACGTTCTCTGGATCTGGACACTGTTCTATGTTCTATTATAAAATCCTATATGTTGTTTCACTTCGTATAGCGATTCATACATCAACGTCGATTGTATACCATAAGCTTCTTCGCCATTAATCTATAGCACACTGAGTTTACTTTCGTAAAAGATGGCTTTCAAACATAAAATATTAAAAATAACACTCAGCATTAATTGATTGACATTGGAAATTGGAAAAGTCTTATGCATATAACTCCTTAACCTTCTAGGGAAACAGACAACCATTGCAACCAAAAAACTTATGGGCTGTTATTTTTTGTTAATTGTTAATGTAATGTAAATTGAATGCAAATTTCCCAGATATTTTATGCCTAATAAGGTAGTAACAAATAGGTATCTAGAAGCAGAAGTTCACTTTATTCTATATGATTAAACTCCATTTTGTTTTTAACGGCACGGTGTGCAACAACATTTATTGAAAACTTTGTCAACCTAATTTCATTCATTTATATTTCACAACGTTTTGCCCGATGACTTTCACTAAATCTTAGATTTGAACGTCATTATACATTACTAACCATATGTGAACGTCCTTCAGATTGAGGGGAAGTTGCTTAGTGTTAAAACCTCACAAATGTTGGCAATGAACATTTTTAATGCCGTTGATAACCATGTCATATTTTAATGACAAGATTTGTTTCATGTATTTACTTCTTTTAAGGTCAAAATTATTTGTCAACAGCTGTGCATGAGATTGGTCACATCCTTGGTTTAGAACATGACAGCAGCTCAAGACAATCGATTATGTATCCTTACTCCCAACCATATAATTCGAATTTAAAGCTGCATGCTAACGACATTTACAGGATCCGAAGACAGTATGGTAGGAATTTGGGCGGTGGTGGCGTTGTCCCTCCATCCAGTAAGAATATGAACTAAGAATTTTTTTGGAAATCACCTTTGTATGTTTTCTTCCTAATGTTTCAAATTTTCAAATAATCAATTTTTATTCAATTGGCTTTCATCTATTTTGTCTACCTTTCAGATTCTGACGCTTGAAATAATAATTTAAGCTAAGATGGCAGGTACTATACAACAAAAATTCATGAAAACAAATTTGTTTATTCTTTAGGTTGCACGGACAAAGTTTCAGATTGTCGTGAATATACAAGCAAATGTAGAAACTACAGTACTGCTTGGACCAATTATATGAAGAGGAGCTGTGCTAAACATTGTCAATTTTGTTAAACATCGAAATAAATTGTCCAGCCTTAAATATTTCACTTTAGTCTTTGAAGGACAAATTGGCCCGCGGTATATTTGAATCTAAATAACTTTTTATCGCTTAAACCGAATTCGTTGAAATTTTGTGACATTTCCTAACATTTATAAAGGTTTCTGAAGATTAAAAAAAAAAAGATATCCATGCCCTTTTTTCCGGAGGTGAGAGTTTTGTCACCCACGGGTATTACAAATATTACAAAGAGTTCACATAAAAAATGAAAATTATTCAAACAATGTTTTTTTTTACTCAAACGGAGAAGAAATTGCCTCAATGATTTCCAAATCGGTAATAAATCGTTAGCGCATTCATTCCAAACTTCGACAATCTTTGCTTTCAACTCTCGTATGTTTTCTAAAGGTCTATAATGCCGGCCTTCGTATACCTCTTGTTAGATCTTAACCCAAAAGAAGTAGTTGAGAGGATTGCAGTCAGGTGAGTTGTGTGGCCAATCAAGATGTTTGACAAAGCGAGAATTCAATCTTTGCTTTAAAAACTCTTGGTTTTTACAATATACCGAATAGCAGGGAAATATTCTCATCACGAGTGCAGGTTCAACAGTATGCGCTCGATTTAAACATATACCGTTAATACATATAACATATTTTCTCGAATAGAAGCCACGCTCCAATAAAATAGCCGCAATTTTTGAAGAATAAAAATAATAAAAGCCGCCGTCAAATAGAAGTCGCATTTATTTATCCACACTCTCAGCAGGCATACACTAACACTGGCAATAAGGAGAGCTAAACTAAACTAAAGGTAAAACTTCAAAACACTTTACACTATTCCAAGCAAATTCGAATTCACTGTAGCGGTTTCACAAATTCGAATGGGGTAGTGACAAAACGCGGAACAGCTATTCCGGCCGGAATAGCTATTCGGTAAAATGAAGGATTATTTCTAAATTAGTGTGCACCGAAAGAGAATTGTTAATTTTGTTAATGAGGCTAAATAAGAAAAGCTAAAATTAAACAGAAACAGAAATCCCCTCTTTTTTCTAGCCTGAAAAGTTTATAAATGAAAACATTTAGGTTGAGAGTGAAGACTAAAAAGTGATCTTCTTAAGGCCACGGAGCAGAAGAATTAATTGAACCCACGTACAACCTTTAAATTCAATTCCGCATGGACTATTCCGTCTAATGGAAAATGGCTTTTCCTTTCATCGCGCTTTATGACCCCTATCTCTCGCTTATAAATACACCGAAATCTCGATATTACGCACCCCGATATCACGAATTCTCGTTATAGCGAACCCCGATTCTCTTTCCTCTCTCCCTTAACAAACCTTAAAATCTCTCGATTTACCGAATTCAGTTTTCTTCAGTGATCGTTATATCGAGATTCTACTGTAACTCTCACTCAAGAATAACCACTCTTCTTCCTCTGTACACATTACAGAATAGCAGTGATCGCAAAAAGTGAACATCAAGCAGCTTTGGCCGCTTTTAACAGTGGACTAAAGCATGAATTCACCTATCAATCATATGAGAAGTATACCTGGCATTAAAGATTACATGCAACCTGCAGAAGATGCTCTTCGAAACTTCTTGATACCAGCTCTTCAGACGAAC
Organism: Turritopsis rubra; assembly: GCA_039566895.2. Lineage (NCBI taxonomy): Eukaryota > Metazoa > Cnidaria > Hydrozoa > Anthoathecata > Oceaniidae > Turritopsis > Turritopsis rubra. The sequence continues at coordinate 10,809,373 of CM077628.1, forward strand.
GTTTTATGACGTTACATGTGTACGTTACCGATGGAATGTTAAGCACACTTGCCTATCACTTGTGTCTGCAACTGTCCTTTCACTATCGACCATGCGGTTTCGTCATCTAGCGTCATAACGAAATCCGAGACACCATAGCAACTGCACTCGACGACATATGCCGCGACGTCAAAATTGAACCTCAATTGTTCCCACTAACTGGAGCACAACTGAATCCAAGAGCAAATAAGACAAATGAAGGTAAGAGATCAGCGCGATTGGTGTCTGGAATCGGGTTGAAAGAGCATTCTTTGATGTAAGGATTTTTAATTCATTCGCTCTTAAACACCGACGACAGAACATCGATGAAACCTTTAAGCCAATTGAATCCGATAAGAAAAAAAGCAACAACCAACGAGAAATAGGACGTGAATGTCAAAACTTCATGTTAAATATTGCTGATAAAATCGCTCAAAAAAAAGAACTCGCCACATAGCGAAGTAGTCAACTCGCTACGCACCCTTATCAGATTCATGGTATTGAGAATTGAGGTAATCGTGGCCGACGAAAAAGTTTATCGTTTGATGCCGGTGTTGTAACATACAATATTAAATAGCTTTATTTTGCACTCACTTTGATCACATGAATAGTAAATAATTACTTTTTTTCTCCTATGACTATGTTCTCATATACCAAGGATGATATGATACTGTAATATTTCAAAACATCCGGAAAAGCTTTTGGTGCGTTTCTGGAGAAACAAAGAAAACAAATTTTGACTTTTTAACATCAAGAAAGATGTAAAACAGCTTCAAGAAGTAGCCTTGGAAACACTATTGGAAAACAGTATATCCCCAGCAGAAAGCTATGGAATGTCCTTTTATCTCATAAAAATATGAAAAAATCCAGAATTAGAGGAAGCTCAAAACGAAAATTCCGGAAAAGAGTATCATCCTTTTTGTTAAACGTTCCATGTCCCGTTTTGATGAAAATTATCACAAATCGTGGAATATGGAAGTCGCAAGTCTGTGAGATATTTAATACCAAGAACACAATCAAGACATATTACAGTGAAGATAGAACATCAGTCATGAACAGAAGGAGAGAAAGATGCATTGGGGGGAAACTCGAAAGCAGGATTTTTACCTCCTTTACGATTTGTTTTATGTTTTTCTACATTTCTAACAACAGAACATTTTCAAATAGCTGTAGCCTTTTCCATCAATCAAAACTTTGAGATCGTGTCATCGACACGTTAAATAAACGTGGTCAAACCGATGTTTTGTTGAAAGTTTCCAGTCTTCGTCGACGAGCCCAAATCTGTTACCACGAAGACGATTCGCAATTTAGACACGGTGCGAATAAAAGACAACGTGAACCAAAATCAACTTGGTGTCGTATTAAAGAGACTTCGTATTTTCGCTTCAGTTCATCTCCAATCGCTCTCACGATGCATTTTTGCACATTTGGTCCATAATCACCGTACATGCAGCCATTATTTGAAGATACTCGTCTGCACCGTCGCATAAACATTTGTCAACAACCTCAACGAAAACAAAAACAAAACATAATATTAAAAATAACATCCATCTCGATGGAAGTTGTGCAATGGTTGACGAACAAAAACTGTTTTCTCCCCAACGAATAAAAAGATTTACTCATCACAGGGTGAAAAGACCAACTAAAAGTCAAAGCAGGAAAGGAAAAACACAGGGATGAATTTCACCAAAAGTAAGCGAAAGGAAATAAGTCTGTCCTAAAGATCACCCACGGGTTGTCCCAAAAGAAAATCCTGAAAAAAAATGACTTTCAGCACAAACTATTCCTTTTAAACAAAAACCTAGGTTTTGATTTTATCGCACACGCGAGGGTCCCCGTTTTCTAATATGGGTCGCCGCTTTCATCAGTCTCACGGTCGGGTCTAGGTCCGGCCGAGTCCGGTAAGTAAAGGAAGCCATTGTGAGACTTAGCTATTAAAGCTTAAGGGGCCAAGAAAAGTGTTATAGGAACTTTCAAATTAAAGACTCTAAGAGTTTATAAAAGGGAAAAATCGAGATTTTGTTTCATTTATATAAAACATTTAATTTAAAATGAACAAACATACAGCAACAGTATGTGAGCATTTTATGGATAATACTGACAATATACTTACCGCTAATTTTTCCATGATGACAGACTTTTGGTTATCGCCAATGTCTTCCATGTTCACTACTTTATCATGGAGCTGAAAACAAGAGATTTCCACCATTAAAAAGTACCAGACATTTCTCATTAAGGTCCTGTTGAGGGGTGACAATACATGATCAGTACATCTCAGTTCGAGAAATCTTTTTCAGCCCGGTATTATATGTTAAAAAAACACTACTGCCCAAGATGAAAAATGAAAAGTATACATATAATAGAACTTGTAAAAACAAGAGAATCAATTAGACAAAGTGAGCTGCCCCGCTAACCGAGATCCCCCGGTACCCGGAAAGGAAAGCGATCATGTAATTAGCTCCTAAGACGGTAAACTATTAGATAAACTATGCTCAAAGTATAAAAAATAGAGACTGATTTTTTCTTTCTTCTTTGGCGTCTTATTAACTTTTTGAATAATTTAGGTAAGATACACAAAAAATTATTCTAAAAACTTATATATTTTAAGTAACTTTGGTGCATAGTTTTACATATATGCGTTGCAGCTGTCCTCATCTCTGAAAATAGATAACTTGGAACTTATTATACAAGAAAACCATGGGAAATGAAGCCATGGAAATGAACAAACCAAATAAAAAAAGTAGCTACCTGTAGTATTATTTGTGTTGCAGAAAAACCATGGCTAAACAATTCCTGTTAAACAGAAAAAATTAACAAATAAAAATTTCAGAAAATAAAATGAACAACATCATTATTTCAGGAATGTTTTAATCTACCAGCATTATTTCAACCTCTGGTAAAAAGAACGAGATGTAGCCTGACCTCAATGAACCATACAAATTTTACAATGTTTACACCACAAACTTTTGGTGGTTTGAAATCTCTTATAGATACCTAGTATGCTTCAAGCATACATATGACAGAAAAGGTTATTGTTCAAGAAGGAATACAGGAATTATTCACCTGAACTTTAGTATCTAGTTTCTCAAACGAACCAGAAGAACAAACTTCTATCAAAGAATCGACAATGTTTTGAGGTATAATCTAAAAAAGCAACAGGTTTCATGAAGAAATATAAACAACACCATATATTAGAAATTGTTTTGGTGAAAATTCACAATCATTCCGTTACAAGAGGAAAACTTATAAACAAATGCAATGAAATCATAACACAATGCGCTATTGGGCGCAAAGATTTCTTCAAAATTATCCAACAGATACAAATGTTTAACTCACACCCGCCAGTTCTGTAATATCACCGCTGGTGATTTTCTCGCCACTCTTCAGTCGATATGCACTCTGTAAATATGTGATGGCTTTTCTCATATCTCCTTCTGATGCTTTTATTAATTCATCAAGAGCCTAAAAGAAGACAACGTTCAGAAATACAAGATCCTTAAATTTCCGTAAACATTTGTTTCAATTCTTTGAAAAGCCTCTCACTTGGTCCTCTATTTGAATTGACTCTTCATTAGCAATGTACTGCAACCTGCTTTTCACAGTATCATGAGTCAAAGATTTGAAACGAAACTTTGCACACCGAGAAGTGATTGGTTCAATAATCCTGGAGGATAAAGAATGAATTGACAAGTACAAGTGCATGCTTATGTTCCTTATGTTCATGCTTTATGTCATAGATAGAAACCACAGGCGTAAAACTTTAGTTTCTTCTGTAATGTACACCATTGAATATAGGGTAATGAACAAGATTCGCTACTTGATCCACAACATCATAAAGGAGGAACTGCAGATAGTGCCAGTTTGATGTTCTGATATACTTCGAATGTACCGTCTACTCCTGTTTAGTGGGACTGTCAGAGGAATGAGTCCAACTTAGTGATTGGGTGGGGTTGGTTAATCTGAACCCAGAGTTAAGCAAAGCTTTTGGCCTTGACAAATGAAGTAATTCCAGGAAACATTCAAATTTCATTCAAAACTCCAGTTATCTAATAAGCTGGGTAGGTCACATATTCGGTACATAATATAAAGTCAAGAGATCCTTGCCTGGTGACATAGTTACATATCAAACAGAATCGTGTAGTTTTAGTCTGTTTTTCCATCGTCCTTCTCAATGCAGCCTAAAAGTAAAATATTTAGAATTGCATCATTGATAAACAGAACCATCATTAGAAACTTTTCAAAAAACCTTTTTCGTAATTCTGTCATTTTCCTTATACTCATTAGATACGGAAAAATTTTGACCAATCAGAAAAACATTTTGAGTGAGCATGTGTGAGGATTTCATTCCTAGCGAAGGTGTAAGGACTCCTTTCTTCTTTTATGTGTTTGTACTTCGGGTTTTACAGGATGCATCAAAGAACTGATGGACGTTAGTTTATATCATGTCAAAAATTTGAATTTGAGGAAATGGAAAAAAGACAAACCTGTGCGTGAGTAGTCATTGAATCAGCCTCGTCCAAAATGACAATCTTGAAAGGTGGGCATGGCTTACCACTGTGTGAAACAAACAAAATCAGGCAAACAAAAGTTTTAGACTGTGATACAGACATGAATGTTAAGGTAACCCTTCTCAACATCCAATTGAATTACTCACTCAGGCTTCTTCGCAGAAACAGACTGACTGGCAAACATTTTAACTTTATCACGAACAACCTTTAAAAAATAACGAGATACAGATCAAGAACTACTTATTCTATCTAAGATGTTCTTATAACCATGCAGCTGTAAACCTTTTACATTTCATTGCATATGTAGATTCAAATAACATTTCCCAAATGACAATATTTCAAGGATGGTCATACTTGTGATCCCTGGAATTCAACATCAGCATCAAACGAAACTTTTAATCTTTTAGTACACATACCTGTATACCTCGTTCATCGGAAGCATTTAGTTCAAGAACACGACTTCGGTAAATATCAGAACTACAATAAATTGTAAACAAAATAAAATAAAATTGTAAATACAAATATAAAGTAATCTCTAATGCAATGATATATAATGAAGTAAAAATGTTTGTTTTTATGGTTGAATTGCATTTAGGCCAGTAAAGGTTAGTGAATAGTTCATTCATCCTCAAACAAGTAGGAAGTATTATGGTGCTGTGTGCGTTTTAGTTTTATTATTTATCATTGATGAACAACATCCCATTTTTAGTATAATTTGGGTATATTTCAGTTTAATTTTGCTTAAACATGTTTTCAAAAAAATAAAACAAGTGTTTTTCTGTAGTTATAACTGAGAAAATTAGCATTTTTTTATTTTTTTGGAAAAAAAAGTCTGATAATAAACTTTCATGTGGTATTCGTCTGAGGGGCTTATTTTATAAAATTAATAATTACTAATACACCTAGGTTTTGATTTTATCGCACACGCGAGGGTCCCCGTTTTCTAATATGGGTCACCGTTTTCATCAGTCTCACGGTCGGGTCTAGGTTTTTTATAAGAATGAAGAACATAAGGCTTTGAGGTCTAAAAGTTAAGAACATGCTAAGAACAATCCAGGCTTATAGGAACGTTTTTGTTCTTCAGAAAATATTTTTACATTTTGCAAGAAAATGTCATTATAATAGTAACACAAGAATATTATCATCATGTTGTTTACAACACTATTAACTCAACTCCATTAGAAGATGATTTTTGAATTTCAAATATTCAATAGTGTGTAACTTAAGAATGTTATTAAGAACATTTTTAGACTTCAAAGTTAAAAAGTTAAGAACAGTTTCATCAGAGTTGAGTGTTCTTATAACTTTTCTTTTCTTCTTTTTGGGTGGAAGGGAGAAGGAAAGAGGTTTTTTACAAATCCAAAAATTCCCCACAAGATCAATTTGAGCCCTTATAGTTGCTAAAAACAAGTTATTCAATTTTTGACTGAATTTAATCCAGTGGCAGATCTAGCAGAAATTTAACTGGTGTAAGCCAATATGGAGGAGAACTTTCTAAAAAATTAAATTGCAATTATCCTATTGAAAACACTCTTCTCCAAAATTTTTACACCAGTAAAATTGCTTCTTGATCCGCTGCTGTGATCTGAATCTACTCGTTTGAAAGTCAAAAATCTACACAACCCACCCAAATAACTGTCGGCAAACAGCAAGAATAGTCGACGTCTTTCCTGTACCGGGTGGTCCATAAAAAAGTAAGTTAGGAAAATCATTTCCTTTTATTGTATTGCCAAGTACTGCTACAACTTCATCCTGGTGAGCCACATCGTCCACTGACTTGGGCCGACTAAACAATAAATGTATAAGAATGTGAAAGGTCAGTATTTATCATTAGGCATTATTCGGTTAAAATAATGTACTGCACAACATAAAGGGTCATAATACATGTTATTTACTATTGCAAATTTTGCTACCTGCCCTAAAGAATCCCTACAAAATGGTGACGAAAATTACCGATCAGGCAACCATGTATAAAACTACTTTTCGTGGAAATTTAGGTTTGCGAAATTGGAAAAATCAAACTTTTTGCAGTAATTTAATTTTGCAAATTTTAAAAGAAGAAGCTTCAATCAAGAAATCAAGAAAATGAAAAACTTCGTAAATTATTAAACAAAAATTTTATTAGAGCCAAATTCGCAAAAATGTAGGTACAAACGGTCATAAATAAAAAAGTAAAGACTACAAAATCAAAATTTAAGTATGATTAAAAATTTATATAATAGTAAAAAAGGAAAACATACTATTTCTCAACCCAGGGAACAACAGCAGCACGCTTGTTCGTTGTATTATCGGACGATTTGGTTTTAGGTTTCTTTGCTGGTTTGAAAAATGAATCTGCCATTTTTCAATCTGATATTCTAAAAAAATTCCATGTAATGGTCTCGGCGTATTGTTTTTAGAAATAGTTAATGCTGTATGGTGGCCCATTTTTAAAAACAGAGTGAACAGAATGATTTTAATTCAGTATTTAAATCAATTTGTAATAATTATGATAAATTGAATTGAATTAAGATTATAAATCTCGTGATTATAAATTTGTTGGGGCTGGAAACAATATACAGTTTCGAATTCACACATAGATAGCTGAAGCTTATCAGAGTTTCATAGATAAGTTTCATAGATAAATAGAGACAATAAAATGTACAGGTAAATGTACAAATTCTTCATTATATCGAACTAATTTCTCTGGTTTCTTGAAATTGATTAACAAAACCCTTATAAATTATCTGCCTACAACACGAACACCACTTATAAGGACTCTCTGGTATATTCACCTAAAATAAACCTCTACTCTCTACAAAGATGGTGTGTGAAAGATATAATATCATTATTATATACATGAAAAATCTTAGTACAAATTGTGCCAAATAATGTAAAGGGGTTAATTTCCAGCTGAGAAAATGGAAGACAGACATGGAAAATTATACAACATTCCAGGTAACACAAAATACAACAAATATGCAACCTTGAAAGATGTACAAATCATATATCATCAGGATCAGGGTTATTCAACATTCTCCTGAAGGATATCAGAAAAATATCTGAAGTCAAAACAGAACACAAACGTTCAAGTCTGGCTGGACAAATATTTGACAACTCTTCCAGATAAGTTTTCGAAGGTTTTGTAATAACGAAAGGTACAAAAAGGTAGGTCTACCATAAACAAATGTAAAAAACAAGCTTTTATAAAAGGAAGGAAAATTAAAATAAAATAAAATAACAAAAATTAATGAATGAAAATGAATGGATTTCTATAAGAGCTAGAGCTGGAGGGAGTAGGAACTATAAATGTGTGTGGTGGTAGAAGACTGGTTTTCCAAGAAGTTCCTTTTTAGTTGAGCCATGTTTCAACCATTCAATTCCCGCCATAATATTTGCGTGCATTTGGTTCATATAGATAAGACTATATTCACACCAAAACTTTTTTCCCATTTCTTTTTCAACATTAGAGGCAAGTAAATTGCTGTAACTTGCAGTTAGTAACATTTTTAATACATGTAAGAATAAAAAGGTCTTGTTTAAATAAATGTTGTATGAATTAATCTGGAAATGTACATATCGAATAATTACATAAAATTATTTGGTGTAACTAAGCCTTAAAGTAATTTATTTGAACCATCTCTATGCGTCCGCAAATTAATATAACGTGCATTACCTCAAGCCATCGCGCTAACTACCTAAACTATGACAATTTATTAGCAGTATTTTGCATTCTTGTTATCATGTCTAACCGTCTCTTCCAAAAATATGGGAATTTTATTTGTAACAAGTTATACTATCCACGCAATCAGTACGTTTTACTTCGTCCATACACAGAAAGGTCCATAATAACATCGGTAAGTTCTGTTTCTTTTTTTCAGTTTTTTTAGCTATACATGTTAGGGGCCCATGTTTTTCAAAGACAAATTATTATTTTAAGGGGTTTGCATAAGCAAGAGCTAGTTGTTAGTTGGCAATTAAGTGTATTTCTGTGTCTGGTATAAGCATAGCTAAAAAAAGCCTCAAATGTTCTCTTATTCCCGTTCTTAATCATCTAAATTCTGAACTAGATCTAACCTGTGTATTTTGTTGCTATTTTACACATTTTTGCTGTAGATAAACTTTTTTTACACTCTTCACAGAAAGTTGAAATGAGCTATGAGCCTCTCCACAGAGGTTAGCCGTTTTTATAAAATTATAGTTCAGTGCTGTTGCATCAGGAAACCTTGTCATTTATGTGTGAAAACTTTTGATTTGTTCTTACCTTTTAGAACTGAGCTGCAGCTTGTTCTTATTTTTTGGTACAAATCCGAGCTTCAATGTTCTTAAAAATAAAGTGTGTTCTTATAAAAGATTGTATTATGGACAAATGTTTCTGTCTGCCATTTGTATCTCAGACTATTTCAATTGTTTTCCATTGTTTTTTGTCTTCATCCACTCTCTTCTTTCATCCCGCTTTTCATCCTTTGCCGGTTACAATTCTTACAATTCTTTGTGAAATTTCTTTTTAAATAAATGTTTATTATTAGTCATAAGGTTTTTAAACAGCAAAAATTTGATGTATAATTTATAAAGTGCACCGGCCAGCAGTATAAAGATATAAAGCCTTATGTTTTATTAAAGGAAGAAACAAGCACATGCGTGTTTTTCTTATCAATTTCATCATACTCCATCTTACAGTGAAACTGATAAGAGTTCACATAATGATTAATTGGGAAAATGGAGAGCTCACAATAATGGTGTGTTTTTTAAGTTACAATCTCTTTCAAACAAATTGCAGCTCAAGTTATAAATATAGCTGTGTGTCTATTGAAAGTGAAGTGAAACAAGATTTCCAATTAGGACATTATAGAGAGTAACAAGGCACTTTTTGATAATACTCAACTTATATGCATTATATTTTATTTAAAACTGCAGTGAGTTTGATCATCAGAATTTAGTTACCCAACTTCAAAGTAGCTCTGGATATGGCGTTTCTTTTGTGATAATTGACATCACCCATATTGCATCAAACATGACAGGGAAGATTAAAACTCAAAAAATGATGCAAAAACACAGAGTTTCAAAATTGAATTGTATCCTAGTGTCTTTAAAATGAGGATATAACCATATCTTCTTTTGTGTTTGCAATGGATCATGACTTTTAAGCTTCAGGATGGTAGCAAAAAAATTTGATCCAAGTGTACATAGGTATCCCACCAATATTACTTTGGGTTATAGCTTCTGATAAACAAAGTTTGTTTTTTAGACACGATATTATGCTGCACCAAGTCATGCAAAGGTAATTTTTGGATAGTATCTTAAAGGGGCTATGGCACGAATCATGTGGTCGTATGATCGATGTCAAAACCCCTTTAAGAAGTGGTTGGCTAGTCATTATAATGTTAATTTTTTGATTTTTTTGGTATAAATGTGGTAAAAAACACCCAATTAAAGTACAGCCCAAAAGAAACTTAATTAGAAACTTAATCAGCTAATTAGCTTTTGAGAAAAGATGCCATCTTAAGAAGTTAATGGTCTTTATCTAACATGAGATTTCAAAAAATTGCGTTGAAAGCATAATGACTTTATGTAACAGAGATGAAACTTTACACAGAAAGTGTTCTGTGTTTTCATGTAAAAATTCATTCTTTCATAAAGTTTCTTTCCGACTGTACTGTAAACAAGTGACATTTATAGAAATGAAAAAATAGTGTAATAACAACATTCACTGTGTTTACAAGGAAAGATAAATAACGTATTTTGATAAGCTGTGGGAACAAACTATTTTGGTTTTTCTTTTCAGCCATTCGAAAAAGTTCTTATCGCAAACCGTGGCGAGATAGCATGTAGGGTATGATATTTTCATTATTTAAGAAATTGTAACCTGTCTTAAAAACTTGTGGTATAAACCCAGAACGGTTGTGTTTAGAATTAGTTATAAGTCATCATTTGTGTTTATCAAATTTCAGGTAATGCAAACATGCAAACGGTTGGGCATCAAGACAGTGGCTGTTTACAGTGAAGCTGATATGCGAGCTGTAAGTTGAAAGTAATTTTTTGCTCAAACTTTCCAGGATTGATTTTCTGACACTTGTTATACTCCATCAGAACAGAGTGTTGCCATGGCAATTTCATTTGGTATCTTATCTGATCTGTCTAGGGAAATCAGATCAGATCAAAAGAAAAGACTTATTCCAATGATTTAGCTCTTGTTAGTAACGCTCTTGTCAGTTTAATTAAAAAGTTGAACCAGATCTCCACTAGGTGGAAAATGTCACTGCAGAAAAGCTCTTTGCAATCTGATTGGATCGCAAAGTCAAGAAATTTTCACAGTGCCAATCAGATTGCAGAAAATATCTGAGTCTTTGGAAAAGTGCAATGGAGTCTAAAGAGCAGACCAGTTAACCTTAAGAAGTGATGATCAGTGGTAGTGATGAAGGTATAAGAAAGGTATTGTGCAAATAGTGCTGTTTGCACAAGGAGTTGAAAGCTCTTCTATCTCTATTGTAATGTTTGCAAGTTATAAGTACGTAAGTGATAATTGAAAAAGACGGTAAAAATAACATAAATCGAAAATGAGTGAAGCTTTTTGTAAAAACACATCAACCGGCTCTAATATATAACTAAAGCTTCGCTCATTTTAAATTTATGTTATTTTTACCGTCTTTTTTAATTATCATTTATAAGAATGGCACATAGCTATGTTTTAAAAGTAAAGTGTTGTAGTGGAATCAATCAATGGTAGGCTTAAAGCTTAAAGTAGACCAGTAGGTTGAGTGTTAGTACTGTGTACAAGGAGTTTGTGACAGCAAAAGAATGTGTAGTACCGAATAGTGACGGATAGTCATTACATATATTGTTGAAAAGTTTTATTACCTTGATGATACTATTGGAGCTAGGGGTGGTGTAGAAGATACTGTTACAGCTGGGATTAAAAGCGGTTGGAATAGGTTTAGGGATTGATTGCTGTCAAAAAAAAAAAGAATAACGTCATCAACATTTTAGATCCGAAATAATGCATTTGTTGTATATATCTTCAAGCTTTGATACATGAAAATGGAACAAATTGTGAATCATCAAGAAATAGTTTTGGTGTCTGAATCCGTGCGTAATACTTTCATGATTACTTTCCATTGTCATTCTTTTACATGCAGAAACATGTTCTAATGGCGGATGAAGCTATATGTATTGGACCGCCACCATCAAATCAAAGTTACCTTGTCATGGAGAAAGTGATAGAAGCTTGCCAAAAGACTGGGGCTCAAGCGGTTCGTATATTTCAATGAGATTATCATTAGGAAATTCCCTGATCGAAAAGTCTAACGTGAAGTTCCCTTGTTGGTATTTTTAACAACTTGAACTGCCTAACTGTAGTTTGTTTTGCTCCCTTTTTAGTCACATGATAGTAAATGATTTCTGTACATTTGGTTGGAATTTTGTCTATGATCTAAATGTGTGCAAAACAAAGTTTGCCTATTGAAAAGATCAAAGAAATCATTCACAATAAGTTGTTATAATAGACTTCTAGACCAGGGAATTGTCTAATGACTATGATGTGAATAGTTAGCAGATATTCGACTAGACGACATCGGATATCTAGTATAGAAAAGTGCTGCATGATAAAACTATTATATCCCTACAGTTATCATCTTGTGAATAAAATCGTTCTGAGTATGATTTTATTTATTATTTTGACAAAACTTTTTTCAATTCTAACTTTAATTTTACAGGTCCATCCTGGCTATGGTTTCCTCTCAGAAAACTATCACTTTTACGAGAAATTGGTATCACAAGAAGTTTCAATTCTTGTTATTCTTTTGCACCTTTACAAAAGTTTCTTTCACTTCATCTTAACCAAAGTGTCTTATAAATTCTTTTTCTTTTGCAGGAAAACGAAGGAATCGTGTTCATCGGACCCAACAAGTATGCGTTGCAAGCAATGGGTGACAAGATCGAAAGTAAACGCATCGGAGTGCAAGCCAAAGTGAACACAATTCCTGGTTTTGATGGTGTTGTTCCTAATGATGACGAAGCTGTGAAGCTGGCAGAATCGATAGGTTTGTTTTTGAGGTTTTAAATTTGGTTCATTAAAAAGTAGAAACAAAGCAAATCTCTCGATGTGTTAAGCAGGAGGGATGTGTTAAGCAGGAGAGATTTGTTAAGCAGCTCTTGTCCATTGTTTTTGAAACTTCATTTACTTCATTCACACGTGGTGTTTCCAGTCCTGGACTCTCCAAATATTATAGGTCGGCACATAATGCAAAAGAGTTTGCCAACTGGGTGAAAATTTTACGTTAGCAAAGCCTACCTGAATGCTTTTTGAGGTCGGCAAAACCAAGATTTCGTAACTGAACAAAATTATTATTTAAAAAATCAAATTCAGAAGACTTTTTTGTAAGATAAATAAAGATTCTCTTTTAAAAGTTTTTAAACACCATCTCTCATCCTTTTACGTAAATTATTATACTAAAATGGTTGCACCACAAGTGTTATGATTATTAACGAATGGAGGTTGTTAACTCATCTTTACTCCAAAAAGAAATTTCACTTCAGTGCAAACGACCTCGTAAATCACAAATTTATTTATGAAAATGTTTGTCGTCCATGTGTTCACATTGATGAAGAAGGTCAGCATTGTAAATGGCATTTGGCAATGGTGATGTAAACACTGGTGTACGACAGCTGAGCTATGACCTAAACCAGACATAGGTTGGAAATTACATCGGCATTGTTGAAAATATAAACAAATAATTGTTTTATTGTTTAAATTGATTCAATTTCGCATGCGCGTAATAAATAAAATCAGCTCGGTTAACCAGGCCAGCTCGCTTGTGTGTGTTTACATGTGAAATATCCTATAACCTAGCTGGAAAATAGAAACATGATCTTGGCAAGGCGGGCTTACTTGGCTTCTCATATGAACACAATTCTTTATTATCAGCTTTTATTTGCTAAAACGGGATCTCTAGTGGTTTTGTTTGCAGTGGTAAATTGTTACTGATTGCTTCTTTTTTAACAGTTAAAAGGTATTTTCAATGGCCTAATGACTCCAAGATGAAGAAAACAAAAAATCTGGGTGAAAGGTTTTTTCAGAGAGAGAGAGAGACATTAGTTTGGGGCATATTATAAACTATTTTATTCTTTCAAATAAACACATAGAGTAGATTGGTGAAAGATTCGTGTTTCTTAAATTATTCAGGTTTACAATTCTAAAAGGCAAGTCCAAAAATAATAGAAACATTAACTTTGTCTTCAAATGCAGCGTCCTAGACATGTTTGTTTAAAAATGCATCTGGGGAATGTCTATTTGAATGGCGGTACTTTTTGACGGTTCCTTTTTTCATTCGTTTTTTTAACTAACCTATTTTTGTCAATTGATTAATTTTTTAGAATAATTCAGGTAAGTTACACGACAAAAAATTTTGTAAACTAAGCTATCACCACTTCTCGTGAAAAGCAGCTGTTTTAATGTAATGATCAACAGACGTTTGATGTAATTGATGACAAAATATTCTTTAAGGAGAAAGAGAAAAAGCAAATCAAGCATGAAAAGTTGCTTGCTATGAAGGTAATATGAGCTAGTGTGCAAGTTAACTTGTAAAGTAACCACTTTGATTATATAATAGGGTACCTCTCATTTTAAAAGTTGTCAATGATGTCATTGAGTTTTGCGAACATTAAAAAAAAGACATTGTTTCAACAATTAATTCGTTAAAAAAAGGTATATAATTTACTTTTTATAACGCTGATTTCAAAAATGCAAAGTGAAACATTTTACCGGACATAAGGTTATTGTGGTTTTAAGAATGCAACTGAATGAGTCTTTCACCACTTTACACAGTTTTGTGACTTCTTTCAATTTTGACTTCCAGTTTAAGCTACAAAAGTTGTTGAGCATTTCTGTCAAATTCATTTGTGATGGTTTTGTCCAATATTTTGTTTGTCAGTTCATTTAAGTAACATCAAGCTATCTTAGTAATTTTTTCAGGGAGTAATTTCTTTATTTAAAAACAACTGGATACGTGTTAAGTTTGTTTAATCAAAGTTCATAGAATAATGGTTAAGAAATAGCAACAAACAACAATAACAACAGAAAACTGTGTTGATCAGTCTTAATCAGTCTATTTCTCAGTTTTGTGCACTGATATTGTCATTAACGATTGTCTTGCAATCATGAAACCTCTATACTTTGATTCTTTTGGGAGTAATTAAAATGTGTTTGTTTCAGCAGTTGATGAAATATAAAAGATGATGATGTGCACTGTAAATGTGAACAAAAACATCAACAGCTGATTTGAAATAATTTCCTAACCAGTTATTTATTTATTTATTCTTTGGTTTAATATTTTCTTACTTGCCTGTTAATAATTTGGAGATTTCTTGTTTCAAAGTTAATTTCTGGAACCTCGTCTTTACTCTTGACAGGGTACCCGGTCATGTTAAAAGCATCTGCTGGCGGAGGTGGCAAAGGGATGCGAATTGCTTATAACGAGAGTGAAGTTCGTAAAGGTTTCCAACTGAGCTCCCAAGAAGCAGCAAAAAGCTTCAATGATGACCGTTTACTCATCGAAAAGTTTGTGGAAGATCCACGGCACATTGAAATTCAGGTTCTATTTTTTTAACTTTTTTTTCGAATATGGAAGCATAATCAAGTTCAGATTGTTGGAAGTGATTCCTGATTGGTCAATAAGAATTGCTAAACCTTTGTTCCTTTGTTTTTACGTTTAGATAATGGGTGATAACCATGGCAATGTGGTACACATTTTTTATAAATTCAAAATTTATTTTAAACGACCACCCCTGTTTAATGTAAATGGATTTGTGAAAGTTGCAGTATTTTTAACTTTTCTTGTTTGTTTTTTTGTTTCAGGTGTATCTAAACGAAAGAGAATGCTCTATTCAGAGAAGGAATCAAAAAGTAATTGAAGAAGCTCCTAGGTTGGGTTTATTTCTTTGTTTATTCCTACCTTGATGAATCAGTTCCACTGTCACTTTGAACAGCCATGAGACTTTTCTGCACAACCACTAATTCCCACAGGTTCTAAGTAGTAGAAGTAGTAGTATCTCGCCGTCAAAGATATCTTACAATGCTTTCATCTATTTACAATAAAATACAGGCAGCTGTAAGAAGAAGATGTCTTATTATCAAGCCCCTTCTTTGAGCTGTGTTATCTTACATGAAAATATAGCATACATCTGTAAAAGTATAAAGTTAAAAAATATGACTTCCAACAATTTCTTTTTTACAAGTTACTTACTCGTTAACTTTGGTGTTAACTCTTGTTTAATACGAACATTAGTGTAAAATGCTGATGTGTAAGAAGGTTCCAGTGGTTTCTCCTCCACTTTGATTAGTTGAAAGTATTCCTTCCTGATACCTGGTATTCCTGGATAGCAACAAAAGTTGTTCTTTGCAGGAACTGCTAAAATATAATGTCTGGATTCTTTTGATGGAAGTTAGCAATTTGTTAAGATAATAAATTTTGATTTGTTATTTTTCATTGCATGAAAGTACTGTGTATGTGTGTCATATTTTTAAATTATTTAACCTTTTTATTTAGCCCGTTTTTAGATCCAGAAACTCGTGCTGCAATGGGGGAGCAAGCCGTCATGTTGGCAAAAGAGGTTGGTTATAATTCTGCTGGTACAGTTGAATTCTTAGTGGACAAACATAAGAATTTCTATTTTCTGGAAATGAATACGCGTCTGCAAGTCGAGCACCCTATCACCGAATTAATTACTAAAACAGACATTGTGGAATTAATGCTGAGAAGTGCAGCTGGGCAGAAACTGCCACTCACGCAAGATGATGTGCCTCTTGATGGATGGGCAATTGAGTGCCGAGTCTATGCTGAGGTTAGAATGCTCCCTTTATTTTTGGCACCTTCAATTTTGGGGCCTTCAATTTTGGCGCTCCATAAATTGAATAGTTTTTGCATACTACTTTATTAATGTTTTTTTGTTAATTTTACAGTTATGCAAAATTGATCCTAAAAAAATTAGCGATATTTATTTTTGATACGAAATATCTAAAAAATCAAAGAAATTAATATTGTTTTTGTTGTTTTGCAAAAGCTTAAAAATGAGTACGTCATAACAACCTTTCTATTTTGCTCACCTTTTGTATCTGTTGCGCGAAAAAAAAATTTCTATTTTTTTAAATTTTTTTATTTATAGCTTTATAGCCCGTGATACTTTTCCTTCCTTCTTGTTATTTCTCGTCTTGATTTTAGGATCCTTATAAAAACTTTGGATTGCCATCAATCGGTTTGTTAAAGCACTATAAGGAACCGACTCATTTGGAGAATGTAAGGTGATCCTTATTTTCGGTGTGACATTGCCCTTCAGAAAAAAATATGATAGCACAGTTCCGCTACCTCGAACTCTCAACCCAGTGGGCAAAATCTTCAAAAAGTCTATGAGTAGGATTGTTTTCTATAGGAATGGCAAGCAATATCGCCTGCTGTTTGAATAAGAAACCACTCCTCATCAGAGACTTTTTGAAAGTTTTGGCCGATGGGAAGGGACGAAGGTTTGAGATTAGTGGGTGTTCAACGAAAACTATTCTAAAGTGACAAAATGCTCAAGGAACCAAGATTTTTGTGCGCATGTCCAAGATAGCGAGAGTTAACTGTACTATTCATTTTCGACGATTACTTGTTGATTTTGATCAGACATCTCCCCCAGTCTGCACACTGAGACCGTGTGTTTTTAGTATTAGATTTTTTATTGTTGTTGCTGTAGGTTCGTTGTGATAGTGGCATCATTGAAGGCAGCGAAATCAGTATTCATTATGATTCAATGATTTGCAAGGTAACTAAAAAGCGTTCTCGTGGTACTTTCATGTCTTGAGAATTATTATCTTCGTTTTTTCTCTTCCTATAATCGCTTCTTCTTACACTAGCTTGTGAGTTATGGTGCTGATCGGAATGCGGCATTAAATACCATGGACAAAGCTTTAGACTCGTATGTTATTCGCGGTTTAACTCACAACATCTCCCTACTGTCGGATGTATGCGACAATGTTCATTTCCGATCGGGAAATATTACTACGAAATTTTTAAATAACGAATACCCAGACGGATTTTACGGTATATGATTTGTTTAGCTTCGCAAAAGTTTCTGTCAAAAATAGAGGAAACGGATAGGACTGGAATTCATTTTCTTAAAAAAAAACTTGATAAATCCTTCCATGTTGGGGATCTTTGTTTATTTCTGTTTCAGAGTATTATACAGTACATCCGTTAATTCCGCAAGTTTTCTTCGAATGAACAAATTTTCGAATTAAGCCAGTATAGAGGGAAGATCGAGAACCTTTTAAAAGACAGAAAATATTTCTATTTGCAACAGTTTTTGTAATTGTTTATTTACTGTGATGGTAGTCTGTCAATTCGGCCTCTGATATGGCTACGTGTACGATAGGATGCTATAGAAAAACCTATTAATTTGACCTCATTTTTATGCCTGTTTGTGATAATGAATCACTGAAGTTCGAATTAGCAGGCGTATTTTTTGCCAGGGGACCGAAAAACAGCTTCAACTTAAGCCGCAGAAAGTATGAGACTTTCTGAAAGCAACTTCTAAAGGCCTTCTAAAGGAGTTTTTATTCGAATAAGCGGATGTATACTGTACTTCTTTTCTTACTGTATTATGTCAGAAGTAGTTGAATAAAGTCCAGCAAGATTCAGTCAAAAGCTTGTTTCTTTGATCTTGCTAACTGTTTTGATTCTTCTGCGCAACAGGTCGCAAGTTGAATGTTAAAGAAACTCACGAACTTCTCGCCGCTACTGTGTTCCAGCATATGAAGCGAGAGGAAAAGGCCGGATTATTTTTAAACGGACGGGCCAGGTGGAGTTCAATTTTCTTTTGTTACGTTGTTCTTGTTGTTGTTGTTGTTATTATTGTTGTTGTAGTCTATTGATTCTGTTTGATAATCATTAATAAACTTTTTAGTGATGTGTCACACTCACGCAGTTGTGATTTCTACTTGAGTTTCGGTGATACACAATGTCTCGTAAACGGTACATATGATGGCCACACCTTAAAGGTATATTTAAGGGATACTGTTTGTGGTTTCAACTGTTAAGTGCAACCAATTCTTTTTCTTTGTTTAAACTACGTATTTTCTGTAATAAATGCCAAACTCCAATTTGACGGGGAAAGTTTAATATATATAGTTTAAATAGGTATTTACCGCACGACAAAGAATCCATTAAAACGGGTTAAAATATTTGAATAAGATAGATAAGATAAGGATTTATTTCCAGTATTTCCAAATTAATACATTTGGCTCTTCACCCTGAAATGCGTATGATATAAGTGTTTGCATCGCGTCAACATAAAAAATTAAAATAGTATAAACGTATTCATTATTGCTCAGTCATGGATTCCAGCTAACGAATAAAAGACTGAGTTTAAAAAGAGAGTATTTT
The DNA here is from genome assembly GCA_039566895.2 of Turritopsis rubra. Lineage (NCBI taxonomy): Eukaryota > Metazoa > Cnidaria > Hydrozoa > Anthoathecata > Oceaniidae > Turritopsis > Turritopsis rubra. Next base: position 10,828,292 of record CM077628.1, read on the forward strand.
GTATATTCTGTGGAGTTTATGAATTTTTTTTCTTGGTGCAACAAAATTTCTATTTTTTTATATAAACGCCCCTTTCTATATAACGCCTTCCCTAGAATCTAATAAGTTAATGTTCTATACACTACTCTATTCTTACACCCTCCGTTTAAGCAGATTACTGTCAATGGTGAGGCGGTGGTTGATTTCCAAAGCGATTGGAATGGCTCGTCACTATTGTATGAAGCTAATATTAATGACAACGATGTGACATTTCAGGTGAGAGACAAAATCTCTAAAAGGTCCTGTTAGATGGTAAACTATTAGATAAATTATGCTCAAAGGAGAAGTAGTTTTTTTTCTTCATTGACGTCAATTGATTAATTTTTTTAATAATTTAGGTAAGATACACGATAAAGTACTCAGTAAACTAATCTTTTTTCAATAAGTTTTAAGCATCTAATAGTTCACCGTCTTAACAGGAAATTCGCCATCGTAAACAGTGTTATCTTGTCTTTTCTTGTCATATTTGAAATAAGGAAATTTAATGAGATATAATGTAATCTTCAACTCAACGCTGCAATGCTAACTTTTCCATCTTGCAGACATTCGGCCGTGTTGGTCAAACATACAAAATTCAACACCGAGGCACGATAGTAAGTGTAAACATTCATTAATTTGCTTCTTCATTACCATGTGCTGGATCTCGTGAATGTGGATACCATATTCATTAGAAAATTCCCTGGTTTGGAAGTCTATTGCGAAGCTCTATTCGCCATTTTTAAGTTGAACTATTTAACTGCAGTTTGTTTTCCACACTTTTTGATCACATGATCTAAACCTTAGGATTGGTTGGAATTTTGTCATGTGATCAAAAAATGTGAAAAACAAAGTTTGCCTATTGAGAAGACCAAAGAAAGAATTGGCAGTAAGTTGTTCCAATAAGTTTCCAGACCAAGGAATTTTCTAATGAGCATGTTCTTGCGGATCTCCCTTACAAGATATACTAAAGCAGTTTCTATTACACACTGGCTTGTACATTTCCGACAGTAGCATCCTGTATCGTGTATTTGACCTCCGCTTTTCTCCATAATACAAACCCGTCTACTTACCCGTTCACAGAAACGGTTTTCTGGCTGTGGAAATGACACCACCACCAAATTGTTCAGAATGGAAGATTAAAAATATAGGCTTGTTATATTTAGTAGAATAAAGTTCCTATCCGAAATTCTTTAGTATAGAACTGGAAGGATATATAAGGATGACAGAAGTTTGGAAGACCGTTCAGAGATTTGTGAACTATTCTCAAAAAAAGACGGTAAAGGATGAAATAAGTAGACCTTCGTTTTTTGCGAACCAAAACTGCAGTATTTTGGAGAGGATCTTTCGAAATTTAATTGAACAAGAGCCAGATGGCGCAAAACGGTAGCAGTAGACGTACTTGACGTCACTTAAAATTGAAATTACCATGCACACCAGTCATTCTGTAACATCACTGTTTTAGAAAATTTATCCAAAGTCAGCGAACACAACAAAAATTTCATCAAAGGCGTCAAAACGTTTAAAACCATAGTCAAACCACATCTTCCAAAGCCTAAGTTACACTGACAGCACAAGTGTATTTAAAAAAGAATATTAAGTGTGAACAAGGTTTAATTAAGAAACACCAGAAACTTATTGTTTAAAACAAAAGAAATATACATGCATGAGCTGTAACTATATAGATACATATTTAAAACATTTTTTTTTTGAATTGAAAAAAAATACATGGAGAAAAACACGCGCTTTCTTCGAAAAAAATAATGATTTGATAAACGAAAAATTCATCCGAAATACTGCTTTTTAAACTAAATCTTTACGATTACAAGTAAACGAAACGTGTAAATAACAAACGAGAAAGGAAATAAAAAGGTTTGAAAGAGTTAAGTTGAGAACTGTTGAAATTTCTTAGTAACTGTATCTGATGGGCTTCGAAGCACGAGGCACTACTTAACAGCAAAATCATGGCTTTATTTCAAATATCCAAGTGATATTTTCAGTTAGAAGTTACTGAAAATGCTCCTTTTCATATATATTTCATATGAATGTTTTGATTTTGATGTAAAGCCTTTTAAAATTCCTAGGCTGGATTCGTTCATTACAATTTATATAGTTTCGTGAAAGGAGTTTCGCAGACTCTAAAAGCACAGGCTAAAAATTGCCATTTCGTCCGGAGTAGTGGTAGTCCAAGGGTGTTTTAATACGGTATTCCCTTTCGCTGCTACCGTAATAAGATTATAATTAAACACACTCTCAGTGAGATTAAGACTGGGACTTTCGTTAAAATTCTTCTTTTATAAGTATTACTTCTCGTAACTCGGACAGCCGTTAACTCAGACCAATTTTCTATTCTCGGCGCAAACGGTGTTCAAACATGTTACATAACATATTAAAAATGAAATGTTTGACAATTTGAACAGCACATAACATTGTCATGTAGCATGCTAGAACATGTTAGAAAGCTCGTCTAGATGTTCTTGAGCTGTTGAAAATGTTGGGTGGTCTTCTAACATGTTAGGCGATATTTACCATGTTAAATGGCGTGTTGGAAGAGTTGTTCAAATCGTTCTAACATGTTATATAACCACTTAACTTGTTATATGGCATGTTTGCACGGTTTGCTCCAGCTTTATGCTTCTAGTTTGGTTGTTCGTTTTTTAGTATGGTGTACAATTTGGTTTATTGTTTTTCAGTATGGTGTAGAACTTGGTTGTTTGTTTTTTCAGTATGATGTAGAACTGGAGACAGTTGAACAACACGAATTAAGTAAATTCATGGTCGAAAAACCGAAGGTCAGTCATTCCTTTCCTGTCAAGTTTTCAAGGATTATTGCAACCGAATCGGTTGTCCATCCGAAGATGTCCTGCTTGATTTTATTTTATTTTATTTTGATTTACCTAATCGCGGGAACATCGAGGTAAAAAAAGTCGGGGGAAAATTTAGTCTCACTTTTCCGCGACTAAAGTTTCGTAAATTAGCAGTAAAGTTTCTGAAAATCAAGTATTAGTCGGGGAAATTAGTCCCCGATTTTTCCCCAGGATAAGGTATTATATTCTCTCTAAAGAGTTTTTTGTTTTTCTCTCTCTCGTAATTTTGACTTTTGCTTAGCACAGTAGACTCACTGTAATTCTGGACCCTGGACCCTGAACCCTGGACGTCACAAAATACTTCGAGTTTTAGATCGAATTACGGAGGTACAAAGAAATCATAGGGGAGGGGGAGCATTCAAATTAGTTGGAATTGAGTTCGATATATAGAGCATTCAAACAAAGGTTTGGTTGTATGTTCTCTGAAAAAAAAAATCACTTTTAAACAACTCCTGCATTAGTACTGGTACAAGTTACTCTCTACCAGACACTTAGTCTATACGACTGTTTCTGCGAACTTCGGTTTCATGAACTCGCAGCAGGCAAGTAAAACGAATACAGGCGATGTTTTTGTTAAAGATAATAATTGTTATTACAATATTATTTCATTCGATTTCCCCTAATTTGAAAAGAAACTAATTTGATTCACCTGTGATTTTTATGGAAACGAACCTCCGTGATTCCAATTCTCTGTAATTCGAACTACGTTTAATACAACTTTCCCGAATTTCAGTTTAAACGCCGATATTTTGTCAAACTATCCTACTCTGCCTCGTTTTAGATGCCTTGTATTGTTTCAAGGTAATTACTTGATTATATATTTTGTGATAATTTTCATCAAGTTCTCGCATCAAAACTAAGCGGGTTGGCAAAATATCGACTTTTATAAAACACTTTTGGAAAAGTTCGAATTCTAGAGAGCATACTGCATTGTTCAAATTGTAGAGTCTTTGCCTGTGTCAGACCATGGCACATTAACTGATGGCGATACAGTGGAATTTGACTTTATTTTAACGAGGCTAGTTGCTCATAGAGCTTTGCAGTGAAACACTGACGTGGCCCTCCATCAGGAATGCATACCTCAGATTTTAAGGGGACAACCCGCACGTACCAGACTGATAGATGATTGTGGTGTTATAATATTGATTATAGGCACGTTTGTCAATTCCTCATTATCAAGGTTTCAATCATATTTCGAATCATTTTACAAGTTCACATCTACTATTTATTAATTCCAGTGCCTGGATTTGAACCACTATCAGATATCAGTCTTGCACTCCGAGTTCACCGCCTTACCAAGTGAGCTATACACCCAATCTCTATTATAGCGGATACCTCCGGTGTATAATAAAGGTGTCCCCTTCATCCATACATGGGGTATGTGTCCGTTATATGGAGATGTCCGCTTTATGGAATGTATAGAGATTTCAGTGTAACGGGAACCTCGGTCACTGAAAGTTTTGGTTGGTTTTATTTTCTTTCAGGAAGATGCTTCACCCTTCCTCTATTCTCCTATGCCAGGAACTGTGATATCTATATCTTGTAAAGTTGGTGACAAGGTACATGTTAAAAGTGTCTTTCGTATTTCTTCCTGATATGAGTATGTATCGCTGTGATGCGCAGCAGCAGTTGGTTACTCTGTCTTTGTGCTTGGTTTCGTCTGTTACAAAAAGGTTCAAGGAAATGGGAACAATTTTCGTTAGAGGCTGTTGAATTCATTTTGAATTTTCAGGTATTTGAGGCTGTTGAATTCATTTTGAATTTTCAGGTATTTGAGGCTGTTGAATTCATTTTGAATTTTCAGGTATTTGAGGGACAAGAGGTGGCGGTTATCGAAGCAATGAAATTACAAAACGCTTTGGCTGTATCCAAATCAGGCATCGTAAGTGATTTTTCTATTTTAGTGAATTATTATTATTATTATTTATTTATATATTTATCGTTGACATAATACATAAAAAATATAAAAAATACACAAACATTGACAGAAATATTGTTTCAACCAGAGTAAAATGTTACTTATAGCATTCTGCCAAAATGACAGAGCTAATTAATGTCAACACTTTTCAAAGCAATATTTTTCCCTGATTACAAATTGTCAAACAATTTAAATAAACTAGTGCATCCAAAGTATGCACAAAAACCGGGCGTTCACCACCCCAGGAGCAACGCCCACTCGCATTCAAATTCGTGCAAAACGGTATTTCCTCCGAGGCGATGCCGACACGATCCCACCCGCGAACTCCGGAGACAATTCCCAGGCTAAAACTGCTAATATATAAGTTGTATTTGTGGTAGCTAAGCTTTACATAATCGACAAGGACAGTTTTGGGGAGTCCGTTTTTTAATATAAATTTTAAATTCTATGAGTGAGGTACTTTCAATTATTTTTTTGGGAGAGGAAGCACCATAATGTTCAGAGCTAATTTTTCTGGGTTTAAAGAAACTTTCTTTTCTTAGAGAAGAGCTTATAGGGCGTTTTTTTTATTATCTTTCATAATTCTGACAGGGTCTGTCTATCAATCGTAGACAATGTTTTTGACACTCTATTATAGTAATGGATATGGCAATACAAAAATCTCCGTAAAGGTTATTAAAACGACCTCTATGGCTGGTTTTCCTCCTTCGTGTGATTATGAAGAAAGTGTCCTTTATTATTTTCCTAGGTAAAGCAAATTCATGTTTCTCCTGGACAAAATCTCAACGAAGATGACTTGATATTGGAGATAGAATGAAGGGACGGACGGGAAGCAAAATCTTCTGTTTCTTAAACCGAATGTACAAACTAGAGATTTTGTGGTGCGCCCAATCCTGATTGGCCAAATGTAAGGAGCGTGGGCCAATTTGTCGCCTCCAATCGGCGAATGGTAGTTATTTAAAGTAAACTAATGCACCAAAAATGAATTCATGACGCAGAAATGCATAAACAATATCTTCGAAAAATTTTCTATTTTTTCACTTCCACGTTGTCTTCGAGGAAGTTTACACCCCCTCCCCCACCACCACCGACCACCCATCCACCCAATTATTTTAGTTTTGGGTAAGTAAATTGCTGCAAACATCAGCCTCTCAACCACCCAAAGAAATCATCTCACTACTTCAATTCCCAATAGTCGATTTTTAATGGCTGGTTTACACTATACGATTAAATTTGAATCTGTGCCAGCTTCGAATGTTTCATTCACAGTTTGCAATCTCCAATGTCACTCCTTCGTCGTTACTCCTTCATGATCAGTCATAGGTTTGATATGTTTGAAAGGACTTACATAATATATGGTTCTTGATTTCCTAATTTAGCAGCATCGAATGAATGGGTTTTGATGCTCATCTTAAACCCGAAAGCGCGTAATCCAGGGCGGCACTCTTAAGTCGACAACGTCAAAGTATTGATCCATATCTTCATCTTTAGTTTATTTCTAATATTTTTACAGGATAAGCACGTCAAATATATATAAATGTCTGCTATCAATGTGTGTCCTGTTTATATATAACTAGAGCCTGGACGAGCATAAGACTTTTTGCAAGTGAGCTCATTGTAACCAAATTGCAATAATAAGAAAAGCTTCTTAAAATCTCACTATTGAATTGTTCTACATGAAAATTTTCATGAAATTCAAGCATCAAGTAGATCCAAGGTTAGCCTTAACTCTCCAGTTACATGTCCACCTTTTCATGGCAATGAATGCGGACGTGGCAGTAATCATATGCTAGGTTTGGACAATAAGAAAAATACAAAGAACAGGAACACGGCCGTTTGTAATGTCTTTCATGCTGCATACGAATAGAAGGTTGAAAGCTTGAGACTGATGGAAACTAGGAATAGAAGGAAAGGTGCGTAACGCTGGTGAAAAATAAAGGTACACATCTTTCTCTGCACCAAGCTGTGTGATCGTAGGTTTGTGCAACATCTGCCTCAATCTTTTCAAATGCATGCATGTCCCTTGTAAAACCGAGAAATGTGCAGGCTAAAAATATTCCAGTTGGAGATGGAGCGTTTTATTTGATGGCGGCGGCACTCTATCAAGAATTTATAGTGGGATGGTTGGTAAGCTGATACTGGTGGTAAGACGATTTCAAGCAATCTTTTGAAATGCATAAACCGAACCAGCATTTCATCCATTTTCGGAATGGCATTTTAAGCCCCCATTTGGGCACCGGAAGCCGCATGTCTGCATCAACCGCTCGACTAGACAACCACGAGGCCCGTAAACATCAATCCCGTTGAGTGCTTAGCTGAGTGAATTGCTACACACTGTTATAGTCGCTGGTATGACTCGGCCAGGAATTGAATCTAGACCTCCCGCACTGTGGGCGAGCACTCTTCCACGAGGCCAACATGTCATCCAACATTTTTATATCATGCATGTTTTGTTTTTATGAAAACCTCGATTGTAAGAACGCCAAAAATTAAGAACATCTTAAGAACATGCTCAGCCTGAATTTACTTCTGAAAGTCCTAATAGAAGAGTAGTAGTTTATCGATATGGAACGATATGGAACGATATGGAACGATACCAGCTACTCTTGAGATAAAACGAATGCACTAGAACGACGAGCCCAGAAAATTGTTGGTACACTTTCAACAATACCATCATCAAAGCAAATTAAAATGAAACGAGTAGTTACCTATGTTCATCGATGCATTAACGGAAGTACAATTAAAAACTTTGAGAACTACTTCGAAATTTTGGAATCAAAAATAAACACACGAAACAATGGTCATATGATACGAGTTCCGAAGGGGAAATTAGAAGCTGCTCGGTCCTCCTTTTATTTTCAAGGAGCATTGACATTTAACAATTTACCAAGAGCGCTTCGAATTGAGAAAGAATTTTCAAAATTTAAGATTTTACTAAATAAACTTTAACCAGGGAAATCATATAAGCTTATGATCTTACGAGCTCGTGTGACTTCCTAAGTTTATAAGTTTATAACTTCTGTATGTTTATAAATAAGACACTTAACTTATTTTGCATATAATTACATTTATCCTTTTATTTAACAGGACCTCTTTGAAAACAGTGTAAATATATTTATGTATTATACCACTGAATGAACCATCCTGTATAAACATTTAATAATAATAATAATCGCTTCATCTTCGCTCGTATAATAAATGTGCAGCTCTCCATGTGAGAAAGAAGACCGATACAAAAAGTTTTGTTTTTTCCCTTCCTTTGGGAATACAAGAAGTGTTTCGCACATTTCTTACAGTGTTTTACACTTTACTTGGAAGAACACAAATAAGAACATTCGAGGCTGAAAAAGTATGAAAAAAGTACATCTAGCCTCGGCTGAAATTTAGACGTTCTTATAAAAAAAAGCCCATGCATTCAACATCATCAAGCACAGTGTTTTGGGTGGATGTAATGATGGACTGAATCGAGCTGGAGAAATGTAAGCGAACGCAAGTGCTCGGTGAAAACATAATCTAGTCTGTTTGTCCTCTCCTACATTTTTAACTGTTGGAAAATGACTCCAGTCATCTCAACAGTCAACTATACCCTTTCTTTTAATAAATTTAATGTTTTACTGTTCGTCACGAAATCTAATTTCCTAATAGCGTTACGTCATCTGTCATCATCGTCCTGAAACTGGTGGTGCGACGAAGTGATTTTTTAGCGAAGCTTTTGGCGAGAGGAATCCGTTTGATATGTTTTTGAAGTGTGAGTCACTAAGCCTTTTTTACGGCAGACGAAACTTATTTGCATTTATAAAAAGTGAGGAGCCCCGGGTTTGCGCGATGTGTCAGCGGCACAAAAGCGAGACCATTGCATTGCCTAACAAGAAAGAACGCCATGTTTAAGGACAAATATCTCAATAATCAAATACCGATAACTGATGTCACTTGGGGTCTGAATTTGGAACTGTGACTGTGACGAATAATCGGGAGTAATAATACCTTTTTGGGAGGATGCATCATGAGAAATTAGAATCGGTAAAAGTTGTTACAAGGGATAAAAATTTTGCTTGCAATTACGACTACAATGTTGGGCAAAACAATTGGAATGTTTACAGAAAATTGCATTCCTTCCCTCTTCCCTAACAACAAAGTTGGAGTATGAGCCAGTTCACCCCAACAAAGCAACCTTCAACAACTCTGTTATGGTGGAAGGGGGAAGGGGGTGGTGTTTGGTAAATTTGTGAAATATTGCTACAGAATTCCATTTAGTTTTGTTCAAGATTGTAGCTTCGCAAACATTTTTAATAAAAATTACTAATATTTCTGTCTATCCAAGAGATTTCTGAAGTTGGACTCAATAAGCCTTTTTACGGTAGACGAAACTTTATCGCATCGGTGGAAACTTGTGTAAGTTCTTGTGCAAGTACTTATTGTATGTCATTGGCTATTGCAAATTTTGCTACGTGTAACGGTTCCTTTAAACAGGCATGATTTCATTTACACTATAAGCAAATGTCTTAATAACAAAACAGACAGTGAAAGATCTGTTTTATTCAAACTGACCACAAATTCCAATCTATCATCGACTCAACAAATATCGTCTACTTTGTTCATCTGATCAAACATCCTACATGCTTTTAAAAACGCTGTTCGTTTTGAAACCAATATTTTTGCGTATGAAAGAAATGCTGTGTGTTTTCGACAGCGCGTCTTTCATGGTTCCTGTACACAGACACAGAATTAATAAGATTAGATGATGTCACGTGTGATCACAAAAAACCCACACAGTCTTTACTCAGGTGTATAAAGACATCTCAAATATCAACTTTATTTTATGCTTTTTTGTTTTCTGTTTTTCTTCTTCCTTCTGACACATCAAAAAGATACGTCAAAATGAGGCCGATACACTTTTACTTTTTCATTGCTTGCGTTCTCTTTTCCGTTCGATGGTTACGTGCAGGTTGGTTCAAAAACATGTGTATTTATTCATATGGGTGTCACGTATTCAAGTTCGTTTATCATTTGCTTAGAAGCCTTTAAAGCTCATTTCGTGTAGTAGTTATTTATTCCTTCTTTTCCAGCTTGTGTGGACAAAAGCCGCACCATTTGTCTGTTGGTCATATTGTGGCCAAAAAAGTGCAAGTACGCAACTAAAAGGTTAATGTGTCCAAAGACTTGTAAGGTTTGTACTGGTAAGTCTATCAACTGCTACGAAATAATTTCCATAGAGTGCTCTCATGACAGGGAAGGAACAGGGAAGGAGCATCAATACGCCGCCGAATTACAATTTAAACGCCAATATTTTGTACAACTATCCTTTCTTTTTGATGCGTTGTATTGTGTCACGGTAATGCACCTTTCCTCGAATTTCTGTTTATTTAAACATCGTATACTCCTTTCCCGCTTTCTGTTTAAACGCCGTGTTTTTGTCTAGTAAGTACATTCGGCCTCGTTTTAGATATCAAAATTTCCTCTAATCATTCTGCTGGGAGTTTTAGTAATAGAGATAATTACTAAGTAATAAAGTTAAAACATTATTGAAACAATAAATTTCATAAAAACGAGGTTGAATATACTAATTAGGTCAAAACATGGTGTTTAAACAGAAGCTCGGGAAAGGTGTAATATGGTCAAGTCAACGTGTGTAACCTCTTTTTCAATATACAAATTCCTTCTAACTATTCTACCGGGAATAGACCTTTCCCGAATTTCTGTTTAAACACCGTGTTATGGCCTAGTTAACAAGTATGGCCTTGTTTTTAAGTTCTTAATTGCTTTCAATTATTATACTGGGGAATTGGAATAATAAGTGACTATTGCTTGGTAATAACGCTATGAAATTATTAAAACAATAAAATGTATAGAAACGAGGCGAAACTGGATAACTAAGCATTAACACGGTGTTATTCGGGAAAGAAATTCGGGAAGGTGTATTGGAGAAAAATAGAGTCTGTTACTTAGTAATAACGATATGAAATTAGTAGACAATGAATTGCATAAAAACGAGGCTAGACATGTTGATATAATACAGTATTTCAACAGAAATCTAGGAAAGGTTCATTACTGAATTATAAATTTTAATTGACTGCAAATCGCTCTGAGAAAATTTGGGGTAATTTTCATTTTAATATCGAATCAAAACGAGGCAGGGTACGGGATAGTCTGGTAAGTCAAACTACGTCAAGTATCCTATTATTATTTTGAAATGAAATCACGTCTTCTCATAGTCAGCACAAATGAAGCATTCTGATTGATGTTTTTTGTCCACCTGTTTTCGCTTGGTTTGAGCTAAATTCCCGCTCGCCCACTCAGTTATTGTGGAGTGGAAATCAGCCTTAATGCGTTTTTGGGCGAGATTAGTAATTGGCAGGAATGTGATAAGAACAATAACATTAAATACATTTCCTGGTCATACACATAAACAAAAACAGCTTGTTAGTTACTTAAAAGCCGAGTTTGGTGCCGTGGTTCTAGGGTATTTTCCCGAATGGATACTTCTCTGACGGACACTTCCCCGAGGACAGGTCCCCGACGGACAGTTCTCCGGCCTTGAATTGGAAGTTGGGACAGATCCCCGACTTAAAACATTCCCGATGGATAGTTGGCCGAACGAATAGTGTCCTGATGAAGAAGATCTTTTTTTTTATTCTTTAGAGGAATTTTAACTAATAAGTTTATTATGCTTTGGTGGATTGTTTTTTTTCTCCAAATTTTCAGCTGGAAGATCTAACATAACTTTGTAAAAGAGTTTAAAAACGTTACGGATATGTTCATCTGACAAATTTCTTTTACCTAAGTTTATGGTGCAAACCTTAAGAATTTAAGGTCTGGTAAAGACTCATTCTTTGAAACGCCTTACTAAGACATTTCACTGAAGCTTTTATAGTGGAAGAGAAACTGTAAATGTAAATCCACCTAAAAGAAAAAAACCTGGTCGTCGAGGAAATGTCTGGCCGGTGAAATGTCCGTCGGGAGACTATCTGGTTCGGGGATGTATCTTCGGGAAAGTGCCCATTCGGGGAACTCCGATTCCGTGTGTACACGTCATAATTATTAGAATAATTAAAAAACAATGGAACGAGATGGAACAGAAGCTACACAGTAAAAATGGACCAGACTAATTACTGCTTTTAATTTGCCATTTTGAATCTACCTTGCTACTTAAGTGGTGTTTATTTGACATAGCAAGAAAACAGAAATATATGCCAAAACTTACTGATACTTATTCTTTGCAATTTTATGATTTTATTTTTCGTCACCACCATATATGAGAGGTAGAGCACGGGTGTTGGACCTGTAAAATGTAAAATGTTTTTACCCAGGATACTAGTATAAGATTATTATTCAATAGCATCCTGGAATTTATATTTACAACTTCGGATGCGTATTTTCTATGAATCTGTTTCGCCTGTCACGTTCTTGACGAGAAAGTAAACCATTGAACATTAATTTTAGATCCGACGCCGATGACAACAAGGCCGTCACCAGCAACGATGACAACAAATTCAAAGCGTACGACATTAAACTCCATCAGTAGTATAACGATGCCCAGGACAACCAGCGGAACCGGTAGATGATATGCATTCTATTTCAATTAAAATGAAATCCGTCATCAAAATAAAATAAAAATAAATAAAAATAATCTGATTTCTTCACCATAAAACAATAAATCGGTAAATCCTTTAATAAACGTCCGGGGCGTTTAAATTATTTTTTCTGGAGATTTTAGGAGTCATTATTGAAGGCAGGTCTCTAAAAGAAAGAAGCGTATATAAAATGTTCAATAATATTTTTTAGCATATCATATCGTGAATACACAGTCAATGAGGGATGGGGGTGGTAGTGTTTGGTAGGGATGTCTAATGAAAAGTAAGGCTTAAAATCTGCCTGTCAAGACTTGTTTTCGAATAATTTCCACGTTTTGACGCCTTTTGTATAGTCGTGAAAATGCATTTATCAACTTTTTCGATTTTCATGAAGGTGCTTATTGGAGGGAAGCGTTTAAAAGAGGGAGGGTGTTTAATGAAGTATCTTACCTTACATTGATTAGGAATTGCCAAAATTGATAAACCGTGGAAGTCCATACGAACACAAGGGTAGCAAAAAAGAAAATGTTTTTAATAAAATCTGCCAAGCCTCAAAACACCAAAACATATATTTTAAGAGAAAGCAAACATACAAGGACGAACTTCTTCGATATTATACTATTAACTGTAATTGCTGTTTCATAATAGAGAAGTGTGGCCAATCCACCAGTACAAAAAGCCGCATAATTAATGGCGAATATTCGAGATCAAAACAATGGCCCTGGCAGGCTGCCATCTACCGTAATTATAGATTCGTTTGTGGCGCTTCATTGATCTCACCCTTATGGCTGATCACTGCAGCTCATTGCGTGTCCACCTTCAAGGAATCTGATTTTCATGTTGGTTACGGTATGTGTTTTTCTGTTGGAATTTATTTTGACTGGAGAATCACTCACTACAAAGATGTCAAATGTTAGTTAATAGGTAAGTAACCAGGGGTTTTGAGTCCTTGGGCTTCCACCCGTATCAATTGGTGCTTCCTCCCGCCGACTTGCAACTGGGAGGTTGAGTTGCCCCCAGAAATACGTAAAGCGTTGTTCTAACTTCTCCGAAAGCCAGTGTGGAGTCAGTGGATGGCTCCAAATCGGAGTGAAATATCGCGATAGTACACGACTGAGACTCCTCGAACACAGGCCTTTGCAGTCGCACTCGATGGTACTATTCACTACACCATCGCTGCAGAAATGTTTGTAATTCATCGACATTTCTTTCAATCTTTAAGCACTCGTCCAGATCTCACAAAATGTTGGAACAATAAAATTTACTGTACAGAAAAAAAACCCTAATTTGGTACCTTCATTCGAAACAGGGCTTTGACGTTATTTGTATAAGGTCATATAGAATCAGGGACAAGTCAAGCCCTATGTAAATATTGGTTAGCTCCTTTAAAGTATCACTATTGTATGTTCATTTGTTCGTGTAGGTGTGACAAACAGAAATTCAACCAGCACATATCCGATACAGAAGATCATTGTCCACCCACATTTTAAGAATCCGACCAACCTCAACAACGATATCGCATTACTGAAATTAACCAAACCAGTAATATTGAGTGGTAATACTCATCCAATCTGTCTACCAAAATCCAACCATGTTGGAAGAGAATGTTGGGCGTCAGGTGAGCACTACTTTATTGGGCCTTTTTACGCCAGCCCAATTTAACAGGCGTAAAAGTGGTCGCCTTTTACGCCTGTTTTTATTGGAGTAATTCTTGAAAAGTCCACGGTCCAACTCTCACCGACAAACATACAACATCGACTCTTTTAACGCCAAGTCATGCAATTCAGCGCCATTATGGACCGGCGTAAAATGAGCCAATACAGTACATTATATTTACTAGATAAATCCAATATCGATTGGTTGCAATAAAAAAAATAGTGCGTAGAAGTTCAGTATTTGCTCCTCCCTTGTTGATGCATGCAAAATAAACATTTTTTAATTGCATTATTAGTTTTGATTTTATACGTTGTTATATTTTTAATATTTTGGCGGATATTACCCCTTTTTGTAGGCTGGGGAAGATTCACCGTTACATCAGGTCAAAAGTCTATGCATCTGCGTCACGCCAAAATGAAACTCGTACAAAACACGATCTGTAAGCAGAAGAACTCGAAATACGCCACCATTACTGACCAAATGTTTTGTACGGAACCGACCAGCGTAAACCAATCCTTTTGCCATGGCGACGATGGGGGACCGCTTGTATGTCAAGACGGAGACGGCACATGGAGTTTATACGGTGTTACTAGTTGGACGTCACCTCAGTGTGATGTCAAAGACGCTTATAACGTATTTGCAAAAACTTCATTGTATACTAAGTGGATTACTGAGAAAGTAAGAGGAAATAATTGACCATGTCAGTAGTTTATACAGAGTCGCAGTGGATTGAGTACACTTACGCGTTTCTGCACGGCCTATCATATGAGAGTTTGCAACCCGATCAAACGGGGCTTGCACGGTTTACTGGGATTCATTTTCATGCATTTCAGAGCATGTTATCTTATGATAAAAAGGCTGGCTCGTTTGGAACAGTAAATCTTGGAAGCAATTTTCTCATGTGCTGCAAAAATGGAATTACTGCGCACGCCCATTTTTTAATTCATTAGTTTCCTTTAGGTTTGGGTGGGTTGATAGCGTGCTGACACGGAACAAACACGGGCAAATATGACAAAAAAACATTTTTTAGATGGCTTTTTAAAGTAAAAGTATGGACAGCAGAAAACTGAGAAGATGAAATGATGCGCCATACTTCTTTTGCCAAACACGACATGCTTATTGTTAAAGAGTAAATATACGAACTACACCATCCAAATACGCTCTTTCCTAAATTACGCCAAAACCAGCTTTCCCTTTGTGTCTAATCTGTATAACCATTACGTGCTGAAGCGTGATAAAAGAACTTCGTAGAACATATTTTTCCCTGAGATATCATTTCTTTTAGTAAATGACACAAGGCCATTATTATTCTACTTAAAAACTAGGCGTTAAAGGAGTGGTCGGTTAAAAAATGAAAATTTTAAAATTTGCCAATTGGTATTCATTATACGTAGCAAATTCAAAAACCCGTATACAAACTTCATTAATTATTCATAACCCTACTAAAAGCTTGATCTTTTCACGTTCTTTTAAATTGCTTTTATCTGTACCTTTTTGTTTACGTCACACGGGCACTTATTTCTCCTCACATATTTCTTTTTTAAAAGATGTTGTGTGTATATTCAGTGAAGTTAAAAGAGAAAAAGTGTTCCACAAAGTTTATAAACGATTTCTGCAAAAATGTCAGATGAAGAAAGTTACACAGAAGAAAACTTTTTTAACTAAGATGGGGGTTCTAGTGGAAATGAGGCAGACTCAGGAGGAGAGGAAAGTTATGATAAACTCAGAAAAATGATGGAATGTTTTAATCCATATATATTTGAGCCAGAAAACGAGATTTCAAGTTCATCATCATATGAAGATGGAAATGGAAATACTAGTAAACATTCCATTGATAACGAAGCAAAAGTCCTTAATAACTTGAATGGTGTATATGCCTCAATTGTTGTATTGAATCAAGGGAAATCGATTGTCTTTGTTGTCGTGAGGTTGACGCACTTAATAATAAATTTGATGGTGTTACAACAATGAAATGTATAACCGAATCTTTGAAGTTTAAAACTCTCTGTACTAATGAATTAGTACTGACAAATGTTTTGACTGGACTACATGAATCAAGGGGGGGGTTCTTAGAGGAAAATTGCTCCAACAGATCGTTAAGATATGCTGCATACAAACAATTTTAAATTTTAGTTTTTAAAAATCTTGGTAAAGGAAACAGAAGAGTATTTCCGTCTTGTGTTCTATGGAGTATAAGAAATATGTACCCGGAATTAAACGGAAAGTTTGTGTTATTTTCAGAGGGGTCAAAGGACTAGTTCAAGACAATTCATGTAATTTTTCTGTTTTCTATTTTTTTATTTCATGTGAGCTGTTTTAAAAAAATCGTAAAAAACTTTAAATATAACTATCTAAATCTTGTTAAATGATTTTTTAGAATGTCTGCTTTGTCTGTTTTTGGTGTTTCAGCGATATATTTCGGAAGCGTTTGAACCTTTGGTTTTTCTAGTTGCCCGTCCTCTGCTGCGCAGTCGATAGTTTCGTTCACCATTCGATGAAGGTAACTTCGGTCTTTCTTTTCTTTGATTGGTTTTGATGACCAGTTTTTGGTTATTTTCGAGTAGTGGACATTGTATCTTTTCTCCCCTGTTTGTGTCGTAGCCTGTTTGAGATCACTTCCTTGATTAAAGTCCATTACTGCTAACTGACTTCGAATATGCATTCCAGTATAAGAAAAATGCTGTCGCTTAGGTGCCCATTTGTTATACAGTGAATGGTATACTTCCAGCACTCCAGTATGGCTAAATTCAGTCAAGTACTTCAGATCTTTCAAAACACTTTTACTAAGGACGATTTTTAATAATGCTTCGAAAGCTTGCGAATTTGGTAAAATCCATTGTTTTCTCTTTTTCAGGGCCTTAGTAAGAGGAGGATGAGCACATTTTGAAAACTTATTTCCACCTGTCCATTTGTGTTTGTTTTGGATATGAAAAAGAACACTTGTCCACTTTTCACGTAACAGATCAACATCTCCTTCGCATGTACCGCATGCCCACCAAAAATGATTCCCAATGGATTTAATCCACTTTTCAATATTCCTACAAGACGATTTTTTGCTTGCTGCAAGTAACTGTTTCTTAATGTTTCTGGTGAAATGCCATACATCAAACTGGTGACTTCTTCCTGCTTCTTCTTCTCTCATATACTTTCTGATTTGAGTGTGCCTGTCAGTTGCAATTTGTTCCGGGACTATTCCTTCATTTTTTTAATAATGTCAAGGATCTTTGAAATCCTAATTTTTCCATGCGATTTGAATTTCCTTCTTCGGAAACTTGAACTAACGAAAAGGCCACAATTTTATCAGTATTTTTATCCATAAAAGTATAAGTTAAGTATTTTGCATTATGCCCGGGGCTATCACATCTTCCGTCTCCATTAAGTTGACAAGAACTATTATTAGGTTTAATTTCTTCCAAAATATTTTGAGACATAAGATTGTAGTTCTTGTTAACAACACCAGCCAGATATTTTTTCTGAATTGTGTAGAAACTTGTTTTAGATATCCACTGTATACTTGCTAAATCAAAAAAATCAGCGAGTCGTTGGTAAGAATTAGCACTAAACAGAACAGCGGCAGTATTCGAAAGATTTCCTTGAGAATACCGGCTAACATTTGTTTGTGATCTCCACGTAAAATAATGTTCTTTTGAGCATTTCATTTTCACAATTAATTGCGATCCTTTTACTGCTATGCGGGTTATCGATGCAGGAAGCGAACAAGATAAATGCAAGCATTTCTTTAAAAGCATTACTGATGAACACCAGTAAACTATGAAGGCAGCTTTAGAAGGCTTCGGTGTATCGGTAGCGTAACCATCCGAGAACGATGTCTGAAAATATTCACTTTCACTTAACAACTCCTTACTCTCTATGTAATCACTGTCTTCTCCTTCGGTTAGTGTTTCGACATCAGATATTTCCTCTTCATTCAAATTGATATCAATGATATTGCATTGTGTATAAACATCAACCATGCCTTGTGATTCAGTTGGAGTTGCAGTAGTAACATATGTAGTTTCTGCTTGAGTTTGCTTAGTGTTGCATTCGAATTCAAATCCCTTTAACCTTTCATTGAGGTTAATGGCATCTTCACAAAGTTGCCGTTTTGCTCTTGCTTCCTCTCTCAGTACACTGGTTTTCCTTTTTCGTGATTGCTTGTTAGCATTATGGGCAAACAAAGTCGGGATAGCATCATCATTCAACATGCGTCGAAGTGGCTTTTGTAGAAGCTCGTGCTAAAACAATGAAATATGAAAGAAATTGATTTGCATAAAAAATTTAGATTTTTAATTTAGATTTACATGCAGAGTAGCTTGAATTCCTTTTTTCTTCTTACCTGTAGATCTCTTTTGAAACAAAACTGTTCAAAATGAAGATTGACATATTTTTGGATGCTTTGGCAGATTTTCCCTTTTAATATTAGTGAACCATTTCTTCTTTACATCCTCATCTTTTAATGTTAGTGAACCATTTCTTCTTTACATCCTCATCTTTTAATGTTAGTGAACCATTTCTTCATTAAATCCTCATCTTTTAATGTTAGTGAACCATTTCTTCTTTAAATCCTCATCTTTTGGCAGAAAAACGTTACATCTTTATTTCGGTTAACTTTATACGTATTGTTGTTACATCCTACTGCTACACACCAAGGCATCTTGAATTTCTTGTTTGATTATTTTATTATAAACGCTTCTTTCAACCGCAAACAACTCTTCTATACAGTTGCCGCTCCATATGTGGAACCCCGGATAAGTGGAACATTCGCTAAGTGGAACCATTTCTCTGGTCCCTTGAGCCAAATTACACCCTCGTAACTGGAACTTTTGCTCGATTTTCAAAACAAATTCCGGAATTCCAACGTTCGAACGTGTTTTTTTTTACATTCGAATCACGGATTTTTTAAAACTAACACGTGCGTGGTGGCACATTACAGCTAATTTTCTGAAGGCAACATGGCGTCCGTACAGGCATCGAAGAGAAACATTGAATCTAAAAGTTTGCTTGAGAAATACAACGCCTTAAAAGAGATTGAAGAAGGTGAAAGCTGTATTTCAACTGCTAGAAAGTATGGTGTCGCAAAAAACACAATATCACGTTGGTCGAAAAAAAACAAGACATATGTCGGGTGATCGATGAGAACAATGCAGGAACGAAACGAAAAAGAATCAAATCAGCTACTTATGAAGTGTTAGATAAAGCAATTTACAAATGGTTCGTTAGCGTACGACACAACAACAATCCTATTTCTGCTAGCATCATCAAGCTAAAGGCTCTTGAGTTCGCAAAAGGTCTTCAGTGTAATAACTTCCAAGCTTTTGATGGATGGTTGGGTCGCTGGAAAGAGCGTTTTAACATTTGCTTTAAAACAGTGTCAGGTACGATTTACTAATTCTCCAACAGTTGGTCTTTCAAAATATTTATGCAACTTCCTTCTCCGGAGGAGAACAGTTTGCATGGTACTTTCATTCCTTTTCGATCTCCTTGATTAACTGCTTTTCCGGTCACTATCAAAGAACATTTATTTCCGTCGTTTGCTCGTAAAAAGTAAAATATAGTCTTCGCAAATCTTCCTGTCTTTCCTTTACGGAAATGTCCGACTACCGATCCATTTCTCTTAACCACGACAGCAAATTTGTCCTCTGTATTTTTGGTTTAAAAACCTTTTCAAACAAGTTTGTAGTATAAATTCGAATGAAATGTTTTTCTATGAAAACGTTCGAATTTTTCTTAAAGTTCTGTACACACTTTGTCTAAAAGCCCTGTTCACCTTTAATTTCTGCAGGAGAGGGCAAAACTGTGGCAGATGAAATAATTGCACCCTGGTACGAAACAAGGCTTCCAACTATACTGTCCGACTATGCACTAGCTGACATTTACAACGCAGACGAATTTGGGCTACTCTTTCAAGCGTTGCCAGAAAAGACCATGCACCTAAAGAGCGAAAAATGTGTGGGTGACAAACACGGTAAAGTCCGTCTAACTGGCATGGCAGCTGGAAATGCTCTTGGTGATAAGTTGCCTATGTTTGTGATCGGCGAGGCTAAATCTCCAAGATGTTTTAAAAATCTGAAGAGTCTGCCCAGTCGCTACCGCGGTCAGAAAAAAAGTTGGGTGGACAGCGATTTGTTTGAGGAGTGGGTTCGGGAGTTGGATGGCAAGTTTGTACGAGTAGATCGGAAAGTTGTATAAATTGTGGACAACTGCCCTGCACATCCACATGTTGGTGGCTTAAAAGCGATTCGTTTGGTTTTCTTACCTCCCAATACCACGTCTAAGATACAGCCGATGGACCAAGGGGTGATTCGCTCTTAGAAGGCAAAGTACCGTTCCCGAATGGTCCTGATGGTAATCAAAGCAACTGATGCGAAAAAAGAAATTCCAAAAATCAACATTCTAAGGGCTATGAAATTACTTGTGCTGTCGTGGGAAGATGTAAGTGAGTCAACAGTTCAAAATTGCTTCGCCAAAGCAGGCATTTCTGTTGAAGAGCAAAATCGGGCACAAAATGATTTGGATGATCCATTCAGTGAGCTAAGGGGCGACTTGAAAGAATTGGAGACTCGGCAAGAGTATATAAACCCTAGCAACTTTACTCCTGAAGATTTTGTATGTTTAGAAGATTCTGTAGCTGCCACTGAGCCCGTAGATGTAGATGATCTGTAGATGAAATAATCGATAGTCTACAAGATAGCACGGATAGCATTGTGGTTGATGATAATGAGATGGAAGACGAAAGCAAATACGATGAATGCTTGCAAAAGCCTAGTTGCACTGACGTAAGAAACGCAATCGAAACACTTTTAGACTTAAGCCTATTTGTAGAAGAAGATGGAATACGTTCATCGATCGTGAATGTGTCCAGGTTGGTCGAAAAAGAACTGACAAGTCACTTAAAACAAGCGTCCATTCACGATTTTTTCTACAGAGACTAAAAAGTTGTAAAGTTTCGTTCTAAGTGACTATATAACAGTAACTCCCATAAATTGAACTCGCTATGTCTTATTTTACCCCTTCTGGAACCTTTTGCACCTGTATTTTTAAGGGTTCTAAATTTTTTTTCCCAGAACTGCGTTTTTTTGACGAAATTAATTTTTTTTGAAAAAACTTCGGATAAGTGGAACATTCGCTAAGTGGAACCATTTTTTTCGGTCCCTTGAAAGTTCCACTTATCGAGCGGCAACTGTACTGATACATATATATTTATACTTGAATACTAAAAGTTTTTTACTTTCGAAAGTGCGCGAGTGACGTCATGAATATTTAATCAGATATAGCGTTCATTTCCAGGTGTTAGATTTGTGTTTTTGCATTTGAATGTGAAGTTATGGTCGTTTGAACACACATAGGTTTTATGTCTATTTTTCCATCTTGCATCCACGATTCAAGAGATAAGGTTGCAATAACAACTTGGATAAGTTGATTAGGTTTTATATTATTGTGAAAGTACTTGCCTATCCGTCTGGCTTCTTTATAAATTACAATTTTAGGCAAATATGTGGTGCTGACAGGCAAACACCGGACAGAATCGAGCAAATAGGAAAATAGAAAAATCACGCAAATCCACCTTAATTGCGTCGAGTAACAATACATTCAATTCAAGGAATATGAGAAAAACAGTTTGATAAAACAAATGGAAGGAAGGCCTATTATCGATTAATACACAAACACACATCAAACGGTACTAGGCATAGGGTACTATGTAAACGGGATGAAGTCCTGGTAGGTTAAAAAGTCCTAAGTGGTAGTTTCAACTTTTACGTTATGTATTGTTGTGTGTGAAAAGGCTTTAAATGGAAAAAGTGTTATTTTTGGAGATGCCTCCGTGTGAAATTTTATTTAAAGTACACACTATTATTTTGGAACATTTGTTGGCACTTCAAGGTTAATTTTATTTTCATCCTGTCGAACGGCCGTTATCTTAATCAACCTCGAATTTCGTTCAAAACGTTCCGTTAAACACCCTGCTCTTGTTTTTCTTTTTCTTCTTCTTCTGATGTGTTTTCATTCTCAATCACTTCTTTAATCATTTCATAAACTTGTAAAAATATTAATAGTTTATGGGGATGTTATTTTATTGTTTATCACTTAAAAATGACAGCTGATCCTTTCTCAGCATAAAAAATTCTTAATCACAAATTCTTAACATTTCAATGTTATTTTGGTCTGTAATTTTCAAGTTTCCATTGATCAATTCACTTTGTGATATTTGAAGTTTTTTGAACAATTTTTTATCATACAAAACTGCTCAGGAAATAGGTTGTACCAGTTAATCTGCTCGTGATAATGCCCTGAGTGTTCACAAGATTTCCGCAACTGAAAAACAACAAAACAGAATTGTCAAAAAGAATTGAATTATAATATCAAACGGTCAGGCCATTTACCCAAAGATTCGGCATATTTTGTTTGTTCTAAGCACTTTAAGCCAGAATGTTTCCCCAAATGAACTTTTAGTTAAGAAAAATTAAAAAAAAACCATTTCTTCCAGCTCATATACAAACATGATTTGGATATACCGGAAAACCAGGACACGGGACACTGTGACCCCAACATAATTTCAGATTTTTTTCCTCCGAAACACATTTTTAAAAACATCCAATCAATAACGGTGGTCATGTAACCGAAGTTTTCAATTATTGATACAGTTCTTACATTTCCTACATTTACATTAGAAAGTCAAAAGCGTACTCATACGATTGAGGTTTTCACCAAAATAGATTAGATATTGTTATTAAGGACTCTTCAAACTTTTCAATGGATTTAATTCCTATTAAATGGCTACTCGGTTACCGGCACTAGGCAGTCACTCAGAAACCATAGACTCACAATCTACAATAGATCTTTCTGGAAAATGTGCGCAGACCATCATTTATAAATCGTGTGACGGACCAATGGAACAACCTCCTAGTAAGCGTGGTTGAAGTAAAAAGTTTGAACGCTCTCAATGACTGGAGAAACTTTATACTATATCATATTATATTATATTATATCATATTATATTATATTATCTTATCTTATCTTATATTATATCATATTATATTATATTATATCATATTATATCATATTATATCATATCATATTATATCATATTATATCATATTACATCATATCATATCATATCATATTACATCATATCATATCATATCATATTATATCATATTATATCATATTATATCATATCATATTATATTATATTATATTATATTATATTATATTATATTATATTATATTATATTATATTATATTATATTATATTATATTATATTATATTATATTATGAAGATTGAAATTGAGTTATGTATTATTATTACTATTGCCTTATTCAGTTCCCTGCTGCAATGTTTCTTAAATTTGTGCAGTCTAATTTACACGAATGTTCATTTTGCATTGAATCCTAGGAGATGATGAAAAGGAGAAATGATTGTAATAAAACAAAACAAAAAATACGAAAAGTTTACTGCATTAAGTAAAAACATCGGCCATTCGCTTGTATACCATTTGTTCATGACAAATAATTCGTATTCATAAAACTGCGTTTAACATTTGTAGTAAAATATATCTGTGTGTCTCGTTGACTTTATGTAAAAAAGAATAAATGACCCTGGGTTCGAGGTTGGTTCCAAAGTTGAAGGTGAAGGTGAAGAAATAATACCCCAACGTTTCCATGCGTAAATTATTTAGTTGGGAAACTCACGCTTTTGAACATCACCTTCCCAAGTTGATAATAGCCCTTAAATTTGCAACAGAATTGACATTAAAAATCTTTTATATATAATAATCTGATCCGATCCAGTCTAATAATATTTAGTCGGTTTTGATAAGTTTGCACTGTGAAAACTATTTTTTGTCATTGTAGATTTTGTGTTATATTTGATGATCAACTTTAAATGAAGTAAGTGAATGAATGAATTTTTCTACAATTCGTCATAAAAATTATTGAGACGCCCTATTTTGAGGCGAAATCAGGTTAATCCGCATGCCGAAACCCCCTTCACCCTGAATTCAACGTTGATATGTTTCCACATTTTAGGAGATGGAGACAAAGGCCATCCAAATTTCATTCAACACATCAACATTTATTGAGGTGGTAAACCTCATAACTAATTAATGAAAAACTGAAAGACTATATTAAAGAATTATAAGTCCAGAAAAAATACACAACCTATTCTAACACAGTAAACAGAGGCATCGGACATAGAAGCAGAAAGAAGTGAAAAATATTATATTTTATATTTTATAAGTTTCAAACGATATTTTGTGTCAGGCAGAGATATGGAATTACAGTCACACCACAATCTCACCCAATCAAGTGCTACGCGTTGCGTTTCTATAATAGCTGGGCTGCCAGACGATCAACGTATATACTTCATTGTCCCGTTCGTCATAAATGCCATTGTTGCATCCGTTGAGAATTTCATTGTTATGTTATCGTTTGCAATAACATTATCACTTCGAAATTCATCCGATTTACATATATTATCGTTAGCAGTTGGAGATATCATTGTGGGAGCATTTCTATCACCAATCAGTGCAGTTCAAGCAACAGGCATCAATAACTGTGTTGTAAACACACTTGGACGTTATCTCACTGGTCTTGTTTCAATTTCAGCATTTGTTTTGCTTATGATTGGTGTTGATCGTTATTTTCATATTAAGACAGGATTGAACTATCAAGCGTATATGAAGCACTATAAATATGCAATGTTTGTTATCCCATGGCTCATACCATTCGTGTATAGTTTAGCAAAGGTATTTGGTGAAAAGACAAAAGCAATTGTAATGATACATGGATGTGCTATTCTGTACACAGTCAATTTCATAGCAGTGTTCAAGCTCTACTCAGCTTTGAAACAACATCAATCATCAAGACAGAGCAATAACACTACTGAAAACCGAAAACAAATCGTAAAACATTTAAGAGCATTTCGCCATTTGCTTCTTTTATTCATAGTATTTCTTTCTTCTACATTTTTGGGATGCTTTCAAAACATACCAGAAGCTATGTCGTTTTACTATCCAGAGAAAATGCAATGGCTTAATCATCCCAAATCTACAATAATGACATTCGGACAACTACTATTTCAATGTAACTCATCAATTAATCCGATCCTATATTTTTTCTTGCATTCGAAATTGAGAAAGTCTTTGAAAAAAATACGAATTCATCCTATTGACTGTCTCTTCCTGTTAGACGTTGATAGTATTATATTGGTGTACCGCAAGGATCCATAGTGGGACCTGTCCTCTTCAATCTCTACGTGGCAGACCTGAAAAAACTCGTAAAACACTTCCATCCAATACGTAGACGATACTATGTTATACATCTATTCAAAAGCACTCTCAGATTCAATCAAGAAACTTGAAGATGACATAAACGAACTTCAAAAATGGTCTTTGTCATCAAGCCTTTGATAACAATAAGACAAAGAGATGAGCTTTCGAACTAAAAAGCATTGTATTGCCTTCTCCTCCGGGGAGCCAGGGGGATCTCCCATCATAATATCTAGCTCCATCTTACGGGTTTTTATAACTTCGTGGTGTATTTTAAGGAATACATCAATCCGGAAAAAACATTAACAAAGATAAAATATAATTAACTCTGCGCTTAGGCGAGGGAGTTTTTGGATTCGACGTTGTTTGTCTTTTGCGTGTCGTAAGTTTGACGATTCTCCATCATATATTTTCATCTCCCTAATATTAAAAACGTATATTTATTTGAAGAGCTATATTGTTATACTGCTGTTTATATTCTATAATGCCAGGCGGTTACAAATTTACATGTTTTTTATAAAAAAAGAAAATATATCTATAAGTTGCAAATTCAACTCTTACTTCTGTTTTCATATAAACAACTTCATGAATTCCCACGCAGAGTTTACTGTTGTTACGGCTGTTTTATAAATATTATAATACAATTTGTTTACCCAATAGTAATGTCTGTAGGGCAATACGGAAAATAACGTTTTCTAATTGGCTTAAACGAACTAAACGACGGGCATTATTCGCCTGTGTATTTTTGTTTTTCCTATTCCGAACCACGATATAAGGAAATCTCGTTATAACGAACCTGGTTCTCTCTTCCCTCCCTAAAGAAAAATCCTCTTAAAATCTCTCGATTTAACGAACTCTCGATATTACGAACTGATTTCAAGTTCCCGTCATGGTTCATTTTAATGGAGATACTTCTGTAGTTACTTGTCGAATTCTATGAACTCTATTTTTCCTTTCAACCACATGGGCGCTTATTAATTTTTTGGAACTTGAATTAACGGCCCAGGGGAGAGGAGGGCGCTTATTAAGAATTTGAAGAATGATTTGAATGAAACTGTTTCTCTCCTACATTTTTTCCCATTTTGTTAGACTTATTATACATGTGTATATTCATCATCATCATCAAAAAAATTTCTAATAACAGCCCAGGCGTTCATTGACTTATTTGCAGATTTAAACACTTTTCCCTGACTATTCGTTGACGGTTTATGGTTTTCCTAGACTGTAAAATGAGAGAAATTGAAGTTAAGACATGTTCACAATGTTTTTGTAACAAAATTGAAATTGGAAATTAGCAAAACCTAAAAAAGGCCTGGAAGAATTTCTTGACCATTGAAAAATTAAATTCATTTCTCCCTGACTTTTCTAAAAAAATCTAAATTCTTTACTTTTCCCTGAAATATTCGACCAAATTAATTTCCCCTGACTTTCCCTGATTTCCAGAAAGGTAGCCACCCTGTAACCATATAAGTAAGTATGTAACCATAGTCTACTTTATGAAATTGTTATTAGCTGTTAACATAATTAAAACTCAGTGAAATTAAAAAATAAATAAAATAAAATGTTGAAAAATTTCTTCAGCAAGAAAACATATCATATTTGCTAAACCTTGTAGGTCCTATGCATGCTTTTTACATGCTCTTCATCATTGTATATAATATTCTTTCTGAGGATTTCACTATAAGGGGCTGCTGTTCATATGGATAAAAATTACCTCAGTAAGCGCTTGTACGAGAAAAAATTTCCCCAGTAAACAGGATCTCGCCTATCGGGGAGCGGGAGAATATTTTTCTCATATGAACACAATTTTCTCGGTACGCGGGGAAATTTTTACATTTAGTCAGCAAAATTTTGTATTTATTCTTTTGTTCATAAACTGTTACGTCATGCACGTGCAGGTCATTCCCACGCTTACCGAGGAAATTGTTTTTCATAAGAACAGAACAAAACGTCTTTGTATGTCGAAAAGTTTTCCCGCCTACAGCTGTAACGTTTATTCATCCACAGCCCCTAATTAAAATAACACAAAAAAATTATATAGAACTTCACTATCTACGAAACAGAATCCATCTAAAAATTAGGAAAAAGATGTTATATAATATATAAATGAAGCTACACATTCATAGCCCTCTCACAATAAAATTAGCAAAATTAAACAAACTTTGGCATAGTAGTTGATATGGTATGGCAAGAAATTTTTGTGGCATGAAATTTTTGCAATTTCGCAGTGGAGTTCGAAAATTCAAATGTCAATAAAAAACCTTGTCTTTTTGGTCTTGTGTTTTCATTGAAACTTCCAAAATATTGCAAAGTCACATTTTTGATGTATAATAACTGTCAAATTAAAATGGCAAAAAATTCAAAAACAAGACAACTGCAAAAATTTCTTCCCTTTCCAACCACATGATGGGGAGGAATCAATAACATATACACATTCCCCTCCACTAATTGAGACAGTAGTCAAATATTTCACAATATATCGTCATCATCACCTTATATACTAGGTTCGACTCCTGTAGCATTCCTTTCTATTGTTTTTTTTGCCGTATGTACGACGGTGGACTTGATTTATTCTATTTTACTTCTAAAGAATGACAAAATGCACAAAAAACATGGGTTTTCCTAATCTCAAATCAACACGAAAAATTGAACAATGGGACCGAATATTAGTGCCAGACATCGGAAATGTATTTGGTGAAAAAAAAGTATTTGTCTAACGAAAGAACCTATCAATATAGGCATAATTTATCTGGCAATAAATATCAAGTGCGGTCCAACGTAAATAAAAATACAATCAGTATCCTATCCTCAGTTAATTAAATCCACACAAAACTTTAATTCGTGTTTTGCAAATTACTCTCTTTAATTATTATTCTAAAAAAAAAAAAAGAACGGCAAACACGATTGAACGGTGTCCCACTGGACTGCTGTGTGCTGCCACCCACAAAAATCTGCCAGTCATGCAGAAGCCTGAGACAAACAAAATGTTTCCAGAAAAATACTGCACTTTTACTATTTGGAATAGTGCTACTTTCACTTTTCATATCCAGGACTCTCAAATATTTTTCTTCATCATCATCATCTTCATTAAACAGGCAATAAAAAGCACCGATATAAAGGAGGGTGGTATGAAAGGATGGAATTAACTGCGACACTACACATTGACTGACTGACTGAAGGACTGGCAGACGCGGGGAAATGAAAGATTTGACCCGTTTGTACGGTGAATGGATTGTATGTTGAAGTTCAAAGTCGTCATTTCTTAGACTTAAATAGACGTTTTTCCCCGCGAAGGTATGTTGGCCCCGATACCCGATATGTAGATGAACCAATCTTGCGAATTTCTTTGCTGTCTCTTTGCTTTTAGTTTGTTGATATTTTCTTTAAATCCGTTAATGATGTGAAGAAGGCTTTTTGTTTACATAACAATGTCAAGTTTAGTTTAGTGCATGCAGCCCCAGCCCCAGCTCAAAAGGAAACAAAACAATGCTAGAGTAGTGGAGGCACTCTCCCCACATTCAGTCATTACGATCAAGAAGTTGAAGAAGTTCACAGCAAATCTGGCTACGATTTTGAGGAGCTTTGTTTAATGAGAAGTCTTATCCGCCCCCATACCATGACA
Source organism: Turritopsis rubra (assembly GCA_039566895.2). Taxonomy (NCBI): domain Eukaryota; kingdom Metazoa; phylum Cnidaria; class Hydrozoa; order Anthoathecata; family Oceaniidae; genus Turritopsis; species Turritopsis rubra. Next base: position 10,857,209 of record CM077628.1, read on the forward strand.
AAGAAAGGGTAACATCCAATTCCATTTATTTAGTTGACAAATATTTTCGAATATGTTTATACATAAAGCTAGCTAAATTTTTTGTGTGTTGTTTTTTATTTTTATCCTTCACAAGAAGTGCTTTGATAAATTTACTAATGAAAATAAAACAAAAACAATTGATCAACCTAGCTAAATAATAGTAATTCTTTGTTGTTTACACAAAGCTATATATATTTGTTTCGGCGGAAAATCGTTCCCTCCAAATAGATAGATATAGGAGAAAAAATAATTGTGATTTGATGATGTTTCATTTGCCAATTTTGCGAAATTAAAATGATATAAAAATTTGTTAACCAAGCCCAAACAAAAGTACAGTATAACATTGAAACATTGGAGAAAAAAACAACAACTTTTGAATAAATGCTGTCTTAGATTTGTCTTTAATAAGGACAAAAACATTTAGATGGGACATTTTCGGACACAAACACCATTTAAACTCTCTGAAAAGACAACTTAAAAGTCTACCAAGATGGCGAATTATTTTACGTTAACTAATATTTCGCTCTTGCTTCTTCTCCATCATTTGTAAAGTTGTAAAATGTGACAATGTTTCATTTTTGTATTCAATGAAACCATCATCCTCATAACCATGTTTTGTTTAATACTTTGGGCTTATATTTTTTAGATTCGTATTTGAGAATGTATATAAAATGTTGGCAACTGTGCAAATCAACAAAATATTATTGAAGCTAATTATGGTGACGTTAATGACCAAACATAAGTAGTTTGTGTCCAAGGAGCATGCGAGAAACCAGATTCTTAGTCCTAAAGAATAATTCATGGACATGATACTTATATCTTTCAACATGTAAAGGTTCATCTTGAATACTGCTATCATAAACATTCCTCATTAAGAACGCAGAAGCATCAGTAGTGGTCGTAACCATGCTTAGTGAAGGTAGAATTATATGTCATCAGGTCGAGACTGTCCTTTCTAATATCTTTCAGGTCGAGATGATGAATTTTCTCATCTTAATTTTTCAATGAATATAAATTTTGTAAGTCTTATAAATTTGTCTGTTGTAACAACGATATTCATTTCGTGAACAATGAACTTTATTTATTTTTTGATAAATTTTCTCTTTGTGGTTTGTTGAAGTCATATGACTTTCTGACTTAACTTATTTGAAATATCTTTGACCCTATTCATTTTGTTAACTACCAATTTTATTAATTTCCATTCTTTTTTAAATTCTCCAATTTGAAGAGCTAGAAGCTAATTCGAAACCTTTTTATTCATCATGTAAGCCTTACTTTGTCCTTCCTTTGCAATTGATTTTCAATAAAATAACATCACCTTATTCTCAACTAATCATCGAAACAGTTAAAAACATTTAAGGTGGGCTTGCCTTCACTATTAAAAACAGTACTGCTACAACAAACGCAAAAATCATGCTAAATTTTACGATGATTATACTTCCTTCTTTCGCAAACGCTTTGCAAAGTTGGCAGTTTTTTTACAAGCAATTATATGCTTTCGTTTCAAAATAGCTTTTATAATAGCAATTAAAAAAAATCGCCCACCAAATCAAAATTCCTTTGGTTGTTGATTACGCAACAAGCTAACTTAAATCGAGCGTCAGGTCGATGGTTATCGTTATTCTGATTTTCTAACATTTGGAAAGAACATCAAACGACTTTAGAACTGTGAAATTAGCACCTCTGGAAATAAAGAAGGAGAGCGAGCGCACTGGGTTTGTGCAAAAAAATACAGAAGGTAAAGTTTCTCTCGTCTGTTTTGTGAGGTAATCCTTTTCTTATAAAACAAACATTTTCGATAAAGGCACGAAAAATTCTAGAAGACGAGGAAGCATAGAGAACGTTTATCGACGTAGCAGCTTTTTCGACACGCCCACCACAGTGTCCACCACAATAAAGCGTATCTTTGATGTTAAAATGGAGCGTATCTTTGATGTTAGAAGCTATACACCTTCCCGAATTTCTCTTTAAACGCCGTGTTTTTTTGTCTAGTAAGTACATCGGGCCTCGTTTTAGATATCAGAATTGCCTCTAATCATTCTACTGGGAGTTTTAGTAATAAAGATAATTATAAGTTATAACATTGAAACAATAAATTTCACAAAAACGAGGTTGGATATACTAACTAGGTCAAAACACGGTAATTAAACAGAAAATCGGGAAAGGTGTATTTGCACCACCAAATCGTATAATCTTTCGTAATCTCTTACCAGAGTTTGTTTGAGTTTTAAATTGTACCTTTTTATATCGATGTGGAATGTGACTTCATACTTTTGTCAGCAATCATACAAATGAATTCTTCTAGGAAACTTGTTCAAAAAAGAAAATGTTCCAAAAATTATTTATCATTAATTCTCATAACAATAAGATTAAAGAAGACATAAATTAAAGGTTTGTAAGTATTTCGGAAACATTCCAAAATCAGTGCATAAAATATAATCTTGATGGAATGTATTCCGAAATTCTTTTGCAAAACATACATTTCAAATTTTTAATCCTTTTATATCTCCTTTTATCACTATCTATGATGAATATAATTACAACATCTTCGTTTTTCTTGTTATAGAGATGTTTTATGCGATACTGCTGGTTTCCACATTAATTCCAGGTAAATACAGAACACGTGGTATGAACGTGCTGGGTTGAATACCTAATGTCCTTTTTGCCCCTATATTTCTACGGTGTTCTTCTGGGTGTTTGGAGATAAAGAATTGATGCAATTTTAAAAATATTTTGTCAAGGGAAACTAAAGCAAAAAACTGCTCCTGAAACTCCAGAAATTTTTTCTTTAGGTCGTCATTCGGTTTACAAACTCATTATCTATCAATTTCACGTCAACGTAATTAAGCCGTTAATTGTTAATTTGAATTGTTGAAGTGCAACACATTCTACATCGATTTGTTCATATACTACTAATGATTTTGTAAAGTTTCTGTGACATCATCACTTGTTAACAAATGATAATTGTACACAATTAAGAAATAAATTTAGTTCAGCCAACAACATTTTGACAAATGAAATAACAAGAAGCTTCGTGTTTTTCTTTTTTTCTAATGTGCATATTTCTCCTATCCACTGCATTCCCAACACCAGACACAATTAAGAAACTAAAAATTCAAAATTAACGTGATCATACTTTTCAGCTTAAAGAAAATAAACATAAAAGCAAATAGATTTAATTAAAAAATAACAACATGAACCATTCTCTCTTTTAGCTCATGTTACAGCAAATTGTTTTATAAATAATGGAGGATGTGAAGATATATGCAAACAACCATTCTCTTTTTTGTCTTTATCCATGTAAGTGAACGTGAATTTCATTATATTGACTTGAAACGATGTACAGAAAGAAATTAATTTAGAAATATGTCTACAGCGTCATGAACTGTGTTAATTAAGTTATTTGCACGTTTTTACTTTATATGCTTAATGACCTTACTCTCCTCCATAAATTTCGCCTAGATTCCAGATCCGTTTCTGACTAACGTAACAATTTTCATAAGACATAGGCCATCTTTACTTCCAAACCGAAAATGACCTTAATATGATTCTCAATTTCTTCCTTCCTTCCAATTTCTCAAGATGTTCCTGCAATGAATTCGGGACTTTACGAGCAGATGGAAGAACCTGCTTTGTCGAGCCTATGATATTTGTGGCTAATGGCGGAAAGATTGATTTTATACGAAGCAACTTGTCAACAATTACCTTGACCAACTTCACTTATTCCAAAGTTTTTGCCGTAGCATCTGATTCAGCTAACAAGAGGATCTTTTATGGAAGTGTTGGGTCAGGCAAGTCTGCAATTGAAGAATTTTCAATCAATGGTAAACGACGCAAGATTCTAGTTCAAGGTAATGTGACATTTACACCATAAACTATAGCATGTCGCATTAAAATGCAATATAATTTACGTTTTTTTCAACTTTCATGCTTTATATTTTGAAAAAAATACAAACTTGGCTAGTTTGAAACCGTTTAATGCACTATATGAAAGCTACAACAAAACCAACATTTCGCAGAACACTTCGCAAGTTTGTGCTGATTAGACTTGGTAGACTTGATGTTTGATCACGAAGAAAAAGATTGGGTCGCGAATTGACGGACGCTTTGTTCGTAATTGCTAATGTTCGACTCACTGCTGTCAACTTCTCCCAAAAACCGCCACCTTTTCATCATCCTACTAAATCTATCGTCGGAGAAAAGCCCAGACATCAGTTCCAACTGACTCAAAACTGAAATATGGTGTTGACTCTTATCTTCTTTTCTCATAGCTAAGACTTATGTTTACAGTTTCAAACAAGATAAATGAAAATATTTAGCATTCAGGGGGTGGCCACTGTTTGTTAGGAAATTTAGATCACTCTCTTTAAAAAAAAAAAGAAAAGAAAAGTTTTTCCCCCGAAATATAAGTTAATTTTCGATCAATCTTTTAGTGAATGGTACTGTGGAAGGTATGGCATACAGCAACGCTACTCGTAAGTTATACCTAGCTCTTAATACTTCACCTGGAAGAGTGTTAGTTATTGAAGATGTGGATGCACCGAACGTAATAGTAAATACTTTGATGACTACTCCTAAACCAAGAGGACTTGTCATCGATCCCTCTCAGAGGTAACTCAATTATCTATGCTTAAAACATCCATAACACAAGTATGACCAAAGTTGAATTAAATACTTCTTCCCCATTACTTTTTTAATCCTACTTTCCCTCAAGGAGTGGTCCAACGAATGTTTTCAATTTGAATTTTTGTAATCAGTTGAAACGTTTCTTAAACTAATACATCTTCCCGAATTTCTGTTTAAACACCGCGTTTTGAGCTAGTCAGTATATCCAACCAGGTTTTTATGAAATTTATTGTTTCAATAATGTTTAAACTTTATTACTTAGTAATTATCTCTATTACTAAAACTCCCAGTAGAATGATTAGAGGCCATTTTTATATCTGAAACGAGGTTGGATGTACTAACTACGCCAAAACACAACGTGTAAACAGAGATTCGGGAAAGGTGTATTAAGAGGCTGTTTACATGAGATCCGAAGTGAACTCAAACCGGTTTGAGATTTCAAATCACTTTGAAAAATTGAGCTGTTTACATGAAACATTTCACTTAGGGTAGCCCGACAACAAGAGTTGCGCATGTGTCTGAAAACAATTACGCATGTGCCGTATAGAAAAACCAGACAGCTGTATCGATAAACAGACATTCACTTCGGGGACCAGTGTTTATATGGAAATTTCAAACCGGTTTGTGATTTCACTACACCCGAAGTGAGTTCCACTTCGCGCGAAGTCATGTAAACAGTAATAAGAATTGCATCATGCATCGAAGTGAAGTTTTTCATTTCAAACCGGTTTGAGTTCACTTCGGGTCTCATGTAAACGGCCTCTAACGGTGTATCCTAACAACAAGATCTTTTCAAATGTTCGAAAAGTTCAATGATATCATTACTGATACACCTTTCCAGAGTTTCTGTTTAAATGTTGCGGTTTGACCTAGACAGTAGGGAGTTTACGCAAACACGACGACAACAAGGACAGCAGCGCGAGTGAAACAAAAGATTTGTTTTCCTTGTGGGCTTTGCTTAGAAAGAAAGTCTACTTCTTATCACTCCATTGGGAGAATATTGTCAGATAATTACATTATTAACAGAATTTTCACGTTTTACACACAACGTGAAAAGTTATATTTTGAAGTCGTATTAAAAGCTATAGTCATTTTCCTGGTCTAGAAGCTTATTATAACAATTAATTGTTCATCCTTTCTTTGATCTTTTCAATAGACAAGTTTAATCACGCAATCACTTTGATCACATGGCATATTACAACCAATGCACAGTGATTATTGTCTATCACGTGATCAAAGTGAATGCAAAACAAACTACAGTTGGATAGTTTAAGTTAAAATAACTTAACAATAGACTTCCAGACGGGGGAATTTTCTAATGGCTATGTCATAGTGAAGACGGAAGGATTGCAGTAGATTATGTTTATCTTTTATTCAATAGCATTTCTGTCTTTCTTAGTTCATCGATCAAACGTTTTGTTATTACAGACAAGTTCTTTAAACTTCAATTGCTTTGTGATTCATTAATTTCTGAATGTTCGTGGATCACTTTCATGTCCCCGTCCTCGTTGCCGTCGCAGTTGCGCAAACTCCCTAGTACACCCAGCCTCGTTCTTTATAAATTTCATTGTTTTACTAATTTCTTTACTTAATTACTTATTAATTACTTTTATTCGTTTAACTCCCAGCAGAATGATTAAAAGTAAGGTCGAAATTGAAAACGAGGTTGGATGTACTAACTAGGTCAAAACACGGTGTTTAAACATAAACTCGGGAAAGGTCTATTCAATTGAGGGTAAGAAGGAACGGAACAAGATTGTAAGATCCCTATGAAGGAATGAAACTAAAAAAGCTTTCATTTTTTCTTGTTCTGTTTATATAGGAGAGAAATGTGTGGTTTGGAAGGAGGTGTTTAATGTTTAATTGTAGGGGTCGTTAATACCAGAGGAGAGATAAAATACCTTAAAACTGTTTTTGTGAAATGAAAGAAAAAAACTAACAAAACAATTATCCGTTGAGTAAAATAACGCCATATATCTATATTTGGGTAAAACAACTATATATTTATTTCATAAAAAATTCAGCAAAAGCTTATCAGTGATTACACCATCATCAATCCTAAAAAAAACAAGTTCTTTTGCTGATTTTTTTATGAAACACATATATAGTTGTTTTACCCAAATATAAAACAAATATCGAAAAGTAAAAAAATTTAATACGCTAAATTCAAAAATAAGCATTGTTTTATAGCAAAATATGTCCAGGTCTACGCCAACGAACTCAACATTATCTCATTCCTAACTATTATTTTAGGTACTTGTTTGTGTCCGATTGGGGAAGCAATGCTCAAATACTTCGTTATGAGCTGGAAACAGGAATTCTTATGGCCATCGTTAATACAAGTTTGGTATATCCAAATGGTGTTGCAGTTTATGGCCAAAAGATTTTATGGGGAGATGCTAGAACGGACAAGTAAGTAAAGTAAATCTATAACGTACCTTTGAAGTAATTAAATAAGTCAGTCAGTATGTATTTTACCGATAATTGAAACCGCTTTGGTATGACAAAATACAAAAGAAACTCCTTAATTTTTTACTTGGTGAAACTTTATAAGAGAGTATTAGGAACAAATTCGAGTTTTTGTAAGTGACTTTTGTTGTCACGTTTTATTTTTAATAGGATGACGATAGATAGTAGATATCGAAACAATTAACTGTTAAATAAAATTTAAAAAAAATTCATACGATGAAAGTTTAGAAAGTTCAAAAAAAAGTTTCATTGCAACTTACTTTAAGAATTGAAATGGCGAACTTTGATGGATCAAATAGACAGCTAGTTGCATCAGTAACATTTACACATTTATATGGGATGACTGTACTGAATGGATCGTTATATTGGACTGATTGGAAACTAAACACTATTAAAAAAACGGAACTTCCAAATGGAACAACGACAATCTACAAAAGATTAGGTGTTCGACCTGATGGCATTGCCAGTTTCGGCTTCACAGATATTAGTAGGTTACCTTTTTTTAGTAAATATCTTTGTTATTATCTTTGGTGGAACCCAGTGGGCACAGGGACGTCCCATGGACGTTCAGTTAGGACGTCCCGGAGACGACCAGGGAACGTCAAAAGTGAAGTCTAATTCGTCCGCTCGAATAAGATGTCCAACAGGGAATTGAAGAGGACGTTCAAAGGACGTCCTTTTGGCCAAAGAACGTATAAAGGACATCCACAATGGTATGTGGACGGGAGGTGGACAAAAGGACGTTCACAGGACGTTTGAAGGACGGATGCGTGCCCACTGGTAATGGACTATATTCGCTATGTTTGTCATAATTTCTGAGGACTTCAATATAATTCTAGGTCATATATCCTACCATTTTGTCTGAAGAGTGTTAGATCAACTTACCTATGTTTGCAGAAACAATTATGACAAATACATTGATACAGTTACCGTGACAGCTAATGGATTGTTTTGGGGGTTTCACGCCCCAGTAGTAATTTAAAAAAATTGTTACGACGTATTTATATTTAGGTCATGTGTCCCCCTGTTCAATAAATAATGGAGGATGTGAGGATATATGTACAGCAGTCGGATCTTTCGTAAGGTAAACATTCACATTTTGTATTGCAAGGGATGAGGATAATTTATGTAAAATAGGACTTCATTCTAGACGATTTATTTGTCTTCGTAAACAATTAAAAGTTGCAAAATACTTTCATAAATTACGTACATGACAAATACAGAAGGAACGTGACGTAGTTATGAAAAGATCTATATTTTGTTAGGTTAATTATTACTCCAAAATAATACCGAATACCGAATTTGATATCTTATTTTTATTTTGTCTAAGATGTTCCTGTAATGAATTTGGAAGTCTACGATCCGATGGAAAGACATGCTATGTTGAACCAATGATATTTGTGGCTAATGGTGGAAATATCGATTTTATACGAAATAACTCTTCACGAATTACTTTGAGTAACTTCAAATATTCTCAAGTAAATGTAGTAGCTGCAGATTATATTAACAAGAGGTTCTTTTATGGAACCATTGGATCAAGCAGATCTGCTATTGGGGAATTTTCAATCAATGGGAAAAGACGCAAGAATCTAGTTGAAGGTAGTGTCCGAATTACACCTTAAAGTATAGAAACATGTCTCATTATTTACATGTCATATTATGACTGATTATAGAAAGAATTTGTTTCCTTAGTTAAAAAATTCCCTGACTTATTACGACTTTAAAATAGAAACATGCTTACTGTTGTGTCTTTTGTCGAACATCGGAAAATATTTCTTGAAACTTTGTGTTCAAGTATGGTTATTGATCTTAGAATTTGATATAAACCCATGTATCTCTTCTAAATAATGATTCATGGTTGTTTTTATTTTTTCAAACTAATATGTGCTAGTTAAGCTCTAGTTATAAAACCTAAAACTATTTCGTATATTTGCAAAGAGATATTATGAATCAAAGAAGGACTTCTATGTTTGCACATATAATCATTTCCATATTCATACTCCACCCTACAAAATTAGGCGCGAACGGTTTTCTTTTCGCTAAAGATATTTCAATACTAAGCAATCAGTTATAACTTTAATTGTTGTATTATCCGTAGTTTTCTCCTTAGGCCGGTTTTGACAGCGTCACCGGCTAAAATGATGACTTCAGTATATTTGTTTTCTATCAAGTTGTTTATTAAGTCTTTGTTAACAATTGTGGTAAGTTTCAAGGTAAAAGCATAATATCTGGGGAAGTTACGGAGGAACCGAATGAGTTCCCCCTCCCAGTACTGAAGAGCCCCCAAAAGGCCCGATATTAATAGGGTTAAAGTATATCAACATGTCTCATTATTTAAATGTCATATTATTACTTAATTATAGAAACACGTTTACTGCTGTCAATTATTTAAAATTATTGTCGAACATGGGGAAATATTTCTTTAAAATAATTGTTCAAATGTGGATACTAATCTTAGAATTTGATAGACACCCATGTGGATTTTCTAATTAGTATGATTCACGGTTGTTATCATTTTTTTCAAACCTAATACGTACTAGTTAAGCTCTAGTAATAAAACTTAAAGCTATTCCGTATATTTCCAAGGCTATATTATGAATCAAAAAATGTTTTATATTTGCTTAAAAAGTTTATTTTCATAATCATACTCTACCCTAAAACATCAGACACATACTGTTTCTTTTCGCTTTTTGCAAACAGGGATGTCGCATTGAGGGAGGAAAATGCATTTATTTCATTTTTGTCTATATCTAATTTTTTATTTATTTTCATTTCAATTAATTTTAAGTTAATGGTACCGTGGATGGTATGATATACAACAACATTACTCGAAAGTTATATCTTGCTCTTGTTTCACCTGGAAGAGTGTTAGTTATTGAAGATGTGGATGCACCGAACGTAACAGTTAATACTTTGATGACTACTCCTAAACCAAGAGGACTTGCCATCGATCCCTCTCAAAGGTAATTAGAATATTTATGTTGTCCTGTTGAATTAATAAGTTTCCTAAATCTATTTTTTAGGATTTGCTTTCCTTGATAAGGCATAATTTTCTAATAAAATTAATGCCCCTCCTCCCTATCTCAACCCCTCTTGATATTGAGATTCGTAATACCTTTTGGGCCAAATTGTCATATAAATATTGTCTCAAATTTTGTTTCAGATACTTGTTTGTGTCAGATTGGGGTAGCATTGCTCAAATACTTCGTTATGATTTTTGGACACAAAGGAATATATCTATCGTCAATAGTAATTTGAGATGGCCAAATGCTCTTGTAATTCATAACCAAAGAGTTATTTGGGGAGATGCTAGCACGGACAAGTAAGTGAGATTTTTAAGAAACATGCGACTCATACATTTCAGAAATTTGATAATATAGAACAATTATCACTATTATGTTATCAAAGCTGAATAAATCGAACCACTAGAAAAGTGATTGAATTGGACCTAATATTTACATCTAAAATTATCCCAAATAACGAAATTGTTAATCATATTTTAAATTTTTTTCCATAAATTAAGTTATCGCAAAATATATTGACTATTAGCTCAATTCCGTTACTTTCTGATTTTAGAATTGAAATGGCAAATTTCGATGGATCAAATAGACAGTTAATTGCATCAATAGCATCTACACATATATTTGCAATGATTCTTTTGAAAGGATCCCTTTATTGGACTGATTGGAATTCAGACACTATTCAAGTAACAGATTTATCAAATGGAACTACAACAGTTTACAAAAGATTAAATTTGAATCCTTATGGCATCGACTATTTTGGATCCAAAATCATTGGTACACAGGCATAGTTTGTTTCTATTTAAACCTTTGATTTAAAGCTTTTTTATACTTGCTTTAATGTGCTGTTTGTCCTCGTTAAGGAGCAATAATTTCCAAGTAGTACTTCAAATCTGATACAAACAAACAGACGTTTATAACTAATTTCCGAATTATTTTGCAATCTTATAATGAGTACCTTTAAAATTTGTTGAAGAATGATGGTTTCTACAATCAGCACCAGATTATTAAATCGAGGGTAATTTTAGTACAAAATATTGTCACGAGGCATTCTCATTTAGATCAAGTCTCCCCCTGTTCAATAAATAATGGAGGATGCGAGGATGTATGTACAGCAGTTGGATCTTCAGCAAGGTAAACTTTTACACGATCTTTTATTTCGACTTGAAACTTTATAATAATTTACAACAAAACTGGAGTATTTAAAGATTTTCAACAAAGGTAAACACCTTCAAACTTTGAATATATAAGGGATATTTAATTTTCATTCCTTTTTCATTTGTCAAGATGTTCTTGTAACGAGTTTGGAACTTTACGAGGAGATGGAAGAACCTGCTATGTTGAACCTATGATATTTGTGGCAAATGGTAGAAATATCGATTTTATACAAAGTAATTCGTCACGAATTACCTTGAGCAACTTCAAATATGGCCGAATGAATGTCGTTGCTGCTGATTATGCTAAAAAAAGATTCTTTTATGGATCTATTGGATTTGGAAAATCTGCAATTGGAGAATTTTCAATCAATGGCAAAAGAAGGAAGTCACTAGTTGAAGGTAGTGTTTGATTTGTCTAATCCCGTTGTTTCGATGTAAGATTTTATCTTTGGGCCGAATTTGCATTATTCTATGAACTTTAAAATTAGAAAAAGTAGGATGAGGCCTTAGATCAATATTTTTAGGACATTTGAATTAACGAAGCCTTGTCTGATAAACTTTCATGACCTCTGATAAACATAAACATTATTCCTTTATTCTAATGTTTTCCATAATTTATTTCCACTGTCCCTCTTACGCGAAAAGAAAAATATCTAAAGTTTATACACACTACTTTAGTGGACGGTTCTGCGGATGGTATGCTATACAACAACATTACTCGGAAGTTATATCTTGCCCTACTTGCACCTGGAAGAGTGTTAGTTATTGAAGATGTCGATGCTCCGAACGTAACTGTTAATACATTGATGACTACTCCAAGTCCAAGAGGGCTTATCATCGATCCTACTCAAAGGTAAATATAAATGTCTAAATCCACCGATTGAAAACAAAATGCAAATCAGTTCCTTATGTGAACCCTTTATCATTAGTATTAACTTTGATTATGCAAAAGTATTTTCACTATTATATGTCAAATTGTAGCCAATAGTCCTTTCACCTGCTATTATACTTACAGATACTTATATGTGACAGACTGGGGAAGAATTGCTCAAATACGTCGCTACGATTTTGTCACAAGAACGCACACAGCCATCATCAGTACCGGTTTGATATGGCCAAATGCTGTTGCAATTCATAACCAAAAGCTTATATGGGGAGATGGAAATACGCAGAAGTAAGTAATGATTAATATGCAAGATGCACTATTCTTTTTGAAATGCACATTTTCAGGAAAAAAGTGGCACTTACAGTTAAGGTCAAACCACTGTGTATTACATTTAACCTTGTTAATCTATTCTGTGTAAAATAATATAACTAAGGAAAAAAAACGTTATTTAGGGATTTAGAAAGTTTAAAAGAGTAACTTAAAACAACATATTCATTACAATTTAAGAATTGAAATGGCGAATCTGGATGGATCAAATCGACAGTTAGTTGCATCAATACCATCTACACTTATGTTTGCGATGATTCTTCTTGATGGGTCACTATATTGGACTGATACGAATTCAGACACTATCAAAATAACGCATTTATCAAATGGAAATACAACTGTCTACGAAAGAATTAATTTTAACCCATATGGAATCGATTATTTTGGATACAAAAACAATGGTACACTAATATATTGTTTCCTTAATACTTGTGACTGCCTCTTCTTACAGTACTAGGTAACTGTGCTGTCTTAATTAAGGAGTTTTCTAAACATTGGCGGTTCGAATACATTCTGAACAGTTCAACCAATTTCTTCTGAGCAATCTGAACTAAGTATTAAAGAATAATCTTAAAATTGCAAGCCAATTGAATAGCAAATTAAAATTGATTTTTCTTTTCTTTCAGATCATGTTACTGCAACTTGCTCAGTAAATAATGGAGGATGTGAAGATTTATGTACAACAGTTGGATCCTCAGCAAGGTGAATTTTCACAATTTGGTATTATGGAGGAAGAATATTATCCATGTATACTAGGAAATTGATGTGGACAATCAGGTCCTTTATTTCAAAATATTAAAGATTTACATGATATCTTATTTTCTTTTTTTTTTTTTTTAATTTCTAAAGATGTTCCTGTAATGAATTTGGAAATCTACGATCCGATGGAAAGACATGCTATGTTGAACCAATGATATTTGTGGCTAATGGTGGAAATATCGATTTTATACGAAATAACTCTTCACAAATTACTTTGACCAACTTCAAATATTCTCAAGTAAATGTAGTAGCTGCAGATTACACTAACAAGAGGTTCTTTTATGGAACTATTGGGTCAAGCAGATCTGCTATTGGGGAATTTTCAATTAACGGTAAAAGGCGAAAGATCTTAGTTGAAGGTACATTTTTATTCTTGTTCGTAGTAAAACATAATGTTAAGATCGGACATTTTTAACCACTTTTCTATGAGCGACAGTTGTTTTTTCAATCTTTCTCAGAGTCTCTCGTTGTTATTGTCAAAACACTTTTCTTTTGTAAGGGTAGTTCATAACTTAATTTTTAATCAGGCTGTATCCTTAAAAATTATTTTTGAAGCTAACTTTTGAAACCATATGTACACTACTTGACATTGCGGTGAGTTCTACGTAAAGATCCAAAATTTTGAAATCCCTATCATTTTTTCGTTGCAGTTTGCAGATACTCTTTGTGTTCAAGTAGGATAGAGAAAATATTTGCTCTTTAAAGATGAAGAAAAGAAACCTTGGATTTTAACTTTACATTCCCCATGCAAAAACTGAAAATTTAAATTTATACATTTCAAAAAAGTACGATCTAAATACGATCTAACCCACTTTTTTAGTTGGTGGTACTGTTGATGGTATGATATACAGCAACGTTACTCGGAAGTTATTCCTTGCTATGGTTTCACCTGGCAGAGTGTTAGTTATTGAAGATGTTGATGCACCGAACGTAATTGTTAATACCTTGATAACTGTTCCAAATCCAAGAGGACTTGCCATCGATCCCTCTCATAGGTAAATATTAATATTTCGAATAATGTTGTTAGAGAAACAAAATATTTTCAAAATGGTTCGCTCTCGATTTTCATTGTGATCCATTAAAAAGTCCATGTAGAAGATAAATACTTTCTGTCATTAATTATTGAGGATATTTGTGTGATCTTGACCTGCAGACGGTCATGTGGGTTCATTTCCCATAAACAACTTTCCAGCGGGTAGAGCTTTTCACCATTCATGAGATTATAAATTCCATCGTATTCTTCTTACAGATATTTGTATGTGACAGACTGGAGCAGCAGTGCTAAAATACTTCGATACGATTTTTTCACAAGAACACACATTACAATTATCAATACCGGTTTGACATGGCCTAATGCTCTTGCCATTAATAACCAAAAGATTATTTGGGGAGATGGTAGCACGGACAAGTAAGTACATGCTTTTTCACGAACTTGAAAGATTTTGATAAAGGTTTCCCAAATGCGACATTTACAAACATTTTGAAAATCAATGAAATCACATTCACATCGATTGCAATCTAATTTAAGAATTGAAATGGCAAATTTGGATGGATCAAATCGACAATTAGTTGCAGCAATACCATCAACACACATATTTGCGATGATTGTCTTGAAAGGATTCCTGTATTGGACTGATTGGACTTCAGATACTATTCGAATAACGCAGCTATCTAATGGCGCTACAACAGTGTACAAAAGATTAAATTTGAACCCTTATGGCATTGACTTTTTCGGACACAGGGGCTTTGGTATACTTACGTTTTTCATTTCCTATCCTTCTTCCTTTCCATCCTTCCTTCCTTCATTCATTGAATATTTATTATTACATACTTGAACATCTCTCCGTTGTGCCAACCACATTTGCCAAATATTTAACCAATATCTTTTCTTTACAGGTTTTCCGAATACAACCCTTCCTCCAACAGTCATCACGTCAACCACGCCCTCTCCAGCTCAATGTTAGTAATTTAGAAGCAAATAAAGTTCCTTCGATCGGATTTGTTTTTTTCTAGTGAACACAGTTACGAATTGGACAGAGATTGCACCAAAAGATAATCTTGTAGACAGGAAATGAATGTCCTCTTTTTTAAAGTTCGGTTTATTTGACTACCAAATATTTTGTTTTAGTACTGTACCCTTACGGACTTTCATCTGGTGACACTCGTTTATCTGCTGGTGATGATACGACTACATTATTTCGTTTGAGATCCCCTATGCTTCTGTTTTCCACTAAGAGGTCGGCTCTCCATGTAAGTAAATTCACTCCTTCGCACTTTGTTATCATATTATGTTACCTGCAAAGTTATAGAATTGAAGACAAGTCTAAAAATGAGATACCCAGACAACTTCTCCACCCATTACATTCGTTTATTTTAGCTTACCCTCATAATAAGTAATTAAGTAACCTGGAGTTTTGACTCCTTGGGTTTCCATCCGTAACGGTTGGTTCCTTTTGCCCGACAACTTGCAACTAGGAGATACGTATAGCGTTGTTCTAACTTGCCCGAAGGTCAATGTGCAGTCAGTTAATGGCTCCAAATGGGCTGATACGCTGCTTTTAAAAGTTTATAGGAGTGTGAAGTATCGAGAAACTATGTAGCTGGGACTTGAAGAGGCACCCCATCGGTACTTATCTACTCCACCATCGGTACTTATCCACTCCACCATCGCTGCATTAACTGATAAAGCTTAAAGTATACTGAATATACTCAGTGGGCAAAATCTTCAAAAAGTATCTGTGGAGGAGTGTTTTCTAAAAGCGGTCACCATTGCTGCAAAAATGTCGATACGTATATGGAGTACGTGTCCGTTATACGAAGATGTCCGTTTTATAGGCTGTAAAATTTAAAGAGACTCCACTGCATGTATCGAATTTCCTATGTTCTAGATAAGTATTAATGGAGTTGTATCTTTCGATGGATCAAGAAGTCGCGCAGGCCGGATACCAAACAGTGGAGTTTTCATATCAATATTTGATCGTGACTTAGACACGAGACGCAACGGTGGAGATATCTATTATCGGGAAACTACCGATCCCAGTATCTTATCTCGAGCTAATACAGATATCAACCGACTCAATGATATTAATTTCAGAGCGACAAGAGCACTTGTTGTGAGTTACATAGAAGTACATGCTTACAGCAGCCCAAATTCAAATCGTCACACTTTTCAGCTTGTTCTGGCTACCAATGGAAAAATATCATTTGCTATTCTGAACTACCAGAAACTTGATACAGTTAGCAACATAGTGGGCTTCACAGAGACACTTTGCAATTACAAATCATTTGCCTCAAGGTCTTCATTATTAACTACAACATCAAATATTGGTGTTCGCGGTCGACACGTACACCAGTTGACCAACAAAGAGTGCTTTAAACCACTATCAGGAGTGATATTATTTAAAAGTACATTATATGTACAACCTGCTGTCTCTCAAATCACACTTTCTAAATCTTTACAAACGCGCCCAGTTGTCCAATCTATAGATGGTGTATTTGTTGAAGGAGTCACCAATAAAATACCAGTCACCACCTATTTCCAATCATGGAGTTTAGGATCAGGATCCATTATGCTCCGGTTCTCTTCATTCTATCCTTCAGATAGATCAACCATACTCATGTTTCAGTCCTTACTGATAGTTTCTGACCAGTCCAGAAATTCTACATTTCATCACGGGAAAGTAACAGTATCGGAATTTTCAGACGGTGTTTCCTGCAAACACGAATTTTTTCCTTTTGCAATGGTGGGGAAGCCTTCCATAAAACTATCTGTGAACATAGGAACAAATTCACAAAGCCTTCTTCACCACACAAATGCCTGGCTGCGTAATGTAACACGGTTTGGATTCGACGTTTGCTACAGAGAATCATATACTTTTAGTGGTACCAGGAACATTACAATAGACTACCTGGCGGTATCAGAAGAAGATGAAACAATCACAGAACATGGACATTACTTATTTTCAGCTGATAAGGGCAGCCTTTGTTCAAGAATACCACTGAATAAAAGCTACTCTATTGCTCCATATGTGTTTATCACTCCTGAGGATACGTCCTACAAACGCTCCTCGGATGTTTTCATTGCCTGGGTCAAAAATATTGGAAAGAATTTCGTCGACATTTGTGTCCAAACTTCACAAGATGATTGGTCTGACAGCACCCCCAACATCAACATCCACTTTGTAGTGCATGGTAACGTCAGTGCTTGCAGTTATGTTGAATGTCCAAGTCACTTAGAGTGCACATTGAGCGCACTCAATCAACCATATTGTGGCTGCATTTCTTCGTGCAGTAACGACACCGTAGCAGAACGTTTCTGTGGAAATGATTTTAAGACATACAATAGTCAATGTGATATTGACAAGCTGCATTGCGAAAGGTTTGGAAATGAAAGTCAAAGTAACGTTACGATTGCTCACAAAGGAAAATGTGAAAGTAAGTTTCAGATTAAATCCTTTTTCGAAGTTTTATACGAATGGTATTAAGTCACAAAAGGCTAGGGGTGTAATAATGTGAATTCAAATGATTGTTTCCTACTCTAAACTTCCGAAAACACTTAACATACAGGATTTGCTTATCAAAATGGAAATACACAGCTAGATGCTGTTCCTGGCATACCTGTTGCATTTTGCAAGTACATAACATTAAACCCAATCAATTTCCATCCAACGAAACAAATGCACGTGCATGTGTCGGTGTCATGGGCTAGTTCAATATCAAACACAACGCATGATGCAACTGCTGTTTGGAGTGAGGAAGTCACGACGCATGGTTTCAAAGCATGTCTCTTGGTAGCTGGCCGTCATTTCTTTGGTATACCTGGAAAAAGACCTTGGGTTAACTGGTTCGCTTATCAGGACAGTTTTATAGGTGAAGTTGGAAATGGTTTAGTTCAAGGCGGCGTTATTAACATGAACACTTGGTACACGGGTGGCAGATGCGAACCCCTGCCAGTAAAAGTAAGTTTAAAATTTGCGCGAAAGGAATATTGAGTATGATTTTGATTTTTTTAAACAAATATTTGCAAGGCTCGAAACGTTACGGTCTCTGTTAAATGAATAGTAATGGCCACAAGTCATATCTGAAGTTAAAGTTTTACAGCCCGACTAGAGGAAAATAAAGATTTCTGTAACGTCTGTCATATATAAATGATGCCTGAGGAAGGGAATAACGTCTTTACAACGCCCGAACGTTGCCCACACGTTAAAACGACGACGTGTCTCTGATGGGTAGTTTGAAACGCGTCGCACACCTGCATATTTTGATCTTCAAGCCAATATTTAAAAATAACAGTATCGTTACAATATTGCAAGCACCTGTATTTTATTTCCCTTTCCCATTTCAGGGAGGTATTACTTCTCGCACTGTTGTGCTTGTGTCAGTTGAACATTCAGCATCAAGAACATTTCGCAATGCCATGACAGCCTGGGTTGAGAAAGGTCCTCGTTACGTATGTGCTCGTGAATTCCAGAACTTTGATGGAGAACATAGTGGCATTAAAATAGTAAGTGTCACTCTCGCGTATGTACTATCACTTTATGTCACAATCAACACAATATGTGTGTGATATATAGTATAAGGTTTGTGACATATTAAAGTGTTGAGTTGCGTAGTGTTGGATGTTTGACATTAGCGCTGATTGTGACAATAGTGGCAGTAAAAAATCGTTTGAAAAACCTGTCCCTATTTTGATTGAAGGCTTTTCATATTTTACTGAAAGACCTCACTGTTAGGGAATTAATTATGTTTAACCCGATTAACCCGATTTTGAATTCAGCATGTTTAATCTATTTAGTGGACGGTGTATTTACTGAGACTCGGTTAAAATTCTCCTGAAATGCCATTGTATCGCGTTCATTCTATTTGACACTAATTTAAAAACATTTCCTTCTGATAACGCAAATATCCTAATAATGAAGTGTATCCATTTACAATGTATTTTCATTTTCATATCAGCACTGGCTTGTTTTGAAAGGACCAGCACCGCCCTATCACAAAAACGCAAACGAACTTTTGTTTGTACGGCAACCTATTAAACAAGGAGATCATATTCCAGCTCTTTGTCAAGTACGTATAATATACAATGTGTCATACTTTAGTAGATTGGTAACGAATGCGTATAAGAAAATTTGACTTGAACAGAATTAAGGAGAGAAACGCAAAAGAACAGCAAAAATACCTTATTGGCCATTTCTTACGCCGGTACTCAATCGCGTTAATTTTCATGACTTTGGCGTTAAAACGGCCAAGTGTTAGATGTTTGCCTGTGAACATTGAGTGATCCGCAATCGTGTGGACGTATAGAAAATAACGCTAATTAACACTGGCGTAAAAGGGATTCGAGCAGGTGTAAAAGGGCCGATAAAGTCGTTCTAGTTGCAAAAAAAGACTTTACATGAATTGGAGTGGTTGTAAATTTAACATAAGAATGTTTATTTTTCCAGAGTCTTCTCTATAATCCATTATCAATGGCAAATTTCAGTGCTACTGTTCTAGTTACTGGAACAAAGCCCACATCATTTGCGTCCAATCGATTTTCTAGTCAGGGAGTTACAACTTGGATAGAGGTAATGGAGCTTGTTTCACATTCTATAGGTTTGCCTAAACAAGATGCGATTATTAATAGTTTGCCGTCAAAACTTTGTTATTTCTGTCTGATATAACAAGAACATTGTTGCCTCGTTCTTTCAAACGAAAATAAGAGACTTTAGACCAAAAAGTTATTAGAACAAAGATCATGCATCATACCAACTTGTCATGAGGTCTCGATGTATCTGGTAGAGTATAAAGATATGACTGTTATAATCCGTTTCTTTTCACATTCAGGGAGGTAACAGAACACATGTTGATGTTTGCTACAAGTCCATACTCACAAGCTACACGACCGAAGTGATAGGAATTTCTTATGCAATTATGCCAAGTAAGTTTTAAGTATCCAGTAAAGAATTTAACACACCTTATATCATATTCAGAAGACCCTTCGATCTACCTTACACTTTCTTCGCCATTGTCGTATAACCTGTTCTTTTTTAATCTTCATGCGTAGTTTATTGCGAAGAAGGATGGGACTTTGTTAGTGGAACTTGCCACAAGAAATTTCTTGGTTGCTATCAATACAGCACAGCAGTTGCAATATGCGCATCTCATAACGCCTTGCTACCGACGGTGGAAAGTACCGGTGAAGGCTATTACATGAAACAAGTGTCAGAAGGTGTGAAAACATGGATTGGATTGACGGACGTTATCAACGAAGGGAGTTGGGTGTGGAGCAGTGGTTCCGCATCTACACATCGGGAATGGCTGAATGGTAAACCAGATGGCGGCCGAAGCTCTAATTGTGCAGTTGTGGATGGAACCTTCACTTCTAAAGGATGGGTTGATATTCCGTGCACAACCTGTGCCAATGTTGTTTGCGAAAAAGCTAGCTAATCGAATTGCATGGGTTACATGATCATTTAAAGGACTACCTTATGTAGATTTAATTTCGTGGTTGCTCAAATTTTTCATTTAGCATGGCTTCAATTTTTAAAAACATTGATTTATTCGTGTTTTTTTTTTTTAAAAAAAAACAACAGCGAAAACTTTCCACGTAAAGTAAATGCTGATGATATTTAACTTTTGGTAGCATAAGGAATATATATTTTTTTATTTCATATTTGTAGACTAAGTATTTTTCTATATTCTAAGTTATTATAAACTAATTCACTTCGTTAAGTCGTTTATAACTGTTCTTTATATTCAAAACATAACTCTGATAGTGTCAGTTTAAGATTGCGGCGAAAAAACAGGGGGCATAACCTTATACTTTCCTATCATGACAATATATATAATTTCATTTATAATCCTCGTTATTGTGACACCAGAAGAAAAAGAAAGAATTGATATCAATCTTAACGACATAATGTCTTTAGCACTGTCCGAATTCCAACGGTAACGACGTTTAAACAAACAACCACGTGGACAGTCAACGTCCATCGATCCGAGCAGTTTTAAGAGATGTGATCAGTGAACTGACTACAGAATACCTTATCGGGGATAAAAAAAGTCGGGTTCTAATGATCAAATTTTCCCCCGACTATTTTTAAACCCGAGTTTTTTTTCTCCGACAGATATTTTTCTCGGACCATTTTTTCCCCGAAAAATTATTTTCTCCGATTTTTCCCCAACAAATATTTTTGTTTTTTGACTGACGCGAGAAAAATAATTCCCGTTCTTATGTTGTCCGGCTTGACTGTAGCTCGGCTCTTTTCTTCTTACACCCATGTCGTAAATACAAATAAAAAGGAACAACAATTTAGACAAGTATAACTGTAACTATTAAAAAGGAACAACAATTTAGACAAGTATAACTGTGACTATTAAGAAGCTATCATCATGATGGATGCCATAGTGCTATTTTTAGAAAACTGAAAATGCCGTATGTCATATAGTAATGATCCATGCAGTTTGCGTAATTGCATGTGGCGACGGGCTGAAATTGGTTGGGTTCGGTTACCCCGAAAGTGACTTTACAGTTTTACAGCAGAGTGACTAATTTTGGAAAATTGACCAAATTTTTCCCGATTAATTTAAATCGACTGGGAATCTATCATGCGATCTTAAGTTGAAAATACTTTCAAGCCAAGTTACTGCTCCAAAAAAGTGGCTTCTGGTATAGTCCATCATGTGTACACCCACCCGATTTTAAACACAACCAGCTTCATTTTCGAGGGTTCCTCCTGAAGGGACTGGGTAGTGAATAGTATTGACCAACTATTAGTTGAAAACCTTATTTTTTCGTGGATCGAAACTTTTCTCCAAATTTTGTATTATTATCAAAACGTTTTTTTTTTTCACCTTATATCTTAGCTATAGTGGAATGTTAGGATCCTAATGTTTGGAGCAGAAATAATTCAAGTTCGCAGTTATGAAGTAAGAGTAGAACACTATACATACTGTGATGACTTCCCCTGATGTAACTTGCTCATTTTCTGGAGGAAGGATCTTGTTCGTACATGGTCGCCTAAGAAAATTCTCAGACCTCTTAATTTAAATTATTTACGGATAAGTAAATGCAGAATGAGAATGTTCTTACTTAATTCTCAGCCTCGATGATCTTATAAACTGTTGTAAGTAATATGAATAATACAACAGGGCGACTGAGGGATCAAACTAACAAGCAAGAGTCAACGAAAGCAAGTTAAAATCCATTCATTTTTCGTGAAAACACTATCTACGTCATACAAGAGTGACCATAAATTTTCAAAATGCATGAAATAAACAAATAAGGTAGCACGACGGAGGAGAAACATATGCCGTGACAAGAAGGACGAATTGACGGATATAGTCCTTCTTCACAGGGTGTTTCCTCATAGATGATCGATGTCTAACTGCACGTCAACATCGATCAACTCAAAGAAAAAACAACAAAAGCAACCACAATAACAACATGAAAAATAATTTTCGTAAATTACATCCATCACGCCAGCCACAAATGACTATTGCGTTGTTTACAAGAGGAAAAACATTCTTTTCGAAGTCCTATTCATCATTAGCGAATTTGCCAAGTTCTCTGTGACTGTTGAAAAGGAGTCGTTTGCCATGGTGAAATTAATGATTCCTCACTATGAAAAACTACGGACCTTCTTAAATTAGTTTTCTCGACACATTTTCAAAATTACGAATTTAGGCATGATAAGCAGGTGAGCGGCGGATCCAGGCGTATGTCGAAAATTGTAGGGGAGCACACATTAACATAATTTCTGTTTTCAGTCTGTTTCCAGCAATGGGATTATGTGCACGTTTTTCCTTTACCCTTTATCCTCCAAATATTCCGACATATACCTGTAGATCCCGATACCACCCAGTAGTGCCAACAAAGTGAGCATGCAACAAAATATCAGTTTACACAAGTTCTCTATTCCTTCAAGCAGGTAATAATTATTAAGATCAGAAACGAGGCGAGAAGGTTACGTAATATGACGTAATTTACGAAAGGGTCTAATTGTTCTATGACACACAGAGTGGAATCTATATAAAGCACCATTGGTGCGTAACCATTGTACGCTTTATAGAAGACTTTAGGGAAAGATTTGACTAAAGAATTTGACTGTAAGTCCGTCCATCCGTACATGGAGTACGTCTCCGGTTATACGGGGATGTCCGCTTTACTGGGCGTACGCTTTATAGAGATTTCACTGTATATACGCACTATAAGGCTGACGATAAACAGTATGTTGTTGACGAAAAAATATTCAACGGATCTGAACAGCAGGAAGTCAACTAAAACTCACGACCTCATTGGCTGAAATTTGTTTTTTTTAAAAAGCACTAAGAAAACATGCAAAACATGCAAAACTTAATATCTAATAATAATAATAATAATAATAATAATCTAAAAACGGTTTTGAATATATAAGATTAACATTTAAATGTAAAAATATGAAATATATAATAGATATATATATATATAAAATATAAAGATTTATATGTATAATACATAATATATAAAAGGCCTTACAAAAAGCTAAGACACATAAATATCAATGGTGGTCATTTGACCGACTCTCGTGTCATTAAAATAACATTGCTATCTCCTGATCTCACAACGCCCCAGTCATTCGTATTGGGTTAAACACAATCAAACACCGCCCCCAACGTTTCGTATTGGATTAAATCCCGCCCCACACAGCCCTGAAGGAATTTAATGCAATGCTATGTTTACTTACTTTGGGATTTGACGATGTACTATAACAGCAGTATCATATAAGCTTACCTAGGAATGTGTTAATCTAACAAGATGCGATCATTAATCCTTTTTGGTTGAAAGTCTCTCTTTTTTGTTTGAAAGAACGAGGCATATAACCATTACCTCATTTAACCCAGACAGAAATAACAAGCTTTTCACCGCAGACTAGTGATGATCGCACCTAGTTACATTAACCTAAAGCTAAGTGAATCTCTTTTATTATTAATTTGCTAATATTTTTCAGTTTACTTCTTTTGCAATGCATTGTGGTAATTGTATGTGCGGATTATGGGTACGGCAAATTGCTGGAACTTTCAAAAATTTGAAACCGACAAAAAAAGACCATTTTTTTAAAATTTTTTTTGTAGGACACATTTACAAGCAACTAGAACTTTAGCAACAGAGTAATACACTCCATCAAAAGTACAGTAAACTGGCGTAAATAACTCGAACTTCCAAAGGACCGTGAAACATTGTTCGAGTTACGGAATGTTCGAGTTATCGAGAGTATTAGTTCAAGAGGGAATGGTGAAACAGTTCCAGTTATTGAAAGTTCGAGTTCTCGGGATTTTACGGTACTAACAAAAAATAGCACTATTTCATTGAGCAAAGCAGCAAATTTGTTCAAGGTTAATCCAATAAACTGGTCGTAACGAACATTTAGAAGGAAGAACGTTGGAGTTGGCTTAGGTAATATATACCCAAAGGTTTTATTGATACAAAATTTCAGGATTGTTAGCTGCTTGTGAATGCATATCTTGATAAATACGAACAAAAAGTTGCTTCTATAAAACGTAGCAACGTTCATACAACGCCATCGAACGTTTTGAACGCACCAATCGCTTGTAAAAATAATAAAAAAAACTACCGTCTTTATTTTGACATCCCTAAAAAATTTCCTATTTTTATTTATGTTTCTCGTTTAATAAAAACAACGTAAGGGCAGTACGGACGGACTGTTTAGAGCTGAGACAAAAGATAATGAAGGAGTGTTAATGTTCATGGAAGGGTTATCTAAAGTATTAATGGAAAAACGTGCAAGTGCAAGTAATCAACACTTACGGTTGAAAAGATTTTTACGTCGCTGTTCTCCTCCACTTTCCTGTGCCTAAGCCTATACCCGCCTATGTCGAAAATGTCGGAATCGCGACTTTTTCTCGTCACTGTGACGACACCGACAATATAAAAAAACAAAATACTCACTAAATACGCAAAGTATTAAACTATCTAATAATAATGTTTGATGAAAGTGTTTGGTAGACTTCATCTGACGCTCCAACAACGCCATAAATATTTAACGATCTAACTTCTTTTTTTTTTATAAAAACAAAAAAAACTGATAAAACTAATAGAGGTGATTGTGTAATCCAATCAAAATGCTTGTAAGGATTTCGTCATAAATCTACCTAAAAATATCTTTTCAATAAGAAATGGAAATAACACTACGCCGTGTCATGGTTTGCTCAGCTACTTACGGAGTTTAAAGGGGCTACGACACGAATCACGTGATCTTGACTAACAGTGCAGCACCAAAAATCAATAGATGATAAGAGATGCGATAATAAATATGAAAAAAAGTACACAAACGCAACAATGACGTGATTTATCTCGTAGCCCCTTTAAGCAAAGTTCAAAATCATTTACTCTGAACTTTGGTCGAAGTTGTTTACCAGTTTACTTAATTCCGACGCGCTATACCCTAGTAACATTTTCAAATCGCACACGAACTGGTAGACGAAACGCTTGCCGCACACCTTGTGTATAAGATCGCCGTCGTAGTAATAGCGCAGTGCGCGACTTAACTTCTCATAATTCATGGATGGTTTGTTCTTACGCTCGCCCCACAATTGAGCAACACCTTCAGGGTCCACCAACTTGAAAGCTCCTTCGTCACCAACCCACGTTATGATGTGACTCATGCTGCGTTCAGTGAGTAATTCCAGCAAGAATTGCCACAGTTGGATTTGACCGCCGCCAGAAGAATCTTACGTAAGAAAAAAATATTGAACAAATTAGAAATGGAAATTGTAATCCGCCTTTATATCCGAAGATCAACGGTTAAAACCAACCAAATAAACAAAAAACAACCACGCACAGAGAGAAAACCATCACGACTGATGCTTGAAGAAGCTTTTATAGCTTAGTGTACCACTTGTGAAAATACGTTCGTAGCTTATTTTCAGAAAGACGATGAGCTAAGTGGGAACATGATACGTCCAACGCTTAAAATTAAACGTGCGTTAACACAACGGGAATATTAAGCTGTTCAAGAAAACATCATTGTGAAGTTTTCCAACATCAAAGTTATGGATGTCCAAGACAGTCTTTTGTGCTGCACTAACCTCACACCCCGTCATATAGGAAGCTTAACCGTTCAAAAATAGGCATTAACAGTTTCATCTTTTTATTGCCAATGAAGAAACATGTTCGTGACATTCTCCCATCTTTAATGTTTTTACGTTATATTTTTCGAATACACCTACTAAATTGTATAAGTTTTTAATTAGGTTTTAACCCAACATTAAAATGAAGTTAAAATCGTTTGTACATCGCGTGAAAAAACCCCGAATACGAATAAAGTGGACTTACTGTGAGGTTCTTGAGTTGATTTTGAGTTCTCTAAAACAAATAGCAAAAGCATTTACCATAGCTTATACATACAAGAAAACTTTGGGAAATTTCTCAATGGCATCCAGTTTTTTTAATAGCATTTTATTTAACCCAGGATAGCCTCTCCAGTTCTGATAGAACTGTTATCAATGAGGGTCCTGCGTAGGAGGTACAAGAGCATTTAAAGCCCTCATTTGGGCTACGGAAACCGCAAGTATGCTTCAACCGCTCAACCAGACAACCTCATCAAACCCACTCTCCAGCTGAGTGCTAAGCTGAGTGGAACGATTCACACTGTTATTGTCGCTGACATGACTCGGCCAGGATTTGAATACTGACCTCCCGCACCGGAGGCAAGCACTCTACCACAAGGCCACCAGTCGGGTTTTTTTCCCTTCTTTATTTTACGTCGTTATACTACATAGCTGTTGCTAATCAAAATGAACGATAAGGCGGTTGTGCATAAAGGTGAGCAAAGTTGACAACAAGGATATAAAAACTAAGGAAAAGGAAAGGAAAAGGAACGCTAAGAAACGCTTTATTGAACACTGGTCAAATCAGTACCAAAACGGTTTTACGTTCTCTGGACATATCATTTATTGTAAAGGCTTCACATCCAGAGTGGTCAATCAAATTTAGTTTTATATGTTTACATGACCTTCTGGAGAACTTCCATGACCGTTTGTCATTATATAAAATCTTTTAGTTTATTTAAGGAAACAACATAAAAATACTCTACGTTGGCAAATGATTCGTTCGGAAAACCTGGCATTTTGTGAAAATCAGTGAAAACTGAAAACCTCCATGCATGACGTTTTTTGCAAGAATTACGTTTCCTTGTAATCACTTCCGGCAATCAACATAATTATTAGTTAACTTTACAGCTAGAGATTTTTTCCCGAACACTCGGACAGCTTGTGGTCGGTCCATTGCTTCAAATAGGGTGCGTACGCACATACATTCCCGAAACACCACTCATTACGACTTTCGTAAAAAAACAATTTTCAACTTCTGACGCACAAAAGATATCGACATGTATCAATAACAATAATTCAATACTACACAAACAAGTACTTGTCCACATCCGACGAGAATTACGTCACAGCTTGATTGTAAGAACGCCTTACAATCAAGTTTTATTCCCTTTTAATTTTTCGATCGGATAATACGACATCATCTCGTCCCATAAAGCTTAGCATTACTTGCCTCTAGCCACCAAACATTATGAATTATTTCAATTAGATTAGATAGGCTTCGAACAAGTTTGAGCAGTTTTATATGCAATAGTAAACGCAAATTTCTTGCAAGTCGGTGGGTAGAAGGACCAACCACTACGGATGGAAGATCGAGGACTTAAAAACTTTAAAAGAGATTCTATGGCACAGAAACTAACAACAGCCAATACAATGATTTCACTTTTGGCGACATTAAAAGGTAAACTTACTACTTGACGACTCCAAGCTACTTTGTGTCTGTCCAACTTTGTTAGCATGACCAGAGACGATTTTAACTGGCGTAGTAGTGGAATCGTTGCAACGTATCACTGGCGGATTGGTTAGAGCAGTCACACTTGCTGAGCAAAACAATAATGATAAATTAAAAACATAAAAAACATCAACGCTGAATAATATACAAATCTATCAACTTCAGATTATTGCATAAGAACAGATATTTCTCGAAATCGGTTTAAACACTGTATTATGGCCGATTCGACATGTCTAACCTCGTTTGCAATATCCAAATCGCATTTTATTATTTTAATAGGAATAACACAGAGATGAAATACGTTGACCATGCCATAATACTGTGGTTAAACAGAAATATGGGAAAGGTTTATTTGCTTCTGAAACACAACGGATAAAACCTTATAATGAGATATAAAATAAAAGAGAGAATGCAGTGAAAGACACCAGGGGTACAAAGTATCTTACCAAACTTTAAGGCCTCCACATGCATCCACAAACTATCCACTGCCACTTCTGGGAAAAAACGCTGTAAATTTCGTTTCCGAATTTTAAACAACAGTTTGCCATCGATATGGAATTTGTCATAGGGAATAAGTGGACCTTCAGATTTTAGAAGGTTAACTAGCCATTCTAGAAACTGAGAAACCTGTTCTTTGCTCCAGTTTTTCGGATCTAAGATACAAATTTTCGCCATGAGTGAGTGCCATTAATGAACATGTGAATTAATAACAACAAAATCATCAAAAAATCTTTTAAGGATTGACCATCTTTTTTATTGGGCTAGTCAGTCAGCAAACACTCACATCCAAAACAATTCAAAAGTGCATGCTGATTATTATTAGTTGTGGGTCAGTAAAGATAGTCTCAGACGTTGCAACCTTACCAGAAGGTAACTTTAACTCTGTTTCGCCACGCAACATTTTCTGCATTAGGAGAAATGGTGTTGTGTCTGGTACTGCAATGCCAACACAAAATTTTTTAGCCGCTGGTTCCTCGGTGCTTGTTTGGATGACAGGTGGACTATTGACTAGAACCGGAGCAACATCCAGATTATGCTGATTGTTTTCCTGATTATTAAATATGCCAGTACTCTTTTCAAGATTGGACGTTTCATCTTGCACCATTTCCTCTTTCACAGTTGATTTGGACTCCTGAGGTGGCTGGATACTCAAGAAATGTAGATTGTTTTCCGAAGTATCACAAAAATTGTCATTACCATTAAATAAGGTGTCAAAACTATCGTACATATTATAAGGTAAAACAGAGTTTGCATCGTCAAATGATGATTCCCTTGATTCGACAACATCGGATAAATATGATGACAACGTATCGAAATCATTGATATGAGGAGCATCTGGATTAACTTCTTTAAAATAAAATTCATAAATTTTTCAGACAAACTGCAACCTATTTAACATCCTGTCAATAATGCTTCTACCCACTGCCTTAACATGACAGTAGAAGTTTTTATTATCACATAATAATCCTACCCAGTAAATCGGAATCACATTCAGGCAAGCTACACAAATCACTTCTTTCTTCATCCTCATCACCTTCCACTAACATGTCTACTGCATGATAAAGCTGTGTCGAGAAGTGCATTTCCTTAGTAAACAGACTCGGTGATAAAACATTTTTGCAGCATGAATCTTCCCCTGGCTTATTTGAATTGAGACTAAGTTGCGCCTGATAACCATTAACCTTGTTACTTTGTGTGGTAGCATACATGTTTCTCAGGTTACATGATCTGGTAGAACTTTCTTCAGTTTGTTGAGTCTGTGGAGGTTTCCCAGCTGAATAGGACTTTCTGTGTGATGTTCCAATATTAGTAACAGACGTGTTGTTAGGTTCCGTTCGCACTTGAGTACAAACCTTTTTCTGTAAGGTATTATTTAACACATTCTTCAAGACATGACTACATGCACTCGACAAACTATTTCCTGAAAACCTGCTGGCAACTTTTGGAAAAGCTTCGCTGTTGATTGATGATGGGACACAGTCGATGTCGCTAAACTGTAGTAACGACCAGTCATTATCTGCGTAACTGATGCCTAAATATTTTCAAAAGTAAAATCTAGGAACATAGGAAGACCACCTGTTTTGTCGGGTTCTAACAGCTTCAATTCATTTCGAAATGCTTTTTATTTTTACTCTAGTCTATTATTGCGGACGTATGAGGAAGACAGCATTCAATAAATCAACAAAAGAGCAATTACAAAGGTGGAAAAGAGAAAACAATATTTTAGTTTAATAATGAGAGTTTCGTTTCATGGGCACACCGACATCCTAATAATCCAGCAGAATATAAAAAAAACGATGGCTTACCCATGTCATCAGATTTATCCATGATACGCTATGGTATCTGAAATGCAATATAAATAAATACATAGTAAATAAATACATTATTGTATATAGCTTCTTTTGGACCAAATACATGTCAGGTAAATACTTCCACTTCCAGTTGTTTTGAAAATGCACGGATGAATGAATAAAGTCCTTACCAGAAATAGAATAAGTACCCCTCTCTCAAATTTCTTCAACTGCTTACACATACTGAATTCCACCAGTTTCATGCTGCAGTCTTGATGATCCCCATGTCATTATTTTTTATCTAATGTACTAAACTTATTTACTTAAATAATTATTGTGTTGTAAGATCAGAAAAAGTATGTAAATACTCAACAACATTTTCTATTGTTAAAGAAAAACTAATAATCACTTAAATCATCTAAATCCATGGATTGACATTCTTAACTTAGAGTAGCACTTGAATCCGTGACAAAAATTTCATAACTGCTAAGTACTGTGTACCTTAAAATCATCCTTTACCAGAGAATATCATATGAGATTGGATAGTAATGAAATTCAATACACATATTTTATAGCCAACACACAGTAATGTGAAAAATTCTTTTCAATGGTTTCAAGAAATAACAACCCAAAGACACATTGTACAAAGAAAATATTATCTCGAAAAACTTTGGTTAAACAAAACGTTATTTGTTCACCGAAGTCATTAAAGTCATGACTTCAGACACTTCCATTATGCTTTTTATAACTTGAGAGTCATGCTGTAAATATGATGTGTAACAGACAAGCGTCATAGAGAACAGACACAAAGGAAAACAAACTCAGAGATGTCAAACATGTTGATATTTATAAAAATAAGGAAACAAAACAAATGACTCGTGAAACAAATAAAAAAATAAGACACGGATAACCACAAAATAAGATCTCCTCTAAATGAACAAAGAAAATACATGACCACAAGTGCCTATTCAAAATTTCTTCAAAGAAGTATTCCTTTAGAATTTTGATATTTGAGACTTCAATAACTTATTACAAATCAATTATAATATTTATCTTAGCAACTACATTCAAACGGTGCTCAGAGAAACCCCACACTCAATAAATCAATGACTGATAAAGAAGTGTAAAGTTAAACAAGAACGTTTAAAAGAGGATTAAGAAAAAAACCCTGAGGATCATAATGTTAAACAAAAACTAGTAAAAGAAATAAGAATATCAAAGATGAATAAAAAATCTACATCCAATTGTAAAAAAACCACTAGAAAAAACCAAATCAAATCAAATTAACTTATTTTATGGCAATATCTTCTACAATAGGTCATTGTTTTCGACAATACCCAAGTTTATGAAAGACTGAACCGAACAGATACTGTCCATGGTAATGAGCAACAGAAGAAATACCTTTTACAAACTTTTGTCCATCCATGTGTAAAATTTCAATTACTTGCACTTGCTCCCATGTGTTGTCACTTGGAATAACTTGTATCCCTGACCCAGCAACAGAATCGGTTTGATTAAATGCTGCTAATAAAAGCTGGTATGGTGTTTTGTGGGTGCCAATGAAATAAGTTCCTGTGAACTTGTCCAAATAAACGTTGTCAGGGTGATCGCCAACAAATAGCTTCTTTAGTAATTTCAACGATCCATCGTCTTTGCGATTGTAAACATGCAAAGTTCCATATTTATTTCCAGCAACTATAACTTGTTCTTTGTTATTGGAAAGTGTTATGCCATTTAAATAGGATTCGTTTTCAATAACAATCCGGCTTTGACCATTACTATAATAAACGATGTTGGCTGTAGGCAAACCTCCAAAAAACTCAACAGCAGATAAAATAATGGTCCCTGAATGGCAAAACCTCACAAAGTTTGTGACATAAAATGAATTTTCATCCAAAACAGTGATATCATTTAGGCAAATAAAATTTTCATTGACAATTGTATTTGTGTGTTCCACTTGAGTTGGCTTGCTACGATCATACTTAAACACCTCAATACTCTCCTTCTTGTTGGCATGGTTTACAACATAGATTTTCACATTAGAGCCATCTTCGAAAATATCCATTCCATGTGGATCAAAGGATTCATCTTTTATAGAATTGCTAACTATCGAAAGCTGTACAGCACCATTTTCAGGATTAGAAAAATCAAACAGATATATCCGTCCTTTTAAAAAATCCTTGTTGCAATTAGTAAGAATCCGGAACCCATTAGTGATAAAAGCAAAGCCATCGGATGTAACTGAAATTTGCTCGGAACCACATTCAATACCAGGTATCACTCGACAATCACCAGGAATCACTTTATTATAATGTACAGCCACACCATTGCTAACAAGATGCAAGTAAAATATTTTCAACAGGTATGAAAGTAAGGCCACGATAACAGATGTCTTTAAGATCTTTATCATCATTGTTGTAATTTCTTAGAAGCTCTGAAAGAATAAACACAAAATAAAAACTTGTTGATGCACAGTTGAACTATGTATCAATGTTGTCAGTAGAAAACATGTCACTGTCTAACTGTCTTGTTTGTTTATTGAGATGTATAAAACTCTTTACAAATATTCCCCTATTGAATAGGGCCTTGGCCTCTAGAAAATCTAAAAAACAAATAGTTCTCCTGAATGACAACGGCAGAAATTATGTCTAATCAATATCAATCAAGCCTAGAGTAGTCCTATATAAGATAAATCAATGCTACTTGAAAGTGATGACAATAAACCAGAAATAGATAGTATAACTTTCGATGAAAATGATTTTATCTTTAGCGATTGACGAATTAACCGAGTCATCAGCTTCTGCACCAAACGGTTTTCCGGCATTGTCACTAAAGAAGTGAAAATTAGCACTTAGTAAACTGCTGTATACATCTCCTGGAAAAAGAGTTTAAATACAGAAAAGATTCCATCAACTTTAAAGCATTCATTAATAACTCCAATCCAAAAGGAGGTAGTCTTGGAATACCAAGTAACTATCGCCCAGTTGCATTAACGTCACAGATTATTAAAATATTTAAAAAGTTATTAGAAAAAACATATTGATTATATCGTAAACAGAGCTTGAACAAAGAAAAAATGTTGACATCATATATCTTCACTATGCCAAAGGTATTCAATGACAAAGTGGACTTCTCAATTGTTTTGGAGAAAATAAAAAGAACTGATATTAAAGGAAAAAATTATAACTTGGCTGACATCTTTTCTTAATGATAGAAAGCAATATATAATAGTTAATGGAAGCATATAACATTGGAAGCGGTGAAAGTTTTGTCAGGTGCTAATATTTCTCAACCTTATTTAATGACCATTGATGCAAATATCAAAGATTCAAAAGCCAGTAGTTTTTCTGTGATGACAATAGATGACTTGCAAATGACCTGTGTTGTTTCTATTTGACTTGACAAGACAAATTTTCAACAATGAGTGTTATTCAAGAGGGAGTTAAGGCAAACCGACTGTCAATTTTGCCTGCTGTTTTCAATGCTTGACACACACTTAGCCCATTACACAATCATTCATTTTTATGTCATTACAGATAATGTTAATACAATAGTAATACAATAGCATTTATAATGTAGCAAACTAGAGGGAAAATCAATCTCAAAATAATAATTTAGATAGTGCCTTAAAAGCATGTAAACATTTGAAAATCATCTACAAATCTGTTACACGAGGAATTAGAGATGTAGGCATCATCCAATGCAACAATGGTTTTCCCAGCCTTAAAACTCTGGATCTATTTCCACACATGCCAAGACACAATACAAGATTCTTGACTGGTATAGATGAGACCACGACGGTGTGTAACAGATCTCTACCTATATCTTTTTAATACACAAAAAAAGAATCTTCATTTTGTTGTATCTTTTTTTGTTTTTTCACTTCTCCTCTTTTCAAACGCGAAAAATTAAAAAACAAAAACAAACATGCTTCAAAAAGCTAAAATTATTCGTTTTAAGGTAATATAATATCAACTTGAAAGGAATTTAAATCCCTTTACTTTGCCTTCCAGTGTTGCCCACTCTGCTTCAACACAGACACACGTGGGAATTACGTAGACTTAATGGGCGTAGCTATTTCATTCATTCACCAAGGCGGTTCTGATGATGGCGTTTTTCTAGTGGCTAATATCAATCCAGTCTGTAAAAAAACACTGTTATTTCCAAATGTTCATTTCGATTTCTAATCTAAGAATAATACTTATAATGCTCAACACCCTCTAGAGCCTATCAGCATCAGTCGATCAAAGAACAGAAGGATCTCGGTAACTCGCACCATCAATAACTCGAACTAAAAAAATCTTGAACTATCTTTCCTAAAAGAGTCTCGTTAACTCGAACACTCCGTACCTCCAGCCAATATTCATCGGTCACATGGGGAGGTTTTCGACTTCGGGGAGGTTGTTGGTTGTCCCTGCGATAGGCTTTTCCTAAAGACATATGGATTTGCTAAATAATCTTTGTCATTCCAAAATGCTTAACAACAAAAGAAGAGCGCTAAGATTGTAAGCTCCAAACATTTAAGGGAGAAAACCCTTCATAAAATGTCGAAAATAATCATCTGCGAAACAAGATTGAGCGCTGATTCCACCCGCGACCAAAAAATAAAATTGACTTAATGGAAACCAGGCTTTATAATCGCACGATAATATGATTGGGAGACATGTTGTCATTAGCAACTGAGTGTTAAAGTTAATGGCTGACGCATCTTCTCACTTTCTTCGCTAGTAACGAACCTTCACTACGTTTTTGTGATAACAATTTTTCGAAAATATAATGCACAGAGCATACCAGCCCATAACCCCAGCAAACAATAAACTATTAAAGAAAAGATGGGATATGACGAGATATGATATGCATCGGAAAAAGGTTTGTTTTTTTGTTTTCCTCTACTCTTAGACTACTGGTGTGGGGGGATATGGATGTGGAAAACCTAGCTATTGATAGCTAGAATATTGTTGCATGGAAATAAATGGAAGCAAAAATTTCACTTAGATAATGTTTATATTCATAATAACTGTGAAAAACAAATAAATGTCGTTTTGCTTGTTTTTCGCTTTTATTATTCAAGTTAGCTAGTGTAGATTAGTAGCTAACTACTAATTTAAAAACCAAATTTGTTTGTTTTTTCTTGCTTAGCTCAAACAAACAATATAATAATTAGAATTTTATTTTGCATAAGACAAACAAAAAAACCAGTTTCAGAAACCTGATTTTCTTTACAAAACTGGGGGTGTAGTAAAGACCCAACCCCAAAAATATTATTTCTAGCTAACACAAAACGTTTTATCAGGTGGTTTTATCGAACTGCACTGGAAACTTAAATATTAATGAAATCCAGTTTAAGTTTTGCTTTTTAATTTTTTTTTTTTTTTTTTAGTGAATGTGAGAAATCTTTGTTTTGTCTTTTCTTTATAAAGGATTTTCCTTTAATAATTTTTTTTTATTTCATGTATCTAAAACAAACTCTAACACATATTTCCCATTTATGTACTTGTAACAAAAATCTGCATCTGCATGGCCGACAGTTTTTTGTGGCCAGCAGTGTAGCATGATACAATTTTGAGACTAGGCTGTTTGTTAGGGTCATAGTTAGTGTGATGAATAGTATTGGTAAATGAAGGCTATAAAATCGATGGGATGCAGACGTTTGTGGTCATAGGTATAACACGCTCTTGATGTTTTCAAGATGAAATTTTCAGGATGGGTAGGTAAATGTGAAGATCGGTGTTATCTTCATGTACAGTTCATGTCCATGTCTAAACCAAACTTGGTAGAATACAAAATATATTTAATTTAATAGTGACTTCATATTTCCATGTAAAAATTCATTCCTTTGCAGACGTGTAAAGTACAATAATATAATGCAATTCTCATTTATCCAATAATTGTATAATTGTTTTGTGTACCTTTGTGAAATATGTGATGCAGAATCAAGAACTTTCTTATCATACCATATTCATTAGAAAATTTCCTGGTCTGGAAGTCTAATTATAGCAACTTATTGTTAATTTTTTCTTTGATATTTCCAATAGGCAAGTCTTGTGTTTTGCTCAATTTTTGATCACTTTCATATAGTTCCAACCAATCCACAGTAGTTATTTAACATCAAAAAGTGTGCAAAACAAACTACAGTTAGATAGTTCAAGTTAAGAATACTGTCATAATAGAGCTTCACAATAGTCATCGAAACCAGGGAATTTTCTATTGACTATGATTGAAATAAACCAAAAATTGAAATCTTTTTATACCATTTTCAAGTACTCAACAATACCTATATAATTTGATACACCTCATTTGCTAAAATCCGATAAGTAGATCAGAAATAGCATTCATTTATGCAAAAATTATTGACATTGGCTTCAGTTGTGTTAGTTACGTTTACTCATTCTGTTGCCTCCGTTTCTATAGGTTTTGATTGCCATGCAACAAGATTTCTGTCTGTCATTGGCTGTTATCTAGTTTAAAAAGTTCCATAGAGTTCCTCCATGAGCATTGCATGACCAATTGTGAGAGTACATGCTTCAATGTAAATCTAATGTCAATTCCTTTCAATTCTTGTTTAGGTGTTGTCAGCAAATGCCGTTCTTGATAATCACGCTCCTAAGACATATTTACATTTGCATCTCAAGTTGAAAAAAATGCAGGTGATGTTTTAATTCTTATCATTGAAGGTATTTATAGAAGTGTGCCATTACTCATACCATGATCTTATCCGATTGAAATAAAGATAAATCATTTAAGTGTGGATTTATATTAGTTGTGTCTAATTTCGTTTGATCTGCTCATATGACTCTCCTGCCCTCCCCTCCACAAGTTGATTATAAAGGATATCTCTATAAAACGTACACCCTATAAAGTGGACATCTCTGTATAACGGACACATACTCTGAGTACAAATGGGCAGATATATAGTCATAGGTAAACTTCTCTATAAAGCGGACACCTTTTTTATGGCCCAATAGTGTCCACTTTATAAAGATTCCACTGGTCACTTTTGCTATCATACGGCAGAGTCACTTAGAATACGTATTCAGCTCACAATGACTGTCACTACTCAATTTCATACACTCACAATGACTGTCACTACTCAATTTCATACACTCACAATGACTGTCACTACTCAATTTCATACACTCACAGTTGTTCTCTCTTTGTGCAATATATGCCACCATAATGGTAGATCAAGGAACACATAACAAAGCCCTAGGCTCTGGTGGATGTTACTAAAAGCATAAAAGGAAAAACCTTAAATGCACTTTTGTGGCCCTCACCTGTTTTCTTTTTGACCTGCATTCAATCCTCACCTGTGCAGTCGAGTTTATTATCTGACTAAAAATTACTGTTTAGAAACGTCTTCTGTTTGTTTGTTGTTGTTGTTGTTGTTGTTGTTGTTTTTTTTTGTTTTTTTTGTTTGTTTTTTTTCATTTTGAATGAACATTTCACCAATTTCTTTTAGATCGAAGAAGAGCGTTTAGCAACAGTTGAACGAGACAATAGGATTCTGTTAGAGAAGATGTCTTTCATTATGCGTACTAAGGGTCGCGTTGACAACAAGAATGATTATGAACACAAAAGTTTGAATAAAACCAAACGACAGCGCGAACTGTTGAGAGTAACCCACGAAAATCAAGTAAGGACACACACACCTTTTGCAAAGGGTGCATGTAAACTTTATATTCCTAGCTGGCCCGACTTGAACACGGCTACTAAAATTGACTTTATTTGTCTGTTGTATTGGCTTTAACTGGTTTTCGACTACTTTTTAGGCAATTTTAAAGAGAATAACATCAAAAGAACCACATCTGAACCATTTGAATTGGGTAAGATTTCGTTCCTACTTGAAACATTGTTACGTTACCAGATATAATTTCACTTGAGGGCATCCATCCCTATGGCCCTTAAACATGAGCGAAGGATCTGGCATAGGATCTGGCATAGGAACTGGCTGGCTGCAGTAGCACATGAGACGTGGGGTTTTACATATTTCTCCTGGGGTGTGGTTTCTCAACCCCACTTCCTAAAATCACTAAAGATAGACCTTTTCGTAAATTACGTCAGACCATCCATCGCTTCGTTTCTAATCTATATAATTACTCCGTACTTAAGCGTAATAAAAAAACAACGTGAAACATTTTCCCTGAGGTATCGTTTCTCTTTGTGTCTAAGCGTCGTTAATGTTCAGGGTAAAACGGGGCAATGGATGTAACGACGTAATTTATGAAAGGGTCTATTGCATTAAAGTTTTCTTCATCTGCTGAATTCTATGACAATGAATTTTTGTGTGTTTTGTTTACGCAGGAAGAAGACTGGCGAATCAACCAACAATATATGGATAACATTGCCAAATATCCTAAAGAGTGGTACAAAGCCATCGTACGCAAGACCAGACCACGCCCAAAGGAGGACACTGTTGAGGACGAGGAGGGGTCGGATAAGGTCACCTCCGATGTGGCTGCTGCTAAAGAAGTCAGACAAAGTAGTGTACGAAGCAAAGCCAATAATGATGTTACGGATTCACGAAAGAGTAGCGTACAGTCCAAAGGTACGGAGGACGAAGATTAGCTAAATGTATTAATTTGTATATCGTTTTTGTAATTTTTTTTTAATATATGTATAAGTAGTAAAAAAGGATTTATTAGCGTGCATTTCTTATTTTTTGGTAATGTATTTTTTTAGTTGTATATTTTTTTAGTTGTATATTTTTATTTTCTAATAGAAAGTATTTGGATTTGAGTCAGCATTTTTTGTTTTTTTCCCTAATTCCCTAAGTCCAATCACCTTGCCAATACATAAAACGACATTTTTAACAAAACCTTTTTGATATGTATCGCTTTCGTTCTTTTGCCTAAAATTATTATTTCAAAGAAATGCCACATCTTCCCCATCTTGAATAGATTTTATTGTGTTGAAATTAAACAACCTCTTAGGGTTTCTTTCCCTTTTTGATATATCGAAAAGGCAAGAGACCCTAGGTTTGAAACTGAGCACATTATTAACATGTGTCGTGATTTCAAGAAGAAAAACATGTTACCTTATTACAGGAAATTAACGACACATGAAATTAACGCAATTGACCCTTTGTTCGCGTTAATTTTATATCACGTTGTTTCATATTCGCGTTAATTAAGTGATACAAAAACTTCATGAACGCGTTAATTTTCTGATAATCTGTCAAAATATTGCTTTTTTTATCTTCTGCTTAATTGCCCAGTTAATTGGGATTTTAAGTGATTCGTGTTAATTTTATGCATACTTCTATAATTTTTCAAACATTCTCGCTAATTTCCTTCGTGTTAAATTCATGTGTTTTTAAATAACTGTGTCGTTAATTTCCTGTAATAAGGTATGTTCTGTGAAGAAGTTTGTGTCTTGCACCAGCTGACCGTAACCTTTTTCTTAAATACCTCCGACCAATTTAGATCGTTTGATCGTTTTCGGTTTGATTTCAGTCTTTTCATCAACAGGGCGGTTACAAGATCTTCGTCATCTATAAACGTTCGGCCAACATGAAAAGGAAACTAGAATTCTGCGATTGTGAGCTACGTTTTGTATTGGCATGCTATCGCTCTGAAACACATTTTGAAGCATTAAATTCTGAACGCACCAGTGGAGCTTGAAAAAGATAAATATATAAGATAAATATTGAAAAATATAAGATATCGCACTGGTGGGGACCCACCTTTTAAAGATAACTTTCTTTTTGAAGAATAAAATTGAAATAAGGAAAAAACCCAGAAAGGTTCATAATAAAAATTATATAATAAACACAAGCGAATGAAATAAGAAAACACAACAAAACTTAAAACAAACAGAGACAACTGATTAAACACGAACGTTTGTATTTGAAACCAACGACCCACTAGCACTTCATTCACAAGGTTTCTTCCTTCCTTTCTTACTTAACAAGAGTGACATATTACAGGTAAGTGGCGTATGATTTCCAAGCTTTAAGTTCTCCTCGAGAAACAAATTACAGTGAAATCTTTCCCCTTAACTTACACACCTTCTGGATTTAAGCATATTAATACGTTTTTCTCGTATACCTTGTATTTCCATGATTTAACGAACTGCCCCGCGATTCTACAACTGTGTTATGTCGTTAAGTAATTGTTGAGGATGGTGAAAGAAAAGGAGTGCAAAATGTAAACATTGTGTTCCTTGATGGATGTATCTTCCAATCCTTTCTATTTTAATTGCTTTTAACATCATTATTTTTTTCAGTATATCGATTATACTACCTGGCCAGTTGCACCCAAAAATAAAATGAACGTTTTGCTTGTTGGAATTGTTTTGACATTTTGTGCGGTTGCCATTTCTCATCCATTCAAGTTGAAAACTTGTGGTAATGTGATTGTTTTCAGTTTCCATGTTAACCTTCACCTTAAAAAGGGGCAATAGATCGTTCTTACGACTTCGTCATAGAGTCCTTTATGCTTTCTTTTTTTTTTTTTAATGAACTGAATACGGCAAAGTATAGAGACCCGGAGACGAAGTTGCAAACTAATTTCTTTTTTTACTTTCCAAAAAAATGATAAAAAAATAACAAAAAGTAGCGATGCCGCCATATTGATCCCTAGCTATTATGGAAAGAGCTGAAAAAAGTTGTCTTTGTCATTCGAGTTTTTAGGTGGAATCTCTAAAAAACGGACATCGAGTCAAGGAAGGGACAACACGTTTCCCTAATGGCGGTTAAACTCTTATAAAGAATCTTTCTATAAAACGGACATTCTCAGAAAGCAGACACACTCTGATTCGGAGTGAATGTTGTCCGCTTTACAAGAGATTTCACTATCCCATTATTAAAACCTGAGATAGTGACAGAGAGAGACAGGGCTTTTGTGATAACATTGTTTTCAGCAGGAAAAGGATTGAGAAGAATAGAACTTTCTAAGGGTTCAATCAATAAGATGGCTAACAAATGAACAAACTCGTTTCTAGTGCTTATCCTCTCCCTGTCTGTCAGATATGAATGTAGAGCCCTGGGATCGAGGTTAGGTAAATTAATAAATGGAGAAACGGACACGGGTAATGTTCAATATATTATTGAGTAACCTTTTGAAAAATCACTGTCGAAAAACACTGTTTTGTGGATATCTTGTGAAACATGAATGGGTGAAGTTGAAAGTCAAATACACACTGTTTGTTGAAAGTCAGTTCAAACACTAATCAAATCGATAGAAACACATGGTAGTATCCTAGCAACAACATGAAATTGAAAACAAACAGAACACAGTATATTGATTTTGTACTTATTTTCAACCACTCCAGTTCATCTTCTCGTTGCCTCTGCACCTTGTATTCCTTCCTTGTTTACGTCTAATCTCACGGTTGTCAACAACTTACCTACATTCAAAACAAAAACGCTGCGCTGTAGACTATGACGTAATTCTAATTATTAGGTAATTTAATGAAGAAATGGAGAAAAATATTAGCTCTTCGTTACAGAGGTTGTGCAAATATTATATCAAGGTCACTTGTCCGTGTTTAAAAGCATAATCTTATTTTTTTTTATTACTATTTATTATTTATTTACTTATTATTTATCATATTTTATTAATCTTATTAATCTTATTATATCTTCTAGACGTAAATGCTCCCCTACGTATCTCCATTTCCAAGTTCCCTACTCCGTTAAAGTTAAAAAACAATGCAACATTTCACGTCTCTGCGGAACTGTCATTGAAGCAGGAACTGCCCAAAAGTATCTACATTCAAATAAGTGTTGCGAGAAAGATTGGCTTATGGATTCGCTTACCTTGTCTTGGCTGGTGAGTGGAGCCTTTATTTGATTTTGTTTCAGCGAGATTTTATAAGTTTATATAATATTTTTGGAGTAAAAAAACACGAATGGGTGTTTCAATCTAGTTAAAGCAAGTAGCTTAGTAAGCTAGGATTTAAAACGGACAATAACACTCGCCTTTCTTCTTCTCTTGCAAATAGAAGTTCCGACGAACACGCTAACATTTTAAGGTAAAAACACAATACTATGAATATCACTAAATGTCAATGTGCAGCCATGGTGTAATGGATAGTACCTTCGAGTGCGACTGCTGAAACCAGTGTTCGAGTCTCAGTCATGTCCGATGCACATTCAAAGCAGATGCCCATTTGGAGCCATGGACTGACTTCACACCCGGGACGTCTCCGGGACGTACAAACTTAACGTCCATGGGACGTCCCTGTGTCCGCTGGGTGTAGATGTTTTATCAGTCTTTTTCTCAATTTGAAATACTTTTTTACGGTGGCCCACGTGGCCCACTAGTGCAGCATTTCACGTAAAAATTTACTGGGAAAATGATGGAATAGTTCAAATGGTACGAAAAATCGTCCTTAATCAACGGGAAAAACTTAAAAAATCCAGAAAAATGATTTAAGAAATCCGGAAAAATGTTTCCAAAATCCGGGAAAAAATTAAAAATTTTAATTGGGAAATTGGTTCAAATGTTTCCGCTTCTCTTCTGTGCCTTAATGTACTCAACTTAATTCAACAGAGCACAAGTGCTGTGTGAAATGCCGTGTCCTGCCAATAGCTTGCTTTATGTGTTGGTTTTGCTTTTGCTTGGAGTTGGAGTTGAAAATTAAAGCCTTTTCATGATTGAACAACCTGGTCCTCAGGGCTTCTTGCCTTTTCCATATACCAGATAGCGGCGAAGGATTTGATTCTCAGCTTTCTTTCCCATACACAACTGAAAATTTCTTTCGAATATATTGAATTAAGTTCTTCGCTACGTGGTGCGAGGTGTAGGTGCCGAAACATCAAATCAATTATTGCCTTAACTTCTTTGGGAGTTGAATTTTACTTATCTCGCGTTCTATTCATTTCTCGTAAGAAGTACTTGAAGGATAAACAGTAGATAGATTAAAATAAATATAAAATAAAACAGCGTTAACGGGCGTAAGTCAACCGCCATTACCAAAGAATCGCTTTATGCTAGGACCTAAAATTATGGGATTTTCAATGACATGAAGGTTATGTAAAAAGCTTGTAATCATAGAAATCCAATAGAGAAATATCTAGATCTAGCCCGTATGAATAAAATGTATAAATGAAAGTCAAATATAAGGAAAAGTGAAATGAAAGACATAATTCAAAACATTAGAAGAAGACTTGATAAATCATTGAACCAGATAGAATGGATGAATGTATTATCTTAAAGGGAAGTAAGAGTGTCTTTACATGATGAAAGGCGACATGAAATTTTCATAACGACATGAAATTGTGTTCTGTTTATATACATTTAATTTCATGTCGCTTTAAAACTGATGTTGGCGTGGCCATACAGATGGTAGCACAAAAAATTACACAAATCTTTTGTTTCGTGATAGTGGCCATGCATAGTTGCACATGACTTCAAAACATTCATGTCGGTTGTGTTTACATGAAATTTTGACACTCGACATTAAAATCAACCCGACATGATTTCGATATCACTTCTTTACATGTAGCTGTGCCCAGTGTGCAAAATCTTCAAAAAGTCTCTGTGGAGGAATGTTTTTTTATTGAAACAGCAGGCGATCTTGTATGCCATTCCTATAGAAAACACTCCTTATAGACTT
Organism: Turritopsis rubra; assembly: GCA_039566895.2. NCBI lineage: Eukaryota > Metazoa > Cnidaria > Hydrozoa > Anthoathecata > Oceaniidae > Turritopsis > Turritopsis rubra. The sequence continues at coordinate 10,901,146 of CM077628.1, forward strand.
TTTGAAGATTTTGCCCACTGGGTAAAGAGTGTAAAGGTTTTAATCAAGGAATTTATTTTAACTACAGCAGCCAAATAATACACTAGAATAGTGTTAACTGATTCTCGTGATTCTGTCACTCTGGCGGAAGCAAGATTCCAGGTATGATATTTGAAGTTCATGGCTGTAATGGTATACAGATATCTCTTGAACCACATCCGTAAGTCTGCAATCATTTGGCATAGATTGAGCTACCCCGCCCGTTGTGATTTTCAGTGACATTTCCGTCATTTTTCCGTAACATTTTGACGCATATTTTGCACTTGTGGGTCTGCGTACTTTTCAATCAATTAATATAGTTATATTTATTACGCGAATTTGGATTGAACCAAACACGACCATATACACGAGATACAGTTAGGTATGGAAGTTGACCGTTCCCATTAATTCAATTATCTCTACCTGTTTTCCAATTGGCAAATAATATTTTCGCATAAAAATATTTGCCTATTCTGATTGGCGCAAATGAAATTTTTTAATCCATCAGAATACGATTTTGATTCAAAAAAAAATATTCGCCTTCTCATTGATAAGGTCTCTATAAAGCGGAAATCTCCATAAAACCAGCCTCAATGGTATCCTCTTTATAAAGATTTCACTGTACATTAAGCCATCAAAATTGGCAGGTGACATCTGTACTATCTGATGTTCTTGGTCAGACAAAAACTTTTGAGATAACACCCATTGATGACAGCAAAATTTGGAGCAAAGCTTGAAAGGCTTCACTGAGAATTTCTTTGCGAGTGTGTGTGTGATTTGTATCAATTTTACAGCTAGAATCAGGAGCGGCCATTTGCAGAAAGTCATCTGCCCGCAGGGAAAGTTTTTCATAGTCTTGAATCTACGTTTCAGTGATGTTGGATTGGATTGCAAGAAGGTACCACAGCTGTGTATAATACGTGATATGTGTGTCAATTGTTCACTGAGTATTACCAACGTAAAAGTCCGCATGCCACCAAATATCGAACAGGACTTGCCAAGATATATTCCAGGGTTTGTCATAGATGTAAGAATTCCTTTCAAATTTTAATTTGTACCAGTATAGCCGTTCTAGTGACTGACCAGTATTGACGTGTTGACCTTCTCGGTGTATATCTCGAAATGTAAGCCCAATAGTAATTATTCGATAGTAATTAAAAGGCTTCGTATAACGGATGAAAACTACAGTAGACTCTCTCTAATTCGAATCCCATGGGGAACAGATAGAAGTTCGAATTAGAGAGAGAGATTCGAATTAGAGATAGTGTCTCCGATACTTCTCTGTTCGTCTTCCCTTTTTCTAGTTGCAAAAGGGCCTCATATTTGACTTCTAATTTTTTTCCTTGATGATGCCGTTTTGACATTTTGATAACTGACACATCATAGCTGAAAGCACAAAACAAAAACATCGTCATTCGAATTCGAATGTTTCATGTTCGATGATGTAAAGGCCTGTTTACATGTCAAAGGCATAGAAAAGTTCGAATTAGAGAGATAGATTTACCGAATTTCAAGCAAGGGACAGGGAAATTTGGTGTAATTAGAGAGGTTTTCGAATTGGAGAGATTCGAATTACGGAAAGAAAAATATAAGAGTTTCTTAAGGAAATTTCATGGTGACAATGGACTTGGTCGAATTAGAGAGATATTCGAAGTAGAGATATTCGAATTAGAGAGAATCTACTGTACTATCGAATAATTACTATCGAATATCTAAAATTATTCGATAAGCATTTGACGTTACAGATGTATGATAAGGCATATATATTCGACCCGGTAAAATGGGTCATCGGAATTATTCAGTCTCGCTTTGTTGATATTCCACTGAATAATGTCACATTTTACCTTGTCGAATATCTGTTTATTATCCTATACCATACCATTTATCAAAGGTTAGAAATTCATGCACTTCGGTGTCACAACGATTAGATTGAAACATTATATTATGAAGACCTTGTATGCAGCTTTCGAAAATTAAGATTTCGAAGTCTGTAGTTATGTATTCTTCCTCTTCCTTTAAGGGCGATTATTGGGTGAGGCTTCGGCTGGTAGATGGAAGCAATCACAAGAAAGTCCTTGGTTGTTTCGAAATATATGTCAACTTAGACGCCTAGTTATTTTTGAAAATGAGATAGAAACACCAATGTAAAGATTACCAATGTAAAAAACTATTTTTATTGTATTCCCTCCATTGAGAAACTTTGGGGTATTATGTGGCTAACTTTATGTTGAATCTTTCTATGTAACAACGTGCACGCATTATGCCGGTGCCGAACTATGTACAAAAGGCATGATGGCGGGTAAGTCGCGCATACATAAATGCCAGACAAAACAAACATCTCCAGCACTTCCTCTTTTAACACTATTTTCTCGTCTCTGTTATGTGGTTTTAGGAAAGGCAATAGTACAAAACATACCCTGTTAAATCTTCTCTATGTGGCAACAAGCCTAAGGCAAGTATGTTGTCCATACCACTACTATCCATATCGTACAATTCCAATTTCAGATTCGTCATTTTTGTGTTTTGCGATGAGTTAGCTCATAGATTATACTTATTAGTTAAGTTATAATTTACTTGTTCTTATGTTGATGTTATTTATATTATGCATAAGAACCAAATATATATAAATCTATATAAATATATATAAATATATGATTAAAAGAAAAAGCAGACAAGGGAAGTTGTAGACGCGGTACTCATGGATTTGTCTTTCCGCATGATTTGTATTATCGCGAAACTAGCAGCCATACGGACTTGGAAACAGAAGAGTCTAAAACTTACACACTGTTTTCTAAATAAGCGAAGACAAAGAGAAAAGATTTGTTCCAAAGAGTTGAAATTTTACTTGGAGTACCCAACGGTCAATACTTGGCCCTATCGTATGGAACGCCATAGCTTCCATAAAGCGATAATAATTGATTATGGTACATAAACAAAACATTCTGTCATTTTATCAAGATTGTAACTTTTGTAGTGGAGATGAATCACCTTCGATGTGGATTTGATAAACTTTCGCTATTTTTATCTCGCAAATGCATTTACAAACTTTTATTCGTCCATATTGTAAGAATTTATTTCATGTTTAAGTCGAAAATAAAGGAAGCATAGGGAAAGCACGATTTTCTGAATTTGGAAATGAAACTTTGCTGAAACAAAGAAAATATCTCAAAGTAAAAAAGTTTTGTAAGTTTTTGTAAGATTCAAAGTAAAAAAGTTTTGTATGTGTCAAAATATTAACAGTTAACTTTTATGGACGTTTTTTTTTCTTTTTGTCCACCCGGTATACCAGATTTTGAAGTAAAGTTTAGTTTAGTTTGCTTTAGTTCTGTTGTAAGTGAATCTCATTTCATTCTTACTTTTTGTAACTCTAATTTGTCATTGTAAAATGAATAATGATTGCTCTTTCATTGTCACGAACAACTGCATTTTTTTATTTTTTTATTTTTTTATTTATTTATTTATTTATTTATTTATTTATTTATTTATTTATTTATTTATTTATTTATTAATTAAACAACATTAATAATTGGTTGATAAAGTGGGAAAAACTGGGCAGAAAAAGTGCAGTTGCTGAAAACCACGTCTTAAGAGAACGTGAATGAAAAGGTTCAAGTACCAAGTCATGCAAGCAACTATAACAGTGTGAATTGATCCACTCAGCTTGAGAGCGGGCTTGATGTGTAAAAGGGGGTGGTCTAGCGAGCAGTTGAAGCAAACATGCAACTTCCTTAGCGCAAATGGGGGCTTAAAATGCTCGAGGGCCTCCTGTGCAAGACTTTCATTAATAACAGTTCTATCAGAACTGAAGAGGCTATCCTGGGAAAACATTCATAAATAGAGAAAGAAAGAATTAGCTATAGTTTTAATTTAAGGCAAAATTTGCCGAGGGTTAAAATTTTCGCCAGTAAGGTATTCTTGTTTTTAAACAAGGACAAGCAACCTTTGTTGTTAGAATACTACACATTTGGATATGATTTTAGATTAACTGTTTCTTGTAGGATATGGGGGAGAATAATGGTAGGGAAGCGCACACTATTTCGCGAAGAGCGCGCAGAATCGTAGGAGGTACGCAGTGTAAAGTTTCCTGAAGAGCGCGGATAATAATCATTGGCAAAGCGCGCAGTGTTTCTCGAAGTGCGCACAGTTTGACCCCTGTTGGCCATCATAATATTACCTATACTACTACTATACTATAATTGATTCATGCATTAATCTGTACAAGGCACCCATCAAAACCCTTAATCGTAGAAATTTGCATACTTTATACTTAAAGTATATGTGAATTAATTTTTGTGGGGTTTAGCTTTGTGGGATGATATTGTGCAGGCCTGAAGATTTTGTTTTTCCATGTCGGACAAGATGTCCGCCGGTAGAACTGTAAACCCAGTTCACACATTCACATCATCACTGTATATATACGAAGCGAAAAGAACAGTGTGAAGTATGGGGGACGATTTAACCTGCGAACTCCAAACATAGGATACTGATTGCTTTTGGTATTTTATTTACGTTGCACCACACTTAATATTTCTCGCCAGACCAATATGTCTGTTGATTAGGTTCTTTTGGCGGAAACATACTCTTTTTACGCCGCACAATTTCAGACGTCTGACACTAATATTCAGGTTGATTTGAAATTAGGAAAAACCCATGCCAAGCAGTTTTTCGTACTTGTTATCATTCTTTAAGAAAAAAAAGAAAGAAAGTCAACTGTCATGCGTATAAATAAATGAAAAGCATAGACACAACTGAGGATGTCGACATGGTCAAGAAACAATAGGAAGGAATGCTAAAACGGGTATGGTGATGGTGATAAAACATTAGGTATATAATTAGATACAAAATGTTTCCAAATTAGTAAAAGAACGCCCGGGTGGTTCTTAAAATTTCTTTGATAATAATAATGATGAATATACACATAAGTATAACGGACATGCGAGAGAATGTAGGAGAAAGAAAAAACAGTATAAACACACGCAATAATGTTTTATTCAAATTATTCTCCAAATTGTTAATAAACGCCCTCCTCTTAAAAACCGCCCATCCAAGTTGCCAAAAATGAATAAGCAAATGGGTCGTTTAAAGGAAATATAAAGATAATAAAAATAAGGATAATAAGTAGAATATAAGTAAATATATAAATATAAGTAGAACTGAGGGTTGCAGTGTGATGATGTCAGCAGTTGAAATCCCTCATTTGAACAATAAGAAATGGGTCTGGAAGGTGGCAGCTGGCAGAAGAATTTCCATTGTTATGATGCACCGTTTACTAAAAAACAAAGTGGGGCCAACAGCGATAAATTATGGTGACACATTGTCTTTTAAGGGAATACAGTTTCTAAAAACCTTTACAGATTGATCAATATTTCTATTATTTAAATACCATTATTATCAATAAATCATAAATCAATTTTTGGATTCCATAAACTTAAGTTCGGCGACTTCTGGTGAATCAAAGTTCGTTCAACAGCACAAAGTTTTTGTCAATCTCAGATAGACGATCATAAAAATGATTTGTGATGGTTATAGGGAAAAGGATACAGTAATCAAAAAATCAAACGCAATTCAGTGGAATTGATTCTAGGATTTGGAATTTGCCAGAACCGATTTCATGATTTAGTAGAATCGATTATGGGATTTAGTAGAATTGATTATGGGATTATGAATTTACGAAAAATAGATTCATATTTTGAAATCGCTTAACTGATTTTAAGGGATCCTACCATCTAAAATGAAAATTTGTTATTTGTTTATATACAAGGAAACAAAAGAAGATTTCCATCTGACTTTTTTGACAGAAATGAATCACTGCTATGCAACACTGCAATACAGCCGCCATTACAGCCTTTCGCTTCGCTCCTTCGATTAAAAATTCAGTTATAGCGTCCAGTCCCCGCGCGCCGTGTGACGTACTCACCAAGTGGAGATCCCAGAAGAAAAATCAAAACAAACATTCGTCTTTACAATCCAAATTGAAAGATTCGACCTAAATAAGCAATATCAACTCTTTTAAGTTCATCGATTTGTTCGAAGAGATGTCGAAGATTACGATTCAGTCATCTTGGGAAAGTGCTCACCGTGCTTTTCTATATTTATTCACACAAATTGAACTCTCTGGTATGATAGACCAACTTGTTGTTTATCACTTGAACCGAGTAAGGACTAGGGGCTGCTCTGAAGTTTTTTTGATGAGAAAGAAGCGAATTCTCAGAAAGACAGTACAATATTAAAAAATAATGTTGGCTGATTATCGACCCTAGCGTTTATTTTATACCTTGTAAGATATGGGGATGTTTTTATTTATGGCCTGAGGAAGTGTTTTACAAAATATTGTTTTAGATAATAGGATCCTTTCAAATCCATTTTCAATTGTTATTCTTTTCCCTAAAACCATCACATTTAAAAGCTTTTAGTACCATAAATAATATAGAAGGTCATATCCATGTTTTGGATCACCCAGCGGCGGATCTAGGGTATGTCAAAATTTGTGGAGGAGCGCATAATCCTAATTTCTGTTTTCAGCCTGTATCACCAATGGGATTACTTGCATGCTTTTCTTTTATGGTTTAATAAGCTAACACTCTCCTCCACAAATTTCGACATACCTTCTAGATCCTCCTCTGAGATCTATGTGACTATAAACCTCTATACCAAATTAAAGATGTAAACAACGCATGGAGATTCTTGAGAAATATTTTAACAATGCTTTTCAATATACACGCCCCCCTATAATTACGAAGAGTGTGAAAGGGTTCATGCGTCCGTGGTTGAAGTCACAAATAAAAAAAAAAGTATGAACAGAAGAAACCGCAACCTCATATAAATTTCGAAAATCGAAGGACCTTGCAGATTGGAAAGCTTATTAACAGAGTTTCGAAATTCTTGTCCTCATTTGGTTCGCAAAGCGAGAAACGAATACCATCAAAAGCTGACGTTTTTGAAAAATATTTAAAAGTACATGGAACAGGCAAGGAACTCCGAATCAACTGTTCCTTTTATAACTGACCAACATGTGGACGACATAGACACAAAATCAAACACCTGCAAATTTTTCTCAAGAATCGCACGTCGTATGAAAAAGATCGCTTATCTGCTTACCGAATTTGTTTGGGAATCTCTACATGTGAAAGCCAAAAGTACTAAAACCGTTTTCAATTTTACCTACGTATCCACCCAGTGAGCAAAAATCTTCAAAATGTCTCTGTGGAGGAGTGTTTATATAGAAATGACAAGCAATATCGCCTGCTGTTTCAATAACAAAAACCTTCCTCCACAGAGGCTTTTGAAGATTTTGCCCACTTGGAACGATGTTTGTAGAAAAAGAGTTTAAAAAATTTAAACTTGGAAAGCTACCGGTAGATCGTCGGATGTAAGACTGTACATCGGATATTGCCACTCGCTTACATAATTTACTTATCACTTAAATCAGGACTGATACCAACAGAATGGAAGATGGCACAAATAGCACCAATACATTGGTGAAATTACAGAATTATAGGCCTATTTCCGTACATCCTGCTGTGTCGAAAATATTGGAGAAAGCAGGTTAGAGTCAGCGAATGGATTACCTAGATGAAAACAAGCTGCTTTCTGATACAGAGGTCAACAGTGCTAGCAACTGCTTTATTCATAGATGACATCAGGAAAGTGGGAGATAAAGGTGCTGTTTTTGTCAACATTTCTAACACCTTAGGTCACGAATGACTTTCGCAAAAACTGAAGAACCACGGAATAAAGGGACTCGCTTTGAGATTGTTTACGGACTACGGACTTTGTTTAGATGTCATCAGGCGGTCAAGTTTAACAATGAAGACCTTTACGCTTTCGCAAAAAAAGTTCATCATGCACAAGAAAGACTCAACGAAGATCAGAAAGACGTAACAACAAATCTTCAAGAAAACGAACTTGTTATAAATTTGCAGAAAAACAAGACCGAATGTATGATTCTAGGTACAGCAAAACGTATCTCCTAGCGGACGAAAGGAACTGAGTTTATTGTACAATGATACCAAGATAAACTATGCAAACACTTACAAGCACCTACAAGCACGCTCATTGGCTAAACGTTGGTGAAGATTTCGATAACATTGTCACATCAGCCTTGAAGTATAACTGCATTGTTCATCTCAAACTGACACGAACCCAACGAGAAAAACTTACACACTTTGAAAACCGAAAAGCTAGCAAAGTTATAAATGAAACAGTACCTTCTATCACATATGATTTTTATAAACATGCTGTTAAAACTGTCAGAAAATGTTCAGAATGAAATGTATATTCTTATTTCCAGAACTATTTCCAATTAAATCACCAAAGTAGGGCAACGAGAAATAGTCATATATTACTTCGTCTACCTAAAGTCAAGCTCGAATTCTCAAAATCTGGCTTCTTCTCGATGGGAGAAAGGTTGTACAACTTTTTTGCTAGAACCATTAGAGAATCAGAAGCTGACTTTAAACAAAAACTGAGAGATTTTAACTTTGATACATTTTATCAATTGGGAAAGAAAAGACGTCGTAAAAATTTCATTTCATTTTGGAAGGACACAAATTTATAGCAGTTTTTAACTGATTTGTATATTCTCGTAAAAGATTAATGAACATAATAATAATAATATAACTATGTGTCATTTACTATGTCCAGTAGATTCAACTATCTGTCAATACGGAAGTTTTCTGAATGTGCGGGCACATCACTGAGTTTTTCAAGAAGCTCATCGTGTCAAAAACATCCATAATAGCAGCTGCAGTGAAAATTGGTCTAGTATTATTTTCCACCTCGACATCCGTTATTATGGACTTTGATGTATGCAATTTTGCTGACGGCAGCATCATTTTTACAAGCGATCCACGGAGCTAGAAAATTTCCAGGGTGGTGGAACAGTTAAGTAAGTAGGGCTGTCAGTAAATCCAGATAAATGTCAAACATTCGAGTTTTGTTATTTTCTGTTATTTTCAAACAAGAATCTTCAGGATTTTTGTTGTCTTTAAGACAACCTCTCGCTATCTCTCGAACTGCCATTTCATGAACATTTTACTCGTTCCGTTGACAGTTTGAGATGATGGGGGTTGTCTTTAATATCTTCCAAGAATAAATAGCCGCTGTTCTTAATAAAGGGAGTATTATCCGTTTTCATCATTGTGTGAGGTATTTCCTGTGTTTTACACCGCCCAAATATTAATACCCGCCCTTTCATTTATTGGCGTTATTTCTGAAAAATCTACGGTCAAACTCTCACAGACATCCCTTTCGCAAAATCAATGAAAATTAACGCTATTAATTCCAGTGGGCACAAAGACATTTTTTCTTTTTGGACTTCGGGATGTCCCATATGGATGTCCTGGTACGTCAAAGGAACGTGCAAAGTGAAACACTTTTCTTCCATCGTTTTCGAACGTCACAAGGACGTCTCACCGGGCCGAGATTTGTCCTACTTTGGTCTGCAGGGTACGTCCTCTTAATGCCACAGGGACGTCTTTTGAAGGTCTCCGAGATGTCCTTTCGGTTCAATATGGACGCCCCTACTCCACTGGAACGTCTATATGTATCGGAAAATGGACACAAAATAATCGGAATAACTATGCCATTTGGACGGAGATCACATTCACTGAGGTGTTAATGATAGGATAGTGGAAGAGAATTTCAAGGTATTGATGAAGTTTTATTTCTGATTATTCACAAGTAAAAATAAAACACAACAATAGAAGTCTGTAGTACTGAAATGAAATAACATAAAAATATAAAAGAAATATATTATACATATTATATTATTCACTCTAAGGGGGTGATTACATGATAACTTTTCATCCCGGGTACCGGGTTGAAAAGTACATCTTGATTTAGTGAAATATTTTTCAACACGGTATTATTGGTTAAAAAAAACATTGTAACCCGAGATGAAAAAGTGGTGAAAACAAAAGACGCCATATGTTTACAAGTAAAAATGTATTAACTACGCATGCCCAAACGTCAATTTTCATCCCGGGTAATGGAATTTCATTTTACATGATACTTTTGGCCCGGCATCCGAGATATCTTGGTTTGACAAACCGAGACATCTCGGGCCAGAATGAAAATTATACATATAACAGCACTTGTAAAAATAAGATAATCAAGTAGACAAAGTGAGCTGGCCCGCTAACCGAGATGGATGGAAAGTGATGACGTAATCAGCTCCTAAGAACATCCACCACATCAAAAACGTGCAAGTAATCCCATTGGTGATACAAACTGAAAACAGAAATTAAGTTCATGTGCTCCTCCATAATTTTTGACCTACCCTAGATCCGCCGTTGACTACACTGAGAGTTTTAACATAATTTTGCCTCGGAACCATATTTATGCAGATATTTATATTTAGTCTAAACTTCCATTATTATTTTTTTCATCGTCGACGACAGCATCATAGGCGTATCATAGACGTCAACGACAGCATCATAGGCGTATCATAGACGTCGACGACAGCATCATAGGCGTATTCAGTGTCTGTCGAAAAAAAGTGGAGGAGTTCAACGTTATGATATTTTTTTTCAGTTTTAAGTGTCGATTAGGATGCTTGCACGTTTTCCTTTTCTACATAAAAAGACTAAACTCTCCTCCACAAATTTTGACTGAGCTCTCTAGCTACGCCTCTGAGCATAATAGATCTCCATAATGAGGCGATCTGCTTTCATTTCATCAACTGAATTCGTAGATAGGAAACCTGACTCGAATTCTTGCTCTTCTCTATTTTTATTAGCTGATATGATTTGAGGGAAAGAGAGAGCCAGGTTCAACCCACAGTGACAGTTGATAACAGTTGAATTTGAATTAAAAAAAAAAGATCCAATGAGATTTAGTCTATTGTTTCTTAAATATGCGAATTAATTAATAATATAGAAATAAAGCTTCGTCTACCACGGTGGTGGTGGTGGTGGTGGTAATAATAATAATAATAATAATAATAATAATAATAATAATAATAATAATAATAATAATAATAATAATAATAATAATAATAATAATAATAATAATAATAATAATAATAATAATAATAATAATAATAATAATAATAATAATAATAATAATAATAATAATAATAATAATAATAATAATAATAATAATAATAATAATTTATTTGACTTCCATTATTACATGGTTCTTCCGTCTAATATAAAACAAAAATAAAATCGTTAAAAATATATAAACAAATAATTACAAATATAAAAATTAATATAAATATATAATTTAAAAATATATATATATATATATATATCCGTAATATCTGTTACAAAGAGATGAGATGATGGAGTAGACAGTAAAGCTAGTTTTCCACGGAATATTCCACCAATCAAATGGTTCAATTAGTGATCACGTTGAGAAAACAATAGCCGCTCCGCGCTTTGTCCATTAACCTTCCTTAGTCATTTAAGAAAATCACTGGTCTGGCAGTGTATTGTTAAGTTCTATATTGTCGGTAGTTTTAACTTAAACTTAAACACATAAACTCTCTTTGTTTCGTTTTCACTATTTTTGAATAATGTTAAAAAATGAGATTCTTCGAATTTCAAAAGCTCCCTCTGCGAAAAGAACATAGAGCCCGGTTTCTAAAAAGTCCGGCTAACTTACTGTAGTTATTTCCGCATTCACTTTGAGCACAAATGACAGAAAATGATTACCGGTGGATTGGTTGTAATAAATACCATGTGATCAAAGTGAGCGCAAGATAAAATCTGGTTGAAAATATGAAAGAAAAAATGAACAATAGATCTTTCCATAAACTACGTAATTACATCCATCGCCTCGTTTTCGCCCTGAACATTAGCAACGCTTGGGTAGTTTACAAAGAGAAACGATACCACAGAGGAAAATATTTGACGTTGTTCTTTTATTACGCTTATGTAGTAATTATGTAGATTAGAAACAAGCCGATGGATGTTGTGAAGTAATTTATGAAAATGTCAAATTTATGAAAAGATCAATTAATTTTGTGGCTACGCCCTTATAAACCCTATTAAAACCTCTCGATTTAATGTACTGTCCGTATAAATGAATATCAATTCTACCAAGATTCGTGTATTATATCGATAAAGAAGCAGCAGCAGAAATTAAAAGCTATCCGGTATAAAGTGCTGGATATATACACGCATCGCCAATTAACAAATGATTTTACCTTACAGTAATATGACAGAGATGTTACCAAAGCGAACTAGTTATTAAGGACTTTAACTGACGTTTTTTCAGAACTGTCTACAGAGGTGTAGCTAGAGCTCAGTCAAAATTTGTGGAGGAGAGTTTAATCATTTAAAGTAGAAAAGAAAAACGTGTAAGTTGGACTCCTCCACTTTTTTGACTGACCCTGAATACGCCTATGGTCTAATTTAAAGGTAATAGAAGCTGTCCGATGAAGAGAGTTTGAAATTCAATCATCTTTCTAACGTCAAAATTAAAAGAATGCCCAGAGGCGGATCTAGAGGGTATGTCGGAATTTGTGGAGGGGAATGTTAGCTGTTAAACCATAAAAGAAAAACGTGCAAGTAAGCCCATTGGTGATACGGACTGGAAAACAGATTTTATGTTAATCTGCTCCTCCATAATTTTTGACATACCCTAGATCCGCCGCTGATGCGCGTTTGATAAAGTTGACGGTGAAATTCCAATTGTTTTTTAAAAATTCTGACATGGTCAGTGTGGTATTTAACCAGTCTTTTGAAAAGAAACCTGGAGTAAATTAAAAACCCTGGCAAAAACCCAGCAATAATTAGGCTGTTCTCATTGAAGGTTCCGGGTGTAGGTTCCAGGTCCGGTTTCCTTATAACGCGTTATTATTTGAAAGTTTTTATTTTGAAACGTCTCTTAATTATCACCCTCCTCCATAGTTCTTTTCAAGAGACAGTATTGAAAAGCAGCGGGAAATTATCGAAAGCGAAAGTAACTAATATCTGACTCTGGCAAATGATTTATTTGGACTGCAGGATTTATATTAATACTATTTTTCCAATGGTTCTCAAATTTTCGAGTGCATTAATCATGATGGGTGAATTTATTTTGGCTTTTCAAAAAATGTATATAATAAAAGAAACAAGAAACTTTTGGAACTAAGATAGTAATGCCAATTTCCAAATAAACCTTAAACATTGACAAAACTTTTTTTGAAGAGTAGCATTCAGGCATCATTGCATGGTACAACAAAAACTGGAAAAATACTGAGTGTTGTTCAGAAGACCTTAGAATTGACAACTTTAATGGGGTTGATGTACATTTGGTAGATTGAAATGTTTATTTTACTGTATAGTTGAGATATTGCATGAAACACATTCTTAAATTCAATGCTTTTTTTTCTCAGAATCAAAATTGGAATCCTTGAATTAGAAACTTGTTAAGAAACTTTCAGAACTAAATGCACTACATAAATTTAAAGAAATTATTATATGGCTTCATCAAAATTGTACGAAAGAGAAAAATAAGGATTTTCTATGTGTACCAGAAACTATTCCGTATATAACTAAACTCAGGGGATTTTCTAAACTATCCTTTCAAGTTGAAATTATCATGGTTATAGTAAACAAACTTTTATTTATTTATTTCTATTTTTTTCATAAAGCATTCACTAGGTTTTCTTATAGCATAAGAAGTAGACAATGGTAAGGAAAATCAGTTAATTACCAAATTAGCTAATCAGCATTTCCTTTGTTTTGGTTCTACTACAAACATTTCTTTCTTAAGCCTGGTTCCCATCTATGACATAAGCATGAACATAAGGCATAAGGACGACATTAGATATTAAATCTTTTGGATATTCTTATGCTTATGTTTGTATTTGCAGCAGAGTTTTTATAGTGTGAAAACATAAGAAACTTTTCTTATAATGCTTATAATTTTTTTCAATTTCTTGTAATGTACATGATTATGTTCCTTATGTTTATGGTTATGTAATTATTTTCTTATAAAATTTTAAAATGTTCTGAAATTAACGTGATTAGTTTCTAAAATGGATCGATGATGTAATTGGTATGGAATGCTGATGATAACCTCTCAATAATCTTGTAGAATTAATGGAATTTTTGTAGGCTTAGTTAGTAGCCATAATTACTCTGCAGAAAGCCTATCAGTTAAACCTATCAGCATAAACTCTAAACATTTTTTTGTTTGAAGAGACATTTACATCTTTTTCAGCATCTTTTCTGGTTATCACAATTTGTTAAAACACCTTCGACCTGTGACCAAATCTTCAAGTTTTAAAGTGATCAATACCTTTAGATATCAATAATTAAATGAAATAGAATAACGGTGGCTGGTAAACAATTTGGATGTGAACTTTCCTCATATTAAAGGGAAAAGAATTGATGGCATTCAAAGAACTTTACTAACTTCACTAATAATACTAAAGCCTGTTTTATCAAATGATTCATTCTTTAAGTTTCCTGTAATTACGTTATAAAAAAAACACTTAAATAAAAAATGACGTAGTAAGTGTTAACATTATTCTATTCAGCAAAAATAATTTTGTTGAAATCAGCACATTTTAATGATACCTAATTAAACATTTTGAAGATCAATCAGTTTCGAATCTTTAAAGATTTTTTCAAACTTGAGTGTAATTATGATAATATTTTGGATTTTGGAGTTTTGTTTATATTATATATAGATATATGTTTTTTCAATTCAATTCAAAAAAGTTCCTGAAGTCTTAGTACTTCAGCGGCAGATGATCCAGGGTATGTCAAAAATTGTGGAGGAGCACATTAACATAATTTCTGTTTTGAGTCTGTATCACCAATGGGCTTATTTGCACATTTTTCTTTTATGCTTTAATAGCTAACAGTCTCCTCCACAAATTTCGACTACCCTCTAGATTTGCCTCTACCTTAAGGATAATATATATAATATAATATAATAATATATATAATATTTCAATATTATATAATATATTATATAATTATAATTATAAAGTTAAAGAAAGAAAAAGGAAAGAAAGGAAAAAACTCTATTCTTCTGATACCCATAGGGCTTAATGGCTTGAGAAGAAAAAAAATGTATTACAATATATATAATCACATTTTTCAAGCTCTAAAATCCTTTGAATATTTACTAAACCATTTGATGTAATCTGTTTTTACATCTTTTTAAGATTTTAAGATTTTTTTATTTGTAAACCTTCTTATGAATCATGGGGTTTTTTTCATTATAGTATATCTACTAACAAAACTAAATAGCCTTTTACACTTGATGGTACTTGTGGTTAAAATTATCAGTAAGTCATCGGCCAGATTATAAAAATGTGGTTGACTCTATATGTTTATCTTAAAATTTGATTTTCTTTCACGTCATGCAAATACGCAAATATTTTTGTCATTATGGTAAATAATTTTTTTGCTTACCTTTCATTTCAAATTCTTTTTTTTTTGCTTATTTCCTCCTATTAATTTGATAATGATGAAATCTGCAATTATAATTTAAAACATCCCGATTACATTGTCCTGTTTAGTTAATTGAAAATAAACACTATTGAATGAAGAGTTTTTTAATTGGAAGACATGCTTATGTGGGGGTGAAAAATGTTTTGTTTTACAAAAAGGTGATACGATTATGTGATATGTCTCATGATTAAGCTGGAAGATCTGATCATGCAATGCAGGAAGTAGGAAATGTAACAAGAGATTAATAATTTTATGTGGATGTTTATTGCTATTCAAAATCCTTTAGAAATGATAAAAATATGACAGACCAAATGTGTTTCTTATGTATATGTTTACTGTAAGGCTCAAAAATTTTGCTTTACAAAATACTTCTTAAAGTTTATGTGGTGATTTGATGTTCTTCTTGACGTCAATTGTAATTGACAACTATTATCTTTGGTAATGAGAATGCAATTAATCGATATTTTATAATTGCTTTGTATAGAAACTTGCGAAAATTGCAACAGATTGTGATTAGGAAGTTTAAAAAAGGGTTTGGTTGAAAAATATCTGTAGATTTAAAACTTTAAATTGATGAACTGTATACAGCAGTTAGGTAAAAGAGATGAGCATTATGCATCACTTATTCAATTTAATAGTATAATATTGTTTTTATTTAGTAAATCCTATGATTATTTCAAGTATGTACAAATCACATTAATCTTCTCATCGTAGTAAAAAATTATAGTTTTAATCACGTTAACTTTATGATTTTAACCTTAAGTAGGACACAGAAGTTAAACATATTGAGCAGTTTTTGTTTGCAGCAATGAGCATTTGATTTCAATAGAATATGTAATGTTCATTGTATTTCATCCGTTGTATTTTGAGCTTTGGTTTTTTATATTGTATTTGGAGCTTTGATTTTAATATTGAATTTGGAGTATGAATTGAAGTTTTCATAAATCGTACTTTTACGCTTCCTTTTATTGTGTTTTTATTTTTTAACTAACTAAATGTCTTTCAAAGTTTTTACATCCTTTGTTTTCTTTATCTAGATAACTGTTTACAAATAATTTGCAATGTACAAGCCCAGCATTTGTAGAATTTCTTTTTTTTTTCACTTATCAAGTATACTGATTACAGGTACGAATAATGTTGAATCTGTTTATTCTTTCAGCATAATCGTAATGACAACCTGAAAACTTAATATCATTTCTGTTCTTCCTTTTTAGTTCAGGCAGTTGAGCTAGTTCGCAAGTCTGATGACACTATAAGTGACCCACTGATAACTGTCATGTTAGAATGGAAATTCAGTCCTAATGATGTAGCAGTTGTTTGTTTTTTCAATAATGCTAGGATTAACGGATTGAGTGGAGTCACTGAACAAATATTTGGTCCACGGGCTGATGTAGTTTTAAACAGAGTGACTGAGAGCAATAATGGGAACTATACATGTCAAGCTAAAGATACTGCGGGTGCATTCATTAATGCCACTATCAAATTAACAGTTCGGCCAAGTAAGTGATACAAATTATAACTAAATTTAATAGGGTATTATTAATTCAAAGAAGTGAAATATACCATAATTATCATTTTTAGTTGTGAAACCTAACATCACCTCACAGTTCAGCAACTTAAGGGTTAAAGCCGGTGGTCAGACACAATTTAATTGCATTGCATTTGGTACGCCTTCGGTTGACATTGAGTGGTACAAAGGAGATAATAGACTTCAGAATGTTCCTGGGTTTATTGAGATAAATGGTGGCCTAGCAAAAATTTTAAATATGCGAAGAAGGGATGTGGGCAAATATAGTTGTCATGCATCCAGTAGAGCCGGAAATGCTATTTCAGATGGATTTAATGTGTCCATCATTACCTGTGAGTCTTTTATTTGTGTTGCTTGTTTAATTTTTAATGAAATAATCTGCATTGTTTTTATCTGAATTTTGTAATGGAAAGCTTATCTGTGTGTCGTGCAAGTTCTGTTGTAACTTAGCATCTTGATGAAAGAACTTTAATTCAACTAACTGTGCATCTTTTGCGTAGTGCCACCGGGAACAGTAACATTGGCAGATCAAAAAAACATTTCTGGCATGGAATCTACACAGTACTTCATAGCATGGGATGCACCTTCATTTCTTGGTGGAAATCTTGTTTCTGAAATTTCCTACCAAATAAAGTATTGCAATGGCTCGAATTGCCTGGAAACTACAACACAAAACTTAAATATTACATTAATGAATTTACAGCCAAATAGTGTTTATACTTTCAGTATATCAGCTTTTGTTAATGGAAATGTTACTGGAAATGCTACAACTGGTCGTTTTGTAACCTCTTTGTGTACGTCCAACGAATTTACTTGTCTAAATAGCGCTTGTATCTTTCGCCGTTTAAAATGTGATGGTGAAGACAATTGTGGAGATTCATCTGATGAAAAAGTGGAATCTGGATGCAGTAAGTCCTTCATAGTTTCCTTTTTTTTACACCAATTTTTAATGATGTGTTATAGTAATTAAAATTTTCAAAAGTCTTCTAAGAATTTCACAGAAAATCTGTTAGTTAGGAAATCCTTTGCAGAGCCCTTCTTGATAATTTCACATTTAAATTACAGCATTGTATCTTTGGCCACTAAATAAGGGTAGTTGATTTTTCGTTTCCTAATCTACATTGTTTGCCTTGCTAAATTCCACAGGCCAGATTCACCTTCTTATTTTTTTGGCATTAACAAATCAAAAGCAGAAATAACGTGTTTTAAGATTTTATGTAAATAAGATTTTATGCATAGTCATGAAATGTATAGTTTTGGTATTATTTGAAAAAGGCATTCAAAAAAATAAATCTAAATTATTTTGTTGTTTGTTTTTATTTCAAACATTTTAGCAGCAGTACCTAAGACTAATCGGATATTGGAAGAGTATTATAAAATCTTCTTTTATAGATCTGCCACCAGAAGTTCCAAATTTTCGGCTGCATAATATTGGAACTGACACAGCTGAAGTTCGGTGGAATGAACTGCAAAAAATGCAGTCCTTCATAATTTCCATTGAGAATGGCACCAATACCATCAGAGAAATAAACAAAACTAACAGCCAGCCATATTCTCATACCTTCACCCAGTTATTTCCAAACACACCATACATTGTGAAAATTCAAGCAGTAAGCCTTACAGGATTGGGAAATTCAACATCAATAAACTTTAAAACAAAGCCTGGTAATTAATTCTAGTTATTTAGTATTGAAGTTTGTTTAACACTCCTTCACGACGATGTCCTTTTTTTCAATTTACTAATGATGAACTGTATTCTTCCTGTTCTAATAATAGGCTTGACTGGGAAGGTACAAAATGTTAGGGTCATTCCAGTCCAACATTATGAAACATCAAGGCAGACTGTTGTATGGAATCCACCGCTAGATCTTGGCGGTTTGATGCCTTCAGAACTACAGTACGTTTTTAAGTGGTGTAATTTGAGTGATGCATGTCAAGAATGGAACATAACCAATGGGAAAACAAACATCTCCATCAACTCTGTATCATCACCTCAAGCAGTGTTCAATTATACGATCACAGCTGTCAATACTCTTGGTCAAAAAGGACCGTCTATATCAAAAAGTTACACTGTTCCAGAAAGAGGTTTGTGTGTTTTTCCGCTGAATTGTTTTTTTTTAATCCAATTAACCCTTTAATTGTGGCATGAGAAAAATTACTTCTTGAAAGCGTACAGGAAAATGATACTTGTTTGTTATCTATTTTGTATTTATAAAACTTTTCACCAACATAAAATTTCTATTGTTTTATCTTTAGACACATGTATGGTAGATTATTTTTCGTGCAGATCAGGAACAGTCTGGTGCATTTTCCAAAATAAGACTTGCAACTCAATAAAAGATTGCATGGACGGAAGTGATGAACTGCATAGCCAAGCAAACTGCTGTAAGATGAGATTTGTTGTGTCCTGGAATTTGTTCGATCATAATAATATAAAACCTATTTCTTTCATATTGCTTTCATGTTTGTGTTTTTTGTTCATCCTTCAGCGATACCCATTGATGATTTGCAACCAAAAGTTACTTCAACAAGATGGAATTATGTCAACCTTACTTGGACATCAAATTCATCTATAAGCCCAGTGACATTTAAGACCTCTTTGGCTTGTGTTGATTTTCCAACAGCAATCATGCAAAGTAACTGTACTGGGAGTTGCTACAAAGAGTATCACCAGTTCAGGGTAGCAAACTGCACGTTTTCCATCTTTGGGATGTACCTAGAAGGACAAGGAAGTGTTTACTCGCTGCATTTTGAGATGCCAGCTCTTGGTAATACTTCAAATTTCATAATGGGCAACAACTTTGTGTATCACTATTTTAAAGAACGACTCGACATCTCTTACAAAGCTAGACCAACAATGGCTCGGGTCTTTTTTATGGATAATGATACACGAAGTACTTACCAAATAATGTTGAAGGTTTTTTATTTTTATTTTTTAAATTTGAGCTGTTAGAATGTTATTCCAATCCAATAATTGCAAAACAAGTCTAGATACTTCAGTTATTATGTAACATAACATTATTCCATTTTTTATAACAGTATGTTCTACAAGAATATCCCACAGGCTTATTCTTTTTTTTTTTAAACCTAACACAAAGTCACAGTAATTGCATTATCAATGTCGTTTTCAGCACTTCTGAATGACTTTTTAAAACCAATGCAAAGTAATTATTTACTATCATGTGATGAAAGTGAGTGCAAAATAAACAAAAGTGTCCAGACTGAATTTCTTTGCTTTTACCCAACTTTGCTTGTCTATTGTTAAGTGCCAAAGATAAAAAGGAAAAATTAATTGTTATAATAGACCATAGAATTTTCTAATGATGATGGTAACAATGATGTGCTAAGAAGAACCGCGGCTGAAAGTTGATCGGACTCTAAGAATATTTGAAGCTACTTGGGTTTTTGTCTTTCTTTGTATTGTATTAAATTCTGATTTTTATGTAAACGTGCTTAACTTTATTTTACTAGTTGCAGCTGGGCCACCACTTAATGTTTCATCTGAAGTGGTATTGAACAAACCACATGACATGCTTATCAAATGGTTACCTCCCACAAATACGGGCAACCAATTAGCGGAAAATTTGAAATACAAAGTAGCGTATTGCTCTGCAATGGGCGGATGTATGGAACATCTCACAATGAATGGAGTACTGCAATACCAACTGATGAATTTGCATTTAAATTCTGTGTACAACTTTTCCATTTCTGCAGTGAACAGCAGGAATGTGCATGGTGCAGCTTCAATTGGAGAATTTAACACGACCGTTGCTCGTAAGTTATCTGGAAATTATTTTTTGCATGAAAAATATAATAAAGGTATAATTACCTTAATTACCTTAGTATACAGCATGATTTCGATTGAATTTATGAGTTTCTCATTAATTGTAGATCCTACTGGTCCTGTTATCAATTTAACCAATGCCGTTGTCACAAATTTCGAATCTGAACATCAGTTAATTAGCTGGGAAATACCCGAGCTTAATTCAAATAATGTTACAACTATTACATACAAAATAACATACTGCAGGAATGTTAATTGCACAACAGTGTTAACAAATGACACGATGTATACATTGATGTCATTGAAAGGTGGCCGAAACTACACATATTCAGTTGTTGCTATAAATGAAGAACAAGCTGAAAGTGAAAGTCGATCTGGGTTCTTTACAACACAAATATGCAACACTAACGAATTCCAGTGTGCATCAATGAACCAGTGTGTGAAAAAAAACCTTTTGTGTGATAAGGAAAGTGACTGTGGTGATGCATCAGATGAACAACTGATGTATGCAAATTGTAGTAAGTGATTTTCTTCAGTTTTGCGTTTTTATGCAATACGTGTTATTGTTACTCCCTTGAATTCAATATTCACATGAAATGACTGCTTGCAATAAAGAGAAAGAAAAGGAGAATGAACGTTCACTGATAGTTTGTCCAGGACTATAGCATGTATAATAACTATGCACATGAATATAGGACAAGAGTTTTATCAGAAACAGATAAGATTTACCATACATTATATAATTCTAATGAATAATTCTAAGCATTTTATTCCAATTCAAATCCTGTTTTAATAAATGTTTTCGATTACTACTTAGCTTTGACCGGTCCAGTAGTCAACTTAACACATATGCCGATTCAAAACATGGAATCAACATCTGTTAAAATCTTTTGGCAACCACCTTTTATTCGGAATGGAAATAACCAATCTGAACTCATGTACCATCTCAAGTACTGTACAATGAACATGTCTGATTGCATGAATGTTACTGTGACTGGTGAGATTATGCAGAACATCACTGGATTGATGTCAAACACAGCTTACATGTATAGTGTTTATGTAGAGACTCCTACTATGATGAAGAGTAAAGTCATTAGTGGGTCATTCAATACAAGTGTGTGTGACATGATAAATTGGCAATGTGCCAGCAATGATCAATGTGTATCCCGTGATAGTTTGTGTAACAAAGCATTTGATTGTACTGACAAATCAGATGAAGCAGTTATTGCCGGATGCAGTAAGTAAATTAGAGAGCGTTTTAAATTCAGATTTTCAAGAGTTAGTCAATCTGTGTCTATATTTTTTAACTTTACTTTAATTATAATCAAAATTAATCTATCTAGCAAAACCAAATGCAATCGACTTCATGCGTGACTTTAGTGCTACATACATCAACCTAACTTGGAAAATGCCGAACGACACAGAGCGAATAACAATGATCTTGGTGAGATACAGACCTGAATCCGGGAATTTAACAGTTGTGGAATTACCTAACAACGTAACATCGTATAGCATTCCCACTTCAAAAAATACAACATACACTGTGTCAATTCAAGCGGAGAATCCCACAGGAAGGAGTGACATCACTTACATGTCCATTCTAACAAGTATGCAACTTTTCGAAATTCTATACCAGCTGCAATTATACTGAAAAGTTTGAAATTTCTTTTCTTCTGGTAATTTGAAAACGTAGAATTAGATTTTCACGTTCAAGGACACTTTCACAAAACTGTGTCTGTTTCTTTGTGTGCGTGTGTGTGCATCCACCATAAACAACTCTTCTTTTTAATATTCATTTTACTTATTATAGATCATTGCAATAATGATGAATACCAATGTGTTAGTGGTCAATGCATCCCTCTTGCATCAAAATGCAATAATAGATATGATTGTTCAGATGAAACTGATGAAAATCTACAATTAGCAAAATGCAGTAAGAACTGTCCTTCAAAATTGAAATGCCCCTAGTGCCAATGAAACTGTGTTATATCTAAGGAATTTAAAGTTATTAATCCAGCACACTTTGAAAAATATAAAATAAATATTCAATACCTTGAAAATTATATTTTTTTAGAGTTACCAGAGTTTATCACAGTTTCTACGGAAGCCTTTCTACATGGAATTAATGTCAATTTTACGGTTATGCCAAACCAGCTTATTACGTATATTGAATTGAACATAAGTAGCATGAATGCTATGCTAACACATGAAATGATAACAAATTTTAGCACTGCATTTGTCCTCAGTAATAGTTCCATGTTTCAACCTGGAATGACTTACTCGTTGACAGCAAAAGCTGTCAACCTTGCCGGTGCAGGCATGCCAATTGCGAAGAATTTTACCATTCGTAAGTTTAGTTGCTATTTCTATTTTAAATATATAATATATATTATATATATTATATATATTATATAAATATATATATATTTTCTTACCCCAATTAAAAAGAGAGCTTTGTGGTGTTATTACCTAATGTTACAGGCATGTGCTCGCTTTGTAAATTGCAAAACCTGTCCCACTAATGTATCAAGCAGTGACAAAGCTCTCCCTCTTTTTATTAAAGATGTTTCACTTTGTAATAACCGGAAAATTACCTAAATGGATATTTGAGAAATCCCCTGTTCCTTCGTTTTAAGAAAACATGTTAATGATTCATTCTCAAGAAGTACTCAGTGAAGAATTTTCTATAAGAAACTGGCGTTTGTTGATGAATATTTTTATTAATTGCAAAAACAGACGACATTATCATGACATGTGATCCCCAAAAAAGCTTAGGATAATTATACTATTTTTTATATGATAAAAATACTTTTTACATCTTTTGATGAATTTATTTTAATTTCAATTTTAAAGTTTTCAATTCTGTTTCCATTATCTGTATTTTAGCGGGTCCAAGAGTAGCGAAGGAGGTTATAATTATCGACCAAACTTACACCTCAGTTAAAGTCCAACTTGATGGAATGATTGGTGTAAATAACCACCCAATTGAAAAGTTCTCAGTTAATGTGCAGAGCGGTAGCTTTGTTAAAATGTACGATGTTCCTGGAAACCAGACATCGTTCACTATTGAGAATTTAAATCACAGTACAGCTTACAGCATAAAATATCGAGCAATGGATGCTGATGGCTATAGCATATACACACCAGTCAAGACTGCTAATACAAGAAACTTGTGTAAGTACAACTATTTTATTAAAGGTTATTGTAAATTTGTGCATTTGTGTCCGAGTCCCTGTCTTGTCGTTTCTCAATATTTCACTACAATACCCTTTAAAACCAGCATGTCAGTCTACTTGACTGCACACTGTCCTTCTTTAGGCAAGTAAAAGCAAAATTATACCCAACTTCCAAATTGTAAGTTGGGGGGCTGAATAGGAATAGAAGCGCAACGACTTTAAACTCCCCATACTTTCTTGCATACTTACTTAAGATTATTCTTCCAGGATTTTCAATTTTTCAATCTTGATAATTCATTTTATAGCAAAACCGCATTCGCCTACAATAAAAATAGCAGAACCAGGTTGGAACTCGATTATGTTGGTGTGGACACCATCAACTGGAGACCTTGTCATGGAACAAGTTGTAGTTGTTGGCAATGAACCTGAAATTAAGCTTGCTCCTAATGTTAGCATGTACCGTATATGGGGGATTATTAGAGCCAATATGTCATATAATATTAGTTTGTATGCTGTAAATGATGTCGGCAGAAGTCTGCCAGCAGTTGCGATTAATGTTCATACTGGTATGTCATTACTATTTTGTATTGAAACCGATATTTTGCTCTTCCTTTCAATTCTTCTTTGAGACTGTAGACATACTATTTGTTTATTTGTTTATTTGCTTATTTAATTTTTTATTTTTTTTATTATTTGCTTATTTGTTTATTTGCTTATTTAATTTTTTATTTTTTTTATTTGTTTATTTTTTTATTTGTTTTTTGTTAATTTGGTTTATTCATTTGTTTGTTTAACTTTTTACTTGTTTACTCGTTTATTTATTTATTTTTTTACTTGTTTAGATCCAAACATATGTCCTGGGTTCGACTGGAAGTATCACAATGGTGCTTGTTATTACGTTGATGATATGAACGGAAATGGTGTCTCCAGAAGTATGGCAGAAAGCAATTGTAAAACGCTTGATTCAAATATTGCAGCGATCACATCTTCCAATGAATTGACTATTGTGCACAATAAATTAACAATGTAAGCTTCCTTTTTTTGTTGTTGTTGATAGAAATTTTAAACCTGTTGAGCATAATAACAAGAAAAATGAATTCATATTCTAGTAACAAAATGGTTAATTTAATGAATAATAGGCAGTTCACATTATTTAGTTATCTATTCAATACAACATACAACCACCACAATGCAATGCGAAAAATATCACTAAAAAAAAGTCTCAGTAGAATAATGGGTTTAAAATTTTAAAATTTTAAAATGTTAACTACCATCTTGGAGCATGTTTAAACAAACCCCAAAGCTAGTATTTTTAGCATTTCATTATGGTGGTCGTATGTTTTCATTATGGTGGTCGTATGTTTTATTACAGATGAGATAACTTGATAATAATGGGAACGGCAAATTTATGGCAGGGAAGGCTGGCATATTTTTTGGTGTTTATGCTTATGTTATCTTCCCGTTTTTTTCTCCTTTTAGATTGAATATTGCCGGGGTTCACATTGGACTGACACAAAATGCAAGTGGATTTTATCTCCCTGATGGCAGCGCCTCTACATTCCAAATATTTAAAAACGCTACTGGAGCAATAATCTCTCCTCCGCCATTCACCCCAAATATGTCTTGTGTTGCTGTACTGCCCACAACAATGAAAAGGGTATCGTGTGATTGTGGTGTAAAAGATGCAGCAGGATGTTCCGGTTATATCTTTGGATATGTATGCGAGCGAAAGCCTGGTATGTAGTCCTTCTCAGAGGCGGATCTAGAGGGTATATTGAAATTTGTGGAGGAGAATGTTAGCTATTAAACCCTAAAATAAAAACGTGCAAGTAATCCCATTGGTGATACAGACTGAAAACAGAAATAAGGTTTATGTGCTCTTCCACAATTTTTGACATACCCTAGATCCGCCGCTGCTTCTACTGGAGCTGTATGAAACATACGTCTGCTTGAAAGTACAATAAACTCCCGATAACTCGAACCTCCATGGGACCGATGAATATTGTTCGAGGTACCGAATGTTTGAATGTTCGAGTTATCTTTTATTACATCAAGGGGATGACTAAAGAAGTTCGAGTTACTGAAAATTCGAGTTATCGAGGGTTCGACTGTAACTACTTCAGGTCATTAAGATTTATACAGCAAATCATTATTGCAAAGAAGTCATCTTTTCAATTGAATAACTTATCAGTCCATGTATTTGCCAGCCCTTACGGCGTCAAATATTAAGAATTGGCCTTAAAAAAGAGCTGAAGTTAGATTTGTGAGTGTGTACATCTACCAATTTCTAACCAGCTAATCTTACTGGCTAAGAGCTTCTTAAAGATCATCTGAAAGAACGATTCATATCTGACCCTTATGCTCGCTCACCCAGACAACGTTAACAAGGTTAACAGTACTTACTTAGCTGTTAAATACCAAAAGCTCACGACTTCTCACTTTCTCTCAGAGTGATTTTCATGGATAGCGGTGAATATTTTATTTTCATTATTTGTTTTTCCAGTGACAATCACACCACTGACGGTTACTCAAAAAAACCTGTCATGGAATGAGTTTGTAGTACAATGGCCTTCTACAAGTTTACGAATGCCGAGAATGTATCAAGTGACGGTCAATGCAACAGTAGGAGAACAGCAACTGAATGTTACTGGTAATTCCGTCATGTTGACAAATTTGACTGAACTTACAACTTACAGAATTGAAGTGAGAGAGCTTTTTATGGCTGCACTGGGAGGATCGTCTGGCCCATTTTTCATGGCGACCCGTGCTTTTGGTAAGTTAGTTTATCTTCATGATTTCAATACTTGGGAAATAACTTACTGAAGAGTTTTTAGATATTTGAGCGGAATTGATTTTCATATTTCCATCGTAAGTTTTATTCATTAATAAAAAGTCCAAAAAAGTCACGAAATGGATGAGGCTTGTTGCACGTTTTTCATTTTTACTTTGGATGATTTAATGTCTTCTCCATATTTGTTACCTGAGCTCTTTCTATCCGCCTATGAATTGAGCGTTGTATACTATCCCCTGGTTTTAGTAACCCCTTTCCCCTCCGTCTACGTTGGTTCCAGGTTTTTTCTGAAAGATGTTAATATTCCCTCGAAGTGGCATTTCATTTCGTTTTATTAATTAATGACTTTGTATTAAAAATTTCAAACGTTGGAGTTATATATATAACTGCGTCCAAAATGAATTACGTGCAATAAATTTTCCTTTGACTAAAATATGTTATGAGGATCTGGATCCAATGTTTAAGTTGGTTAAGATTCCAAAATTGGCAGTCTAAACTTTGTTGTTTCTGTCTGGGCTAAAGAGAACATTCCTGTGTATTATTACCTTGTTCTTTCAAACGAAAATAAGAGATTTTCAACCAAAAAGGTTTTGTTATCGCATAACAGTCTCTTCTTGTACAAGTTGATAAAAAATTATGGCAGAGGAGTAGCCTCAATTCAACTAATTTCAACTTATTTAGAAATTGAACAATCACGGGTAATTGCATAGTAACAGAGTGTTAATTGCATAGTAACAGAGTGTTAATTCTGTGTCGTTTGTGTTTAGTTGTCCCAGAAGCACCAATGAACGTGGCAGTCACTCCACTGTTGAATCGCGAGTCACAGGCTGTAATGCTGTCTTGGGTTATGGGAACGCTTGGCGATAGTGACAGTGTGGTTACTGAAATAACCTACAATATGATGGGTAAAAATGGTACCACTATGATGGTAATATCATCAAAATCTGCCAACATTTCCGGTTTGATGCCCAGTTCAAACTACTCGTTTATGCTGCGCTTCCACGACACTCTCAACAACAAATACAGTCCATATACTCAAGGTTCATTTATGACCGCTGCAAGAGGTAAGACAGAGAAGGCTCATCTCGGTTTTGGTTATCATGGTTCATGGAATGATCGGACATAAAATGCATTCCGATCGGAATAACGGGTTTCTATCTAATCGCTTTCATTCCGTATCTGTTGCGTTTGAAAGTCTTTAAACATGCATCCCAGAGTTGTTTCATATGAAAGTTGATGGTATCGCCTCCCTTACTGAAAAATATCAATTTTTATATTTTGGCTCTAACTTCGTAGATACTTGCGCTGTTGGTGAATGGTTCTGTCAAGGATCAACGCACTGTGTTCGAAACGATAGTCTTTGTGATAACGTATTTGATTGTTTGAACATGGCTGATGAAAAACTCATTGCCGGTTGCCGTAAGTTTTTACCGATCGATCTTAAATTACTGGTCGTTTTTCTTAGTCAGATGAAATCTTAAGGTCTTGTTAGACTGTAAACTATGAGATAAACTACGCTCGAAACTAACTAATAATAGATTAGTTTACGGAGTAGTTCATCGTGTTCTTACCTAAATTATTCAAAAATTAATCAATTGACGTCAATGAAAAAAAAAAGCTTTAGTTTTCCATGTAATAAAATGATATGATTTTATTCCGAACAGTTTATTGAAGATCAATTTCTGTTATGAACAATGTTTCTATTTTGAGCATAATATATCTACGAATTTACCGTGGAGAAGAGCCTTTACACGAATCCTTTCAAATCATTTAGATGTGCCAGATGCGGTCAACATCACAGATACTATTGAAGGCTTAAACTTCCTCCGCTTGTCCTGGTTCCGTCAACTATCGGGTAGAATTCATAATTACACACTGACCATTGAGAACCCGTCTTACCAAAACATTGCGAATACATCCGAAACTACGTACAGGTTTTCCGATTTAATGCCCGATACAGAGTATAATATTACAGTAACTGCGATGAATCCTACTGGCGATAGCAATGTTACGTTTGTAACTTTACGAACAGCAAACTCAGCAGGTGCGACGTTATTTTTTTATGAAACGATTTTATGTAGCATTAGTAGTGCAGCGGCGATCTGATGTGGAAATTTGTGGAGGAGAATGTTAGTTCCAAAGCATAAAAGAAAAACGTGCAAATAAACCCATTGTTGATATAGACTGAAAAAAGAAATAGGTGCTCTCCTCCACAATTTTTTACATACCAAGCATCCACCGTCAACAATCCTAATTTTAGCTGCAACTGGATCTGTCGTCTCGTTGAAAAATACGAGTGTGCCACTCATGGAGGACACGCAACGTCAAATCACGTGGATGCCGCCAACTGTTACCAATAACAACGACGTAACTACTTTGTTATACATTGTGAAATGGTGCGAATATAATGGCACCGTTTCGAATAATTGTCGCTCTGGAAACACGACCATGTTGAAATTCGTGGTGAGCGGTTTGAAGCCAACGATGATGTACCAGTTCGAAGTTGTTGCACGGAACGAATACAAAAATGATAGCGAAGCTGTGAAAGGTGTGTTCACGACAGAAACGTGTCCGTCAAATGAATGGCAATGCTCCACACTAATGCAATGTGTCGGGAAAAACCTGTTGTGTGACGGTGTATTTCATTGTAACGATTCTTCAGATGAAAACCAAATGGCAGGCTGTCGTAAGTAAAAGTTCGTCCAATTTTACGTAATTTTACCAATCGGTAGAACCATAGTTCTTTTGCGTATTCAGTGGGATCTCTACAAAACGGCAACCATTGATCTATAAAAAAGGTGTCCCCTTTATAGAGATGTCTGCTTTATAGGGACTTTACCTATGAGAATTTGACTGTAAATCCATCCATCCGTACATGGAGAATGTGTCCGTATATGTAGATGTCCGCTTTATAGAGATATCCGCTTTATAGGGACTTTACCTATGTAATTGTATTCTCTCAAATTTCCATGCAGGAGTTCCGAACAACCCCATGATAGAGGTCACCGAGGAAGGAATCAATTTTATACGGGTAACATATGTCCCCTTGAACACATCAGAAAGAGTTGTATCATACAACCTTACCTTGAAAGCCGAGAACAGCACTGTGATTTATGAGAACATCCAGAACGCTTCATACACACGTCAAATCTTCATGATCGATAATCTATCGAGAAATACGTTGTATACGGTCGTATTGACAGTCACTAATCCAACAGGAAGTAACGTTACCATGAAAACTATAACAACACAAGCTAAACTAGGTAGGTAAAGTGATTGGACGAACTTAAGGCTGGGAATATGGTTTCGTGCTTGAAAGAACGCAGCTTCCTTTCACGTGTTGACTTCAGTATAAGAGCACATAAAGAATGGAATATGCGATCAATTTAAATTAACTAAGTACACCTTTCCCGAATTCATGTTTATATGTCGCATCCTGACTCAGTTGTCCATACGGACCCCGTTTTTGTGTTAAAAATTAACGAAAATTGTCCCACAGCGATTAGCTAACGAGAAAAATATATAACCATAAATTACTGTAAAACAATGTTACACATCAAAACATGAATTCAGGACCTTTTCCGAATTTCTGTTTAAACACCGTATTATGACCGTAATATGAAGTTTCACCTCGTTTCTATGCATTGTATTGTTTTACTGATTTCCAACTTTATTACTTACTAATAGTCACTTATTCTTCCAATTTCCCAGTGCAGTAGTTCAAAGCAATTATCATATTGAAAACGAGGCGAAACTTGCTTGCTAGGCCATAAAATTGCGTTTAAACAGAATTCGCAATTATGATATTGAAAACGAGGCGAAACTTGATGGCTATGCCATAAAACTGCGTTTAAACGGAAATTCGGGTGTATTGATGGTGTTTCGATAAAAAAAGTCTGAAAAGTTGAACAAGATGGACATTTCTATTTCACAATTTCCGATTTAAATTGTTCTTTATGATTTCATCATTTACGTTATAAACTTACGCTGCTGGAATAAATACTGAAGTCAATAATTTCTAACGTTAAAAACCGTGATGGCGTTCATATTTTTAACGAATTGATGTGAAAGATATAACGTTTTTTTATACGTAACATGAGGCTCAAATTTGTCAAAAAAAACAACAAAAACGAAGCAACTGCTAAACACCAGCCTAGCCTCAACTTGATATGCCCAACAAGGAAAAAACGAAAACAAACCGATAGCAAAACCTTACACTAAAATAAAAAGAGTAAAAAGGGACAGATATTTTTTTGCTTGCTGATGAGAAATGTGTAATGAAAATTGTCCTTTTCTTTTTATCAGTGCCTCCTGGTGTTGTGTCTGACGTCAATGTTTCTCCAACACCAAACAAAGAATCTTCGTCGGTTACCTTGAGTTGGAATGCCCCAACTGGTGGCGGTGGTGTATCATCTGGTCAGCTTTTTTATCAAGTCATGTATTGTCCGACAAAGATGGCTTCCTGCATGACCAAAAATACATCTGTTGGAATGACATCAATTCTCTTGAATAATTTGATGTACAACACTACCTATCAACTAAGGATATCAGCAGCCAATGTAGAATTTGTTGGACAGCCTATCATGTACAATTTGACTACTGCTACAAGAGGTCAGTTCTGATTGTGTCTGATCTACTGGTACAATTACGAGTTCTTCCTTATGTGTTCTGAGCGAAATATTGTTGATTTATACAATGAAATCTCGATATGACGAACCACGATATAACGAAATCTATTTATAACCAGCCAGGGTCCCTCTCTCCTCCCAGTGGGAAAAATATTCAAAAAGTCTATGAGGAGGAGGAGTGTTTTCTATAGGAATGACAAGCAATATTGCCTCCTGCTGTTTCAATAAAAAACACTCCTCCACAGAGACTTTTTGAAGATTTTGCCCACTGGGCTTTCTGGACAATCCCTCTTAAAACCTCTCGATTTAACGAACTGTGGAAGAACTGATTTCTGCATGATTCGTTATAATAGAAATAACTTATATCGTTGTAGTTGAATTATATACCTCTCTCGAATTGCTGGTTAAACAACGTATTTTGTCTAGGCAGCCTCGTTTTCGATGTCAAAATTGCTTCTAATCATTCTACTAGGAGTTTTAATAAAATAAATTATATTGCTTACTTATAAAGTAAAACAAAGAACGTATAAAAAAAAAAAGAAATAACAAATTGCATGGAAACAAGACTGGGCGTACTGATTATGCCGAAACACTGTGTTTAAAACAGCTCCTGGAAAGGTGTACTGTTTAAACGACGAAACAATGGCTAAACTTAATTGATATAATTCAACATTGCACCTTCCTATCCTCGACTAGTTGTTTTTCATGTATTCTAGCAAAGTTCAGAATCCAACGTTCAGAGTTTAAAAATTTCTTCTTTTTTTTTTTTTGTATTTAGACGTATGTCAAGCCAATTTTTTCAAATGTCCCGTCATTTGTATCGAAACGAAAGCTGTATGTGACAACATCATGAACTGCAAAGATGGCAGTGATGAAAAACAAAATTGCTGTAAGTTCTGGATTTTGTGTTTTGTATTGACACTTTTATTTTAATGTTGGGTACAACCTAGTTAAAAAGTAATACAATTTAGCATGTTTATGTAAAAGAAATAAAACAGCCTTCACGGTGGGCAAAATCTTCAAAAAGTCTCTGTGGAGGAGTGTTATTGTATTGAAACAGCAGGCGATATTGCTTGTCGTTCCTATAAAAAACACTCCTCCTCAAAGGGTTTTTGAAGATTTTTCCCACTGGGTTACCGCTGTTAACTAGACAGCAAAACGATTGAACTTGGCTTTTGATATCGTAAATAGAAAAAGCCCTTTAAGCTCATCACAGAGAATCTGTTTGTGAGTATGTCACGGTTTAACGATTGTAACGATTCCTTTAAGACTGGCGCTCCGTAGTTCGCCCTACCGCCCATAAACTAAACCCAACGCTGTCTCCATATCTACTCATATTGAATAAAATAAATCAGAGAAATCCAATACCTTTTTGGGCCTTTTTGAACGGTCCTTTTGGCGTTATTTTCGAAAAGTCCACGGTTAAACTTTCACCGACAGACATCTCGCTTCCGCCCTTTTAACGCCAATTAAAGCCACTAAAGGGTGGCATAGTCGATAAAGGTAATTGTTTATCAATCGAAATGGCTGGATTACGGATTTCCACTAATGCAAAATTGACATAAAACCTTGAAAAAGACCGCATGAAAAAGAGAACTGGAACCAATGAATGGTATCTATAAGATCTTCTTTTCACAAATTATTCTATGCGAATGTTGTTGTTATTTTTAGCTGCCCCACCCGAAATTTCCGGCATCTCACTGGTGAGCGTCAAATCACTATACAATTTAGTAGTTTTAACTTGGAACAACGTAACGGGAGATCTACCCGGTGTTCCGGTTATTTCGTATAACGTTTCAATGATTTGCGGGAATGCGGCTTCGAGTAGATCACAGCTTGTAACCACCACTAGCGCAGTTTTTGATGCAACTCACCAAGGAACCAATCAAGTGAACTGCTCATTCACGATATTTGCAATTAATCTCGAAGCGGCTGGTGGAGAAGTTGCTCAAACAATTGAAACACCACCGCTTGGTAATATTAATTACATTTGATAGATATCCAATACACCTTACACCCAAATTCATGTTTATAATGTTTTGATGCTTTGCCTTGTTTCACGGTAATTTTTTAGCCATATGTTTTGCTCATTAGCCAAGTGAGACAATTTTCGTTAATTTTTAACGCAGAAGCGAGACCTGTATGGACAACTGACTCAGGATGTGACATATAAACATGAATTCGGGAAAAAGGTGTTTTGAATACGATTTCCCAGTAGGAAATCTTGAAAGGTCTCTGTGGAGGAGTGTTATTTAAACAGCAGGCGATATTGCTTGCCATTCCTATAGAAAACACACCCACAGAGATATTTCTTGATTTTGCCCACTGGGTTAATACTGGATAATAAGATAATAAGAGTAAGAGGGCGGATTTTGTGTAAAGAAACCCTAACAGTTGTTAATTTTCTTTAAACTTTTATATTCGGCCATTTGGACATGATCACATCAAATTACATTTCATTCAGTTCACACGTATTTCCAACATTATCCCGCCCCCAAGCATTTGAATTTCCACAAACGTACCATGAATTGTCACGAGAAATACTTTTATATGGTTCCTTATTGAAGGTTCTGACAACATTGTTTTTCATACGAATTTATTTGTTTTGTGGTTAGGAATACCGAGCCTTCCAACAAATCCAGCTGATAAAGTGGTGGTTGGTTGGGAGAGTAGGAATCGCACAATTGCCTGGTCACAGCCACAAACACTTGGAAACGCAAGACCTAATGAGATCTCATATCGCGTGGAATGGTGTCTAACATTGGGCAACCTATGCAATGAAGATACTGTCAGTGGTGGTGTTACTCAGTTGATGATTGGTAATCTAACCAAAAATGCAACTTATACGTACACAGTTACAGCTGTAAATTTAAAACAAGAACCCAGTGTAACGAGTGCTTCTGGTGAATTCACAACGAACAGCAGTGATTGTAAGTGAAACTCATACAATCTACTATCAGTGCATTCTCGCGTAATAGCCGTTTTGATTTCGGAAACTTTGTAACGCTGGAATTTCTCCTTGTGGCAATCACTTTCTTCTTATCAAACCATTGGGATTTAAGAAGCTTTGTAGCGCTAGAATGTCTCTTTGTGATTGGTCCCTTTTCCTTAACAAACCAACGGGATTTGGGGATGCATTGTAGTGATTAGCGCGTGTTTCACTTATTTAGGTAAACCTGAAAAACCAAATAATTTCGTGGCTTTCGATCACGCAGACGATTCAGAGGAGAACATCGAACTGAAATGGAAAGCGCCAGGAACAGATTTTTGCCTGGATCCGAACAACACCCGATATAAAATACAATACTGCGAATCAGGAGAAACCTGCACGTCGTCAATCATAACCGACGTCGGTGTAACAAAATACACTCTAACGGACTTATCGGATAATACCAAGTATGACATTTCCATACAAGCGCAAAGCGTAAACGGAATGGCGTTTGGTGAAGCGGCAAGGCTTACTCACACAACCGACAGTAAGTTGAATATTTGTTATACACCTTTCCCGAATTTCTGTTTAAACGTCGTGTTTTTGTCTAGTAAGTACATCCGGCCTCGTTTTAGATATCTCTGCGATCTTTTCAATAGGCTATTTTTATCTTGCACTCACTTTGATCACATGACAAAGTTACAACCAATGCACAGCCATTATTTAATGTCGTGTGATCACAGTGAATGCAAAACAAACCGCAGTTAGATCATTTAAAGTTAACAAAAGATATTGGCAGTAAGTATATGTTGTATGGTATCTCATGAAAACTTTGTTATTTTGGTGTGGGATAACGAGGTCATTGTTACGTCATGCCTTGTTCTTTCAAACAAACAAAAAAGAGACTTTCAACCGAAAAGTTTTATGATACCAATCCGTTAAATGGACACCCACCTTTTTTAGTTGTGGAATTTTTGTCAACAAGCATTTTCCTGAGTTTAAACGAAGCCTTGATCCGTTCCGTGCGCGCACGACTTTTATATGGACGGGTGGAAGAAAACAGTGATTGATTGAAGCGTGATTGATGTGAGGACAGTGCTGTCATTTTTTATAACCAATATTTTTTAAATAATTTCCATTAACAAACAATTTATCTGCCAAATAGAAATCACCACATCTTCGTGGTGTAAACCGTGTTTAATTTTATATATAAAATAGCACTTTCCAGTTGGGGAAGTTCGATATATCTCGAAATGTCATTAAAACAGCCGCGGATCTAGATGTATGTCGAAATTTGTGGAGGAGAGTGTAAGCTATTAATACATAAAAGAAAAATGTGCAAATAAGCCAATTGGTGATACAGAACGAGAAAAGAAATTATGTTTATGTACTCCTCCACAATTTTCCACGTGTACCTCTGGATTCGGCACTGATTAGAATGTCATGGTTTCCGCTATAGAGAAATTTGACTTTATCATCAACCATGATCTAACCAATGCATGTCATAGGAGAACTAATGTTAATTCTCTCCTAAAAAACCTGTTGCTACATATATAATATACATTCTTGACGCAAAGAACAATGTGACGTCATAACTTCATTCGTATGCCTGCTCAGTATATCTCAGCCACTTAGTGGAACTGGATAGGCTGGTTGTATTGTACGGGGCGTGTTCGCCTTTATTTCTTCCTTAGAGGATACGTCATGGGCGTCGTGGGAAATCGCGTTGTTAGTTATTGGCATGTTTCTAATTTTGATCATCTCTATACTGTTGGTATCGTGTTGGAAAAACTTGAAGCATAGATATTCAGAGCAGTACAAAGTTACCGGCCGAACAATGTATCAATTGAACGATGCTGCAGTTTTAGATGATGCTGTCTAGGTTGAAAACCATTTAACTAAATTAAAACGCTTAATAATAGGCACGCTTAAAACACACCGTAAAATCACTTTTTATAGAAACCACACACATTTTCACTGAGCACAAACACACCATATCAGTCGCTTTTGGCAACCAGTGCAGGGTGGAGTGGAGTGGACCGTATTTAAGCAGGTGCAGATGAAATTATAACGTTACATCGTTTTGGAGAACTTAGTTTGCTCCTCTCCCTTTACTGGCAAAAGCGACTGACTGTGAAGTTTCGCCTTTCTTCAGTTATGCACTGTTTTCTTGCACATACATACAATCACCGCATTCACATAACATTCTTCCATTCTTAAATTTTCCAACCATAGTTTCAAAAGGAAGTGTCCAGCTTCTCTTTTTATCTATTGCTAGTGTTGACAGTATGTAGTCAATTCTCTCTATCTCAAATCTCCAAGTGACCGTAAAAAATGTTCGACATAACGCGATGTTCGAGATAACAGACGTATGCGTGATTGTGCGTGTTCGAGGAGCAAGAGTTGACTGCAGCTGTTTCCAAGTCTATCTGGAGGAGTGTTTTTTATTTAAACAGCAGGTTTATTGCTTACCATTCCTAAAGAAAACACTCCTCCACAGAGATTTTTTGAAGATTTTTGCCCACTGGGCTTGTTCCTTAATATTCTCATGAACTCCTTCTTTACGTTATTTTAGACGCTGCGTTCGACAACTGGAAGATTGCCCTGATTGTGATCTTCTCTTTCATCGGGATCATCATTATCATTGCTCTTGTGGCAAGGTGGCATTTCAACTCCAAGTACAGTAAACATTACAACACACATCCGGAACAAAGTCAAATGAATAAGGGTTACACGGAAGATGCCGTTTAGTATTGCCGTTGTTCTAACCTTAAGTTATATACAAAGACTCTTTCTTAAAAAACAATCTTTTCAAAGCGAATTATTGTCGATTTTTTAGTATAGCCATGTTTTTGCTCGTGGTTTTTGTTTCTAGGATTATTTTGGAACAATTAGCAGAGACGGATCTAGAGGGTATGTCGAAATTTGTGAAGGAGAATGTTAGCTATTAAAGCACAAAAAAAACGTGCAAGTAATCCCATTGGGGATACTGATTGAAAACAGAAATTAGGTTTATGTGCTCCTCCACAATTCTTGATCCATAAGCGTATTCAGGTCAGTCATAAAAAGTGGAGGAGTCCAACGTTATGATATATCTTTTCAGTCTTAAGTTACTTAAACGTTTTTCTTTTCTACTTTAAATGACTCAACTCTCCTCCACAATTTTGTCTGAGCTTTGGTTACGCCTCTGAGATCCGCCGCTGATTAGTACACAAAGGAATTTTTTTTTGGTAATATTTCTATGATCAATACTGTCGCCATTTGACCAATTTAAGTTAAAGTGATATTTTTGCCCATATTTAAGAAAAACGGCAGAAGTTACCATGCTCGACTGG
This sequence comes from Turritopsis rubra, assembly GCA_039566895.2. Classification (NCBI taxonomy): domain Eukaryota; kingdom Metazoa; phylum Cnidaria; class Hydrozoa; order Anthoathecata; family Oceaniidae; genus Turritopsis; species Turritopsis rubra. Next base: position 10,938,733 of record CM077628.1, read on the forward strand.
ATTTGCCCAACAAGGAAAAACAACAAGTAAACTGAGAACTGAGTACATATATTGTTTGGCTTGCTGATGAGAAAAACGTGTTCGATTGGTTTAAAAGAAACCCACGCTAGCCTACCTGAGTTGACAAACACGCAAATTTAGTCTTCTCACGTAGATAGTCAACAAGCGACAAGTAAGCAACAAATCAGCCTGTAAAAGAAGAGAGAAACTTAAGCAAAATTGAGCCTCAACAAAAGATTGTGTTGCTTATAAAAAAGAGCGTGTAATTTCAGAATCATTTGTTGTTGTTTTTCATAAATCCACCTGCTTTCCTTTAGTCATACTAGAGCGGAATAGAGATCTGTAAAATACTTTAATTTAGCGCCCTCTTAACGTGTTATTACTCAATTTCAATGAATATTTTTTCTAATTTTTTTGTTTATTTTTTTCATATTAATTTCTATTTGTTCGTTTTCATTTTTTTGTTGTTCATGTCCGCGAATGGACATTTATTTATCCATACATTAATTTGTAAATACAACACTGAGAAGGATTCTCTTTTGTTAAGTATCGATGAATCTTTTTTTCCCCAATTTCTTAAATTGTGATATCTCTTCCAGAGGCGGATCTAGAACCTAGTCGAAATTAACGGAGGAGAGCACGGTCATTAAGCGTATAAAAGTAAAAACGTGCAAAACCTAATCAACACCTACGTTTTTACAGAAAATTCATGACTCTGTACTCCTCCATTTCTTTGGTTAACCCTAGATCCGCCGCTGCCTTCAGGCTTGAAACAACGGATGTTTCACCCAGCCAAATCAATACCTGAAACACTCACGTTCAACCCATTTTATACCAAGGCGGTATGGTCAGCTACCAGCTGGGCAACTCAATGTTTGAAAAGGTCCTCCAACTTCAGCAGCCTATTACATCTGATCCTGAATCTGGGGTTTGCTTATAAACGAAAGAAACTACCTACCCAGTGGACAAAATCTTCCAAAAGTCTATGAGGAGGAGTGTTTGCTATAGGAATGGCAAATAATCTCGTCTGCTGTTTCAATGAAAAAAACATTTTTTATAAGACACCACCTGAGGTTGGCTCTGAAAGTTTCTTTTTCAGTTACAGAAACGTTAAGTTTCGTTTTGATAGACTGCACTTAAAAACCATTTTGTAGCCCATTAAGGGGTATATAATCTCACATATAATCTGAAACTTTGATGAATAATGAAAATAAGGGAAGTCTATAGGTTTTGGATTAGCCGAACTCTAGTTTCTTATAAACCGGTGTCTTTTATATAAAAAAAGAGTGTGATCAACTCTGCTTTACACGAAAAGTACCAGGTATCATCACAACTTTTATGACTGGAAGGATCTAGACGATAATCAATAGTTGTAAAGCATACAAGCTTTGTTTTATTAATTGTGTGCATTGTGAAACACAATCGCACTGAGGCTAACAAAGTTAATATTGTGCGAAATGGGAATTCAGAAGCCATAGCAACATGATATTTGCAACCATCATGACAGCCAAAATAGCGAGATTTAATTATTTCAAAATAATTCGTAACGTAAGTCGGAACACAGAATTGTACAATTGAAGCCTAGTTTCTTATAAACCGTGTCTTTTATAAAAAAAAGACTGTACTCAATTCGGTTTTACACGGAACGTACAGGTGTTGGAGAAGCACTTGTATTGTACCTGAAACATAGTCACAAAAAGGGTGACTATGATGGTGACATTTATTCAAAAGGATCAGTTAACTGATAAACACCCCGTAAATACGAACCAAAACATCTCAAAAGCTGATTTGAAATACTTTTCTGACCAGTTTGGTTTATTCTATGAACTTATTTTGATGAGTTGGTAAGTAAATAACCAGTAGCATTGAGTCCTTGGGCTTCCATCCATATCAGTTGGTTCTTTCACCCGTCGACTTGCAATCTGGCAAAACTTTAACTTGGATTTAAATACCAATGAAAGTACAGTACAGTCCAGCGCTATCTCGAACAAAAAAAAGTTCGAGATAAGATCAAAAGTTTTTTTTTCTTTTCTTTCCTTTATTTTTTCTTAAATAAAGAAATCATTAATAGCGGACTGTTTACACTTTGCAAATTAGCAAATTTAGTGACTGTGACTTGCACGAATAAGTTTTTAAACATTCGAATTGGAATAATTCATCGATTAGACGTTCGATTTCTGAAAAACGTTCGAAATGCCTGGTTTCTTTGAACTAATTTCTGGTTCGAGATCGCACCAGAAAAGGGTTCTAGGGACCGAAAAAAGTGGTTCGAGTGCGTGTTCGAGATAGTGGGGCAAATTTCTAGGCGTCGGACTGTAAATGCTAGAAAGACCAAAGCTTTTTTTCGAGACGTGGAACAATGAACTGAACATACAAAAATTGTAAAGACGTTTTAGAACATCTGATCTTCATAAAAATAAAGCTGATGTATCCCTCCTCTTTTACACTGACTTTTGATCACACGACAATTACAACCAATCCAATGTTATTATTTGCTGCCATATACTGAAACTTGAAACTAAAATATAAACATTTGACGTCATATATGAAAATACGTCTCTAAGAAAACGTTATTACATCTCCTTAAAAGAGAAAATGAACATGTCATGTAGAGAAGGAGACGAGCTTTAAATGATATTCCGATTCAGCATCTTCATATATTTACTCATTTGCTACTGTGGTGAGACGTTTAGCTTGTCTGTAAGCTATCCTTTTTTATGCGATAGATTTCATCGAGTGGTAAACACTGTAATTTAGAAAAACATAACCTACAGAGAAAAGCGAAATTGACTTGACCACAATACCTTATTATCAAAAATTAAAGATGCATGAAATAAATGCGGATTTTTTAGACATTCTTTAATTTCAACCACTCCTAATTTTAACTTTCGTTAATTTCCGCCTCCATTAAATTTTTGAGTGATGTTATAGTGGGGATAGTACCTTCGAGTACGACCGCCGAGGCCCGTGTTCGAGTCTCAGTCATGTAGCATTTTGATACTTCACTTTGATGCGCTTTTAAAGCTGCGTATCAGCACTTGGAGTCATCGTCTGATGATTGTTCTGGAGTTACATCTCGTGTTATCCTCTTTTTCTTGAAAACCGCATTAATTTCATCAAATATTTGCTACTCGTTTCCAGACCGCGTTAATTTTCTGCTTTGTTAATTTTTAGATTTTGATAATAAGTAAAAAAGGAAACATTGAGCATAGTTATTAGTGACCAACAAATTTTCCGGTGAAAAATCGTATGAGTGGACGGGGGTATCACGCGAACGAGAGAGTTCGCTAGGAGATTTTGGGTGCATTAATTTCGGTTGAACCCGAAGAAATCAACAACAATATATCAATAAATCAATAAATCAGTTCTTATAGAATTTCATGTTTATGTTTTGCTATTAAGCCAATTTTACATTATCAAAAATCTTCGCTTTTAAGACCTCTTGGAAACCACGAAACTCTTCAATTTCCAGTTCTTCATTACACCCAATGTTAAGTTTTTACGTTTTGACGATAAACTTTGTAGATTTCTTACTTTTGATACAGCAGACCTTTCATGGTTCCTTATATTGAAATTCTACTGTGGTTCGAATTCGATCAAAATTATTCAAAAAGGTTTGACTGAGTTGTGGATTACTAATAATCAAATCATATCGAAACAGTACACACCCCCAGAATGGATTCCATCTGTGTATCTACCAAAAAAAATCCTAATGTTGACGGGGGATAACACCTTAGAGAACACAGCAAAATCAAAAACGCAAGTTTTAATGAAGGGACTGAAATTGTTACAGTGTGTTTCCTTTCATTTTAAAAGATGGGTAACAAAAATACTCTCTAATAAAATCTAGCTCGTTACAATTACAGAATGAAAAGCTCATTACATTATATGGGTATTTCAGTGGCTACTACCGGCATTCATTCTGATTCTGGTATTCATACTATATCGTGTTCGATTTTCTCGACAGGCTGTTTACGACGTGGCAAGTTAACATCTGTGAGTATCGAACATGGAAAAACAGCAACTTTGTCATGCTGCGTGGGGTCGATGGCTGAGGCTTTCGACGGGTTTTACACCGACAAAAGGAAGAAACTTTCAACTTGGGACAAAAGCGGCAAATATCGGTTTGAGGTTAGAGATGGGGATTCCATGATGGAGGTCTGCCCAACAATATATATCAGGAATTTTCAAGCGTCTGATGCCGGTGAATACTTTTGCAGGACGAAAGTTGATGATCGAGTTGTGCTTAAGATAATTCTTACAGGTATGCGCAGGTATTATATCCAGGTTATTAAACAACAAAAGCCTATCTTGTAATTACAATAAAACACCCGAAACGATTCCCTTTATTTGAACACTACTATTCCATTTTTGATGTACTTTTTAAAATTTTCCCTCGATGTAAATAATGAAATTTCTAAACTCTAAAAATTCTCCATTCCAAATTTCGACTACTTATAAATGCTATTTTATGTTATTGCCTTTTTAAAAATTCATATTCATATTAAGCCGACAAAACGTGTTAAATTATAGGCACAGCACACAAAATATGTAACTTTGGGAGCGAGAGACAAAAAGTGCGAATGACATAGTTGCCAGATGGGCAATAATGATATTTTGATTCTACCTCTAAAATCGAGACAATATCAATAAAGATTTCGCAGGCTTTCCTGTCGAGTTAATGGTTTCACAGCTGACGGTCTATATAAATTATAAAAAAATATATGTAGCACTTCAACTAAAAGCTTCATCATAACATAGCCTTATACTTTTCACTAACAGCGACTATAGACGTTTCAAACTTCAAACAAACGCTAGTTATGGACGAAAAAACTCGAACTGGCAAAATCAAAGTTGAAGTGCACGGAACAATATTTCCTGGACTTGTTTGGTTACGAAGACATGCCAAAGAATACACACCAGTCGCCATATTCGATGGAGGCAAGCGAAAACAAACTAAAGGTAAATACGCTGATCAAAAGCGAAGTGTGCAACACGTGATTTGTGTTTCGAATAACTAGAAAATAAGTGATGTGCACTCAGAAAGGGCTGATAAGTTTAAAACACTTTTGTATTGCTTTTTTTTTACTACTCCGAAGATCACGTTAGCAAATAACTTTTGTAGGACTTCCCCGATATGAAATTGACAGTGACGGTAGTTTAATTATTCACGACCTCACTAAAATCGATGAAGGCTTCTATCAAATCGAATTCAACAATACAAAAGAAGTGAAAAAAGAAGTGATATCGATAAAAGTCGAAGGTACATAACTTGGTCAACATCGATTTCTTATAAACCTAATACATCTTTCTCGAATTTCTGTTTAAACATTTTGTTTGGGTTTAGTAAGTGTATTGAGTTGGTTATCTTGGAAGACAATTAAAAAAATTTAGATCGATCTTCTGCATTGTTAAATCTCTTTGCAACACATAGCTGCTCAAGGTTAATGAAAAAGGTTGACAGGAGGAGAGCATCAGCAAATCTTTGTTATCTAAGGAAAAGATTCTCTGTCTGTTTTTAGAAGGTCCACGTGTGTTTCCTGATGGAACGTTCGTGAAATCGCCAACCATGTATGATTACGAAGTCCAAGTTGCTTTTTCTGGACAACCTCAGCCAACAGTCACTTGCATGACGAAAACAAATGAAATAATTGATAAGTCCATAGTTACAAAATTAAAAGATCGATTGATAGCCAAGTTGCAAATTCGAACAAATTCATCGTTTCTAACATGTGATGTGATAAACAAACATGGTAAAGAAAAAGTGAGGATAGAGTTAACAAACATCAAACCTTACAGTAAGTCTAAAAGGTTTTTTTTCCACATTTTTCATGTAATAAGAATTGTTCCTATTTGTTCCATAAGGACTTTTTTTGCCTCTTGGATTTGTATTCTACAGCAGGCTTCTTATCACTACTTTTGTACCGCTCTTCCATTAGTATTCTTGAACTCTGGTTAATATACTGCTTTTATGTTGCGGAATAAAAAAGCATGTACGTCATGTACGTCGTAACTCTCTATTTACATGTTGCAACTATCGACAAAGCAGTAAAATGTGCGCATGTGCGCTTGTTTGATTAATTATAATTATGCATGACGTCACAATATATAACAACTGCTTCACTAACTAGGTCTTTTTAAAAAAACAACAGGCGATGATGAGAGAATGTTCTTTCGAAACGTGGCCCAACATAAATCATCAGGTCCATGACACACGTGACATCTCTTCACTTCTTATGAACTTCCAATCCAACAGCTCTGCACTAATATAGAAAGCTCAATGACTACAGAAGGAGTATCGATTTGACAAAGGAGGTGTTGTGTCTTCCATGACAGAATATAAGGCTTCGTAAGGCCAGCCAATAAAATGGATGAGCTTTAAACTTATACGAAATTTCCGTCCTAGATTCCAAAGTGGGAGTGGTAAGGTCAGCCATGCCATAAAAGAAACTAAGGTATTTCGCTATGATGAAGAGGATTCAAACTTAACTTAAAAAACTAATCTTCTAACCTTCGTTTTATGTGAACGCCTTACCACTTCAATTCAGCTATCAGCTAATGTTACATATAAACGCATCACCGGATCTTAATTACAGCGATAAAGACAATTTACCCCTATTCCTTTTACTTTATCTACCTCAAAGAACAGGTATTCCTTCTCACTTAAAGACAACGTGTTCTTATAAATACCGCCAGAGGTACCACCTCATGCTGACATCATCATTACTGATGTAGACAAATAGTAGCTTATATTTACCAACGATAATTCACGTGCTACGTTTATGAAGATCAAACAATACAACAATTCCTTTTCTTGTCTCTCACCTGTTGTTATTGTTGTTATTGTTCAATATTGTTCATGCTCACGATGTCAGATTTTGCTACATTTATAACAACACGTTGGCTTATATAAGTTAAAATATGGGTTTTGGAAGTTCTGAGGATATTTTGTTTTCTTGGTATAACAAATCAGTATCACTTAAGCACCAAAATTGGTGCTTTGAATAAAAGAAAACGTATAAGCTTTAATTGTAGTTACATTTAAAATTGTTACGGTCACAAAAGGAAAAAAAAGAGCTTTTTTCAGTGAATTACGAACAGTTTTAATTAAAACATCAGATCACTTGAATTGCTAATTCCCTTTTCCGACATAAGATGTTCCAACTTATAATAAAACGTGTTGGTTATTAAAATCATTTATATTGTCTTTATAGCCAAAACAACAGAAACTTCCCAAGTAGAAGACAAGAGGGTGGTTATTACCGGGATAGTAATGGTTGTTTTGTTTTGTTTGTTTTTTGTTGCTGGTTTGGTTTGGGCTATTTATTCGTTTCTGAAGAAAAGAAAGCAAAGCACCCCTGTCGAATCCAAAGAAATCACAACGGACAAAAAGGAGGAAAGTACTTTTTTATAAATAAAGATTTTATTTTCAACAATGCCGTGAATTTGCTAAAAATAAGCATGCTGTTGGTGTGGTCGAATACGTTATTGGAAGAAGCATTGGCCTAAACGTCACTTAGGACTATTTCTAAAAAAGGTTTAATCACGACATCACACTTAAAGATAATACGTAGAGAAAAAGGCTAGGCTCGTGTTTCAAGCAGGTTAAAAGGAACTCGCAGAATGATTTGATTCTGTTTACATAGGTTGTGCAAAAGAAACGAAAGAAAAAAAATCTTGCTCTCGATGATGCCACAGATGTTCATATTTGGTTAGAGAAGGAAAGACAAGGTGAACGAGATAATCAAGTTAGAAACAAACGTGCAGTTAAAAAAGTCAAAGTGGAAGAAGGGAAACGCGAAGAGGGCAAAGATCACGACAGTTTCACGAAGCAAAACGCAGACCACCAAACGCCCAACCCTGTGGAAACGCAGCCTCCCACGAAGCGAAACGCAGACCATCACACGCCCACTCCTGTCGAAACGCAGCGAAAAAAGAGGACGAACAAGGGAGTTGAAAGCACAACCAATGACATCATTGGAGAAAAGAAGGCGAAACGAAAAGAAGGTGAAACATCACATGACTCGCGAGCAAAGGAGAAAACTCGAAGAAAAGAACGACATGGTGAAAAGGAAGAGAAGAACGAAAGTAGAAGTAGAAAACACGCAGGAAGAGGTGTGGAAAATGATATTGGAAATTCACAACCACAAGTCCTGAAACGTACCAAGCCAAAACCAAACGCAGAAACCAAACTGCCATCTCCTGCAGGAAGCGATCTAGTGAAAGATGACCGGGATAGTCGAGTTAGACATGACGATGGCAGGGGTGATCAAGAAGCCGATGACGGGGAAGGTCAAGTAGCCGATGGCGGCAACTTTCGAGTAGAGGATGGCGGAAATGGTGAACTAGAAAATAAGAAAACAGTAAAACCAAGAGAGCACATGACATCAGAAACTGAGACGCATGAAAGAAGAAAAAAAAGACATAGGAGCCACCGTTAGGGAGGAGATTTCATGTAGTTCTCCATAATGTAATTCAGCTAGAATGTTTATTTATAGATACCTTTCATACAAATGTCACTATTGTTTAGTTTTCCCAAAAAGCGAAGACCGTTACTGTATCACGCAATAACTGAGACCTTTATATCATAAATCCGATATTCAAATAGACGATGGTATTTTCTGTATTATGCTGAAATCAAAATAACACATACAAATTTCCTATTCACGATAGATGGACAACAAAATCATTACCATCAATCAGTGTCTTTAAGATAAAGCCATTCTTCCTGGTCCTGGGTTTTATCTTAATAATATCATCGAGTCATGAACTTTTGATTTCATTTTTATCAAACAATGCAACCCCCTGTGCATGTACTAAAATGTATATTTTGTGCTTAATATATATGAAAGAGAAAAATGATTATTTGGTTGGCTGTTATAGTTTAATATATATACTTTATAAGGAAATGAATGAACTACAAATTTTTCTCCACTTTTTTTTTTAAGGCGACATCTATATTTAAGGGGGGGTTTCCATAGAACAGCTTTTTATGCTGGGCGATAAAATGGCCCAGAGATATCGCCGTACATGCAATCTCGCGAAAAATATGAAAGCGATTTTATTGATGATCAAAAAAATTGTACCTGAGGGAATAACAAACAATGTAGAAAATCAAGAAATTTTATTGGCTGTCACTTCAAAGCTCCAGAGCAAAGTGGAAGTTTTTTCAAGTTTTTTCTCGCTCGCTACTTCTCAAAAAACTCTGAAACAGCGGTGATTGGTATCTATTGCGCATGCACTACAAAATCTCGTGGACAATATCATTGCCACAGCGCAAAATGCCCAAAATCCACCTTTATTGAACTTAGAATAGAATATTGGGAAATAGAATCAAACTCTGAAAATGACTTCGAAGCCAACCTCGAACCCAGGGTCTCTTGCCTTTTTGATATACGGATGACGGCAAAGACCCTGGGTTCATATAAAAACCTGATGGAACTCCTCTAATACATTTTTATTTTCTTCGTTAAACTGTGTCTGTGCATCGAATATTACCACCAAAAATTGATTCTTTAAATTTCCCTACATGTTGTTTTGATTTGAAAACAATGAAGAATTGTTGGGATAATACAGACCAGCTAACTAACCACGGTCAGCAAATTAATGGATTAATAATAATATCATAAGTTCCAAAAGAAAAAATAGATTATTTCTGGTCCGCATAATTCATGAGCATGGACCACGCTGTGATTGGGTATTTGGGTATGCCTTTAAGCGCAAATGACGTTATACATTATGCACAACGCCCTTATACATGAAGGGTAAACCCCTTATACGTTAAACACAACATTTTTTACATTAGGCACAAAGAGCGTTATATATTAAGTGCAAAATGGTTATACAAAGTGCAAGGATCGTAAGCATGGTGAAGGGTTGTAGGTAAAGTACGAAAAATTGCAATTCATTTAGAAGAAAACTGTATCAGAAGACGATAAGAAATATTCAGAAGTTGGTGTCGGTTTTTTGGACAACACTTCTGCTTATAAGCTAGGAGGATGAAGAGATGGAGACACAACTCGTTACTATTTACTCGTGTTTTATTCAAATTGTACCTTTTAGAAAATTCCTGATATCTTCAAAAAGATAAGAAAATAAATCCTAATTCAATATTTGTGTTTTACTCTCTGAAAGTTTCAGAACGTGAAACACCAGGGAGGAGAAGAAAAGACAATTTAAAGTTTGCAAAATTTTCGTGCGTGATATTAATCGATCGTCGAACAAGGATTCTATATTTTTACTGGCCTGAAAAATATGTTGAAAAGAAAGGATAAAACTTTTGCTTTTACCTTTGATTTTATTTCCAGGAATTCAGGATTTTCCTTAGTTATTGGTAGTTTTAAAAGTACAAAATAAAACAATTTTTTGTAATAATTTTCCACTCGATTGCTTTCAACCTTTACAACTTTTCAACCCCTGTTTTACAGTTGACAGACTCATGACAAAGCCAAAATCTTTAAGTTCTTGCATTCTTCATTGAAATGCTTCACAATCAAATTATTTTCGATGAACTTATCCAACTTGCATTTGCACGTTTAAAAAAAACATATCATTTATCGGTGCATCTGTTTATATCGCTTGGTGCAATATTTTACTGGCTATGAGTGTTAGGGTCGGTCGTTAATCCCGAATAAATTCAACTCGATCCAAGGAAAGCGGAAGTATGAACGGAAGAAATGTTTACAGTCTTGTGAGAAATGTAAATTGGGAATTTAGAAGTGGCTCAGTATTCTTAAGAAGTGTTTCTTGAGAAGTGCACAATGTTACTGAAATAAGCCTTGTGGGCAATCGTAGATTATGTACATTTTGAAGTTTTTATTTAGAAATTGCATATTTTTTGTAATTATGAATTTGTTAGTTTTAATTTGTTTTTTAAAGTACATGTAAATACATATTTCTTTCAAATTTTTAGAAAACATTTTAAACATTTCCTAAGCTGTGTTATGTTCAAACTTTGTCACATCCAACTATATACGGCCATGTTTTATTTTGGTTTTGCCGCGATGGTTTCGTGGATTTATTCGTGTTTGAGTCTCATTTCGATACTTCACTCCGATGCGCTTTAAAAGCAGCGTATCATCCCATTTGGAATCATCCACTGACTGCAAACTGGTCATCCACTGACTGCAAACTGCAATTTAGAGTAATGCTATACATTTCTCTGGCGGTAAGTGAACTTCCTAGTTGCAAGTCGGCGGGCAGAATAACCAACTGCTGCGGATGGGAGCGCAAGGGCTTAAAATTCCTCGTTACTTACTTACTTAATAACTTTGAGAAGTAACGCAGTTGTCAGCGAAAATTAAAGTGAAAAGTAAAGAAAAGTAAGAAAAAAAATTAACCAATAGGTTTTCATGATCGACCGGCCTGTGCCAGGGCCTTCTTCGCCGTCGTCAAAAAAGCCCTGAGCAAGAAGCCCTGGGAACGAGATTGTGTATAGATATACCTATATTTATAGGTTATTTATTGGGACACTGCACTCCTCCATTTTTTTACTAACTCCAGATCTGCCACTGGCTGGGGAATAGTTGATTAAGAACCTTCCCTGTTTTCATTCTTTTCTGGAAACTTTCTTGCCGTTTGTATTTGTTTTATTATGAAAACTGAAGTCGTCTTCAAATATCTAGATCACACAGGAGATACAGTGTGATTTACAGAGGCGGATCTAGAGGGTATGTCGAAATTTGCGGAGGAGAATGTTAGCTATTAAACCATAAAAGAAAAACGTGCAAGTAATCCCATTGGTGATTCAGAAAGAAAACAGAAATTAGGTTTATGTGCTCCTTCACAATTTTTGACATACCCTAAATCCGTTTCATACCACTTTATAGGTAGTTTCTAATATAAAAAAGGAGCGTATGCTGGAATATTTTCACACCACGATTTAAAAAGTAACCTTCTCGTTTCTTCTCACCACACAGGTACATCATCATAAAACATTTATTTAAATACACATACAGTTTTTCATGCATCACATCGATAGTTTTGTAAGTAATGACTCTCCAAAGGAACTAGTGGAAGTTCTTCAGCAATTGGAAAGCTAAACACCTCGTTGCTATGACAATACGGACAGTAGGCAAGAACGTTCAATCTGTGAACGGCTTCTCTGAATTTCTGACAGAGAATGTATAGACAAACGCAGTTGGTCACTGCTTTTATCTTCAACAAATTATGAGCAAATAAACCAACAGACAAGGATACTTTGGTGCCATTGTAAAATAAAATGGCAAGCACGTATCTTGGTCCGACCAAGATGACGAAGAAAGCAAACAGAGCCGTTGAAAAGGTGAACGTTATATCATGACTTTTTTTATCCAACTCAAACAAGCTTTCGTTTTGACGCAGATAAGCGAGAGCCAACAGAGCTGTAATAGATAAAAAGACAGGAACACAGAAATTTATAGCAATGCGTAAAAGCAAGGCTGAAGAAACTTTTAAACCAGGTATTATCGGTAATGATCCCGAAAGAGCACCAAATGTTAAAGCAATCAATATCGAACAGTATTTGATCCCTGAAGAAGGGCTCTGAAGTGTTATACCGGTCCTGTTGTAGTACTGAACGAAATACCAACGCACTATGTAATATATGGTCAAGCTATATGTAGATGTTACTTCGGTAAATGTCAATAGAAAACTTAACAGTGCACCAGACAGTTCTAAGTCATAATGTTTCTTTAATTCAGCTATTTGAGTAATATCTAACAGTCTAAAAGTCCATTCATAGATGTAAAATAGAAACAAGGACACGGCAAAAGTGATGTCACTGATTGACAAAATTATCCAGATGTACATTTGCTTTTCTTTGAGTCTCTGACCATTCAGCATTACCAGAAGAACTACGCAATTTCCAAATACAGTCAATTCGATAAGGAAGAACGTGCCTATCGTTTCTGTCACTGCATACGTTTTGTTTGGAAAAAGCCTTTTTTCGTTCTGGGTCCAGGGCGCTGTGAGTACCCAGTAAATTGTGTACAAAATGATCATATACAGCAACACTGTGACGACAGTTTTAACATTAACCATGGTGTTTGGAGATTAGAGCATTAACAGTTAATTCACATGACGTGAGGCACAAAATAGGGATTCAACAGACAGAAATATTGCTGTTTACAACTTCTCTCTGGACATCCTCTGTTCCGATACAAAAGGAGATGCTGTCATATTGGAAATTTTCATTTCTTCGATTCTTCCCTTTCGTGTTGATTTAATTTTCTTTTTCACGTCTATTCGTATATTTCAGATTCCTTTTTTTTTGTTTCTTCCTTGTACCTTTTTCTTCTATTTGTAAACTTTTTAATCTGTTAGATTTTTTACTTCCTTTTTGTTCATAACTATTGGGAAATCTATTGAAAAGTACACAATATATCTTAGTGTGTAGAACGTTATCTTACCCCTTATTCACACATAAGCTTAATAAAACTTATTTCAAGGACAATTTGAGAAATGTTTAAAGGAATTGATTAATAGATGAATCTATAAATTCATTTTTTTAGCGACCATAGTTAATTATTAATCATGATTTTAGAATTCTCTTCCCAAAAAGCCAGAGACAAAATGAGCATATTTAAAGCCAGTGAATTTTGTTTAAGGTTGTTTTTAACCATAAAAGTGATTGGAAATTATTGGATAAAATAGTTTTTGGAAATACAATTCCTTCACACTCCAAAGCCTAATAATAAAAAATATGAGAGAAATGCACTCTTCTGTCTCCCTCGAGCAATGATTTTTTTTTTCTCCAGTATACATATATTTATTGGAGAAAGTGAATTGGGCACAATTAATATTGGAATCTATCACTCTAACTGCTTGCTACCAGACAGTATGAGATCAGAGCAGCATCAAACAGAGAACGCAAGGAGTTTCATTTCATTTCTTATGGTGAAGGTATTTTCGTTGATCAAGTTGAAAACACATAATAGAAAAGAAGTTTGTTGAAAAGCAAAAAGCAGATAAGTTTTTGATCAATTTATTTTGTTATCAGCTCTTAACCCAGGACCTTTGGAAGTTGTATTTGTTCACGTCGACGACAGGATACTTTTGTACAGTCCGAAACATAAAATAAAACCATCCGACTTCATGCTGATCACGAAAAAAAAACAAGATCTTATCTTAACAATAATTCGTCAATTTAATTACCATTTCTGTTTTCAAGATTAAACCTCTCGGATGTTCAAACTCTTGCATATCCTATCACGTGGTAGGAAAGATGGAGCCACAGCAATGAGCTGGTAAAACCTGATTAACGTTCAGATAAGATTTTTACAAAAAAAAAAGGCACTGTCAGATATGGTTATGTATCCCACGGAACACATGTTAATCGATCATCGATGTTTTTTATAAGGATATCTGTTCGGAGATTAACTACAATTTAAAGAATACTCACCCCCGCCCAAATCTCCTACAACATAAAACCACTCTCTTTGTGTTGACAAGAATTCCAAGATTCATCCACTGATGGGACGTTGTGAAAGAGGGACTTCAAACACGTATAAAATATACGTCGTCCGTTTGAATGGTCGAACTGCGGATCCAGAGGTATATCGCAAATTGTGGAGGAGTCATCAACATAATAACATAATTTCTGTTTTCAGTCTGTATCACCAATGGGATTATTTGCACTTTTTTCTGTGATGCTTTTGAATAACTCACTTTCTCCTCAACAAATTTCGACATGATTATCTGAGGCTTTACAAGTTATTGCATCAACTCATACCCACTTCCTGCTCGCGAATAATCAGGATTATGTCATTATACGCAAAAACTTTATTATTTTCTGCTGATCCCTGATTGAATTCTCATAAAATAAAACGATAAAGATGAAACCGACATGTTACTGGTTCATTGAGTAACAGAGATTGATGGAGATTATCGTCACTTTAAAAAGTTTGATTTTGTAGATGACTGAAATAAGCCTTAGTAGAATGTTCGAGTCTCAAGGTCCTGTTAGAAGGGAAACTATAAGAGAAACTATAAGAGAAACTTACTTAAAATACGTTCGTTTAGCGTGTGTCCTAAATTATTAAAAAACATTTATTAACGTCAATGAAGGAAATTGTTTTTTTAAATATAGCATGGAATCAAATCAAATCGATGTTATTCCGAATAGTTTATAAAAAACGGGATCTACAAGGTATGTCAAAAATTGTGGAAGACCACAATAACATAATTTATATTGGTTTATTTGCACGTTCTACTTTTATTGTTTAATAGATAATATTCAGACCACCGTTTTGTGACTCCTCTACTAACCAAGGCTTCCACCAAGCTATATGCCTTGGGTTGCCAGCTAGCAAGTAACTTGCTTACACAACCAGTTAATGTAGTGTTTTTTGTTTTTTATGGTGATCTTTTGATTACGTTTAAATGGCATTAGTACCTGTGACACTGGATTGGCGAAATGGTATGAACGATCTTTAAATATTATAATAAGAAACTATTAACACGAACCGTCACTTATAACTGTCGCCAACACTTAGCTCGACAGTTACCACTGTCCATGCCACTTCGTCAAAGCGTGGACGACTAGGCTATGAGGTTCAGAAACTGCGTCTAGTTTCAGCTCCCTGGATTGAATTTGAATACTAACTCCAAATCAAGTCCAAATTCATTGAAGCCGGAAAAAGACTTGAGAATCGCGGCTATTATTTGTAAGCCGCTGTCAGAATACATTCCTTCCGTAATAGCATTCAAACTGTCTTTTTCTTACGGAATAAAATATTATTTTCCACTTTCTCTTCAGACTCTGGATTGGGCGATCAGGGTCATGGTTAGGTGCAGCGATGGTGTTGCAAATAGTACCTTTGAGTGCGACCGCTGAGGCCCATATTCCAGTCATGCCGTATTTCGATACTTCACTCCGATCCGTATTAAAAGCAGCGCATCAGGCCATTTGGAGCCATCAACTGACTGCACACTGGCCTTAAACTGGCAAGTTAAAGCCATATGCTATACGTACATCTATCAGTAAGTCAACTTCTCAGTTTCATATCAATTTCGTCGATATATTCAAACCACTGTTGAGTCAGAAACGTGTATGCAGAATAGATGTAGGCAAGATTATAACCCGGGGTACGTGACTATCATGACTATCGAGTTATTGTCGTGTTAACAATTTTTTTTTTATCAAATTAAGACCATTCAGAACATGCCACTCCAGTGCCACGGTGTATTAGGAAACAAAGGAAAGATAATCTCAGAAAAGTGACCTCAAACCATAAGCGGATGTTTCAATAACCGATAAAGCCATAAACCTTTGTCTTGGTGCATAATAAGTAACGATATCCTATTCACAAATTATGCAAAAAGACCATAAGTCACTTTTAAATAAATCATTATTGTAACAAAAAGAACTTGTTTTTGTATTCTAAATGTGCTGTAAAAATATTGATCGAGCTTGGACTAGCTTTTAACGATGTGATACTTGGTTGGGTTGTTGCTTTAGGTAAAGTTATTACATCTATCAATGTTTTCGTTGTAATGGTTGTTTTGACCAATTTGTCAGTTGGACGGAAAAAGTATTTTATAGATACATGATGAAAACCAAAATATTGGACAAAAATATATCATTAAAGTTGTAAGTGATGCAAAAATCTTCTTAACTGTTAAAAATTAATCAAATCCAAGGAAATAAAATTGCCATTATCATAGGTGTAAAAAAGGAGGAGTCCAACATGATATTTCTTTTCAGTCTTGAATGGGCTATGACATGGCGATCACGTGATTTCTTTTTCTTTTTTTAATCAAAAGGTAAAAGAATATATTTGTAACCCAGACGTTCACTGGGATAAAACATTTACAAATGACATATAACGTATAAAACTAGAGGGAGAATATATTTTTTAAAGGTAGGTGACGGTCACAACAATTAAGTTTTAGAAAATTTATAACATTTAGATTTTTTTGATTCTACTCATGAAGTAAGCGTGGCAGATGTCAACTTCGTATACATCCTCAATTTTCCGCATGACCTAGAGCCTCGTACACATGTCAACATCGAGCGAAACAACGAGAACGAGAGTCTCGTTCTGACAAATGTTGTAGAGCCTGATACCGTTATGTTTCGATTCTCTGCGATCATTTCTGAAAGGCGTTGAAAGAACTTCCTGCACTCCCTACACTTGGCACCACGGGTGGAAAACCCCAGGAAAATGAAAGAAGAATTTTCAACCTCCTGAACTGTATTGTATTTTTTCTTCTTTTCATCTTCATTTTTGATGTAACATTTCTTGAAATCTGTGTTCCTGTACCTCTGGGCGTCTAGATCAAAGATCCTTACGTCGCGAAATTCCCGTTGGCCAGGAACCCAAAACCTAAGTGCACTGACATCCAATCGTGCTACGTTGGTGGTGACTGCTGATCTCTGCTCAAACGATTCCGTACTCAGCTGCATCAATGGTGCCTCAATTTGAACATCTTGGTAGACCTCATTTAGGAACTGTGCTGTGATGTTGCGTACTTTGTTATGTCTTAAGGAAACAAATCCACCTTTCTTGCATGACAAGGCATGAGACAGGCAGAACTTGTTACCACAAGAGCACACAGAAGGTAAACATGGCAAAGCCCATTTAAACCGTATACGCAGGGCATCCCAGAACTGTTCCTTGTTTAGGTCAAAGCCGTTCTCTTTAATTGGCAAGGTGGTAAGCCAGTTATAAGAGCCACTTTCTTGGTTTGCTTGGTTTTACTTCTTTTGTTCCTCGTTCATTTCAGATCGTATTCCCACCAATGTTTTCGCGTATCTTCCATTTCTTTCATTTCGAATTTTAATCTTTACACCCATACCTCCTAGCTTTTGTGGTAACGAAATCAATTCTCGTTCCCAGATCGTTGAGCAGATGCCCTCCTATGATTGCAGGCAGTAGATAATGACCAATAGCCTCCTCAATTGGCTTTAGGAGCTCGGCTATCCCAGGAACCGTTCGTAGAAAATAAGTGAATCTATGTTGGTATCCACTGATGTAACATGTGTACTGCTTGGGGTTCTGGCAGTGCAATCTCGGACAGTAGGCGAATTTCGCTTATCCACTTTTCAATTTTATCCTTGCTGTAAGCTTTACGGAAGTCTTCACTTCCAATTACTGCTCCGAGGTGTCGTTCACCTGACACAGTCATTTGGATGTTTCGTTTCTCGAATTGTCTCTTTTGCAGCACGTATGTCAGTGTTCTTTACTATCAACGACGATTTTGGTTGTTGCGGGTTATATCCATATAACGGTCGGATTTCTACTGGCTTGTCTCACCATTCTCTGACTGCATCGAATCTTTCTACAGCGGCCAAATCGTCTGCAAATGCAACCATATTCAGTGATGTTTCGGAAGTCATCTTTTCAAGAAGAGGAGTGAGACTTGGATTTCAGCAGGGTGCCTCCTCACGTTGATCACGCGATTTCTGCGTTTGTTTACTTTTTCTCGGCGACCGTGGTGTTATTGCATTTCAAAATACTCATCGAATCTGCAGACCAGAACATTGAACGTGCTTGTGAGCTAGCGAAAAGCACAAGAAAGTTGTACTTCAAAACTACTGCAGGCCAGGGAAAACGAGGAAAACGGGGAAAACGAGTTGAATGAAAAATGTTGGATGCGTTTACGGGCTATGTTGGATAATGTTGGACCAACATGTTGGACATCGAATCAGCGCAGTTATCATTTCTCCAGTGTCAACTCCCGATTTACATCCTCTGTGTGGCACAATCCTGTTGGGCAATAGATATTCTTAGCAGATTATTTGGTATTTTAGAACCTGTCATTAACATATTGTGCAAGGCTAATGTTGTTCAAATGACACTTTCAACAGCTATTGCCTCAAGTAGCATGACCGTATGATAAATACGCAATCTGTTTGCCAGTATGCCGAACAGGTTTTCTGAAATTCTTCTTCCCCTACTGTGTCTGTAGTTGTAGACTCTTCTTTCGGTTGTCAGATTCTGCTGAGGGTAGAGCTTTATCATATGGGTTTTCAGCGCGAATGCATCATCCCCTATCAATACAAAGGGGATTCTCTGAACTCCCCCGGGTAGGCATCTTGGATTTGGTATGGAAAGTTCTTGATTTTCTAGTGCTTTTGAAAAACCACATTTAATCCAAACACCGCCATCATTGACTCTACCATTTGTCCCTACATCATATAAGCATTCATAACCAGGACCAGCAATAGCCATTAAAATGATCGAGTGTGAGTGTTTGTATCTATAATAGTGCGAAACACCATGTGACGGCTTTCGAACGACAACATGTTTTCCGTCCATAGCCCTAATCGCGTTTGGGTATTGCCAATAAGAGCATGCATTTTTAACTGTACTTGAGGGAGTTTCAAAACTGTCTTTGTTAAAATTTCAATAAGCCAAGGCGAGCTTTATTTCAATAGATTTATAGAAGTTGTAAGTCCGTCTCTTTTTATACGTCCATGTTCAGGTCTTTCTTTATAACTGCGCCAACATTACTTTTTTCGCGAAATTTATATCCACATTTCTGGTCCTAAAGTAGTTTGCGGAAAACGTTAAAGTCTTGGGGATTCTAGTTTTTTTTTTAAAAAACCAAAACAAATCATGTGATTGGTTGAACTCATTTTGCTTTAATTTTAAAGAAGCTGATTGGCTGATGACACTTTCGCCAAATTGAAAAAGTAAAACATACCCTACTTTTAAAATGTTGTCGAATCAAATAAATTGAATTGAAAATCTGAAACACGATCAAACTTGTCGATTTGGACAAATTTGATTCAATACATTTGATTGTGTTCACCTGTTATGAACAAAATGTCCAATTAAAAGGCTCTTTCTTCATTTATTACTTTACAGAGACATTAAGGAGATAAAATAGTACATTTAATAGAATTATTATTATCTCCTTAATGTCTGTGGTGTATAGTAGTAAATGAAGAATGACCCAATTCAAAAGGAGAATAAAACTAACACGAATTGAAAAAAATATTCCTGCAAAAACCAATGGAAATATGTCCTTTCATATGTCCTATTCATTTCAGTTAGCATATACCTTCGACTCACTTGATGACATCATTAATGGGCGTGGTTGCTTGCGAGAGTCAACACATGCAAGTCCAAAGTGGAATTGAACACTGTTGTTTAAAATAATCCATTAGGGTAAAAACGTTTTAATTATTATTGTTATTACTGTTTCCCCAGGATAGCCACTTCAGTTCTGATAGAACTGTTATCAATGAGAGGGTTCTGCTTAGGAGATCCTTCAGCATTTAAAGCCGCTGGTATGACTCGGCCAGGATTTGAACTCCCGCACTGGAGGCGAGCACATTACCACAAGGCCACATGTCGGTTATCTCCTATTTCACACTAACCATTGTTTGTTGCCAACACTAACTTGAACCCAGATTCCCATCATAACGTTTACCATAGGTGACTCAATGGAGAATTGGATTACACGTTAATCATTTCTCGGGCGCAATTATAACTTCAAGGATTTTAATTCAAAGTCATTAAGCTAACTAATAAAACGCCACTAAAAGGAATATGAACGCCTTTGAAAAAAACCTGGAACCAACTTAGAGGGCAAAAAGGCTGCAAAAAACGGGAGATACAATGCTCAATTTGCGTATATGTGGCACTTACAACAAAATTACAGTTACATAATTTTTGTAAATTTTCGCTTTAACTTTCAGTAGAAAAAAAATAGTGCTCAAAACTATTTATTTTATTAAAGATCTAATATTAGATCTATTTATTTAAAACATTTTAAATTTATTTCAATCGTTTCAATTCTTTTCCTGTCCTCCACACTACCTCAACTCACACCCTCGCTGACAAACGTCTCCTATTGACGGCTTGCAAATGCAAGTGGGAGCAAATTTTGACAAACTATTGCATAGAGATCAACATATGCCACGTCATATTAGAAGGGACACATGATTGTATATCTCCGGATGTCACACCTAAATTGAGTTTACAAAGACAAGGACCTTTAACAATAAATTTAAATTTGGTGGATTGATGACACAATGCCTAGTAATTATTATTTCGTTTCAGTTAATTAGTTAATTAATTAAAACTTGATTGCAAGCTATTTGTAGGTTTTAGTAAGATATGTTTACATGCTTATTTAGTCACGCTATCGATTTTTGTTTTATTGTTTCGTGTGTTTGTATTGAGTTGTTATTATGAGAGAATGCTGGCAAAAAGATTATAAGTAGATTTGAACGAAAAGAACGTCGAACTTTTATATTTTTTTTTTTACTTTTTAAGTAAGTTTTTCTTTTAAACCAAGTGCAAATAGGTTGTGTGCAATTCTGGTTGGTCCGACGAGGCTTTTGATAATCAGAATCCTCTCGTTCACGCTATTCTTTCGAGCGTGTTTAATTTAACAAGATGTACCTTATAGTTTAATGAGAATACAGGGTGTGTTCCGACAAAGCATTGTTTAGGAAATCAGATTGTAATCAAAGAATGTTGAATGTTCAGCTCATTGACGCTATTCTCAAATCTACTCCTATAAAACACCCTCTTGTGATTTACTTCTCTCTAGATTTTCGTGTTCATTCATTTACAGTATATGTTGCACAACTTAAAGAAAGAGCTGTCAAAAAAGTGTCGAAAACGTTTTTACATAACATACTTGATTAACATACTTGCACAAGCAGAAAGTCAGATCAATAAAGTGTAATTAAGTGGTCTACAACATATGTTGCCCTGGCAACGGACTCTGTAATTACTGTTATTCATGTTAAAAGCTTTAAGAACTTTTGCAAATAATAATATACGAAATTGCACTGATTGCTTAAACGCGGATAGAACACATTATTAACTGAAATTGTATTGTTCTTATCACTGTGCTTGTCATTATCATGACAAATAGGTGTATAGTAAGTGAGAGATTGTTTCTGTTAGTTTCAACTGTTTTTTTAATTTGGCAGAGAATTAGCTAATTAACGCAAAAACCTTCGATTATGTTGTCATAAATCATCACAGGCACACACACACGGTGTTGATATCTATATGTTGGACCAAGGAAGCTAGTATGTATTTCATGTTTAATAACAAAGTTTGATTCACGCAGTGAAGTTGAACGTGTTTTTTATTGCTCCTAACATATTTTTGTGGCAGGTATCCGACGCCTTCTCTCTTCATGCCTATGAGTTTTTGACATTTTTTCTGCTTGTTTTTTTTTTGATTTGCTAAATAATAATTTCAGATTTATCTCCTCATTTCAATCTCATTCTTTACATTTTTAAAAAATTTTATATTTTCGTGTAATTACAGAGAATAACCATGTATATCTCGTAGACCGAAGATAAATGATTATTGTTATTATCATTATTACTAGCTGCACATTTTTACCGATGCAATTCCCATAAGTTGCAATCTATAGTACAATCAGAAAGAACCTTTATGTGTCCGCATAAGTTTTCACGAAGGGTCGGTGTTATTTTCATGTACAGTTCTGTCGTATGTCTGGAACAAGCTGCTTAGAATACAGAAGATTTTTAATGATGAATTCATAGAACATAAAGCTGTACACCATAATCTTCTGGAATAAATTTATTGCATCATAAGGACGCTTGAAAAACCTATTTGTGATTGGGAAGAAAACCTTGTAAATGTACTGATTTCAATTACAAACCGTTGCCACATTTGTCTATAAAACAAATTTGACGTTTTTTGTTTTGTTCAAACGATTATAGTATTAAATATAAGGTTAAATAAAGTTGTCGATTTTTTTGCTTAGGACTCGCTAGATTACAAAATTTCTCATAAACTTCTCGTCGTTTGGAATATGATTATACAACATTCCTTCAAATTGACAGCTTTTTTTAATGTATTTTGATACTCAAACGACGCTGCTATTATCATTTAACTGGTGCGAGACACCAATTGAAACATAACTCAGATTCAAGCCAACTTTTGCGGTTGTTCTGTTTTCGATATTGGTATCAATTAAAGTTCTAATGTACGTTTTTTTAAATGCTGTCATTATGACTTCGAAATGGTTGGTGGTCGCTGATATTATTTTTCTCCTAATGATTTTTTGTCAAAACGCTTGACTTAAATTGCCGTTCCCATAGTTAACGATGATATCATCAGCCGCACCCTCATTACAAGACATAATTGAATATTTAATTTCGTTTCGCAATAGACAGTATAATGCCTATACTAAGATGGCATTCAATATAACCGTACGCTGTGTTATTTAAAAGCAATAGCAATATTTTTCTCCTAATGATTTTTTGTCAAAACGCCTGACTTAAATTGCCGTTCCCATAGTTAACGATGATATCATCAGCCGCACCCTCATTACAGGACATAATTGAATATTTAATTTCGTTTCGCAATAGACAGTATAATGCCTATACTAAGATGGCATTCAATATAACCGTACGCTGTGTTATTTAAAAGCAATAGCAGTTTTAAAACGTTGGCATAACAAGGGAAACACTTCTCTCAGTAAATACAAATGTTTGGCCTCCTTGCAAGAATTGCTTTTATTTCATTTAGATACTAGACGTTTTGCTGAAGAAAAGGTGAAAGGACAGGGAAGAGATTGCTTACGAAGACTTGGATAATGTTTCCGCTTTTTGATCAACCTTGCTTATCAGAACTATTCGCGTATAATAAAAACTTTAAATCACGAAACCTTCACGATGATTTTAACCTATTTGGAATGTACACCGACCAGATAGTCAACGATGTTTTCCTGGAAAACGAAGATGATCCATTTATCACTAAAGCCGATGTGATGCTACAACAAGAAAACATTCAAATACTTACCAAAACAGTCGACAGTATAGATATCAACGACGGTCTACTGAACTCGTTACAAAAGCAAGCTAAAATTGGACTGTCGCTTTCAGATGACGCTTCTTCGGATACTTCCGAAAATGGATCTATTGAAAGTGTTGACATGAACAGCTTACAAGCGACTAGGGCTACCTATCCAACGAATTTACATGTTAGCAGGCAACGACATTATACACGAAGGTCTTCGACCAGCATTTATTCCACAGATCCCTATATAGAGAGTCACCGACTGCGTTTGAACGACTGGCAAAAGAACAGAGTGAAAAATGATTTTAACCTACTTGGAATGTACACCGACCAGATAGGCAACGATGTTTTCCTGGAAAACGAAGATGATCCATTCATCACTAAAGCCGATGTGATGTTACAACAAGAAAACATTCAAATACTTACCAAAACTGTCGACAGTATAGATGTCAGCGACGGTCAACTGAACTCGTTACAAAAGCAAGCTAAAATTGGACTGTCGCTTTCAGATGACGCTTCTTCGGATACTTCCGAAAATGGATCTATTGAAAGTGTTGACATGAACAGCTTACAAGCGACTAGGACTACCTATCCAACGAATTTACAAGCTAGCAAGCAAAGACATTATACACGAAGGTCTTCGACCAGCATTTATTCCACAGATCCCTATATAGAGAGTCACCGACTGCGTTTGAACGACCGGCAAAAGAACAGAGTGAAAAAGTTGAATGAGATGTTTGAAAATCTAGATAAAATTTTACCGAAAGGAATTCATTGCAAAGAGACAAGACCACATTCAAAACTTGGAATACTGAAGCGAGCTATACAATATATGCAAAACTTAGAGGACGACACGCTTCTTCAATAAAACAACTGAACAATAATTGCTTGGGGAGTATTCTCTTATGTGATTTTTAGATGGCCTATTTCTTTTATAATACTCCGAAAGCTTCTTAATCTCATATTCATTGGCATCCTGCAGCATACTCTTGGACTGAACTCTTTGTTCATACACATTGTACATACACAGAACGTTTGACAACGACTTCCGAAATATTGTTTTAACGCAGTCAGGAATCACGATTGCTTTATACAATACCTTATTCCTCTTTCGTGTTGTGGGTTCCTTCCTTTAGTTCTATAGTAATTTATTCAGTGATACCAATTCTTGACCCAAACAGAACATAGGTTTAAGTGAAGACACTTTCGCAACTTATTTAAAGACTTGGTTAAATTCAATAAAGTAATTCCCTGTTACCGCGGAAATAGGCAACCAATCGCCAGATTTGATTCTGCGTGCTTATAGTTCCAGGATTTTCAGCGCATTCAATTTTTAAACGAAATAATGTAGAACACGCAGTTGACAACCTTCAATATAGCGGCCACCCACAAGCGCCGAATTCCCCGCCACACGTGAATTTTACTGGTACTTTTGAAAAAGCGTGTTAAGCGGCTCATTGGCTTGACTAAACCGTAACAGCGTGTTTCACACTAGCATGGCGTATATGCATAAATCCAGGACCCAAAACGTCTGGAAGGATAGTAAGAATACATTTTGCACTGATTTTAAGCTTTCTCAACTTCGATAAAAAAATCCCCTGATTTTCTAGTTGGTCATATATAGCTCCAGTCGCTGGCAACGCATTGTAGCCACTTAGATTGGTCTAAATAAGTGAGGTAAGATAAGTTAAGATTGTTGGCCAAGTTGAGGATTGAGGATTGAGAATCATTATAACTTTTTTTCCCCTACGTATTGATTTTTTTCTCGTAACATGCAACACTAGAACATCATAAATTTTCAGAATTTCTTATTTCGCATATTTTTCATTTACAGTTTAGAAAACTTCGAGTTTGGCATTATAACTTACAAACGTTAAAAAACCTTTCCCACTGCTTGTTTGCAAACATTACTGTACACGCTCTCACATATGATATTATTCACTACAAAGTTATGTAACATATTTTTAGAAGTCGTTAATTTGCCATTATAAATGCATTTCGTTCGATTTCAAATTGATCAAAACATTTCCAGAATTCACACCAAGGTACCATTCTAAAGGCGGGTTTACAGTTCGCGCGAATGTTGCGACTTATTCGTGTGAATGTAAAAAAATTGCTAATTTTGTTAAAATTTTGTTAATTCAGTAAAAATCGCCACTTTCTGTTGGTCAGAAAACGTTGAAATTTTTTAATTTCTTCGCCGTTCGCCAGCGACCACAAAAAAATTCTATTTTTAAAAGCGCGCACATGCGCAATAGTGAATTCTTTTATTCGCACGATCCATTCGCGAGAATTATAAACCCGCTTAAACTAAGAATAACTTTTGAGGCGGAAATAAAGGAAAGGTATAAAATTACTTTCTTATTGAAATTATAATATCATTCTGTATATAGCCTGAAGATTATCTTGATTATCGAAAAAGTTAGCAAATAAAAGTCATTTTATATTTAATTAATACTTTCTTACCTACAAGCATCTAAAATATTACAAGCTAATTTTTCAACAGAAATGCACACCTCCCCCTTCTCAATGACAATGTTGTTTTTGCATTTCACAATGGTTTCAAGCATGACAGGGTTCCACTGACATGTTCCATTCTGAAGTAACATTGATAACATGGTCACTGCATTTGCCATATATGTTTCTGCAGAGGCTTGTCATATAGGAACGTCATAGAACCAAAAAAGAATTAACATAAGGGGTTGGTAAATCTGTAAATTATGGGTTAAAGTTAAGGTTAGTTCTCGAAACATTACCTCCGCCCGAACTCAGTTTAAAGTAACAGTTATTTGGACAGAAAATAATCTCTGAAACAGATTGGCTGTTGGTTCTGCGCTGAAATTTTATATGATGTCGCATATGAGACGAATTTCAACAAAAAGGTCTACTTTGCAGGAATTAATGGAGCAGGTCCCAATATTTGCATACGTTTTCTTTATAGCTTCTAACAGTAATGAAAAAACAAGGAACACAACGCGACAAGGATTAAAATCTCAGCAGCATGAAAACATAATCATATTTGCCACAAATGTCAACTTAGCCCTCCTATATAATACGTTCTGTAAATGGATTTAATATTGTATGTGTAGATTGCATTATTTCAATGGGTTTCACTAAATCGCAGGAAAAAAGTTATACATTATACCTTCTTCCTACAAAATTTGGTGAAATTGAAATCCCAATTAAATTCACGCTAAATTTAATAATGGTGGACATTCGCCAAATTGGGAAAATTGCTATCATCATTTTTGCAATTTTTGCAGCTAGTGTGCAGAAAACCTATATAAGGACATGTCTAGTTTCTTTTATGTTATGATGCGATATTGGTATTTTTATTTTATTTTATCTATTTATCTTTTTTGTTTATTTTTTTGTTATCCGCCAAAATAAATGCACACCCAAAAAGTCAGTTTGCCAAATTAAATCCATGCCAAAAATATCATTTTAACCATTCGCCAAATTAAATACACATCAAATATTGTACGAATAAGATGGAAATTCACTCTACACAAAATAGAATCTGTCGAAATTATCAGAAAATCAGAAAAACAATATTACAGATGTTGAAAAGGATCATATTTCAGTCAAACCGCAAAATTAGTGCGATTATTGAATTCCAATCTATCACGAAATTTAAGTGCACCGAAATTTAATTCTACACAAATTTCTTTTCCTTCCTTAAAGTCGGCGACACATTCTTCATCAGACGATGAACTTTTTTGAATGTCGAAGAATGTGTTTTCTGACTTTTTTGTCTTATTTCAACAATTATATCATCAACAATTCATCATGTCCTTAAAGTATACTAAGATGATGGTGGAATTAATTATATATAATACAAAAATATCCATTGTTTTTTTG
This sequence comes from Turritopsis rubra, assembly GCA_039566895.2. NCBI lineage: Eukaryota > Metazoa > Cnidaria > Hydrozoa > Anthoathecata > Oceaniidae > Turritopsis > Turritopsis rubra. Next base: position 10,966,320 of record CM077628.1, read on the forward strand.
GTTGTATCCTGAACTGGTTTTGTTTAGCTAGCTTTATACAGTTTTTCTCAGATCCACCTAAACACATTATATATTTGGAATGGAAATAAGTTTTAAAAATGATGATCAATATATATAATATTATGAAAAATTAACACATCCAATCAAACAATTTTATACCCTCTTCTGCTGGTGATGAAGCTATGCTACACCGTCACTCTTATATCCAGAGCATAAAATAATCAAAGCATTTTCTTGCTTCTTCACGTGGTATAGACCATGATCCACCATATGAAAAATGCTTCAGAAAATACTTTTCGTAACCTTCTTCTCTGAACTGGTTGTTTTTCTTGATTTAAGCGTTTCTTGATGAATTTATTTCAAATTCGAAAAGTTCCCAAGCTTCCCACCTGCAGTTTTCGAGAAATTAAAGACCGAATTGCACATTATCGATTCGATTTTTGACTTGCACAAGCACATAAATTAAGCCAAACGGCTGTTAAAGATATATTAATATACTTTCCACGTATTTTGAGCCTAATTGCAACCTACTTCATATTTGTTCCGCAACTTATCGAGCAAAAACCGTGTAACTATCGATTTTTGTGAAAAAACGTATATAATTGGTCGGACAAATAACAAAAAAAGATGTATAATTTGTTTAACATGTTTTTACCAGTAAAACTACATTTACGCAGATAACCTGTAACTTCTTCATCATATTGGTCATTATCAGAGTTAGAATCATCATCGGAATCGTTCGGATCATCGACGAAATCTTCGTTTTTGCTTTCTTCGTCGTAATACCATCAATACTACGATTGAAAAGTTTTAACACTTTAAACTTTTTTTCTCTCAATCATATTTTAAATTCTAATAGACTTGTTTATATGTATTTCATTCATAATTTTTATATTTCATTATATTTCATATTTATATTTTCATAGTTTATTTATATTTTTAATACAGCACTCCATTGATAACAGTATATTTAATTTTACATGTATATAACGGACGGATAATCATGTATAAATATTCGTAAATAATAATAATAATAATAATAATATTAATAATAATAATAATAATAATATTAATAATAATAATAATAATAATAATAATAATAATAATAATAATAATAATAATAATGATCTGATATGCTGTTGCACCAACTGGAGCATGGACATAAATCAGAGCGCACCAGCTCAGCTTTTCGACATAAACAACGTCTAGATTCACATCCACTCGCACAATTACAGCGGATTAACTTTAAAATACTACCTGGAGCGATTTCATATATTAATCACTTGATTTTCAATTTACCATCATCCATCATCCATCCATGTTGTAAAAAACTTGACATGTTTAGCAGCGGTGAAGTGGCATGTTTCCAGATGAAAGCTTGATAGTTGCATCGCAGCAGATGTTGCTTTAATGCATCCATTGTTGGAGGCAGCTGGTCTTCAGCATATATGCCACCCTTGACTGAAGAAATGGTTTTATTACCATAAAGATGGACAAATTTCTTGATCTCAACATACAGATCTGCTGGTGTGATGAAGAGGCTATCACAGAGCTCCGCTAAGATATCTTTTTACTCTTCTTTCTTATGTACAACCTACAACACCGTCCTTTTTCCTTTCCAAAACGACTTCTGCTGCTGATGACAATCTGGAGTTTCTTTAGGCGTCTGGTACTCTAACAGCCTCACTCTTTCTCTTTTCTTTCTTTTTTCTGTCTGTTTCAATCTTAGTAACATGAAGTTCATAGAAAAAAAATTCAGGAAATGTTGCAGCTTTCCTCCACAATATCCGTTGCTGCATCTGTAATCTTAAGCCACTCATCGCGCGAAGAAATAAATTATTTGGAAGTTGGTTTTAATTCACGGTCAGAATTAAGGAAATTCATTAAGTTAAAGAAGAATCTTATACATCCACTTCGGTAGCCATTTAATTAATTTTATCTTTGTTTTTACGAAGAGGAAAATTTCCGAATGCAATTTTAAAAAAAAAAGAGCGCTCTGAAGAGTTTTGTTCTGTTTTTTATTATTATAAGTTATGATGAAAATCGATGGAAATCGACCTTCGTGTGAATCGTATTTTCCTTAAAAATTAAACATATATTTCTCAAAAACTGCAGGCGGAAATCTTGGGAAATTTATTGATTTTGTAAATGTATGCTCTAAACAATTTGCGTTGCAATTTATTTCTCGCTTAGCGCTGAAATCCAAAACATTGAACGCAATTGATTACTTTAGACATCACACCTTCCAAAAATGTCAACAAATGCCAAACAGGAATGCATTAAAGAAATTATTCAAGGTTTTGCGGACAACCGCAACACGAATGATATTGTTTTTGTGTGAAAGCTACGAATGATAAATATTTGTGAATTGACTAACAGCAATCATTATAATTGGTCAAAGCATTTCATACACGTCCACCACCTCCGCAAAACCATAGACGAAGTTCGTCCTTTGGTCAGATTTATAATTGAAGTTATAATTAGAATACTTGTTTTTTCACATGCAGGCTTGTGTGATTAACGCTATAATTGATTGAAAAAGATTAATTTCCTTATCATTACGAAAACATAACCATTTCGAAAGCACAAAAGCGCACTTTTATGAGTGAATTTCCTTATTAACGATGGTCTGTAAGTGTCGTAGTTCATAAGACCAGATTGGAACAGCCCAAAATATCGTTGTCCTTTCTTGACAGTTTAGTTAACGCCCCCCAACAATTCGATCTGTAATTGGTTCGCTCAAGAAAACAGGTTTTAAAAATGGCGCCATAGTTCCGTTTCTTGATAACGTTTCTTGTGCTGACTTAAGGTGAAATAAGTCGTATTGTTTCACGTTAATTACTTGATTTGATATTTTGCTTAACTGCAATTCGCTATGGGACAATTTGTTATAATTTTCTTCAAACTATCGCATCAATACGAGGCGGGGTAGAATATTTGGCAAAAAATCGACGTTCAAAAACTCTTCGGGAAAGGTGTATCATTTTAAGCTGGGAATATAGAGTAGGTCTTTCGGCCAGTCTATGCGACATTGTATCATTTGCTTTTCTGCAATTTTTTGAATGTATACAAATGAAACTATTGAACCTTAAATAATTTTTAATATGTTTCCAAGGTTACATGTTTTCAAGGTAAACGTATACATATCCTTGGATATACACTTTTGAAACGCATTCAAATTTTATTTTCTGTTACCTTTGGAATATACTTCTTGGTTTTAACGTTTAGACCGTCTTCGAAAATATTACTGTTTCACAACATTTCAAGCTTCAAATACTTATCGGTCTCTATTGTCAGGATTTTTAGAAAATTGATATATTTGACGAAAACCATTCAACTTTTGTTTTCTATATTTTCATGTTTTTTTATTGCAATCATTTTCTGAGACTGATTTTTGCGAATAGTGTTTTTGGCCGCATTTCTCAGGTACTGATTTGTTTTTCAAAAATACGCCGGTTCGAAAGTAGGCCTAGATATTTTAGTTGATACCAAAAAATAGACCGACCTCAAAAATAAGCCGGGACGCAGTGAATTTAGTAGTAGAGCAGACCCGGGAACGTACGAAGTTTGCCTTGGAATAATTTCTCGACCGTCTCTTTGCTTTAGTTCATTAATAATTTTTCTAAATCAGTTAGAGAAAGAAACAAAGGCATTTTGATTAGTATTTGCACATTATGATTTCAGGAATTTCCCCCTTTATTTCTTTGAAAGAAAATATTAGCAATTCAAATAAGGGGCAGCGTAAAATTAGGGCCAATAAGATATACAACGTCATACAAGCTATTCAAACATGGTTACGTCAATCAATACCCAATGTCGTCCTAACATTTAACATTCATCATTGCACAGTTAACACCCTCTTACTTATTGTTCAGATAAACGTTATTGGATTCTTATTTAGTCCTTTTCTTCATTTTTTCCTTTATAATTTTAGTGGCCAAACAGGTGGTCATCACTGCAGTCTGGTAAATCGGGTGAACTTGAAGTCGTCAAATTTCTTATTGTACTAACCCCAACAAGTCACATGGTAAAATGTGGCTGTAACGATAGATGTACACCCCATCCAGGTAAAAATATCCTAATATCCTAATTTTGTGATTGAAACCAAATCTGAATTGAAAGATAAATGAGTTTACTATGTTTATTCGAAATCAGACTTAAAAAAATTCCTTTCCCAAAAAATAATCCGATATTTTTCCGTTTTTAGATCCTGTCTCAAAATTTCTTATATTTTCAAAAAACTAAAAGCGTACACACATTAGAAACACATTTGTTTTGTTTTTTAAGCTACAGCATAATATATTTTTATCATAAAAGGAAATTGAATATTTCGTAAGAAACTGGAGTATTTAAAGCGAAGAACCCTTTAATCATTAAAACGAAGAACGTTTTCTTCTTAGGCACTTGATCGGCACTTTCGATTGGTGAAAAACGCATAGTGATTACGTAAAAACCTTTGAGACAGTTACCTAAAAACGTGCAGTCATATATTTCGTGACTAATTGTTTCTGCAGACTTTTGAAACGAAGAGTTATTTTCCTGTTCAATTTTCACATAAAGGAAAGTAAAAAATTTAAAAAAACAATTTCAGCTCAATTACCATGACAACAAGATAGTGTTGTTTTATTATCTTTTGTGTACAAATTGTAAAAGATGTGTAAACAAAATAAGTATCCATTTTTGGAAAAATGTTGATAATTTTCAATAGAATCAATTAAAGAATGTAAAATCGTACCTATATTTATCCTTAAGTGCTTCAGGAATCCTAATACTGCCTAAGATCTGGAACACAACCACAAGCATATACTATAGTATATCATGTGAGAGACAACATCTTGAGAAAACATAAGAAAGGAAAAACTGAACATGTTGGGGACACTTCCATACTCAATGACAACTGAATTTATTTATTTATTTATTCTTCGAATATATATGTACAAAAAAATTAAAAATTACTTTGTATATATGCAGGTAAAATCATAAACATAGGTAGAAAATAAATAAATAATTAAATCACGTTAGTAGAAAGCGATCAGAAAAGGAAAAAGAAGAAGAAAAAGAAACTGACACAACAGGAGAAAAATAAAAAAATATATATAGTGCTAGGTAAATGTTGATAAGCTGTCATAAGCAAAGAAAAGTGTAAGATATTAATGAAAAAAATACGATCTAATTAAATATTCAAAATTAGAGCTATCGACTTCTCTACGAATATTCAAAGGGAGTTCGTTGAAAATTTTTGCCCCCATAAATGAAAATGTACCACCATGAAGTCAGAGCAAACACCTTTGTTCAAAGAAAAGCTGCTTCGAACCGTTAGCAGCTCAAAAACGTCCTGGATGATGATTTTGTAAGTAAATCGAAACTTTGACAAAATTTCTGAGTTTTCTGGTATTTTCATCCCTATTCGGTTTTGCTTTTGTACTCCACATTTTAAACTTGTCGGTTAGTTAATCCTTCAAAGCGTGGAAGCTTTCATTTGAGCATTTGTTGAACAATTATTAAATTGGTGAAGAGTGAGGTGAACATTTAAGATTACAAGAAATATATTTTCAAGATTATTCGTCTTTGACTTTAAGAGATGTTACTTTAGAGACAAACACAGGATTGACACAAACAGATATCGTTTCTATTTGCCAACGTAATTTTGGCTAAGCAATGAATTTGCTGACTATTCACCGACTATTTTTCCCTGACTGAAAAACTAGAAAAATCGAAAATAAAGGAGTTAATACATGAACGTGTATGAACCTATCCTGACGAGATTGATAAAAACTAAAGAAAAGCCCTGCAAGAATTTCCAAAAATTCCTAGTATTGAAAAATTAAACAAGCCATTTTCCCCTTAAGTTTTCTAAAAGAATCTAACTTGCCTGACTTCTCCCTGAAATCCCTGATCAAATTATTTTTTTCCAGACTTTTTCCTGGTAGCCAGAAAAGTGGTCACCCTGGAGATTCGGAAAAAACTAATACATTTCTTTGAAAAGACACGGCTAATTTTCTCTTAATTCAGACTTTTTTTCATTCAATTTCCCGGAATTGGGACACTATAATGGTATAATGAAAATGTGCAGGAATTTCATCAAATTATCTAGTTTTTATGAACTGAGTAGACAAATATAATAAAGAAATTAACTGTAGTTTTAATACTTCCCTTGAGATCGAACTTTGATTCCATTTATTGTTAGAAAGTATTAATCGTTTAAGCCAAAAATATATCGTTTGAAGTAGTGAAACCCAACTATTCTTTATAGTACTAATTTCATTTGCACACTAAGGGAATGCAATTTTATTGAAAATGCGAAAGTCACAATTCACTCATTGTCATTTTCGATGCATCTAAGGTTGTTTTCTGACCCTCTTATTCATATCCTTTTTGACTGGTGGTACGCAAGAAAATTGTATTCGTCTGCCCCTATCTTTAGAAATAAGCGCACATGTTCGAATAAGCGCACACCCTTGAGCCTTATTTTTGAAATGAGTGGCACAGTGCACTTTCTCCAGCAAATACGGTATGTAAACTTGAGTTAAAACGAGAAATATAGTGAAACACAACATTAAAAAATTAAAAGGCCACAAGATTTTTTCGGCTGTAGCTATGACTAAACGTCAACAACAACAACAACAACAACAACAACAACAACAAAAACAAATCATTGGCTAGTAGAGCTCAAATGCTTTTGTTCTGACTATCACGAAAGTTAAAATCAAACAAAATATACGCTAAACCCCAAATCCACACACAATGTTCACTGTCTTTGGAGCTGAAATTGAATTTATATCGGAGATATCGAGTGTAATGAAGCCTTTTCTGCAATCACAAAATGATTGGTTGCAATAGTTGAATAAATCGAGATAATAATTGTCAAGTGTCGTTATAATACACCTTTCCCGAATTTCTGTTTAAACATCTTATTAATGCTTAGTTATCAATTAAGAACTTAAAAACGAGGCCAATTTGTTGACTAGGCCTTAACGCGGTGTTTAAACAGATATTCGTGAAAGGTCTATTGTTGAGAAAATAAGAAAATACAAAATTGGTTAGTGATGCTTATACGAGATTAGAAAAATAAAGTTACATAACTTTTTTTAGATAAAGTTTTTATGCAGATATTGACAGAAGAACATAGTTATGCAACTTACTCACGAACCACAAAATACCACAGATAATGAATGATTTGAGAAATTAGGTAAGTATGTCAACGGTTGTAAATCATTCTTAAAAATTCATTCACCGAAACGCATGTATGTTAATACAGGACCAAAGCATAGTTGCTTTTTACGGCGTACGAAATTTTATAGCTCCGATAGAGGAGAGTGGGGCTTAATGAAACACTTTTTGTTTGTGACCCTGTAGCGCAATGACTATGGGCAACGAAATACCTTTTTTATGTACCATTAAATACCATTCTTTAAATGTGCATTTCCAGATTAACTAGGACATGTTTAATAAGCAAAAACACTGAACATAAAAGAGAGTGTTCTTTTATTCTGCCCCACATCTAAACTTGTGGGACTATAAGAAACAGATGGAAAAATTAATTGTATAGCTTTTAACAAGTGTCTAAACAACAACAAATTGAAAGAAAAAGTCAGTTGTAAACCCAAATATCACTGATATTAATTCGTATACAGTTCTGGCACTTAATTTGCCGAAGAGAATATGAAACACAGCATTCCTGTGATCACGCTTTCCAACGAGGACACTTCATTTTTCTCGTGGATCACTTTCTGTCCACAAGCTCATCTCGCCAACCGTGAAGATTTCAGCACAAGCAATCAAACCAATCAAGAGGAGTGCTTCATCTGCGGAGGAGGGTCATGTCAAAACCAATGGACCAAAGGGATCAAAGTTCATTCAGTACTTCTCGTACAATCAATTCGTGCAGATGACTCCATCTCAACGTTTCAATACTTTGAAGAAGAAGTGTTTGTGCACTCAATGCTTATTTCCTGGAGCAGTCCAATCAAAAGGCAAACATCAAGAGGGGACGTTGCTAGCATGACTTTGTTTGTCCCCATCCATCACACGATCCATTTTTAGTAAGGAAGCACGTCTTAGTCTGACAAGATCATGCTTTAACACCAGAGAGCCAACAAACTCTTCAATACTATAAAGAACGATGTATTCTACGACAATCACAACTACCAGCCTTTTCCAAAGATATTAAATTGGCGTTCCATACATCAACCCCATCTGTGTTTGTCTCAAACAAAGAAGTTGTCGATAAATCAGTGGAACCAATCATCAATAACAATGCTGTCTACATCCTTCAAACTATCAATGTAGACAATCAGAAGTACATAATCTTCTTCGACCTTGGGTGTAGTGACATGAAAGAGCAGTCAAAAGATTGGGATCAAGAGCCACATTGGAGTTCCAAGAACTGTTGGAGGTATTGATCAAATGAAGACAACCAGTTCAGGTGTATACAGAATTCGTCTTCCATTGCACAATGGTTACCATGCTCAACTCTCAGATGTTTGTCTTCCACAAATTACGTCAATCTTCCCTGTTTATCAACTCAACCAAGTGGAACAAGATATCATCAATGCTCATAGTCAAAGTGGTGGAAATCCTTCTGATCTCCCATCATCACCGTCTTCAGTAGGAGGTGAGATCGACATCACGCTTGGGATTAAGTTACATGCGATACCATCCTAAAGAGTTATTCCAACTTGTGTCTGGTCTGACTATCTTCAAATCAATGTTCGAAAATAATAATGGCAGTAGAGGTGTTGTGGGTGGTCCGCATAAAGTTTTCAACCATATCAACAATCATCATTTGACACATCAACAAATGCAAACATTCTTCACGTCTCATCAACAATTATCGGAGATGCAGTCAATGGTCAATCCTGATGCTAGTCTTCTTCATTTTAAAATCAACAAAGATCCTCATCAGAATTTACATGTGCAACCCTCAGATGAACAAATAGCTCTCATCACTTGAAATCAAAAAGTTTTCGATCAAGCTGAAAATGCAGATGTGTGACCTGCCGTGAATGCAAAGATTGCAAAAATGGTGAAGCCATCCATTCAATAAGTTTGAAAGAAGAAGTTGAACAAAATCTAATCCACAAATGCGTATCTGTTGACATCAAAAATCGAATCTCCATCCCAAGTCTTCCTTTGCTTTACAATCCAGAAACTAAACTAGCAAGCAACAAGCACAAAACGTTAAAGGTGTATTATCAGCAGCTTAAGAAACTGGACAAAGAACCGTCTGATAAGGCTGATGTAATATCTTCAGAAAGAAAGCTTCAAGAAATGGGTTTTCTTGATTATGTACAGAACCTCACAACTCAACAACAACAGATGCTTCTCAACTCAAAAGTTGTTAATTTCATCACATGGAGAGCAGTTTGGAAGCCAAACTCTATTTCCACTCCATGCTGCATTGTTTTTGAGGCGTCCCAACCAACTGATTCAGGTTATAGTCTTAATGATGTCTTGGCAAAGGGCACCAATAACATGAATCGTCTCGTGGAAATACTGATTCGATGGACAATGCATCACACAGCTTTTCACACCGACGTAAGAAAGATGTATAATTCCGTTAAACTACATGAAGACCATTGGTGTCTACAGAGAAATATATCTGGGAGAAGCAATTGGACAAAACAAAGATTTCCAATGAAAAAGTTATAAAAACGCTGATTTATGGGATCAAATCATCTGGCAACCAAGCAGAAAGTGTGCTGCGGGAAACTGCTCGGTTTTGCAAAGAAGAATTTCCTAATGTTTTCAATATCATAATTAAAGATGTCTATGTCTATGTGGTTTCCCACTGAAGGGTGTCATCCTTTCAAATCAAAAACCAGAAGAATCATTAACCATCGATGGTCAAAGTATTAGTGTCGCAGGAATGAAGTGGTTTCCTGAAGAGGACAAATTGTCATTGGATGTCAGCGAACTGAATTTTGCCAAGAAAGTTAGAAGAAAGAAGCCTGCATCATCAAAAACGATTCCAATGTGTATCAAAAGTGACTGAATTGAATGGCATCACCGGCAAAATCACTCCACTCACTGCAGCCATAAAGCTTGATCTGCATCATCTCGTGGACCGAGGTCTTGACTGGGATGATCCATTCCTGATGACTTAAGACCAATTTGGAACTCACATTTTGAAATGATGGAAGAAATTTCCACTATCAAATACAGGCGTGTAATTATTCCAACAGATGCAGTTAGTCTTGATATTGATACCATAGATGCAGGAGATGCGTCCAAAGACATCGCTTGTGTAGCCATCTATGCACAATTCAAAAGAAAATCCGGAAACTTCTCATGTCAACTAATCTTCTCATGTCAACTAATCTTCTCATGTCAACTAATCTTCTCATGTCAACTAATCTTCTCATGTCAACTAATCTTCTCGTTCCAGCTGGTACAACTCAACCAAGAGCTGAATTATTTGCAGCCACCCTCAACTCACACACTGGTGAAGTAGTAAGAACAGCTTTCAACAAACACCACAAGTTTTCACTCAAACTGACTGATAGTCAAATTGTTTTGTTCTGGATAAGTGGTAATAAACAACTCAAGCCATGGGTCTGGAACCGAGTAGCTGAAATTCATCCGTCCAGTGATGGCAGTTCATGGAATTTTGTGAGCAGTGAAAACATGATTGCAGATATTGGAACGCGGAAAGGAGCAACACTAGCTAACGTTTCTGAATATTCAATATGATTCAATGGTTTACAATGGATGTGTCAACCAGAAAGCACCTTTCCAGTAAAATCTGTTAATGAAATAAAACTAAACAGTGATGAACTTAAGTATTTCAATAAAGAGCAGATCATATCAGCTATGGATCCACCGTATTTGTTGCCAATTGACCCTCCAATTGAAAGACCTTCAATGTATCTCTCATATATTACAGAACGTTATCGCTTCTCACAATATGTAATCGAACCTAATAGGCATGGCTGGGCAAGAGCACTACGAGTTCTTGGAATGTTTTTTACATTCATCTCAAATTCAAAAAAGCATTCATCAAAGATTAAATCGTTAACTGAATCGAGTGAAAATGCAAAGCGCTACTTCTTTCTCAAAGCTACAGAAGTAATCAAAGCATTCACCCCTGAAAAGAAGTTTTCAAAGATATCAATAATAAAAGATGATATTTTGCATTACACCAGAAGAATTCTACCAACAAATAATGTAACATCAACAGGGAAATTCACGAAGACGATGATTGATCTCAGTTCATCATCACTCTTCGTCCCTTTGATTGACAGATATTCTCCAATAGCATTCAGCATAGTTAATCACATGCATTGGCAGCATCCAGTAGCAAAACATGCTGGCGTGGAAACTGTTTATAGTTAATTTATACAAATTGCATATATTCTTGATGGACATGATCTTGTCAAATTAGTCAGAAAAAGATGTGAAAGATGTCGCTACCTTGCAAAACACACAATCGAAGTTGTGATGGGTCCGGTATCCCGGTAACCTAAATATTGCCCCACAATTCTATTTAACCCAAGTGGATTTGTGTGATCCGTTCAATGCTTATTCGAATTTCCACAAAAGAACAACAGTGAAAATACGGTTTGTTATCTTTTGCTGTGCAACAACATCTGCAACAATTTGAACAGGACTCGATGGTAGAACTGTTTTTATTATGTATACATGTATTTAAAACTGAATCGATGATTCCTGTATAAAGATTATAAAATAAAATAAATAAATAAATAAAACAAAAATTAAAGTTATGGATGACTACAGTACTCCTTCGTTCATACTTTCATTTACAAGATTTGCAAGTGATGTGGGTTATCCAAAGTATCTTCTACCGGATGAAGGCAGTCAGCTTGTGAAAGGATGTGAAACCCTTTGACTGAATTTCAAAGATCTTAAAAATCAATTGTACAATGATATTCAAGTTCAGTTGGAAGTTTGTCCCGTCTCTGGACATTTTATGCATGGGAAAATTGAACGCAAAATTTAAAGAGATAAAGAAATCAATTGCTGTCAACTATGAAAAACATTGACTTTCTATCCTTTAATGGGAAACTGTTGCATCACAAGTTTCAAACACAAACAACGATATGCCGCTTGCACTTGCTGGGTATACTGAGTTTGAAATTGTTGATGTTCTAACACCAAACCGTCTTCTTATGGGCAAAAACAATGATCGAAGTCCAACATTTCCTGTAGAAGTCTCATCAAACCCTGATAAATTCATTAAACTCAATCAAAATATCTTCAATGAATGGTTTGAGGTCTGGTTAACTGTGCATGTACCTAAACTCATGCATCGACCAAATTGGTTCAAAAATGATCAAGACGTTAAAATTGATATTGTTTTATTCGCAAAGAAAGATAATGCATTATGTTATACATATCAATATGGGAAAGTGAAGAAGATCGAAATGAGCAACGATGATCGTATTCGTAAAGTTCTCGTCGAATATTGCAATCATAACGAAAACACAAGTCGTGAGACATACCGTGCAACTCGTGGATTGATTATGATTCATCCTATCGACGAATTAAGATTATCTGAAGAATTAGCACATTCAAATTTTTGAAACCATCGATGGTGGCGGCTAGTGTAAACAGAGCTTTACTCGAATGATTTTGAAAATGACTGCAAAATTTCTTTTTGTTCTTAATTTAAGAAATCAAATTTTAGTATATTTTGTTTGGTGTTAACTTAACCTTATTTAAGTTTTATCTACATTTCGCTCCTTTAGGCTCTGGGTTGTTTTATGTCCACTTTGTTTCAATTTTGTCTTGTACCTTTATTTGGCATTTTGGTTTAATTGAAAACTCAGTTTAAATATTTAATCTATATATCTCAATTTTGTTTTTGCTAAGTCATTTTAGTTTATATGTCAACTTAGTTTATTTTTCAATATCCACTTTGCTTTTTGGTGGGAAGTTCAAACCCTATATGCCAGTTGTCAACTAGCTTTTGATGAGTCAGCATCAAATTTTTGATGAATCATGACATTAAGATGGCTGATTTTCAATTTATTAAAATACAGATTCAAACTAGGTCAATAATCATCAGTTATTTTTCATTCATATTTTTCATTTCATTCATTCAGTTATTGTGTTTCAATTTTACATTTACTTGGGATTCAGTGTTCATTTTTCAAGTGGCTTATTCCTGGCAAGCTGGTGAGCATTTTATACTTACTTTTTGTGTGTAATAATTTGTTGTAGGCGTGTCAAATTTTTCAAGTAGTAATTTATTTTTGTATATTTTTTAGTGTGAATTTTACTCTTTGATTACAAATATACACCAGTACTGATCCCAATTCATCGTTCAATCATCGGTGAACTCCGTGCAACATATTTACCTGGATGAAGATGCGCAGAAACAGATTAACATAAGATGCACATTCGATCTCTGAACTAGCTGACTTTAATCAACAAGGGGCTCGAAAATAGCTTAGCTGACTAAAATTTCATTAAATGACGGAAGTCGGCCAGAATTAGTCCAATTCTGGGTAATTATCTGCAATTTCATCTTAAGGATTCATACTCCAAATTTGGCAAAAATAAACCTTACGTCTGAGGAAATAAAGATGAAAAAAATTGTAAAGTCAGCTAGGAACTCCTTCATCACTGAAAAGGGTGTCTGTCATTACATAAAAATGTCCTCCCAACTGTAAATCACTAACATCGTGAAGAGAGATTTGAAATTCATAGTACCAACATTATTCCATGCTCATATATTCAAGCAACGGGGGCTGCTTTAATCACTCGATGTTTTTGAAAGGAAATTTCCTTAATCCTACTCACACAGAGAAAACGCCACAATGGATGCAGTTTTGCAAAGGAGATTACACCAGTCAACTTGGCCTGTCTCGTAATCCAACTGCAAGCTTTTCGGTGTTTATGCACCTGTCTAATTTTGAAATGTTGTGATGCTTAGGAAATCCCTGAAAACCTCAAAATCGGCAGAATTCTTTCTACGGCTAATATATTCACATTGATATCCATAATACAATCATTGTAAACTGCAATTTCTTTTCAAAATGCCATTTCTTTTCAAAATATTCCAGAATATTACAGTTTTGTTGAAGAATAAAACCATATACAAAGCAAACAAATTGATAGCGAGAATTATTGTGGATGTTGATAAAAAAGAGAAGTAGTGTCAAACAAAAAACGAGCGATATATTAATAATTGCTAACAGCGTTGTATATGATATATATATATATAAAATAATAAAAAAAGATTATGTAACAAATAAAAATGTTATCTAAAACTTGACATCAAAAGTAAATGACGCCATTTCATAATGGTCCATCAAAAAGTTAAAAGCTACCAAAAAATGTGTTTTAATAGGCAATTTATGAAACACTCAAAACAAATAATGTTCATACCTGTTACTTTTGTTGTTCTGTCAAACACTCATCTTGGCTGACTTTATAAACACCGGTTTTATATTAAAGTAAAACCAAGTTTAGCTATCTCTAATGTAAGCATTTACATTTTCAAGAACAAAAGAGAAAAAAATTAAATGCAATTTTGAAAATATCAATTCAGACACAATTTAGGAACATGTCGTGACTTCTGCATGGTAAGGTAAAGGGAATTTGTAAAGGACAAATTTAGACACTATCGGGGACAGTTGAACATTAAATTGACAAGTTAAGTAATCTAATCTCCAATCTCTTTGTTGTGGTTCTTGATTAAACAAACCTCAGTGATTCAAAGTTCAGGAATGGCTCCGAATGGTTGAATTTATCATTCACTTTCCTATTCAGAATAATAATCGTAACTGACGTCGAACCCATTATCAGGCATCTGATAATAGCATTATTCCTTGGGGATAGAATAGCACGGACTGAAAGCGTTCGATTTAATTTCAAAGCAGACTTTCAGAATTAAAACGTTCGATTTAGTTTCAAAACATGGACTTAAAGTATAAAACGTTCGATTTAGTTTTAAAACGAAAGATGTGGTTTCGTTTCAAAATAAAAATAGGACACTCTCGTTACCTGCCAACATCGGATAACAGATTTCTTCCATCTCCCCGTCTCCCACTCCGATCTCTTCACTGTAATATCATTTAGAAGTCAACGGTGCTAGCCATCCAAATAAAATAAAATAGCATAGCTAAACTTCGAAAGGGTGGGTATTACATATATAAGAGCCAGCAGGAAAGCATTAACATCAAATAAAGATAAAATCGTTTAAAATTCAATTTTATTTTTTTTATTACAAAAATCATTTAAGAAAGCTGCTATTTTATCTATTTTATTGTGTTAAATTTGTATATACTGTAAAAGGAACACTTATTGCTAAGCTGAAGTTGTGTAGTTGTTCACGACGAAGATAAGTGGAAGAAAATTTGTCTTAAATAAATATGATATGGTTAATATTTTGATCCAAAGAACCAGACATTTTGTTGTCCTGGAAGTGAAAAAGCATCATTTTAAAGCTGATCTTCTGTAATTATTATTTTGTTAACAAAAATCAATTTAGATATCCTGCCGTTTTATATATTTTGTTTTATGGGAGAATATAATTTCTACTGAGAAGAGGAAGATTTATTGCTAAACTAAACTGTAGTTCACGACGAAGTAAAGTGGAAGAAGATTATGTCTTTAATAAATATGATATAGTTGATATTGTGGTCCAAAGAACAAGACATTTTTTCGTATTGGAAAGGAAAAAGCATCATTTTAAAGCTGAGCTTTTGTAATTATTTTTAGCAAATTTTGTAAATGCAGAAATGAAAGTCAAAGAAGTTCTGGAATGGTTTTCAGCTCTCGAAGGTAAGAGTCAAAAGAGAAGTAGTTTGGAGAAGTTCGTAATAAAAAAGATGGCCAATAAGATTAAACGCATTCAAAGCAAGTATTGACAGCTTGTTAAGAACAAAGATAAGTAAGAATCTGAGTTAGAATCAGTTAGAATCGGAGTTTGATATTTCTATACAAGAGACAAACACAGAAAGAGGAGTTTTAACTGCTGCATTTCACAGCTTAAGAAAAGAAAGGAAAGATTTGAAAAAACAAATTGGTTCTTTAGAATCTAATCTTGAAGGTTTTCAAAATGTAAGTTCAGTCTATGATTTTGGGACACATACCAAGACACTGCATACTAAGAGGCAGATCACATAAGAAAATGCAGCCCGGTAAAGCGAGCTAGCATGTTAAACCGAAATCTCGCTATCGTTAAAAAAATCTTATAAATTTAGATGAGAAACGAGCCAGCCCTCTTTGCCAGGATCTCAACGAAGCAGGCTAAAATTTTTCATTTGATTGCTCAACCGGGCCAGCCGTTTAACTGATGATTGTCTTCTTTTATTTGAACGAAAAATGGCAATGGAAAATTTAACTTCCATCATGTAACATTAAATAGCCCGGTTAACCGGGCTTAAAGTTTCTCATGTGATGGGTTGAAAATAATTCAGCTCGCCTAACCAAGCTAGCCAGCTTAACCGAGCTGTCTCGCGTAATGTGCTCACCTCCTAACTAATGATCATGAAATAAAAGATGTTAAAAAGGAGCATCTACTCTTAAGGAAGCAATATTTTGAATGTCAGGAAAAGATTAATGTAACTGAAAAGCAGTTGTTAAAATACAAAACAGAACAGAAGCAAGTTAAGTAGTTTTGAATAAGAAATTGAAGTATCTTAAGAATGCAATGAAAAGGAAGAATGATAAAATAAACAAGCTTAAAAATGAAGTGAAAGGTCTAGATCCATAAAACTTGATTGGTATGAGACACGAATCGATAAATTGAAGATTGGAAAGATTCTTCTGCAGAAAAAGGTGAACTTCATCGCTGAGAATAAGATTAAAGAAAATGCTCACATGCATACCATCACAACATATCGAAACTATTAATGGTTCTGCCCCACCAAAAAATCTACCATGATTTGATGAATTTGATGAGATTCTGGTGGATAAGCCCACTGCATATCCCCATCATTTAAAAAGTTTATCAACCACCACCACTTATGACACTGACATGGAAATACAATGATGACCTTGTAAATGACCTTGTAAAAAAGAATAACGCAGAACAGTTTTATTCTTCATTTTACAGCACCATAGTTATGAAAGCATCAACATGCCTAACCAACTTAGATGCTCCTAGTTCAACACTGATTTCTCAGAAGCTAGCTGACAAGATCTTTTTTCATTACAGAATGACCTATAGATAAACCTGAAATAACTGTTAATCCAGTGACCGAAAAAGAAATGGACGGGTTACAATACCTTGCAGGCTATGTTGTCAAAAAATTCAAAATGAAAGCACTTGGTGGCAAGGATTACAACAGTCACAAAAATCATTCCATTATAAAAATATTGAACCATGCAACCGCTGATGAATTTCATAACCAAAAAACTCATCAAGACACTTAATCGTGGAGGTCTAACAGCACTTAAAATACCTTTTCAAAACATATTTCTTAAAACAGAGCAGGAATTTCGAAAAGTAACTCAGATAAACAAGCATGTAACAAAAATAAATGCAAATGATATCACCAACATTTTGTTAGAAGATGCAGAAGTTTTGAGTCATTATAATTCAGTTGTAGATACATCAGGGAAAACAAGTTTTAGCGACGAAGATACAGAAGAATTATTGTGTAACATGATGAGCTTGTATTTACGAGTTCGATGTTTTTCACTGGCAAAAGATATTGTTTATAAGTATAAAATTAGATTCAAATGAGAAATGTTGAAAGGCATTAAGAAGTCAGCTAGTTAAGCCCTAATCAAAGACTAACCCAAAACATATTACTCTCCTTTTGTACCTTATTGGATGAAATTTCCACAGTGAAGTTACTTTATGTTTCCTAATCTACTTGCAACAACAACCGAAATTCCTGAAATTGTTTCCAATACAATACTATATGATAAAACACACTTTAGCAGTATATTACATAGAAATATTCTTTAAACATATAATTATTATTATTTATCATGTATCTATATGTTTCTATCCGTATTATATCTATGTGTTTCTTGAAATATATATTATAATACATAAAATACATTATCAGTCTATTGTTTTGTGTGATTTCTTGAACAGAGGCGTATCATCAACAGTTAATAGACGGAAAGCAACAAAATATTGTGAGTTGTTTCTTTATACTGGAATTGTTGCACTTAAAGCATTTCCTTTTAAAGGAACATGCAAACATTTTTTAGCTTTAAGTCTATCAATAAGAATATTGTTAGATGCTGACAATGATTTTCGAAAGGCAAACTTGCAATATGCCAGGCTGCTTAAGTACTATGTTGATAAATGTCCATCTGTATATGGAAACGTTCATTTCATACAATGTTCACTCATTGATCCATCTTCCTGATGATGTTAAACATTTTGATACATATTTTGATTTTCCGTTCGAAAATTATTCACAGAAGATAAAAAAATGTATTTGTAATGCAAACAACCCCTTATCACAGGTGATAAAGAGATCCTATGAATACGAACAGTCATGATCAAATGAACTTCACAAACAAAGGATCACCAAAGTTGCATCCAGTGAGAAGAATCTCTGGTTTCTTTTGAATAATGGAGATATTGTCCATGTCCAAGAAAAAATGATAAAGAATTTTTATCTTCGATGATTAACTCAGGATTTAAAGAAATCTACTTCTTGTTGTTCAAAAACAGTCAACGTGTTTTTCATACAGGCAAGAAACCGATAATCAATATGTAAAGTACTGAACTACAGTAGAAGTATAGATTTTAAGAGGAAAATGGTTTGCTTGCCACAGTCAGATATTGTTTTAATAATACACGATTGTTGTCGGAAGTAATGAATTTAATTGGAATTTTACATTTGTTCTAATAATTTAAAAAAAAAATATGTTCTCATGTAAACTTAGTTGTGTTCATTATGGTCCTAGTATTAACTTTTAATTATTTAATTCAAGTGATTGACTTGTCCTTGAGGGTCTTTTTGTATTTGAATATTAGACACTTTAAATTATCTTTGATGCTTTATATCTCAGCAACACTTATGTCCTATTAAATTATGAAGTACTTGAACATCATGTATTATTATGTTTAATTGTAAGTAATGATGAACTCTCTTGTTTGAACTTATTGAAAAGAATAACGTTACTGTAGCTATTTTAACTTCAAATTGGATAAAAGGTTAAAAGGTATACTGGTCAAATAGTATTAATGCCAAACGTGATTTGATAAAATGCAGAGCTGTGTGATTGGCCATCCTATGACCTAGTTTAAGTGAAATTGCAAGATGGTAGGTGGAAGTTTTAAAGTTTCTATTTTATCATTACAAAATGTTTCAAATATTATTATCTTTTTGTGAATCATCTTCAGATGATATTGATTTTTGAAACTCAGCTTCATTTACTTCTACAGAAGAGTTAACGAAATGAGAAAAGTGTGTAAACAATAGATAACTTTAAGGTTGAACAAATAATAAATAATAATATGGCTGTTTATAATACATACCTACTGATGACTTGGGTATTGTTTCTACGCTGGTTATATTTGTAACAATTTTTGACTTTTTTAGATGCTAAATTAACATCACCTCCACCTTGTCGAACATCAATCAATCACAAGTTGTAAGTATTTAAGCACTTTCTCTTGTAAGAAGCAAACTACATGATTTTGTCTACATGTCAGGGAAAATCTTCAATTTCTTAGGTGTTTATTCTTACATCTTTGTTTCTATCCAATTATAAATAATTATTCAATGTGTATTCAGAACTTACTTATGATATGACTTAAGAATATGACAAAGGTCATAACACCAATATCAAAAAGAAAAAAACATTTAGTTGAAGAATCATCTGACTCAATTGATTCACCTGAAACACTGTGGAGTCACCTTCCTGGAGAACTCTGCATCTCCACAGAGGATTGTCAGAAGATCACCACGTTTATTTAATAAAAACTCATCACAGTGAAGGCGAAATCACCTAGTTAACATCAGCCAACAATGCATCAAAATAATTGATATTTAATCAAATCCCCAAAAAAGAAAGAGTGGAGAATCTTACAACAAAGAAAAGTATGTGATTAGGAAAATCTGCTCTTGATCTCAGCAACTCATTAGAAGCACTTTTATCATCCCGCCTTATTCCACTGGATAAAGCTTATCAGTGATCAGAGAAGATATCATAACTTCAGTTGGCTCTCTTTAGGTTTGCACTGATCCAGAGGTTGGCTACCAAGTTAAATTGGTTTGATTTTTTCTGGAGTTTGTATAATCTTTTATCCATAGCTTTCTTCGATGGAAATGATAGAATCACCATTTGAATCAACTGGTAACAGTAAACCGACATTGGTAGAAGTTGTAAGTATTTCTCAACCGTCAATTTAGATAAGATATTTCCTTACTTGATGTTTAATCTTTTCATTTTTCCTGTAGATCAACAACACCAAGATTGCGAGCATGCAAGAAGCACCTACACGCTTGCTGGTCAATACAATCATTGATAAATTGAGCCTCAAAGCAGAGCATTGATTTGATTTAGTTATGAAACTTGTTTATCTTACAACTGACAGTGATAAAGAAGATTTGTCTTACAAAAGTTGGAACTGCATGAAAGATAAGAACACTTAACAGATAATTGGAAGCATTTGGAATGGGAGATTGGTAGTAAAGATGATGGTTCGAGGACAGTTAATAACGCAACACTTTGAGAAGGTTGAGTTAGTGACAAAGAAAGGCGAAACTTGCTGACTAGGCCATAACACTGCATTTAAACAGATATTCGGGAACAGTCTATTGAACATCTGCAACAAAAAACATTTTCCGTATGAAATCCATTGCGTAGGTATCAATGACCTTTCGTTGTCACACGATTGAAAGCATTGTCAACACAAGCAAATCTACAGTTTATTTTAGAATTCATTGGGGCACTCCTTGTGAAAATAGTTCCCCATCACAATCATTTAAAGTGCTGCAGGTCTATCATGCATGTACTTGAAGATTATTTCAACACATTACTGATTAATATCGATTTCTCTAAAAATCTTTCAGTGTTGGTTAAGTTATGAAGCACAGTCTTTGCACAGGTTGCACCAGCAAATGGTGAAAAAATGTACAACCCATACCTGTTTTTGGCATACCAGAGCATGGTAAAGAAGAGTTCGACAATGTTGATGGCATTGTCAGAACAGCAATTAGCAGTGAATTTGCAGCATGGAAATGTCTTCTCGGATGCAGCTGAAATGGTTTCCAAGTTGAGCGAAAACTTTGGTGATCATGAACATCCAGGTTTCATTATCAAGGAAATAACAGAAGAACAACTGCTGCAAAAACACACAGACACGACTTAAAGTATTTAATATTATAAATAGATGCACAGGCAGTATTTAACCTGATCAAAACATGTGAAAGGCAATATATAGATGGAGTGAGTAGTAGTTGCACGACGACATGTTTTTTGTTTTCAAATATATACCCTATAATGCCTCAGATTTTCAATATTCCTTCTGCATTAATTAATAAGGGAGAATTGTTCATTTAGCCTTTCTCTTTTAGTGCTCAACCTACACTTTTAGGATCATTATTTTTTTATGATGATGCAATTAGAAAATAATATTATCATATATAGTAATAGTAATATATAATGTCAGAGTCTTAACAATGTCAATCAAGAAAGTATAGTCACCTATGAAAGATAAAAAACAATGAAAATAATAAACTTGAACAAAAAACAGTTTGTACACTTTTAAAAAGATATTAATATCCATGATATCTTGAAAGAATTTAGGCAGCCCGACTTTTGGGGTATAACCAAAACTGTCAAAAAGGCATAACCTTTGATCTTGGAAGAATTCTAAACTTGCTAAGTTTGTGGCACTGTGTCATAACATTCACACTTGAATGCTGGGTGAATGTGTTGTCTTTTGTCGTTGTCTCTGAAATGTATTTGTATATACTTCATATTTTCTGTTTAAAATTCTAAGTTGAACTACATTAACATGATGTTTTGACCTGATTTATGGTTTCTAATTTTTAAAGAAATGGAATATAAACGCGAAACACTTTTTCAAGAACTTGAAAAGTCATGGAAGACATATTCATCTTTGTATAATCCAAAGGTACCTTCTCTGTTGAGACAGGATGATTTGGCTTATATAGCAAGATTAAAAGGCACCAACAAGAATCTTCTAAGTTAAGACCAATTAGGTGAGAATATTAGACATGATGAAGCAATCATGTTCTCATAATATCCCATTCTTGAATATCGTAGCAGGTTGGTTAACAAAGTTTTACAAGAAAATTCCAGCCTTTTTCAAAAATGTGACGTATTTATTTGTTTTTTTTACTTACTGTTTTTTGTGGGTTGTTTTTTGTTTTTTTGGTTAATGAAATGATCAATAAATCATATTTCACATGAAAAAATTTATTACTTATTTTAGTGTTGGTAGTAATGGTAACTGTTTGTATAGATCTGTATCTATTTTATTGATTGGTAGTGATTCACTAGCATATTATTCTGAGAACTCTAACATCCACAGAGCTTGAAGAGAATGCCAAATACTATGCTCAACATGATGTTTTCGGAAACACACACATAAATATGTTTGTTCAATCTTTATCTGACGCTGGTTGTGCTGCATTCACGAATACAAAGTGCAAAGAAACTGCTATCAAAGAAGAATCAAAGTACATGGCAAAAATTTGTTTGATCTCATTTCATGTGCATTCTGGGTTTATGTAATGTCATTAACACAGGGTAAGTTTTACTATCTGCGCTTTTGATTATCATTGCTTGTTTAAGGAAGTAAAGCAACGATAGAAATTGTTTAGAAGGGTGGTAAATTATTGACATAGATCTTTGTAGAGATAAAGAATGGAATTGGTCTGTTACAGTACACCTTGAGTGTATGATTAGTCTTGCTGTCTTTTCCATTTTCAGGATCCAATTGAAGTTGTTTATCAAAGTTTTGGAGAAAAAAGAATGGACGAACATTTCAATAAATAATTTTTCCTAGAAACAGTCAGGTCAATGTCCCCCCTGCAAAGCTGCTTTGGTTCAAAAAAAGGATGTATTGGTGCAGTTTTAGGTAGAAAATTGGAAAGTCCAGATAGACCTAACCACTTCTGTCCTATCATGGTAAGGCAAAAAAACAATATAACCAGTCACTCTTGACCAATTCAGCCAACAAGCCTGATCGATTTTGGAAGGCTATAAAAAGGATATTCCCAGTAAAAGAAAAAGTACCGTATGCGAAGGCATTCCTGGTAGATAATGTGACAATAAATAACACAAAAACGATTGCTACAAGATTTTGTTCTTTTTTCTCCAATATTGCTTTGAAACTTAAAACAAAGTCGTTAGTTCTAAAAAACTTTGTATGGTCTAAACCTTCCCAAGTTCACCGAAAAATATACACCACCTTTCATTTTAAAGAAGTGACTGTTTCTGAAGTTTTCAAACACCTAAAGAAACTCTCAAGGAAAAAGTCGAGACGAGTTTCCACCGGGCATGGTAAAGGACGCCGCAATCATACTTGCTAAACCCCTATGCCATATCGTAAACATGTCGTTAAAGAAAAGCATCATACCAACTGATTTCAAGCTTGGAAAAATCACCCCAGTATTCAAGTCAAGATCGAAACAAGAAATGGACAACTTTCAACCGATAACAGTTTTGCCTGTTTGCTCCAAAATTTTGGAAAAATGTATTCATAACTAACTTATCACATAACGTAAATCATTGTCATGCACTCAGCACTCAATTTACAATTTAAGTTTAAATTGCACACGGGTTTTATAAAAAATAGAACATTTTTTGTATCCATTTTTTTTTTCCTTAATAGATTTTCCATTTATTCAGAGAAAACCAGTGTTACTTTTATTTTATTTTAAAGTTTCCCTACGAAAAAGTCTTCCCCTTTTGCCGTCCTTGGAATATTTGCATTCTTTATGCAAACATCAGAGGAAATCATGGTTCAAATCTCCGTACAACCACACAGGTTACTGTTAGGATTCAGCCCTTTAAAGAATGAATGAGAAATATTATTATGTGAACGCGTAAATGTTTTGGGGCCCAAGGAAACGATAAAAAAAGACACGTGTGACAGGAATTTTTCCATTCTCAAAAGAGAAATATCCAATTGAAAGGTTTGACCCGAGAATCTTGAAGAGCTACCAACGCTGGATTGACTTAGGAAGATCAGAAGATTATGATTATGAAGCCGCTCTCAGTGAAGAAAATAGTCAGCAGGAAACTCCTTCCAACGAAACAGTTGCAGTAGCACCATTACCAAACACAGCTGCAGAGTTACTTAACACACCTAAAGGAGTATCTATGCAAAACGCAGTAGCACAAAGCCGGAATGCAAAAACATCTACACCAATGTAGCTGAATGATGCCGGCAAGATCCTTGGGGCCAAAACCACAACTTGTTCCTGGTTTTATGTGGGTTGCACAATGGTCTCTCCAAAAAACTGAGCTATCAACACTAAAGTAACAGTAACAGATCATTTGAAGAGCTTGCAGTTGAAAAAATCAAAGTTCCACAATTGAAAGAGAAAAACACAACTTGAAAGAAGAAAGACTGAGGAGCGATAGTGATAACTCTCTATGAATACGTGGAGACGCTTGAAGGTTTTGAGAAATGAAAAAATGAAAAAGAAGAAGAGAAAGTTAATAAAAACAATGGCAAGAAAGATAAAAAAACAAAGAAAAAAAGAAACGGAAAAGGAGAATTTTTCTGACTTTAGCAAATTAGATCTCAGCAATGATGATACAGAAGTTAGTGCTACCAAAGAATCTCTTGAGAGTGAGCTATTGGAAAAGAATCCAACCATAGAAGTAAACAAAACAAGTTGAAGGAAACCTGAAGATCAGTCTCCTTACCTGTACCAGAGAGCAAAATAGTCCAGAAGTGGTAGAGGTGGTTAATGACGCCCTCAGCAGATTCTTACGTGATGAAGGCGGTAGAGTGTCTGCTTATCCACTATTGTCTCAAACCTCCAAAAGGAAACAACGACATTTTGGAATGCCTTCAAGAGAACCAGCCACCAGACATATCAACAATCCCGTTATCAAACATAATTTCACAAGTGAGTGTCGAGCCACTAAAAGGTCGAAAGATGAAAGTTTTGGGGTACAGTGACATTAAAGCGTTCTACAACAACATAATATCTAAAATGGATCGCTCATCACTAATGGTATTTCTGTAAAATATTTGCTTCAATATCATAGTTGCCTGGAGATGAAATATTGATTTTCTTCCTTCTTTCTAATTTCTATGTTAAAGGGGCTATGACACAAATCATGTGATCTTCATTTATAGTGCAGCACCATGCGAGATGGGATAATTATATGGCTGACGGTAAAAGAACAGTAAACAAACACGACAATCACGTCATGTCATAGCCCCTTTAAGTTTGATTACAATGGATCTTGAAAAAAACATTCTCTACAATCTCCATTAGCCCTATAAAAATGAAAAAGTAATTAAGGTAAGTTGATAAAATATGATTATTAAGTTTATTAAGGAAATATGAGATCTTAGTGTAGAAAATTATATTTCATAGGAATAATTACAAAATTGAATTCCCCGAAAAAGTCCTAAATTTGTCTATCTAAACCATGTAATTTGATTCCGTCATGTTATTCTTTCTCATTTCCCTCATTCTTTTGCATTTATAATTATAGTAATAAAAATTAACTAAATTTACGTGACAACAACAATTTGAATTCATCGTTGCACTTATTATTGTCCAGAAAACCCTTGGTTACACAAAAGGCCTAACAGTCAAGCTACAAAAACCATCTATAGATCTTGTTTCTGCAGTTAATGATATCTCATTAACTGGCCAAACACTTCAGTTCATTCGCAACATGGACCATTACTACAAATGGTATGCTGAAGCTGTATACTTGGCTAATGAAATAATCGATTGCAGTATTCAAATTTATTGAAAAAATGTTGCTGCTTCTGGGCCTAAAAGGTATTACAAAAGGCTCTCTTAATTCTGTTTCTGGACCACATTATGCGAGAAATGGATAGCAAATTTGCTAGACTTCCTGTTTTCCGTGGCTTCAGTATAATACCAGGTTACATCCTTTCTGAAGAAGGAAGAGAAGAAGGCATGCCAAACCAACCGAAATGGAGATCAGAGTTTCAAAAGTTTGTGCACCTGTTCTACAGTGATATTCCAGCCAAGAGTAATTGTATGCTCAGTTGGACCTGTGGGAAATGCACAGTTAAAGTTCTGTAATTCAAACATCCAAGGGCCATAAAAAAGGACCTTAAAGATTACTTCAAATACGAGGTTCGAATAGGTTGTTTCACTGTATGAAGTGTCATCAAAAAGTGTGTGTATGTATTGCTTTGATAAAAACAGAAACAGATTTTCGTTGCGAAGTCTTGTTAAGTTAACTGTAAAAAGTAATATAATTACACATTTGATACAATAAAACATGTAATGGATTTAAGAAGAGAGATGTGGTGGGAAATACATGAGAGAAAGTTGTGAAATCGCTAGAATTTATTGAAAATGCTGAATGCCTGAGTTTAAGCGATAATAAACTAAAATTACGCATGGGATGGGTCAGAAAGTTAACTCACGTTAACTTTTTGTGGAAACCAAGCTTTAGATGAAAAGAAATCATGGCACCCTGATGATGTGTACCCTGATGGTGTGTACTGTTTCAAGAGAATGCACAGCTAGGCACCACTACTTCCGTTGAATGGATAAAGAAAGTCTTGAGCCCGTTCATATCTTCTACGGGTATATCCTGATACGTTCCTGATCTGTTTGCTCATAATTTAACAGGTCAGGTAAAGTATCTGGTACAAATGGTGAGGTTTGGTATAAACTGCCTGGTGCAACAGACCTATGGCAACCCATTGACAGAATTTGAAATCATTAATAAATCAAGCTTATCGAGAATTGTTAGACGATTTCGCCAAATGTTAAACCAAATGCAAAGGAACACAACTTAAAGTGACCACTTCATTTCTATTAGGAGATATATCTTTATTAAAACTGGTTGCTTTATTTGAAAGTCCATTTTCATGATCATATTCCTGGAAGATAATCCAGGGATGGACTTCCTCGTTTCTGAAAGAGTCTTTAAAAGAAACTTCTTAAGCTAATTACACCAACAAAAGGATTAAAACAAAAAGACAAGGATACACTTTCCCCTTGACGAATATAAAGAATCATTTAATTGCAACAGAGTACAGTTGTTGCTAAATGACGAAGCTCATCTGGAATCTCATGAATCCAACATCAAAAAAAAGAGAACAAAGTTGAGCAAGCAGAAAACGCAAATGCAGATGATGAAGAAAACTTTCCTCTGTTGTACTTATGTTATTTTTCTGTTGTATTTTTTTTCAGTCTCCTTATTATCAGAATACCAGGTCTGTGTCTCTTCATCTTTCTAACATGTGATTTTGGGCAGATGAGTTGGGGTTACATAGGTTACATTACAACCACCTATTTGCATGATCTTTCTTTGTAAAATTGGAAAGCTTATGGGTTTATATCATTGAAGAGATGTGTCCTATAACAAAGTTTAAGCTCTATTTTTAAAAAATTTGATATAAAATGGTGAGCGTGGTAAAAACATTATAGGATTATGTTTTACAGTCACACAAGTGACACGCAGGGATAAAATAAACAACCCTATAAAACCAACAATTTATTTTATTTATTTTATTGAATTTGAGCAGGAACATTATCTTGAATATTTTAACCAGATGATACAAGTTTTAGTTACGAAAAGCACAGTATTTTAATTATTTTTATTTGCCATAATGCTATGGCAAAAAAAGAAGTTATAAAATTGACTTGGCAATGTAATTTCGGAAACCTACACAGAACCTTCACAGGAAAGTGTCAGGTAAATGTGTTTGCGGGACACAAGGTACTTTGAACAGAAGAAGAATGCTAATATTAGAAGTTACTTTTATAAAAACATTGCATTTTAACAAAGCATTAATTTCTTTAATAATGTCTTCAAGACTTAAAAAATGGACTTAAAGATCAACTTTAAAATCATGATTCATTTTTCCCACAGTAAGGCACAAGTCCTTACTTTGATTTTGATAACTTTTGTATTAATATAATAATTTTCTACCATTCGCAGCCATGTCAACTGATCATATTATTGAGTTTAAATCAAGCTTATGCCTCTTTCTTCCAAAATCCCTTTTTAAAAGACTATGCAGAGGAGAAATAAGTAGGTTGTACAGGTAGATAAACACATTTCTGAGTAGCATACCAGTTCAAATAACAAATGATAAAAAAAGGATTAGGGATCTTAAAGATTTGAAAGTTTTGAATGTTATTTCGAATGTTTGTCCGTTCCTTTAATCACTCGCAATCCACCAGTCATGTATGAGAACAAAATAATTATCTTCTTGAGCTTTACGCATGCATCTCGAAGGAAACTGCATACCTCCACTAAATATGGCAGACGATCATTTGAAAATTGATCACCCACATCTGAAAAACTATCCTCAAAATCATCCGCATTAAATCTCATCTGTCCAAATATTGCCATTTCGTCATCATTAAGTGACACCTGTGAAAGTAAAAACAACATTATTGCATAAGCAAAAAGTAGCCAACCTAGCGAGTTGTTTTGCAGCTGGAGCTCATTTGGCATGATCAAATATGTATAGGTCATAAAAACTTCTATATACTAAGGGCATGTTTTTAGACAAATTAAACAAATTCTTATATATTAGTTGATGTAATTTATATTTCATTATTGGTAAACTAATTAAGCCTTGTGACGTTATGAGAAATCCTTACATAAATCGAATTATTCAGTGAAATGGACTTATTGCTCCTCCTGCCTCCTTGGTATATTTAGATTGCAGCTAGCAACTGGTTCTTGCTTACGCAAATCTTAATACTGATTTTGCCCATTTTTTCCTGGGGAGATTCCATTGTTTTGAAAGGACCTTCAGTTTCTATGTTAGTTGTTGCTTTTTGTTAGATAGGGATGTAGGTAGTGGCCAGTTCCGTTAGGTCTTAATTACCCCATTTACTTTGAAAGCTCATAAGGAACAAATTGCGATAGATTGCTTTATCAGTAAATTATTACTGTAAAAGGAATGAATCCAACATAATTTTCTATACTTACAGCACATATGTGAACAGTAGGAAACTGTTTAACAAGAGCCAGAACTCGAGAACGTTGAACTTGCATTTCTGCACTTGTTAAGGGGATAGGAGCCAAAAACGTTACATCATCTTGACTTTCGATTTTCTAAAGAAAAGTGCTTAATCTAACCACCACATTACAAGATAAGTTTAATGGATTAATAATAAAAAAGATCAGAGCCACTGCCCTGAACAAAATGAAAAAAATAATCCAACGAAAGTAAACTATATACATAGAAATGTTATAAAAATATAATTATTTGCGGATACAGCCAATTTATTCAAAACTTTCTGTCTACCACAATTTGTTAGATAGTTATTCTTTAGTATAATTTAAAAATGCAACTACTAGGAAACGTTTCCTTTAGTAAATGTAATTATGGTGATTAAATTGGATATAACAATGATTATTATTTTCAATTTAGTACTTTTGAGTGGATGTCTGCAGAACAACACGTCACAACATGAATTTTCTCTCTCTAAGATTATACCATGATGACGATCTTTAATAAATGTTAATTATAGGCAACATTTTCAATCATCTAGAAAAAAAAGCTTTCGGTTTAAGCATACTTACTGGCACTGTAGATGACACTGAGCTATGTATCGTTTCAGTTTTCAAGGAATCTAACAATTCTTTTATAATGTGAACAAAATCTTTATCAGAAAAAGCTTTAACGATTGATTTCCCTTTAGTTTTCCCTTTAGGGTCTACCATCCTATGTAACTATTAAAAAAGAGAAAGTATACGATTACAGGAGTAAAATCAGCTCTTTTTCATTGGAAATTTTGGATCGGATGAACATTGTTTCAATTAAAACCACACAATGAAAGTTAATTAACTTTCTTTGTTGAACTCACAGATTGGAGAAAAACTTACTATAAGATCGTCAGCCTTCACCTCCACTCCAAGGAGGATACATTCTTCATTACATTTCATGTACATGGCCAACAAGGGGACCTTTGTATTTGAATCATAAATTTTTGCACGGATACAATTATCCCAAAGTGACTTTA
This sequence comes from Turritopsis rubra, assembly GCA_039566895.2. Classification (NCBI taxonomy): domain Eukaryota; kingdom Metazoa; phylum Cnidaria; class Hydrozoa; order Anthoathecata; family Oceaniidae; genus Turritopsis; species Turritopsis rubra. Next base: position 10,996,403 of record CM077628.1, read on the forward strand.
GAACAAGTGCAGCCTTATCCTTGTCATTCCCCCATACAATCACATCACATGATGCACATAGTTGCAAGGAACCAGGAGTTGCACCAATTTTGTTCATCAGAATTCGGCTGAGAAGTGTTACATCAACTTTAAAGCCAACTACTTCGGACAAGTTACAAGATGAAAGCTCCTTCCATACACGTTTCCCATAATATCCACCTGATGCAATGGTTTTCTCTTTTTCATCAGTGGTTTGCGGCAATAAGATTTTAAAACATAATCCATCAAAACATGAAATTGGTGCGAAAACAAATGTTCTGAGGAATACGGTGGCATTATCATTTAAACTGAAAACCAATTTCAGAAATTTTTTCAATGCTTTCTCAAAAGATTTCGTTTGAACATACTCCCGCAAAGTACTGAGAAATTGAGAAACAGCGTTACAATTAGTTGAAGACGATAATTCAACAACTAATTGAAGTAAATCTTTTAAAACTGAAATACAGTTTGGACTCAAAACAGTACTTAGATTCTCAATTCCAGCAATGACTTGTTTTTCATCAACTGCATTGTCAAACAGTTTGTAGAGTTTGGCTGCCAAAGTTTCTGTTAATCCAAAAGATTTGAATAGCATTTGTAGAATACCAGTATGGCTAATGAAGACCTTCACTTCAGATGCTATAGTAGGAAAACATGCAACCACATCCAGAACAGCAGTAATGGCTTCAGCTTCATGAAGGTAGTTGTTTGTGTGAGTAGGTGTTATTATGTAGTAGGAACATTCAATTTCATCTTGAATGCAGCAGTAATTTGAATCATTACATAAGGTTTGAAATGAGCAAAGCCTAATACCTCCACCCTTTCCGTTTGTGTGGCAAAGAAACTTTGAAAGCTCATTTGGCACTGATTTCAATGGGAGAGAATATAATCGTCCATTGTTGTCAATCACAACTTGATTCTCTTCAAAATTATTTAGAAATTTAACTTTTGGAGCAACTGATGGAAGGTCAATATTTACCGTACCAAACTTTCTTAACACTTTGGTAACTACAGATTTGATATATTCAACTACCTGCAATTTGATTTGTACATTTTTGGGGGTTTCGGTGTGATGTGTGTGTACATGGTTAATATATTGTTCAACAGTGGGATTCTGCTTTTTAAAACAGGCACAATCTACTGCATGAAACAATTCATTTTTAGGATTGTGTTGTGTTGAAAGCAACAACTTAGAAATAGCTCTACGATTCTTTTTAACAATTTGCTTCATTTCCAGTTCGGTGAGAGGAAAAGGAGTAAATGGTATGATGTTGTTGAGAAGCTCTTGGGCAGTTGGACGGAAACTTGGGTCTTTTTGTAAACACAAAAATATGGTATATCTTACATCATTAAAGTCATCTGTCCCATTTTCAAATTTATCAGGAAACACACCATCCTTAAAGTACACCAGCAACAAATTATAAGCAAATAAAAAAAATATATTGTATTTATTTATCTAAACAATATTTTGAGCTACCTAAAATTTTAAAAAAGTAAAATTAGAATGCCAAATTCTATAACATATACACCTATATCTTGCACAAAATGATTTCTATGAGAGAAACAGAAAAATTGCAAAAAGCTATCAAGAATATATAAACCTAAAATTGACTGTAGAGCAGTCTTCAGCTTCTAAGTTGTGCGATCGTATGAATAAAAAATCTGAATAAAAAATTGTGGTACGCGTTTGATAGCTCCATTCATTTTTTTTCTTACAAATATTATTTTGGTAAAGACCAGGCCTTTCAATAAAGCAACTAGTACGTACATGGTAAATTGCGATCGTGATTTCCACTATGTAGTGATCACGTACATATGTAAAATTGTTTAGCTACGCGATTCTTAGTTTTCGATTTAAGAGCCATTTCAACATCAAATTAGTTGAAAATACTTATCCACTTCTGAGATTAATCAGACAGAATGACCAACCAGTTTTGACCCAAAATATCTCTGTTCATGGCCAACCTACTCATCCTAGCTAATTCACCAACTCCTGACCTAGTTGTGAAGCACTACGTTGATTGAATCTCAACAACCTGGCCCCATCCTGTTGGTAGCCAGGAAATTACAGATGATCACCAGCCATGCGGTACTTAACTTTCAGGCGGAACAGATGCTAAGGCAAATACCCTGGCTGTATCCACTTATGACATTGAGTTGCATTTAAAACATCATCTGTCCAATTGAAACTAGGTGACGTTAGTCCAACTTTACGGTTCAAGAGAGAGGTAGAGCAGTAAAGAAAGTCAACTGATAGATTAGCATGTGCTTTTTGGCACACATGCACTGATTTGCTCATGGAGAAGACATGTAGAGGCATTGTTTATTAATGTAATTAAGCCGTAATTAATTACAAAAGATGGGCATAACAGCACTTTCCAGTTTTAATTGAGTTTAAGCCATTTTTATTAATGTTTTCCCCAATAATTATCATTTGCTTTTGTTTTTGTATGTTCATGTTTTTTTCTTCTCTCTCATAGAAATAATTTTTTGTAAGATGGGTGTATTATAAGATGTTGTAGAATAGTATTTTACTTATTAAAAAATAATGACTGCTCAAGAACGAAAATTATTATTTAAATAAATTAATTGTTGGCTATCGTTAATAGGATTATACTGACAATGTTTTTATCAAACTGATATTCATTTTAAAAATGAACACTAGGCATTGGAGCTCAGGCTCAAACAGGGTTTCCACCCAACCTTTTTAACAAAGTTCGCTGACTTTCCCTGACTTTTTGGGACTCAAGTTTCCTGATTTTTTGGGATTCAAGTTCCCTGACTTTCCCTGACTTTAGCCAAAATAAATTAGATCAAGAAAGAGCATAAAGCAATACTAATGGTTCGACGTGCAACAAACTTACCCTAATAAATAAAATATGCATCATGACAAGAACAAAAATTGCATGGATAAAAGAATTCTTCCCTGACTTTTCCCTGACTTTTTACCAAAAATTCTTATTTTACCTGACTTTCCCTGACCCTCTAACAAATTCCCTGACTTTCCATGAAACCCTGTCAAAACTGTTCACTTTAATCACTTGCAACGTCTATGAAAGTCTGCTTGAATTGCGACTAACATTCTTGACCAGGTTAAAAATGACTACTCCTTTAGGGTTGTTTTGCAAAAACATACCAGCATCAATTTTGAAACAGAACATTGTCCACAGGTAACGAAAATATTAAAAAATACTTACATTTTTCAAATCATTGAAGATTTTTTGCATCTCAGCCATAGTTTTAGTTGGCTGGTGAAACAATTCAAAGAAAAGAACTCCAAAGGCATATATATCAATCTTGGAGGAAAACGGAACACGTTCACAACCAATAATTTCAGGTGCTCTGTAACGACTTGTGCCAATGTTAGCTGTCATCGATGTTGTGGTTTCAATAGATTGAGAACGCAGGAATTTAGCAGGTGTGGTCAGTATTGCAGGGTCACCTACTTTCTTTTTAGCCAAACCAAAATCTGCCAGTTTTAATTCAAGTGATGAGTCAATCAAAACGTTTTCTGGCTTCAGATCACGATGAGAGATACCCTAAAATTTAAATTATGAAAATTATAAGAAAAAAAGAAAGCACATATAATCATTAAGCCAAAAGGTTTCCTTCATAAATTTTTGAGAGATCTCTCTGTGTAATAAAAAAAATTAAAAAGGAAAAAGTCTTCTCTACCTGCTGGTGAATGTATGTTAAAGCTTCCAATATTTGCAAGGAACACTTCCATGCTTTCTCTCTATCTTTGAATAATTCCCTGCTTTCAATTTCATCTCTCAGTGTTCCTTGGTCGCAAAATTCCATTTCAATACAAAGATATTCATCACCTTCAGCTTCACTGCTTTTACTTGTTCCAAATGTGTTTTCATCTTTATCAAGTGTTTTGCATTTTGCCTATAATCAACACATGAAAAACTTAAGTGCCAATTCAGCTAAAGATTTAATCCCTGCGGAAATTGATGCTTGATGTAGTAAACTTAGAGATAATTATGGTTGATGGCAGTTTAGTTTAAGAAGTTGTCAGAGTAGTGATCAAATTAAAGAGTTAGGTTTTAGCAAAATATAGGTTAGCACAGAACTCAGTCATTACCTCGTGGAACTGAATAAAGCCATCCTGAATGAATAATCAAAATTAGTTGCCCCATATGCGAAGCACAGCATAGCCAAGGAGGCTATCATAGCTGGATGTGGTGACATAAAGCAAGAAGTTGGCTTTAAAAAAGTCATTACATTTTTTCGTATAAGATTTCAGCAACCTCTTGGCTTTACGTTATGCAAGTTAAGATTGCAGCTCATTGTTCTATGATGCACCAAATCATCATCTTTTGTGAATTTCTATTCCTTTTCATATTTTTAAGCAGGTTCTCCATTAAGGCAAATTCAAGTTATTGCCGATTTGTTTGCTGAGTAACCTTCATTCAGCAGAAGCTGGTAGAGAATACATTATGGATGTAAAGATCTGTTACCCTTCCTGCCTTTGGCTTCTCAAGATATCATTACACCATTTATCAACAATGATCGTTGGAAAGTAGAGTTGATTTTAAGTACTAACTGAACACTATTTTCTTTTTGAATGTTAGCTATTCAATTATTATCTATTTCAACATCGATTGTTCAAATCTTATTCACTATACTGGAGAACCCTCTGGAAAATGAAAAATCACATGTAAATGAAACATACACTTTTATGAATAAACCATTTCCTACTGCACAGGCTTTTCTGAAAAAGTATCCCCTATAAACTGCTACCCCAGGCTTCATCATAGGCTTATAATGTCGTAGGCTCACGGTATTATTAAACAGAGAAGGAGCATCTTGGTGAAAACTATCAATATTAAATAAATCAAAATAAAATTCAATACTAACCAGCTGTGTGCAATTATTTGTTGCCGGGCTTTCTTCAAAACATACATCAGAAGATGATTCCATTTTTGATGAGCCAGTGTCATTACTGGAAAAACCAGATTCACTAAACACAGCAAATTTAAACAATAAGGTAATGTAACAAGTACCTTAAGTATGCATCATGAAAAACTTGAAAGATTACTAATACTTAAATAATCATTCCAGGATTATGATTACAAGACAGAAGAGGTGAAAATACAAATCAAGACATGGTGGGAAAGGGATCGGTTATTTACAAGCAGAATAAAAAATTTGGTTAATTGTGAATAAGTATAGACTAAAAATTAGACAACGAGAAGCCACTGGTTTCCAGAGAATCATCAGTAGAGTCCATTCAGTCAAATTAGAAATAGTGAATAGGATACATACTTTCCATCAAGGGTGACATTTGATTCCGTCCATGATGAGAAGAATCTAACATAAAATACATCTAGACCTTCACGATAGTCACAAGAAAATTCCCTGGTCTGGAAACCTATCTTAAGTGCAATTTAGACGATCTAACAAACAGTTGTGCAACTAAAATTGGACATGTAAACATGAAAATTTGTAAGCTATAGAAGGTTACAACTAAAGTTGTTTAACTTTTTAAAGAGGGATGTCTTCTATAATTACACAACTAGTTGGAAGGAAATGCTGAAACGAGAAAAGAAAAAAAATTAATGTTTGAAAGAACTTTTTTTCTCTTTACATCACAATGTTTTCAAATAAACAAGTTTTTATAAAATAAATTTCTCTGCTAGATTTTTTTAATTATTAATTAAGGTAGAACTTATCAGTAATTCTTTGCTGACTGGTTCAAAGAGGACAGTTTATGGTGCGTTTCGGCAGATACACCAAACAAAGGAGCATTTGAATGTGTAAACACGAGGTTGTACAACCAAAAATAGATTGTCTAAATCATGCTTTAACTACTTTTTGTCAATTTTTTTCTTTGATCATTTCATTGGGCAAATTTTATCGTGTACTCACTTCAAATTATGCACAACGAATGCACAGTATTTATTTTCTATCATGTGATCAAAGTAAATGCAAAACAAAGCAATTTTTCAAAATGATTATGCTTGAAATCAGATAGAAATTAATTGGTGACAGTTTAAAAAGAAATAACATTGTGCATTGTATTACTTGGTGCTAAAGAATTCTAATACCTCACAATATTCTTATGATTTAAAGATGATAACAATTTGGCCTCCCTCTTAACTTCCTCGTTATCAGTTGTGTCATCAACATTCAGAGGTATAACTTTGATAGCACGGAGGTGACCATTTTCCTTCTGTTTGGCCTAAAACATTACTCAAATGATAATATTGAAATGTTTCAAAATAAATAAAAATAAAGTAAGGGTAAGAAAAGTTGCACATGTGTACATGTGCATCGAGCATAGTTTATTACATTCTCCTGTCATCAATTTTGTAACTGCTATTTTGTGTTCCGGCGTTTCGTCACAACTTTATTGTGTGCATTGTGAACCACAATCACCTTGAGGCTCAGAACTAATATTGTGTGAAAGGGAAATTCAGAAGTCATAGCAACAGGATATTTGGAACCATCATGACAGCCAAAGTAGAGAGATTTAATTATTTCAAAAAAATTAGTGACGTAAGTCGGAACACAGAATTACATACAGTTAATGTATTATTCCTAAACATACCAACTTGTGGTGTACACATTGCAAAATTTGTTTGGGTTGGTGAGGGTATTGGTCAGGTTATGCCTCGTTCTTTCAAATACTTTTATAAGGGTTTTTACCAATAAAAGTTAGTGTGCCTAGAAATGATACATTAACTGCCCCTTTAATCATAAAGGTTATACAATAACTTGAAACTTTCAACAATTGAATTAGTTTACAAGAAGTAAGATCTCAGTAAAGAAAATGTTACCATGAAAGAACATACCAAAAATACTTTGCCTTGTCCACCACGACCAATTTTCTTCAAAATAGAGAAATTATTGAGCAGTTTGGACTTTTGTCGAAATTCTTTCCAATCCTCATCAAGAGAAATTCTCAATATTTCTCTAATCTAAAACAATATTATATCATTCATTGACTCAAACAACTTGGGTGAACAAAGACAATGACTCAATTTTCTTCCCAGTCCTAGATTTCCGTTCAGCAATTCTGCTCACTTGCTTGGTAAAAATATCCTTGATTTGCTGCATACAATACTTAAGCGAATGAGCACTAACAATAATGCTGAATGGAAATCTACCTTTTTAACAAAATTGAACTACTACAACACAATGCGAAAAGAAGGCACAAGGACTCATATAATAAAAGATTCACCAAAGTATCTCCTTCACTCTCATCTTCGTTCAGCAATTTGGATGGCTCCTCCTCCTCAGACCTGCACAAGTAAACATAATGATTACTGGTTTAGTGTTTCACAATACTGGTGCGACCGGTTCCTTTTTTAAACAAGTGAGAGTATACCCTTTCTTCTGCACAAAATAATTAAATTGAAGATGAAACAAATAAACATACATGTGAGGCATGATAGAGTACAGACCTACACTGTTCCTGTGATTATCTCCTCTATATGAACTACATAACACACACAAAAGAATTCCAGTTAACGAGAATATTTTCTCCCAAGTGGACCGATCATATCGCAAAATTCAAAGCAGGGTTTTGATTATTTGCTTTACCTGATGGACTCGAAAACAACATGGAAAAATGGTAATGAGGGCAGATCTTTTTCGCTGGCAGAGCTTCACAGGGGCGGGGACTCTGGGATAATGATGGATACAGTTTCAATAAATTTCAAAGCTGAACAAACGATACATACATGCTCATTTTTGATCTTTTTTTTTCTTCTGCAGCATAAAACAGTTTTGACTTTGTGTTCGGGATGTCCCACTCCTTCAATAAACTGAACATTAGACTCACTAGGGGATACAACATTTGCTATAAAAGGAATTATGTAGATACAACATTTGAAATTCACAATTACCTTCAGTTAAAAGAGGGTAAATTTGATATTATTCACAACATGACTTACCTTACTGAACAGTGACTTGGCTTTTTTATGCATTTCCTGTTTCAATTCATTCACCTTTTCTTCAATTAAGCCAGGTGATTTGGTTATTTTGAAGGAGAGTGCACTATGAAAGAATGATACTGGTCTGCATTGATGACATAATTTTCTACTATAATCATTGAACATTTTCTGAATCATTAGATTTTGCAGGTCAGTTCAAAATTGATTTGCCTAAGCATGAAAATGAATGTTTGCATGACCAATTCAGTAAGCTTTCCAAGCATTTGCATGTGATATATCTCCTGAAAGTTTCATAGGTTTAGATTTTCTCTTATACTCTTATGCTTAGTTTGTCTATAATTCACCACCTATCAATGAAATTCTGATATACAGTTGGACACTTCCATCCACAAATTTTGTGAAATGTGAAAAAATGAGTTCGGTATCTTGTATATGACCCTATTAATAAAGAAATTATGATAGTATTTCATTTTATGATGAGCATCATTAATAAAATATAAAAGATGATTAGAGTGGCTCCAAGTTCAGAAAGTAGCAATCAAAACAATAGCATAGTTATACAGTTAATGTGAATTTGGGCGTCTTAGATTCACCCAAAATGTTTGCATCATTTGGAATAACAAAACAACCAAATATTCACCAATCATGGACATCAATTTATTTCAGTTCTGTTCTATTCCTTTATGATTTTCCAAATGACATGACATGACATGAAGTCAAGCTTAATTGTAAGAGTCACATTTGCAGGTTATCAAACCAAATATTTCGTATAAAGTGAGAAATTACCTTGTAGGATAGGTTTTCGAGTATGAAAACTGCACATCAATGAATGTGTTTGCCACTTTACCAGCTGGCATTAAATGAAGAAATACAGTTTCATTTTCGTTCTAAAAATGAATTATTTCTTTTTATTAAAACCATCATTTCATCTACATAAACACAGCAAATTATGTAATTTTTTTAAGAAAAATACTGAGATGAGCTGATATATCAAAGAATTCTAATAGCAAAAGTTTTCCTAATATGTCAACATCACTGATCTAATAAAACACCGTATCGTGCATCTAGCTATTTGGTTCCTAGAAAGATGGCTCTGCTGAATATTTTTGTCAATTTTCTTACAAAAAGTAGTGCAAACTGTAAGGATTTTAAAACAATTGGCTGTACGATCAAGTATTTTTTTTTTTAGATCAGTGGTCAGAATAGTCAAACGAAAAACATAACAGTGTGAACTGTGTTAAAACATCCTTTGATAAAACAAGGAAAATCTTATATCTTACCGTACAGCCTGAAAGAAACATTTTAAAGATTTTTGTGTACAGTTTTTATGTTACATTCAGTCATTATCAAAATCTTTTGTATTGTACGCAGTTTGTTTAGACACAAGGGTTTTTATTATTATTATCATTATTATATATTTATATTTGTACAGGTTGCCTTAGTCAGTGGAAAGATTGAACTGAACAAGGAGAGATTGAACTGATCATGAAAATGTTTGTAAATTAAACAGAAGACTGTTAACTTTGAAAGACACCAATCCTTTGTGAAAGCTAATTATCTCACATGGACCTGTAAATTACTCTATAATATATCATATAAATGAAGATAAAAGTGCTTAGAAAAAGGACTATATAACATTTTAAACATGCGAATCTCAAATTTTACAGAAAAGTCTTTCATATAATCTTTATTCCTGTTTTTACAGATAGGGACTTTCTCCTTGTAATTGATAAACATGATAATACTACAATGACTCGATTAAGCCCCCAGGGGATTATTTGTAAAAATGATGTTGGGGTGCTTATTCTAGGAGGGGGCCGTATTTAATCAATGCATTTCTAAATTATATAAAAAATTATTTGCTCAAAAATTTCGAATTTAGCATTCATTCCATGAAAGACGAAACCATTTCCTGTCAAAGCAAACAATGAAGTAAGTGAAAGATAATGTTTGTGTTATATATCTTAGTTGCAGTAAATGAACCCTTTTCCAGAACAGATGAAATTAAAGCAAGAAAAGCAACCTCCACTTGTAGCTATAAAAAGAGAGAAAAGAATTTCTTGAGAGTAAGAAGCAACATCAAAAGAGAATTTCTATGCCGTTTGTATCTTTCTTCTCTCCCCTATTCATATCAAGAAGCTTCTATATAATTCTATATAATATATAGCATTCTCTCACTTTTTCTAAGGAAAAATTATGAAATTGCTCACTGGCAAAAATAAAATTTATGTTTTTCTTATAGTTAGTTTTCATAACTTGACTTATCTCGAAAGTGAAGTAATGTTATTTCAATATCGAGTTAGTTACTCAAAAACAACATTATCTTTCTTTAGTTAGCAAAGTGTTAAAAAGGCCATTGTTACGTCATAATTCGAAGTTCTGATGTCATAACTGCTAACTCTAAGTTTTTAACTCAAAGTCGTTCTTTAAAATGATCCCCTTCTGTATTATACATCTAGTTTATACAAGGTGAAATATTATACTTACATAAATAGTAACATATTCTTTGTATTCCTTTTTGATACTGTCAATTTCATTCCCCAATATCTAAAATGTCACACATTTTTACAATCAATCAATCACACACAAGCAAATCTGATAAAATTGTTATAAACTTATCAGGAAAAACGGCTTATGTAGGGAAGAACAAATAAAAGAGAAATAACAATAGTTATAACAATAGGCCACAAAATTTCGTCCATTAAGGGGAACGGTATGACAAATGATTTTCCGGTACTGCAATTTCAATGATAGGGCAACGATCCTATATTATGTGACGGTTTGAGGGAACATCATAACAAGTTATAATTATCAGTAATACTGATAAAATTGTCAGTAATTTATCAGAAATTTATCAGTATTGTTACAGTTTCTGATAATTTATTATAATGGTTTTTGAATATATTAATTTTCAATGCATAATTATTTTCGCAGCTTTCAATTTGATTATTGATAATTTATTGGAGCTAAAACATCAACCATAGTGTTTGCCCACCCTCCCTCCTCTTTTGGTCTAATCAATGCATTTTTATTTTATTTTATTTTATTTATATTTTTATGGTAAAACATTTTCCTGCTTATGTTGGTATACTAGTATGTTATCAGCAACACTTAATTCAGTTTGATGTCATCAATAAGTTTGTATCACTGGCTGGATTACGTCATCCGTTTTTTTTTGGTCCGTTACCATATCTGCTCAATGGACACCAAGCGTTCGTTTTATCTATGGTTCCCCTCTGGTTTAATGTTGTTATATAGCAGAATCTTGTTTTGGCTTAGATTCTTCCGCACTATTGTCCTTACGGTTGCTTTAGCCCCATGGTTTTCCTTGTATGTGTTTATTTGGCTAGAACAATACAACAAGGTTTTTTATCCAGGAGTGGAAGCAACTGTATTTCACTGTTGGCACCCCTTTATCTCTTGGTTGAGATGTTGGGATTTCCCTGTCAGCCGTTTTGGGATTTTCCTGCAGGTGTTTCCTAAGTTTTCACTATATGTTGGTTATTCTAGCTCTGCTTTGCTTTCAAGTTGTACTTCATTCTTTGTACACAAGCCTAGGTTAACTTGTTTATTGGCACTTCAAGCTGTGCCTGGTCATGATAAATTCGTACTTCAAGCTGTACCTTAATGCTGTCCATTGGCACTTCAAGCTGTGCTTGGTTATGGAAACTTGGTACTTCAAGCTGTAACTTAATGTTGTCTATTGGCACTACAAGCTGTGCCTGATGGTGGACGCTGTACTTTTGCTTCAGTCATGCAGGATTACATAGGGAACATGCGAGCTCAGTTTAGGACATTTTCATGTTATTTGCTGAACATCTCAACCTTATACTGATTATTTATAAGTTCTTCCTGGAAACAGTACGTCGGTTCCAGCACTTCATGCTAACACTCTTATGCTCGACAGTTGTATAACAATGAGACTCAGACGAACAGCGGTACTACCATTTGGAACCATGCCACAGGTTTTCCAACTGTCCATTGTCAAAATTTAATAATGTGAGAACAGCGCGCACACATGCAAATGTAGTGACAAAGAAAGTAATTGTTAATCATCAACATCTCATTGTTGTTCTGACGAGGAAGTTTGGTGGTAAAAGAAAAAAACATTGATATCTAATTTTGTTCCTCTTTGTTTCGTTCCCAATTTCAACATTTTTAAAACAGTTTGCTTCCTTCATGGATTGGTGTAAAACTTCACTAGTCCTTTATGTAACTTTTCTTTTGCTGCCCATCGCGTAAGCACTCTCAAATAATTATTTTGAAAGATAGCTGAAATATCGAAAAATTAAAGCAGGTTAAACCATCTAGTTTATCATGAAATTTCTTTTCATTTGAATCTCGGCGCTCAATAGCCATTATAACTATAAAATTAGGGTTGTAATAATCCCCAACAAATACTTGACTTCGAGACATTTTAAATCCAAAACAAAATTGGGTCTCTCAGATCCTTTACATGGCGTGACGCTTTACGTTAGTACGGTATCCAGGTTAGCTTATACTTTGTTTTGTGAAGGAAAAGAAAAAATCTTTTTCATGCTCATAATGTGGGTAACGGAAAATCCTGCATGCGAATAGAAGCTTATGGAAATGATAAGGTAACTGACCGATCATTACCCCAAAATTTTGTGGCCTGATAGTGGGAATGGATTAATATAGGAAGCTAAAAAAGAATTTTAAATGTTGTTGAAATCAGAGAATTTTATGGATAGCAGAGATTATTGGATGTGATTCCAGGAACAAAGTGCATTTTATATCTGGTAGAATTTTTCCAAAACTAGTTGTATTGACGAGGAGAAGTTTAAATAGGCCAGATCCATCATGACGAGAAGTTTTGACATGTTAGGGGTAAATATGGAAATACTTTGATACATACAACCCTGGTTGAAATCTTAGGAAATAGGATCCTGGCAGGATCTTACAAGTTCCTTAATAGGATCATCGACAGTTAACCAGATAAGTGTTTTATTGTGGAATAGATGGAAGACATTTTGTAAATGGACCATATCCGAAAAATTAAGTATTAATTTTACATCCAAAACATAAGTTCAGGGGGTATATCAAGCAAAATATTGAGTATTAAAACAAACTGTGACAATTTTGTTGATTAGAGTCTCAGCTTTCCAACAAGCTTTCATTTAGCTTTATAGTGTGAAAACTTTTGAAAAACTTAAAACAAGAGAAATACACCCTTAAAAGTTTATTTTGAGAAAAAAGCTGGATGTGTGATGGTGTGACTTCTCTTGATTTCATATCTGGAGAGTATTACATGGTTAAAGACAATGTGTTGTTATAAATATAGCTAAATCTGACATCATGATGATCTCAGCACATGAGCATGAACAATAACAACAGGTGAGGGACAAGAAAACGTATTGTTGTATTGTTTGATCTTCATAAAAGTAGCAGGTGAATTATTGTTGGTCATAAATATAAGCTACTACTTTCTTTTGACTTTCATGGAAGTAACTGAAAGGTCTGCATCGGTAATGATGATGTCAGCACGAGGTGGTACTTCCGGTGGTATTTACAATCAACAACACATTGTCTTTGATGTCTTTTTTTTTTAGAATAAAGACACCTCTCTATCCTTAACTAATCATGGTTGTTGTAATGCAGAATGTTACCTTCAAAATTATAAATTGTTAATGTCTAAATTGTCTTATAAGTTCTTAAAGTTGTGTATTGTTAATTGATCAGTTCTTTTGTTTTTGTCTTTGACTGTTCTCAACCTTTTTTGTGTTCTTTCCTTTTTGGGAAAATAATCAGTGAAAAGTTTTTGGATGGAGATATAAAATACAGTGGAAACTGTGTGTACACTTCTTGTATTATTCAGTTATCAAAATGTTGTTATTATAAGGGTGTGAACATTATGGAGCAAACCTCTATAATAGACTACTTTCCCCAGTTGTGACGTCGCAAAAAAGAACTGAACAATATTGCATAGGCGTATTCAGCAGGGTCAGTCAATGAAAGTGGAGGAGTCCAACGTTATGACATTTCTTTTCAGTCTTAAGCGTTAATGAGGTTACTTGCACGTTTTGCTTTTCTACTTTAAATGACTAAACTCTCCTCCACAAATTTTGACTGAGCTCTAGCTACGCCTCTGTATTGATCACATAGACAGGTCTCGCGTTTTTCTTTGAGACTCAGTCTAAAGAAGGATGTGACTGCAGAGCTTAATTGACTTTATATTATCTTGCAAAGAAAAAAGGAGTAGCACGTCAGTTTTATAAAGTCAAATATTTACCTTCAGGTTCAATGACATTTTCGGAAGATCATAAAAATCTAGAATTTTCGAACGACTTTCAGTTTCGCTTCGCTCTTCCAGATACACTATTTTAGCTAGGGAAAGCAAAAATCCAGTGAGATCGATATGCAGTTCTCTTTCAGTGGATCCAAATTAGAATGTTAAATGAGTAGCGCGTGCGCAACAAGAAATCACGGCGCTATTGCTCTTTCGTACCCCCTAATATTATTAATGATTCTGATACAGAATTTCATGCTAATTAATAATCACATAAGAACTTGGGTCTCAAAATCAACAGAACAGAAGTTATTGGCCTTTAAAGATCTCTAAAATTTCTGTCTCTACAGTTCGATCACTTCGCAGCTCATCTCCGCTCTATAGACCTTTTTATTTCTTACGCGTGTTTCTATTTTGGGAGAAAAAGAAATGATGTTTCATTTGGTCATTTTTCATTTCATTCCTTTTTACTTTCATTCACTATGGCTGCTGCACGCGTTCCTGATCAAATTGTGTTTGATGGTATATGTTTGGTACGAATTAGTTCCTGTTTCATGGACGATCGTCAGGAGTGTATAAGATGGTGTCGACAGTATGGTTTGCTTACTATTCAGATGATTTGTCCTACATGTAATCGTCAGTGCAGAGAGCAAAATTTAGATGGTGCTGTTGATGGGGTTACATGGATTCACATGATGAAGGAGGAGGAGAGAGTAGTGTTACTGTGGATGCATCCCCAGATGATTTCCACACTGAAGATAAAGCTGCAGCGGACAAAGACATTCTCCTCAATGCCATGACAGGTAATCAGGATTCTTCCAATGAGACTTCTGATGATGCTATAATGAAACTTCAGGCAGATTTCGACATTGAAGACTCCATCCATGCGAATATTGATGATTCACTTGCATCAGTAGTAAATCAGATTTGGAAGAAGAAATTGAATAAGGAGAAAATAAAATAAAAACTTGAGAAGCATTATCAGCCACAAAATTGTGCCAGCTATTTGTGCCCAAAGTGAATTCTGGATATTTCTCAAACCTATCAAAGAGATCAAGGTCGAAGGACATAAAATTGCAAAAATTGCAGACTTATAACATCAAAGCCGCAACTTCTATGACAAAGCTTATTAATGAATCGAAATCGGTTAATAAAAACCCCATTAGCAAAGAAAAATTGAAGCTAATGCACTCCCTTGCAAGTCATTCTCTAGGAGTTGCACAAACAATTTCATTTTTCAATTCCGACGAGATGCTCTAGCACCTGAATTGAGTTATGCCTATAGACATCTCAAGAATGAAGTGCCAGAAGGCTCACATTTGTTGTTCGGAGATAATATCTCAAAAAGGCTTTTTGCTATCAAAACCACAAACCAGCAAGTCGGCATAACTGACCTTAAATTACAACAAAGATTTGTTTCAAAAAACTTGCGAGTTGGCCATATCAAGATGGATAATATTCAAACAGTAATAAACATGGTTAAACCTAATATTTGGATGGCATGTATATTGATTTAAAAGATGCATATTATTCAGTTCCTATTCATCATGATCACCAAAACTTTCTGAAGTTTCTTTTTGACTATCCTTACAAATTTGTGGCCATGCCCAATGGATATGGCCAAGCTATGTTAAAATTCAATAAAATCCTTAAACCTCCATTTGCTGCTTTACTATCAGTGGGACATGAATCTGTAGTATTTGTAGATGACTCTTATTTACAGTCCGATACATATATGGAGTGTTGCAAAAATATTGCTGACTCTACTTCATTACTTATGTAATTAGGTTTCACAATACATGCAGATAAATCTATATTGATTCCAACCCAGGAAATAATTTTTCTGGGATTTGCCATTTATTCTAACATTATGACTCTAACCCTTACTCTGGAGAAAAAACATAAGATTTTCCAGTTATGTGAGTTTGTATTAGCAAACAGACGATCCCTATGTATTTGGAATGTTGCAAGCTAATTCGATGCATTACGGTATATACAAACAATATATAATATATACAAACAATATATAATATATACAAACATTGAGATCGGACTGTTTTCCAATGGGTCCTGCTTTTCTGCCCACCCTAAGATAAGATAAAAACAGTTGCAATTAGATTCTGTGATAAATTCAGCTGTCTAGCTGAAGGAAATTTTACAGCTGCTATTGAAGCTATACCTTATAGCAGGCTGCATTACAGAGCTATTAAATTAGGGAAAATATCAGCACTTAAGAATTCCAAAGGTAACTTTGAAGCTTTGTTCCAACTGTCTGAAGAACATGCTAATGAAATAACGAAGTGCCAATCTTATGTGGTTTGAAATTGTATTCAAATCGGGATAATACGATGAATTAGATGGTTCGATCGCACAATTGGCATCTTTTTGTAAAAAGTCATTTGGTTGAAGTTTAATGATCCGCGGATCAGGATGTTCAGGATCGTGATTTTCATGTGATTCCTTTTTATGGTATGATCAAATAAAATCTTTTCGATGGTTTTGATGTTCCTTTATTAATGACTGTTCGGAGCGTTTCCAATTTTTCTTGTTTGAGTTTTCTTTTCTGACGGTATGATGACATGCCATAATGGCAAATGTCTAATCCAATATTTGGGTACATATTCACTTCTCGAACTATTAACTTTGCAGGACAATCTCTTTTCCAGGGACCCCTGAATTCTTGTTTGGTTTGCTTCTCTTTTCTAGAGTAGCCGTGTTCGTTACATAAATTTTCCGAATCCTAAGGATGAATACCAAGTTTTTTGTTATTATTATTATTATTATTTTTTTGTGAAGTATGCGTATAAAGCATATTCCAAATGGAGAAATAAATAAATAAATAAATAAATAAATAAATAAATAAATAAATAAATAAATAAATAAATAAATAAATAAATAGATAAATAAATGCATACAGTTGGATTTATAATATACCTTGGTATCAGTTTTTCGACTAAAATCTTTCCCAAACATGCAACCTTTCTACAGTATTTTCACATGTAAATGGTATACCATTGAATTCTATACTCCAACCCTTCCTTTTCATTTCAAACATTGGAGTTCCTACACAATACAGTAATACAATGAAATTGGAGAGGTCTACATAAGTAGAAAGTTAGTCTGCTGGTTACGATGTTATTATGGTTAAATTACCTGTCCCAGTAAAATGGCCACTTCTATCAGTTATCCTCGATCGAATATGTTGTATACCAAAGAATATTCCAGTTGCCTTTCGATAATTTTCAATAACATTTTCAACATCATCTTTTGAAGTCAAGAAACCTAAACAAACGTGCGCTTGCTCTCAAATAGCGGAATTATAATGTAAATCATGGAACTAGAAATATAAAACGATTATAATTATTGTTATTATTATTAAATAGATTGCATTGTGTGATGCAGAAATATTCATAGATGCATATCCTTATTTGAGAGAACAAGTATTTAAAATTATAATCATCACCTGTGTAATACGTGGTACTGACTGAACAACGGAACCACCTGAGACGATCTGAACCGAGCTGAGACGAGCTGAGACAAACTGAAACCACCAAGAGATGAGCTGAGACGAGCTAAGACCATCTGTAAACATCTATGGATTCAACTTGTCTCAGTTCGTCTCAGCTCGTCTCTTGGTGGTTTCAGTTCGTCTCAGCTAGTCTCAGCTCGGTTCAGATCGTCTCAGGTGGTTCCGTTGTTTAGTCAGTACCGTAATACGTAGATCCAACTTTACGTAAATTTTGTATAAAACTCAAGATCGAATCCATTCTTTCAAAGAATGACTTCTACATCTATTTTTAAATGTTTTTCAGGGTTATAGAATGTTACTACAGTATCACTTGCGCTTTTGGTTTTGAGGTCATTTCAAGGATTCCTGCGTACTGGAAACTTAATTATATTATCATAACGTTCGAACCTGTTCGAACCTGTTCGATAAAAATGTTAATTTTAAACTATTTCGCAGTTTTGTTTCCAGACCCCAGTTATTTAGAAATAACAATTTCAAAAACAAAAGTTTAGACTGAGTACTGTTTAAATGAATGATCTGAGTCTAATATCACTCGAAACACGGAACTCGAATATTTTCGGTGCACATCGATCTCACTGGATTTTTGCTTTCCCTTTCATTAAGTGTGGTTTCAATGCAAACGCATCGTCACCAACAAATACATACGGCAAAACTTTGTCTGATCCATGCAATTTGCTTTTTCCTAATGATAACAATGAAAGCATTTTTGAATTCCATGTGACAAACCAAGTAGACCGACAGATTTATGAAAATTGTTACTTAGTATTTTCAAAGACTTTCTCTCGATAGCATGACCGATGTGGCTGTTGTTAAATACGCTTCCGTCACTTTGTCTGCCAGAATCATGTCAACTAGGATAAAGCGATAATCAGCATCACATATAGCCATTAACACAATACTAAAGAATTAATTGTAGTTAAAGAACATCGATCCAGATCGTGGCGGAGCTCGCATCAATACATGCTTCTCATCAATTGAACCTATAATGATAAAGATTAATGAATTTAAAATTCCTAACCATGAAATTTTCAAATTATATCCGAAGGAAATCTTCATCGCAGTAGTCATTTATTTATTACACAGATTACCTATAGCGTTAGGAAAGTTCCATTTCTGCTCAAATACGTCGGCTATTTTTTTCCATTCTTTTTCTGTCGATGGAGCCCTCAAATATTCTCTCTGTAATAAAATATTCCAAATTGCACTGCACGTTTCAGCAATTATGCGACCGACTGAAGAAGGACTGATTCTATAGCTAGCTGCAATAGTTACTTGCGCATCACCAGTAACTACATACCTGTAATAATGATAATATGAATGGCAAAAATCGTATGCTGGCATTTTCTCTGTTCACTTTTAGATAGCCATTGACTGTAATAAAATAAATGTTACCTCAACACATAATCTTTCACTGGGGTGAATAGGTTCTCGCATCTTAGTTGCAGTTTTGGTTAGAAGAGGTTCCACCCAGCTTAGTAAAAGCTCAAAGGTTGATGGTGACATCCAAAAGCACCTGTAAAAATATTCTTTGTCGTGTAGCTTCATTTCTTTAACTAGCAAATGATATTCTCCTTTTTCATCTCGTTCCTTGTAGATTTGGCGAACCCAGAACCTTCGATTGCATCTCTTTACTTTTTTTACTGAATTGATGTTAACACTTTCTTGGTTATCTTTAAGCATCATTAAAATCAGTGCTTTCTTTTTAAGCAGTAAAATACGTTTTTTTCGTATAAAAAACATCCTCACTGTATAATTAACTCCTCGGTTTTGATTTTCATTTCGTCTGCGCGGACAGTTCCGCTTAGTGGAAATCCGCTCTGCGTACGCTTATCATTAAATTAGAGCTCATGCGCGTATTCCGCCAATTCATGTCCGCGCGGATAATTCCGCTTAGTGGAAAATGGCCTTAATACACATTCGCACCCACGCATAGTTCACGTGTTTATTTTAATTGGATTTATTAATGATTGATTATTTTCATTGGCTACAGAATACAATATCATTAAAGAAATAGAATTTGTAACACCTTTGTTTGAGTTAATATATTACTGGTAAAACACGTGAAATAAATGAAACTGGTAACCTTTGAGAAAAACAAGACCACGGCGTTGATATAACGATGCGAGTATATATCGATATTGGATTTGTTTACGAGGATAATTAAGTTGTATTTCTTATGGTTGTAAGTATAGAACGGAGAACTTTAATCGAGGTGAATTTTGTGTAAACTTTAGGAAGGACAGACATTGCCCTACATTAAATATTCCCGATTTTGTTGTTCAAACTTCGATCAGGAATATTCCGTTCTTTAGAAGAGAAATAAAATCGGTAATATTAAAGGGATCCTACCATCTAAAACAATATCCTGTAAAACACTTCCTCAGACCATAAATAAAACATGAAATCAGCTATATTCAAGTGTCCTTGTTTATACACGATGTTGAATGAGTACGCTTGAAGTTGCATTCGGCATCTTTCGATTCTCGGACTGTTTCGGGCGTTCTGCTGAATATAAATTGCAGTGGTTGGTGGTTTACTAATGCTTGGAAATGACAATTAAATAAATACATATGTAACTTTTCGATACTCCAAATTTACCAGAGTGCTTCTTTCTCTGTTGGCGAGTATTTGACTTCGTGGTTGTTGAGTGATATAGATACGTATACAACTAGACGCAGGTTGTTATTCTGGTGTGGCTACTATAGTATCTCCACCCTAATCTCCGCCGTAACCACTTCGATCTTCCCATAAGTTGCATGTTGTTTCAGGGTTATAGAATGCTACTACAGTATCACTTGTGCTTTCGGTTTTGAGGTCATATGAAGGATTTTTCTTGCATCTCTCCCCACAGAAATGACTTGTTCTTCTTTAAAGGCATACAGAACTACCCAGGGTCTACTTTTAATTTCGTGGGTCTCACGAAGTTAAAATTTAAGGTGAGAGAATTTACAAACAGAAATTATTAACCTGTTTTTCACCAAAAATTTAGTATTTAAGTGTAAATTTTCTTCTAAAACAGCACAATAATGACTGTTATGGCTAATCATTTAGCAGAAAAATATGATTTTTAAGAGAAAGTTCTGATAAATGTTTACCAGAGTGTCTTTGAGGATTGCTCAAAAAAGATAAATAGAACCAAGAGAAGTTCTGTAGAATTGCACAGAACATAACTAGAAATATAAAAGAATACATTTTTATAATCTTCGTTGCACTAAACTGTGTCTGTACTTCGAATATTGCCACCAAAAATTGATCGTGATTCTTCTTTCAATTTCTCTCCATGTTGTTTTGATTTGAAAACGATAAAGAATTGTTGAAATACTACTACTCTGGGTAGTTCGGTATGCGTTTAACAAGTGACGTAGTTCGCAGTTTTCTCAGAATAATTCGGTATAAAACGACTCAAGAATGTGCAAAGCCCAAGAAATGACATTAATTCAGCGTTATTTGATGGCGATGATGGATTTGCAAGACATTTGACCTTTCCTGGATCAGGTTTAACGCCTTCATCGGTTATTTCAACTCCAAACAACGATATGGTAGATTATCCGATGGAACATTTTTGTGCATTAACCTTAAATCCATTATATTTCGGTCATTCGAATAATTTTTCCAAATTTCGTTTGTGATCATCCTCATCTTTCTCATACACTATTATTTCGTCGATAATACATTTTACTCCTTTGAGATCACACATTTTCGAATGAAGACTCCGTTGGAAAATGTCTCCAGCTGTGTTGATTCCATCAATAAGACGTGTAAACCGTCTGTTACGAAGCTTGTCAAGTATCGCGATTGCTCACTTAATTCGATTTGCGTGTACGCGCCTTTCAAATCGATTTTACTAAATACTTTGGCGTCTGACATATCATGAATCAGTCGTCGATAGTCAGTATAGGATATTTGTGTTATAATATAGCAGAGTTTACTTTTCTTGTGTCTAGGCAAATACAGATGTTATCTGAACTCTTCGGGCTAACTACGATGTTACTCAACCAAGGCATCGGTACATCGATTTTTTCGATAAGTCCTTCATTCTCCATTTCTTTTTTTGGTTTAACCTGCTTTCTCAGTTGATAGGGCTGTCAACGAAATTGTTGTTGAACAGGTTGAATTTTTTCACCCACTTGAAGTTTGCATTGGTCGATTGTTTGTTAATCACGTATATTGTTTTCGTGACAATACGGTTTTTGCTTTCGATTGTCGTTTCAAAACTTCCAGATATTTTCTCAAATGTTTTTCTGTCAATGAAGTCACTTGAACAACCAGAGTCTATAAGGAATCGAATCGGTGTTTTGTTGATGAATAACGTGGCACTTGCACACAAAGATTTCACCTATTCTCTCTCCTCCACAATGGCAAGGATTTTTAATCATCCCCTTTTCTCTCCGACCCCACCTCTGTGTTGATATTTCGTATTTGTCCACAGTTTGACAAATTTTTTGAATGACACACTTTTGAAAGTTAGTTTTTACAGCCACAATTGTAACATTTTCTCCCCATTGCACGAACGGATTACCACAACGATAACAGCTTTTATGGTGTTCTTTGTTTCGGTTGTCGGTTTGGTTCCGTATTCTCGGTAATTTCGGCTGCTTGAATGCTCGACATTTCTTTATTTCTTGCAATTTCGATTAACTTTAAAAGAGTTAGTTCTTCTTCACTAAGTTATTTCGTTTTGAGTGCTTTCGGACAACTTGTATAAATAAAATGTTTCGGCTAACAATTTGAGACGAGTAATATACCCGGTATTTGATTCTTCCATTTCTTGTTTGATACTTTTAAATATGAAGCGTTCGTACGTTGTGTTTTTCTTTGTTTGGAAATAAGTCGATAATTTTGTTTTAACGGAATCATAGTTATCATTTTCCTCTTTCAATGTCTTCCTCCCATGTGTAGTAATAAGGTTAACTTCTGTTTTCCATCAGTAACCCCCCGCCATAGTAACACAATTGGTTTAATATCTCTTGAAGTATCTTAGCTAACAACTCAGAAATGCAACTTTTGAGAAAAATTTTTTTTGACTAAAATCTCTTGGCAAGCCATAATTTGAATGGGAAGAATAAAAAAAATTATTACATATACATATGATAAGTCCCTGTGGTATGTTAAAAAAGCTACACGAAGGAGATTTTGTGACGTAAGTTACGCTCCACTTTTTTTCTG
Source organism: Turritopsis rubra (assembly GCA_039566895.2). Lineage (NCBI taxonomy): Eukaryota > Metazoa > Cnidaria > Hydrozoa > Anthoathecata > Oceaniidae > Turritopsis > Turritopsis rubra. The sequence continues at coordinate 11,019,267 of CM077628.1, forward strand.
CGATCTATCGTTATATATTACATTAATTCATCATTATTATCCTGTCGATACGTGAATTGTTTGAATGAAACGAAAATGCTTGCTTGTGAAGCAGTAGGCTTATCTTTCCAAAAAATTATTCTTCGCTTTTCTGATTTTAAATATCAAATTTACTATGTAAATGAAACCAGGTTTTTCCTCTCAACAAAGTCTCCTGTTTTTTCTTCGTTACGGTTGAATAAACACCCCTGGAGCTAGAACGGGGTTACACAAATTATTGATATCTAAATTACACACGGCTTATAAAATAACACGTTGATGCTTTTCATTGATTAGTTAAGAAATTGGCAGTGTTCTTGTCTATCGTCCATTAAACTAAAAAGATAATAATTTGAAAATGTTTTTTTGGCTAAAGTGTTTACAGGTAAACCCCCGTCTAATATATTTTTTTTTTCAGGATGAAAGTTTCTGACAAAGCCCGTGACAAACTTGTCTTCTCTCTCCACGTAATAATTCTTTATGAATTCTTTTTCTTTTTCGATAATCTAATTAGCGCCAACATAGAATCTACTTCATTTAGAGTAAACAACTTATGGAAAATTCACTGATCCGGTTCATGTTACCAAGTCTGAAAATTCTGAAAATCCTGTATATGTCCGCCTCTGGATACTTTTCTCTTATTTTTCGTACAACACAAGAAGGTATATCTACTCGAACTCCACGTCTCGATCTTTCAAAGAATATTATGTAAGCTAATTATTTTTACAAAGTAGATTGGGCCTTATGAAAAACATTCACATTTATTTATTTTTGATGAATGCAGAATGTGAAGAAATTATGTAGAGACGGATAGATGCAACAAAATGTAATGTAGATATTATATTTTTGAAGACGAATTATATTTACAAAAAGCATTATTTATCGCTTACTTATTTGTGTACTTTGACAAATCTTTGAAATGTGCTGTTCATACAAAGTATTTCGAAGTCTGGATGCAGAATGATACATAGAATGTTATCCAGTTTATCATTTAAAAGGGTCGAGGTTTCCGGATAGCATTTACACTCAATCAACTTGAAAGTGTTAAAGATCACACAGTTTTTGTACCAATATAAAGTTCTCAAGTCTCATTGAATTAATGTCTTCCTCTTCACTGCTTATTTCGTGTTCATCAACATCGTCGATTCTTGTGTTTCGAATTTTCAACAGATCTTCTTGGCTGTACTCGGGTTCGTTTAAATTACAGCCTACAATCTTACTTAATCTTCCTCGTCAGTAGTATCAGATATTTGGAGATATGGGAAGAGAATCTCAGCTGTCTGTTTCACTGCTGCTTGCCATCCTTTATTGCTTCTATATGTTCGAGCGTAACTTGAGCGTAAAATACGTCATGTCACGTGAATAGCGGCTTCTGTCAAGGATCTCAGCGCTGATGTTTTTACATTCGATTATGATCATAGGCGTATTCAGGGTCAGTCAAAAAAAGTGGACGAGTCCAACGTTATGATATTTCTTTTCAGTCAAGTCTCGATTAGGTTACTTGCACGTTTTCCTTTTCTACTTTAAATGACTAAACTCTCCTCCACAAATTTTGACTGAGCTCTAGCTACGCCTCTGATGATGTATTACGAAGTGAAGAAAGATTTTTTTAGTCCTAAACACATTACATTTTCATTACTATCATTTTTTGAACAAAGTTACAAAACGTTTTCTGAAGATTTGATTCCCCTGTAAATCACAGACCATGGAATTACCCCGATTCGATACAACGGATTGGACCTAGTTATATTTATGCTTATTTCGTTTCGGAACGTTTGTGGTAATTGCATTTCAAACACCTCGCGTATACGCGATTTAAAAAGTAACTTTTAGAATGTAAGCAAATCCTGTCATTGCATATAACTCTCAAAAATGGACTTTTTCCATGCAGTGAAACACTTATTTGTTAACACATCAAAACCCAAGTTTCTTGCTTTATACTAGAATTTTCATTTCTTTTTGATTCTCTTAAAAGAACCGACTTTTAAAGTTTGCCATAGCATAATAATTCCCTTTTGCAGGAAGCAACAAACCCACTTAAATTGATTATACGTTAAACTGTTTTAGATGTTTATTCAACGTTTGTTATTGTTGACATTATAAGAAAATAAAAACAGTAAAACATTATTATTATTATATTATATTATTATACAAGTTTCTGGAAGTAGGCACATGGTGCCTTTAACACCAGGTTCAATCTTTAACGACCTGTCGATATCGCGTTTGTCGACAGGCTGTTGTTTCGACGAGATTCAGATCAATATCGAACATAATACCAGCACTTTTCCATAACTTATCGAGTCGACTTTTGAAGGAATTAAGAGATGGTGCTTGCACAAGGTCCGGTGGCAGGTTGTTCCATTGTTCTGCAACTCGATTTTTAAACGAATACTTTTTTACGTCTTTAAGACATTTTTGTCGGGTGACCGTAAATCCGTGACGACGTAGGTTGTGTTCTTGACCATCCTGCGATCGAAGGCGAAGAAAATTTCCAATAGCTTCTTTATCATAAAGTTCATGGGTGATCTTATACATCTCGATCATGTCGCCCCTATATCGACAATATTGCAGGGACGGAAGGTTCATGATTTCCAATCTTTCCTTGTAGCTTAAGTTTTTCATTCCAGGTATCAATTTTGTTGCGCATCGTTGTACATCTTCGAGGAGGGAGATCTGTCGTTGCAGGTGAGGGTTCCACACAGGACCACCATATTCGAGATGGGGGCGTACAATGCTTGTGAACAGCAGCTTGAAATAATCCTTATCTAGGTAGACAAATGTTCGCCGTAACGTACCAACAAGAGCATTAGCTTTGTTCACTTTTTCGTTAATGTGTTTTTCGAATGAAAGGTGCTCGTCGAAATTTATGCCTAGGTCATCCACATCTGATTTTTGCTTGAGGACAGTGCCATCGATTACATTACTGTGTTGCATCGGGAGACTTCAACCTTGACTTTATTTTCATGTGCTCACATTTGTCCGGATGGAATTTCAATAAGAAGGTATCTGTCCATTGCAATAATTTGTTTAGATCGCTTTGTAGGTTAGCAGCGTCAATCGTGGTTTCAATTTCTCTGAATATATAAAACATAAATAAAACTCTCGATTTTCTTAATTCAAAACCAGAGTCAATAAAAGCTTTTCAAATATGAGATACTCTTGTAAGAATCTTAACATGTAAAACATTTCAATAAGTTTGAAATTATTTCAATCACCTTATGTTGTGGTAGTTAGATAGGCAGAAAGTACAGTTTGATAAAGTAACGCCAATGTCTATTTTTATTTGCTAAAATTGTTTTAAATTCTCTACAGATTGTGATTTTCATCCGACTCGCTATTAACAAATAAGGGGTACTCATCTCATATTGCTTCAAAGGGATGGTGTAGCATTGCTGATAATTCCATCTTTATCTTTGATGTTGTTTACTTATAGATCAAGTCTTTGGCGCTGCAAAAAATCGAAAGATGGAGAGCTTATCAATCAAGAAACCTATAATAGATTACAGAATGATCAATTGTAAATTGCAATATTTCTTCGCATATTTAATGCTTGGAAGTGTCATGCCTTATTTTAATGTATTTTTTACTTCTATTGGCTTGACTGCAACTCAAGCTGGGTTAATCTCTGGTTTACGAAGACTGGCGTCGTTTTTTGCTGGACCACTTTTGGGTATCATAATCGATTATACTGGCAAAAGGAAAACCATTTGGATATTGATATGTCTGGGGTTGATGTCACTTATGTTTCCAGTACCATGGATAGCCCGAAGTGTTGCTGGAGAATTGTTGACGTCAAGAGATAACATAAGTTTAACCTTAAGTGGAAATTGGTCGACGAATTTCACAAATGGCAGTAAGAATGTGATAGACATTGAAAACCAAGATTCGTTACGTTTAAAGCTTATGTATGTAATGTTAGCAATGTTCATTGGATCTGCATCTTTCGATTTGCCTTTGTTTGGATATCAAGATTCAATCATAATGAATGTTGTAACCAGTAACAAGCGAAAGGCAACATTTGGTTCACAAAGAGTATTTGGCTCATTTGGTTTTGGTGTTGGTAATTTTGCTGCTGGACTAGTAGCTGATCATTATAGGGAAGCACTTCTTTCTAATTACGCAGGAATATTTTTAGTTTTTCTCCCTGCAGTAATCATTATAATGCCACTTGGAATTATATCAATAAATCGTGGAAAATGGGTTGGTAAAGATAAACAATCTGGGAGTGATGAAAATTTATTGAAATTAGCTTTAAGAACTTGTTCGAAGTTGCCAAACATCATATTTCTAATCAGCCTTTTTTTTGCTGGTTTGGGAAGTTCTTTCCATTTTGGATTCACTTTTCTATTCCTGCAGGATGAATTGAACGCATCCAAAACGATAATGGGCCTCTCAACTGTTGTGTCAAGCTTGGCCGAAGTAATGCTTTTCCCTTTTTCAAGCAAGCTCATTAAATTCATTGGTGGAACAATGCCTTGCATGATTCTTGGTGTATTCTCATATTTTGTTCGTTTTCTGCTAATGTCATTCATCAAAAATGCTTGGCTAATTTTGCCAATACAATCATTACATGCTGTAGGATTTGCATTGTTTTGGGCGGCTGCAGTACAGCATATCGACCTCATAAGTCCTAAGAAAATCGCCGCTACAATGTTCTCATGGTTAACCGGTTTGCATTTTGGTTTGACATCAGTTGTAGGAAATATGGTTGGTGGATATTTTTATGAAAACTACGGTGGCCGAATGTTTTTTCGAGCGTCCTGTTTTATATTTTTAACTTGGTCAATATTGATGGTCGTTTACTATTACCACATCGATAAAGTTTGTTTTAAAAAGAGAAAGACAACTAATGAAACGAACAACAAGAATTTGAATGCAGACGAGGTCTTATTATCTGCTGATGGAACTAATGATGGAACTAATGAATCCAAAGTTCAGTGTGATTTACCGACTGGTGGCCTTGTGGTAGAGTGTTCGCCTTCAGTGCCGGAGGTCAGGGTTCAAATCCTGACCGAGTCATGCCAGCGACTATAACAGTGTGAATCGATCTACTCAGCTTAGCACTCAGCTTGAGAGCGGGATTGATGTCTAAGGGGGTTGTCTGGTTGAGCGGTTGAAGCATACTTGCAGCTTACGTAGCCCAAATGGGGGATTCAAATGCTCCAGGACCTCCTACGCAGAACCCTCATTGATAACAGTTCTATCAGAACTGAAGAGGCTACTCTGGGTAAACATTAATAATAGTAAATAATAATAATAATAATAATTTAATTGAAGTAAACAACAGTAACAAGTAACAAAGTAGAAGACGTGCTTGTTGTTGTCGAGGTTATGTATATCCTCTTTATTCTCCTTTATTTCGACCAGTTTCAAAATAGAATGTTCTGAAATCTTTTTGCCGTTTGAGATCGTTTACGAAAATCGCAAAATATTCGAGAACTTCCTATTCATGAAAATAAATACCTACATGAGAAGTCTGTTGTAAAATCTATGAATGTTTTAAAAAATTCGATATTATAAATACATCTTTCTCGAATTAACACCGTGTTTTGACCTAGTCAGTACATCCAACCTCGTGTTTATGAAATTTATTGATTCAATAATGTTTTCAATTTATTACTAAGTAATTATCTCTATTACTACAACTCCCAGTAGAATGATAAGAGGCAGTTTTGATATCTAAAACGAGGCCGGATGTACTAACCAGACTACAACAGAATGACGACGTTGAAACAGAATAGAACTTCCTGAATGTCTGTTCAAACACTGTGTTCTGGCCTAGTCAACAAGTATGGCCTCGTTTTTAAGATCTTAATCGCTTTTAATAACTTGACTGGGGAATTGGAATAATAAGTGACTATTGCTTGGTAATAACGCTATTATATTAGTATAACGAACCTGGTTCTCTTTTCCCTCCCTAAAGAAAAACCGTCTTAAAATCTCTCGATTTAACAAACTCTAGATATAACGAACTGATTTCAAGTTCCTGTCATGGTTCATTTTAATGGAGATACTTCTGTATTTACTTTTTGAATTCTATGAACTCTATTTATCCTTTTAACTGACGGGCGCTTCTTATTTTTTGCAACTTGAATTAACGGTCCAAAGGAGAGGAGGGCGCGATATTTTTTCAGAAATGTTGAAAAATTTCATCATCAAGAAAATTATCATATTTGCCAAAGCTTATAGATCTTTTTAGCTTTCCTTTTTAGTGGATTCATTATTGTATATAATATTCTTTCTGAGGATTTCACTATAAGGGGCTTCCGTTCATATTGATAAAAATTACCTCAGTAAGCAGGAAAAGTTTTTCTACACTCTACTTGGCGAGATCTCACCTTTCTTAAGAAACGCTATAGAAATTATTCTGCGTTCGTATGAGAAATTCCCCCGGTAAGCAGGATCTCGCCTACTGGGGAGCAGGAGAATATTTTTCTCATATGAACACAATTTCTTCGGGGGATTGTATTTATTCTTTTGTTCATATACTGTTACGTCATGCAAGTGCAGGTCATTTCCTCGCTTATCTAGGAAATTGTTTTTCATATGAACAGAACAAAACTTCTCAGTATGTCGAAAAGTTTTCCCGCTTACCGAGGTAATGTTTATCTAACCACAGCCCCTAATTAAAATAGCACCAAAGAAATTATATAGAAATTCACTAGTTACGAAACAGAATCCGTCCAAAAATTAAGATGTTATATAATATATAAATGAAGCTACACATTCATAACCCTCTCACAATAAAATTAGCAAAATTAAACAAACAAAAAACAAAGTTGATATGGTATAGCAAGAAATGTTTGTGGCATGAAATTTTTGCAATTTTGCAGTGGAGTTTGAAAATTCAAATGTTTAACAAAAACAAGACAACTGCAAAAATTTCTTCCCTTGCAAACCACATGATGGGGAGGAATAAATAACATATACACTTCCCCTCCACTAATTTAGACAGCAGTCCAATATTATACAATGTATTATCATCATCATCACCATACTTGGTTTGACTACTGTAACATTCCTTTCTATTATTGTTTTGGCCATATGTACGGCTTTTGACTTGATTTATTTTATTTTACTTTTAAAGAGTGACAAAATACACAAAATACTGGCTGGCATGGGTTTTCATAATCTCAAATCAACACGAAAAATTGAACAACGGCCTTATTTGTGCCAGACATCGGAAATGTTTTTAATGGAAAAAGGGTATTTGTCCGACGAAAAAAACTAATCAATATAGACATAATTTATCTGGTGATAAATGTCAAGTGCGGTCCAACGTAAATAAAAATACAATCAGTATCCTATCCTCAGTTAATTAAATCCACACAAAACTTTAATTCGTGTTTTGCAAATTATTATTATTCTAAAAAAAAAGAACGGCAAAAACGATTGAACGGTGTCCCACTGGACTGCTGTGTGCTGCCACCCACAAAAATCTGCCAGTCATGCAGAAGCCTGAGACAAACAAAATGTTTCCAGAAAAATACTGCAGTTTTACTATTTGGAATAGTGCTACTTTCACTTTTCATATCCAGGACTCTCAAATATTTTTCTTCATCATCATTACAAAGTATACACAAAAAATTAGCAAAACCTAGTTCTGTAATGTATAGTGTAATTTTACCTAAAACGTTTCTGTCTTCTTCACCACGTTTAGATTCTTTATCCACGAAAGCCGGAACGCCATTTTTAAAACCCGTTTACTTGATACTTTTTTGATTGAAAAGAGTTTGAAAACCAAGAAGAAGGTTTGGTGCTTTGTATCCCATAGGCTTCCAGTTTGGAGCTGAGTACTACATGATTTAGAGTGTCAAAAGCTTTGGTGAATTCAATCAATATTGCTCCAACAACATTTTCATTGTCTACAGACTTATGTCATCCAGAAGTAGGTTTGTAGCAAGTTCAATCGATAGAAACGTAAAGAAACCTTAAAAATAGATAAATAAAGTAAAGTCCTTAAAAATATAACCTTAAGGATTAAAATTGAATACATACATTATGTACATATCTTACATATGCATTTCAAATTCAGCGACTGCAATATAGATTTGAAGGCTTTTCCGTATTTATACCATAGGTAAGAGATCTTACTTTTGGAAGCAGAAGTTGAGAAGAGCTACGCAGTGTGTGAATAGGCACCTTCTGTACAAAGAATTCGGACTAGAACCATTTAGATGTTTAAAAATTTCTACTTAGAGTTTTCGCAAGTGTATGGACTGAAACACTACCGTCTAAATTGAGTAGATCAGTGTAGCTGTATTTGCATTCTGAAAGTCTCTCACAGTGTTTCAGACAGCGCTTGTGAGTTCTTTCCACTAAATCTGTATTTGTCCGACGAAAAAAACTAATCAATATAGACATAATTTATCTGGTGATAAATATCAAGTGCGGTCCAACCTAAATTAAAACAAAGTCAATCAGTATCCTTTCCTCAGTTAAATCCACACAAAACTTAAATTCGTGTATTCAAATTGCTCTCTCTTTTATTACTATTCTAAAGAATGGGAAAAATGATTGAACGTTGTCCCAATGGACTGCTGTGTGCTACCCACAAAAATTTGCCAGCCAGTTAAGAACAACATGCCAGTCGGTACTTGAATTAGCATTATCAATTAAAGAAATTATCCATGACCAGGCTAGCATCAACACTAAGAGAGCGCAAGAAAAACAGCAGATGGATTACAATAAACGCCATAATACACATTGTCAACATTTCCAATCGGATCCAAAGTTCTTTTTCAAAATCAAAAACGTCTAGATGGAAAAGGTGGAAAGTTCACTTATAAAGGGATGGGACCTTACAGTATTAAATCATCTCCATAACAGATCTGTGTGTTCTCATCAGCGGACATAGTCAGGTCATAAAGAAGAAATATAATGTCAGTCTCTTGAAGTTGTTTCTAAATTGTTTAATTGGTGCATAGGTGCATTTTGAAAATGTGTGTTGCAATAGTCCAATTTAGTCAAAATTAAGGTTTCTGCAAGACTTTTCCGAATGTGGCAGGGTGTATATTCCTTGATCCTTTGCAACTGTTTCAATTTTATGCTGCAAGATGCAGAAAGCTTTTGGATGTGGAAAGACCAGTTTAAATGTTTATTAAAATGAACACCTAATATCTTGTGTGCATGGACTCATTCTAGGTGGTACAGGTAGCTCAAAATCAAGTTTAAAAAGCTCTCAGCGGAAGCTCCATGATGTAATTTTCCCAGATGTGTTTTGAAATTAATAGTATCAAAGGCTTTCGAAAAGTCACCTAAGATTGCAATAGAGATTTCACTTGTAATGCTTTGATTAGATCATCATTCACTTTTATCAGAGGAATGGGTGTTGAATGATTACTTCTGAACCCCGACATTCAATGTAAGTTACTAACTGCTAGCAAATTAAACGTTCGTAAACTTTCGAAAGAATCTGTAAAAAGTACTGTCGTCGAACGAAAGTTGTTATTACTTGAAGGATAATCAGTTTTCAGGATTAGTGATACTTTTCCTATTTTCCATGCTGAATGAAACATTCGATTTTCGGTTCCACTGTGCCCATGTGTCAATGGAGATGATAATGAATATGATACCAATTTTATTAGTCGGACGGGAATTGTATCATGCTCACTAGATCAATTTAAGCAAAGAGTTTTTCGATCTTTCAGAACTTCTTCAAATGTTACTGGTTTAATTTTAAATATATGGTGTTTAAGGCAAAAATTATTCGAAAATTAGCTTTCCTTGAAAAACAATTAGACTGAAAATTAAAGATATAAGGTGACATCTTGAAATCTATGTAAAAAAACACCCATTGTAAAACTACTCTCCGTTTTTGCAATCTGCCTCATCTGTGTGAGAAATGTCTTTATTATCTGATTAACAGTCTCCATCACATCTCCGATATCATCAAGGGGATAATGAAATTCATATGAAATCTGAATAATAAAATAGTTAATGGAGATAATAGAATAATTGAGAGCCTAACCTCCAGATTGAACCTCCATTCATACGAGATTCAAGTTGAAAATATTTCTGTTGATATTTCTGTTCTTAACAATACTGTCAAATGAAATTAATAACAGAAAAAACATATTTTAGCGACGTATTTACTTTATCAAATGACCAACGATGGATAGTGGCAGCAATGAATGCTTCTGTTTCCTTAACAAGCATTATCTTGAACACACTTGTAATAGTTGCGCTATGGAAAACTCAACAAATACGTAACATGGCAATGAAGCTTATATTTATGATTAACATTTATGATTTTTTCACTGGAGTTATATCAAATCCACTTGTTTTCCTAATTTGTGTATGGTTTCATCGAGATGAATACGAATTGCACATTGTCTCTGAATTTTTTATATTCTTCTTTCCAATGACTTCAGCTTTTACATTGGTACTACTTGCGTATGATCGTTTCGTTAGAATTCGTTATTTGACCCATCACGATAGAAACATCAGACTAAGAATAGTGGGAGCAGTTTCAGTGGCCGTACCGATTTTTGTTGGCCTCCTTGTTATATCAAAATGTATTGCAACGGTTTATGGCTACATTGGCATAACTGAATTATGTTTGGTTGCGATTGACTGGATTGCAATAATTGTCGTCTGGATAATCTACGGAAAGTCTATATTGTTATTGCGTCACCACAAAAAACTCACATCCCGATATAACATTCTTACCAAAACTGATGTAACCGTTATTAAACTTTCATCAGTACTGATAGCGACCGTTCTAGCTTTCTACAGTCCATATCTTGTTACGTCAATTCTCCATAAAATCTGGCCAACAAATCAGACAGCAATATTTTTCAAATACTGTGGAGGCTCAATGGCTCTTATGAATGCCAGTGCAAATGCATGGGTACTCATTTATTTTAATAGAAAAGTAAGATTCTGGATTCGAAAGACATTTTCATTCACAACACATTATCCAAACAGGGAGCTCAATTTAGTAACATCTGATACATTTGAAGACGGCTTGATGCGATAAATACATTACCAAAACATTTGTAAAAAGGAACAATTGACATTATATGGAAATAAAGTAGCTGTCATATTTCTCGAATTCGTGAAGATATTTAATAAATGAATTAAAATTACCTTGCCTTTACTGGAAACCGGACATTTCCCCGAATGGACATTTCCTGTATAGTTCCGCGACGGACATTTCTCCGATCAGACATTTCCCCGATCAGATAAGTAAGAACCCTTTTTTCATCCTTTCAAACATTCTCCATCAGATTATACAGACGAATATTAACTAAAATGTTATTTATGCTTTGGTGGTTTAAGCCTTCAGAAAGTAGAGCCAACATAAATTTGAAAAAACCGTTCCAATCATGTTCTTCTGACAATTTCTTTTCACACAAGTTTGATACCCTTTAAATTTGGTTTGGAATCTGGTTATCTCGTTCTTTCAAACACTTTACTAAGACCTATCACTGCTTTTATGGTGAAGAACTTTCATATGAATCGATCATTCAAGCAGTAATTTCACCTTAAAGAAAAATGTCTGGTCGGGGAGATATATCTGTCGAGGACATGTCAGTCCGAGAACTATGTTTAGCCTTGTTGAGGACTCACCAGCCGTTTATATCTGCTCCCGTTTAACCACAAGGTCGATGGAAGTTAATCTCTTGGCTGGCCAAAACATGCCTCCACACGTTTTTGCTAAATTAGTAATTGTTAAATGTGACGTCTTCGGGGAAAATCTTAATAAGAGGTAATTTGCGATAAATCTTATAGAATGATAAATTTATCAATAACATTTATTCTTTTTAATTGTTACATAAATTATTAATTGAATCGGAATAGGAAAATTCTGTTCTTTGATTAAATGTAAAAAATTTTGCGAATGGGAGTCGCCCTGATCTCAAATAATGTTATTGCAACAAACAACCTGATGTTATTGCGATGTTGTAGCAACGTTAGTTGTTCATGGTAAGCAGCATAATTACAACCTTCACAGAACTAGAACGGATATTATTGAAACGTTGCTATAAAATTGTTTCATTGTTATAGAATCACTTTTTTATTTTGAAAAATATGAATTAAAAGAAATTTCTTTCACATAACTAATATCTTCTTTTATTAATCATTAATCAATTTCACAGATGCATAATTTGATAAAATTGAAATAAATTTATTTGTTTATGTAATAATTCATTAGGTCATGTACAAAAATTTCAGTTGGATTACAGGTGTAGACCTAATATGCTGACATTGTATAAGTAATATAACACTATAGTTCAATTGAAAATTTCTCTTCACGTTGTTTTTTTGGTCAGTGAGCCTAAAGTCAAGTTATGTCGCATTCTTTCAAACACTTTGAAAATTGACTTTTCACTGTAACTTAAGGTAACTGTAAATGAAAAACAGTGTTTTTCTTTATCACTCAATATTTCATTAAATCTTTGAAATGAATATATAAAAGTATATATTTTTGGAAAGCTTTTTTCTTACTCTAAATAATGGAATAAAAAGTTTTTATCTAAAAGTAACATTTTTTTGGTAAATTGAGCTCAATTTATAAGGTTACCATTTTCACTCAGGAAGTTCCTGTCACACAATCACAAATGTTTATGTTTTGAAAATCACTTCTTTCAGAAGTCGGTAATTATAACTAAAATCGCGGGTAACCAGTTTTTAAATAATTCCGTCGTTCAAAAGATGTATTCATTTTTTCTTTAGTCGCATAAACTTCTCCAACCATTATGCTTTATTGCATAATAATTTTTGAACGGAATAATTATTTTAAAAATGGTCAGCGTTTAACTCGATTGTTCAGCTATGTTAGATGATTACGTGAGTATGTATCATTTTTCGTTTCCATAGTTAGTTGTGAGACCGGAACTCTTTTATTGGTAGAGTTTTGACAAAAAATTTGTTCTTAGAAAAGAGAGTTTTTAATTATAATACATGAACGTCGTCCAGAAGGTGATTTTCGCACGTTTTTATAAAGGTGTTTTTATTTACGGTATTCTTGAAATGTTTTTGCCTTCGAAATGTGTAAAATGGAATGTGTATAGAAACAAAATATAATGTTGAATTATAAAGACGAGCTCTCTGCAAAATTGTTTAATTATAGCTAAGTATGAAATAATAATGAAAAAGAAATATTTCGATTTATTGTATTTTGAGTTTCATGGTAATGGTCATGGTAAACGATAAAACCATAATAAATACTCCCCAACAAAACAGTCCTCCCCCAGTACTGATTTTCTGGGTGACTGTTCACTATTCAAACAAGTATTCAGCACTTATCCTGCTGTATAACGCCACCCTATCTTGCCTTTTGATGTTAAGTACAACCATGTCAGTAACATAAATGTTGGAAGCAGTGAGAGCCTTAAGACTTGATTCTCTAAAGACCACATCCAGCTTCTTCACGATGGAGCCAATCATTGGTTTTTATGTTTTTGTTCAAGTGGCCTTGTGCGAATCTGCGACAGCCTTCGTTCAACTTTAAAGAACTTTAGACAAAAAGTCCTTGAAAATATCATTAGTGTGATTCTCAAAAGAAATCACCTTCAAAATCACCCGTCAAAATTTTTGAGGAGAGTTTCATCATTTAAAGTAGAAAAGGAAAACGTGCAAGTAACCTAATTGACAGTTAAAACTGAAAAGAAAGATCATAACGTTGGACTTCTCCACTTTTTTTGACCTTGAATACGCCTATGATGCTTATTTATTAAGCGTAGTTTCCACTGTCAGATAACATGAGACAACAAGTTGTTAACCATGATATCTCATAGTGGAAACTAAATTGTTTTATGTTATCACACAAATCACACCAATCTTGGCATCAAAAGTTTTTGATATCAAGATCATGTTATAACAATGAGGTATCGCAAAGATCAAATAATGCCGACTATAATTCCTGCACAAGCAGTTAAAAAGCAATCATTTAATTGCCCTTGGGACAATATTTTATACGATAGGCTGTCTGAGAACTTAAAGTATTCATGATATATCTCGATATATCGCAGTGGAAACAACACTGTCTCGTGAGATCTCATAAAAATTGTTTTGTAATATTTCATGTTATCTCGTAGTGGAAACTACAAAATAAAACAATTATCTCATGATATCTCATGCAAATTATTTCCTAATATCTCATGTTCTCTCACAGTGGAAACTACGCCTTAATGACTTAAGCAAGAAATCAAATTTCTAAAACTCAAAATTGCCTTGAAGTGTGTCTATATCATGTTTCAGTTCTAATTGAAACTGCTGTTCATTGAACTTTTTGTAGCCTCGATAAGACTACAAAAAGTTTATTAAAAATGTCTACTATCCTGTGAGACTTCTTTGGTATTGTGGAATTAAGAGCAGTCACTGTCATTCTATGCCAGTCCTATATTCCGGTCTCAATAACTTTACAGCATATAAACGATGACTTTTTAGAAACCCATATAATAATAATAATAATAACGGATTATATTTCAGTTTCAAAATATTTACAATTGGCTATTCTACTGAAATAGCGTAAGATAAGCAGTAATTAAGTGTTGAATAAAAAAAAAAAAATATAAACAATTTTTTTTTCCTTTTTTTTTTTTTTTTTTTTTTTTATAGACTTTTTGCTAATGCTTTGTCTAATAAATATGTCCTGGTTGCTTTGCAAAAACTTTTGTAGTTTATACTTTTACGACACGACGGTGGTAGATCGTTAAATAATTTTGAGGCTTCATGCTCGAACGTGGATACGATGTTGTGGCTCCTCGAAACTATGTCTCACCTGAACTATGAAAACATAGTCATTCGTTGCGACTTCAACATGAAGGATACCGAAAAATTTCTTGATCCATTAAAGATTGAACACGGAATGCATAATATAGTAAAAGAACCAACATGTTTCAAATCTGTGATAAATCCAGGATCAATTGATCACATATAATAACAATAACATTAAAAAAAGGCGTTAATTCTTCCAGTTGGCTTTTGAGAAATTTGTTTTCCTTCTTTAAACCATAAATAGTTGCTACTAAAATGATTCTCATTTTTTTGCAACAAAACTAGAAGTACAATCTCCAGAATCTCAGACTATCTGCACCGGATTCTCTTGTATCGTTCAACTTTAAATCCATGTTGACTTCGTCGTCTAAGGCCAAGCCAGCGCATTTGTTGTCCACAAAAAAATTAAGCTTTCTTCAAGTGTTTCAAATGTTTCTTCCTTTTTTTTGTGAATAATTTCAGTTTGATCTATCATTAATTTCTGTGATCTGGTTACACGCCTGTCCGCCATCGTGTGTTATGTTATCGGTCTTATTGGTAGGTGACCAGAATCTCCAAGCTATAATTTTCACCTTGTTCACTTCAGTCACTTTAGTGAGTATATGCCTAAAAGTCCCCGGTATTTCAACTACGGTGAATAAGACTTTCTTGAAATCAATATCAACATAAGATAAAAGTTACAACTATTATTGGTCAATTAATGTCAATTTTCAAATTAAACAAATTGCCACATAAAATAAATAATTTCACTGCTGTTCTTTTGTTCCGGTCATTCTTTCATAGTCGTTATAAATTATAACAAAGTTTCATTGGGGAGGAGGGAGGAATTATCTCCCAAAGGAGTATTATTTTCCTAGGGAACAAGTACTAGGGAGTGCTTATTTAGGGTGACACCGGTATGGTTTTTTTTTTATCCTTCATGGATGTGGTACATCTAAGTTTGAATTTGTCCCCCGGTTTTGCATAGCGGCCTTCTTACGATCATATTGAAAAACAACCAGCACATTGTTTTACGTTAACTGATGTATAATGTTTCCGTATATGTTTAGTGCAAAGATAAAGGTAATTTAATCCCTGTAGTTGTGAGTGCAATAGTACACATAAAGACAGAGACAAAAGAACAACTTTGTGTATACTCATTACATAATACAAAATACAAAATTACTTTAAGGCTCATCATACATCCTTAACTCATTACATTATACAAAATACAAAATTAGGCAAAAAAAAGGTTGCCAGTGCCAACTTTAACGGCGACGTCGACATTTTGTAAGCAACGTATTTGGTGCAGGTTGTGAGAATAGGGATGAAGCAAAAAACAGGTAAATCTTACCATATTCATCATCATTTTTCAACTTATCTTCAAGAGGTTGCACTACAGAAATGGAAACAAGAAGAACGTTACAATAAACAGTTATAAAATGTAAGAAAACGCTCTAGGACAGCCAATTGGTATTTTTTATTTTGGAAACTTGCAACTGACAGGAATTCTTTCTCTTTTATTTATTATTTCCCTCCATCAACTTTATCTAAACTGAAAGACCTTGAACAGTTCCGGTTCCGTAAATGCAGGGGCGTTGCATTTACTAAACTTCGTCATCATAGTAGTGTTTCTTTGTCTTGATTTTACATGGGTAGAAATCCAGCCCTCCACAGAAAAACGCCTAGTGGAAGCCAGTAATTAACACGAATTAAATTCCTCTGTAATTACCGGTGAGGAAAGATTCTTGCAAAGAGGCAACCAATTTCTTTGTACACGTCTCCCTCGAGTTTAGAAAGTACTACAAGAAAAGGGAGAAACAAATTAAATACAATTTCTCTAATTATATATCTATGTACCAACTGGCCTCATCAATATCATTCAAACTTGAGGTTTGATTTTACTCACGTTTTACACTTGCCTGCAGAGAAGGAAAACATAAGAAGTAACACTACGAAAGTCTTCATGTTTTCAAGCAGCCCTGAAAAAAATATCAATTGCTGATGAATTGATATTCTAACATTTTTATGTTAGAAACGCAATTGTACATTCTATAAAGCTTACTTCAATGGACTTCAAATGATAAATGATTCCAATAAATCTTTTACATAATAATTCAAAATACCACTCCTTTTAGAAAAACGTTCCGCTTTAAGAATGCTGACAAAATGACTAAAAAGGGGAAGGCCGATTTTCATTGCAGAGTTTCTGTATATAGCGTTCCGACGTGCATATTTGATTCATCATGGAGGTTGGTTCCATTTCTTCCATTTTTCAAACAGATATTTCATTGCCACAGCAGTGTGCGAGAACGTTGAAAAAGTACTTTGGAATGGGGCATATGTGAACAAGAAGAGTGGATGGAAATAGGCCTTTAGTGATAAAATCCGTTACAAAAGTTCAAAAGAATGTTCAAAGGAAGGATATAAAATAGAATTTTAGTATTATATGATCTTCTTATACTAATACGCAATCTTGCTTTTTTCTTACCTAACTTTGAAAGAAAGAACTTTCGGAAAATTTTCTCGGGAAGTTCGTCAATGGATATTTGTTTATGTTTTTTCCGTTTATTAGTAAACGTATTAGTTTTATTAGTATAAGGCACTCCGGTTTAGTGCTTATAATTGTTTTATGATATGAAATAGGTTAGGGAAGACATGATATAGCATCTCAGGCGGAGACTTCGAATTACAATCGAACGTAGCAGCTATTGACAACGAATGATAAATAGTCGTTTGAAGAAAAAAGAAGCGTTTGTTTACATTTTTTAAGACAAAGTAATAATAAGAACATGCATAAAAAAAACAAGTTTTTATTACGAAGAATAGTTTTTACACATTTACAACTTATGTTGTGTAATGTTGGAGGTTGAAGACGTATCAAACGGCATTTATCCTATCTCGGTTTGTTTTTTTAGATTTCCAAAGAAAAAAAAGAAAATTTAGCAAAAACTGTGTTGAGCATGGTATTTTTTAGTACAATGTTAGAAAGAAGAAAGTCAAGAAGGAATAAAAGATTAGGGATTTGATTAATCTGTTGGTATCAGCCGTGAGTAAAATTAGTTAATACCGATGGCGTTTTTCTAATTGGAGATCTCTCTGTTCCTGGAATTTATAAATAAAGAACTTTGAAGAAACTTCAGCTTTGAAGAAAGAAACATTATTTGGAGGTATGATTCTTTTTAGGATTTAGTTAATACCTTATATCGTATATATGTAAATCTGTATACACTCCAAAAGTTAATTTTGCGGGGGTAGTTTAGTGTGTGAGTGAGATATTTCACAAGATGTGAATAATTTTTCTGAGATTTAGCATTGATAATTATGAATATGTTTACCACAAAGAC
The DNA here is from genome assembly GCA_039566895.2 of Turritopsis rubra. Lineage (NCBI taxonomy): Eukaryota > Metazoa > Cnidaria > Hydrozoa > Anthoathecata > Oceaniidae > Turritopsis > Turritopsis rubra. Next base: position 11,037,338 of record CM077628.1, read on the forward strand.
TGAAAGAATTTTTGGTTGACAATAAAGTTAGAAAGTGGAAAGAATTAAGAATTGGTTAGGATTCAGAATTCGAAAAAATACAGCCTTTTATTTAAATTTTCTTATTTTCTTAATTTTTTTTGTAGCAAGTTGTTTGAGGGACTTGGAACTATGACGTCATTATCATGACGTTAAAATATATTGCCGACTACAGCGGTCACAATTGAATTTGTGTGCAATTTTTCGCTGGGCTTAATATATATGACATTAAACGCATAATTATTGCGTTAACTGTTGCCGTTTGGGGCCCATATTGGCTTTGAGTTATGGCTCAAATTGATTTCTTCAGTAAAACTTTACATTAAATATGATTCGACGTAAACATGTAATAACATTTTTAACAAACAAACTTCTTCCGTGTTCTGTGAATTCTATTTTTGGCGACAAAGAAAGGAGAAATCAATAGTTTTACCTCAATACACGGGGTTATCAATGCTTAGTATGGCGGGTAAAAAATTCATAAATCGATGAAAGATTTTAGGGCAGCGTTTTGGACTGCGTTTTTGTATTTTATAGAGTTATTATCAAATGGTTAGTATAGCCTGTAAAAACATCTTATTGGGAAAGATGTAAAAAAATTTTACACGGTATACTAGTATTATTTATATTACTTTAATATTATTCAGATGATGGCATTATGTTCATTCCGGCATCTCGTTGATGTTATCTGTGTTATCGCGGTTATACAACATTTCGGTGAAACGAAACCGTTTCAAAAAGGAAAAAAGAAACAAAAAAACTAACGACAATTTAAAAGCGAAATGTCAGGAATTGAATCATAGATATTTTTCTTATGCAGTGTCGAACGGATTACAAAAATTAAGATCTAAAATTTAGGGGTACACATTGAATTTTCTATTTTATAGCTTGCTGTATTCGAAATCAAAAATTTAACAATAAATCAATTGAATTCTTTTTAAGTGGAAAAAACGAATAAATTTAAAACAAAAAAAAAATTTTGAATCAAAAGCACATGCTCTTATTTGAATATAATGAATCTATATGACTTTTATGACAAAATTTGGTACTGGTGACGTCAAGATGATGTCATTGTACACATTTAAAACACCCATTTCCCGAAAGATTTGAATCTAAAAACTTGGTATGAAGGTATAGGACTGTCATAGAATTTGTTTCCCGGAGGAAAAGGTTGACACTGATAGCGACTTAATGACGTCATAAGTCACATTCGAAATGCTAAGTTCCTGCAGGGTTGACATCTTGAAACTTTGTATGGAGATAAAAGACCTTCGTTATAAATAGTTCCCTGCAGAACAAATTTGGTACCGAGACACGGTGGCTCACACTTCTGATCAATGTTAAGCACTAGAATAAAGGTTGCTACTGCGCGGTAGACTATATGCATAGCGATGAATGTTTCAAATGGACCAAATTGACTGCTCCGTGGAGATATATGTACTGCGTACCATCAATGCTTATCCTCCTTTTCAAGTTTCAAGAAAGCAGGTGCCCTGTTTTCTTGAAACTTCAGCAGGAAATGAGCATTTCCATTGGGACTTTTGACATCATCAAGACACCAAAGCACCAAATCGTGTCCTCGGGGAAGAGTGTGCCAGCTTTTTACTTATACAATGTGTGTCAGAGTATTTTACAAAGTGTGACAACAGATTATTGCAGTGTGTTCGAGTTAATACCAATTTTGCCCTCGGGGAACAATTTCTTTGAAAGTCCTATAGATTCATACCAAATCTTTCAAAAAGACAACAGTGGATTGGTAACAGTGGTTTTTAAACGAGAAATACACAATCAATTGACACGTCATCATTTTCAATTACATATATACAAAACTGCAGTGCTCATTTGGATTGTTTTTAGTTGTGTGTGACTCTTTAAGCTCGGTTCCCAAATATAAAAAAAACAATTTACTTTAAATTCTAAATTTCCAACTGGTGTGAACATGAAAAACATTCAAAACGTTTTGATACGGTGAATTTCTTGCCAGACGATTAGTGAGAAAATCGCTGTAGATTTCAGAGACTGTTTGTAGATTACTTCCAAGCTGTGGTTTGTTTGCTTTTTGAAGAAGGTGAGAACTGCAATCGTGTGCAAAATGTATTGGGATAAAACAATCCCCCCTCCTCCCACAAACAATGTTGAGCTGCTGATGTGAGTTCCAAATGGCCAGGAACCATCCAAATTGTCTTTCCATGTGTTCTCAACATTGTTTCTGGGGGGAGGGACAATTCATGTAAGAAAGAGTTTTGTCCCAATATTTTTGCACACGATTATGGTTGAAAATGGATGGTGGATACTTAAGGTATGGATTTTGTAGGTAATGCTGGCTCTTTTGTAACTGGTGTTCTGATGAAGTAAGTATTTGTTGCTATTATCCTGTTTCTAGAGGGGTGCAATGACCAATACCCTTACAAGTTCATGACTGGATGAAATGCCTCGGTCTGATTGGTCGAAGTTCATAGGACAATTTTTTTGCAAAATGTTTGACTTTTATTTAGTCGTATACTAACTATTGTTCATACGACTCTTTTAAATACGATTTTTCAAAGATACACGAAACTTTTCATAAAAAATCGTGTACATCAAATGAGTTACGCCAAACATCGTATCGTGTATCATGCCCTTTACATAGAAAACTGTACAATAATATGTCCCATCAAAGCAATGTTGGACATGTTGAACATTTCATACGATTGTTGTATGGAAATTAACCAATCAGGGTGCAGAAAAGCATTGCAGTGCACGAGTCTCCATGCGGAAAATGGGTTTGAGGGAAAAAAACGGGGGTAAACTATCACTTAGCTTTGTAATAAAACATTAAAACAAAGGAAATTGCAGTTTAAAAAAGTTAAATTTCGAAATTGTATTTCCTTTATCCATTCTCAACCTGAAACATGATTTTTTTACTTTGTTGTTGTTTTACCTTGATAATAAAACTGCTTCATCTCCCGCTGAAAATTTTCACGTTTTCATGAAGTTTGGACTGCCAATTTCTCTCACTGTTCAAGAAAAAAGACAATCATTCTTAAAGTTGGTGTGAATATGTAGTGAGGCAAAAGAAATTAATGTTGTTCCTTCGTCACAAAAGTTATTTGCATTGCATGCGATTCCTTTTTTAGATGTGTACGTAGACACTGTTTTACAAAAAGATTTTTCTTTTTTTCACCCGGGAAAGGATCAAGTTTATTCGTCCATATTGAGAAGCGAAACAACCGAATTAAATTTTGCAAGAATAAGTTTTCCCACAAATGACCATGACACTCAGTTCGCAAACATCGGCATAAGAAAATTCTTCAAAGTTTTAACGTAAATCAAATCCCTCAAAAATAAGAAAAAGTGCAAAAATTAAAAGTTTTGGCGTGACAAACTTTCGGACGAATAATGTTGCACATGACTTCTTATTGTTATGTGAATATGAACTAGTTAGTAATTGCTGGAATGACAATTTAGATAAAATGATGGAGAAACATGATGACTTTACACCGAAAAACTTTAAAGAAGTGTTCATTAAGCAAAGAGAGACGACGGCCCTGGGTTCGACGTTCGATAATGAATTATTTTTTCCTTTCGTTGCTCGGCAAAAACATTGAATAACATTTCTAATCATATTCACTCGTGTTCACTTGTGTTCACTGTGTTGACTCGAGTGTTACTTTAGCATAGATCTCCCGAGTGACGTATATGTAGTGTTTACAAAATCCTGTGTCCTTTTCTCAATAACTGTTAGATATTTCAACATGAAGTATATAATATACAGAGCTAAATGCTTTTAGATTGTGTATCACCCCCGCTTTAAAAAGACTAGGGGGTGATTATGACAATAAAATAACATTTATTTTGTGTTAATAAAAACAAGATATAAAAACATAGGAAAGTAATTTATAACAGCTTATATTAGCAAAATATATTAGAGTATAATAAAAAATCAAATAGAACAGCGTCGTTTAATAAAACTCAAATATTACTTTCATTATGTATAAAAGTTCCAGACAACCCCTTTTAAAAACTTATTTTCAGTTTTCAGTTATTTTCTTTTACCTTTCCAATCTCTCTGTTTTCATTTTTTTCAAACAACACGTGAACGAAACTTTTACGTCATTTTTAAAAGTGCTTGATACATCATGCATCTGGAATTTAAGGAGAACGTCGCTGAAATACGCACGCACAAAATTAATGAAACACACACGGGAATGAAATAGCAAGAGATTAGGGAGATAATCGTTATTAGAGAGAACTGACAAACTGTCCGCAAAACAAACCCCAAAAAAACAAAAACAACGATTATAATATTCAGTGTACTGAAGCCCCTGACTAATTATAACCCAAATTATGTCTTTTTACTTTCCAGTCTATATTAAAGTCTGTGCCAATAACAATATATAACATATATAACATATATAACAATAACAATTATTACATAAATGAATGCCATTTCTGATCTACTTATCGGATTTTAGCAAATGAGGTGTATCAAATTATATAGGTACTAGTGTAGCGTGTAAAAACATTTTACAGTTTTTCTCCATAAATTGTTTTTACACGCAATACTGCCATGATAAATCTGTGTATATACAAAAATTGTTGTGTTTCTCCATGTTGGAATTATATCATATTTAACACAAATATTTTGGATCGATTATTCAAAGAATGCTATTATCCCTATTTTTCAGTGCTATTTGGCCTATTTAGAGATTTCTAAAGTTGTACAGTTAAACTAAAAGCTAAAAATTCCAATGTTCAGAGATTTAGAAAAGAGACAATACAACGTATACTCCTACCTAACCACAATAAAACTTCTGACATATAAGAAAATACTTTCAAATTTCCCTATTATCTAATAAAAACAATACCTTCTGAGACGTTTTAATCTTTCAAATCTTTATTCTGCTATGAATTGTGGAAAGTCAAAACCCAAAACTCCACTTGTGCATCATGATACAAAAACCATGTAAATATGTATATAACCATGATTTACACATTCCTTCTTGTATAACATTCATCTATACTATTCAATTTTCTAATCTAAAACAAAAAGATATCAATCAAACACTATCAAAACAATATAATAATGATCTTGATACCTTCGTTTCCCTAAAGGCGAACCTTAATAATACCAAATAAACTGCTAGCTACACATTTCGGCATAGTAGTCAAAACTAACTGATACGAAAAAGCTACATTCAAACACATTAAAAAATACACATCGGTAGAAAATGATGAACTGATAATACGAACACATAACAGGTCTACATCGATTATCTCTCGGATAGAATAGTTACTGACACCGATCAATGTTGTTATTCTTTATTACTAAACTTAAAGCGTTGGATAAAAAAATAAAAACAAATACAAATACTTTTACACACATCGTCTTCATTTTTCGTTTAAAGAAATGAACGTTTAAAAAATTTGATGAACTTTCGAATGCAAAAACCATTGCATTGCCTTCTCCTCCGTGCGGCTTTATGATGTCTTCCTTAAGGTACAAAAACTCCACGAAGTAATAAAACCCCGTAAGATGGAGCTAGAGATTCTCCTAATGGGAGATTCTCCCTATACTAATACGGAAAAAATAAACATCCATTGACGAACTTCCCGAGATATTTTTCCTAAAGTTCTTTCTTTCAAAGTTAGGTAAGAAAAAAGCAAGATTTAGTATTAGTATAAGAAGATTGTCGAATACTTTAAAACGTTAATTTCACGAATAAATTTGCGTTCAAAACTTTAGAGCTTTTTACAGAGAAACCACGAAATATCGGTTTTTGCATGAGCGAAAGCTCAGCTCTAGCCCGACACAATGGTATATTTATTCACGGTTGCAACGCAGTGGAAATCCGTGTTAAAAATAGGCGTTCTCCGACTACTCCTGCGCGAAACGGGAAATTCGCCCATCTACACTAGAGAGAAATGGTTATAATTTTTATAATTGATTGTTGAATATAAAAGATTGTACTGTATCAATCAGTTTGTAGTGCTTTGAAATTTTATTGATACAAAAAAAACTCCAAAAACAAAGCAAACAGCCACACTCATTTCGGATGGAATAAACAACATATAACAATGATTATATTATCGTTTCTCTATAGTGAAAATCGGCCCTTAAAGTTTACCTTGTGCATGTCCATGGGAAGAACAATGTATAGATAAAAATTTTTTTTTTAATTTTTCTTTCTTTTTTCTTAATTTCGATTGGTTTGTTAGTTTCTTTTGTTTCATACAGTGGCAATGTTTGGTATTTTTGGCAGAAAAACTTTAAGTGCACTTATGTGCAATGGCCACAGACTGACTATTGCTACCACGTTCGCGCCTCTCGGCTCTTGCTAATCTTTGGATTCAAATTGTTTATCGAAGGGAATTCTAGTACACTAACCGATGTTGCGTTAACAAACGGAGAAAAAATTATCAGTGACGTAAGTGTTATGCCGACATGTATCAGCGACCACATGATGGTGGGTTGTGTACGGACACTCAAAATATAAAAATCACCTAAAATATACAGCAAGCAAATTGAGTGCCGTGAGTACTCCAAGGACAGGCAGATGAGTTGCGCACCAAACTTGATAACAGCGATTGGTCTACGATATATAATATATAACTCGTGTAGTCAATACTGCCTGGAATAACATGAAAAGTATTTTAACAACCGTATTTAACGTAGTTGCACCGATTGAAAACCTACAACATGGATAACCGCCGAAATAAAACGCATTATGGATGAGAGAAATAAACTTTTCCGAAAATCCCGCAAGGCTAGCAGGAAGTCAATATTTTTACATACAACAGAAAAAGTAACTCTGTTAACAATCTGTTGCGAGTGTAATAGCGATTAGTATTATAAAAGGAGTTTGACGTCAGATGGCACATTATCAGTGTGCATTGCACTCTAAATAGAACGCGATATTTTAGGGCAAATATATCGACAACCAATGGCAATAACTGACGTCACTTTGGGTGTGCAATATTGCCGATGGGGTGACGAAAAAAATTGGGTCAAAAACTTTTTGGTGACGTCATTTCAATCTTTGATCGACGATATCTCCGTAACGGTTCGTCGTACACAGATTGTCTTCATTTGGTTTGCGTGGTTGTGTCCAATTTTAGTGTCAGTTGTTTACCCTGATACGACTCTGTCTTGAAATTTAATGTGAGGGGTGCAAAACTTGTGAAAAGGTAGGCCACCATCAAGTTTAAATCTACCTAAACGCTTTATAACAGTTACTATTTCATATTTTCAACGATATGAAAGGGATAAAAATTGACGGGTTTTTTTCAATCAAAAGTTTTTTTAGCTTTTATCCGTATAAAAAAGGGTAACAGTGAATAAATAACGTTTACTTAGCAAAAAAGCACCGGTAACACTTCTGCTTATAAGGAAACTCTAGTTCCTGCAAAGAGCGATTTCATAAAAATTTAACTAAAATACGTTTAGTTGACAATGTTATTTGTTTTTATTTTCTTAACTTTTATTTTGTAATTTAACCTCTTCAAATGATTCTTGCAACAACTGCAGCACCTACAATTAAATTGAAGTATAAGTTATTGCTGTTACTGGAGTGCTATTCAGTTAAAACAACTCAAATCAAGAAATAACCTCAGAACATGAAGACAGTGGGTTCATTTCCTTGACTCCTAAAGTTTTGATGTTAGAAGGATTTCGCTTTTTTCTCGGCAAATTTAAAATGACAATTTAAACTTTGGAAAAATAGTATCAACTGCAACCCAAAATTAATAAAAATGTTTTCAGAATATTACAACCTGATACATAATAATACAACCAATGAACTACCATTAATTTGCTGCAAAATCTATTATCTTGGTACTTGTACCTAAATTCTTCCCCATAAGAAATATCTCGCAAAACATACAAACACAAGTGTAGAGAATCATCAAACAATTCTTTTCTAAAGTAGCAATTTCCTGTTTCCTAAAGCATTGAAAATTGGTCTGAGTTGATGTGACTTGGTTCCAAAAAATAAAGTAAAAACATCGTGATGAAGAAATGGCATTTACCAAGTCAGAAACATCATTTACCATAGCTTTACAAACACTGCACAAAATATGTGAAAATACGATAGAATATGACTAAGTATTCTATCGTATAAGGACGCGTATACGTGCGTATACAGCCGTATTCAACATATCGTACCCGACAGTATACATGTCGTATATGGACCATTTAATCACGACAGTATACCACTACCGTATACTGTCCCCTTGTACGGCCGTACCCGATGTCGTATACGGTGCTATACTTAATATCCGCCAGTATGCGATGTCGTATACATTGTTATACGGTCGTATATCACCGGCTACGCATATCGTATCCACAAGTATCCGATTCTAAAGAATTCTAAAGCTTATCCAATGAAAATATGGTATATATCTGTTCCTTTTTGAAATTTTCAATATTTATGGCAGGCTACACATCTTTAAGCATAAATCGATGTTTAAGTTTTATTATTTTCTTCGTCTTTTCTGTGTCCATTTATTCCCGCCAAAAATTTCAGAAGTGGTCATTGGTGAACGTTTAAATAAACAATTATGAAGGTAACAACTGCACCGCCAACATTTTGGTCTTAAAACACACTTTAATTAATGAAAACATTTAACGTTCGTTCAATTCATTCATGATTTGTGTGTAGCTAAGCTGTAACTGATAAACAGTTCGACAACATGATAAAATGGAGAAAAAACAACACTTTTAAAATCTTTCACTAAAAACTGAATTACAGTAAGTACAACAGGGCTCAACCATCAGAGTGGTTATGCAAAATGGTGTATACCACAAACGCTACTTCACCAAACCTGTAACCCCGATGTACAAATTCTATTGCGGAACTTGCGAAACTCCGGGTATAAAAGAGAACGGAGGAGGAAAAGCGAAAAGCGTTTTAACATATATTTCGCTCTACGGGGTATATATAATAAAAAAGCATGGCGATAGAATTCTTTTCTTTCCATTTATTTTTCATCCCCTGTTTTTCAAATCGAACGCAAAAGTGAAATCAACATGCTAAAGAAAGCATCACGAGTACATGGCCGATGTGGATTTTAGAAGGATATTTTTAATGAGACATTTTCGACCTGAGTAGCTTTGATAAAAAAATGTTTTTTGGCGGTAAGGTTTTTTGGGATCTTTTATGTACATAGTATATAGTACGTGTACATCTAACTTTTAATTTATCCCCCGATTTTGCATAGAGCCCTTCTTTGGATCGTATTGAAAAGAAACAGTGTGCACTAATGTATAATGTTTCCGTATATTTTTAGTGCGAAGATTAAGCCAATTTAATCCCTGTAGTTGTTAGTGCAATAGTACACCTAAAGACAGAGACAAAAGAACAACTTACAAATTGTGTATACTCGTTACATGATACAAAATGCAAAATTAATTTAAGGCTCATTACATCATTAATTCATTACATCATAAACATACGAAATTAATTAAAGACGAAAAAATGTTGCCAGTGCCAACTTTAACGGCGACGTCGACATGTTGGTGATGGACTACTGTCACAAGAATAACATGTAGTTCTTCTGCGAGCTCCAGTCCAATCAGTAAAGCGTGGTTTACGCCGTCTTATATTTCTTCGTCTTGTTGTTCCCAAACCTGCACAACCATCATCGTTGGATACAGTATCTTCGGCCACTTCTAAAAGAGCAACCCCAGCAACAATGCAAGTACACTTTGGAGATTGTGTTGATTCTGAGAATAGGGACGAAGCAAAATATAACAACATTTCATCAGATAAGACTTACCATATTCATCATCATTCTCCAACTCGTCTTCAATAGCTTTTTCTAAAGAAATGGGAATGCAAAGCTAATATTATCAATTATTAAAGTCATTACAAGGAACGATTAAGCTCAAAATAAAAAAGATATCGCATTTCGGCTAAAAGAGATTGTCACTGTATTTGATAGTGATGGTGTTTTGTTAATACATGGGCGTTGTATTTACTACTACAGAAAAATTTCTGACATCCCTGATTTTGGAAGCTGATATAAACATGAATGAGACATCACTGTAATTACCAGCAATAAAAAACATTAAAAAACTTACCAACTTCTTTTAAGAAGTTTGAGTCACTGTTAGCATATACTAAAAAATAGAAACAGAATGTCCTGAACTGAAATTAATTTCTCCAAAAAATTGTTATGTACAAATAAGCTAGCGGTCTACAGCATTCCATTCAAACTCCTCGTTTGATTTCACTCCAAAATAGAGAGTACAAAAGCTAAAAATGTTTACACTTACCAGCAGACAAGCCAAAAATGAAAAGTAACGATATGACAGTCTTCATTTTTGCAAACAGTTCTGAAATAAAAGTCAGTTGTTGATGATTTGACTTCCCAGCATTTTAATGTTTCAAACGCAATTATAAAAATAGAGAAACGCGTTTTATAAAACTTACTTCATAAAATGTAGGAATGAACTTCAAATGAACACTGACGTTTTTTCACACAAAAACATCTTATATAAAGAATATTTAAAGCCCATTCCTCTTTTTAAATTGTTCCGCTTTACCGATTGTAAGGGAGAAATAGAACTGTTCACCAGGAGGGTGATTAATCACGAAAAGCAATTGTATTAAATTGGTATTGAACCTCTGTATGTATTAACGCAATGTATTGATCAATAGGATTTGATGTAATCTCCTCCATTGCAATTTTATTCCTACCGTCACGATAATGTTTTTATTTTAATATTTTTCTTTCTTTCTGTCTTACTGATAGTATATTTACAAGGATTTTGAGGATACAAAACCAAGAAACCAATAGGATGGCAACTTAATATCAAATATCAAATGTGCAACTTCCCTTTTACCTAAGGGTGGAAAAAGGACCAAATCTTATTATGATAATATCTTTTACTTCAACAGCCAGTTGAAAGCATGGGGAGTCTGTATCACGAATATCAAAATCAAATTGCTAGAATCGAAATTTATAGGAAGATATTTTTCTAATACAGGAAGTTTTTTTCTAATTTTTAATTTTCAAAAAGAATTGCAAAATACATTTAAGAACAATAGCTTGTTATTATATAGATACTAAATCAGGCGTTATTGCTTGCCATTTCTATAGAAAACACTGCTCCACATAGACTTTTTGAAGTTTTGTCCACTGGGACATAATAGATAATTACCGCATTTGACGCAGAACTTTACAAACCCTTTACAAATTCTTATTTTACCATGGATGTATAAAGCTTGGTTCCCACTATGAGTTAACTATGATTTGAAGCGAGTTAATTTTTGTCAGCTAATATTCCAGCTCATGAGTTGTTATTTTTTTTAGTTAGATATGCATATTATTATTATTATTATTATTATTATTATTATTATTATTATTATTATTATTTGCGTGTACGTAGGTTAAGCAGAATCTTCTGATAAATTCCCGAAGACACATGGACAGAAAAAACAAAGTTGTAAAAGAAACGTTCGTCACATCCAAAATTTTGTCAGAGGAAAAGTATAATTTTTTTATTAATACGGCATCATTTGGTATACGAACTGTTTCTCTGGCGCTTAATTACTAAATAGCGTTTATTACTAATTACCAAAGAGGTTGAATCAGCGAAAATATCAAGCGAACGTTTAGACGAACACTACAAAAGAAGCGTCAGGGGAGTTTCGGCTTATATCTTTCAAAGTTGTTCAAAGTTCAATCTCACAAAACATTTGCTGAATTATTTATTATAAATTATTAAAAGTATAAGCCAGTGGGCAAAATCTTCCAAAAGTCTCTGTGGGGAAGTTCAAAAAAAATGTTCCGTTTAGAAATTGTTTTGTTTTTTTGATCATTAAAACTAAATTCCATACAAATAGCTTTTATCACTGAAGCATAATTATTTGTAATTACCGAATATAATAAGATTTTATCTTGATATAAGCGTCGGCGCCTATACACGAGCGGTGCCTATATGCGAGATTATATATGTTTGATTTTTTTATAACTCGAACCTCTATATGACCGATGAATGTGGAACGCCAAACTGCCAAAAGTCAAAATTTTGTTATAGGTTTTCAAATCGTAATTTGCATTAGGTTAAATAACGATAAAATGCGAGTTCCTATTGTGTAGCAGCCTTCTTTTCACTGGTTCAGAAATTTAGTTATGAGGTTGTGAGGTTTGGTGAGGTGGTAGCCATATTTGGTTACGTAGTGGTGCTCTTTTGTTATGTGTGGTGGCGATACTTAGTTATGTGGCGGTGCTCTTTCATTAGGTGGTGGAGTAGTTTCATTGTGTTAGTGATACTTACTTGTGTTGTAGTGCTTTTCAAATTTGTGACAGGAATGCACTTAATAATTAAAACTGATTGGCTTCTTCTTTCTCGTTCCAGTCACGTGCTGTTCAAAGAAAGTTGAACCCGGTTCAACTTATTCCCATCGTATTCAACGGGAGAATCAATTAATAAATATTTTTATAATTAATATGTGAACCTGGAAGATGTGAACCAGGAAGTAGTATTTGTTCGTTTTCCATTCCCACTTGTCAATGCAAGTAAAAACACGCTTTAACTCTATTCGTATGTCCATTTTTTTGCTTACAGTCAAGTGGTAAGATGTTCACAAAACTCGTTTAGAATATTTGAATAAAGCCATCGCTCCAGTTTGGACTTACGTGAAATGTGTGTAGGGTCACAAACAAACATAGAGATCGTACCAAACTCGACGCACTTAAAGGGGATCGGTTAATTATGCAATTTTTGGAGACAACAATTTAGAAGTTTTTAAGATACTATTTTTGGAGTATTTATATTCATTAGATCATATTTTTGGAAATCATAAGTGAATTTTATTATTCTTACTTCATTTCCTAGTGTTGAATTTGTCTTTTTGGAGTTGAATGCAAAGTTAATGTGCTTTGAGCGCATGTAGGTCTTAAGTCTATTCTTCCATCTTGGATCTACGATTCAAGAGATAAGATTGCAATATTAACTTGGATAAATTTATTTAAGATAAATTGACCTCGTTTATTCTGCAACACCTTTGTGGATTTTCTGGGTAAGAAATATATATCTATATGCCGTATTTTATATGCTATATCCAGTTTGTAAAAAATCAAAAGTTCTTCGGTAATAATAACTCATTTAAATCATAATCATTTGTGTGAGTGGGTTTGGGTGGTATACAAATCTCTTGTCATCATATCAGGTATACATAAAAGTTGTGGTACAAAAAGTTATGATGAAAATATACCTGGTCTCCCTACTACGCCACCAATGTCATCCTGTTTTTAACTTCTTTTTGTTGTTGTTGTTGTTGTTATTTTGTTTGTTTGTTTTGCTTTTTTCCTTAACTTTCCTAGCTATTGCAATGTAGTGGTCTTTTGACCATGTACCAAGCAACTAATATATATATATTTTTTTTAATAGCTATTTTTATTCTTATTCTTATAATATATAATGTTTTTACTATAGAATTTTAATTTTTATTATCAGGGAGGGAGAGCCATTGTAAAACATGGATATGCTCGAAAAAAAACCATTTTTATTATTATTATAATTAACTTGGCAATTAAGCAGAATAAAAATTCAAGTCATGTGATATCTTGTTTATTAATAGCGATGTGCATAACACTTTTAATTTGGTCAGTATGAATGAAAGGAATGTTAACGAAACGTTTGTATGAAACATTATAGAGTCACTAGTATAGCGCGTAAAAATTTTTTACAGATCACAATTTTTTTCGTCGCCCCACCGCCAATATCGCACGACCAAAGTGACGTCAATTATTCCCATTGGTTCTCGAGATATTCTCCCTAAAATATAGCATTCAATTTAGGGTGCAATGCAATGTGCCATCTGACGTCGCCTATATCTGGACAAATCAGTTACGCACGATCTAAAATGTCTCTCTAATATAGTCCATACGAACATTTCGTTCCCAGTCTTTTTATTCACACTGACCATACTAAAAAGTCGCTATTAATAAAGAAGACGAGTATCCCGGTTAAAAACATTTTAGAGGTTCATTTACTCAATGAGTTGCCGCCATCAACACCCATGTCATGCTCTTTCTCTATATAAGATGGGCGATACCAAAAAATAAAATCACAGAATGGTGAAGAATAAGTATCACTAAGTTGTAGAGCTCGAAAAGCTGATGAAGAAAATGTATGGGATCGTCTGTGTAGGACGAACTGTTACCGAGATATCGTCGATCAATGATTCTGATGACGTCACATCCGTCTCCAAAATGTTTTAAACCTAAATATTTTCATCACCTTATCGCCAATATCGCGCCTCCCAAGTGAGATTAGTTATTCCCATGGGTTCTCGAGATATTTGCCCTTAAACATCGTGCTCTATTTAGGGTGCAATGCAATGTGCCCACTGACGTCACGCTACTCGTATAATACTAATCGCTTATATCTGGAGAACTCAGTTACGCACGATCTAAGATTTCAATTATAACAGTCCATACAAACATTTCGTTCCCAGTCTTTCTATTCACACTGACCAAACTACAAAGTGGATGCACACTCACTATTTATAAAGAAGACTAGTATAGCGTGTAAAATGTTTTTACAGGTTCATTTTCCCCATGAGTTACTGCCTCCACCACCCGTGGTTTTCCTCTCAATATGGCTGTGACGAAAAATAAAATCATGCAATCCAAAAAGATAAGTAGTACCACGTTATAAAGCTCGAAATGCTGATCAAAAAAATGTATGGGATCGCGTGTTGACGTCGAACTGTTACGGAGATATCGTTGATCAAAGATTCTAATGACGTCACACCCGTCCGCTAAAATTTTAGAGGCAAATTTTTTTTGCCACCCGATCGCCAATATCGCGGACCCCAACTGACGTCAGTTATTCCCATTGGTTTTCGAGATATTTGAACCTGAAAATTGCGATCTATATACAGTATAACCCCGTTAAGTCGGACTCTCAGGGGACCGAAATAATCGGTCTGACTTATCGGGAGTCCGACCTATCCGAACTTTGTCTTAAGTCAGACTCTACTTATTTAATCCAAAGGGGACAAGGTTTTAGTCCGACTTAAAGAAAAGTCTGATTTAAACCGTGTCCGACTTAACGGGGTTATACTGTAGGGTGCAATGCAATGTGCCATCTGACGTCAAACTTCTTTTATAATACTAAACTGAAGACGCGTCATTTGCTAATATACTAATTCTGAAAAACGCTTCCCGCAGCATCGTGGTTTTACGCGCTCTTAATAAGAAAATGAGCGTGAAATTTTTCAAAATGTATCACTCTCTAGAATAAAAGTGGTATGCACACTCGCTAATAATAAAGAAGACTATTATCCCAGATAAAAACATTTTACAGGTTCATTTTCTCCATGTGTTACTTTACACAACACCCGTGCTCTTCGTCTTTCAAAATATAGGGATGACAAAAAATAAAATCACACAATTCAAAACGATAAGTATCACTAAGTTGTAGAGCTCGAAAAGCTGATCAAAAAAATGTATGAGATTGCCTGTGTACGACTTACCGGTATGGAGATATCGTCAATCAAAATTTTTGATGACGTCACACCCGTCTCCAAAAGGTTTTAGACCCAAATATTTTCGACACCTCATCTCCAATATAGCACGCCCAAAGTGACGTCAGTTAGTCCTATTGGTTCTCGAGATATTTGCCCTTATTGGGTTCTATTTAGGGTGCAATGCAATGTTCCCACTGACGTCGCACTATTCCTATAATATTAATCGCTATCAATGTCACAACTCTGTTACGCAAGATCTCAAATTTCACCATATAATATTCCATAAGAACATTTCGTTCCCAGTCCTTTTTATTCACACTGACCGAGCTAAATTTGTTATGCACACCTCGCTATTAGTATATAGACTAGTATAGCGTGTAAAAACTTTTTACAGGTTCATTTTCCTCACATGTGTTACTGCTATCCCGTCCTCTTTTCCAATATTAGGGTGACAAAAAATTATATTACACAATCCAAAAGGATAGGTACCACTTAGTTGTAGAGCTCGAAAAGATTTTGATGACGTCACATCACTCCCCAAAATGTTTAAGACCCAAATTTTTTCGTCACCCCATCGCCAATATCGCGCACCCCAAGTGACGTCAGTTATTCTCATTGGTTCTCGAGATATTTGCCCTTAAATATCGCGTTTTAATTAGGGTGCAATGCAATGTGCCCACTGACGTCGCGCTCCTCCTATAATACTAATCGACATTAAAGTCAAAACTCAGTTACGCCCGATCTAAAATTTTAATTATAACAGTCCATACGAACATTTCCTTCCCAGTTCTTTTATTCACACTTACCAAACTAAAAAGTGGATGCACAGTCGCTATTAGTATATAGACTAGTATCTCGGGTAAAAACATTTTACGGTTCACTCTCAAGTATCATGATAAGAAAGAATGCAACCTAAAAATGTTTTTAATATATTTTCCAACTATTGAGTGAAACCGGAAAATTATGTCTTTGTCCGAGATACCTGAATCCGATGTGAATAGTAAAAAGATTATACCTGCTCAGCATACAACCGAAGTGTCATTTTTTTATGAATTCATCAAATAATTTACCCAATTGCATGTACCATATGATGTAAAACAATGATAGGCACATTTATTCTTCTCGTTATAATTTTTATTTATATTAAATTTTCTTATCTGTAAAGAAAGAAATCATATAGGACAGAAGCAAGCACCTGATCATCAGAAACAGAAAGAATATTACAGAACATTTTTTTAGAATGTAAAATAGCAGTAAATAAATATCATGTGCACTGACATTTCTACTATAGAACCAACCTAAGCGCCAAAAAATTGAGGATTCCTAAACGGCATACGTAAAGTCAGTAACAGCAATCAGTAGGCTCCCCTAAAATGCACATCATGCAGCAAAACGGCAACTTATACTGGTCACACATTTTGCACACTCTCCCTTCCCTCCCACTGATAGAATATATAAAACAAACAACAATCAAAAACAACAAACAGTTCTCAATTAATAAATATATGATCTAGATACAGGAATGACATAGAGAATCATCATAGAATAGGTAGATGTGATCATTGTGAAGATTAAAATGTAAAGACATTCAGTGGTCTCCCTCCAATTTCAAACTACTTCCCCACTAACAAAACAAACAACATTTTATATAATAGCAATAAAAACATAGCTTAAATAAAAGGAAAGATGAAAAAACCCTGGGATTTGTTTAGTACAGTATAAAACCTATAATTCCAGATGGTGGTAACGGGTGTAGGGGGAGAGACGGTGTTGAATATTAAATCATCATAATGTTGGGGGGAGCTTTAACTTTCTTGAAAACAGCCACAAACATTCGATTGAAATATAACAACAATAACACATCAGCAATAATATCTCAGCGTAACACAAAACCATTTACTGCTTCAAATGCAAAAAAAAAAACCTCAGAAATAATAGTATAGCTCTTCCAAAACATGTTGAAAATGTTGATAATCCCACATGGTCCACATGAAACCCATCGCAATGGTGCAACCATTTTTAAGTAAAATAATTAATGCCACTTCATTAAGAATCCTCCAATTCAATTCAGTTGCTTCGCTTTTTAGCACACGTGTACTACCAAAAACAACAACATATGTTCGTGTGTTCATTCACTTTTTTATGTATATGCACTTCCACTCGTTAATTCCATCATTACAAAACGATGAATTCCACAAAAGAGAAATAAATTAAATTTGCTACCATTTGAAAAGTTCTTCTGTGCAACCATTTAATATAACTGTAACATAAATAAGTAAGATGTTCTTCACTTTCCAGTACAGTACACGTTTCTGCTATTATAAACCTACATTTTTCCTCCACTCGTTAATTCGTTTAATAATAATAATACGATATCCTTCATTTCATTTCTTCGTTCGGCACGCGAATCAATCTTTATGAAAACAAAATCAGATTTGTTTACATTTTAAAAATCCTCGTTTCTTTTCTGCATCATACGACGGGTGGTAAACATACTAATACTTTGAAAATTGCGATAAAAACAAACAACAACTACAAAAAAAGCTTCTTCTTTCTTCTTTTTTACCAAACAAAAATTATCGTTGAGAATATTTATACCACTGCATTGCATCCTCCTCCGTGGAGACCTTTCATCGTCTTATTTCACGTAAAACACGCGAAAACATAAAGCCTCGTAAGATGGAGTTAGGACTATTACTAATACGCAAAAGAAAAAACAACTTGCTAGTGCAGTGTTTACTTACCTTGACAAACTTGTGAGAAACTGACCGTAAAAAATCGGCAACCACACACGCAAATATTTTACCAAACTAAAAGTGGGATGCACACCTCGCTATTAGTATATAGACTAGTATACCGTGTCAATTTTTTTTACATCTTTCCCAATAAAATGTTTTTACAGGCTATACTAACTATTTGATAATAACTCTATGTAATACAACAACGCAGTCCAAAACACAGCCCTTAAATCTTTTATCGTCTGATAAATATTTTATCCGCCATACTAAGCATTTGATAACCCCATGTATTGAGGTAAAACTTTCTTTGTCGCCAAAAATAGAATTCACAGAACATGGAAGAAGTTTGTTTGTTAAAAATGTTATTACATATTTACGTCGAATCATATTTAATGTAGAGTTTTTCTGAAGAAATTAATTTGAGCCATAACTCAAAGCCAATATGGGCCCGAAACGGCAACAGTTAACGCAATAATTATCCATTTAATGTCATATATATTAAGCCCAGCGAAGAATTGCACACGAATTCAATTTTGACCGACAGGTAGTCGGCAATACATTTTAAGGTCATGATAATGACGTCATAGTTCCAAGTCCCTCAAACAACTTGCTACAAAAAAAAATTAATAAAATAAAATAATTTAAATAAAAGACTGTATCTTTTCGACTTCTGAATCCTAACCAATTGTTAATTCTTTCCACTTTCTAACTTTATAGTCAACCAAAAATACTTTCAGACTTTGTGGTGAACAGATTTATAATTATCAATACTAAATCTCAGATAAACATATTCACAAATTGTGAAATATCTCACTCACACACTACACTACTCATCGCAAAATTAACATTTGGAGTATATACAGATTTACATATATAAGATATAAGGTATTAACTAAATCCTAAAAAGAATCATACCTCCGAAGAATGTTTCTTTCTTCAGAGCTGAGTTTTCTTTCTCTTTAAATTCCAGGAACAGAGAGATTGCCAATTAGAAAAACGCCATCGGTATTAACTAATTTTACCCACGGCCAAAACCAACAGATTAATCAAATCTCTAATCTTTTATTCCTTCTTGACTCTCTTCTTTCTATCATTGTACTAAAAAATACCATGCTTAACACGATTATTATTAGATTTTCTTTCTTTTCTTTGGAAATCTAAAAAACAACAACAACCGAAACTGGATAAAATGCCGTTTGATTCGTCTTAGACCTTCAACATTACATATAAGTCGTAAATATCTAAAAACTATTCTTCGTAATAAAAACTTGTCTTTTTTATGCATATTTCTTATAATTACTTCGTCTTAAAAAATGTAAACAAACGCTTCGTTTTTCTTCAAACGACTATTTTTCATTCGTTGTCAATAGCTGCTACGTTCGAATGTAATTCGAAGTCTCCGCCTGAGATGCTATATCATGTCTTCCCTAACGTATTTTATATCAGAAAACAATTATAAGCACTTAGCTGGAGTGCCTAATACTAATACGGAAAAAACATAAAGAAATATCCATTGACGAAAATTTCCCTAACGTTCTTTCTTTCAAAGTTAAGTAAGAAAAAAAGCAAGATTTAGTATTAGCTTAGGAAGATATTTTAGATCATGCATAACTGAGTTGTCCAGATATAGGCGATATCAGTATTATAGGAGGAGCGCGACATCAGTGAGCACATTGCATTGCACCCTAAATAGAACGCGTCATTCAAGGGTAAATACCTAGAGAACCAATGGCAATAACAGACGTCACTTTTGGTGCGCGATATTGGCGATGGGGTGACGAAAAAATTTTAATCTAAAATTTTTGGGGACGGTTGTGACGTCTTAGAATCTTTTATCGACGATATCTCCGTAACGGTTTGACGTCGACACGTGATCTTATACATTTTCTTGATCAGCTTTTGGAGCTCTACAACTTAGTGATAGTTATTCTTTCGGATTGTGTGGTTTTATTTTTTGTCACCCCACCATATATGAGAGGAAGAACATGGACGGTGGGACGGTAACTTAACCTCTAAAACAATTTACCCGGGATACTAGTGTTCATGTTAATGTTACGTGCGAAGTGGGTGGGTGGGTTGGTGTAGGCCCGCCGCATTCTAAAATTTAGCAAGGATCATAATTTTACCGAAAAAAAGTTATTTCTGAAGCATTTTTGCTAACATCTACACCTTTTTGAGGTACACCAATTTTCACCAAAACGTACTACTTGGAAATCTGAGGAACGCTCTACTAATTGTTATTCTTATATGCATAATAACTTAAGGGCTAGTTATACTATGTGGTTTCTTATCAGATTTTGTTGTACGATTTTTACAAACGACTGTATTGATTCGGCACAAAATATTAGATACCAGCTTTTTCAAATGC
This sequence comes from Turritopsis rubra, assembly GCA_039566895.2. Classification (NCBI taxonomy): domain Eukaryota; kingdom Metazoa; phylum Cnidaria; class Hydrozoa; order Anthoathecata; family Oceaniidae; genus Turritopsis; species Turritopsis rubra. The sequence continues at coordinate 11,057,926 of CM077628.1, forward strand.
AGCGCGTTCAAACACTGATTTTAACGAAACTTCAAAGACCCTAGTGAATTCGAACGGACGGTGGTCTTGAAAAGAAGTTATAAAAGCCATATCATAAGTGATGTAAAATTCTTGAAAATGTGCATACCCAGTTATAAATGGTGCTGACGTCACCGAAGTTCATAAGCAACCATGGTAACAATTAATGGTGGAATAAATGCAGAAAGTACTGAGCTGCATTCCTTCTAGGTTTCATTGCCCTAGCATGAATACAATAGATTTTATAGGGTGCGGGCCTACTAGCCCCCCTGGGTTGTGGAACGATAAAAAAGGCCGGGCATAATAGGGTTAAACAATTTATCTAAAAGTGTACATGTGTCTTTCATAACAACCCAATATATAAAACATTAAACCTGAGATTTCGAATGTTTTCAAAATTCAGATCGAATTGTATTGTAGAATTATAGTTCAGATGAGGATAATGCATGATAAATGAGCATCTTGAAGCATAAAATGTATTATGTTGTTGACGATAAGAACATTATTAGAACAATGAGTGGCTCCAAACGTTGAAAACCTAAAAAATTCCATGGACAAAGTGAGAACACCTAAAATTTTTTTAATTAATGAAATGCGGGAAGAATATATTTAACAAGAAAAGCGTCTATTTAATGTTAAACTAAGTCAGTATATTATTGTAATGTTTTACACCCAATGTTCCTTCAAACCCCAATCACAATGTTGTCCTATGATGGCACTGATGAAAGTGAAATCTCGTTCATTTCCGTCGTGTAATATGGCTCCAAAGCTGGTTTTCGTGAATATTTTCCTAAATATATAAATATAATATAATATAAATCAAAAAAAATATAAAATAGATAAAAACCAAAACCAAAATACACCATTTAAAAATCAATAAAAAAATGAACAACAACAACAACAACAACAACAACAACAACAACAACAACAACAACAACAACAACAACAACAACAACAACAACAACAACAACAACAACAACACAACATCTTGAATTTTTTCTTTCGAAACAGGAATTAAACCGATTACACGACGGAAATGGAGTCAAATATTTTCTTTTGCAAAAATATGAAGGAGGCCAATCGAAAGAGGGAATTCTTAACTACTAGAAAGTCTAAAACAGGTAAATTTACAGGAAAATGGTATTGTGAACGCTATAAAGATGCTAAAACAAAGGGATAGAAACTATTGGTAGAACTAGCAAGAATCATCTTCAATCCAAACAGTACAGCAGAAAGAAACTAGAAGCTCTACCATCAGTACCAAAAGAATGGTACATTCATGAACGTACGTTTACCTTTCCATAAGAAAGGACTTAAAACAATCAGGAAATCACTTCAAATGAAAGCATCATGTATATCATCCATTTACTAATAATAACGCTACAAACTAGCAAATGAAAGGTTGTACGATATATAAACCTCCAAATCTTGTAAATCTCTGAAACTATCCAATTGTAAATTCAGGAATGAAAGGAAAAGTCATCGTTTGACAAAACTGGAAAAACAATTCTTGAAGCAATGAAAATATTATTAAAATATTATTAAGTTTTCAGTAGAAACAGTACCTGGTAATTTGGAATTTTAAAAGAAAATACTAGCTGTCCTCACTCCTAAAATCGTGAAAGGACGAAGAAAAGGAGTTTCAGTTAACACCCCTTCCCTTCCTCTCTTTCCATTCTCCTACTTATTGGCGTTCCCCTCATCTACAGTAACTTAGTGCTTTCTCAGCTATTTTAAACCATTACACCCCTTACAAACTCTGTACACCGCTACCACTGCCTATTTTACTCTATAATTAGTTAGAGAAGAGTCATCGAATTAACCGAACACTGATTGTGACAAATATTGTAAACGAACCTCCAGTAATCGCATCTAAACGAAACAATGCAACAAACCTGACGATATTTTCGTCATCAACAACAATAAAAAAGCTGCTTTCCTGAATCTCCCTACGTTGCAGTCCAGTTGAAAATTATTCTACAAACAAATGTGAAACACATCCCCGTTTATCAATTCATAAACTAGGATAACATTTAGTTCATTACATCGCAATGCACAACATATCTTTCCGGTAGTGTGGATTGAGTGTAAATTTAAAACATGCTTTAAAAATCCAAATGTACTTGAAATACCCCCAGTTTTAAGGTTGAAAAGTTCCGAAATGATCAAACGAAATTAGAACTAAATTGTTTTTCATTAACACACAAAACATTCAACTCCTATCTTTAAATATCTTACTGAAAACGTAAATGATCAGTAATAACATCAGTAAACTTCCTCCAATTGATAACGCCAACTTCATAACAACACGATCGTAAGAATTAGTATCTAGGGAAGAAACGATAACTAACTTAACTGCCATTGAGACGTTTTCAAATAATTTGTGACCTTATGCAGACAATTAGGTCAGCCATGCTTGAGATCTTGTACGCGTTTGGATAGATGAGTTTTATTTCCTATTGTAATGCCTCGCTCTGAGACTTTTCATAAACGCGTTTGAATCAAGAGCAGTATCTTTGTTTAATGAAATTCCAAGGACAGTTCGTGAATCGTCTAATGAAAAATATTTTAAGAGTAAAACCAAGGAATTTTAAATTGACTGTGCTTTAGCTCGGTTACTTTAATAATTTCAAGCATATATGTTCCGTCTTCTTCTTGTTCTTTTCTCTTTCTACAGTGTTTATCGTTATTGATTTGTTTGTATTTATTGATATTATAGCACCAAGAACCATTGTATATAAATGGATGAGGCGAATAAATGATTATTTATTTATTTATTTATTTATTTATTAATTTATTTTCATCGGAACCATGAAAATTTTCTGGCTCGGAAGCTTATTGTTAAGTTCTATTGAAGGTATTTTTAATGAGTGCACAATAACATTTGCCTTTTGAAACAATTAAAGAAAAAAATGACAATAAGTTATAGGTTTCCAGATCAGGGAATTTTCTAATGACTATTGTTAAATCAATGTAAAATAAAAGGCTCCTCGATCAGGACATTCCAATACAGAAATATTAAATAAATGAAGTTCCAAAATTTTAACATCTGAAACATTGTGTTTCAGATGTTAGAAAAAACTTAACCGTAAATTGAATATATTAGATAGATAAGGCCCTTCGGGCACCGAGGGTCTGTGGCCACATCTAGTGAAGTATTACCTGAACCACAGTGACGAAGTGGACAATATTCCCAGTTGAACTGTTCATCAACGTAACACCAAGGTGTTACACCAATACCTTGTGGATTACGACAGTAACTTTCATTAAGATTTTTGTAAGTGCCATCTGTCAGAAATGCGTTAACACTCCATGGAAGGCATTTCTTCCCTGAAACTGTTTTTGCTTCTCTTCCTGTGTAATACTGACCAGAATTGACAAAGCAATCGGCTTTTTCTATCGAAAGTACCTGATCTATAGATGAAAAGACAAAAACCATCAATCTGGAAGTATCCAAACCATAGAAGATATGCTGAGAATATGATAAAAAAAACTTGGGTGCAGAGTTAAAAGAATATTCAGATTGGTTCAGATGAAAGAAAATCTACACATGCTTTAAACATTTCTATTCTTCTATTGCCTAGCGTATTCGTAGAAGCTACTAACTTTTTTTATTAATTTTTATAATTAATTATCATTATTAATACATTTCTTTAACGTCAAATGCGTTACAATAACCATGTAAATGTAACAATATAAATTAGGCTGCATAAAAACTATTAAATAATAATAACTGAGATTGACTGCCGTAGTCCGTGTTTGAGTCACAGCCATGTCGTATCTCGATACTTCATTCCGATGCGTTTTAAAGATCTTATCAACCCATTTAATGTCAAAGTGAGCGTGCGTAACGGCCTTCGGTGCAGTTCGAGCAATGTTATATATGCATTTCTAGCGTAAGGTGAACTTCCAAGCTCAGAAAAAATAACAATTACCGAGGGAAGCAAGAACTTAGAACGCTCGCTTACTTACTTACCTATTCCCATATAATTCAAAACTGTACCTGACACTTGCTCCGTATTTTGACTATTTATTGTTTTATAAATGATGGTAGAAAACTCCCCATATATTTTACTCATAATAATATCATTTAAAAATCGTTGAGAGAATCCAAAATCCTTCAAAAGTCCTGCATGCATCCGAAGGTAAATCCGGGTTATCAGATATCGACCTCTAAGAACAGTGCTTAGTTAAAAAATTGAGATGTAGGTTTTAGTCAATGGACTGAAATTGAGATGAATTATATAAAATTAATTTCACTTTTTGGATCAAAAAGTACTGAAACAACTATCTTACCATTTGTCCTCATTTGACATCTTTCCGGATGGCTTCGGTTAACTTCCGGGAAATTATTTACGTTTTGTAACTTCCAATACGGAGCAGTAAAATTACTATCTTCTATCTGTTGTGGACATTTAGAAGCCATCAACACGAATGTCCGATTGAATTCCTTCATATAATTTTGGCATTTCTTTGTAAAGTTAAAACTTTCTCTGCATACTGGTGAAAGAATGGTAACGTTGTCGAGACTCACTAAACACACTGGATGGACTATTAGACAAAGATGCCATTTTATGTCGAGAAGACATTGCTTAACTTCCTCGACGTCGAATTTGGAGAATACTTTTAAGCCAAGCTTTTCCATTTCTATACTAAATGGACAGCCTTCTAAAATTTTGAAATATTTTTATAAATTTATACATGCCGCACTTTGGGTTGGTTATCAGTACTCTTGTGTACTCTTGTGTGATTTTTTCATTTTTCCACACACCTTCTCTCCCGGAAATTAAGACCCCACTCGTATATTAGATTTTTAGAAATTTTACACCCCTCCCCCCTCCCCCACCGTTTATTTGGCACACAAGAGTACAGGGCTCCTTCCTTTTCTTGAAAAAATAAGTAAACTTCTCCCACACAACTATTCGCAAATAAGTATAGTGTTAACCCTATACTAACTGGTTATGAGGGCATTCCTGGAGAATATTGACTGACGTCATAGTGAAGCCCAAGCTTGCGAGGGCAGTACGTGACGGAATATTCAAAGGTAATGCCCGAAATAAACAGATAGTATACCCGTGTTTGTGTTTCTTCAAAATTATACTTCGCTTCGTACACAAAAAAAAAATTGTAAAAACTTTTCTTTCTCATTTTTGTGTGACATTTGATTTGTTATTAAAAATAGAAAAAATGCAATGCAATGAGTTCCTTAACTGTTTCACTTATTATTTGTCTATCTATCTACCTATGTTTTTCTGTGTTTGTTTACATGCATGCCTCTTATTTTATAAAAAATATTGTTGCCATGACACTTCAGCGGGCTGTACCGTGAGTATAGACCAGAGTGACATCACATTTAAGCGTAATTGACCAATAGAATCACGCGATTTTTTTGTATCGAATACAGCCCTACTGCGCGGGTAATAAAACTAAATATTGACAGTAATACAGTGTAAAACTCAACGAGTTCTTTACTACTGAAAAATATAAACTCGGGTAAGATCTATCGGTTCTCATGTTTCTATATAAAACCTGCATTTCCATTTATTTCTAGTGTAACAGGAACGACAGCATATACCTGTTGATTGGTGTAATCCTGGAACAATGGTATGGAAATAAGTAAATAAATACGCAAGGTGATTTTTCCTACCAAAAACAATCCCCAACAAGATGGCCAGTGCTTCCTCCCGTCGTAATGCCAAGTTGAATGTATCCACGTACGAAAAAATTTCAAAATAATATCGACCGATTACGTCTTTATCTATCCGTTTTGCATTTTCAGGTGTTTGATGAATACGGTAGTCCTTCATGTAGTCTATACAATGGCCATTTGGAAGTAGTTTTGAGTAGAATTGACATGTACTGGAAGGAAATAGAACTGCAGTGAAATCTTTCTACAGCGGACATCCAAAATAGCAGATAGTGTGCACTTTTTTCAAGGAAGGCTGGTATTTCTCATTAAAGTCCGAATCTCTACTTATCAGATACTTCCAGACATTCAGTAGGTGTCCGCTACAGAGAGGTTTTTTCTCTTTCCATGTTCCGATTGAATTTTCTAGAATTTTTGTTTAAACACCATATAGTCGGCCATCAAGTCTAACCCTGTCTTTATGTAAACCATTAGTTTACTGATTTCACAAATTTATTACTAAGAATAGTCTATATTAACTAATTTCCAGTAGAATAATTAAAAACCCATTTTACTATTGAATACTTGTTAAAATTTATTTTTATCTTTACTTAGTTCTTTATCCTTGTTGACGTCAGAAATTTGAGTTGATGTAAAGGCCATTCCGCATTAAGAGGGATTCTCCGCGTGGACTTGACTTTGGCGGACTTTGCCCATGCTCTCTTGTCTAAAGTTATGATTTTTGTGCTACAGAGCATGTGCAAAGTCGGAAAAGTCAAGTCCACGCGGACGAGAAGTGGAGAATGGTCTTTACATCAACTCAAATTTCTGACGTTTAAAAAGGATATAGAACTGCAGTTTAATCATTTGGTATTAGCTTAGTCTCCTCCTGATGGGTTTCAGTATGGAAGAATCTGGTTGGCAATTGAAATTAAATGAAAAGTTCAAAAAAGTAAACGAAAAACAACAAAAGCTTGGTAAATTGTTTTATTTCTTTTATCATTCATCATCGATTAGTTTTTTTTATAAGCAACACCAAATTAAGGCTGAGACTCAACGTTACGCTTTCTTGCAACCGGTGAGTCCTATAGATCCCTAGGCTTTCAGTTTAGAAGATCGTAATCAGCTATTTCCTTTACAGTTATGTCAGTTTGTGAAGCTTTGATTTTTCATGTTAGTAAGGAATATCTGAAAACTCCGTCTACGAAAGAGGAATGGGCATCCATATCACATGACTTCCCGAAAAAGTGGCAATTTCCAAACGCCTTATTTCCGTTATATAAAAGTATGGACTTCAAAGAGAGAAGGCATCCGTTCCTAGAAAATGTGTCCGCTATAAGAAGGTGTCCGCTATATGGGATGTCTGCTATAGAGGGATTTGCTTATTTACTCAAGGTTTGCTAATAAACTTGAATATCAGGGCAACGATCCTTCATACTTTCATACTCATTTAAATTATTTGGACCAATTAAATGATTTAAAGATTAAAAAAAACCCACTTCGATCTGCATCGAATGTTACAGGAAAAAGGGTACATGTTTACGCGATAACTATCTTTAAAATCAGTTGGCCGTTTTTACTTGGTCTTTATTGGCGTTATTATTAAAAAATACACGGTCAACCTTTCACAGACAAACATCATTATCGCCGGCCCTATAACGGCTAATCATGGAAATTAACGCCAATAGGGGGCAGCGTAAAAAGGGCCAAGATAGTTGTAATGATTATTATAGGCTTTTAATCAGTATATAGCTTAATAAAAAGAATAAAATGACACCTATAAACCTCTCCTTTGGGTAAAGAAAAATCTTTTCTTAATCTTTTTAAATAATCATTCAAACTTTCCAGTTAATGAATAATTTCTAACAAACCTCGAAGAGTATTGTACTTCCTGACCGTTAGCCGAGACGCTCAATCCAAACACTAAAATGATAATCGCAGAAACGTTATTATCTTACCCTTGGTCTAAAATTTTGATTATTACTGTTACAAAATGTTATTAAACTTACACTGAAGTAGCAACAGACACTTCAGTTTCCTGCATAACATTGTTGATAATCTATCTCCTGAAATTATGGTGATGTTTATCCTTTTTCAACAAGGAAGCGTAAAGTTCAACAAGGACGCGTAAAGCGTAAATGTTCCTATTAATCAATGTTCATCAAGGTTTAACAGGAAATTTCTCAATTTAAGCTGCCATTACCTATATTGTCTTTGGAACCTAAAAAGTCTAAATATCAATCTGATATGGCTATACCACATCTATCTAGTGTACTGTTCTTTAATCTGCCACGAATATAAATAGTCTTATTAAGCTTTTAGGGTATGCTCTCTTTTGTCACGTCTAATATAAATAATTGAGTTTTTCCGGGAAGTGTCAAAAACGTGTCGTTTGATTTATACCTTTGTTTATGAAATTTTTTGGATAATGGCAAAATGTTGTAAAGAAATAAAATACATGAAAACTCTCACCACAATGGTCGACAAAAATTTTAGTTAAAATTTTGAACGGCCAATTCTCCTTCTATTTTTCTAGAAGAAATACGGGAAAATATTGACCAGCTACGTGACGTCAATTTACCAAGCTTTATTGCGAGAAGACACAGATTATCAGATTATCCTGTTCCACTTATCTGAAATGATGCTTACAACTAAAAGTAATTATGGCGGTTTATAGAATATAGGAGGAAGTTTAATTATGCCGGCCATTTTGTAGCAATATTCAATCCTAGATCATTCAGTTCAGTACAAACTTTAAGGGGTTCTAAAAAATTATTTTTCTTAAATTCAATGTTTAAAATATATCCAAATTCAATCAAAGGAGGAAGTATTACCTAATTCTGACCTACAATCGTATACAAAATCTTTAGAACAATCGTGCATTTCTACTGGTTTTAGATTTCTCTACCTCCCCCCACCATGAAAGTTTTGCTGTACTTGGTGTTTTGCCCCAAAATTAGTGGTGCTTTCAACATTGTTATATGGGGAGGGGAATTATCCAAGATTGTAGATGATCCAACCAAACCTAAACGTGTTTTTTACATTTCTAACTTTGATGGTTTGAAACTGTTAGATGTATTTAAAATAATTTCGAGAAGGGTTCATTTTTTGATAATATTTTGTTTGTTTGGTGTTTCTTTCGCAGTATGTGAAAAAATTAAAAAAAAAGCAAAATGGTACAATCATTGTTTGGCGAAGCTTAAAACAGCGGATTATGAGATAATGAAAATGAGAGGTCTAAGCTAACGTTATGTAGGTCATGAAACTATGTTTCTTTATGTATTAATTGTGCACGTAAGTCGGTGTCCTTAGGCCTCGACCAAGGAGAAATATGTCACATATCGTTTAACACATGCTTCTGCAAAGATTTAATTATACTAGCTGCTCGGGTAAAAACTTTTTACCGATGCAATTCTCGTTACAACGCGAAATAATCTTAACGTGTCGGCGTAAGATAATTAGCTTTTACGAAGGATCTATGATTAGTTCTATGGCATGTCTAAAACTAACTGCGTAGAATACAAAAGAATTTTAATAATGACTTCATATAACATAAATCTGTAGCTTTACGAAAATCTTTTGTGTTTCCATGTAAAAAATTCATTCCTTCGCAGACGCTTAAAGTTTCTTTCTGGCTGTACTTTACCCGGACATATAAAAAAAGGAACTCATCAATAAAAAACTTCTACATGCCACTACTTCTGGAATATACTTATTAGTTTGTATAATAAAGAAAATCTTTCATTATAAAACTGAAGCAAAAATATAATCATACCTTCTTGTCTATTTGTAAAATACACCACTCTTTTACAGTTATTTTAACAACTTTTAACTAATCTAACTTTATCATACGTTCTGAACTACAGTGAACTCCCGGTAACTCGAACACTGGATAACTCGAACTTTCGTTATCTCGAACTATTTTCTCTGGTCCCTTGGAATTTCTTTAATACTTTCTTATAAAAAAATCCGGTTAACTCGAACCTCGGATAAGTCGAACATTCGTTATCTCGAACCCTTTTTTTGTCCCTCTGAGGCAAATTTCTTCGGATAACTCGAACTTTCAGAAAAAGAATAAACAGAAAAGACTCGATTTATAAAAATTTATTTATATGTCTTTCATTTTTATCAGTTCTCTCTTCAAAATTTCTACAAATTGTGTCTGTCCAAATATTGTCAATTTGCATGGCACTTGCATGCCTTCCCCATCACCAAGGTTGCAACCTTTCCCAGTGACTTCGACAGTTGATATTGAATATGGATCACTCCGCAGGAAGAAAAATATAGTTTTTTCAAATGCCCAATAACTTTTCAATTGACTTTAACACATACTGCATACTTATCTTTAGGATTTTCAGGCTCCATGAAAACGTCTAATTGTTCACCTTCTTTTGCTACCCATATGTCTTTGTAAACGTGATAACCTTTGATATAGGTGTTGAGTTCAAAAGTTGAGACCAAAATTATGGGAAGTTCATTTTGTAGACAAATCTTCTCTGTTGAATCTTTCGCCATTTTTGTTGACTTTTACTGTATTCACACAGATCAAACACGATGTGTTTTCAAAAGAAGTCGTTGCATTGAAAAAATTGTTTATCTTCGTGTTCCCTAAAGAAGTCCTTGCAATGCTGCTATTTTCGAATGTTTTGGTTTTGAATAGCTTTTCACAGACACAAAGTTTGTTGTGTAGTACTGAGGCATTGCATCATGGCGACAATTTCAACCTACAAACGCAAGTTGACTACCAAATCTTTAAAAGAGAAATACGATGCACTGAAAGAATTTGAAGCTGGAAACTCGAAAGCAAAGGTTGCTTCAAAGTACGGAGTACCAAACAACACGTTATCTACGTGGATAAGCAAGTGAAGAAAGGAAACCGTTCAAAACGTCAGCGTTTGAGGGAAGGGTCGTTTGAAAACTTAGACGAGGCAATGATTAAATGGATTCTCATCGTTCGTAGTAGGTATGTCGCTGTTTCTGGGCTAATTTTCAAAACTAAAGCCATGGAGTTCGCTGAGAAAATGAACATTCAAGGTTTCAACGCTTCCGATGGCTGGTTGGACCGATGGAAGAAACGGCATAATGTGTCATTTAAAACAGTCTCCGGTGAAGGCAATGCGTGAAATGGTTGCTCCATGGACAGAAACTACATCACCAACCATCTTATCAAAATATAAGCTAGATCAGATCTACAATGCTGACGAATTTGGTTTGTTTTATTGTGTTCAACCATCAAAGTCTCTCAATCTTAAAACCAAAAGTGCGTCAGTGGGGAGCATAGCAAGTTACGCTTGACAGGACTGGCCGCATTTAATGCAGCTGGAGATAAATTACCAATGTTTATCATTGGTAAGTCCAAAAATCCTAGGTGCTTCAAAGGTATAAGACACTTGCCCTGTCGTTATCGCAACCAGAAAAAGAGTTGGATGGATAGCGTACTATTCGAGGAATGGGTTCGGGAGCTTGATCGACAATTTACGAATGAAAACCGAAAATTAGTTTTATTAGTTGACAATTGCCCAGCCCATCCAACCATTGACAACTTTAAGTCAATTGAATTGATTTTTCTACCGCCAAATACTACCTCAAAGCTACAGCCGATGAATCAGGGCGTGATTCGATCGCTAAAAACCTACTATAGAGCACTTCTGTTCAGAAATTGATCGATGCAATAGAGAAAGAAAAAACACTTCCGGAATTCTCGATATTGGATGCGATGCAAATGCTTGATATTGCTTGGGGTAAAGTTAAAGCTGAAACTGTTGTCAATTGCTTCGCCAAAGCTGGAATTTATGAGAGAAATCAAACTAACGCTGTGCTGGATTCCAATGACCCATTCAAGGAATTACAAGATCAGTTAGAAAGCCTTGCAGCTCAAAACCCGGAGTTCTTTCCCGATGGAACAACTGCGGAAGACATTGTGTCAGTGGATAATTCTGTCGACACTACCGAGCCGATCATGAATGATGAGGATATTATATCCTCTGTGTTGGATGACGAAAATGAAAAAGGAGATGACGACGATGATGATGATGAGGAAGTAAGCCAACTGACTTGCCCTAAATCGAGTGATGTACGTAATGCGCTAGAGTTATTAAGGAGCTACATGCTGTTCAGCGACAACGGGGAAAACATTCATAAACATGTCAATCAAATCAGCTCACTCGTAGAATGTGATCTTACAGAAAAACTAAAACAAACTGACTTACGAAACTTCTTTCAGTAGTGTTTAATATGTATATGCTACAATATTTACTGTAGTTTGATATGATGACATAAGAAAAAATCGCGATAACTCGAACTATTATCTTATTTTTGTCTGATTTCGACTTAAGGGGAGCTCCGCTTAACTCGAACATTCGTTATCTCGAATTATTTTCTTGGGTCCCGTGGGAGTTCAAATTATTTTCTTGGGTCCCGTGGGAGTTCGAATTATTTTCTTGGGTCCCGTGGGAGTTCGAATTATTTTCTTGGGTCCCGTGGGAGTTCGAGTTATTTTCTTGGGTCCCGTGGGAGTTCGAGTTATTTTCTTGGGTCCCGTGGGAGTTCGAGTTATTTTCTTGGGTCCCGTGGGAGTTCGAGTTACCGGAAGTTAACTGTATCTTTCTTTTTCTTTTTCTTAAAAATCGTCAACAAACGGAAATGTACATTTGACGCAATGCAATTGTTTCCCTTATACTCATACCCATGCAAATACGGAAACCGTTGCCATATTGGTCTATTAAACAAATTTGACGTTTTTTTGATTTTTTTCACTAAGGACTCGTGCATCCATGTATATGATCTTCGTTGTGACGATGGTCTAAAATGAGGATGATTCATTTTGGACAATCCTCGTTTGTCAAATGTTTGTAGTGAGACCGACAAGATGAAAAACAGATAATACAGCGGCAAAAAAATTGTCATTGATAAGTTCTTTAGAAAGGAAAATGAACCAAAAGTCTTTTTTCTGTATTCTTATTTTTTTTGTCTAATTATTTTCGCGAAACATGGGTATGAAGCATATTTTGCGAACGAAGTTTAAAAGAAAGTTTTGCATTTATTTAATTTAGTACACTTAAAGTGTTATTGGTTGTGGAACAAAAAATTGCATAACTACAGTTTGCTTTATTTGCTTTATTGCTTTAACGTTGTCCAAACCGTCTTGTTGTTTTCTTTTTAATTATTCTTAAACCATACTACATCTCGAAGAAACAATCCACATACACTTCACACATTCGTGAAATATCAAATAAACGGCTACACTTTTCGACATTGTAATTAGAACTAACTGATACGAAAAAACTACGTTCAAGCACATTAAAAAAATATACATCGGCAGAAAATGATGAACTGATAACACCAAAATATAACAGGTCTAACCTCCTTCCCAGGGCTTCTTCTCTTTTCGATATTTCACCTATATTGGCGAGACGTCACGTCACCTTAAAGTTCGGGTCAGCGAGCACCTCGGTGTATCGCCATTAACAGGTAAGAAATCTACGTCATCCCAACAGACAGCCATTAAAGACCACTTTAAACAATGTGTCAATTCTCCATCTTTTGACGATTTCAGTATTTTAACACGAGGGAATAACCGTTATCTTTTGGAAATTAAAGAGAGTTTATTCATAATGCGAGATCTACACCAGATCTACACCATTGTATTTATTTAATTGAGCGTGTATGTATAGTTGTATTTTGTATGTATGTATAATTAGTTATAATAAAAAAAAAATTTAAAAAATTTTAAAAAACTGTTTAAAAATTCTTGTAACAACAATTATATTGACTTGAAAATGGGTGTGCGAACACCCGAAACGTTGTCCAAACCGTCTTGTTGTTTTCTTTTTGGATTGTTTCTCATTTGATGAAACGTTCTCCTTTTAAGATCATTGCATAATTGTTTTGATAATGTTTGATTGATATCTTTTTGTTTTAGATTAAAAAATTGAGTAGTATAGAATGTAATGAAAGAAGAGAATGTGAAAATCATTGGTCATTCATATACATATTTACATGGTTTTTGTATCATGGTGCACAACGTATTTTTTATACTTTATTAAGAGGTTTTATTGTGGTAAGGCAGGAGTAAACATTGTTCACGATCTTTTTTCTAAATCTCTGAACATTAAAATTTAGCTTTTAGTTCAACTGTACAACTTCTGAAATATGCCAAATAGCACTAAACAATAGGGATAATAGCATTTTTTGAATGATCGATCCAAATTATTTATACAACAATTTTGTGTTAAATGTGATATAATTGCAACATGGAGAAACACAACATTTTTGTGTATACACCGAATCATGGCAGTATAGCGTGTAAAAACATTTAATGGAGCAAAACTGTTAAATGTTTTTACACGCTACACTAGTAAATTTATATTTATAGAAAAATTAAGGTGAGAAAAATCATCATCTTGACCTGGAAGATATTAGAAAGGACAGTCTCGTTATGATGACATATAATTCTACTTTCATTAAGCATGGTTACAAACACGGCTATATATATATACTCTATCATTCTCGCATACGAATCTAAAAAATATAAGCCAATGTATTAAACAAAACATGGTTATGGGATGATGGTTTCATTGAATTCTGTGTTCCGGTGTTTCGTCACAACTTTTATGACTGAACCATCTAGAGGATAATCGATAGCTGTAAAGCATACATTGTTTTATTTAGTGTGTGCATTGTGAAACACCATCACCTTGAGGTTAACAAAACTAATGGAGTGTGCGAAAGGGGTATTCAGATGTCATAGCAACAGGATATTTGGAACCATCGTGAAAGCCAAAGTAGCGAGATTTATTTATTTAAAAATAACAAGTCGGTACACAGAAAACAAAACTCAAACATTGTCACATTACAACATTTTACAAATTAAGAAGAATCTATCTAGCTAGATATATTGAAGGAGGGAATTTACTGAAACAAATATAGCTTAAGTGTAAACAACAAAGAATTTTTATAGGTTGATCAATTTTTTTTGTTTATTCCATTAGTAAGAGATGCTTCTTGTGAAGGATAAAAATAGCATTGTTTCCTTCAGCTGGGCTGCTGGAGCTGTCACTAAACTTGACATTGTAATGTAAACAAAAAGCCTTCTTCATATCACTAACTGATTTAAAGAAAATATCAACAAACCAAAAGCAAAGAGACAGTAAAGAAATTCTCAAGAAATTACTCAGTACCTACACATATTCCTGGTGCTGGCTAGTTCATCTTTTATAGGCATCGGGCTACATATACCTTTGTGGGGAAAAAGTATACTAAACTCCTGAAAATGACAACTTTGAACTTCAACATATAATCTATTCACCGTAAAAACGGGTCAAATTCGCCTGACAGCCATACTTTGAAAACAATTTCCCTTGATCAGTCAAATTGTCTTATCAGTGAAAGCCGCTTGAACAATCTGGCGTAAGTGAGCTAAATCGCACTTCGTATGACCCTGATATCTGATCTTGCCAAAATAGATCCGTTCCGCTCTGCAATAAATGAGTGCGAAGCACATGTATTGGTTGCTTTTTTAAAATACAGTGTGTGGGCGGGCTGCATTTTGCCACTCAAATTTCATTTGTAATTATTGCTCTCCATCGTTATTTTTGACATCTATGAGGTGAAAAATATAAGAAATTTTATTAGAGAAAATGTTTTTTTAATATCTAAATTTCATCCTATAGAATGTTTTAAAAACCTATCTATAAATCCAGCTTTCCTGAATCGACTTTCTATCGTCCTCTTGCTGAAAATAAAATACGACACCAACGGTAAAAAAAATTGAACCCAATTTCCTAATTTCCTTTCCAGAATAACACAAGGAGTAGACCTTTTTTGCGGACTAAGAAGCTATATATTGCTTAAAAGAAGTAACATAATGCAAAATATTTACAGATGAAAAAATAGCTTCTAAACCATAAAATAAAATAAAATAAAAACGCAAACAAACTTAAATAATAAATAATCGTATAAAGAATCTCCTATAAAGTTTCACCCACAAGAAATAAGGCAGCACGATGAACTGCCTTGCACAGTCTGAACATTTTAACATGGCGCTTCCATCACTAACATTCAAACAGATTAAACGATAGATGACATAAAACACGAAACTTTTCTTAATAAACTTAACAAACAACCGTCGCAGGTAAGTTAACAAAATTATCTTTTGATTTCGTTGGGAAATCTATAAAACCTATGTTTCGCACGAAAGTAAGTTCAAAACAACAACAATTTCAGAGGCGTGGCTAGAGCTCAGTCAAAATTTGTGGAGGAGAGTTTAGTCATTTAAAGTAGAACAGGATAATGTGCAAGTAACCTAATCGACACTTAAGACTGAAAAGAAATACCATAACGTTTGACTCCTCCACTTTTTTGGACTGACTCTGAATACGCCTATGAATTTGTTTTTCCACAAGTTGTTTTTTTAAAAGTGCTTCCTCCGCTTGAAGGCCGCGCGGCACATCTGCCTTCTCCAAAAAATCACTATGCCATTGATATGTCAATCACTGATGTTCCAATATTTTCAAGTTTCGCGTCAAGTGTGTTGTAACAGGATATCAGAGTGACGAACAGAAATGACGGCTGTTTGGTGGAATGTTTTTGATTTTTTTCATCAAATTGAAGAAAAGGATCAGAAGACTGTTCCACCATGTTAGTAAATTCTATAGTACCGAATAAAAAAAAATTCACAAATAAAATCAAAAAAGCCTATAAATAACCTTAACCCTATTAATACCGGGCCTTTTGGGGGATCATTCGCCCCCAACACCACCACTCACCCCTCCGTAACGCCAACAAATCTTATGCTTTTAACATGAAACTTACCAGAATTGTTGACGAAGACTTAATTAACAACTTGATAGAAAAAAAAATGTCCTGACGTATCATTTTAACCGGTGACGTCATCAAAACTGGACTAAGGTGAAAACTTCTGACAATAGAACAACAAAAGTTATAAGTGATTTATAATTGCTCATTATTGAAATAATACTTATAAAGACATTTAAAATAAAATTTTATATAATAACAAGCCAGAATTTTTCACACCAAAAATGATAGCATCTTATTAGACAATGTCTGAAAGGTGCACCTGGCATAAAATTTCTTTAAATTTCTCAGCGCCAGTTATGAGTTTCAACAAATTTACCCTTGTTCGAAAGATATTTCAGAGTGGAATAGTATGCCTTTGTAAATTTTTAAGAAAAGCGTGAAACAGAAGAAGAAAAATGAATGGCGGAGTAAAACATCTTTATAAAAATTTACTTTGGAGTTTAAAAGTTACAAGGGCCATAGGCGTATTCAGGATCAGTCAAAACAAGTGGAGGAGTCCAACGTTATGGTATTTCTTTTCAGTCTTAAGTGTCGATTAGGTTACTTGCACATTATCCTGTTCTACTTTAAATGACTAAACTCTCCTCCACAAATTTTGACTGAGCACAAGCTACGCCATTGAGGGCTAAAAAAAAGACACATGTAAAAACTAAAATGTAGATGCTTCTTAACTTCTTTGATCGTGATTTTTGTTGACATTAGAAAAGTTTGGAATACATTTACGAGATAATGTAAACCAAACCTAACGGTCTAATTATTTCAGAATATCATTAAAACAGGAAACTGTTTATAAAATCATTATAATAGGAATAACTTTAAGAATCACCAACGTCATGCCATTAAAAACAAAAATTTCAGCTTGACAACCAGTCAGATAAATATTAGTCTGAAATATAATTGGTCTGAAATTTCGATTAGACCAAAAGTTTGCCACGCTTTTCACCCTTACAAAATTGAACTTTCAAGGAAAAATGAAAGTTAAAACTGTTGTGCGACCCCTTATACTAACCTGGTTTGGTTGAACGTATTTTATTTTGGTGCAATGTATGTATCATCTTTACTATAAAACCTGTTATAACTTAAGAATTACCCCAAGTAGTACAAACAGGCCTTTTGAAGTTAACCTCTTGTTTGAATCCAAGTTGTTTTGGAATACCATGCATATTTTCAATTTGTGACACAATGTTAAGTATATTTTTCTTACACATGTCAAAATACAGTTACAGTCAAAAACTAACGGCAGAGGCCGTAGCTAAAGCTCAGTCAAAATTTGTGGAGGAGTGTTTAGTCATTTAAAGTAGAAAAGAAAAACGTGCAAGTAACATAATCAGCACTTGAGACTGAAAAGAGATATCATAACGTTGGACTCCGCCACTTTTTTAATGACCCTGAATACGCTTATGATAGGTGTAAAACTTGACGTCATCAGTGACATCTGTCCAGTGGGCAAAATCTTCAAAAAGTCTCTGTGGATGAGTGTGTTTTTTATTGAAACAGCAGGCGATATTGCTTGCCAATCCCATTAGAAAACACTCCTCCTCGTAGACTTTTTTGAAGATTTCGCCCGCTGGGTTAGCCCCTTTGTCAACTCTCAATTAAACAAAGGAGCCTGTACATACAATTAGGATATGTTTTTAATTGGTTAATTGGTGTGTTGATTTTTGAAAAATCTGTGACATATCGTGTTGAGATTCCAAAACATATAGTGTTGAGTTTGCGACATATAGGCAGATTTAAAGTTTATCCAATGAGGTTTTACTATGACACATGTCTGGAAAGGTTAATTTCAAAAATCCGTCCGAAACATTCTTTGCCGAAATTTTATTCACCGAAACCTTTTGTAGTTAGCTACTGAATTGATTATAATTTTACAAGAGTTGTCGTCATTTAAGCCTAAATGTAACAAGGGCCTTTGCTGACTCACGTAAAACAGACTAATTAGTTCAATGATGTTGAAATAACGCAATCGTTTATTACATCAAGCAAGGAAAACGTTGTAAAAAGGTTTCATTGCGTTTTTACTTGAGCAGTCACAAAAAAACTGTTGAGAAGCGTTAATAGAAGTTATCACAAAATGGCGAATAATTCAACAACAGAGATGGAAGAACTTTGTTTACCAGGTTTAGTCACCGAAAATTACGACAGATACTCTTTAATAGCTATCCATTCTGTTATGATGTTTATTATCGTTACCGTGAACCTGGCAATGATCGTTGGTCAGGTTAAAATGAACTTACATAGAAAGAGGTCAAATCAATTATATTTGTGTCTCGCCATTAATGAGTTGCTAACCGTCACAATTGCTACACCATACAAGATTTTCATTTTGTCAAGAACTTCAAACTCGTGTGTCAGTGTGGATGTCGACACAGCGTTATTTTTGCCGTTCACAACGATGTCGGCAGTTATTGTTCTCTTGATTTCGACAGATCGTTTTGTGCACATCGCATATAATTCATTCTACACAAAACACATCACCAGAAAAGTCTTCACTCTCATAGTAGTGTTCCATATGTTTTTGGCCTTGTTGAACGGGATAATTATCGGGATTCTGAGATGGCGGTTTCGGAACGACTCTTCATCGTCAAAGGCTCTAATAATAGTCAAAGGAATCCATTACCTCTTACTTGCAATTGGTGCGCTTGTTTTAAACATTCTGTTGTTATATCACATAAAAATGTCTGCTCGGAAAATCCAAAAAGTTACTGGCAACAAGTTGGCAAATACGACGCACCGAAACGCCGCTATGACAATCTGGATCATTTCCTTATTGCTTGTGTTGACATATGTGATACCGGCCATGTTTTTCTTATACACTGCAAGAACAAGCTCGTACGATTTGATTGACAAAAAAGGGCAATGGCTGGTAATTTCCATTTATTTGAATTCAATAATAAGCTCGTTGATATACATGTTCCGTAACAAGGAGATCAAAAGCTTTTACCGAAAGAAGTTTCAAGACATAACTTCTGCTGCTAGTAACAAAACAAGTGAATCGAAATGAATTCTTGTTATTGATATTACACCCACTGACATTTCTTAACAGTCGCGTCTCCATAAAGCGTACACCCTATAAAGCGGACATTTCCGTATAACGAACCCGTACGAATTGATGACTTTACAGTCAAATTCTCACAGACCTCTATATACAGTAACTATAAACGGAGACTGTTTTTATGCATCAATGGTCTTACAGAGATTCCACTGTGTAGCACATAAGTACTTTAGTCGTTAAAAGTCAGAAACAAGAAGCAGAAGCGTAACAAAAGAATTATCAATAGAGTTTTGCTGCTGGTGTGATATTAACTTAATGCTTTTAAAAATGTACGCATATTTACACTGGAAAAAACAGATGTGCGAGTCACAACACATTAATTTTGATATCGCGTCACGTTTTACAATAGCAAAAGCTTAAGAAACGAAGGCGTTAAGGAAGGCGGCAACGTGTGAAAAGAATTCTCATTTTACAAAATATATGAATCACAATAACATTCAGTGTAATTTGAATGTTTTGGAAGACTTTCCTTTTAGATGTAGTGAACATAAAACTGAAATCCTATCAAACTAAAATTTACCCCTTCTATCACGTCTTCGTTGTCAAGAAGACTTGAAAAGATAAGTTTTCTCGTTGTTTCAAGAACGTGAAATTCCTATTAATAAACTAATTACTTAACAAATTTTCCTAATGGATTTTTTGAAGTGATCTTTTCTTTCTTATTGAATTGTGTAAGGAAAACCAAACTTTCTATTCGTCCACGTTGCCATCCTCGTTCCTGTTTTACTTTCTGAAACTCCTAATAATGTCAGTTACAGTTCTCTTTTTATAATCATCAGTAAACTCATAGTCATTAGAAAAATCCCTGGTCTGAGGGCAGATAAATACCGGCGTAAATGGGGCCTTAACAAAGTTTGGTCCGGCGTAATAATAGCCCATAAGGTAAACGAAATATGCTTAAGTTATTTTCGCCAAACTTCATTGGATATAATATGATTGGAATTTAGGACAGATCTCCATTAAACCATTTTTTTATTTTGTCACTCATATAAAACTATTTCCGAACAAATATCAGTAATCATCATCATCATCATCATCATTCCTTAAGTCAGCCATATTTGTTTACATTTGTTTGTGTGTTGTTTGTTTTTTGATAAGAAATGTCTTCTGGTGGAGATCTGCCCTTACATATTAATTACGTTGAGAATATACGCCTTTCTAATTTTTAGTTAATGAGCTATTGCCAGTTGGAAGGAGGACCTTACAAAGTAGTTACTGTATTGGAAATATATTGTCAGTTAGTATCCCATTGAAAACTAGAAACATAATTAAATTACGGAGACAAATATTTTAATTATCAAACAGCAATGTAAAAAATCTTCACAAGATATATTTCGATCATCCGGATCATTTTCAATTGGACATAATGTTAAAAGTTGTCTACCTATCTATATACTGGGTGTCTCAAAAACCATGTAAAACCATGAGCTTTGATGCTCGTGCTTTGGAGTTCGGATCACCTAGATTGTTCACAAAGCTTACTATTCAGAATTTGCTTAGATCCACCCTTGTTCACAATGTTTTGCTAAAAAATCGGGATAATCAGAATTTAACATTTGGACCACAAGATTTTGAGCTGCCTGCAAAAACATAATGACCTTTCTAGTTAGTTGTTTACTTGTTTTGCTTCATATTCTTATCCATTGGGGCGCTCGTGAGACTCGTTTGGAATGAAGAAATTTTTATACTGAATGACTATTCTGTATAAATATTGTCAAAATAAATGAGTAAATAATGTTTGGCTCTTTTCTCTACTATATAGTTTATTTAATTTTTGTTTGACTTTTAAAGGCATACCGAACTACCCAGGGTCTATTTTTAATTTTGTGTGTCCCACGAAATTAAAATTTAAGTGAGAGAATATACAAACAGAAAGTACTAAGCTCTTTTCACCAAAAATTTAGTATTTAAGTGTAAATTTTCTTCTAACACAGCAAAATAACGCTTATATTATACAATAATGGCTGTTATGGCAACCATTTAGCAGATAAAAATGATTTTTAAGAGAAAGTTCTGGTAAACGTTTACCAGAGTGTCTTTGAGGATTGCTCAAAGAAAGATGAATAGAACCAAAGAGAAGTTCTGTAGAATACACCTTTCCCGAATTCAATTGTGCAACACTGCGTACTACGCGGAAACGAGGTTAGATACGACAAAATGTAAACACACATGGCTTCCAAAAGTGAAAACGAAACTATTTTCGTTAAAAAAAACAAGCTTAAATCTCCGTAGAGGCGAAAATTATTATTTGATAAAAAATCAAGAGGTGAGCATAGGAATTATTTTGGAAAAATCTGATTTAACTGAAGTGAAGTGGGGAAAGTCTTTGGTATTCTTACCAACATTTATATAAAGAGAAATTGATTTGCACATCAAACATTGATGAAAAACTCAAGAACAAACACATTATCAAAACGCTGATTAGGGGTACAAAGTTTAAGAATGAAAGATATATATTTTCAGAAACTGTTTTTACTTCGAAACAAAAGAATTGCTTTGTTCCAAAATGTAAATGTAAAGCAAGTATAAAGAAACTTTCGCGCCAAGTATTTGTACACATAAATCGAAGGACTAGCTCTGTTGATAAAGCACAGTTTTCATGCCCAGCTGGACTCAGTGGGTATTGCAATCACATCATCGCATTCTTGTTAGAACTGGCCGAGTACTCACTAAACTCATTATTGATTGTTTCTTCTGAAAAGACATGTACCAGTCAACTGAGAAAGTGGAGAGTGCCAGGAGAAAAAGAAGCTGTTAAATCTCCTGTGATGAAAACAAGTCTTTACAGTAACATTGGCAAGCTTGGTATTGAGAATACCTTGTATGAAGCACCATTAAATTTCAACTTAATTGAAAACGAGCTTTGCATTTGAAAGATGCAAGATAAACTGAGAGCTATTGACAAAAACATGGCTATGCACATACTATCCCTGATAGTTTTGTTATTGATACAGAATTGACAAAGTTTGGAGCACAATTCCTAGGCTCACCATTGCCTTATCAACTATTTTCTGTTGAAAAAGACTTCAAGGTTATAACTAAATTCAAAGTACTTGATATACAATCAACTATTAGTAGAGAAGATCTTTCTGAACTTCCATATGAGTTCTTGTTTCCAACTGATGAATTTACTTTGCATCCTCATAATCAGGCAGAGGCTCAAGTATTAAGTGTTCTTGCAGTAACACAATAGAAAAGTAAATTGATTGAATCTAAAACAGACAAACAATGGGAGTGTCCACAATGGATGGAGCAAAGGCATAAACGCATAACATCATCAAATGCACATAAAATTTTAATTCGTCAAAAAAACTTTGAAACTTTAGTTACACAATTAACTAATAAATCACTGCCCATTTGTAAAAAAGTGCAAAACAGCATCAAACATGTCATATTAAATGAATCAGTTGCACGAGAAAAGTACATTAGCATAATGAACTTTCGTTCAATCACCCTTTCACTTTTCTGTTCATAGCTTTGAATCTACTTAAGGTAAATTAAATTATGATATACCAAAACTTAAGTTAGATGTTGCTCTAAACGAAGATGCAAATACAAAAATGAATTTGATTTTTTTTTAATTTTTGACAATATGTAAACTTTTGACAATATGTAACTAAGAAAAGTTATTAAATATACTCTTATACTTTTAAGCTTTCCATTTACTCGTTGTGCCTAACGATTATAATGAAAATGTTATAATTGCGTGTTCTCATTGTTCAATAATTCAAACTTACGTCCAATTAATAGACCTTTCCCGAATTTTAACGCTTTCGTTTCTATGCATTTTATTGTTTTACTGATTTCAAAACTATATTACTTAGTAACGGTCACTTATTATTCCCATTTCCCGGGGGATTAGTTAAACGCAATTATGATAATGAAAACACAGCGATTAAATAGATTCAGGAAATTTTTTCTTTCTCCTTCTCCCTTGATGTAAAAGCTTTGACAACTACAATTCAGTAACCAATCTTTATGTTAATGCTATTTCCAGGTGATATATAAAAGATATAGCTATTATCTATGAAATATAGGATAAAGTTGAAGGGCTAGACCATAAATTTCAGTTGCAGGTTCATTCAAACAAGAAAAACACATATTTGAAATAATAAGCATTTATTTGACAGGTATACACTATAATTCAAAGATATAATTTGAACGATATTTGATCTTGATTTCAACAATCAACAATAACAGAGGAGTCAATTGGGTCACCAATCCAGGAGCAATCACGCGAAGGTATGTATATGACATTCGCTCTTGGCAAAAGAATGACACAATAAAAGGGCTTCACAACATTGTCCACACTGTTTTAAATTATGTTTGTCGACTGATGGTAAATATAAAGGTGAAATGCAAAACTTGATTAAAGGTTTTTGCATAGCTACCATCAGAGAAATCAAAATTCCAAGCAATAACGTTTGTCAACCTCGTTTCCAGGGTTTCTTGCCTTTTTGACGAATTTTGATGGCGGCGAAGAAGGCCCTGGCGCAAGCCGGTCTATCGTGAAACCTGGTTGGCTGAATTTCTTTCTCAATTATGCACTTTAATTTTTCCTGATTGTTGCATTACATTTAAAACAAAACATGGCGCTGTACAGTAGGATGAACATATTTAGTAGAAGTTGTTTAGAATGTTTTCTAACATTATTCATTATGTTTTGTGTTCTTTACAATATTACTTCTGCAATTAAAGGATACCAAATGAGGAAGATGGGGAAAGGAATATGTTAAATAAAAAGCTTCTCTGTATTTCGATCATTGGGAGCATCCGGCAAATATGCGATTGGGAGATTTTTGTTAGCATTGCTCAAATAGAGGCAATGCTCACTCCTAGGTTATCGGAACAATTGAAATGGGGATTTTTTGTAAATAGGAAGGGCTCACTTGATCATAACATGGAAGAAGACTTGGCACCAAAAATTAACAAGAAATTGAGCAAGAAAATCGTGCAGAGAATGGGAGCTAATAAGTCATTGGACTCGATAAGTCAAGTGTGTAAATCCATCAATGGTATAAAAGAAATAATGGAAAATTATGACAACAAATCAGGACTTCATAATATTTCCTGGTGCAGCATTCTTCTTGTGATTTACTTAATGAGCAAGAGATGGTAAAAGGTTTAAATAAAATTAAGCCTTTTGAGCATGTTCCTGGGAGATCACATAACTCATTTCCGAAAATGAAAAGATGTCCTTTACTGCATTTGAATGTTGTTGAACATCATCAATGACTAAAAAAGCATCAATTACAGTTACCTCAACCTGAAGAATGATGTGATTATTATATGTGTGAAGTTTATAGGAAAAGTTGTTTATTTAGTATATTGTTTATATTTTTATTAAGAAGTTTATTTAAATCTGAGATATATTTTCTGAAAGAGAGCAAACTTCATTCAAACATTCCACAAACTAGTAAATAACCTAAAAACCCTTAGTTGAAATAACGTTTGTGATTAACCTCTGGATGCACTAAAAGTTTTGTGTTGTTCATATCGTGGATATATTAAAAGGTATAATAAATACTAGAATTACATATATCATATCCATATAACTCATAGAATAGTCATTAGACAATTCCCTAGTCCGAAAGCCAGTTGTCAAGTTTCATTGGCAGCATTTTAACCCTTTTTTGTGCATTTACTTTGATCACATGACAGTAAATATATACTGTGTATTGGTTGTAATTTATGATAACGATCAAAGTAAAAGTGCACAAAGATCAAAGAAAAAATGAAGAAAAAATGAATGTTATGATTTCAAGACAAGGGAATTTCGAATGACTGTGTTTATAGCAATCATAACTGTACAGGATTTGCAACTACCAATTTAGTATTCTTCATATCATAAACATTGCTTCCTACATCTTTATCAAAAAAGATGTTATATTATGCAAATTTGCCATTATTGTCTCTGTTATATTATCAACATCATACGTGAAGAGTGGGTCAGCAAATAACATTAGTTGGACTAGTAAATTACCATTGTTTTACCAATATTTTCTAATTTGCAAATTTTCTTAGCCTGAGGATGTTAAGATCAACATTCTCAACATTCTTCGCAATATCTGAATTGCTGAAAAATAGTACCAATTTCTTGAATGTAGGACTCTATTTGTCCAATGTCAACCTACACTCAATTTGTAGCTGGGAATCCATGACTGAGCAAAAATGTAAACGTTTATACGTTTTTAATTTTGTATGTTGACGCGATGCAAACATTTATATCATACGCATTTCTAGGTGAAGAGCCAAAGTATTAATTTGGTAATTCTGGAAATAAATCCTTATCTTATCTTATCTTATTTTTGATGGAGGTGATATATGTACTACTTTTGTGTCATATGGAGTATCAATTCCTATTTCCAAGTGCTGTAGTAGCAAAAATAACTCGTATGTTGGAATTCTCTTTCTTTATTTTTTCCATTATAGTATTTTTTCAATAAGTTTGTTTGATGAGAATGAAATTGTCAAAAACACCTTTTTGATGGGTTTTTATGCTATTGACATATTGTTCACATCCTAAGCAATGATCTACTAGTTGATAAGCATAAGCACAATACTTTAGTGTCAAGTAGATTATTGTTATTGGATAGGCTGCTTTCATTTCTTACAGCTGAAGTGCTATAAAAAGCAATTTTTTTCAAAGCTTAACGTTGCTTAATCTCAAACCTTTAGATAAATAAATATTTATACGATTACGATTAATAGTGACAAATTTACAATTACTGATTTTTAGAGCTGCTTTTAAAGTATATATTCTCATTGGGGATGCTGTAGCAGTCAAAGCCATTGCAACGCTGGTTGGGAATATTGCCTCTAAAGCTGATAAATTTTGGAAATCTTTTCTGAATTCTTCTCCTCTATAGTAAATGAAGAAAAAAAATTAAAGAATAACTATAAAATATATTACACCAGTATGGATAGTTGTATGTTCACCAACATATTCCGATAATTTTAATTATTTATTTATCAAAATTGAACAAAGTGAATACCCAAATTGAAAATATATATGGTACATAAAGAAAAGTGTGATAGAGACACAAAAAAGATGGAAGCTACCACAACGTCTTGAAAAATCGTTGACAGACTTGAAACACGTTGTGGTAGCATCCGCCTTGTTTCTTTACCTTATAGCTATATACATAAATATATATATTTAAACTAAAAGTAACTTCCAAAAGCAGGATGGTAGCACTGTAATAACATTATTTCCGTTTAACAAATATTCCAAGCACAGAACTTGATTCGGTTTAAGACAAAAATGTGGCAAATCATAAGTATGAAAAATTTATGTGAGCTAGCATCGCCTTTATAAACATCACTAAGCTGAGAAGTGGAAAATTTAAGCATATTATAAGAACAAAAATTATAAAAAAATGCTGGTAATTGCAAATGTAAAGTCATCATAACAGTTATTTTTTACGGCTAGGTTCATAAATTAATTTACAAACGCTTAGTTAAGTTTCGCCTCTAAGATAAATGCATTACATGCAATTTTGGATATACCTTCTCCGTTTCATTTTGATAACACTATTTTATTTATAAATTTAAGGTTTCTCCAGTTCCATCAAAAGGTACAGGACAGACTTCGTTATTCCAATAATCATTTGAACATGATAAAGTTCTACGAAACCATAAATTAATTTTTTTGTTAAAACGAATGAGTACTAACGCATTAACACTGGCATTCATAAAAGTCATTGTCCCGGTAAAGTACTTCAAAAATATGGCTGTTTAATTTGTTCGCCAGACTTTATGAAGGACAGACGTAATAAGATATGGCGTGTAACAAATAGTGACTGCTACTAGAAGTATTGATGCAACTTTGGTTACCACTACATCAACTTTAGACACAATGTTACTATGGGATGTGCGTTTTTTATCATGACGCATTAACACTATAAATTTTCCACAAAGTATCCACAAGCCAACTATTGCAATCCACCCCAATGCCGTTAAACATAAGCTTGCCACATCAAAATAACCAAAAATGGTCGTGATACATTTTAGTGTCACAAGGGTAAACACAAAAAACGGTGTAACAATTAAAAATTTTCTGATATTTTGAAGCCTAGTGTTTTTGTCGTACTTAGTCAAATATCTTACTCTAACGAAACGATCATACGCAAGAAGAACACATGTGAAGTTTGAGGAGAAAGAAAAGAAGAATACAAAAAATTCTGCAATAACATGCAATTCGTAATATTGATCTTGATGAAACCACCCACATATAAGTACCGCAAATGGATTTGTAAATAATCCAATGAAAAAGTCATAGACATTAATTGTAAACATCACCTTCATTGCAATATTTCGTATTTGCTGTGTTTTCCATAGTGCAACAATTATAAGAGCGTTCAATATAACATTAGTAATAGAAAGCAATGCATTAATTGTTGCCAATGCCCACAGTTGCTGTTTTGATAAACCAAATAGGTCACTGAAATACGTTCTTTCTGTTGGAGTGTTATTTCCTTTCATTTGTCTAACCTTCTAGTCTGATATTGCTGTTGGGTAGAGAATCATCAAGTAACTGAAATAACTTTTGACTGAAAAACGTACAGTAAGAATCTGTTTATTGCATACGGCAACTGAAAGCTTCTATCCAGATTTAATCTTTTGTTGTATCTAATAAATATCTAATAAATATATGACGAATATTTTGGAAACATTTAAAATAGCTGCAATAAACACTTTTAAACACCCATATTTATATACGTATCTATGTAATTAAATATAATGGACGCAGATGGATGATTGATGTATTGTTATGTTATCACTTTTATGTTCCATGATGTTTTCCCCTTTTCATTTTATTTTACTAGATTACCTTGAACATGTTGTAACTCCATTGGTTTAAAATTGAATTTTAATAATACAAAAATGCAGCTGTAAGTTTGAAATGAAAGCCTACTAAAATTGAAATTGTGAAGAATACCACTGATAAAACTTATGCAATGCAGATATCTCTCTCTCTGCAGACATCTAAGGAGATGTTCTTGGGCGGGATATATCCAACCTATCCGCCATTATTTACTTAAAATGCCTCAATTATTGATGAAATCATAATATTTTCATGATGTTTTTATGACATTTCTATTCCAATTGAAAATCTTAACTATGGATGCTAGTTTTATATTTGGCATGTGTCCTTTTCCCAGTGGGAACACGATGTCGCTGCTTTGTTGCACTGATGGCACTTTTTTTAATGTGATATTGCGCAAGCTATGTGACGCAACACACAAGAGAGAGTCTGCACTGTTTCTGAGCTACGGTCTTTTTCATAAAAAACATGTTTATAAGAAACTTTGGCTCGTCTAGTCGATTTTGATTAGCTTGTAGATATGATTATTGCATTATTATCGACGTAAAATCTAAGAAACGTCTCTATTTTTATTTGTTATGAAAACTTTCTTGCATTCCATGAGGGACTCTCCACCGAAGATAATGGATTATGTACTGTTTTCAAATATGAAGATCACACATTTAGGGGATGTGGTATGATTTAAGTGAAGTCTGTCTAATTGGTAATTCATAAACTTCTAAGAAACCTTTCAGGGCTAAAAATTAATAATAATATCAATAATATCAGTAGGATATATTATCAGTAGCAAATATTGACAATTAATGACTCCCATAAAGCAGAATAATTGCCTACGTTCTCCATACCTCTTAAATAACGTATGGGGGTC
This sequence comes from Turritopsis rubra, assembly GCA_039566895.2. NCBI lineage: Eukaryota > Metazoa > Cnidaria > Hydrozoa > Anthoathecata > Oceaniidae > Turritopsis > Turritopsis rubra. The sequence goes on from CM077628.1 coordinate 11,087,138, forward strand.
CAATCAGTTACATTTAAAAGCTTATTAACTTAGGCATTGCTGACGGGATCATATAAATCATTATGAATGTTATGTTGATCTCAGACACTCTTGACTGAAAGTGAAAATAAATTATAAAAATAAGAAATAAGAAATGGAAAAACACCAAAATCAATAATGATTTTTTATCTTTTTCAGATAAATTGGCTTGAAGATATGTCAGTTTGCCTCGAAAGTTTTCATAGATATATCGCAGACAGGAAAGGAGGCGCAATCCAGCTTGAAGAAGAAATAAGATACGATGAGAGTTACAGGCATTTACAGTATACAGCATTAACAGAGTAACAGAGAGTAACATCAAAACAACGATCATTCTTGTCTTCTTCAGGACTTCTGCAATCCTGCTAAATAGCACACATAAGCACAGATTTCTTTGTTTTATATTTTTTCGATTTTATTATATGTGTATTAACCGGAAGCATATATGTTTTCATTTAGGATTTGTAAACAAACATTTTGGTACTTCGTTTTTGATTATTCAGATTTAGTCTATTTGGAGTGTAGGTCACCTCAAATCGATCCATTTTTATTAAGCCTCTCCCCCAGAAAAAGTATCATTTAATAAGGACACAATTGTGACAGTCTCTCCTTTCATTTTGCCCATTCTTATTATTGAACAATGCAAACTGCGGCTGTTTTATGAGCATTTAATTTCATATGGCCATTGGATTTCTAATAAATGGTAATACTTATATATATATAAAATATAGTAATAATTGCATTCTATATATTGCATATTTCATGCTATGGAATCATATCAATGGGTTTTAGACATAGAAGTTTAAATATTTAATTTTCCTGAACAATACAATTGTTCGTTTCATGATAATGTTTTTAGCTTTAATTTCTAAATTTTCAATTCTGCAATAATTAAGGTGGAAACCCCCTCTAAAATGTCAAATTAAATGACATGTGAGCTTTCACATGATTTTTATGTCTTGCTGGCCGTATATTCGCCACCATGCTACCAAAAGCAAATAAGCATCCATATAAGTAGGGTTTTCATACGCTTTCAGATTTAGTCTATTTGGTGTGTAGGTCACCTTAAATCTATTTATTTTTAATCCATTCATTTTTATTTAGCCCCTCTCCCAGAAAAATTATCATTTAATAAGAAAAAAAATATGGACATCATCACAAAGTTTTTATACTATCTTTGGGTAGAATACGTTGCAACAAAACGTTTTTCTCGTTTCTGAAGTTGAGGACAGGCTTGAAACTCGAAAAGCTCTCGATATTTCTGTTAATTGTTTTTAAACTTAAATTTCTCAGAAGTTGTATTTCAGAAGCCAAGATATTTCAAGAAACATTTTTGGAATTGAGTTGGTACTTTCCAGAAATGTTATTAGCAGTTACCGCTATGAAATGAGCAGAACGATTTTTTTAAGCTTGATTTTCCAGCCGCACAGTGGGTCGTCAAAATTTAATAGTCATAATGCTCATAAAATAGATTTTTGGGCAAATTTTCGTCCCTCATTTTACGCTCCGGCTACTTATGCTTCATGTAAATTCAACATGAAGCCCTTCAAACAACGCCTCTCTTCCAGAAAATGGCCAGTGCGAGAGCAACTTTTTGGGTAAGTAAAGCATAGCACATTAATTATTCATGAGATGCCAAAAAAGTTTTTTTCATTAAGTGTGGTCACAATTTGGTACGTCGTACCAATGAAAAACAGCCTGATAGGACTGGTTTCTTTAAAATATTTCTTTCGACACTTGCTTTTATCTAATTTTTGTTGTTTTCAGGTAAAAATAATAATAATAACAAGTTTTGTAGATCAATAAATCAAAAAGAGTAAACCTTCCTGCTGAAAAAAAATGTTCGAATATGCCATAAGCACTTTGAATATTTCATGTTTTCAGAGAGATATAAGGTAACTTATTATGTTCATAATGAAGCTTTACCATGAAGCTAAACGCTGTTTCCGTAGTTCATTGATAACATATATTTTTCCTTTCATAAAATATATGTATGAAGATTTTTCGCAACAGGTGTATTGACAGTGGATTTCACCAATAATGCCACAAAACGTTATTTTTAGAATGAGATACGGAATTTACCTACTCATAGCAACAATGTTTGTGCACTCATAAGTTCCTTAAGTAACGAATTTCTAGCTGTTACAGGGAACAGTCTAATGCAAAGCGACTGGTATTACCTCTCATCATAATTTTGGTATTCCACACTGTTTTAAATTTTTACTGTTGGTAAATGTAAAGTCGAAATACAAATATTGATCTTGTATGGCTACCATTAAAAGATTCAAAATTCCAAGCAATAACGTTTGTGGATTTTATTTTTATGTATTGTTAATCCCTTTGATACTTTAACCAATATTAGTTTCGAGTATGCTGCAAAATCAAACAAATAATAATTACAATTAATTACATTTGACAAACATATAACAAAGTAAAACGTTTTATCAGAAGATTATATTTTCACAATAAGGGCATCGCGGCATATTTAGAAGGTTATGCCCTTATTCTGACGTGTGCATTTATTTTTAACGTGTGCAGTTACCAGGGGGTCTTCTAAATCGTAAAAATATGATAATTATGATAATTGATATTTTATATATATATATATATATATAGGTTAGATTTGGTTAGAAGTAAAATCACAAAATATGCGACTAGAAGTTTCACGCTTCTTGCGATTTTCAAGCATAATTACATTCAAATTATTTTGCAATGCTTATTAAAAAACTTTAATTGCTAATTCCCAAATCTTTTACACTTTAATTTTGTAATTCTTCAAAAGAAACTTGTTCTCATGACTACACTTGGATGTCAATCCAGCTCTTTTGTTCAGCAATTCTCGTAAGTCAGAATCATCAGTTTTTCGGTCAGACATAACAAATATCGATGTTAATGTTCGATGTTAAGTTTCGCTGAGTTAAGTTTCGTCTCTATGTTGAATGCATTACATGGAATTTTTGATATAACGTCCCTGTTTCATTTCTTCAATTCCATCAGAAGGTACAGAACAGGCTTTGTTGATCCAACCATCATCTGAAAATGATAAAGTTCTACGAAACCATACTTTAATTTTTTTGTTAAAACGAATGAGTACTAACGCATTAACACTGGCATTCATAAAAGTCATTGTCCCGGCAAAGTACTTCAAAAATATGGCTGTTTGATTTGTTCGCCAGACTTTATGAAGGACGGACGTAAGAAGATATGGTGTGTAAAATGTGATTACTACTACAATAAGTATTGATGAAAGTTTGTTTACTATTGCATCAGTTTTGGAAAAAATGTTACTTTTAGATATGAGCTTTTTGTGGCAACGCATTAACACTATAGATTTTCCATAAAGTATACATATACCAACTACTGCAATCAACTCCAGTGAAACTAAACATAATTCTGCCACAGCAATATAACCAAAAATGGTCCCGATACATTTTAGTGTCACAAGGGTAAATACTAAAAACGGTATAGCAATTAAAATTTTTTTGATTATTTGGAGCCTAGTGTTTCTATCGTAATAAGTCAAATATCGTACTCTAACGAAGCGATCATACGCAAGCAGAAACAATGTGAAACCTGAAGACAAGGGAAAGAAGAATACAAAAAATTCTGCTATAATATGCAATTCGTAATATTGATCTTGATGAAACCACCCACACATAATTACCGCGAATGGATTTGTAAATAATCCAATGAAAAAGTCATAGACATTAATTGTAAACATCAGCTTCATTGCAATATTACGTATTTGCTGTGTTTTCCATAGTCCCACAATTATAAAAACATTCAATGTAACATTAGTAATGGCAAGCAATGCATTAATTGCTGCCATTATCCACAGTTGTTGTTTGGATAAATCAAATGTGTCACTAAAGTATGTTTTCTCTGTTACGGTTGTATTAAACTTCATTTCGTAAGCTATGGTATGACAATGTTTATTGGTAAGAAAACATCAAATTAATCATAGATCAACGTTTAACTGAAAAAACGCATACACCAATATAACACTATTGCTCCCGTTCAATATAGATATATAATATTAATAGATATATATTCAATACTTTCATTTTCTTGTGGATTTTTTCCCCACAAAAACCCATTTTTTTATTTGATAAATTTTTAATAAGTGTGAAGTGAATATTTAGAAAAACAATTAAAGTAACTGTGATGAAAACGTTTGGCTCCTGTTTATCTATACCTTTGTAACTGAATTGCACAGAGGATCTTATTATTAAAGCACCTTTGTACCACTTATTGTTTTTATGGTTGGATATTTATGTTTTTTCTATTGTTGTTATTCATCACTTTAATTTGTTTATGATTTTGTTTCTAGATCAGCTTGAAAATATTTTGATCTCCTAGTTGAAACATTTATTATTTCATACCTCGAACATGTCGCTGGAACTCATTTGCACTGAAAAATCATATTACCATCTAAAAATGTATGTTTATTTCATGGCTGTTAAATATAGTTAACTTAAGGAATTCTTGAACTAAACGTACTCAATAAATGTAAGAAACATTTACTGCTCAATGATAATTTCTTATGTTTCAGTAGTACGCTCTTCTCTGAAGGCGTGCAGTTGGGAAAAAAAAAGATTATTTTACACTGTCATGGAATTTTTTGATATTATTTAGAGCGATTTGCAATGAGAGATTTATAAATAAGTTGTTTGCAAATTGGTATACTAGCAAATGAAATTTCTAGAATATTGAAGGATATGAATCGACATTTTTTAAAAATAGCTTAAAATTTCCTTAAATTCCTTTTTATCAGTTCCTTTTTTTATCAAATCGCAATTCGATCTTTATATGTTTCAAGTTGATTTAATGTAATGATTAAACAAGTTCTGACTATATTCAGATTTTTCGAAAGATTTAACTCCTGAGGGATATTTAATGCGGTCTACCCGTGGAGGAGAATAGCGGATGGGATAGTGTTCAACTCAGAGAATTTACTGGCTTCGTGAAAGGTGATTTTGGTTAATAGGGATAAGGATAATTCTACTGTCTTCATTAATGCAAATGGGAAATACTCTTTATTTATTCAAGCTTCCATATGAAAGGTATTTTAGACGTCGTACTACAATGACCAAGAAGCGTCCATGATGTCATGATTTAGCATAATTCAATAATTAACTCCATATTGAAAGATGATGATCAAAAGCTATTGCCCAAAGAGAAGTCACAGTAGCCATATGTACGTTAAAAATCATGCATTCCCACAATCCGATTACCTAATGAAGGGATATACACCAGGTGGAACCGCAATGAAAGAACAATTCTTTTGGTACAGATTGTCATCAACATGAATGTTCATAGAATGTGTTTTTGGAACATTGAAAGGAAGGTTCGGCATACTCCACAAGGATGTTGATGTAAACTTACAAGATAATATGTTGTTAATCTATTCATCTATTCATGCTCCACAATGTTTAGAAATAAAGATAAAAAAACGACACTAGATCACTTAATGGAAATAAATTAATAGATTCCCCACTAATTAATGAAAGACCTTATTGGTCCTCACCCACAGCATCACCACGTTTTCGCAGATCTTTCAAAGGTCTTTGAATAGAAGCCGAACAAATTTCTTTTAAAAGTTGAATAAAAGCAGCCCCTGAATAAAAGCCACGTTTATTTCCTGAAAAGATCAATTAAAGTCGCTTTTTGGCAATAGAGTAAAATTCTGTTACTATTTTCTTCAGTATATTTAATAACACTTTGAATTTTTTAATAAGTTTGAATTTTAGATCGTAACTTTTTTTTATCTACCATATTTAGTTGCAATCTTTATCATAATTGTTTCCACAATGTTTCAAATTTGTTTTAATTCTTTCAATTCAGCAATGTAATGGATTCCTCGTTTTATTAACAGTACAATGGCTTCCAAAAATGAAATGAAGGAAAACAGATACAGTATCTCTATTTTCAAAACAATGAAGCTGTTTGATATGTTTTTACACTATACATAATAAAAACCGCAGTTTCTATTCAAGAAAATACGGTATCCTTTGTGAAGTTTAAAAATTGTAGAGTTGGCGGAAAGTCAATTGCTTCCTGAAACTTATCTTCAAAATCAAAACTACCTCAGATACAATTAAAATTTCTAAAGTTTCTCTGGTTGTCCAAAGCAAATATCGTTTTGCTATGAATTGTTTTACTCCATCGGTTCTAACGCAAATGCCTCCCTTGCAAATGAAATTCTGTTCCTGCAATGAAAGATATCCACACCACAAGCTTTAAAGTTTCGCAATCTTGGAAAATAACATGATTTTTATGCAATCTGATAGTTGTGTTAAATGTGGAATAAAATTTATACATACATTAAGACGTGCGATTGTTATACTTCATCTTCAGGTATGACACATAAGAGTATCATGTTATTCAATGTTTGTGCACTTAAAAATATGTCGGAAGGACAAACATTTCTGACACTGATTTTGCGGAATATCGCGAAATGATTAGGCCTTGAAAATATTGCAGTTAAAAGTACCACGTCTGAACTCAATGCTCTCGATAATTTTTTTTTATTTCATTTAGGAATTTCATTGTCGTGGGGAAAATTATCACCAATGTTATGTCGGAAGGGAAATTCTAATAAGTGATGAACTATGCATACATATAATCTCACCAACAATCAAAGTTCGATTCTTTTATTGATTTAGCCAAGTGTAAAAGTTATGATAACTTACATTTGAGTAGAGAAGTATAGACCTAGTAACAGAATGAACTTGATGACAATGTGGAATAGATATAGCTTGAGGTTCATTTCGACAGATATATTATTTGATGAGTCATCATAAGAAAACGCGGGCCTATTATCCCAAAATGGAATGAAAGATTCATATTAACATTATTATGTCTTTTATTTTTTGATTGTATGGATATTTAACTGTTTTTACCCAATCAAATTTAGAATGAACTATTTTAACCAATGACAATTCCAATCATGAAGATGACATTTCAATCTAACATTTTCAAATGCGAAAGATTCGTTTATATTTTTGGGTCGAATACAGCTGAGAGGGCTGATGGATACACAGGTACAAATTAATCGGCCCTGTGATAAAGGCAATTTTACACTGCTTTGGAACCACTATAAATTGCAATTCGAAGTATTGACATTGATTTGGAATCCATTTTTACTGGAACATTGGATTGTCTCTAATATTTTGTTTGACACAAACTGTTCTAACCATTATGGATTCTCAGATAATTTCAAGACAGCTACAACCTTTGTAAAATTTTCAAACGTCTCAAAAATGTTGTGCCATATTAAGAAATCGCGCTCTAATCTTCTGATGTTGTTGGCAATTATTCCTGCTATAGGTTCGTTTCAGAATTGAATCAGATAATGCAACAATGCCTACTACCGGATAAAAAGAGAAGGTGTTTGGATTTTGTTTGGCTAACAAACAGAGAAAATGAATAAAGGAAGAGCATTTAACTCACAACAGAAAAACAACAAGTGATTTCTGATATCGCAGAAACAAAGAGCAACAACAACAAAACAGGTATAAACTTACATATATACTCGAGGTGTTTTCAGAATGTTTTAAAAGTGTTAAAAAACGCTAAATGATATCACAGCATTATTCAAGTAAATTGCCAAATCCGTAATAATGAAAGTTGTCTTTTGAGTTATCGTAAAACTACCCAGGCATCTAGTAGCACTCATAAGAATCTTTAAAGCGCTGCCTGAAAACATTTGATAATTTAATCTTAATTAGTTATAGTTGCGTTACTGTTGAATATGACTGTAATGTTAAATGTCCTTTATTTTATTCAAGTCAACACGATGCTCAGCTTTCAAGTTGAATTGAATAATGACTTATTTAACTTCGGTATTTCTGCTTCTCCAAATTGCATTCTTTTGGGATACTTACTAATCAAAAATTTCAGGATAGTTATTTATCAACGTTATGGTTAAATATAAAAATGGGCGAAGCTTGTCTCCTTTTGTGGAGATCTAAAGATGAATGTTAGCATGCGCAATGACTTAAGTAATTAAATAAATAATAAATAAATATAAATAATATAGGGTGAAGAAAAGAAACAAACCAAAATCAAAAATCAAAAAGATAAAAAGAACATTCAAAATCACATGTCTGTCTTATTTGATAAAACACAATGCAGCTTTATGTATTTGAAAATAACATTACCAAGATAAAAAAATATAAAAAAATGAAAAAATTGCATTGTGAATATGTAATATCAAATCAAAACAAATAGTATTCATTACAGACCTTTTTGAAAGTTTCATTACTTAGTACCCAGATACCTTATTAGCTAAAAAATGTTTTGTATTACTACTAACGTAATAAATTTTTAATGTACGTACAAAAAAAAAAATATTAGATTTTATTTATTTTACTTACATCTATATAATTTTTTATTTTAACTATATCATAACTATGATATCTGTGTATCTCAAGGAGAGAGTTATTTGCTGGACAAATTTTCGAATCTTGGCCCAATTCATGAAATGAAATCCTCGCGAAAAATTACGGAGTTAGATTCGTAAAAATAGATCCTCGAGAAATATATAAAAATATTATCGTTGCTTTGGAAAATGTACCCGTTTTTTTTGGTCTATTTGGGGCCAAAAAGTTGTTAATTGTCTCTACTCTTTTGATTAACTGACCTGATGCTGCTGCTACTACCAAAATTATCATATAGGACATTAAGCAATGTCATTTCAGATTAAAAATGAAATCAATTGAATTTACGATAAAAGGACATTCAAAAATTCATCGAAATCTCTTTAGCATACCTATAATATCTTTACATTTGATGTTCTTATTCGTATTTTACTTTATTTCCCTATTGCATTTTCCGGATACGTTGTTTCATCAGCGTTAATCATGGGAGGTTCGGGGAGAAAAGAATTTCTCCTCACATACCTCACGCACAAACCTATACTACTTGTCATTGGTCAATTTTTAATTAATCCTAAGCAGAAGAGCCTAAGAGTCTTGCGATTAATGGACCGTTAGTTGAGGTGCGTATCTAGAAACTTTTCAGTGTATTTCAGACGCTCCATCTTACATTTTGTTGTACTTTTTATCGCAGATGTCCATTCTCGTTACTCCTCCACCGCAGGCTTTAACAATCATGCAGAAGACGATTGTAGAAAAAGTGATTACAATCAAAATCGTGACGTAGCAAGCCAAAGTTTTTAAAAAACAATAGTAAAATTATTTTTAACTAATAAAATTTCACTTTAAAAGAATCACAATGTATTTACCCGTGAGCCGATTTTAAAAGTAAACATAAAGAAATGGTGCTTGCAAGACTGACGACAACGTTTTTAATGAAAAAGAAACTTAATTTTGGGATAAGATCATTTTTATACAAATATTTTAGGGTGAGTTAAATGATTCGTAAGACTCATCCTCAACACGCCTGAGTTTGATACCCACCCTCTCACGTGAACCTGTCCAAAAAGGGTAAAAGTAAAGAAATTGGCCGCTTTGAGTTAAATGACAAGTATACAATAATTTTATAAAAAGTACAACTCGCTAAAATAAATCCTCGTGAAAAATCCTCAGCGAACAAGTTTGCAAAAATAAATCCACACGAAATAGAAAAATAGATGTTACTTGAGAAAATAAATCCATGCGTAAATTTCTCTCCCTAGGTATATTAAATAGAATATTGAATACACTGTGATTTTCTGATAACCCAACTGTTATCATTAATCACACAACAGAGGTTGCTTCCATTTTTAGAGAATTTGTTGCAAATGAAAAAGTTGTGCCAATCCAAAATCTAATTTTACTGTTAAAATGTATGAGTACCAATGCATTAACACTGGCATTCATATAGATCACTGTCCCTGTAAAGTAATTCAAAAATATAGTTATTTCATTTGTCGGCCAGATTTTATAAATGATCGAACAAATAAGGTATGGTGTGTAAGATGTGATAACTGTCACTATCAGTATTGATGTAAGTTTGGTTATTATTACATCAGCTTTGGAAAAAATTTTGTTTCGGGTGGTGAGCTTTTTGTGGTGACGCATTAAAACTATAGATTTTCCATATAGTATCAACATGCCAACTCCTACAAGCCAGTCAAATGCCAATATACATAAATCTACTGCAACATAACCATAAAATGTTGCAATAAGTTTTAATATCACGAAAACAAGTAAAAAAATCGGTACAACAACCATGAGTACTTGGATTTTTTGAAGACTAATATTTCTTTTATCGACGCTTAGGTAGCGCATTCTAACAAAACGATCATACGCTAGCAGCAACAATGTAGAAGTTGAAGCATTTGCAAAGAAAAATATAAAAAGTTCTGCAAGAATGTGCAATGCGTAATACCGATCTTGATGCAACCATCCACACATAACAAGGACCAGGAATGGGTTTGATAACAACCCACTGAATACATCATAGACATTAACAATAAATATCAGCTTCATTGGAATATTACGTATTTGTTGTGTTTTCCATAGCGCAACAATTATAATTGCGTTCAAAACAATGTTAGGAAAACAAATCACCGCATTTATTGCTGCCAATACCCACCGTTGTCCATTTGTTAAATACATTACGTCACTGAAGTAAGATTTTTCTGTTAGAGTTTTATTTAAAGTCATGTTTAAGTTAGTATTACGACAGTGCGTTTATATACCGAAACATTAAAACAACACACACATCTGTGTAATTCATAATTTTATTTTTTATTGAATAAAAACAGCTACAGCAACAAACAAAAATGCCCCCAACAGATTTTTAAAAACATTTCGAAACTTCTCCAGCCTTTGTTACTTTTATGGAAATAAAATGTTTTGTGTTATTACTAATGTAATAAGCATTTTATTAAATAAAAACCAAAACTAATCTTATTGAATCCAGGTGCTACGCTTATTTTAAAACTGACATTAATTACTGGGCATGCGCAAGTAATTGCCTAAAATCATCGTGAAGGTGGAATCAACGTTTGTAACTCTAGGCTATATCTGTACGTAGTGTACACAGCTTTATCATCATCAAAGTTAGTGGGTTGGTTGGTAGTTGAGCTCCGTGTATGCATAAATTTGATAACATTTCATTGGTTCATAGGATTGAGCGTATTACACTCTCCTTGTCTATTGTGAATTAAGGGTAATTATATCGGATCAGTAGCCTAGTTGTTACAGCAATTGCGCAACAAGCGAGATGTTGTTGGTTCAATTCTCACTGGACACGTCACCTCCACGGCTGTTGAGTATAAAATGCATTGCGTGAACAAAGTTAACAAAAAATTTGTTTGAAATTTTTCAGGTGTTAACAAAAGTAAAAAACAGTTTGAATTTGTAGTAATGTTTCTGATTTTTTTTTAGAACTATCCCAGGCAGCACAGGAAGTCTTTTAAGCCTGGAATACATTATCCATTTAAATGGATTAGTTTAAATGGATAGAAAAAACTGATGAAAAAAACTGATCCAACACAGGTGTTTACACTATCCAACAAACGTAACCAACTAAAAAATCATTCTTGACTTGAAAAAAATCATTCTTTTTAAAATGGGTTCAGAAGAGAAAGTTGCTGTAGCTGTTGTTGCAATATGTCTTGCGTTAAAAAAAAGGAAAAAACGCAAAAAAGTTAAACGGTCGATTTGGGTCAAACCTTGGTTATCTAGACGCAACAAGTTAGGACTGGATAATACACTTTTGAAAGAATTTCGGAACGAAAATAGAGACAAATACAAAAGGTTTCTGAGAATATCTCCTGACAATTTTGACGCGCTTTTAGATTTAATTTTGCCAAACATTCAAAAAAGTGATACAAGATTTCGTGAAGCTATCCCTGCTAAAATAAAGTTGGCTATAACGTTGAGATTTTTGTCGACTGGTAAAACTTACGTTGACCTACAGCATCAGTTCCGGGTCCACAAGAGTACAATCTCACAATTTGTCCCAACCTTTTGCGAGGCACTGTACGAGAAATTGAAAGATACACATCTCCAAGTAAGTTTTCGTATATATATTTTTTCACGTAAAAATAACATAGCTATACGAAAATGTAACAAAGAAAAACTGTCGTTGCTAAATGTCGGTGATTGTGGCAAATTGAAGCTTTGCGCTTGAGGCACATTAAACCCTTGTGGTTGTAGTAAACCAAATCCTGTTTGCGGCAAATTAAAGCCTATGTACCGGTTTGTTTGAACATGCTGTTGATAGGGCCCAGGTGTAGTTTGTGGCATATCGAACTGCACACTATAAATCAATTCTTGCATTTTTAACTTCAAGTACTCTTTTTTTTGTTCATCTTTGAGTTTGGGGAGACTTGCCACAATATGCTGACCAAATTTTTTCATCTGCGTCATCGATCTTTTTGGTTACAATAGCCAAGAAGGACATTGCATCGTCAAGAATTTTGTCCTCCTTGCTTTTTTCTTCCTGTTTTCTCTGTTTTGGAAGCGGCTGTTTCGTTGACTTATTTTCCCTTACTTCATCGTTATCCAAAACCTCGCTGTTCAACGAATCTTCTAGTGAATATTCCTCTCTTTCATTCTCGTTTTCGTCGCCGTCACTCACCTCCTGAAACGAAAGTTTAAATTAACCAATTTGTATTTGTAGATGCCATCAACTGAGGAAGAATGGAGAGTTATTGCTAAAGAATACGAAGATAGATGGAATTTCCCCAATTGTATCGGCTCAATGGATGGTAAACACATCGTAATTAAACAACCAAAACAAAGCGGTTCTTACTATTTTAATTACAAAGGAACTTTTAGCATAGTTTTACTAGCACTTGTTGATGCCAATTATAATTTTACGTATGTAAATGTGGGTTGCAATGGAAGGATAAGCGATGGTGGGGTTTTTCGTAACAGTACCCTATCAGAGGCTCTTAATAATGATTTGCTTGGTATACCACTGCCTAGAGCACCAAACAATTTCAATGTTCCGTTACCTTATGTTATTGTTGCAGATGACGCTTTCCCACTTAAACAAAATATTATGAAACCTTTCCCGTCCAGAGGCTTGTCACGTGAAAAACGCATTTTCAATTACAGATTAAGCCGAGCACGTCGTATCGTTGAAAATGGATTTGGCATACTTGCAAATAGATTTCGAATCTTTCTTTCACCAATTCAAGTATGCCCAGAAAATGTAGAAAAAATAACTTTGGCAAGTTGTGTTTTGCACAATTTTCTGAGAGATAAAGCTCCGTTATATTCACCCAAAGATAGCATTGATTTTGAAAATACAGACGAGGTAAAAATTGAACTAGGTAGTTGGAGATCAGAACAGTGTGGTTTGACCTCGGTATCGATTACAGGAAGCAATAACTATAACAATGATGCAAAGTTGACAAGAGAACATTTTTGTGATTACTTCAATACAACAGGACAGGTTTCCTGGGAAAACAGGTTTATATAAATATGAAAAAGTACTCACAAATGAAGAAAACGATTTTCTTGCTGTTATTATGTCCCGAAGAAACATCATGGAATAAAAATGCGGCCATTTTGATTCGTAAACTTCACTCCGCCCAGCTCCACTTTTAGGGACCATTTTTGCCTGCTCTTTTGAGAAGTATGTTCGCAAAGTGTTCATCTTCTTTTTTTATTGTCACTTTCTAAAAAATATAGAGAGAAAAAATATGATAAATGGTATTGATACAAGTCAAGTCATATTTGTAATAGTCATATGATTGTAAATAAATAGCAAACTATTTTATCTGACATAGATAATGTTTTTATTAAATGTTGAAAGCTCTTATTTCTTGCATCCCTATCTCGATACAAAGGAGAAGAAACGTCCCATAAACAAACTTCTTCTTTCCACAAATTAATGAATTCTTCCGTGCTTTCATTCCGTTTCTGCTTTGATGCCATGTTTTAAAATTCGTAAAATATCCAAAAAAGAAATAAACTGTGTTTTCCTAGCTGTTTTGCCTCACTATATATCTCTTTAATTCGCTATGTATCTCGCGTGACCCCGCTTGCTCACTTGCTCTTTTATTTAAAACAATAGAAATTAAGAAAACAATAGAGAAAAAAATGGATGAAAGTTGAACACGTCCAACTTTTTCAGACGCTTTCCATTTAAACGGAAACAGGTGAAAATCTATCAGTTTTTAGCGTATACATTATAAAAATTTGACTGATCAATTTAAACTGATCCATTTAAATGGATAATGTATTCCAGGCTTTAGACGTGTTATTTATGTCTAAATTAAGTCTGTAGAAAGATGCATACTTTTAGACGCCTTTAAGACGTCTTTAAGACTATGTAGTCTTTAAGACGTCTTGAAAAAGTTACAAATCTAAAACAGGTCTAAAAGACGTCTTGAAAAAGTTTCGATTTATTTGGGTTTACAAAAGATGTCTTTCAAACGTATTCAGAAAGATGTAATTTAGACGTCCTAATCAAGACGCCCTTAATAAGTCTTTAAGACGCCATCTTCTAATTCTTTCCGCGCCTTTTACAATTTCTAAAGACGGGGAACAAAAGAAATGCTTTATGTTTAATCATACAGCAAAAGTTTTATTTTATAAATTAAACAATACAAAAGAATCAACTTTTTTTATTTTGTAATAAAAAATCTGTTCATGCAAGAACTTTTTTAACGTTTACTTATGAATATAACAGAAATTTACTTTCTAAAAACTCCCTGGAGTGTCGGTACTGCAAAAAAGTTTTTGGCGAAGGGCGGCTTTTTCATCTGCAGCTTTCGTCAAGTTCGTGTATCTGCTATATCTAGCAAGTGAACCTTTTATTATTTCCGCCAAGTATTAGCATGCTGAAGTCGAAGTAATCAACTTGAAAAGAGAGAGGGCTGACTTAACTTTATCTAGTCACTTTTGTAAAGACTTGCATGTGATTTTTAAATATTTAAGGAATCGTACATACACCAATCAGCATTTATCACTTTCATTATTAATATTATAATATTATCTTTTTTATTTATTTATTTCAACTTACAACTTGCATGTTTTGTTTTGTTTTTCTTATACATTTTTCTTATAGGATTTGCGTATCACGTGACGTGCATGATGTAGATTTATTACTGAATACCTTTTGGTAAGTGTTTTTATACTTGATTGTTTAAATTTGTTTATTTGGTTAAATTGTTGTTACAGTTCAGTAGATCTCATTTCTTTTAATAGCTATGCTAGCTCCTATAAAATAAGTGAATCAAAGAACGATGAAAAAGACAAACAATTAAAAGGAAAGTGGAAAATATACTGAGCTGTAGATCTATTATGTTAAGGTGGTAACAGGGGAAAAAATAACCAATTTCTCGAAATATATCAAAAATGAGTATGATACATTTTTGGAATCCTTATTCTATCTACTTTCATATACAAGAAATCAATTTAGCAAAAAAATATTCATTATCCATATATTTCCCTTAGAATCAGCACGATTACTGGTTCTTATCCCTTAGCAACGCCCTTAGCAACACACTTACTCTAATATATACAGATAGAAGGGCGCTACGAACCTCAAATTCTCAAAACCTCAAAACCAAAAAAAAAAAACCAAAAAAAAACAAAAATCAAAACATTTAAAGTTTTGAAAAGTTTTGATAATTTTTAAACTTTGATTTCTCGATTTGGATTTTTCGCAGGATTTTCAGCGGTTTAACAATGATAACTGTTGATAGAATTGAGGTTTTGATCTGAAATTTTCAACATTGCTTCTTTCTAATATTTAGGATGTTTTGAAGGAAACAGATTTTCAGATAAACAGGTTGCAGCTTTTACATACTGGACAACTTCTTATACTTTTTCATCTTTTTCCCTTTTTCAAGTTTGACGGCCAACCTGGTTTCAAAAACATTACTCACAAAAATTATTTTTCGCTCAAAACATTCCTTTACTATCTATGAGCAAACCCTGAAAATTTGAATAGAATTGCATGTACCAATAAGGATATATCTTTGTTACAAGTAAGGATGTATTTTACGGTCAAAATTAATTAATTATGCGCATAATTAGTGACGTCATGGTATTTTTTTCAAATTTTTTATCTTTTCCTATTAGTTTTTCTACTAGTAACTGTGATGCAAGAGAGTTTTTTGAAATTCCAATTATTTCTGAAAAAAAGTGCTTTTCCCCTGTTACCACCTTAAGTGGTTACTATCTATACTTGTAGGTCATTTTTTAGAAAGATACTTTCTGTTTTCATGGGTTTTTTCGCCAAAAATGTGTCAAAAATCTGGAAATAGAAATAATTCTGGCAGCCCTGATGAAGGGCACTGAAAGAAATAATGGTTTAAAAAATAAAAAATAAAAAATTACATATTATCTTTATTTCATCTACCTGAAGAAAATTGTTATAATAGTCTTCTTCTAAATTTCACATCTAATCTGACTTGATCGGGACGATGAATATAAAGGGGCATAAAGGAAATTTTTCCCTAAGAAGTATATGCCACAATTGACCAATTGTAAAATATTCAAGGTAAAATATTGAATATTTATTTTAAATCAGAGTAGTACTGACATTTCAAGATTTTTATGAAGGTAAAATTCCAGGTAAAATATTCCTGTAAATTCCCCTATTTTTGAAAATGTGCTAAGAAAAATATTTACATATTTATTTTCTTTTTGTTCTAGGGACATTTAAAAGGAACTTTAAAGATTCAGGAGCAAGTCATCAAAACGAATGTAGCAACAAAAATAAAAAATGTACCAGATGCAAAAGGCGGACTTGGTTGGAAAACGAATGAATTAAGCCAAATGAAGCCAATTAATTATGTTTATTTTGAGTATATTTTTAGGGGTTCACATTCAGTAGTTTCATCGTTTTTCACTCATGTTAATGTTTTACAAACCCTTCTTGCAATCAAAATGGTTTTTCCTCTTATGCTATTAGTTAACCTATCAAACTGGGATCATTTGTTTGGAAATTTTAAACAGTTTTATGATTCGAAACAATTTCTTCTTCATGATACTCTGGGTTACCTTAACAATTTTCATATTGCTTGTCTTTACAAAATATTTTCATCGAACTTTGAATGACAGTTTATTTATTTATTTATTTTAAATCAGAGTAGTACTGACATTTCAAGATTTTTATGAAGATAGCATTTCTGTAAATGTTTTGTTCGTAACTGAAAAAGGTTTTTACCTTTCATCTAACAAATTGGTATCTCAAATATTTGTGGTAAAAAAATTGTTATTATATTCTGGGATAACCAGGTAATGGTTACGCCATGCCTCATTTTTTCAAACAAAGAGAATTTTCGCTGAAACGTTTTCAAATACCAATCCATTTGCTAGACGTTTTAGTGCTTATAAAGGTTTTCAATATTCCGATTCTATTCAGAAATTATTTTTATAGAATTTCAAAATAAAGTTTATTTATTCATATATTTATTACTAAGTTATGGTATCAAGCCTTCATGGGACATTGGAAATAGAAGATAAAACAACATAAATTGTCATGAATATATTGTCGTAATTTATCTCCACTTTCGAAGTTTCTTGCTCGTTTCTTGTTTCTTGTTCCCCTTATTCAGTTATCTCTTTAATACATAATACAACTACCAAAATCCAATGCAATAAAATCATTAAAAATATCTCAATGGAGTAATGAATGTTTTTCATGAACAAATGATATTCTCACTGCCATTTAGGGAATGTTTAAACAAACAACAAAGCGAGTAATTAGAGCATTTCATTGTGGTAGCTGTACTATGTATTAAAGAGATAACTCAATCCCGGGGAACTGCCAATTAAATGCGATACAAATTTGAAACATAACCTTCTCGGTTTCCTCTTTTGAAGTTTGGTATATGTGTTAGGTACACGTTATATATTAGGTACACAATAAATATTATTGTATATGTGTTAGGTACTTTGCTTCGGTCATGAACGAAGGTTACCCATAACATTAAATTTTGCAAACACATCATAGCAAAATCTTCCTTCCGGCTTATTCACAATGTTTCCAAAGTTGATCATGTAATGTTTATATGTATTCAGAATGTATGAGTTTCGGATATATAGTTTTATGATTCTAGAACAAACAACTGTTGATTTAATTTTGTTTTTAGTTGATCACTGTTTACTCTGGCGATTGCCACACTTCTACCACATCTAAATCACGACAACCAATTCTCCCCCAACTCTTCTTCATCATCACTTGCATTGATGTGGTCACGACCAAAAAAAAGCCATGTTTATTATCAGAGCAAGGTGAAGTTTCTAAGAGATGATGGTCGTTAGCCAATAGCTGAACACTTAGCTGAACACTTAAATAGTATGTTTTAATGGTAGAAAATTTTGTAGGGAATAACTTTCGAGTGGAAAATAATCTCAGTAAATCACACTTTGAATAGTAAATTTTACGGAAAAAAACTCGTGGAAAATTATTCATATCTAAGCTCTCGCGCATTTCAATGTTTTTACATAAAGCATCAGTGAAACAGTCATTTTTACCAGCAATTTCCTCAAATATTCAAGTCAGGAAGAAAAAGTGCCTTATTGGTAAAGTCATGTTCTTCACCAAAGTTCCATTTCCAAGGCGTATAATATTAGCAACTAGGCGATCACCTGTCAATATTTTGATACCTCCGGACAAAACTGCTGTAATGGAACTTTTGTTCACCTAAGGGTCAATACATTTCTGGAAAAGTTTACACAATTTGAAGTAACCACTGTTTCCTAAGATATTGGATAATAGATAAAGTCACAATGTGGAGGAATATGATAAAAGTCGAAATATATAAAGTTGTATATCAATCAATATTAACCCAGCATAGGAAAGTACCATCGAGTAAAATCGTTGACACCCGTGTTTGACGCCTTTTAAAAGCAGCGTATCAGCCTATTTTGGAACCGAGGAGACTGACTAGACAGAGGCCACAGGCATAAATATCCCTGGTGATAAGTCAACTTCCATGTTTCAATCGGCGGGAGGAAGAACCAACCGGTATGTACGGAAACTCAAGGACTCTTGGTTCCTTACCTAGTTTCAATCATCACAAACAATTTGACACTTTTTTGTTTTTACAATTGAATTAAAGTGTATGGTATTTTAGTGGTATTTAAGCATTGATCTCATTACCGTTCTTTTGAAACAATTTCAGCTGAAAATCTGCTTTAACAATAACTTATAATGTTTCAATTGAATATTTCATTTGCTACATTGTTGACAACTAAGTTGAAACAAATTATCGAAGTCGAGTGGAAATATTTTCTACAAGACATTTTTCACTCGAAACTTTGCTCATGCAGTCAACGCTCACGTCACACCAGGGATATATAAGAACGTTGACAAAAACATCAATAATGTAAATTAGAACAAATGAATCAAAGGAATAAATTCGCATCACTTCAAAACAAAATTTTCAAATTTTTAATTATCAATTTTTTAAATTGAGCTGCAAAAATATATGAAATTGTAATATCTAAAAGGACTTTTTCTTTTATGAAAGTAAAAGACTCGTACAGCCTCTGTAATAAGTTTTCCAAAATTCTGTGTCAAAAACAGAAGCAAAACTTCCTAATTTTCATTATTGGAAAACTCGGTAATGTATCAACATACCGACTGTTTACATTTACACGTAATTCTACATCTAGTTTATTTTGCGACATTCGTTTTAGATATATCTTTATTTGGGCTAAATAATAGTTATGAATTATTTCTAGCAACAACATCCGCTGCATTTCTGGCGGAAATAAGATTCAAAAGTTTATAAATACAAATATTTTAGCTTATTAAATTGATTTCAGGATTCCGTTTAGAATATAAAAAAAAAAGAAATAGAAAAATTTGGGATGAATTATGTAGCAACGGTTTTCATTTTTCAAACAATGTTCCTTTTTCAGGATACAAATATTTGAAGAAAAACAGAACATATTCTATATTATATGTTGCAAAACATGATTTTTGTGGTGCGGGAGGGAAGCATAAAAATTATAAATATAGTATAAAAAAATCCAATGTTTATTTTGATAAAATATATAATGTTTACATATTTACAAGTTGAGCTATCTTCATTGCTTTCAATATTCCCTTTCCATATTGTTCCTACTGTGAACAATCTCTCTAAATGAAAAGTTCTACAAA
Source organism: Turritopsis rubra (assembly GCA_039566895.2). NCBI lineage: Eukaryota > Metazoa > Cnidaria > Hydrozoa > Anthoathecata > Oceaniidae > Turritopsis > Turritopsis rubra. The sequence continues at coordinate 11,107,190 of CM077628.1, forward strand.
TCCAGAATATCATTTTTGATCAGCGCGATAGCAGCTGATCTTTCATTTGCGTTTGTACGTCCGTCCGTAATTCCAAGAGTTTGTGTCCTCGATTGTAGGCTGATTCCGCAAGACCTTGAATAGAGGCTGCCCACAAACCGTGGTTAATGTATGAATGGTGCACTACAAATTACATAAAGTAACTTAATTATTGTGAGTGCGTTCGTTCGCTATATAAATTCACTTCACACACACATAATATGGAGTGTGTTAGAGAGAGAGACAGCCCCTGTTGTTGTGGGGTGGGTAGAGTTGCAGTTTCTGTACCTTAAATTTTTTTGGGGTCTTGGTGTCCGGCAGTTTCTTGTCTTAACTTAAGACTTATTTTTGAAGATTATAAGCCCTTAAACAACCCCTACACACATTTTGGACTAATATTTATGGTCAAATAAACCAAAGAAAATTATTTATATTGATACAAAACTTGATATTATGTAATCTCTTTCCCGTGAAAGCCACCAATCTTTTCTTTTTCTTTGAAGGTTCTTGTTGTATAGATGGCACCATTTGTATTTACTTTCTATCTGTCAAATCAATGAAAATGCTATGCAATGTCTTCACCTCGTGACATCAAAACAATTATGTGATGTAAAATCATGGATTGTGGAGCAAAATCTTATTCATTAAAGTTCTGTTGCCGTAATAAATCAAATACATGTAATAGCCTATTTAATGGTGTGGAAAATCCAATTTTGTTCTCTGAAAAAAAATTAATTTGGGCGTACGTTGTCCAAGATGGCCTAAAAACAGTCTCAGGCAAGATTTGGAAAAAAATGCTATATCACTATATCGGTGTATTAACCAATTCGTTAAAAATTCAATTTTTTCCAAATACACTCTTATAAATTTTACCCACAAAAAATGCCATGCAGTTATTATTGAACTTCGTTATAGCAAATCGGAGAACAAAAGACCCGTTGTCATTTTATTTTGATAAAGATAATCCAATGATTCATTCAGTATAGCAGAAAGAAACTTTACATTTCCACATAAGATTATTAGCTGCCACTAAGGAAGTTGATGCGTTTGAAGAGCAGATAGATGAAAAAATGATGAAATCTGATGAACTATGCGAAAAATTGCAACAAGCCATACAATCCATTAGGAGAGAAGAGGAAGACCAAGCAAGTGCTGAGCAAGAGAAGACACAACAAAAACAAAGAAAAGCTAAGTAAAAGTAGTTAATGACAGCAAAGATGGAGTCAATTAAAAACAACGAAGTGTCAACGCGTTTCGGGTGTTAACCCCGATTTTCAAGATACAACTAAATATTATATAATGTTTAATAATAGATATAGTATGAATCAAACGAATAATTACTTGCTAATAAGATAATTATGTTTTATCAAATAGGAACAAAGGCATTGACCGAATATTCCTATTTAAAGGAGGCGTATCGCGCAATATTAGCGAGCTCTCTTTTAATTCGAGATCAAAACAATTACTCCCATCAGCCAAAACTGTGAAATTGTGAAAAGATAATTGACGGTTTTCACATACCCGTAAATGATCGCTAACAGCACTGTTGCTAGGTAACACATTTTTTAACTGAAAGTGGAGAGCGACCAATGTGCTCTCCAGCTCTTACCTTCAGGTGGCGTGATATTTCACCGTTACATGTAGCGTTGCAGCTACTGCACGTAAATTTATAAACCACGCCTGAGATGAGTACAGATGGAATTTTATCTTTGAACCTGAAAAGAGATGGCAATCTACAGGAAGTTTTAAAAATGACCTCTATCTTACAGCATTTAAGTGACTCCTTGAAATTTTTTCTCAATTTAGACCGGTTTAAATTCTACATAACATTCGGTAAGCCACACTTTTTTGTAGGAACAAAGGAATGCATTAGCGAAAGTAGGACCTAGAGGAGACCCCATGGCCACACCATCTACTTGCTGATACAACTTTTTGTAAAAAATGAAATGGGATTCATTAGTTGCCAGTTTAAGAAGTTTCTTAAATTCAAACTTATTTATTCCTGATATCTTGTCAACGTCTTCAAATAACACTCAGTACAGATATTAATCGTCTCTTCTAGAGGTATATTGGTGAATAGGGAGTCTACATCTAATTTGCCCATATATAATTCACTATTTTGTTGAATTATCTCCTCAGCAAAAGGTATTGGTAAGCGAAGAGAGTAAAGGAACCAAAAAAATGGCTAACTTGTATGTGGGCGTACCCATTGCTGATAGAATAGGGCGCAGCGGTGGACAACCATCTACACACCCCTTATGCACATTACAAAGCCCATACAGAATTCCTGGTCTTGTGCCAACGGGTTTAAATTTTTTGTAGTTTCCCACACTCAGGCCTCCTGACTTAATCAAATCTTGGTAAATATTTGAAATTCATTTCTCTTGATTGACGGAGACATTAAGCAACTTACCTTCCTTTGTATTCACTAGCTTGAACTTTGTTTGGTCTGTGAGAAGATCCTCCATCTTCTTGATGTACGTAATGTCCGATTCCAATTAAGATAAATAATTGTAGTTTATTTGAAACCTATTATCAGATATCTGATTTATTTGATTCGGGAATAGAATACACTAACTGAAATAAATTGATTTAATTTCAAACTAATGAACTAATATTCCCTGAAACTGTCATTGATATTGTACCAAGCATGTTTATATAACTATATTTAATATTTTAATGTATTTCACGACCTTTCTTTCCCTTCTTAAGACATTAAAACATATTCAAATCAGAAATTAAAGTTTTGATGCTTTTTGTTCTTGACTGGAAAAAATGAGATCGGCCTATAAATAAAACTATATACAGCCCGAATGAAACTTTACATTTCCGCGTAGGATAATTAGCTTTCCCAAAGGGTTGCCATCTTCAGAAGTGAAAACTGTCAAGTTTAAAAACAGTAAAGTATATAATGACTTTCATATATTGTTAAGAACTGGGAAACACTAAAGAAATTGGTAACATGACACAAAAAAGATAGCAAAAAAGGCAGTTAAATTCTCAACATAAAATAATTTTTATATTTTTTCTCACAACAAGGATGCTGAAGCCAGTCATTTACAAAATGATTCTGGAAGAAAAGATTAACTATTATCAAGGTATCCTCTAGGAGAAATTCGTTTGGTTTCAATATTTTTCTTGACAGCTGTGCTCCTCTTTGGCAGGCGAATTAGTTCACTATACAGAAATAGTATATAGTTACGTAGAATCAATACAATGTTAGAGTATTTTTACCTCACATTGTGCACTTCTCAATTTTGGGTTACAAATAATTCAGAGATATAAGAAGGGATATACCAGTTTTGTATAAATGTCGTACAACCAGACAAGTTCAATTCTTTCTTTGTTGTTGCTGTTTACGCCATTATTTTCCCTAAATTTGGCCCTATTATTTAGCCTTTATTAAACGGAGTACTTAAATTCAGACGCTAGTTTGATCGATTAGAATTCATGATAATCATAAAATACGTCCCGCTTGGACAGTTCATGATTATCATAAATATCGGGCGGTAGAATGTGTTGTAAAGAAAGAACTTTAATTATGACATGGAATTTTCGATATAATTTCCATCTTTATTAACTCCACTTTTACAAACTAGTTGTTACTCCATTTTCATTAGGTGTCACTGTAAAAATCTCTCTCATCGATTGTTTTTTCTGAAATGAAAACGTCCTTCGAATCCATAATCTAATTTTTTTGTTGAAAGATACAAGTATCAATGCATTTGCGCTGGCATTCATAAGAGCCATTGTTCCTGTGCAGTATTTGAAAAATATTGCTGTCTGATTGGTTGGCCAGATTTTATGGAGAATCGACGTAGATAAATATGGAATGTAGAAAATGGACACTAACACTATTATTATTGATGAAAGTTTAGTTACGATAACATCAGTTTTGGAAAGAATATTACATCGAGATTTGTTTTTTTTGTGACGACGCATTAACAATATAGACCTTCCATAAAATATCCATATAACAGATACTGCAATCCAATCAATTGTTACCAAACATAATTCAGCTATCCCAATGTAACCATAAACCGTTGCAATACATTTTGATATCACAAGGAAAAATACAAATATCGGTACACCAACTAAAAGTGCTCTGATTTTTCTGAGCCTAATGTTTTTATCGTAATGGGTCAAATAGCGAATTCTAACGAAACGATCATACGAAAGCAGTGCCAGTGTGAAACCTGAAGACATTGGACAGAAGAATACAAAAAATTCAGAGACAATGTGCAATTCGTATTTATCTCCATGAAACCATCCACATATTAGGAAAACAAGTGAATTGGATAATAATCCAGTGAAAAAATCATAAACATTAATCATAATTATTAGTTTCATTGCCATATTACGTATTTGTTGTGTTTTCCATAGCGCAATAATTATAAGTGCGTTCAGGATGATGCTTGTTGCAGAAACCAAGGCATTCATTGCTGCCAATATCCATCGCTGGTGATTCGATAACGCAAATGTGTCACTGAAATATGTTTTTTCTTCTATTAATTTCATTTTCAAGTTGCTAATATCAAAGTGTTGTTAAGTGCAACAATACCAGATATTTATGAACTACAGGTGTAATACTGCATAAAAGTTTGACCGATGTTGGATCTAAAAACTAAAACGTATTCATAAAATTTTCGTCTTTTTTCGTTGTCATTTTTTAGGCCACTCATATTATTTTGTGTTCTCATATAAATGCAATAAATATATTAAATAAATACAATTTGTCGAAATTTGTGGAGGAGAGGTTAGTTGAAGGTTAAAAAGAAAGCGTGCAAATAATCCTATTGGTAAAACAGACTGAAAACAGAAATTATGTTAATGGGCTCCTCCACAATTTTCGACATACCCTGGATCCGCCACTGACTTTAGTCCTGTAGACAGAAAATCTCGGAAATATCAGGAAATAACTTTGATTTACATTGTATTTTATTATTTGCAGTTGATATTGGCTTACCCTGAGGATGATGATTCGGATGATGAAACTTGCAAAATATAACGTGGTGCACTAGTTACATTACTTATAATAGTCTGAGATACACGATGACAAATTTTCTACAGCTGAAAACCTCTCAGATATGTTTACAGAAGTGTTTCCACTTTAAAAGTATCGTAGCTAGTAGAAGTGCTTTCTTTTATCCGATCTCTTTGGGTTTTCAGAGTCGTAGCCAGAGCTCAGTCAAAATTTGTGGAGGAGAGTTTAGTCATTAAAAATAGAAACGAAAAACGTGCAAGTAACTTAATCGACACTTAAGACTGAAAAGAAAGATCATAACGTTGGACTCCTCCACTTTTTTGAATACGCCTATGTTTTTTTTGTACGTGTGGCGTTGCATGATTCTATTTATTAAAGTTAAGCGACTACTTAAAAGAGTAAAGATAATGTCACCTTTTCCCTTTTGTTAGAAAAATCGAATAAATTGCAGCAATTAAGATTGGAAAGGAAAGGATCGAGAACGTTTCGAAGTTCGCAGGAGTGGAAAATATTATCTCACATAAATTTATGAAATAATATATAAAAAAATATTTATGTGCGAGTTTTTAATGATCTAAATTATTTTCAAATCGTTTCTGTTAATTGCATTTTTTTAACTGTGAAATCTCACTCATTAAACAAAAATTTAAAATTATATTTTTAATCAAAAAAAGATTTTTTGCATTTTATTTTAACTCCAATATAAAATAACAACGATTTAAAGTTTTTGCATTGTTGCCATGGTTTCTGGATTTTGTGACGTACGAATGGCTCAAGTAACTCAGATGATGAAGAAACAACGGACTCAAGTAGTTTAGAAAATCTGCACTGGTGTTCTTGTGGACAGCTGTGTGATAGCCTTTTCAATGAGTTTGAAAGAATGTAAATGCTGCCAGGAATGTGGTATTCTAAGCGAAAAATTAGATGGCATAAAATGTATAACCCTACATGAGGATGGCTGAAAGATATTGCAAACATAATGAATTTGGGCCCGTCACCGAAACACAGATAGGGGAAGACTTGACAGCCGCGGATCTTGCAAAATAAAAAATAAAAATCGAGCAAGACAAGAAAGCGATACGCGCTGGATATGAAAGGATAAAGGCAAAAGTAAAGGAAATCCGGCAAAGTTACAGGAAAGCTGTATCAGAAGGGCAAAGATCAGGGTCTGGGAAGGTAATTTGCAATAACTGGGAGGAGTTGAAATCGCTGTGGGGAGGGTCGCCAGCGACTTCAGCTATTAGAAATGCAGTGACATCAACTGAGAGCCTGGAACCTGATGATGATGAAGATGGGAATGAAGATGAAGATGCGCAAGTAGGATCGGAAAGTGAAAATGATGACGATCTGGACATTCTACCAATGAAAGAAAAAACGTCAAACCCAACGCCAAAATTTGTTGATAATAAACGAAAACACATGGAAAAGCAGCTTTCTGCTAGTCAACGAGATCAAGTTTACTTGAATATGGCTAAAGAAGACTTAAAATTAAAACAGAACATTCTAGAGCAATTGTCAGAAGCCACAAGAGAATCAAATAGTGCCTTTGAAAAGATATCACAATCCATTGAAAGCGTCGGGAAGTCGATTGGTGATGGGCTTTTGGCATTGGCAGATGCTATAGGTGGTAATCGCCCACCAGTTCCATTCCAGTACCAGCAGCAGCACCCCCAAAATTATTATCACCATCAGGGAATACCTAACCACAAAGCTAGCACACCGAACTCGTCCTCGTTTTCCCTCGGGTCACAACAGAATGAAAGTCTTACATTTCCTTATTATGAAAACTTGTAATATGTACTGCGTTCATTTTATCAGTTTTTAACAAGCTTTGCAATATAAAACTTACAAATATTCTTTAAAATAACTAGTTATCGAATCTCTAACTCTTCTTCCCATTGGCGTAGTATAGGAGTTTATTCTGTCAACAGTGGTCTTTGACCTTTCTTCTTGAATGACTTTTTCCACCAAGGTGGCATCGACGTCGGTTTTCTGCCTCTCACAAAAATTATGTAAAACGAAGCATGCAAATATCACATTTGGAAGGTTTTCTACGGGAATATCAATCGGCCGTAACAAAATTCTCCAGCGCGCTTTTAGTCTGCCAAATGCACACTCGATTTGATGTCTAGCGCCACGTAACATTTGATTGAATATAACTTCTTCGTTTGATGAGCAGTGGTCGAATTCTTTCATCACGTAAGGAAGTAGAGGATACGCTGGGTCTGCTAGTATAACTTGTGGGACACATTCCTCACCTGGTACCAACTCTTTATAAAACAGTTCTAACTTTCCATCTGAAAAACGTTTTTGAACATCACAATTAGCAAAAACTCGGGCGTCATGGAGACTGCCCGGCCATTTAACTTCAACGTTGATGAACTGTCCGAAGGCATTGCAAATAGCTTGACAGTTAATTGAATATGTTTGTTTATAAGAAAAATAGTCATGGGCGTTTTCAGTAGGTTGCTTTATCGGTATATGTGTTCCGTCAACGCACCCTATCACCTGAGGAAAGCCAAAGCGTTGTAAGAATGCCGCAATAGTTGTTGACACCTCCTCTTTCTTTTCTGGAAATTTAATCAGCTCTGGGCCTAAGTTCTTTGTCAGTACTAAGCATATTTCTTGGATAACCTGACCAACTGTGCAGCGGGCAATACCAAATGCATTTGCAGTCATATTCATTGACCCTTGGTCTTTCAAATAGTAAAGGGTTATGGCAACTCGTTTTTCTAAACTTAGTACATCACTTCGAACTTTGGAGGATCTTGGCTTGACGTAGGGTTTGATCATATTTACTAACAAATGTAAATCTTCTTTTGACATGCGTAAATTCTTCTTCCATTCATCTGGGGATATTTTGTCTGTGTTTAAATTTCTCCACCATTGATCTGTCCTTCCAGGTTTTACCCATATTGACCTTTTTTTTCGGAGATATCTAAAAGTAACAGCAATTTTTTTGCAAAAACTGAGACAAGAAAATTAAGGACATACACGTTGTTGTTTCTGTTGTTGTTGTTGTTTTTTAAAAAATTATAATATAATTTTCCTTACCGTTGTTTCATACGTTGATATCGAGATAAAGCTAAATTTCTTGATGTTACGGCTTCATTATACAAATGTTGAAGGCCTCTTTGCTGGCTCACGATTTTCATTAGTAAAACACTGTGAAGTTGTAATACCACAGAAACTGAGCTTAAAACTCCACTCAAACACGAAAACAACACTGCTAGCTGTTTACGTTCGGCCATTTTGTGTTAAATGAGAAAAAAAAGTCGCTATAAAAGATTTTTCAATCATGAAATCATGCGGCAAATAGTCAGTATTCATTTCATGCCGGCATGAGATTCAACCCGGAATGAAACACGCGTGTAACGTAAAAAAATTTCGTGCCGGTATGAAACCTCATGCCGGCATGAATTTCATTTCACTTACGTGTAACCGACCCCTTAGACAATATTGATTCACTTCTTACCGGCAGTACACAGCTTGGGTACACTACTACGAGACACTTGGTAAAGGAAAAAGAATAGTTATACCGTCATACGAGTAATTCGGCAGGCCTTCTGAAGTGTTCAAATGTGGACCCAGAGAATAAAATTGAAGCTGTTATTAACAAATTGAAGGCTATCCAAAATCAAGTGGTTCTCTTGACTAAAGATTTTACAATGTAAACTCGTTCCCATTGCGCTTTTAATCACATTTCCAGTTGGTAGATGGCATTTAGGGCAACAAATAAAGTTGGTGAGTTTGTCAAGCATTTCTTCGTAAACTACGTACTTTCTTGCATTGAGGACATCAATACTTACCATTGATTCTCTTGATAATGAATGTTCTGATGGCATATAATCAGAAGAGACATTTTCCTGAACAAGATACGATGAATCAGTGCACTCAATATCGGATATATTAAAAAAAGATGAATGAATCATTTTGGCTGGACTAGAAACTCGCAGATGGACAACCTTTGCTGGACTAGATGACAAAAAGTTTCATCTGTTTGTGTGGAAGCATTAGATACTCTACGGCTGTTTACATTTTCACCAAATAAGATATCGAAAAACAAATTCAAGATTTCTAAAAACGTAATATTTCGGTGGCAGCATCGGCTCACCTTTATCAAACAAGCTCTTCAGGCACGGATTTAGCGGGCGGCTAATTTGCCAAAAATAACCCTATAACACTTTTTTTTTAAGAGTTCTCCTCCCTTCTTTCTTATCGAAAATCGAATAGAGCTCCATCATAGAGCTTTTCGGACAGAGCCGCTCAGAATTCATAAGTCATATTTTGAAACAACTCTTTGAGCCGCTTCCTATATTTTTTATCACCGAACACTAATTTACGGAATCGATAGAGTCTTTGACCACAATTTTATTGATGTATGTAGGGCATTGATCTTTCGTTCTGCCGGTTGATGTGCTAGAAGCAGCTCAAGAAGGAGCTCAAATTTCTTGGGCTACGGAATCGATATGTTTTTAGTATGGAATAAATGTGTGAAAAGGCTATCTGATCAAGTTTTTATTTGCTACCGGTTAGATTGCAGAAGCGGCTCTGAAGTCGATTGTCACATTCACAGTGGATAATTTTTTAGTAAATCGTTTGACATACTAGGTGTATAAGCTAAGTATTATCTCATCAAATCATCCATCATATACATCCGAGAGAAGTTGTAGTGGTGATGGATATAATATGCACATGGCTAGTTTATATGGAAGTGTTGTCACCAGAATATTCAGCATAAAAAATAAATCAGAGCTCATATTCGTTATTCCATTCATGGTGTTTGCTGAAGTTGAGAAGGGAGAGAGCGTGCAGCTGGTCATTATTTTCTCATTCCTAGCTAAACTCTCATAAATTTCCCTGGATAATAAGTAAATATTTTTTTGTTTTTATTTCATAATTTGTTTAAGAAAATGAATAAATCCCTGATTTTGATTTTGCACTCCTATGAGGAGAGAGTGTTTTATATAATTAACTCCTTCCCCCTATAGACGGGTAAATAATGTTTACGCTTTTACTGAAAAAATCAACAGATATACCAACAGCAACTACGCCATCTCAAGATCACATGGACATTAAACGTTTATTTCAAAACAAATTATAAATTGCCCCACAAGATTAACCCAAAAAACTTCATCACGTCACTTATAAAACATGCCAAAAGCAACTACTGTCGTACCCTACTTCGCAACAACTCAGATTCCTCTTGCAAATTCTGGAAAAGTCAATCTTCGCAACTAAGCAAAAACCAGCAACGACAGCTAGAATGGTGATTGATGAAGAAACCACTGACAACAGAAGGAAGATTAGTAATGGTTTTTGCATGTATTTCACATCCATTGAATCGAATCGCCATCGTGTCGTAATCAGACTACGTTATATAACTTGGAAGCCATATGCTAACTCCTGCCTGCCCAATATTAATCCTCAAAATAAAACATTCAAATTATGTCCAGCTATTCAAAACACCGTCATGAAAGTTCTCAAAGGACTAAAAGCTTCGAAAACACCAGGAGCAGATGATATATCAACAACGTAGGCGGTCCTAGCGCATTTAAAGCCCCCATTGGGGCCACGGAAGCCGCAAGTATGCTTCAACCGCTCAACCAGACAACCCCCTTAGATACCAATCGCGCTATCAAGATGAGTGCTAAGCTCAGTGTATTGATTCACACTGTTATAGTTACTGGCATGACTCGGCCAAGATTTGAACCCTGACTTCCTGCATTGGAGGAGAACAATCTGCCACAAGGCCACCAGTCGATCAAATGCTGACCTTATTTGTACGAATTCGCACTTTTTCATTTGAAAAAGATGTTCGTGAAAAGCATAAAGTTGAAAAATAAAACCAACAAAGTAACGTTCATTGCAAACCGAAATTAAATTATCAAGCTGCAGCAATGATGGTGGTAGACATTGATCTCCCATGCTAATTAAAAACAGCTATTTTTATACCATTAAATAAATGAAAACATTAACTTTTGAGCTATAACTTCAACAAAAAGAAAAAACCAGAAGAAATTTAAGTAAGTATTGTATAATTGTATTTGTATATTTTATAATTCATTTTATATTGTATATATTATATTATATTGTATATTGTGTAAGTCATTTTTTTCTGTTGACTATGCTTTTATGTTTATTTCTAACTTTTGAAATAAAAACCAAGTAACATTTTTTCATGTTTGTGGTGGATTGTTCAAGAAATCTTTATTTCAAGAAATCTATTGAACCACGTCAGCAGTGCGGGTTTTCAAAACCATAATTTAAGAAAGCCAAATTCAAACAATGGGATTTAAGGATTAAGGCAAATAAACGACAAATTCAATGACACATCCATATTTTACTTCACGACGTTTCGAGCGTAACTACGCTCATTATCAATACAGTGGAAACATGAAAATTCTATACTATTACAATTGAGAATAATTAAGATGAATCAGAGAATAATATTACCATAAAAGGACAAAATTATAACTATAAAAAGATTTTGCACGCTCTAGTTATAGAGGTATAATGGAGAACGAATCGCAGAACGAATCGTCTTATTTAACACTGGGTTGTCGCATAAAATAAAAAGCGATTCTTTAAGCTCTAACAAATAGGTAATGTCTGCGTTGGCCAATATAGTAAAATTGTCATAGTGAGCAACATGCCCGGTCTCAGAGACATGTTCTTTAATGGCAGTATCGGTACTAATACAAACGATCTTATAAGTAAGAGCAGAAACATCCAGGTGTTCACTCATTCTGGCTTTAAAATGGCGTTTAGTCTGACCCACATAGGAAGCGTTGCATCTACCACACGAAAATTTGTAGACAACGCCAGAAATGAGATCTTTACAAGGGCGATCCTTGAAATCAAAATAATTTGACAGTCTCCTTGACGTTTTAAAAATAACATTAAGTTTACAACAAGAAATATTTCTAGAGACGATTTTATGTAATTTAGTCCTTAGTAAAGTGGAAATATTGCCAAGATATGGTAAAACAATAGTGAGCATTCTCTTCTCCACAGTGTCACAAACAGGCTTGTGAGTGTAATTTGTCTAAAAAATTCCTGATACAACGGTCTATAAAAGAAATGGAATATCCATTCTTACGAAAAATAGTCTTAACTTTATCAAGTTCTAGATGAAAATTACTGTAGCTAGAACAAAATTTTTCTATAGTCATTGAATTTGTCGTTTATTTGTCTTAATCCTTAAATTCCATTGCCTTTTTTATATCAAACAATGGGAATTTATTTTTGCGTATCATATTGAAAAAGATTTTTGTGTTACTTTGTTTCCTGGATTTTGCCAAGATCAGTGAAATTTAATTTCTATGATAATTAATACCCTTTAAGGTAAACACAAATTTATCATTATGATTGGTATGCATGAATATACAGAGTGCATACCTAAGATTACAAAAATATAGGCGTCGTTACCAGAAAGAATGCTTTTTAAATATTTGTGGCTATAAAAACAACCGTTCAGTTTGTATGATAAAACTAGAGAAATTGCTTCCCAATGGGCAAAATCTTCAAAACGTCTATGCGGAGGAATATTTTCTATAGGAATGGCAAGCACTATCGCTTGCTATTTCAATATAATATGCTTCTCCACAGAGACGTTTTGAAGATTTTGCCCACTGAGTTTGTATCATCAATATTGTTGAATTTACATGTGTCTCGAACATTGCCAGCAATAGGTCTAACAGAAAATTGCCATTTTATGCTATTGTCATCGTAACTAACATCTCTGGCTGTATGATTATCTTTTCTTCTTCCAATGGCACGTTGTCTTCCAAAATAAGTTTCAAGATGGCCCTGACAAAATCTCTCTGAAAGAACATAAATTACACCATTCTCCAGTAAATATATAACATGAATGAACTGTAAATTAAAAAACCTTACAAGTTTGCCAAGAAATGAACTATTTATAGCTTTAGCATTTGCGGTAAAATAACCAGCACGTTCTTCAATCAAAACTTTCCACTATCGGAAGTATTCCAAAAAATCATCCAACCAAATAAATCTCTCTCAGAAGTTCTACAATGTTTCGTACATTTAAACAATCAAAAAATTAGTCCATCATCAAACAAAATTTCGCAGTTCCTGAAGCTTCTGGTGGTCCAAACTAGTGTTAGATATGTTTCACTAAATACTTATTACTTAATCCTGATGCACAAAGCAGCAAGATTTATTCTCAACACAGAGTATGATGTGAAATTGATGTGGTCATTTGTGAGTTTTGGAACAAATTTTGACCCACTTTGTAAATGTTCATTATGAATTTGGGAAATATGAGACCTTACATATATCTTGTTGCACGACCAGAACCAGAATTACTCAAACAATTCCTAACAGTTTTTTGATTAAGTGTGGTACATCAGTACAAAAGTGAATGTAACCATTATCTTAAGCCTGAATATTTCACGATATATTAACATATTCAGGGTTTTTTTCCTTTTTTTCTTGTGTTACAAGTAACAACATAACAACAAACAACAAATATAACAACAATTTAACAGGGAACGTAATAAAATAATACCTTATTCCCGCAAATGTGACATAAGACATCACGTTTAAAAGGAAAGAATGGCGAGGTAATGTTGCTAAGGTCATCAAACAAATTTTGACGTTCATTGCGATAGTTAGGGCAATGTAGTAGGTAGTGTTCAGTCGTTTTGATTGAGTTGGTACGGCACGAATAGAAAGGGTCCAATGTGTCCTGGAACTTATGCTTAAATTTATGCTCGTTTAGATGGCTGAAACCAGCCCTAAGGCGCGTTAGTAAGGTTAAACCACGGCAATTCTGAATTCTATACTAGGTGACGCTGATGGTCTATAAAAGTTCAAAAGTACACGCTTAAAAGATGTTGTTGTCGGGAGATTTCGTATATGACAATCCAGCTTATTCCATTGGAACTGACAAAAGGGGAGAAATGTGTTAGGAAGGGAAGCCTAGACCTCAATGAATACGAGTTATAACGGTGATCTGGAATGTAATCACGGAGATAAGGAGATGTACAGTTGTTTAAGATATTGTGTCTGTGAAAATCGCACCTTAACAGCCAATTTTGAGGGATCTGCATTAAAGGACATTTTCTATTGTTGAGCCAGCCCATTTATACGAAGTTGATTGTGGTTCAACCTATTTGTACACGAAATTTGATTATCCACTCTGGAAAACAATGATGTATCACCAGAAAAAAAATTACGGTTGATTTAAGATCATTAGGCAAATCATTAATGTAAATAAAGAGTAATAGAGGCCCAAGGATGGAACCTTGTGTCACACCAGCTAATATCTGCTCCCAAGTTGGCGATTTACCATTCAAAATTACCCTCTATAGTCTATCCTTAAGAAAATCGTGCAGTAGAGATATAAGTGGATCCGCTATACCATACATCTGCAATTTGTACACAAGTCCATCATGCAACACTCTATCGAAAGCCTTATATATGTACATATTCTAAGCATTCTCACAAAGATGTCGTCCCAACCGTGAGCTTTGTTCGCATTCAGCGAGCGAATAATAGACAAGATGTTTTCCCGATTGAAATTTAAATGTGTCAAACGATGCTCTGTGATTACTTTAGGGTGTGGCAGTACACTATCAGTTTTTAATACGGATCACCGTTTAACAAAGAGCAAATTGAAGATGCTAGCTTTCTTAGACGTATCAGTAATAATATCATCGTCGTGGTGAATAGGAGGAATTTGTGGGATCTTACGCTTAAAAGACGATGAATTATAAGCCAGTACTTCTTTGGGCCGATTCCGGGATCGTTAAGTGATCTTGAAAGTTTTTTCTAGTATTCCCCCTTCGCCTTATTAATCTGAATTTTACTTCTAGATTGAAGCAACTTTAGGACCTGCAAATCAGCCTGAGTCCGTCCATTTTTGACATATCGCCTGTACGTCTTGGATTTCTTACGAAGTATCTTCTTGATTTCTGGATTAATCCATGGAGTCTCTTTATCCCTGACTCAAATAATCCTGTTAGGAATGAAGTTACTGCAAATATTGAGAATAGAATTGTTGAAGAATTCAACACCTTCACTAGTGTCTAAAATTATATTCGAGTGTATTGAACTGATAGGACGTCTAATTGAATCCGCATCAGCTCTGGCGAAATCCCATATTCGCCTTTCATATGATGGAGGAAAATAGATTTTTAAAATCAACTCTTGCATATATTAGCTGGTGATGACAAGTAGGATGGAATGGTGGAAGAAGATCAAAGAAAAAATAGATCAATTCATGACGCAGAGTTAGTATATGAGTGGCCTCATCAATGATCTGATAAGGGCCATTTTGTATAGCAAGATCGTTTAATTCTATACCATGTTTGTTTGTAATATCACTATACGAATTCCTGGCATTACAATCTCCAATTTAGATGGACAAGTATGGGGAGCAGCGATTTATGCTCTCAACAGTTAGTTCTAGTGTATCCTTAAACAATGACAATTGCTCAGATAATTGACTAAGAGAGCGTAATAAAGCAGAAATAAACACAGGCTTGCTCCCACTTCGAACTTCGCAAACTATGCATTGGTCTAAATTTCTCAAGCCAGATTTTCGGACCAGAGGCAAGTAGTTTTTGTAATATATGCATACGCCTCCGCTTTTTGAATTTGACATGTGATCACTACGTGGGAGGTCATAACCATTAATTGCTAGCGGTGGGTCATCATCCTCAAAAAAGTTTCAAAAATTCAAAATACATCAAAGTTTCTCACTGATATGAACGCCATAATTTGAGCAAGTTTAGCGAAATCCTCAGCCCAGAAGCTGTTCAAATTCCAATGACAAATTGTCAGTGATCTTAATTTGGTAACCTTTGGCCCACGGTTTGTATCAACATCTCCTGAAAGCAACAACAGAAATATACAAACATAGAACGCTGTTTCACTTATTCCTATAAACAAGAGACACATGATTTCAAGGATTTGGAAAATTTGGAGCTTCTGTTTGATCGCAACCAAAAAACAACTTTCATTTCAACTTTGCTTCAACCGTTTCAACATGCATATCAATGCATATCATTGTTCACTCAGTGCTCAAGCTGTTTACATTTCAAACGATAATCTTGTAAAGTTAAATTTAATCTTTCAGGTAAAGTAAACTTTATTGGAGCAGTCAATTTGGCCGGTGAATTGAAAATAGCTGCCTTTCGGTTTTTCTGAAAATTAGTGTTTTGGAAGGAGGAACAACAGCATGCACAAGTATTTTTACCATCTGAGTGATTACTGATCAGCAGTTTACAATTACTGCAGCGATAGTATTCATCTTCATGAGTTCTTGACTTGAAATCTGGCTGTCGATAATGAAAAATAATCAGATGTTCTAGGAATAAAATCATGTTTTCTACTAAGATCAGCTGTGTTGATGGCATCACATAAAATTAATTTATTCAAATGATTAATAAGGTTAGGTGACATAGGGTTATATTTAAAAATTATAAATTATATTCGGAATACATAGTTCATGATCATCTGGTTACCTCCATCCAAAAACTCTCAATGAAAATGTCCATAATTCATCGACAAAGTTTTAAACATTGGTATGATATGAACAGATGATGCACAAGTAATAGCAGCTAATGTATTTTGTATGTTAACTTTCCAACAGTTACCAAGAGATAATTTGCCAATAGCATGGGAAAATTCGCTGAAATGTTTATAAACAAAAGGTAAAGGTCATACAAGTGATGAAAGTGTTTAAAAAATTAACGAAGTTGATCTACTAACAGTGATGACATTCGTAAAGCTTTTTATTTGCAGATTAATCTTTGGTAATTCACCATCTTTCAACGATTTTCTGGTATAATTTTGATCCTCGGTAAAGTGTTGCTCACAAATGAATCTTAATACGTTTCCTCAGTGAAGCATTAACTTGTCTGTCTTTGGAAACAATGTTGATAAGTTCATTACCCCATTTCTTATTTGCTTCGTTATTTGGCAGAGGAACTTTGAAACAACTAAGTCTATTGTTTCTTCTTGAAGCAAAGCATCCACAAATAACACAATTTTCACCTGGCATAACGAAATTAATGTCAGGGAAACATTAAAAGAGTAGAGAACCCCCATAGAACACCCCATATACAGCAGCCATTTTTAAATTTCTGTGCAGAATCGGAAGTTTGGGCACTAGTTTAATGGCTAGCAAAGAGTTAAATCAATAGGGCATTGTTTGTTTGCATACTATTTTTTTCTAAATACTATGTGCTTAAACTTGGTTTCCAACAGTGACAGTACCGTAGCTATGGTTTTGAATCTGGTGTGGTTTCATAGATAACTATATTTAAGACAATTAAAAAAATTACTACTTGAATAACCCAAATGTTGTTAGACTGTTGTCTCGTGTTTTTATAAAGTCGTTCGTTAACTAGATTTTTGGGATCATAGCATCTGTCTTTCTTTGAAAATATCTGATGTTAACAAATGGTTCAATCTATCACGGTCATTGAGTTTCTGAGATAGGTCTTGATAGGTTTTAATGTTTGTTGGTGTTTTTTTTTACAAATTCTCACTGGTATTCTCATAGGAGGAGTTTCAAAATTCTCACTGATTACTTTTGGTGGAAACGAAAATTAATTCTCAGCAATTTATTATTTTCACTTATTCTCTCTCATTTCGGTGAAAATTTAATTGTGCAAAATATCAAGACGTTTTGACATTTTCTCACGGAAATTCTCACAAATTCTCACAATCAAAAACGCCAACGTTTGATTGGATAATTTTCGAACGTATTTTCATGTCTTCTCGATGAATTCTACAGATTTAATAATTTGCGCCAAAACAAATATGCAGCTTAAACTTAAACACGTTTCTCCTCTCATCGATCAACAAAGTCAAGCTGATATTTAAGCCGAGTGGCATCAGAAGACAACGGTTGCCTTTTTGAAATTGATTTCCTAAAAAAATGCAGCACCACCACATCAAATTTTAGGCGAAATATTTATTTTTTTATACCCGCGCCCCGTGGATAAAAATGGATGTAATTTAGCAAAAAGGATTTCCTTATCCTTTAAAAATTCTGAAACGGCTGGAGCCATATGAACCGTTTCCTAGATCCGCGCAATGAATATTTAATAAATATATAGAAATTACATTTTTCCCTCATTGTTCTACCTTAAGTCTTGTAAGATGGAAATGGAAATTTAATAAGTTGATTTTACATGTCACCTTTTGATTGATAATGTAATCGGGAAATCAAATGAAAGAATCTGATTCCACTCTTTTTGTTTCTGAGCGTCAGTAAAAAATTGTCCAAGTATAGTAAAAGCAAACTCAAGGTGACTGTTAAGGGAAAAAATCAAAAAAATCTCAAAGTTTCTCATTTTAGAACATAGTATGCATCTTACTCTGGAAAAGTCTCTATTAGTGGAAAAAGTTCATAAAGAAGTAACTAACAACAATTTTGCAGAGAGCTCATCTTTATAACTCAACATAATGTTGTGTTTCTACACATTCCACTTTATATCTTTTCAAAAGTAAAAATATTTTAAGAATACCGGTAAATAAAACACCTTTATAAAAACGTGTGAAACAACCGAATGTCAGTATTTTTAAAATAATTATTCCGTTCGAAAATTATTATGCAATAAAGCACAATGGTCGGAGAAATTTATGCGAGTAAAGAAAAAATGAAAACATCTTTTGAACGACGGAATTATTTAAAAAAAATGGTGACCCGCGATTTTAGTTAAAATTACCGAAAGTTCTGAAAGAAGTGATTTTCAAAACAAAACATTTGTGGTTGTGTGACAGGAAATTGTTGAGAGAGAATGGTAACCTTATGAATAGAGCTCAATTTTCCAAAAAATGTTACTTTTAGATACAAACGTTTTATTCCATTATTTAGAGTAAGAAAAAAGCTTTCCAAAAATATTTACTTTTATATATTCATTTCAAAGATTTAATGAAATATTAAGTGATAAAGAAAAACACTGCTTTTCATTTACAGTAACCTTAAGTTACAGTTAAAAGTCATTTTTCAAAGTGTTTGAAAGAATGAGACATAACTTGACTTTAGGCTCACTAACCAAAAAAACAAGGTGAAGAGAAATTTTCAATTGAACTATAGTGTAGTCTTATGCAATGTCAGCCTATTAGGTCCACACCTGTGATTCCACTCACATTTTCATACATGGCCTATGAATTATTATATCAACAAATATATTTATTTTAATTATTTCAATGTAATCACACTATGCAGCTGTGAAATTGATTATTGATTAATGAAAGAAGGTCTTAGTTATGTGAAAAAAACTTCTTTTAATTCATATTTTTTAAAATAAAAAAGTGATTCTATAACCACGAAACAATTTTATAGCAACGTTTCAATAATATCCGTTCTAGTTCTGTGAAGGTTGTAATTATGCTGCTTAACATGAACAACTAACGTTGCTACAACATCGCAATAACATCAGGTTGTTAATTGCAATAACGTCAGTGATATTGCAAATATGTTGCTGCAACGTTTCAAAATGAGATCAGGGCGATTCCCATACACAACATTTTTGCAACGTGATTGCAACATCAGGGCGCGATGTTGCTACAGCGTTTTTTTGCATTGCTAAGTGCATCTTAAAAATACCTACACTGGACCTTCACAATAGACTTCCAGACCGGTTCTAATGACTATTGTTTTACCGTTTACATCACGAAACTAAAAATACAATAAATCGAAATATTTTTTTATTATTATTATTTCATACTTTGCTATAACTAAATATTTGTTTGTTTTGTTTTTTCGACCTTTGAATATGTGTTCTGAATGTTAATTTATTAAAGTCTCGTCTCGTCTTCAGGCGTCTAAAAGAAGAGAAGCGTCACACACATGTTTTTCTTTTCTTTTTGATTATATAAGTGATCACAAGGGTGTTGGCTGTACAGACATCTTTTTGAAAATGAGGATTATTGTTATATTTCCAGTAGTCTCTTTCTGAGCAAAGTGGATAATACTACAAAGTGGATGATCACTAAAAATATGAGAGATTAGATTGGCAAGACGCATTCGTCACAAGTATCAATAATTATCAACAAATAATGATACTAGTTATCAATAACATGGCTAAGTCATAGTGGTAAAAGTAATGATAATTAAATGATAAATTATCATCGTTATTTAATTTTTCGTTACTATCACATAATTTCTTACATTCAATCACTGAACAGAATTTTCCTATTCCGATTCGATTAATAATTTATGTAACAATTAAATAGAATAAATGTTATTGATAAATTTATCACTCTATAAATTTTTTTATAGCTAAATTTATTTGTAATGCTGTTGCAAATATCGCTCAGAAGTGATGATTATTGATAATTTTAACACTAATAATATCACAAATGATTAATCGATGGTGATTAATCGAACGAATTAGTGATAAGATCTGAAGTTCTTTTATCAATATTATTGCTAATATTTATCGCAAATTACCTCTTGTGTTGATTTTCCTTGACAATTATTATTTTAGCAAAAATCGTGTGAAGGCTGAAGACGATGAGCCTTCGACAAGACTAAACATGTCCGCTCCAGATGAGTGTGAGCATGTGCAACTCCCGACTCTCGTTGATTTTCCTTGAAACCACTACATATATAAATTTCCACATATTTTTAACGATTAAAGTAAAATTATTTTTGGAATCAAAATGATGTCCAGCCTTCAAGTTCGTTTTCATAGTTCTTTGAACAGTTACAAACTGCAGAAATATTTTCTCGTTCTGTTTGGTCAAAAATGGAAAAGGTAATGGAATAAGTATCGAAAGAAGTAAAGGCTTCCCCGAATTCCTCGAATAAAAGTTCCCTGACGAATAGTTTCTCGGCCGACAGATCCCCGGCAAGACATATCCCAAACAAGACATCCCTTATCGGACATTTCCCCGATCTTGCATTGGAAGCTAGGACAAATGCCCGACTAGAAACTTCCCCGATAAATAGTTTCCGGACTGACATTTCCTCGACAGACATTTCTCCCCGACCAGACATTTTCCCGACCACGAAGTTTTTAATTTTAGGTGGAATTACTGATTGAATGAGTGATTGGATTCATCTGAAAATTTCTTCTCGCTCGTTATAAAAGCTTCAGCGATAAGTCTTAGTAAAGTACTTGAACAAACAAGTTAATCAAACTCTAAATTTATACGGCTTTTACCATAAACCTATGTGAAAAGAAATTGTCAGAAGAACATGATCGGAACGGCTTTAAACTCTTTTTTTACAAATTTATGTCGGTTCTACTTCTTGAAAGCTTTGGAAAGACCCCAACCCAGCAAAGCATACTTTTTGGTTAATATTCTTCCGTATAATCCAATGGAGGTTGAAAGGATGAAAAAAGGGTTCTTACTTATCTTATCGGGGAAATGTCTTGTCGGAGAAATGTCCATCGGGAAACTATACTGGAAGTGTCCATTCGGGGAAATGTCTGGTTACCAGTAAAGGCAAGGTAATTTTTATTATTTATTTATTTATTAATTTATTTATTTATTAGTGACTATTACAAGGAGGCCAACAAATATCGGTACGGCCACTGAAACTCCTCCAACTATTCTTAGTCTGATGTTTCTATCGTGATGGGTCAAATAACGAATTCTAACGAAACGATCATACGCAAGTAGTACCAATGTAAAACCTGAGGTCATTGAAAAGAAGAATATAAAAAATTCAGAGACAATGTGCAATTCGTATTCATCTCGATGAAACCATACACAAATTAGGAAAACAAGTGGATTTGATATAACTCCAGTGAAAAAATCATAAATGTTAATCATAAATATAAGTTTCATTGCCATGTTACGTATTTGTTGAGTTTTCCAAAGCGCAACTATTACAAGTGCGTTCAGGATAACGCTTGATGAGGAAACCAAAGCATTCAATGTTGCCAATATCCATTGTTGTTCATTCGATAAAGCAAATACGTCACTAAAATATGTTTTTTCTGTTATTAATTTCATTGATACTGTTGTTAAGTACAAAAATATCATATCTACAAAACTGGATTAGATTAGTTTGATGAGTGTTTAAGATATATTAAAATATATTTATAAACTAAAACGTATTCACAAATTTATGCCTTCCTTTGTTTACCCTTCCTTTAGGTCAATAAATATTTAATAAATTCATTTTAATTTCAACTTGAATCTCATATCAATCGAGGTTCAATCTGGAGGTTATGGTCTCTATTACTCTATTATTTCCATTATGCAGATTTTATATGAATTTCGTTATCTCTTTGATGCTATCGTTGATGGAAATATTTACACCTGATGGGGACTCCTTTGTTAAACATTATAACCAGATAATAAAGAGACTTCTCACACAGATGAGGCAGATTGCAAAAACGGAGAGTTATTTTACGATGGGTGCTTTCTACATAGCTTTCAAGATGTCACCTTATATGTTCAACTTTCAGTCTAATTAACTCCGCGCTTAGGCAGGAGAGTTCTTGGATTGTCTTTTGCGTGTCGTAAGTTTGACGATTCTCCATCATATATCTTCATCTCCCTAATATTAAAAACATATATTTATTTGAAGAGCCGTATTGTTATACTGCTGTTTATATTCTATAATGCCAGGCTGTTACAAATTTACATGTTTTTTATAAAAAAAGAAAATTTATCTATAAGTTGCAAATTCAACTCTTACTTCTGTTTTCATATAAACAACCTCATGAAATCCCACGCGGAGTTTACTGCCGTTTACTGCTGTTTTATTGTTTTTCAAATTCAATGCACCGTATCACGGCCGATTAAACTGAGGAAAGCTAGATTGATTTTCGCCTTAAACACCTCAGATTTATTCTAATATGTTTATCGGATCCATATCTAAACGCCAAGAAATTGCCCTGTTGTCGTTGCCTGAATTTGTTATTACTTCCTGTTATACATTTTGAATAGTTTCTTCCAACGATCCTGAATCTTATTTGAGGATTCATATGCTTGTAACGTTTACATTTCATCACATAAAGAAGTAGATCGGTAAAAGAAATTTCATATGCCAGGGGCTTATTGACCATTATTAAAGTGACAGATCACAAAGCTTGGGTGACAAAATGTGTACAATATAGAATATTATACTTATATAGAATACTAGTTTTCTTTGCCTCGACACAGCTTCAACCAGTGGCGGATCTAGGGTATGTCAAAAATTGTGGAGGAGAACATTAACATAAAAATCTGTTTTCAGTCCGTATCACCAATGGGCTTACTTGCACGTTTTTCTTTTATGGTTTAATAGCTAACATTCTCCTCCACAAATTTCGACATACCCTCTAGATCCGCCTCTGTCAACTAATAATTTCTGATTAAAAAATATAAATACCTTCTCTCAACTTTTTCGTGGAAATGTAACAAAATTTAGATATTAATGACCAACTTTCCCCACCCAACTTAAACCCTGTTGTTTTCTACCCATTGACAATCATTGCAGAAAATGTGCGAACTAAAATCAGTTAACAATTCATTTTTTTCAAACAACAAGAGCCGGACGGCGTTAAACGGTAATTATCGTTATTTATCGGCAGCACCAAGTAATGAAAATTTTCAAGCACCATTCTTTAGAACGTCGTTTCATGGCAAATCGCATTGCAGCAAGAAAATTTTTAAGATAAGACAATCATCAAATGCCAAAACATAGGGGTCAAATTTAAGAAGTAGGTAAAAGATATTTTACTGCATTTTGTTTCAACGGAAGGACTACCGATAGAAAATAAGAGATAGATGGATTGACAGATAGATTGTTAAGAACTTTAATACGATGAGAATATCATGTTCTCCTAGGAATCTCAACGGCGGATCTAGAACCTAGTCGATATTTATGGAACTCTCCACGGTCATTAAGCCCATAAAAGAAAAACGTGCAAATAACCTAATCAACACTTATTATTTTACAGAAAATTCAAAACTCTGCACTCCTCCACTTTCTTTTACTCACCCTAGATCCGCCGCTGAATCTCCATCACATCACAATATGATGAAGAGCAATTAAGTGAATTGGAGAATATATATGAGTATTATACTGGCAACTTCTCCTCATAATAAATTTACGGTAATGGTTTTTGAAAGAACGAGGCATAACTCCTTTAACTTCACTAATCCAGACAGAGGTGTTCTTTCAAAAACAACAAATAATTTTTGAAGTTTAATTTAAGGAAATCTAAATGAAAATCAAATCAGACGTTCAAAAGTTTGCCTTGACATCGCATATATGAAATGGTGCTGATCACTAACCCCAGTCTCACACGAGCTGCTATTTTGGAGATAGCTTTTGCTGTTTGTGAGAATGAGGTCAATGCAACTGCCTGAACTTGACTCAAAGCAAGTTGTATGAGAAATAAGTGAATCAAAACTGTTCTCCATCATGAAGTTTTGCATCTCGTGTGAAGAGAATACTGCATTATGGTCACCCATAATAAGGAAGCGGGCATATTTGTGTTTATAAAAATTCAATAAATTTGAGACATGTTCGAGAAAATAATCCGATATACAGGGAGAAGAATATCTTGTCTGTCAATTCTGAAAGTTTCAAGGTAAAGACTGTAGGAGTTCCTAAGGGATCAATGTTTAAAAAGTGGCTCCAAAATAAACGGAATATCTTGAATAACATTTCTGGTTGGTTGTTAAAATCTCAGAAGCCAATAGAGGATTTTTAACTGTGCTTGTGGGAGTTTCAAAACTGGTTTTGTGAAAAATTCTATAAACCGTACGCGCCTTATTTGAATAGATCGATAAAAGTTGTAAGTCCTTCTCATGTTATACGTCCATGATAGAATGAGGTTGAAAAGTTGCTTGAGTGTATGAAAAATTGTGAAAAATTAGAATTATTCTGTACTGCGTTGATTTACTCGATCCTCTCAGAGAAATGGAAAATAATACTTGGCTGCCTGAGAAAAATTTCACTTGTCTGCGGCTTTTTAAAATACCGTTTGATAGATAAAATAAAGAAAATTTTCTGTTCGTGGGTATAGCTGATGAAAACTCAACAAAGCCATTGCAATTATTAGCATCAAAAGACATTGCAATAAGTGAAATAAACAAACAATTTAATGGTATATAACTAAATGCGGTTTAATGAATGTAAAATTTGTCTTTGTAAATTTCAGGAGGGCTAAGACAGAAGCCCACTGAGCTTGCCTACTATAGTAAGTCGATAATAATAACGAGAAGCCCTCTGGTACTATGTCTCAGCTACGCTCGACGTGCCTTAAATGACGGAGAACACCTTTGTAATTCGAAGTTAGTAGTGTCTCCCGTTGGGCATGTTGTCAATGATATCAAAAGGTGTTGCGAGGTACGATGGGCAATAAGTGCAAAAAAATAATCACTTTAATTGAATATACTAAAATGTAGTTTTATGAAACTAAAATTAATTTGTTTCTGTAAAATTCACGTGGACTTTAAGACACGAGCGCTGTTGAGCCTGACTACTATAGTAAGTCCAAAAATGCTTCAGCTACGGCCAGCGTGGCATTAAGCACGAAGAGTACCTTTGTAATACTCAGGAAAATGTGTCTCCCGTTGGGCATGTTGTCAATTATATCAATTATATCCTCTAAGGTTTATTCAAACTAAAACCCTTTAACATTCCAAAGTCGTCTTTCAGGGAGGAAAATAGAGGTTGCCTTTTCACTGATATGTATGAGCAAAAATGCCTGTTGATGAGACCAAGGATTTTTCCTGGCCTTTCTGTCTTCTGTTCATATAATATACATTTTCATTTCCACTGAGGAAGTCAATTTTCAGAAATAAAATTCATAATTATGCGGATTCTAAGTTAATTTATGAATGTTTTAATTGGTGCATCCATGTAATTTAGTTTATTTATGTGAGATATTAAAAGATTATCTGATCTGTTGCACAGCATGCAAGGTTTATGTTCTCCTTTATTAAAATCTTTATTTTCACAAAGGATATGCATTACCGAGATAGCAAAAACTAAAGTGAAAACTCAATTTGAGAAATCAATCAAAACAAAAGACCAAAGTATTTGCTTTCATTCATTTCCTTTCTAGATATTCTTTCAAATTTTTACATTTGGTTAAAACCTCTTTGAAGGATTAATTTTCTGGCATCTTAATACCAATGATCCCGTATGAACGCATCGCGATCCTGAAGCACATCCACATGTATTAAGTGTCTACAAAGAAACAAAAGGAAGATTGAAATAATACAAACAAAGTTGTTACCTCTTTATCTCCCATAGAGCATACACTTTGTTTTAGCGGACCCTTTTTCAAGGAACATGTCTTTTCTCCTTGAATTTCAAGCCTCTACTGAACGGACACACCTTTATGGCTCCTTATATTTTTTTGGTCCCGATAGTGTCCACTGTCAAGATGTT
The DNA here is from genome assembly GCA_039566895.2 of Turritopsis rubra. NCBI lineage: Eukaryota > Metazoa > Cnidaria > Hydrozoa > Anthoathecata > Oceaniidae > Turritopsis > Turritopsis rubra. The sequence continues at coordinate 11,133,532 of CM077628.1, forward strand.
TGACTGTATTAAATACTTTTACGATAAAGTATGTCCATGCAACTAAATCAATGAACTGATAAGAGAACAGTTCATATTTTCAAGATGTTTGCACCAAATGGCGATTCGAATGTTAAGCAGATCACAATTTATGTATAATATGACCTAATTGGTGAGAGATTTCATTAATTCATGATATTAATTACCGTAGAACTCCACCGGCACCGTATAAAGCAAACATTTGTATAAGAAGTATAAAAAGGGCAGCAAAGGGAGAAACAGAACATTATGGCGGTATAATTTTTATTAAGGTATGAAGCGGACACTCCGTAAAGTGAACATGCATGTTAGAGAGATGCATGTTATTCTTTAGAGAGAATAATTTCAATGGAGAATTACATGTAATTCTCCATTGAAATTATTCTCTCTAAAGCAGACAAGTCTAATAAATTTTTAATTTCATTTATATTTTTGTATTTCAGCGTAGAAAAGAAATCCATTACAACCGTCCGTGTTCTTTTTCTTAGTTTTTTTTTTTACTGTCCAAACTCAGCATGAAACGCGGAACTGCCATTTAAGCCAATTATGGTACCTCGTCGAAATAGTCTCTGCCGTGAAAGAAAATAGCGGACATTTTTTCCTCCCCACAAGTTTTTTGTATCTGCCAATATCTTTTGAATTGTTTTAAAATAATTTAAAGTTTAAAAGATGACAAAGGGATTTTGTCATTTGGTTATTTCATTTTAAACATATGTATTTGCAAATTTTTAAACGTTTTAAACGACTCCGTGTAAAGCGTTTTCATTTATTTTTTTTCAATGTTAACCTTTGTTTTTGCCGATTTTTGTATTTTTTCCCAAAGAGTTTTTAAGATTCTTCGAATGTTGGATGTTAAAGGTAATTTAGTGGTGGTATTAGTAATCGCTTGGGACACAATAGTCTGTTATTAATAAGTGATTGATTTACAAACGAAAAACCAGTCATGCAGGGACTCCTTTGTCTTATACCTTATACTATAAGAATCTTGAAAATGGTCAGCTAATGATGCAGAAATCCTTTTACTTGTAAGAGCATCTAGTTAAAACTTTTCTTGAAATAGTGTCCGATGGCGTCACTTCAATAGATTCTGTGAACTTTGTCATAAATCTGAAATTAACGGCTAGTAACCTTAAGTTACGACACTTACAGAAATACAAAGTTCTCCTGCTGGGATGTCTGAGTAGCATATTCCATATACACCAAATCCTTTACAGCACTTTCCAGTTCCACATTCATCACTTCCTATCAAACAGCGCTATAAAAACACATAATTACATAAACACATTATTTTCATAAGAAACCAAAAAGAAACTTTTGTTCGCAGTTACGCAGTAAAGGTATAGATAATCAAACAAAGACAAAGGCACAGTTGAAACTAAAATACCCTAAATATTCACTTCATCTACCTTCGGAGGAAAGTCTTGAAGGGTTTCTTTACTTTCATTTGCTTCTAAGAGCACAATACATGAGAAAAGAAAGATAAGTAGAGTCTTCATTCTTTCAAGATGCTATATCCTTGTTAAACGTAGATAGATATGAATTTTTACTTTGAAAAATATATTTATCACGACTTCATGCTTCCTACTAGGTACTGTTTGAACAACAGGAGAGTGTGATCAAACAAGTTATTTTATGACGTCAAAGCATAAACAGATTCATGTTCTTGTAACATTTGTCGATTTTGCTTCTCTCGCCCTAAGTTTAAAAAGCATTATCAATAAAATATTTTTTTAGAAAGTCGGTCTGACTACAGGGACGTGTAATAACGATGAAGCATGCTTGGAAGTTCTAAAAAGCATGGCTGCCAAAAAGTTTTTGAACGATTATTTCGGAAAGACTCTTTATCACATATATTTTCCTAGTATTTCTCTTGAATTAGTATCGTTGACACTCTTTGACAGTTTGCAAATACTTTTTTTTAGCTTTATTAAACTGTTATAATTTGGATTTTGTGGAATAATTTTGTGTTGTTGTAATCTTTGAGTTGTTTTTTAGTTTTTTTCTGTTATACTTAATGTGCCTGTTGATTTATGACAAGGACGTTTCAACTACTGTTTGTTGTTTTCTGACGTTCATTACAATTCTGCAATCCATTATTAGTCTGCAGCCTTCAGGCGATTGACTCTTAAAATCCTTTTTATTTTTTTTGTTTTCGTCCACTTATTTCTAGGTCTAACACACTCGGGTGACGCCTTTACTTGCTGAGATTTAAGAAAGGTTTTGTCACCCAAGTTATTGTCACTTCCCTTGTGCCCTACGGATCCGAAAAAACACTAAACTGGGGGTCAAATTTTACTCCATAATTATCATTGTAAAAACGTTGCAAGTTTTTTAAACATACTTCAGTCACCTCAAAAATACCATGACAGACAAAAATTTTGTCAAGCAAAAGTATCTGCCGGGATCTTAATTGTGCCTCATAAGTATTATGAACCAAATTTTGCAGGATAATTCTCAGATTGGCTATTGCCGTTTTTGCAACATAACTGACAAAAACAATTGGTTTATTTGTCTGGTAGCACCAGACGCCCAATTTATCGAAAAACCATTCCTGTTTTGGTCAGTTCGTGAAATTTACGGCGAAATGTTTTGAATATTTGCAACTTATGATATAGAGACTGGGAAATTGTTTGAACTGACAAAAATTTTGGTTTCTAGGACCAAGTCAGACCGCCAGCAAAGGTACCTGTCGGGACTTTATTTTGCCTCATAAGTATTTTGCACCAAATTTTGCAGAAACATTTTCAGCATGGTTACTGAGGGTTTTGCACTATAACTGACGAAATATTTAGGTTTCGTTTGGTCAGACAGCCATTTTGACCCACAAACCCACAAACCCAAAAGCCTTTAATCCATCACAATTCAAATGTACGATTCCTAAATTTCTCTACCATTTAATAGACAGATAATTTTTTAGCCTAACCTGGTTTGATATGTTACAATATTTCAAAGAAATCATTTGGTTATGTTATTTGCTTAACTGCAAACGATAATGAGACAATTCCATTCACCACATTTGGAAAATATCTCAATGATAGTATCTAATAAATAAATAAAACAAAAACATCGCTGTAAATATATTACAAAACCAATGCAAAAGAAAGTGTTCAGTTTTGCCTCAATTTTTCCAATGAACGCTATGTACGCCAGCCATTATCATCACACTGTCATCTTCACCGCCATCTCCATACAACACCACTTTAAGCTGCACATTCTCTAGGGTTTACGTCCTTCGTATCTTTTGTTGAAAATAAGGAAGTTGGAGTCCAAAAATTCATTGAAATATAACTCAAAAACACTTTGTTTATTATAAAAGAACTAATTTTATAAGAACGTTGAAAATGGCCAAAAAGTAAGAAGAACTTAAGAAAAATTTGAGGCTGGGGAATTTTCACAATGGGCAAAACCTTCAAAATGGCTTTGTGGAGGAGTGTTTTTTTATTGAAACAGCATGCCATATTTCTTGCCATTCCTACAGAAAACACTCCACCTCATAGACTTTTTGAAGATTTTGCCCACTGGGTTAGAACATCATTTATCGAACTGTGTTTATAGCTACATTACTTTTATAAGTTCGAAACTAGCTCTTATTGTTTGATCATAACCATGCAAAGGATTATAACAATGAAAATTTCCCATTCATTAAAAAGTCAAGTTCTCATGTAAACCTTCATGGAAAATAAGAACAGAATAAGAACATTTTGATGTTGAATTAGATAAGGCTTTCAGTTGTTGCTATACTTAATGGTAGAGGAAAGGGTGTTAAATTACTTCATGAAGGTCGACATCTTTGCTCAGCAATCCGGTATAATGTGAACATGGCCTTTAACTAGTAAGTAAGTAAGTAACGGGGAGTTTTAAGTCCTTGGGCTTCCACCCGTAGTGGTTGGCTATTCTGCCCGCCGACTTGCAATTAGGAAGTTGACTTACTGCCAGAGATACGTATAGCATTGCTCTAACTTGCCCGAAGGCCAGTGTGCAGTCAGTCGATGACTCCAAATGGATTGATACGCTGCTTTTAAAGCGCATCGGAGTGAAGTATCGAAATGCGACATGACTGAGACTCGAACACGGGGCCTCAGCGGTCACACCTGAAGGTACTATCCACTACACCATCGCTGCCCAACTAAGTGAAAACGGAGGCAGGTACTCGTTCATAATCGTTATTTTGCGACAGGTGAAAACCAAGCTTTAATGGAAGCCTTTTAAAAGAAGGGCGAAAGACGAAAGGCATAAAAGATATTGGCAAATATGAAAGAATAGTTGTGATTGGAGACGAGTTTGGCAAGATTGGGAAACTTTTTTATAAAAAATGAAAAACAGACAACAAAAGGCAATAATCTTTTACTCTCTTCAAAACACAATTGTAAACAAATGTATTTGAGATAAAAACAGATCGTTTATCCAGCTTGATGTCATTCCAACACTTTAACATAAAAGTGGAATTGTTTGCACAACTGTAACAAACAATATTCCGGGTGTTTCTAATCAATGACCTCCCACGGTGGCCACGACCGGCGACCTCAAAAAATTGGACTATCGAGATTATCCTTGTTCTCCATCTTAGATGTAAAATTCCTTTGTTAGCTTATTTAAAACAATACATGTGTGAATTATTTTCAACCACGTTTTGAATTTGTGAAGCTGGTTATTATTATCTATGTTTTTTTTGTGTGAGAGTTTTGTGTATTTCAAGAAGCTTTTAATAATTTGTTTGTTTTCATATTACAGAATCCAAAGTTTTGAGTCAGTGTAATAAAGTTAACTCCTTTAGCGTTTTTTGTTTTGCTTTAAGTTTGAGAATATGGACTATACGGCAGAGCGTTTAGTCCCAAGCTATATGTTTCGTCTGGTGGAGATTCAACTTTATTTCTCTCTAGGGTTTTCCTCGGAGTTTAAATAATAGGCCATTGTACAGTCTACCAGGTGTGTTTGTTTCAAATACGTATTTTTCATCCAGAATGTAAAGTGTACAGAATGTACAGAATGTAAAGTTAACCCCTTTCTAAAACCCCGGGAATGTAAAGTTAACCCCTTTCTAAAACCCCGGGAACTTGTTAGCTTATTGCGATGTAAATGAAGCAATTCATTTAGTAAGTTCCAACAGAACAAAATTAAGTTTCAGGTTTAGGTTGACATTGCCCACCACCCGCTCAACTGAATGAGTACGTGTAACATTTTTTGATTGTTAACATCAAATTCCGCTTTTTTACAAGTTTCATTATTGTTACCTATCTACTCGTTTGTTTTAATCATTTTGTTCTGGTTCAGTATAAATGGGAATTGAGCCTTTTTTGATATCGTTTTTCGTAGAACAGGGAATTATAAAATAAAAGTAGCCTGGAAACTAAGCTCTCACGCCAAGTATCACTTCTTCGCCATATATTACAAAAAAGATTCTTTTCACATCGGAAGAACATTTGTTTGATAGGACAAGTTCCTTTCCTTTTCCAAACTAACTTCAAAGTTTTCTTTTTGTTATCTTATTTTATGGCGTCTTATAAAAAGAAAAGACTTCTATTCTAGTATTCAAATTGAATTGTCTTGGTCTCTCTCTACCCTGGGAAAAGTTAATTCTTACAATATATTTATTTAGATTTTTTCTGTTGTTAGTTCGTACAAGAATAGGCTCGACTGTGCAAATTTTTGTGGTCGAAAGTCGTGCTCGTAGGTTGTGGTCGCCGTGCGAGGTTGTGGATTAGAAGCACCCTTATATTTCTTTCATAAATCTTTCATAAATCAACTACTATTGTTAACACTACCTTTGTTATAACGAACGAAGGAAAAAAAAGGAAACAGCTTTCTAGGCATGGACGTATAAAAGAGAAGGACTTACAACTTAGGGGGTGATCACATGAGAAAATTCAGCCCGATCAAGCAGGCTAGCCCACTAAACCGAAATCTCGCTATCATTAAAAAAACTCTAATAAATTTAGATGTGTGATCACATGAGAAACGAGCCAGCCTGCTTTGCCGAGATCTCACCTTGTCTAACCGAGATCTCGGCAAAGCGGGCTGAAATTTGCTCACGTGATTGCTCAACCGGGCCATCCCGTTTAACTGGTGATTGTCTTTTTTTTATTTGAATGGAAAATAACAATGGAAAATTAAACTTCCATCACGTGACATTAGCCAGTCCGGTTAGCCGTGCTGAAATTTGCTCACGTGATTGCTCAACCGGGCCATCCCGTTTAACTGGTGATTGCCTTTTTTTTATTTGAATGGAAAATAACAATGGAAAATTAAACTTCCATCACGTGACATTAGCCAGCCCGGTTAGCCGTGCTGAAATTTTCTCATGTGATGGGTTGAAAATAATTCAGCCCGCCTAACCGAGCTAGCCCGCCTAACCAGGCTGACTCGCCTCATGTGATCAGGCCCTTACTTCTAAAACCATTAAATTCTATTGTTAAAATCTTTTAAGTCGTTATTCCTCGCGTTTCACTGGATTTTTGTTTAGATGGGTGGGTTTATAAGACGGTTTATGTTTTACGCTTTGTGAAAAATCAAAGAAATTGGAAGAAATGTGAATTGTATGTAAATATGCGACGTTCATTAGTACTTCAGAAATACTACTCAACATTTTTCTAAATTTAAATGGACGTTTACAGCGAAGTTTAGTGGATATAGTTCGGACTTTAGAAAAGGTGCCTGACTGACGCCTGAAAATGTACAGGAAGAAGAATATCTTTTCCTTCGATTCTGAAAGTTTCATGGTTCAGGCTGTATGAGTTCATGAGAAATCGAGGTTTAAAAATTGCCTACAAAATAAACTTAATATCTTCATATCCGTTTCTGGTTGGTTTTCACAATCTTAGAAGCAAATATTCTTAACTGTACTTGCGGGAGTTTCAAAACTGCCTTTGTTAAAATTTCAATAGCCCGAGGCGAGCTTTATTTGAATAGATTTATGGAAGTTGTAAGTCCTTCTCTTTTTATACGTCCATGGTCTGGGTACCAGGTTTTCCATGTAATATTCACGGCGGCATATTCTTGCAATGATATACATAATAAAAAAAGCGAACCAAAGCAAATAATTAAGGATAATTTTATGTTTTTCTTTGTGTAGAAAATTTTACAGGTTTCAATCGGAACCACTACCGGGATTTCGGTCTTTACATCGATGGGTTAACAATCCAGTCCGAACACAACTCAAACCTGAAGCACAGCCACATGTGCCAAGTGTCTACAAAAAAAGAATGAAATGTCGAAAAAAACTGCGGTGGGTTCTTCCATTATATATTCAGACACAGAAGTAAGTAAAATCATTCAGAAACATTATTATTAAAAGGAACAAATTTGGGCTTTCAAGGAAATATTGCTGTTCTGATTTTCTTAGAAACTCAAATTTATTTCACTTCTTCATGGATAAATTTGTAACTTATCAGATACAAATTCTTTTTGTAAATTCATATTTATTTATAAAGTAATATTTATACAGGATGGGCTAAATGTTATATAACAGGATATAATGTATGAATTATACTATGGCAACACCACTTACAAAAGTGCAAATTCCTTCTTCAGGAATATCTTTATAACAGACTCCAAGTTTTCCAAATCCTTTACAACATTTTCCTGCTCCGCAATCATCACTGCCTGTCCTACACTAAAATAAAAACGCTGAAAATACGAACAACAAAAGGACTAAAGTAAAATGCAATGTAAATACTTTGTCAATCTAGCCTTTATTTGATTTAGCTTGTTTGTCCAATTTCAACCTACACACAATTCGTTAGCTGGAATCCATGACTGAGCAATAATGAATACGTTTATAGTATTTTAATTTTTTATGTTGACGCGATGCAAACACTTATATCATACGCATTTCTGGGTGAAGAGCCAAATGTATTAATTTGGAAATACTGGAAATAAATCCTTATCTTATCTTATCTTATCTTATCTTATCTTATCTTATCTTATCTTATCAGATGTCGGTAGAAACATGATAAACGTTTGTTTTTTCCCACTCGGGGTAAATGCAGAATTGGTTGCCTTAGTAACAGTAATACCGTAATTACGAGTGTTCGCTCGAATGAGTGTGGGGCTCAATCGAATTAAACGACGCACTCTTTCGGTAAAAAACTGAGTGCCTCTCTCAAATGAAAGTTATGCAATCAAAAGAGGCGCTTAGTTGAAAATGTTCGAAACATAAAATGTTTTTTATACTTTTTTATTATAAAAGGCACTTATGTCACAGCTTTCCTGCAACTTTGTTTGCTGTTAGTGAACACTGTTTTAATATAATGTTTCCATATTTCACAAATACTCTAAGGGACGCATATTTAAATTACAAGTGCCCCACTGCAAAAAATACCCTTGAGGTCTCAATAAAATACTTACACTGACCTTTATATATTTTAATAGAAGTCACGAAAGATTAAGGGCTGTGGGGAGCCAAGTGGGGAAAAGTGCAAAAACGTCAAAAACGTCTTCTTCATCTTAAAAATTGAAAACTTATGCCATTGAAAATCATAAGGTGTCTTACCTTTGCTTCTAAAAGTACAATAAATGATAAAAACAAGACTAGTAGAACAGCCTTCATGTTTCAAGGAGATTTCCAACACTTTTGAAGTCTCACAAGATTATGAATTCTTGTTTTTGCGAAATGTCTTCCTTCACAAGATTTTAGTACTGTGTGTTCTGTTGATACAGCAGGATGTATGAACCAACAGTTTATTTAATAAGTATATTTTTTCATGTTCTAATAATGTTTAATCAAAGAGTTGTAAACATGTAATTTACATATTGCAAATCGTTTGTTAAATATATGAAAAACATAATCTCTCTTCGCAATGCATTTTTCCTTCAAATTATTCTTCATTATTTAATGTTTTATTACGCCCTAACCATACACACCCCTATTGTTCTCACTCAAAGTCATGGCGAAAGAATAACAATATACCGCCCATTCATTTCGTTGCGTTTGGTTTTTGCAGTCAGTACAAATTTCCCTGGTATGGAAACCCATTCTAAGTCAATGTTAAAGTGCCCCTGACAGATGTTTTCGAAAATATGGAGATATAAGAATAAAGAAAATCGCTAACACAAATTCGCAATTAAGAATAAATGCAAACTTCGAAATTTTGGAATATCCAAGAACGTTTTTGAAAGTTTAAGGACCATTGAGTCGTTCGTTTATAATTCTTGTACCAAGGAGCAGGATAGTTTGTCAGAAAACGTTTCATGTTTGATTGGCCATGGGAACAAGTAAATTTGAAGAGAGAAGATGGACATAAGTAACCTACGGAAATGAACCCCGCCCTTTATGACGAATTGGTTTTTACTTGGAGAAAGAAAATTGCAGAGGCAGTATTCGAACATAAAATTCACAAAGATTTGATTTTGAATAATTTTGATCAGACATTGATTTGCAACTCCTTCTAAAACAACTTTTACTGAGTGATACTCCAAAAATGTTCCTATCGGGAATCTAGATCAGAAACGTCAAATAACTGGGACATTTCACAGTTAATCTGTCTGGAGAGTTTTTTCCCAACCAACTTATGCCATCCTAAAGTGAAGTTCTCCTTAGAATTTGTCATAACACATTCTAAAAATTATTAGGCGAATGAAGGAGTGGTAATTCCTCTACTCAAAAAGACCGTCATCCCCTTTATTCAAAAACACCGGAAAGCTTTGAATTTGGCAGAAAATTCGAAAGCACTGCTTATTTTTGGTGTTTTCAAAGGCCAAACAACAGACGGTGTCAACAAGTTACTGAGAGAAATCGATTGTTTGGTACAGTATGTTCCAAATAACCACACAAATCTCTTTCAACCGTTGGATATATGGGTTAATAAAGGTGCTAAAAGCTTCTTGTCAAACAGATACCAAGATTGGTATGCTACTCAAGTTATCAATCAATTGGAAAGGGGTGGCGTTGACCCACATGATGTAAATGTCGATATTAAAACCTTTGCATGCCAAGATCCACTTGGCATTATTATAAATACATGCAATCCTCCCCCTCTTGCTGGTAAAAACCAGCTTTCGAAAAGCAAAGAAGCAGAGGAACTCGTAAAATTAACTGAAAACAATTTCACATAGATAAATATTGAAAACTAAAATAAACTAAACTTTAAAACGAACGAAGACTTGAAATGTGTGTTATTGATATGTATTTGTTAATGAATATATATCATGATTTGTTTGAAAAAAAACCTTGCTCAATTTCTTGTATTTTTTAATTCTCCCAGCCCAGAAACTTTTTCAATATTAAGGGAAAAGAAATAAAAAAATATGCCATTCCTTTGACTTCGATTCGATTTTATGCATAAAAAACTGGAGGTACCTTCAGAACCTTAAAGGTACCTTATTCTTCTTTGCCTTACCCTGGATCAGCCGCTGGTTTATAGTGGCCACAAAAGAACAACACTCGGTGGAGTATCCAGAAATATGTGGAGGAGCACATTAACACAATTTCTGTTTTCGGTCTGTATCACCTAAGGAATAATTTGCACGTTTTCCTTTTATGTTTTAATAGCTAATGTTCTCCTCCACAAATTTCGACATCCCCTCTCGATCCGCCTCTGACATTTTCGTTTGAAAATTCGAAAGCACCGTTTATTTTTGGTGTTTTCAAAGGCTAAACAACAGATGGTGTTAACAAGTTACTGAGAGAAAACGATTGTTTAGTACAATTCATTAATTATTATTGATTATAAATACATAGAAGCTAATTACAAATTTATATAAATACCACAATTAAAAGACCTTTTCATAAATAACATCTCAACATACAAACATCGCCTTGCTTCTGATTCTAATACTTTGGTACTTAAGGGTAACCAAAGAACTTTAACAAAAGATTGTATCGTGTAACATTCCCTGAGGTAACGCTTAATATTCTGGGCGTAAAAGAGGCAATGGATGTTATGTCGAACCTTATGAAAAGGTCTCTCATACCAAAAGTAACAATAATCCTGGTTAGTACACAGTTACCTCAAACAAAGTGGGCAAACGGATAATTTTCATGAACGACCTCCTGTCATGAGAAAACCGATGAAAACGCATGATTAATTATTCATTTCGTGCACGCTCATTATTGGGGAGGCGCTTAAAAGCGAGGGCGCTATTTCCCCACAATATTAAAGTATATTATGTGATTGGCATTAAGTCATCAGATAAAAGAAACACAGCAAACTATTAGATAGCATGATACAAAAGAATTGAACAAAAGAAATTACACTTTGAGTCAATAAAACTCATGTCATGGTGATGTCAGCAGAAATGGTCATATTTATTGGCTTTGCTTCAGAAAATGATGTCTACTATGCTTTCGTTTGTTTCCCTTAACACTTCTTTTTCTCTTCTTTTTGTCGTATCTATGAGAGATCGGAAATTTATGGAATAATGTTACGTCGGCATTGATATTATTTCCACAATGATTAAAATGGGCCCGTGTTTTAGCCCAAAACGTACACATTAAAACCTGGTACCTAAGGAACACCTTGATTTACGTCTAATTTGGCAGACAGGGTTCTGTTGAAGGTTACGTTATACTGTCCTATATCTTTTATCATTAAGTTGTTTATGATTGTTTCAGCCAATTTCTAAGCAAGGTCGTTTTGAAACTCCTGTATAATGCTTCACATCCATAGATTGTAATCAACACACTTCACTGCCCTTCCACAAGTTTGTCAATAAAAAACGGATACATTTTAACACTGCAATATCAAGTTGTTTTTTCACTATAATTGATATCGAGTTATAAATTGAATAGTGTAAACAGGGAGAAAAAATCGATAGAATTCTCTGTTTGCACTAATCCGATTCGTCGTGGAACTCAAAACTCGTGCCAATAAGTGGAATAGCGTGTAAGAGTGTGTAACGCTAACAAGATACGATCATTAAACTTTTTGGTTGAAAGTGAAAGTTTCCCTTTTTCGGTTGAAAGAACGGGGCATGGCACAACCATTAAACCTCGTTTAACCCAGACAGAAATAACAAGGTTTTCACCGCAAACTAGTGGTGTTCGCATCTTGTTACATTAACCTTTTGTAAGGAGAAGTTGAAACAACTGGACTTACTCTATACGTTCAATTTCGGTATGCGTCGCCGTCTTAATCATAAACACGTAATTGGCGAATGCTCTCTTTTTGTTGGCCTCGTCATCTTCTCTAGATATACCCGCGCATGCTTGGTTGTCCTTCAGTTGGCAAGTATTCTCATCTTCGGCAATACACATGTCTTCTTTGGCTACCCTATCCTCGTCATAACGACCTTCATCTGGACCAGAGAAACATTCGCCTAATAGATAACAGAAAACACAGTGTACACCTTATAAGGTGGTCATCTCCGTAAAAGGAAACATACTCTATGTACGGTTGGATGGATTTACAGTCAAATTCTCATAGGTTATTTCTCTATAAAGCGGACATCCCCTTAAAGCGGAAACCCTTTTAAGGCACCAATGGTGTCCGCTATTAAGTAACGGGGAGTCATATTTCCTTGGGCTCCCATCCGTAGTGGTTGACTATTCTGACCGCCGACCTGCAACTAGGAAATTTACCGCCAGAGATACGTATAACATTGGTGTAACTTGCCCGAAGGCCAGTGTGCAGTCAGTCGATGGCTCCAAAATAAGCTGATACGCGGCTTTTAAAGCGCATCGGAGTGAAGTATCGAAATGGGACATGACTGAGCCTCGAACAAGGGCCTCAGCGGTCGCACTCGAAGGTTCTAGTATCCATTACACCATGGCTGCACATATATTATAGAGATTCCACGGTAATAAGGTTAAAGTGAAAACGGTAGATTATTTCCCTTAGAAAAAAATCATTCAAAAAGAGTCCAAAAGAACACCAGTATTTAAACCATTGATGAATTAGATGAAAAAGAATTAGCGCCAAGGTGAAGCCTTCCATTCCACACGACAATATCATGGATGTTTAATCAAATATCTTACCGTAGTCTTGAATTCCGAACGTATACCAGCCGCGACTTCGGGTTTCCAAGGCACACTTGCATACAAAGCCTTTAATGAACACCTGCCAATCCGATTTTTTATCCCGGTGCTCCAAGCTAACAGCAGTCCAATTTAATAAATTCACTGGCAGTGGTCGAGGGATCTGCTGGTCATCATTGTAACATCCAATTTTGGTCAGATTTTTGCCAATCGCATACGGACAATCTTTGGCCAGTTCTAAAATATAATTAAAAGACCATTAAAGAAAGATGAGTATCAGTTTTTCACAAAATATTCGCACAAAAACAACCCATCTTACTATTCAATGTATTTTTGTCAGAATGCAATCATGACGTCATAAAGTTCAGGAGAAAGAAAATGAAGAATAAGAAAATGAAAGGAAGAAAAATGCTGACACAGGCAATTTTGGTGTTAATACTCTCGACAAAAGAAACGGTTTGCCATGGTTACTCTTGCTTTGTTCCAGGTCTCTACCATGCTGACGTAGAAACGTTTTACAACTGAAGATGCTTCTCAAGATGAATTTTTCTCCTTCAAATTTTGTTTAGAAAAACGAAATCGCCAGAATCCTCAATTTTATTTTTTATATCGACTACACTTTCCAGTGCTCATTGTCAAGAATGCCAAAGGTCCCTTCCTCAGCATTGGGAGTGCGTTAATCTAACAATATGCGATCAATAAACTTTTTGGTTGAAAGTCTCTCTTTTTCGTTTGAAAGAACGAAGCATTACATAACCATTACCTCGTTTAATCCAGATATAAATAACAAGGTTTTCACCGCAAACTAGTGACGATCGCATCTTGTTACATTAACGTATAGTTGGTAAAATTTCCCCTGGTCTTAGCACCCTTTTTTACCTCTAAGTTGTTTGCAGGTTTTTTCTCAAAGATGTTAATATTCCCTCGAGTGACAATCCATTTCATTTTATTAGTTAAAGACTTTGAATTAAACCTTCCCAGTGGGCAAAATCTTCAAAAAGTCTGCGTGGAGGAGTTGTTTTTTTATGGAAACAGTATGGGATATTGCTTGTCATTCCTAAAGAAAACACTCCTCCTCATAGAAATTTTGAAGATAGTTCATTGGGTTGGAGTTATACACGCTTTTCTTATATAGCCCCAGCTTTAAAAGCACATGAGGCTCAAATTCACGAAATAAAATAGCACCATCTAAACACTCCAAATTCATAGCAAAGAAAGTGTCGTTTTTATAAAAAGAACTTATGATGTATTTTGTTAAACAGTTGTTTTTTCTTTATTATATTACTTGTTTAGTCCCTCTCCCTCTGAAGTTAAATTATAGGTTGTTGAGGGATTTCTGTTTTCTTGTTATCCATCCAAATAAGCACCACTTAAGGACCAAGGAAAGGTATAGCACTAATGCGCCTGGTCGGTTTTCACTGCTGCTTAGATGGAAAAAGCGTGTAGTCCAATGAATGAGCTGAAACCACCAGGCGTGCCAAAAACGTCCCTTAAATTTAAAAATAACAAAACAACAACAATCGGTTTATAATATCGTTATTAGATCAACTGGCGATCACATACCCATTAATTCTTCCTTTTGAGCCGCCAAACTTGAATTTCCCGCCTGTTGTTGTTTATTTGGCGATTCCACTGGATTCGACTGCGAACTGTTCTTCGTAGTGGATGAATACGATGTTGTCATATGTTGAGTTGAGGTGCTTGACTGTGTCGTTACATGTGTCGTTGGAACTTGCGCTGGTGGATCATGAGTCGGTTCAGTTGTAGGTGTAGTCGCCGTTGTTACATGTGTCGTTGGAGCTTGCGTTGGTGGATCATGTGTCGGTTCAGTTGTTGGTGTAGTGACGGTAGTGACTTTAAATGTTGTTGTTGTTGCCGTGGTTGCAGCCGATGGTGGAGGGGTGATTGGTAGAATAGGTATGGAGATTTCTTTGCCTTTAACACAATGTTTAAAAGAAAAAAAAAACACATTGGCATCTATGGATTCAAATCAAGCGAAAGATTAAAAATTATGGGCTTCTTATCACCCATTATCAATTTTTTCCAAGAATAAATTGACGAGAATGAAAAGCCAATATTATTGCATCCAAATACTTTTGAATAGATCTTTCGAATTCCTCTTCTATGTATTATATGTTCCACTTCCTTTTTATGCATTTTATTGTTGTACTGATTTTATAACTTGATAACTTATAGCTACACCCTCTACTTAATCCAATTCCTTGTAGAGAAGTTAAAAGCAATTTTCATACTGAAAATGAGGCGGAATACATATGGAAGCTGGATCATAAAATGGTGTTTAAAACAGAAATCTGGGAAGAATACAAGTGCCTTTACAAGTATCTAATTATAACCAAATGAAAATTAGCCCACCTTTACAATCGGGATCCCCACCTCCCGGTCCGACTCGTGTGCCAGCTATTTCGTGCCCTGTTTTTGGATCGACACACCAACTGACGCCGGTGCCACCATGATGTTGAATTTTCTTGTAATCACCATTTGATTCACATTGTGGTTCGAACCCGCCGATACGATGTTCTGCCATGTTGCCTTGTCTTGCAAAGTCGAGCTCCTCCAGGCAAGGGTTTTTAGGTTTGACTAGGAAGGAAAGACAACAGAAATAGTTTCTTATAATTCGGGAAATGGACAAAACCATGAAACAAGGACAATATATAACACTTACATATGTCTGCCACAACGGGTGGCGTCTCTGGTTCAGGCTGGGGCTCGGGAAAATTGCTGTTGCTTTCTTCTAGATTACCACCTCCAGTTGAATTACCACCTCCAGTTGAATAACCACCTCCAGTTGAATTACCACCTCCAGTTGAATTATCACCTTCAGCTGATGTACCACCACCAGCAGTAGATTGGCTATCATTATTTTGAACTTCTTGACCTAAAATAATGATGGAAGTCCACACTTTAGGTCACATTTTGTAGAGAATCTGACTTTTACTTTACCGTCGGCATTTTTGGAAACCTTGATGATAATTACGGTTGAATCTCTATAGAGTGAACGCCATTCGTTCTAGAGTCTGCTATATAAAAGGGTCTTTCATAGAAAGATTTGTTATGAAGCAAGGTTCTTTAAAAGAGCTTGACCAAGAAAACGTTCAGTCCCTTTTCTTGACGTCCCGTTTGCCTTATAGCTTAATGGTGTGCCCGCATTATAAAGAGATTACACTCTAGTAATTCATTTAGATTTTGTTTATTGAAATGTTGTTTCCATCTGAAAGTCAGTATGACAACACAAGCAAACAACAACTGCACACCATACTTGGACATGTAACATTTCCATCTCTCACATAAGTGCCATTAATCACTTGACCAGTCAAACGGTTGACACACCATTTTCCACCAAGCATGCCACCATACTGTATTTCAGAGTATAAGCCATCCTCTGGACTGCATGTTGGAACGAAAACATCAGGAATCATGTTAAACTCTTTCAATGCTTCTTCCCGCTCGTTTTCACATTTTGTTGGTGGACGAGATATGTTCTCTGCGATAAAGAAAGGAAGTTATTTCGGTTAAAATCAGTGCCAGATGCACATCATATCTGAAGCCTGGCATTAAGACTTATCCATACTTTACACGTGACAAGGCATACATACTTTCTGAGGAACATTCAGGATCGGGTGGGCCAGGACCAACTTTTGTGCCATCAACTAAGTGTCCAGTTTTAGGGTCAACACACCACCTGTTTCCGGTACTACCATGAACCTGCAATAGTTTGTAATCGCCATTTACTTCACATTGAGGGAGAAAACCACCAACTGCATTGTGTGCTATTTTTCTTTGATTTGCAAAATCTAATTCAACTGTGCAAGGATTCGATGGATGATCTGTGAAATAAATGAACTGGAGTTAAACCACTTTATTTTCCACAATAAAGAATACATAAAGGCAAAACCTTTTAAAATGTCTATACAGAATTAAATGTTATAAATGTTGTAAAACTTATAATAATAATAAGAAACAATAAAGTTTTTTCAGAAAAAACCCAACTTGGCCCTAGCAATCGTCTCTTAAACACGAAAAACAGTGTACAACCAAGCAGATTCTCAGGGAAAGATCAACAAAAACCATATATAATTATAGCTTACATATGTCCACCTCGTCGGGGACAAATGGTGGTTTAGGGATTGCTGTAGTCTCTTCAGTATTTTCCATTTGTTTTGTTGTCGGGCGGACAATGGCAGTAGCAGTGGTTTGGACCGTTGAAAGAGTTGGTTTTTGTGTTCCATTTGATGGCTTATTATCGTCTGTAACTAAATGGCAAAGACAAAGATTATGAAAGACTATTCCCTCTAAAATCAACTTTCCTGGACTACATGCGGACGATCTCGTTTTAGTGGAAAATAACACTTATGCATAATAATATTGACCTGCTTCAATATTATTGCAGAACATTTATTTTAATCAAACTCTTTTTCCAATACTTAAAATAAAAAAGGTATTATGCTTCAAAGGTATTGCCAGCTAACCTTGACAGTTTTCTTGGCATTCTTTTAATGAAACAAAGTTATTGTCGTTTCCTTTACATCCACCATAGTTAAATCTGGAACACCTCTTTTTTTGCCAATCATAATGAAATCTTGGGAATAGGGCATAACATGGACCTGGATCCTTTGGCAACAGACAGATCTTATTGTCATGCGCTATGTGAAAAAAAAAATTATTAAGTAAACCCAGGAAAAATACAAACATTGTGTCAGGAAAAAAATAAACCAATCCTTAAAAAATTTTGTAATCGTTGAATCATGAAATAGCCAACAAAGTGGGGTTAAGATGTTTCTGTAAGCATTTCAGATACAGAAAATAGTTGAATGACTACACCAAATAAAAATAATATGATTGTGAAAACTTGAGGTATAATACCTGGGCATACCAACTTTCCCTTGTATGTCTTTTTGCGCGTGCCATTAATTTCAATTCCTGTGTACTTGTGTACGCACCAATATTCTTGGGCTTTGCCATTTTCTTGTATTTCCTCATAATAACCATTCTGTGTGCATTTAGGCACATAGGAACCAACCTCTAATTTTACATGGGAATTTAACAGTTTACCAGCATCTTCAAAGCAAGTTGGTTCGTAATGCTTTTCTGGATTTGGATTGCCTTTATAATAGAAAAACAAGTTATTTTGTTATCGTTCAAATGATTTCCATTCATAAGGTTTTCAGAGAGGTTTTTTGAGAGAAGTTGTGCTTTTATGTTGAGTACAAATACTGATATTTTTATTGCTTGACCTTATAATTTTACCTGTTTCACAATGAGCTTCTCCATTATCAACAATTGTATCTGGAATTACTTCACCAGTTCTCTGGTTCACACACCATGAAGATCCATTTATAAACTGTTGCAATTTGCTAAACAAACCATCATCATCACAGCTTGGGATGAATAAGGTGGTATTAGATGTTGGTTCTTGTAACTCAGCATTTTCTTTATCAAGAATACAGCGTGTAAGCACTAATTAAAAGTTTTTTAATAAATTTCAAATAGCACCTTGCCGTACCATTTAACGATTATATAATCATAGTTCAAACTAAATTGCCAGAGAAAAATACATAAATTTCCTGTAAAGCATAAAAAGGTTTAAAGGTTTTTTTTGCAAAATTACTGAACAATACTACATCGTGAGCTTCAAATAAAATTCAAAAGTTGCATTCCGACCGCAACAAACAGTTCAGAGTAATCAATAGTTTAGAAGACTTATTGTTTGGAAAGTGATTGATTCTGCATGATAAACTGAAGGTTTAATAACTATTCTCTGGACTATCCTTGATATCTGTAATTCAGTTAAGTCAACAAAAATATTTCAGACAAATTTTGACAAACATAATAGAAATAGATAAAAATTAAATGCCCTTGCAGACAAAAGAATTTCTGCATCATTAGCTAATCATTTTCGAAATTTTCTGTTGCATAATCATGTTTGAAATAATCGAATAGTGTAAACTGGCTTTCAAGTGGATTGATTTTTATTTTAAGGTGTCAAAATAAAATTCAGTAATAAAGTTTCTCTCAGGCAAGGGGGAAGGGGTGCCATTAATGGACACAATATTCGGACACAATAGGAAACTTTTTACACTATGAAAAATTAAACAATTCCATGTTTGGACAGAAAAAAAGAAAAAAAAACACGAACGATTGTAATAGATTTCTTGCTTGAGTGTGTTAAGCTAACAAGACGCGATCATTAAACATTTTGGTTGAAAGTCTCTTTCAGAAATAACAAGCTTTTCACCGCAAACTAGTGATGATCTTGTTACATTAACCTTTAGCTTATGCAGAAATCTATTGACACCAATGTGCCCATTGGACACAATCCTCAAAAAGTCTCCGTGGAGGATTCCTTTAATAAGAATGGGAAGCAATATCCGCCTGCTGTTTCAATAAAAAAACACTCCTCCACAGAGACTTTTTGAAGATTTTGCCCACTGGGTGATATCTTTTACTTACTTCCACATTTGGAATGACATTCTGTAAAGGTGTCAAAGTTGTTTCCATTGTTGTTGCAACCACCAAAGGTGAACTTTTCACATAACGCGGTATCCTGATTAAAATAGTATTTGGTTTGGGCAGCCTTGCAAGGTCCCACATGTTTAGGTAGTAGACAGTCTGCATTAACTTCTCCTATAATCAATAAAAATAACTTTTTATAATGAATGGCTATAGTATCATCCGGTAATTTCTGAGAATAACATTTTCACTTAATAAACATAAATGTTTGTCCAGAATTTTTGAATTCAATGACACTTGATTATTATGGGAGATTGTAATGAATAACATTGTCATACATAATCTTATATTGCAACTTCTTATATCATGTTATTACCAGCATAGTAGGGCTGAATCGGTATTTTCGAAAATAGTGCATTGTAATTGGTTAAAATTTATGTGATAGCGGGCAATATTCTCCGGTATAGCCAGCTACCATAGCTTCAGTCGTGAAAGTTTAAATATAGCATAAAATGTAAACAAACTCGGTTAAAAAATAGATATTATAGAAAGTAAAATCATTGTAAGGACAAATAATAAGTGAAACAGTTAAGGGAATCATTGCATTGGATTTTTTAACATTTTTAATAACAAATCGATTGTCACACAAAAATGAGAAAAAAAGTTTGTTTACAAAGTTTTTTGTATACGAAGCAAAGTAATTTCGAAGAATCAAGCTCAAATGAGGATAATAATCCCTATAATAACTGTTTATTTCGGCCAATTCTTAATTCAAATCATTAAGGTAACAGTAATTCCAATTATAACAGAGATAATTATCAACTGTAAAAAACTACACGGATCTGATTGCCTTAGAGAGATTTAGTTATCCTTCATGTTAAATAACAACAAAACAACGCAATGACTGGTCTTTATAATTGCTAAGTGGCTTTATGTCAATAAAAAGCAACCATTCCAGTGCTTAACTCTATTTTTTTTCTGTAAATTGCTGACGTCATGCTACAAAAACCTGGTTTGAACACACTTTCCTCCTGACTCGTGAAATAAATTAACAATTTATCCATGTAACATGTGTTTAATCGTTAATTGTACTCAAAAACATTGTGATTACTATTAAAAATTAATGTTATCATTCAATGGAAAAATAAAAAAAATTACCAGGACAAACTGGCATTCCCTCAGATGGTGATTTCCTTGTGCCATTCAGCTCTTCACCAGTGACTTCATTAACACACCATGCAAAGCCAGTGCTACTTTCTACCTGTATCTTTGTGTACAACCCACTGAGCTCACATTGGGGAACAAAGTGTGCATAAATTAAGCCAAATGATCCCTCACTACGGTAATTTGCTTTTACAGCTTCTTCTCTTTCCGTCTCACACTTTGTCTTTTCTAAATGCATTATAATAAAAGATTGTACAATCCTACAACTAAATAATTGAAACAAAATTATTATTAATATTGTTCTACGACAATTGTTCTTTAACTTTATCCAACATGAGATTTCGATTGCCTGTTTTATAGTGAAAGCCCTCTATAGCAGACACCTTATAGCAGACATTGTTTTGGTCCGATGCTGTCCCCTATAGAGACGTTTAACTGTAAATAAATTTGATTGAACATAACAGATTGGAATGATTTCATGCAACAGAAAAAAATGAAAAAATTTTCATTCATTTCTTCACCAACGTGTAAAATTCCATTTGAGCTCTGTAATTACCAAGTTCAAATGGGTTATTCATTATAGTGGTTACTTTGGAAAGTGTTTTTATTTGCAACAACAACTATTCCTTCAAGAAATAATGATGATTAGCTGTTTTACTAGAGTGAGTGCACAAAGGCTACCTTCCACACTAATTTCCATCTACTACAATATTCACAATCTTTTTTTTAAAAAAGAAAGATTTTTAATTATTAAACCTTTTTTTGGAAAAAAGCCACCTAGTAAATAAATATATACATACCTGGACAAACAGGATTTCCTTCTCCCATAGGCAAGAAAGTACCATTAATTGTGTCCCCAGTGTATCGATTTACACACCATTTGCCACCAATCATAGGGTTTGATTGAATTTCCATGTATAACCCATCATACAAACTGCATTGTGGAATGAACATGTCTTGGTATAAGGAAACTTTACTTAAAGCCATTTTCTGCTCCTTTTCACATTTGGTTAGTGGACGGGAAGAATTTTCTAAAAGAATTATAAGTAACTAGTATAGTGTGTAAAATTTTTTACGGGTTCATTTTCCCCATGTGTTATTCACCCGTGCTTTACTGTCTCAGAAAGGATGACAATAAATAAAATCACAGAATGGCACATGGAAACTAAGTTATATAGCTCGAAAAACTGATCAAAAAATGAATGTTGTTACTGAGATATCGTCGTTCAAAGAGTGTACTGATGTCATGTTGTTCCCTGTCCCCAATAATTTTTAGCCACATATTAGGACCCATGGCCAAAATGTGGAACCTCAAATTACGTCAGTTTTCCCCATTGGTTAACGAGACATTTGCCTTAGAATTTGGGTAATTTTGGGGACGCAATGTAATGTTCCCCATTGATGTCGCTCAAGAACTAGTATAAAATCTTTGGTGTGAACTTACGTTGCACATCCTCAGAAGAAAAGCATGATGACTAACCTTAATAAAATAAATTTTATTGTTTTTTTTAAAAAAAAATTATTAAGTATGTAGGCACAGCAAGTTACGTTTTTGAAATTAATACAATAAAGATAGAAAATAATATAATTATGACATCAAATCTGCAGAGTTTTAATGAAGTCATAGTTGAGTTTCCAATGAGAAACAAAACACAATGTGAGTGTCCAAGGGACAAATCTAACATTTATAGATTAAAATTATAAATAATGAATTCTGAGAACAAAAGAATTACCTATAAGTTTATCTATAGTCTATCCATAATAAATAAACTATAGATTATAGATAATAGACTATATGTAATTACCTGATAAACCTATAATATAGATAATATAGATGAAGTTATAGATATAGGTAATCTTTATCTATAACATAGATTATAGGTAAAAATTATAGTTACTATAGGTATATCTATAAATTCATGTTAGTTTTTTTCCCTAGGACCAGTCGCAAATATAAATGAACCAAATGTATTGCATAAAAAGTTATTGACTACAAGAGAAATTGACAGTGTCATCAAATAATGAGTATGAGACAGCATAAACTATCCTTAAAAATACCATCATTTTGAAAAGCACCTAGAAGAACTGGATGAAGATGGTGGCATAGTCTTCTTCATAGCCAACAAAAGAGCACAAGGAAGGTGTTGATTAAATAAAAAGTCATCAATAACATCCCAACGATGACTTGGGTTAATAGCTAAGGAAATTCTATGGATTCGATCAAAAGCATAGACATGAGTGAAAACATATTGACTAGCAAACTGAACAATGAGAGATTGATATGTTAAAAGTTGATGGAAAAAATGAGGAAAACAATTGACCAAACAATGGAATCATCCACCACAATTGAGGACACAGGTGATGAAGACACTTAATCTTATCCAAAACATGTTGTTGCACCAGAGGCAAAGAAACATTAGGAATAGAGATAGGAGAGGGGAAGTGAAGAGCCTCACCAGCTGACACAACATCGTTGCCACAAGATGGCTACCAAAATTACTGACATCAAGCAAAAGTAAACTGGGCTAAAACCGTAGGTTAGGAAGATAGTGTAGTACTGATGTAGAAGGACAGGGAGCCAAGAACCAAGGTTTCTTAATTTTGTTTTGAAATCTCCAATCTTATATCCTTCCAGGCCCTAATCTAGGTGATTTTTGCGTCCGATGAAAATTTTTTATGCCTTGAAAAGTCCAAAATTTAATAGCATTTATGGGGGGATATTATAAATTTGCTCTAAAAATGTCATTTTCTTAAATAAAAGTGCCCTTTGATTAATTAAAAATGTCCTTTCAAACAACTTCGTTACCTCATGTTTCTTCTTTTAAACAAGAAGAAAATAATAAAAAAATATTTAAAAGTCATGTCAAACAATCCATTCAGTATGTATTGAGTGCATAATTTATCACGTGCTAGATGCCATGTCTCAGGCAAATGAATGACACACAAATTGTGTGCTCCTTGATTTTAATGTACCAACATTAAAATACATAAACTTTTGAAGATGAAGAAAAACAAAGTTATGTTTAAATTAACTCTGAAGATTTTAACTGTAAGAAATACAAAGTATTTTCAAACATAATGGCCTTAAAACGTATAAGTGGCATAGGTGGCAAAGACTGGACAAACTTAAAATTTCATAAAGTTCTGAAAAAGTGGCCTATTTGCTTCTAGCGTTCACTGCCCTCAATTTCTAGATTAGGGCCTGCCTTCTTAAGCAATTCTAAGAGATCCAACTTAAAAGAGTTAATATCAATTTTTTTTTTGATTTATCCTTCCTCTTCAAATCTTTAGCCTTTGTATTAACCATATTAAGCTGCCGTTTTGGAGAACTAACAACAACATGATCATTATCATCATTAACTGAATTGATATCACTGTTCTTCCTCGGCTGTTCAACGGTATCAAAGTAACAAACATTAGCACTCTGAACGACATTAACTTGAGCAATAGGAATATCAACATCTACATCATTTAGTACACTCAATAGAATTTCGACATCTATTCTATAAACCCATGGCCAAATCATGGGAAGTCCGTCCCTTAACACTCATGTTAAGAGAATTGGAATATAGAATGAAAGCCGCCTTTCCCATTGGTTTCCAATCCTAAATGGAACGTTGCCACTGATGAGGCTTAGTAATAAACGATATTCCAGTTGGGTGTGATGTAACCTCGAAAGAGCAACTCGCACCAGGAGATGAGGATGACTTTCTTCCTGAAGATAGTTTTTCTTAAGAGATCCATTCTTGGGAGTCATTACAATATAAATATAAATAATATAAATTTGATAAACAAAAGCTCTTAACTAGCCAGGACACAAAGCAAAGTGAGGACATATGGAACAAACACATGACTTATATAGGCGAGCAAGTTTAGATCAGGACATGATCCAAAAGTGCTGCAGTACTCAACATCAAAAGACATATTTTAGAGGAACATGTACACAAAGCCACTGAAAACCAGATAAATGCAATTCATTATGTGGGAACACAATAAACCTGATGTTTTAGCTCCAAATATCACAAGGTGAGATTTTCTAATAGGAGAATGTAGAAGGTTGAACTGAATGGTTTATCATTCACTCAAAAGATTCTCACTATAATCTATTATGATGTCAATGTACACTGAATGACCATTTAGATCATTTTCCTTCAACATTTAGACAATGAACTCCATTAAAGTTAAAATAAACTTCTTTTACTCATGAAAGTTTTAACATCATTTGAAAATGTTACAAAATGTGTAAATAATAAAATTTTGTTTACCTTCATTATTACCAGGACATTTCGGAATGTTGTCATATATTTTTGTTTCATTTATTACTTCTCCGGTCTGTTGGTCAACGCACCAGTAAAATTTAGTTCTTTCGTTATGTTGAACTTCCATGTATCTCCCATCAGGCAAACATTCTGGGACAAAGATTGGGTACAAAGTTGGTATCTTACTGTTAACCAACCACAATGCCTTATCACGTTCCTGCTCGCATTTCGATGCTACTTCCTTTGATGGAAAAGTACCATGTATAGCTTCTGTGGTTGTTGTAACTGTTGGGGAAGGTTTTGTGGTTTCAGTTCCATTTTCTTTCTCTGCACCTTTATACGAAAATAAAGAATGAAATGTTTTATAATCTTATAATATTAATATGATAAGAGTTTTAACCCTTGTTGTTCCTAACGAAAAAAACACAAAAAAACGTCAAATAAGAGACAAATGTGACAAGGTTTTTTTATCCCTATGCATATTATTATAAGGGGAAACCCTTGCATTGCACTAAATATTTACATTTCCGTTTGTTGACATTTGTTTTTTTGTTTTTTAAGAAAAAGAAAGAGAAAATTTTTTAAAAAGCATATAATGGTAAAGTGAGGTTAGTGTCATTCAAAACGTTGTCAAAAATACATGGATTAGTCTAAACTTGTGTCGTCTTTTTTTTGTTTTACCAGAGTAAGTTCACAAAAATTTCATGCTGAGAAAAGTTCTTCACAAAGTGTTATGTAGGAAGTACACATTTGACAGATATAATGGAGCATGGAAAACAAAAAATAATAAAATGCTGTTATATTTTTTTACAAAAAAGATTGTATATATTTGGGATAATTTAATATCATTATAGATGATTATAGCCATACAACCGCTTGGCTTGTCAAGGCTTAATTTCACAACTGAAAAAAGGGATTCAAAAATGATTTCTTTATGAACATTGTGACTTCTTTTGTTTTCATCATTTCTATAGAATAGGAAAATAAACCCTTGGAACAAGGGTTGAGTGAAGTTACCTAGAATTTTTATGTTATTACCATTATGTAAAACACATTTTCTCAACTACAGTTAAAAACTGTCTTTTTAGCTCCATGCTTTCACCAGAAAGGGAGGAACGACATATGAAGTCATAATTCATGTCAAACATCAAATACCATCTTTCCATTTTTTAAGATCCTGGTTTTAAGGTCCCTATTAATCTTGATAAAATATGTGTATTTCAACACGTAAAGATGCGCAAAGAAAACAAAAGAGCACAAGGAAATTAATAACCATGAAATTTCATTAATAGGAAAAATGGTTAGGAGGGAGGATGTGCACAGTTTCAATCAGTGTCATAATAAGAGATGTGTTCCCTATGGAGTTTACATGCTCCAGTCGCCATAGTGCATAAACATGTCATGACTCACATCTTTAAGTTTACAAACTTTTCTCAAGGTGACGGCATAGTAGTGTATAGTTGGTGAAAAAGGAAGTACTATTTCTGCGAATATTTCATTCAAGCATTAAAATTTTAGGGGTGTATAGCTCACTCGCTAAGGCCGTGGACTCATAGTGCTAGGGTGATAGCTGATAGTGGTTCAAATCCAGGCACTAGAATTAATAATTTTTTTTAATAAAATAGCCCAGTGGGCAAAATCTTCAAAAAGTCTATGAGGAGTGTTTTCTATAGGAATCACAAGTACTATTGCCTACTATTTCAATAAAAAGAACACTCCTCCGAGTGAACCTAAAATAGTGATTAGAAATATGATTAAAAGATTGACATCACGAAGAGAAGGTGCCTTAAAGCAAATAAACCAATATAAGTATCTCAAAAAACGATGACTCAACAACTAGCTCACCAAATAAGAAGAAAATATAACCGTTGTAAATGTAGCTGCCCAAATAAGAAGAAAACGGAACCATTTGATATCCCTGCCAGTGGCTGCTGAGTCAGCAGAGTACTGGCAGTCTCTGCTTATATACTCATTTATTGCCTTTAAATTAATAACACCACAATAACCTATCAGTCTGGTATGTGTGGGTTGTCTCCTTAACATCTGGGGTACACATCCCGGATAGAGGCCCGCATCATTGTATCACTGCAAAGCTCTATGAGCAATTAGCCTCATTAAAAAATTTTTTTTGTCCTAAACTTTAAGGTCCGTATTTTTATCGAAATAAGCAAATAAAATGTACAGTACATAATAATTATACCTGTAGTATAGGTTGATGTGGTGGGTACTGCCCAAGTTGGTGTAGTAGAAGTACTGACAGATGGAACAGGTCCAACTTTTACTAAAAAAATCAATTATATACAGTATTAGATTATTAATTGTATGGTAACAATTAATTATAGTTAATTGGGGTAAAAAAGTTCCTATTTGAAACTATTTAATTGTGCTGCAAAGAAAGACAGTTGCATTTTTTGGTTTGTGGGAATTATTACAGTATAATGGTGGTATATCATATAACACAATAAAAAAATTTGAATCAATGTTTGTTTCGGAGTAATACGTAAAAACATGGTAATTTTTTTTACATCCGAAAAAGGTAAAAAAAGACACCCTTTCCTAAATGAAGCTGCAACAACTGATTTTTTGTTAGTTGTTGGTTGTTTGTATACATCTATGATTAACTCTTTTTCGCCAGTACCAGTACCTGTATATGTGTATAATCTTGTTTTTTCCTGGTTTATGAACAAATAACAAATTTTCATTTTAGATGGTAGGATCCCCTTAATTGCTCATCATTTTACTACGAAATTTAGAAAATAATATATATCAATATAGTATTACAATAGTTTATATATATACTAGCCCCAATATATTGCACGAGAGCAGACGCTAAGCATTCTAGTGAAAAAAATCTGTTATCACTTTTTTTACACGAAGGGGGTGGGGGTGTCTTTTTTAAGTCCCCTATAAACATAATACTGAAAGCTAGCTACTCACACCACCACTGCTGTGTTCAGGTTATTTTGAAAATCCTTTAAAATGAAACTCGGGCTAAAGCAGCCCTCCACTAATATCAGTAAAAATAAATTTGGATCATGCCATCTTATCCATCCATCCATCCATCCTTTCTAATCGACTCACTACCAACCTCTCATTAAAAACGACAAAATCTTCTTCGAAGAAACTAAAGATGATAGATGAAAAATGGCTTCCATTTCATACACACCACGTGCTTAAAATGTGTTGTGTTACTTCGAGCAATACGTTTTAATTTTTGATGAACAAGGAGAATTAAAACTATTAAAAAACTTCTTCAAAGAAACTAAACTATCGAAACAAACATTCGGATAAAATTTCTGTTTTAAAGTAACGAAAGTTTCTGGAGATGACGAAAAAGTTTTCCATGGAGAATTTTTGTCTTTAATTTGCGGCTTTAAGAGCATTATATAATGTTATAAATTACCACGAAAGAAAAAAACCTGACTAGATGTCTCACGTTCGTTTACTTTGCAATGCAAAAGGCGGACATTTAGAAATGCGCATGCGCCAAATACATCGTGAAGAAATTCAACGGGAATGTGTTTTCCTGGCTTCGCGCCAGCCTTAAACTCTTGGCCCAAATGGGGGGAAATATTCTTATCACTTCGGTATATTGGGATATTCTTGAGCACTAGATGACCGAGGATTACACTAAAGTGAAAAGTGTTACGATATTCTGACGAGAACTTCGTCTACATACGGATCTCGTTTTGATGCGTTCGTTACATTGTTTCACCGTAATTATTTAAATTTAGGTATATATTTTGCTCATTAGCAAATTGCAGTGGGACATTTTCGTTTTCATCTTCTTTCCGCCTGAATTATTTTCAAACACCGATATTTTTCCAAACTATCCTACCCGCCGCCTCGTTTTGACAAAATAATATTGGCATTTAAAACTGAAATTCAAGAAAGGTCTATTTCTTTACCAGTTTCGCGCAATTTCTTTTTCGCAATTTTATTTTCTTTTTCGTGCACCCTTTCAAATAGAAACATCAAATTTTTGCTTGTCAACAAAATGTTAGAAAAATTGATATTTTCGCTCAATCAATTGTTCGCGCGCAGCCGCTCTGCGCAAAAATTATATATCACCGAAAATTTCATAAATACACCTTTCCTTCCCGAACTTCTGTTAAACGCAGTGTTATGGCCTAGCCAGCAAGCTTCGCCTCGTTTTCAATATCATAATTGCTTTGAGCTACTCCACTGAGAAATTGGAAGAATAAGTGACTATTAGTAAGTAATAAAGTTGGAAATCAATACAATGCATAGAAACGAGACGAAGCTTCTTAATACAGTCATAATATCGTGTTGAAACGGAAATTCGGGAAAGGTCTATTAAGGCAATAAGTTTCATTTTGTAGTGGAGAGCTGATTTTGTTCCCCAGTCATTGGTGGTAGACCTATTCGTCCGAAATCCCGATCGTGGTGGAACCAGAAAAAAGGAAAATTATATGTTTGTTGTTATTCTCAAAAGTGTAAAACCAAATACACGACGGTTTGTTTTTCAAATTTTATAAGTTTTCGTAAAGGACGAACAGAATTTTCGTCCCACAACAAAAGTGACGAAAGCATCATCTTCGTTGACGGAAATTTTGTCCGACGGAAACTGTTTTATCGGATAAATAGCAAAATGTACCTAGTTTTCCCATCGAAAATAACGATCAGGGGATACCATATCCGACTTAAATTTTGCGCAGGACAAAATTTATAATAATGATAAAGTCATAATTTTCGTCCGACAAAACGTAGACGTGGGTTTTAACCCAGGGATTTCACGAGGATAAAAGACAGCGAGAGGTTGGCGCCGTCGGGAAAAAAGTTGATAATGTAAGTAAAAGTAAAGCCTTTTAGATGAAGTTAATTTGTACCTCCACAAACTTCGTCTTTTAAATTTCTTTCACCACTTCCGGGATCATCAGCTAAGCAAAAAATATGTGCAGCGTCGCACCCAATTAATTTGATGCCAGTTTCCGACACGTGTTTCGTGACCTTCACAGCAAATGTTTCAATATGGCTTTGTTTTTGTGCTTTCATCAACGCCTGAAAGAATATGAAGGACATGCTTTCAACCTATCGAACCCATGCCTCTTACCTCCCCCCTGTACATAAAATTTAAAAAGGAACAGGGTTCGAGGTTGGCGTACGTTCCAAAAGAACAAAACTCACAGCTAGAAATATTTTGAGAAGCAAATAAAGTAAATAAATATATTTCTGTATTCCTCCACCATCTTCCGCTCGCGTTCGTAATTGTAAATATCACGAAATGACCGGACGGATACAGAATATGAATGATATGAAAACAACGTTTGAAAACAGTCTCTTTTCATTTTTCTATGGTATCCATACATAATTTAAAGGATATTTTTAGAATTTACCTTTAGAGATTCTTCATCGCCACTTGTGGATTTTCCATCAGTATACATAACGACGACCTTACGAACATTTTCTCTCTTTGGCGTTGCGGAGCCAAACAACTCATTAACTCGATCAATACCTAACTCTATCCACGTTTCTCCATTTTGAGGGTGGCTTCGTAGGGTTTCCAAAGCATTGAAAGCAGCTTCGTCGGAGTTCAGAGAATCCAAAGTCATATAAACATTGGCAACTGCACTGAAGTCAATGATTCCCACACGTGTATAGTTCGGATTTATCAGAAAATTTGCAAGTAAAATTTCTGCATTATCGATAAGTTCATTCCATATATTTTGCACGCTACCCGATGAGTCGATTGCTAAGACTAGGTCCAGTTTCGTCGGACACAATGGTGACATGTATGAAGTACTAACGGCAGCGGGAGGTGGAGCTTTCAATATATACGCTTTTTTTGTCGCTGAAAATTAGAGAAATTCAATGGTCTATACAAACAGGTCTGTTATGAATAATCAGGGAGCAACCACGGCGACAACGAGAACGGCAACTCACGTTCCCGTCGTCGTTGTCGTCGTAGTTGCTAAAACTCCTTATCTACGGAAAAAAGAAACCCTGAGTCTGCATTCTGTACACAGTTATAAAGACTTCTAAATTTCAACAAATTGCAGTATAAAATGTCACTGTTTCTGTGTGTGAGTTTAATGGAGGAATGAGGTCTAATCAATCGAGGAATTCCGCCTTCATAAAACTATGATACAGAAAAACTAATACCGAAAAACCTCTTCATAGCGATTATCCAATTACAGCAGGCCCCTTGTTATAGCAGACAACTTTTACAGGAACGAATGTTTCTCCTTGAAATCAAAATCTCTACTTAACGCACGCCTCCTTATAGCAGACATGTTTTTTTGTTCCAGATTGTCTCGGCTATAGATAAGTTTGACATGTTTGGCACCTCAGTAAATCAGTAAAACAATGAATTACATCAAAACGAGGTTAGACATGTTGACAAGATCATAATGCGGTGTTTAAATCTACATTCGGGAAAGGTGTATTGGGGTACGAGTAACTTTTGAAGAAGACTAAAAATGTCTTAAAACGTCTTAAGCGGTTTTGTAAAGTTTTGATCTGTACATTATATAAAGATCGTGGAGTAGCCAAGACACTCTGTGGTGGTGTAATGTGTATGCGTGATTTAACCTAATAAAATATGGCCCTTGGCAACTGCTACAGCAGATGTTAAAAAAGAATTGCTAACTTACTTGTAACAGGAACTCCGTGTACAGTATAAAACGATACGAGGATTGATACTAAAAGACAGAGCTCCATTGTAGAGCGATTAGTATTTCTACATTAAGTAATACGTTCTTCACTATTTATATGCAAATATCATACTCAATTTTGATTCATGTAGAAGTAGTGGATTCCCAGGACCGTAAATATAGTTCTTCTGTATGTTTGACCTGGTTTACACCAAGGCAAAAACGCAATTCCATCTTAAGGTTAACTCGATGTTCGTTTGAAATTGTGATTTTAAATTTACTTTTTAGGTGTGAGATCACATGATTAGAGCTTCTTGCCAATATTTTTTTGCTACTGTTACCAGGTTAACTAAAAGGTTCATGAAATTAGTTTCAAATTTTCGTGTGTAAAGCAGGCCTATAATTATCGATAAAAACCACTGGAGCAGATGGAATTTCGGCAACTCAATTACGCCTGACTGAGCATACATTGCACTATTTTTCATGATAATTAATATGCGGCTTCAAAAAATCGACCAAACATGCTAAAATTTACAAATTTACATTAACTTAAATATTTGTCAGGAAACTGAAAAATATATTTCTAAGAAACTTCGATTATATTCCTATATTCAACAATTTGTTTCGCTTTTATTAGCAAAACAGTCACGATCAAAATGAAGCCATCCAGTATTATTCCTTTTCTTTTGGATTTGCATTCCAACAGAAGTCGCGTCGGAACGCATTTGTCGCAATACGCCTTTCTCGAATTCATGTTTATATGTCGCATCCTTTTGCTGAATGGAAAAAATGTATTGCTAAATAATTACCGTGAAACAATGCTATCAAAACGAGGCTCGTATGGACAACTGATTCAGGATGCAACATAAACATTATTTAAACATGAATTCTGGAAAGGTGTAGAGACTATAGACGTTTCCATTAAATACGTCACCAGATATCGCCTAGATAATCTTTATACATCAGTTTATTATAAGCTCTAAAATGTCAAAAAATGAGATGCGAGCTTTTACGTTTAAAAGAGACTACAAAGTTTTGAGAAAGATTTCCAGATGATTTTCATGTCTTGTTGGCCCTCTGTTCGCCACAAGCGTTCCAAAAGCAAATGAGCATAAATATAAGCAGGCTTTCCATACGCGTTGATCGCGGACGTTGATAGGCACCCTTCGTCTCTTTGGCGAGATAACAATACCTTTATAACAATATCAATCAAACGAGTCATCTCAATCGAAGAAGACTACACTTAAACAAGGCTGGTACTAAACTTTTGTGTAAAACTTTCTGCCAATACATTGAAAAATGCTGATGCCAACTGCACAAAGACGAACATTCAGAAACTAATGCTACTGAAATAGGAACGGACCTCATCAGAGCATTGAGAATCAAACATCCTAATAAAATAAAGATTGCCCACTTAATATAAACTCATTAGGAGGTAAATTTCTGCAGCTAGAGAGCATTATTGAACAGAATATCGATATCCTGTTAGTATCAGAAACGAAACTTGACATGTCTTTCTCTAATGCTAGGTTGAAACTAGATGTATTCCACCCGTCCTTTCGACGAGATCGAGACAAACACGGAGGTGGTATAATTCTATATGTTAACGATGAATTAATTTGTAAAACCATTTACCCCACCAATACACTACAACCTGATATCGAAGCAATATTTGCTGAAATTAATTTAAGAAAGCAAAAATGGCTGATTTGTGGTATTTATCGTCCACCTTCTCAAAAGCTGGATTACTTCACTGACATCATTTGCAGCACATTAGCACATCTGAAATATGAAAATATAATTCTTATTGGAGATCTCAATGCTCCTGAAACACATGATAATATGAAACGTTTCAACACTGAACTGAACTTAACCAATGTCATCAAGAGTCTCACCTGTTATAAATCAAGTTTGAACCCATCTTGCATAGACCATATCTGGGTGTCCAATAAACGTAGCTTTCACCATTCTTGCACGTTAGAATCTGGATTATCTGATTTCCACAACTTGACAATCTCGTTTCTGAATACACAAATACCAAGAACCATCACATATCGCAGTTTCAAGAACTTTGATGATCGTGCCTTTAGAAAAGATCTCCAACATTTTATACAGAGCAATGTTATATCATCTTATTCTATCTCTGATGAAGGTTTGAAACAGTTGATAATTCAACACGCCCCCATTAAGAAGAAAATCATGCGGAGCAACCACTCACCTTACATCACTAAACGCATTCGGAAAGAAATTATGTTGAGATCTAGCAGGAAAAATTCGTATAACAAAGATCCAAGCATAGAAAATTGGAATATGTTCAAACTACAACAAAATAAATGTGTGAGACTTATCGGAGACGCCAAAAAAGAATACTTCTCAAACCTTGATGTTCAAAAACTCTCTGACAACAGAACATTCTGAAAAATCATCAAACTAACTTTTAATCAGGGAAATGGCAGAGGTAATATTAAAGTTATCATTGAAGGTGATGAACTTATACGTGATATAGGTATCCATTGCTTATATCATGAATGACCATTTTGTGAACGTTATGTCCACACTTAACCTAAACGATACTCCAGCACAACCGACGCACAGTGATGTTGAAAACATGATAGAAAAGTTCAAAAATCATCGCAGTATTGCTTGGATTAAAAAGAATTACGAGAATCATGAAACTGAAATGAATTTCAACAGTATTGCCACTAACGACATGGAAAAATACATCAAGCAGCTGAAAAAAACAAGGTATTCCACCAAAAATCCTGAAACAATTTGACGATGTATACGCAGAAAAATTGTCAGACACCTTCAAATCATCAGTTGAAGAAGAACTGTTTCCAGATCCACTAAAATATGCTGATATAGAACCAATATTTAAAAATGGAACTAAAGAATCAATAAAGAGTTAACTCCAGGTCTATAAGTAAACTACCTACTATTTCCTAATTTTTTGAAAAGATTTTGTTCGATCAGATCCACGCGTTTGTGTCAAGTAAACCTTTACCTTGGTGGAATCTTGGTACAAATGTCTGGATCAAGGGAAAGTTGTTGGAGCTTTGCTCATGGATTTAAGTAAGGCGTTTGACTGCGTTAATCATGAATTCCTTTTAGCAAAACTCCATGCATGTGGTTTTTCACTAAATGCTTTCGATACCTTAATAGGAAACTTCTTTTCTTAAAAGTTTTATTGAAATATTGCAATATTACTTTTTCACTAAATGCTCTGTCTTTCATTAAAAGCTATTTGAGTAAAAGCTTCCAAAGGGTAGGAATTGATGGATTATTTAGTTCTTGAAAGGAGATTTTGCATAGTGTGCCCCAGGGCGTAATAATAGGGCCTCTGTTATTTAATATTTATATAAATGACTTGATGTATCTCTTTACTGGAAAGGAAGTTGACGTTTGCAATTACGCTGATCACAATTTCCTTTTCACTTCTGGTAGTAACATTTTTGAAATGAAAAATCTGTTACTTATATAGAAGTACTTGAATGGTTTTCCAATAATAGACTACAGCTGAATGCATCAAAATGCCAGTTCATCATCTTTGGAAAGCCAATCAATGCACCAGATGTTTCATTAAATTTGAGTTGTGTAAACCTTATGGAAAGTTCTTCTGTGAACCTTCAGGGCAACAATTTTGGCAATAAACTCTCTTCTACTGATCATATTGACAAACTTTGTAAGAGAGCAAATGCCAAATTTAATGCCTTAACAAGAATGTCATATCATAATGTCGAATTTGCAATTGCAACTTGCAAAAAACGCTTTTATAAATAGTGATTCTAATTATTGTCCTCTCACTTGGGGATTTTCGAGTAGGACTTTTCTTACTAAGATCAATCGTGTATTTGCCAGAGCTCAATGTCTGCTAGCGCAATACAGAGGAAAATAGTGATAACAACACACCACGGTTTGCAAACTGTATCATATATTGCAGCACAATTATGGGATAAATTACCCATAACAATCAAGTCTGCCCAATCTGTTCAATGTCAGTGATCAGTAAAATACTTCTGCATTGCAATTGTCGTCTTTGTGCAATTTATGTGCCCTAACTAGCATATATTTAGTTTTAGTTTTTAGTTTCCATTCACATATTTTTATCCCTATTCTAAACACTCGATTTTAATGAGCCATAATAGGCTAGATTTTACTGTCAATATTTTTTTAAATTTATTAATATATATGTTTCTAAACATTTTGGAACTTCATCGACTATAAATAAATAAATTGAATTGAATTGAATTGAAAGGGCGTAAGGGCGACTTTGAGTGCAATACGTTGCACCAAATCGGTTTTGTCCTTTCAAAAGTCGTGGATGGCCTTGAAAACCCGAAAAGCTCTCGAAATTTCTTTTATTGGATTTCTGCGTAAGCATAGAAATCCATTACAACTGTCCGTATTTTTCTTCGTTTTTTCTCTGTCCAAGCCTAGTATGAAACGCGGAACTGTCAATTATGCTAAATAGGTCAATTTGGCACCTCATTGTTGTAATATTTGCCATGAAAGAAAATGGCGGATATGGGGAAGCGTATATTTGTTTCCATCAAATATGATTTTTTTTATCTCTCAATATCATTTTGTAGAAATGATAAGAAAATACTTATAAAATCTGTTTTTATGTATTGTTTAAGGGTATATATTTGATTTGGAGTATGCTTTTCGAACTGTTTATCTTTTGTAAATCACGACTTTCTTTTCAAAGTCTTTTTGCTAAATAAAAGCTGATTTGAAGTTTTTATTTTGTTTTGGTAATTAGCTGCTCTTTCTGTTCTTTTCTCATGATCAGCAAATGTTGCAGAAATCCTTTTGTCTGTGATGGCATCTATGTTTTTTTCAAACGTGAATTTCTCAGAAGTTGTGTTTCTGAATCCCTGGGAAAGATATCTCAAGAAATATTGTTAAAATCGAGTTGCTACTTTGCCGAAATGTTTTTAGCAGTTGCGGCTATGCAATGAGCGGAACGATTTCATTAGGCTCGATTATCCAGCCCCACAGTGGGTCGTCAAATGTGCCCAAAATTGACCAATTTCATTAAATTCTAAATTTAATAGTCCTAATTTTTTTTAAATGAATTTTTGGGCAAATTTTTCTCGCTCATTGCACGCTCAAGCCTCTTATGCTTAATTTAAGTGCGACACAACGCCCTTCAAACAACGTCTCTCTTCCAGAAGGGTTCCAGCGCGAGAGAGACATTTTCGTAAGAAAGGCATAGTTTGGAGCACATTAATAAATTCATGAGATGCTGAAAACCAATGTATTTGTGGCCATTTTAAAGTTTCAAGGGGGTTACCACCTTAAGCAATTAGCGATGAAACATGCACGAAATTACAAGTATTCCCCCTAACCTCTATTTCGGGCACTAAAACGGTGCTTTCTTTAGACACCATAAATATCCACCTTTCGATTTGTCACAAAAACACCTCTTAAACACGAACCTATCAACTCCCGTAAAGTTAACTAACGCGCACCACTGTCGGCCACCCAGGGTAGCAAGTGCTTCCTTGGAGTACTTTGCCCAAACACAAAAATAAACACAAAAAATATTACCTATTCATTAATAAATATTTTTCAACTAAAGAACTGGATGCCCTTGTGTCATCATGTGGTACACTCAACTTTTGAACATTGAAATAGCACACAAAAGGAACTTTAAGAATCTGAAAATATGGCCTTGGTAGCAGAAAATTTGTGAATTCATTTTATTTCCTAAACAAATTTTATCTTTCCACATGAGCTCTAATTGATACATTTAGTTAAAAGAAAATTTTTAAAACGTTTAAACGTTTTCAAATGTTTTCGATACCTTAATAGCAAACTTTTCTTCTTAAAAGTTTTATTGAAATATTACAATATTTCTTCTTTGGATTGTATCTAATAAAAAGAACGTACAGGTGGAACTTTATGGAAAGATTGCAACAATAGACCTAAGATAACAATCAAATGAAAACTGCAAGATTACTGGGAAAATATTGATCTACATTTTTGAGCATTCGAAAGGAACTGATGGCACACAAACATTACACGGTCCTTTCAAATGGAACATTTAAACCTATGAAGAAAAACAGGATGGTGTTAACAGAAAAAAGGATTAATTTTCGCCACTTCCTTTCTTTCTCTTCTTTTTTTTAAAACGATGGACGTGTTCATCTTTCATTCTTCTCATTAATCCATCTTTTCTTTTGTTCTCTTCATGCACATGTGAATTTTTTCGTTTCGATTGAGTTTAATTACGTCAATATTTTTACTTTCTCTCAAATG
Source organism: Turritopsis rubra (assembly GCA_039566895.2). Lineage (NCBI taxonomy): Eukaryota > Metazoa > Cnidaria > Hydrozoa > Anthoathecata > Oceaniidae > Turritopsis > Turritopsis rubra. The sequence continues at coordinate 11,171,229 of CM077628.1, forward strand.
AATGGTTTTAAAACTGTGTTGGTTAAAAGAAGACTTTGGTGAGTTTTTATTTACAAGGATGTATAAACCTAAATAATCGAAAAAGATCTTCTTCCCTAAATTCATTTAGCAAGTTTGGAAAAATCCCGCGATCCTGCCTTCTAAGAAACCATGGTTTTAACCAAACGGATCGTTTTGTGTTTTGTTTCATCTTGCTTTTTTTAGTTATAACCGTTTAACTGCGACCGTTTAACCGTTTAACTGGAGGGGTTTACCCAAATAGTCGAAACATGGCATTTTATGGTTACATTTCAGTCACAATTGCCACCATCAATTCAAGTGCAAATGCTATCATTGTGATCATGTTAAACCCAAAGTTACGGAAATGGATTTTCAATGGAGACGCATCGAGTTCATCTTTAACGAAGGCAGTTTCTGTTACAACATTACCGACTCGTATGTTTACAGTGGCCTAAATTTTAACCTCAAAAATAATCTGTTCACATAATGTGTTACTCGAGTTGGCAGTCAAAAATTTCTTAACGAATTTACCCACAAAGCTACTACTTGTTCTTTTCTACCAATTTTTTAGAGCAAGCTTCTGGTTACCCTATTCTACCCAATAAACAGCATTTATTTAATTATCAAACATTTCAAAGGGGGGGGAGAGAGAGTTTCAAAGTGGCGTTTATAAAACGTGGTGCTTTATTACAAAAATTGGGAATAGGAAGGAATGGTAACTGTATTATCATTTCGTCATGAAGGGATAAACGTTGAGCATTACTAAAAATCTTCTTTTTTTCTTTTTTTTTTTTCATTTTTAAATTTATGTGATGGACACGAGAGAAATGTGTGTGTTGAAAGAGAGGGCGTATGTTTGGACTTATTCAGGGGGACAATAAAGCCCTTTACTGAGAATCATCCGGAAGTTGGAAGGAGCGTCTATAGAAATGAAGGCGTTTTATTCTCCATAATACGGTAATTTGTGTTAAGCGATCCACATATTTACTAAGATGCGTTTGTGTTCATAGAGTTCACTAATTTACTATTTTCCCAGAAACGTGAACTGACAGAGATGTTAAATTTTCATATTGTATAGTGCTCTGAAGCCAAACATACACAAAGCGGAAAATGTACCCGGCGGGCAATTCTTATCTTAGATAATAGTAGAAATGGTTTCTACCTTTTGTGACATCTACATTTTTCTCCAAGATTTTATTGCAAGATTTTATTGCAACGAAGAGTCTTTTTCATGATTATCACATTTATTATTAGTTTATTAATGTTTACCCAGAGTAGCCTCTTCAGTTCTGATAGAACTGTTATCAATGAGGGTTCTGCGTAGGAGGTCCTAGAGCATTTAAAGCCCCCATTTGGGCTACGGAAGCTGCAAGTATGCTTCAACCGCTCAACCAGACAACCACCCTTATATATCAATCCCGCTCTCAAGCCGATTGCTAGGCTGAGTTGATCGATTCACACTATTTAGTCGCTGACCTTCCCGCACTGGAGGCGAGCACTCTACCACAAGGCCACCAGCTTGTTAAGAACAGGGAAAACTCCCAAACCTTCTGCTATAAAAGTAGAATCTTTAGAATTGGATTTTTTTTGACCCCAATGTCTGAAAAAAAAAAAAAAAAATGGAGAAAAATAGTTGGAAGAGAATAAACTGATTTGTGCATGAAAAAATTCGGCCCTATGTTTTGAAAATAAAGGGCTTTCTCCTTTTTCGTTGTTTCACTTTGATATATATAAAATCGCATCCACGTAATTTGAAATCTCATAACCCTCACGTTTCTTATGTTGGATTATATCAGCAGGTTTAGGCCTAACGCACTGCGATGTCAGGGTCCATTTGTTTGGTACTTGCAAGCATGCTTCGTTTGCCAGCACTGTCCTCTAAAGTTACTAAACAAATAGAAGAATAACGATCCGACAGCCCTCAGCAAAATGTTTTTGTGAATTTTTTATAATTAGGATATGTCCACTATGCATTGCAATGTCTTCGATATTTCTCCTTTGCTCATAAATTTTTAAGCCAATCTATTTACATTTTTGTGCATAATTAACGCGTCTCTCGGTTCGTAACTAATCTATTGAAATTATTCAACATGGTCTCCCCGTAGTTATTGGAAACGCCACTACTAAACAGCGACCAAACAAATGGAATTTTTGGGGCAGTCAGAGCAAGAAGGTTTTGACTTTGGTAAGTATCCGTTTTTAGCTGTGACAGCTGGCAGTGCAAAAAGATTCAGATTTTACTGCCCTCAAAAACCAAACAAATGCAATTTTGGGGCAGTCAGGGCAGTGAGATCGCATTCCAAGGTACCAAACAAATGGACACTCAGCGAGACCTTCTAACTCTTCAAGGTATTCCCTTACGAAAGTAACAGGTAGAATCGATTCTAAACCTTCCCAAAACTGAAATATAATCCCTCTTTTATGAATACACGATTTTTTTTATAAACACTACCTTTATAATCACCAGAGGTTTAAATTCACTAAAAAATTCGCGCCATTTAAGCACCCCCTTAAAATTGTAGCAAACAAAATTAAATTTCCCTGTCCCCCTTACTTTCCCGTTCAATATTAACACAAATGTGTTTAAAACCTTAACGTTACTTTTTTATTCCTTCTCTCCGACTTTATCAATATAAGGGTTGCGGATTGGGTGCGCGTCACACTGTAAATTCATCAAGGTTCACATTCCAATTCGCATTCTGATCACACATTCTGATCATTCTGATCCGATGGTGCGCGTGATCAGAATGCGTCAAAATTGTATCAATTGTATCAATCTTACGCTATTTCAGTAGAATAGCCAATTATAAATATTTTGGAACTGAAATATAATCCGTTATTATTATTATTATTATTATTATTATTATTATTAATTATAATTGAAATGTGATTGATGAAAATTAAAATGACGCTCTCTGTCCAAAACAACTTGAAATATTGAAAACAGATGGAACCTTTTTGAATATACAGTGTGCCTGAAAAAATATTTTTTTGGTTCTTTTAGAATACAAATATATACAGATAATTTTTTAAACACTCCACTGCAAAAGTATTCTGGATAAAAGTCCTCCAAATGTCTTGGGTTGGAGGGAGAGAAAATGATGGTGCTTTATCAATATTATTGCCCCCGCAGCGAGCGTAAGCGAGAAGTAGTTTCACGAGATAGGTGAAAGTCAGTTTTCGATTTTGTTTATCATCATCGTCATCCAACATCTATTATGCTTTGCGCGGTTTTCAGAAATTAGCTGACCTTGCGTTTTTTTCGTGTTGAAAACATTCGACCAAGCTCCACGGTCAAGCTCCACTCCACCATAAAACAAAGGCAGGGTTTATTTTTATATTATATAATACTCTCTTTTGTAGTTTTTATTTACTTTATTCAAACGTGGTTGTGTAAAGAAAGTATTAACTTGAAATCCAGCCAACCTAAACATTTCACATGGAAAGAACTGTATATTTTAACAAAAATGGAGGCATTTGGCTCGAAGGCAAAATTTATGATATCCATATGTCTATGACGCTTGCTCAGCAGTTTTCAAGAACAAAACGTGTGCACCCTCTTTATAATGTGTTGGTTGGGGGTGATATTAATTGATCATAAAAAGCCGGTTTTGGTCATAAAAAAATTTTGTTTGTCAGACCAGTGTTGTCCATAGTAAATAAAGAGTTTATTATGTCATGGACCTGATGATTTATGTTGGGGTACGTTTCCGATGATGAGAGAAGGTTCTCTATAACCGTTACTTTAATCAGAGAGGAACTTTGCAAGGAAGAAACTTCATGAATTGTTTTGGATTAACTTTCAAGAATTGGAAAATTGAAGGTACTTTGCAAGATAAAGCTTCGCAATTTAAGAAATTTGCAAAATTTTACGACTTAAATTTTTGCGAATCACCAATAAAATCTTTTGGAATAACTTGAGCCAAACTTTCATGAATATAACAAAAAATTGCGAATTCACAAAAGTTTCCCTAGCGAAATGTTCTCCGATTGAATTATCATGTTGCTAAAATTATGCAAAGTGTTTATATAGTGTTAATAAGAATTTACCATTATTTGTTGCAACTATTCCTATGAATATGTGATCCTCATAATCCTATGAAAGTGGACCGAAAATTCAGCAATTCAAGCAAGTTAATGTTATTGCTCTTGGAGAAAGAGGTTTTGGAGTTTGTAGAAACTGCAATATTGCGATGTAGCTATTATGTGCAATGAAGTCAGCCTAAAATATCTATACTAACTTAAAATATCTGTTATGTATGGGATTTGACAACCCACGTTTAAAAAAACATTTCTACACATTCCCAATCAACTTTTTGCATTATCTGATATTTGTGTTGGTATCTAACGTCGATGATGGTGGGTTTATTAACGTTTGATTAGTGGAGTAGTGAAGAACTTACAAATGGAATGCTTGAGACAAATTTGATGATTTTTTATAATAATGTTAATAGTCGTGGAAAGAATGTTGTAGTAAATTACATATCAACTTCACAAAATAGATATGGTTGATGAAGGCTATTATTCGCAAAAACAAGAAGTCCTACTTGATGTATAGAATTATAGCTACTTCAGAGGCTTCAACTAACCAAGCGAAGCCCCAAAAACTTGAATGATTTATTTCTTTATGTTATATTTTCTTTTTGATATATTGAAATACAGAATAAAATGGATAGAATGAAATTCGTTGATTTTTTTTTATTCCTTATTCGACAAGTTGTAGAGAAACTGATGTAGGGAAATGTTTAATGGAAAAGTTCATGGTGTGCTTGTGCCAAAAAAACCCCGTTATTCAAGGCTACTATTTTCTTTTTGATTTGAAGCTTGTCTGTACTATAACCTGTCTCTGCTCAGTCTATTGCGGGGTCATTCATAGCAAGAGCTACTTGTTAGTGTTACAATATAATATGTAAAGTACAATATAAGATCAATGGAGATATTTCAAATAATTATTCAAGTCTAAAAGTCATATAACTTGACATTTAAACCAATGAATTTGATCTATTTAATTGGCGGAAAACAAACACAAGGTCCACCATTCCAACACATTGTTTTTTGCAACCATTATTTATGGAAAAAAGTCAGGTCTGAGTTCCAGAAAAATGGTGTCATCTCAACCTGAAAGGACTACTGGAAATAAACCTTGAGATGTAGGCAAGATCGTATGAGAAAATCAAGAGGATATTATTAAGATTTGGTTTGTTCTAAGATGTCATATCAGTTTCTGGATTCAATTCAACTGACTTGTGAGTGGGCCAAAGTTCGCTAAACATTAAATACAATACTTTACTAGCACTACTAAATGAAGTGACTGGAAAAGGATATAATATAAATGATAGCATTTTATTCTTTTTGATATAGGTTTTCAATTTTCAAGACACTGAACATGATCCCATAGTAATGCTATTTTCATGAAGCATGGTTACGAACACTACCAATGATGCTTCTGCATTATTTATAAAGATGGTATATGATAATGGTATTCAGGAACGACACTTCAAGATGAACCTTTACATGTTGAGATAAGAATATAAAAATATGCTCCGAAATACAATGCTTAACATATAATTTAAAGGGTGTATCTCTTACATTTGAAGTTCCTTTGTGAAGCTGAATATGAGCTCGTTGGAAAGTTGAGACTCTAATCTACAAAAGCGTGTCCCAGTTTGTTTTATTACTCAATATTTTGCTTGCTATTACCTCCTGGACTTAAGTTTAGATGTTGCCTACAAATCGAAAAAACGAAAAAATCGTCAATTTTGTTTAGGATTCAAATGTGACAAGGTTTTTTTATTTGTATGCGTATTAGCAATCTGATTAACCAATCAGATTGCAGATAATGTTTGAACTAACGATAAAGGTATTATACAGAGGTTTTACTTAAAGATAACTCTTTGACAATTCATCAGCTAAATTTTAGAAAACTCGTCATTGAATTATTCAAAGTAAAGACAGATTGGCCTGCAATTCTGACTGTATTTCAGATTGAAAACAACTGTTACAATCTGAGAAATGATTTTTAAACTAGGTGTAATGTTGTGCATAAAGAAATATATATATATAAGGGAAACATTATCCTTCATTGGTTCTATTATTTGGAATAACATACCAGATGACTGTAAGCAAGAAATAAAAATGTAAGAATTTAAATCCAAAATCCAAAATTGGCTCCCGGATAACATACGTACCAACTTGGTTTTATCAACTGTCAGAGGTTTTAATTTTTAAAAATTTTGTTATTGGATAGCGAAAAATACATTGCAAATGGTGTGCCAGCCATCGCAGTTTAGCTATTATAGTTAATAATAGTTAGCTATTATTTCAAATTGTTGGATTTGCTGTGTTACTCTTTCATATCAGATATATATTATTCATTTCATCATAATTTTTAAATTTCCATTCCAAATATTGGTAAAAATGTTTTTTGTCTTTTTACACTAACTGATTTGTATGATCAACTTGATGTTATAATGATTAAATTCACAGTTATTCATGCAAGCATTGTGCTAATAATTGATAAATAATTGTCCAACACCTGCATCAAAACTCTTATTTTTAGAATGTCATAATTTTTGTGGGTGAAATTGAATTTTATATAAGTGAGTATAAAGAACAAATTCGAGTTTTAATGGATCACAATTTCTGCCGCATTTTGTTTTCCATAGGAGGATAAAACGGAGTCGAATAAGGAAAGATGGATAAGAAAATCTGTACGATGAAAGTTAAAATAAATATATTTCAAAATATCTGTTTTTCTCCTATGAAACTCCTTATAATTTTCACCTTCTTTGATGTTAAAAACTTGATGGAGAGCAACAAAGCAAATCGGTTAATAAACGTGGATTATTTTTTTGTTAGAATTAATTTTTATATATCCTATATCATAATGTCGTATTTATTTTAAATTTGTCAACTTTAAATAAACCGAATATAAAAAAATAAAAAATAATAATTATAATAATAAATAAGGTATCAGATACATACCGGCATTTGTTTCATGCCGCTTATATCGTATAAACGCTAACAAGTTCGCAAGTTTGCATGAGTTCTACCATGTAAAAACCACCTTTAACATGTGGAATCCACTAAATTGAATAGAAAATCTGCTGATACACGATCAATTCGACAAATTTGACCGTGTATCACCTGTTTAACTAAAAGACTACTTTAAGTCCAACCTATCAACTTCTGTAAAATTTACTAACACAGACGTCCTGCGACTATCCATGGTATAAACTGCTGCTGGGGTAATTTGTACAAGGAAGGATGGATAAATACATTAAAAATATTACATATTCATAAATTAATATTTTTCAACTAAAGAAATGAATGAGTAATTTTGAAACAGTGCAACGGCACAAAAAAGAATCACGAAATATCTCAAAATAGCCTTGGTAGTAGAAAATTCGTTGAATTCATTTTTTCTCTCTATATATTTGATCGCCCAAATTAGTTCTAACTGATACGTAATTAGTTTAATTAAAAAGATTTCTTTAAAAGGTGAAACATCCAATTACGAATTTCGATTGTAATAAAAAGGATAACGTGCAGGTGGAACTATATGCAAAAATTCTAAGAGCTACCGTAACAAAATAACAGTAATATGGAGTTTACCAGATTACTGGGAAAAAATTGATGTACATATTTGATCATTCAAAATGAACAGAAGCAATACAAATATAAGAGAAACATATTTTAGTCGCGTAAATTTCCTTACAGTTCATCAAAGATGTACATTGGTAATCTTGAATATATTATTGAGTATAACCAACGTTTCTTTGAACGCAATTTTAATCATTGCCTTAAAGAAAACAAAACAAATACACAACATTGCTATGAGATTAATTTTGATGGTCAGTGTTTATGATGTTGCCATCGGATTGGTAACGAATCCATTGGATGCATTATCATACGGATGGTTTTATGAGCCCCAATATTATCATTTCCAGATTGTTTCTGAGACGTTTGCTTATCTGTTTCTACACGCATCTGCATATACTTTGGCTTCGATTAGCTACGATCGATATATTCGGATCCGATATTTGACCAAGTATGATCAAAACAGGCGGTTAAAAAAAGTCAAGAATGTTGCCTTTGTAATCATACCGTCAATTACCACTTTACTGGCTACACTGAACATCATGGGGCGAATCTTTTTCTTTTATCATGTTTTTAATATTATTTTAACACTAATAGATATATCAGTAGCGACATTGGCCATTACACCATATATTATGACTATATCTGTAAGCCATCGACGAGTGAGCCGTTTAAGAAAGGATTCAAATAGAGAACAGTTCTCAAGAGTTGATGTCATAATTCAGAAAGTTTCCTCAGGCATACTTGCATCACTTTGCATATTTTACTTTCCGTACATGATTACTGCAGTGTTATACAAGCTTTACCCAAATAATGGAACAGTTAACTTTTGTAGTTATATTTCCGGCACAATTGTGACCATTAATTCAAGTGCAAATGCTATCATTTTTATCATGTTAAACCCAAAGGTAAGAAAATGGATTTTCAATGGAGACGAATCGAGGTCATCTTCAAAGAGGAAAGATGATGTAACATCATTACAAACTCATATATTTACTGTGACAAAAAGTTTAAAACGTTGAAATGAAGCAATCTGTTCCCATGGTGTGTTACTAGAGTTGTCAGTCACAATTTTCCAACGAATTTACCTCCAAATATTGTTTCTTTCTACCAATTTACCGTATTTTAGCCAATAAACGTTGGCGGCTTTTATTAAAAAAAATGGTTCTAGGGAAAGTTTAAAAATGGTGTTTACACAAACCGGGCGTTCCTTACAAAAAATAAAATTGGGAGTATAAAGTAATGGAAACAGTATTGTGAGTTCCTCATGACCGTATGAATATGTTAAAATAAAAGCTCTTAATATAAAAGCTTTATTTCAATTATTTTATGTGATATACACAGGAAAGTCGTAGGGACGTCGTAGGGACGTTTAATCATACGAAGTGTTTATACAAATGAGAGGTTTACTCGCTAAAATACAGCAATTCGTGAGAAGCGATCCACATATTTATTTAAGATTTCTTTGTGGTCTATAGCTTTCACTATATTACTATGTTAAAATTGTATATTGTATAGTGCTCTTGAGCAGTGCCTCCACTAAGTGGAAAATGTAGCGACCGGCAATTCTTATCATTTCAGCGAAGAGTAGAAATGGTTTCTACTTTTATTTGCATCTACAATTTTCGAAGGGACCGCGAAAGCGATAGTTACTATTGCGCATGTGACTAGCCTTAAAAAATTCCCTCTGCTTCATTTTCCGCTTAGCGGAGTTTGGCTTTAATTACAGAATATTCTGCAATATTTTAAGCTTAAATATATAAGCATATGAGATTTGGTCCCGATTAACGCCAGAGAAGATACCATTATATTGTAAGAAGTTGTTTCGTTAATTCAACTGATGATTATGTAAAGAAAACACATGAAACTTTAAGTTTTGAAAATAACGGCGTTCTCCTTTTTGGTTGTTATTACTTTGATATATATATAAAATTGCATCCGTGTAATTTTATTAGATACCTTATAATTTCTTTTGTACCTTCAATTTCCTTTTGCCAGGGTTAAATCAGCGGGTTTAGGCCTATCGTACTGGGATCTCAGTAAGTTACATTAGGCATGCAAGATTGGACGTTGGAAATTAACTTTTTTTAAAAAAATCATGAATTTCCGCAACATTAGAACAAAAAAAGTTAAGAAAAGAAACATAACTAAAAATACTTGCACCAGTGCGGGAATTTTTCGTAATAAAATTGAAAAATGTTAACTTTTCCTGCAATATTGTGGTTATTTTATCACGATTTTTACTTTTTTTGTATTTAACTTGTTTTCCCAAACATAAACAAAAAAGTTTATTCTTGCTTAATACACCTTTCCCAAATTCGTGTTTATATGTCGCATCCTGACTCCATTGTCCATACGGGTTCCTTTGAAGAACCTTCCACTCCGACATGTGTGCAATAACCTACATTCTTTTCTTCGAATGAGCTGAAACATCATGTTCGCTGTGCTCCTTTTTTGCTTCCATCAAGCATTCAAGTACCTCGCCTATTGTGTAGTTATAATTGTACCAAAATGACCTTTAAGACGCGTTTTGAATTTAGCAACACAGAAACAAGCCATTTTCGATTCATAATCAAGAAGACATGAGATTTGAGTTTTGCGACGTAGAAAAGTAAAAATCGTTCTTTTGTTACGCAAGAAGACATGCTAGTGTTTGCATATCGAATGTATTTTGAACCCATTGGTCGAATTAAATGTTAAAATTTCTGTAGAGTATCATTCCACGTTGAAAATTTACGAATGGCTCCTGTAAAACGCAGATCCCAGTGGGCATGCATCCGTCCTTTAGACGTCCGGTGGGCGTCTTCTCGTCCATGTACCATTGTGGACGTCCTTTGAATCACCTCTTTAAGTCCCTGTTGGTATCCTATTCGAGCGGCCGGATAAGACTTCACTTTCGACATCCCTGGGTCGTCTTCGGGACGTCCCAACTGAACGTCCATGGGACGTCCCTGTGCCCACTGGGATCTTTATCAAGAGAACTGAAATTAAAAATTGTCGAATGACATTATGAAAATTATAGAAACATCAGTGCCACGTCAAGAAAGATCAATATCAATCGTAATCTCAAAGAAGAAGAATAAATTCGTGAACAAAAGAAAAATTCAAGAGCGTTATGTAAAGGAAAAGTGCTTTACCTTTTGCTACAAAAAAACTCCATAAAGAGTTTCTGCAAATGAGAAATAGGGGAAGAGTGTCAAAAAATGGTGGTTCGATTACAGAGCTCAACAAATGTTACAGGAACCAGAGGGGGAGGACAATGCTTTGAAGTGCTTTGATCGGTTCAACCTATTCTTCAAACGCAAAGGTATTTCGCTAAGAAGAAAAAAACGAATGAGCTTCGCACAGCAATTGCAAGCTTCCATGCAAAAGCATTAAAAAGAGGTCCTTATGCGATTTAGCAAATATGGATCAGACACCATAACCATTTGTCCTGGAAGATAATAGTATACATGGTTCAAAAGAAGCAGATGAAATTTGTTGTGTTACTGTACAATCTGGTTTAGATAAACACCATTATACCGTGCAATTGAATAGACCCACTTCCTTACGGCTTTGGAATCAGAAATCGGCTTTTACGGTATAAGATGATGTTTCATTTTAGCACAGGCATTCGTAACACTATCATTTCCATGTCAAGAGTTGATCTGATATAAAAATTTCACGTTGATTTTATAAATATAATATATTCCATCGTCTTTCAGGTTGTCAAGTTCCCCAACTAAAGTCTACATGCACAGAAGCATAGTCATCTCTTCAACTGACAACATTTCTGCAAATGATTTTTCTGGTAAAAAAATATTGAATCCTCTCAAATTAATGAAAATTTCATCATCTTGCTGTTGTGAAAGCATCAACATATCAAAGTCACAAAACCTTTTTTTTCTGTCCTTCAAAACTTTAATCAAAACTTTATGGCCAACCCACCATGAACCAGTCCCTATTCAAGGATCTTTAAGCTAAATCTGCAACTAAAGCTTCATTCCCACAACAGTGAAAAAATAACAAAAAAAGCAACTGATAAGTATAACGTTTAAGTGAATTGACTGTTTTACAAACCACGTGGCCTGGAAAGTTATGTTGATAAAAAAGAAATTTGAAGAAGTACGTGATACTTCATTGACAAATAACTTTGAGAGACCAGAAGTTAAATCAACGTCAATGAGATTATTGCCACAGTGGGATCTGAGCTTAAAAACACGAAGAATTCAATTCAAATTGGATTTAGGCGATTTTATAAAATATTCTCAAATTCCATTCCATCAACATCATCCAAAACATGATCATCAAATATCAATCCACAAGGAAACCCAAAAATAATCCAAAAATATAACGGATGAACATTGACTTCTTGATAACAGAATATATAAGTTAGTGATCTCTGTTCAATTTGTAATGAAAATGATGTAAAATATCTAAACACCGTTTTTCATTTGCTTAGTGCACCAAAATGCAAATTTTACATTTCACCTCTCACCTGAGTTATTAATTTCCTTCTGTTATTGTTTTTCAATTTCAATATTTCTATTAAAAATTAAAATAGAAAAAAAACGCATTTTCTTTCTATCTATTTGGATGATAAATGTAAACATTGAAAGAAGAAAATTTCATGAGGATTTGATTGTGTACTATGGGACTTCTTTCAATACATTTTCACTTAGAAATTGAATCAAGACCTAAATGGTGATCCTTAATTCATGGAGAGAAGTCAATTACTGTAGAATTGACTTCTCTCTCGCACAAACTTTCGAAATAAAACCTTTTTTTAATTGTCGTAAATAATAATAAGAAAAAAAGAATTAAGTCATTAAGTCTTGAAAATAATATTTAACTTTGTTAATTAATCCCCAGATGTTATTCAGCCGACATTGATAATGCACGTTTTTAGATTTTATTTCAGTTGAAATAGGCCAAAGTCATATTCGGAGTCTTTACTTTCGGTTTAAATTTTCATAATCGATCTATCTACCAGATTACCATTGACCTTTACTGCTTGCTGAGACCGATTAAACTCAAGAAATATTTTCTGATTCATTTTACTTTCAGATTGTTTTTTTCTTATCTTCATATATGCTGATTATCGAAAAGTTGACTTATTTTCGTTATATTTGTGTTTGCTGTGAAGCAGTAAATTTCGGGCATGAAAACATCAAAATATAAACTCTAAGTATAAGCGAAAAAATGTCAGGGGATTTTAAGGTTTAGAACAGCACATACTCGTTTCATCTTCATGTAAGATCTTCTTAATTAAAGTCAATATCCCTAAACATACTCCAAGATCTTTCAACTTACACCAAATCCCTAAACGTTATTTCGACAAATATTATCTTAAATTGACTAAGGGTCATTGCCATTTGACTAAGGTTAGAATTTGAGAAAGTTGAAGCATTTGATCAATACAAATACCTCAACTAAAATAGGAGCTTAAACCATCCGTCTCAAAAAACGTCCAGCTCCAGCTGACGCACGATCAGTTTAAGAATAGAACCTTTATTTGACAATTTCAACAGCATTTTATAATTCAATAGGTAACGTTTGGTTTTTCTATCGTTTCTATTGAAATAAACATAATTACCCTTTTGGATTGTATTCAACAAAACAGAATGTGCAGGTGGAAGCTATGTAAATATCAGTAACAAAAACATAATAAGAGTACTAGAAAAATAGTTGATCGACATTTTCATTATTTAGAATGAACAGAAGCGACACAAACATAAGAGAAACATACTTTAGTAACGTCAATTACCTTTCAATTAAACAAAGATGTACATTGGTAATTTTGAATTTGTTACTGAGTATAACCAACATTACATTAAACGCAATTTTAATCATTGCATTAAAGAAAACAAACCAAATACACCACATTGCTATGAAATTAATTTTGATGGTCAGTATTTATGATGTCGCCATCGGAATGGTAACAAATCCATTGTTTGCATTATCATACGGATGGTTTTATGAACATCAATACTATAATTTCCAAATCGTCTGTGAGACGTTTGCTTATCTGTTTCTACACGCATCTGCATTTACTTTGGCTTCGATTGGCTACGATCGATATTTTCGTATTCGCTATTTAAGCAAGTATGATCAAAGCATCCGGTTAAGAAAAGTAAATGTCATTGTTTTTGTAATCATACCGTCAATAACATCTTTACTGAGTACGATGATTATCATGGCACAAATATATTCCTTTAATCAAGTATTTAAGTTCATATTAATACCAATAGATGTGACAGTAGGGATATTGGCTATATTACCATATATAAAGTCTATATCGATAAGCCATCGTCGGGCAAATAGTTTAAGAAGGGATTCAAATAAGGAATCGTTCTCAAGAGTTGATATCATGATTATGAGAATTTCATCTGGCATCATTGTATCACTTTTCATATTTTACTTGCCGTATATGATTAGTTCAGTGTTAGAGAGGGTTTACCCAAATAATCGAAAAATCATGTTTTATGCTTATATTTCCGACACAATTATAACCATTAATTCAAGTGCAAACGCTATCATTTTTATCATGTTAAACCCAAAGGTAAAGAAATGGGTTTTCAATGGAGACGCAACAAGATCTTTTTCAAAGCGGACAATATCTGTTGCACCACTACAGCAACGTATGTTTACAGTTACTTAAATGTTACCTCAAGGTTTTAATAGAAGGAATCAGTACTTATGATTTTGTTTCTAAAGTTGTCAGTCGAATTGAATTGTTTTCAACCAAACTTTCTAACCAATTGATGTGTTATGCGATTTACATTTATACTGAGATGCCTTTGTGTTATGTAGGATTTTCTATTATTTTGCCCGCAAGGATGAACTGAGAAAGATATTACTCCTATATTTTATTTTTCTACTATATCATATATAACAAGAGCCGAGAGGCGCGAACACGGTTGCAATATAGCCAGTCTGTGTCATTGCATAATTTACGTGCACTTAAACTTTTTCTGCAAAAAACACAAAAATTGCCACGTGTATGAAAAAAAAGAATCTAACAAACCAATGGAAATTAAGAAAAAAAAGAAAAATTAAATGTTTTGTTTATCTATACATGGACATGCACAAAGTTAACTTTAAAGGCCGATTTTCACAAGACAGAAACCATATAAGATCATTATTATATGTTGTTTATTTCATCCGAAAATGGGTGTGGCAGGTTGCTTTGATTTTTTTTGTTTTTTTTATCAATAAAATATCAAAGCACTACAAATTGATTGACGGTACAATATTATATCCAACTATATATTAAAGAAATTATAACCATTTCTCTCTAGTGTAGATGGGCCAAATTCCCGTTTTGCGCAGGAGTAGTCGGAGAACGCTATTTTTAACACGGATTTCCACTGCGTTGCAACTGTGAATTATCACTTTTGTATGAACTTTGGTAATAATCGTTATTAAATTTTAATTTTTTACAAGTTTAGAAGAATATATATATAAAAGATCGACATGACTATATGTATTACCCCCGTACAGAATTACCGCCATTGAAGAATTACCACGGTTGCAATTGAAAAGTTTTGTATGAAAAAATTCTAGAAGACTCCTTATGTAGAACATCTTCCATAACGTCATTTTATGGCGGTGAAAAAACCGTCAAAACCGTTTTAGACGCCAAAAAAATGGGCGGCCATCTCGAAGTCTTTTATTAGTGGAAAAGATGTCTTACGGGTGAGCACTTTTCAAAGACCAAAATAAGATTGGATAAAGACGACTAGAGGACGCCATGTGCCAGCTTGGATAGTTTAGTATCAGATTGAAAATTTAAACAGCATGAATGTCTTGTAGCTGTGTCGTTTTGGGGAACAAAAAAATTGTATTGCATGTTCTGAATTTTAAGCAGCACTCAGAAAAGTTAAATGACTTTAAATATGTTGCAGTGTACCATTCATACATTGACCATGGTTGGTGGACAGCCTCCATTCCAACGTAATGCGGAATGTCTACAACTGGGGACAAAAAATCTTGGAATAACGGACGGACGCACAAACGCTAATGAAAGATCAGCTGCTTTTTGCACTGACCAATTAACTTGGGCGACAATTTTGAATTTGAAACTTATTATATCAAGCCCGTGATTTAAATTGCGTCTATTTTTGAAAAATCGTAAGTTATCGTAGGTTCTCACATATTGTCATAAAAATAAATGATAAGATGTTACTATTTTTAAAAAAATTAACGAAAGTTACTGCAACTTCGTATAAACGCCCAGATAATTGTAAGCGTGAAAATATCACGAAAGCTAGCAAAATATGCGTGTTTTCTTTGACGCTGTATAGCTATCAAAATACAAATATCCTATATATTAATACCTGATTTTCTGTCTGTCTGTTTGTTTGTTTGTTTATCTGTATGTCACGCAAAATGGTATATGAGAGAGATCGGGGAGTCAGATATGTAAGATCACACATAAAGTATTTTTTCTTGTTCGACGTCAGTGTGAAAACAAATCATTGCAACCCAAATCGAATGCAAAAGTTAGGGTAAATTATCTCGAGAACCAATATGGAGATAACTGACAGTTTTTGGAGTCCACGACATTGGTGATGGGGAGACAAAAAGATTTGGGCAAAATTTTAGGGACGGCGCTATGACGTCATTAAAATCTTTGATCAGCGACATCTCTGTAACGGTTCCTCATTCCTTATTTATTTTTCAAATGATTTTTGTGTCATTCCGAAGGCAAATAAGCATAAATAAGAATTGTTTGAACTACAGGATCTTGTTTTTTTTTATTTTGACCATAATAATGTTCCAAGGTGCCGTTTTGAGTTTTGTGACCATGGATGCGTTTTAGAAAGATGAAAAAACTTTTTCCCTTTCATCTGGTTTTTATTGAAAATAATGAGGATGACACAGATGTCTTGTGGAACTGTGCAATAACTGATTTATCATTAGTACAAAAAATTGTTCAAAAGATACCATTCTCCTTTCTTATATTCCTATATTTTTTGACGGTTAATCAAGTGAATTTAGCAAACACAACAAAATACTGTTGTCTGTTATTATTTTTTTTTTGTTCTTTTCAAAAGTCCTGAATTCACGGAAGCCGAGAAAGGACAACATAAATAATTTGTAAATCACATAAAGAATTTCAAAATAAAAAAAAGGAATCAAAATAAAAAAAAGTTGTGAACATTTATTTTTAAGAAACCCAAAAGAAAAATCAGAAGCAAGGAAACAAATGTGCTTATCAAGAAAGAAATATGAAATTGCGAAAACACACAGCATGAATTAAAAAGGAAATAGTTCTTTTGTTTTAAAAAAGGCGAAAAAAAGAGCTTAATCGCCAACTGTGCAGCTGTGACAAAAATAAGATGGCGTTTTTAGACCGTGTTGGCCAAGCATCAGAAAAGTGATGGTTTTGTGATGCACCTCTGAGAACCAAACCAGTTTCACAATGGCCATATTATGAACGCCCCAGCAGACATATGACGAGGATAATAGGACGTCCACATGACGTTTTAACAATTTGTGTTTTAGAAAAATGTCTGCTAGAAATTGCATAAATGAACTCGTGGATTTGTTAAAAAAAATATTTTGTGACATAATTTATCAGTCTTTTTTCTTTCCCTGTAAGTAAAGTTTCCTTTTTGGCTGATTGATGTCTGGTAAATCAGGAACCAGAGGATTTCTTTCAACCTGTCCTCGTGATCATGTGTTTGGAGCTCTGGACGACATCCTGCGGTGTCCAATTAGGCCTTTCAGGTCATTTTAAATTCGTGTAAATTGCTTGCTGAAATCAATTTCATGGCATTCTCCTGACATTCAGCTTTTCAACGAGGGGTCAACTAAGTTTCTAGCGTTTATAGATCTGGAGATATTAAAACTTTTGTATGCCTTATTTAGGGCAATTTCGGTCATAAATTTGAATGAAATTGGTGCATTTTTTAGCACAAAGACGGGGGCCGTGTCATATAAATCATACAATTACAAATTCATTTTGTAGCTAATGATGGCGATGATAAAATTTTAAGGTGTATTTTAATTTTCATTGAACCCATGTCATGTTATGCTTTCACCTCAATGATATCAATGACCTGCCCCTCTAGGACCGGGACCGGGTCCATGGTTGGAGAACTGTACATGCACTTTTGAGAGGCTTAGTTAGAAAAGAATCATGTTTGATAAGGACTAGTCCAATAACGGTTGTCAAATAGACATCTCAGAGCCAGACCCATCAGAAATATACACTTTCGGGACAAAGGTCCCATAACCTGGACACATGATAAAAGTTTGTCACCTTTCCCAGCTATCCTTATTGTTATTATACATAATGTTAACATATATGCCACGCCCCATGGAATTCTCTAATTCCAATGACTTGTCCCTATGACCAGGACCGGCCCTAAGACCGTGATGCTAAGCCAACATTATTTAAAGCTTGCCCCTACAACCAAGTTGTTACCATTTAGCATTATTTTTTGCTTGATAAAATAAAAGTCTATGTTTGGTTAGAGTTGGTGCAAAAATGTTATTAAATAGATGTCTAATAGCCCTACCCGTATGAAGTGCACACTTAAAGGACGAAGGCCCCATAACCAGAACACATGACACAACAACTGCCATGGAAATTTAAAAAATATATACCATAATGAACAGATATGATTATCTTTCTGGTAACTCAAATATATAATGGAAAACTACAACATTTTGAAATTATACAGTATACATCCGCTAAATCAAACACACAGGGACCAGACATTTTGTTCGAATTATTGAATGTTCGAATTAACCGATGTTAAGATAAAATTACGAACCTTGCAGGAAATTATATTTCTTTCTCATAATTTCTTGAATCTATATATTATAGTAATAAGTTTGAGATGATCAGTTTCCCTCCTTTTTACACTAAGTGAACTCAAGGCACTTGGGATTTTGTTCGTACTAGCAAAAAGTTTGAATTAAGCAGCATTCGAATTAGCGATGTATGGCTATACACTGTATATCAAATTGAGTTTGTATTACAGGATCGTAGAAGATACATATTTAAACTTTTCGATTGCAACAGTTCTTATGGTGATGCTCTAGGTAAACTAAAAAAAGAAGTAGACAGGCCAACTTCTGGATTTCAATTATCAAACAAACAAAAACACCTTGTCGCACAGAAATATCCACATAGAATTTGCCACATTTAAAAATTCATTTTAAAATGAATGTTCACAGTTCGGTTGTAAAAAACTGTAGCACAGCTCCAAAGTAAATCATCTGCCAAGGAATAAAAGTTGATTATGAAGGACAAAGAATTTGCATAGAGAAGCTGTTTTATTCTTTTTTACGTCATGAAGCTATATTATTTTTATTATTTCCAAACATTAACTAAATATAATAGAACTCCAAACTTAGTTATAGAAATTGACATAGGAAAAATCTTTAAAAAATCTTAAGCAGACACATGTAAAATTTCTTTCAGTCTGTACTGTATGGAAAATCACATTTGAGCTGTGATAATCATCTCTCTTTCTTCCTTTGCCTTTTTCACGATGATTTTCGAGGTTTTTCAAGAACAATTTGTAAAGGAAAAGAAAGGACTTAAATATACACCAATTTTAAAATGAAGAAATACAGGAAAACACTTACCAGAGACAATGTTTAAATAATTTATCATCTTCAGCGTTGCAGC
Organism: Turritopsis rubra; assembly: GCA_039566895.2. Taxonomy (NCBI): domain Eukaryota; kingdom Metazoa; phylum Cnidaria; class Hydrozoa; order Anthoathecata; family Oceaniidae; genus Turritopsis; species Turritopsis rubra. The sequence goes on from CM077628.1 coordinate 11,190,457, forward strand.
AGTGTGTTGAGCCTCATGAGCAGAAGACTGACAAGGAAGCTTTGACAAAGACGGGGGTTTAAAAAAATATTAAAATGCAATTATGCTAGTGATTGCCAGAGTTTATTGGACAATACTTAAATAATTGGAAAGACGATTATTTGTACTACCATAGTTGGGGTGAGCCATTATTGAACATTTCACGAAAAAGATACGTGAATAGAAAACATTAGCAACTGGAACTTTTACTTTTACATCTGTCAAAGAACTGATATTTGAGTTTCAGGTTAGACACTTTAAAAATAAATTTTCCGAAAACATGATTTTGCACGCTACGCATCTCTCAGGCGGAGCTAACTGGGCACGGATTTTGTCACGTGACTGAACATATGGGTACTTATATGGGTAGTTGATGAATTGTATCTGACTGCCATATCCTCCAGCGAAAATCCACGCCGAAGTCATACTAGTGTCATAAAATACTCTTCCTCAGCTGATAGTGTTCTGCTCTTGCCTCTTTTATTTATATCAGCTGTGAGTTTGTTTTCTATGTTTGCTTTTGAAGACCAGTAAATTAACTTGCTTGCTGAAGGTTGGAAATATTCAAAAACAGCTTGAAATATGTGATAAGATTCGAAACCAGTTTAGAATTTAAAATGTGTTGTATTGTGTTTGAATCTATCCAATGTAAATTTGTTAGTTTGAAGTTCACATTATAACTTATTAATTGTTTTTAATAGTTCCTCTTCCCTCTTCGCCACTTTTGTTTTCAAGTTTGTTATTTCCATTATTCCACCTCCTCTGCTATTCCAGCCATTTGACGTCAGATTTGAAATATCTTCTTCGTGAGGAGTGACTTGTAAATCAGAAGGGAAAGATGAAGTACTATTAATAAAGCCTTCAAAAAAGCTGTTGTTTATAGTCGAATTTAACATAATTGTTTGTACTGCTTCACTCATTAATGTTATGATTTTTCTCGTTGCGTTGTATACAACTACCAGAATGCATTGCAGTTTTGGCGAAAGCGGGGAACCGGGAATTAAAAGTTTAAAAATTGTTGTTCCAACCCGGCTGTATTTTTCATGTAAAGGAGAGATACAATCATATTGATTTTCATCCCGTCCTGTGAAAGTCCCGGCCCATCTTCCATATGAAACAGCCTCTATAATTTGGTGTTAATCTAACTACAAGTGAATGTAAAAACTACTCATTGAATCATACAAACACCTTATTTTTCAGTTCCAGTTTATTCTGTGGACATTGTAGGTTTTGTAAAAAGTGCTTGAAGAACTGCCCTAAGCCAATATTATTTAATTGTGTAGAATTTAGAATCACCGCCATATTGAAAATATAGTTTTTATCGAAATTAAAGTGTATTTCTATCTCTTCATTATCTCAGATTCCCTGTAGGGTTAGTTTGGAATTCAACTACTGAATAATTATGTATTTGTTTTTACTGATTTCAAGACTTACTCTTGGAATTCCCCGGTGAAGAAGTTAAAAGTAATTATGAATACTGAAAACTTCTTGATCAGGACGTATGATTTATTCATGCCAGTTTATAGAGCAAGTATGTGGTCTCAGTTTATCAAGCAAGATAATATCAGTACGGTCATAGCCCTTTTTCTGATCAGATTTTTCGAAAAAAGAGGATAAAGATGGGGAAATATAGTTGCACCTTATGCGAATCTTGTTTGGTTTAAAAAATAAATTTTGATAATATAGATTTCATAAACATTCTTTCTCTCAATTCAAAATTTATTTTTCTCTTCCTTTTGAAATATTTTCTTCGATTTTGAAAATTCTTTTTTTGATTTCGAAATGCTTTTATTTTGTTTTTGAAATTCTTTTTTTCTTTTGATTCTGAAATTCTTTTTTTGATTTCGAAAATCTTTTTTTCTTTTTACAAAATTATTCATGCTGTCCCTTCTCGGCTTCCGTGTGAATTTTCATCAGTCAATCTTAGGTCAATAATGGTTCTAAATTTTTAATGTACTTCTCTGTTACATATGCAAGAAACGTTTAAACTGCTTTTAAAAAATTCCTATTTTTTAGTACACAACAGGAAAGAAAATATACGTTTTTTTAACAAGGCGTTTTCACATATGATCCCATTAATTAACAAATTTATGAAGTTTTCGCATGGAAGCGGTTAACAATGAAAATCAAGAAAGGCTCTCATTTTCTCTAAATCTATCCCTCAAAATGGGTAAAACAAAAAATATGTATTGTTTCAGCAACATTGTCTAATGACTTCAGAAATCATTTATTGTTGTTTCAAAACAAAATGTCGTTTATGAGAGATTGCCTCTCTAACATGTCGAGAAATTGAGATGTGAGATTTTATGTTTGAAATTCTGTGATATTTTTTTACAGTTAATTTTCTCAAAAGTTGCATTTCTGAGTTGTGGTTAAAACATACCTCAAGAAATATTAAAGCAATTGAGTTACTATTTTTAAGAGTTATTATCAGCATTTGCCTCCATGTTCTAAAGCAGACTCGATTATCCAGCTACAGGTTGGGTCATCAAATTACCTAATTTCAAGAAATTCAAGTTTCAATGGTCAGAATTCTCTAAAAATGGAATTTTGTGCGAATTTTCGAAGTTTACGACATCATACGGAGTCTTATGCTCCATTTCTTCCAAAACAGTGCCCTTAACTCTTTTTAAAAACTTCTATTTCTAGAATTTTCTGGAATTTTCATAGTTTTGATTCATTAATTATTCATGAGATTTACTTTTTTTCAACAAATTTGGATGTTTGAACTTAAGGGGATATTCCACCTTAAAATGAGTACGAATACCATTTGCTGGTTCCATATTTATCCGCAATCGACATATATATCTATAAGACGGGAAAACGCTGAGGTCGGTTTCGACAACCGAATGAATGACTGAAGAAATGACAAGAATCCAGAAAAACAGAAATAACTTGGAAAATAAGCCTTTTATTACGTTCGATAAAGGTTCAATTTCAATCATTTATGCCAATTAAATTAAGCGAATAAGTAACCTTTCACTTGAAAGTTTTCACTTGAACCTAAAAAACATATTATCTTTAACATATTATCACAGTCTTATTAAACTCTGACCTGAGCTGATGTGGTTATTTTGAGCGCGTTTTTGTGTGTAACTTTGTAATTTTGCAGTCGAAATATGGTTTACACTTAAGTCGAACTTAATTAACTCAAGAATGCTGACTTGATTAGAATTGTATTGGAACAACAAACACTTAGTGAGCAACTAATAACACTTTCAAACAAAATTGAACAGCTGGAACAAAAGATCAATGAAGTAGTCTGTTAAATTGGTATGTAAGAACACTTCAGATCTCCTTGTAAAGAAAATTAAATGTTTGGAATCCGATCTACAGAAGATTGAGAAATATAGCAGAAGGGAATGTTTGGATTTTAGTGGTATCGAGGGCAACATAAAGGACAAAGAACTGGAGGAGAAGGTTTGTGATATTTTGAGAGGAATACAAGTTGAAATTCAACGTGACAACGATATTTAAGTTTGCCATCGATATAGTCGAAACAATGCAGTAATCGTTAAGTTTTCAAATAAGAAATGGTGAGAAAAATTCTATCTTTAAAATTTAGAATAGCAGATAATATTTTTATTAATGAGATTTTATGTCCCCAAAACAAGAAAATTCGAGCAAGATGTGGACGACTAAAAAAGGAAGGAAAAATAAGAAACGTAGTCACTCGCAACGGAATGGTAAGAATTAAACTCTTGAACTCGAATGTATATACAGATATTGAGCAAGAAGAGGATTTGGTGGGAAAATTCCCAGATTATGCTTTTCTGTTTTAAAATATTAGTTTTTTTGTCAAGTTTTCGCCTCAACTGTTTTGTTTTGTTGACACGCCTTTTTTCTAACCTATGAATGATTTAATTTATGTTTCAACTTTTTGCCTTTACATTTCTCTTTGCATAACACTTTTTTCCCGAGTTTTTTTGTAAAACGTTTTTCACTCTTTTATTGTTAAGATGTTATTATTCACTCAATTTAATTTCACACAACAATCCATTTCATTACTATGGGAAATTTGCAATATCCCTTAACAATAATTTTTTCCTTTGTAATTTTCTTTTATAATTGTTTTTTTTTATATTAAATGCCATTACTTACTTTTTGTGAGATATTTTTGTAACGGAGTTTCATATATACAGTGGACATGTTCTACTTGATGAGGTTGTCAGATGTGTCTTGCCAGACTTCTTTTATATGGTGATCCCATTTTCACCGATGTCCTGAATCAGTCTATTCTAAATGCTACTATTCACTTCATAACGGGGACAAATCGTGCCTTGCGGGAGTAGGGATGTCACCACGCGTGCCTTGCAGGAGTAGGGATGTCATTATTGTTTGTACTTTTTTTTTTCTTTGTAAAGAAAAAAAATATATATATATTATATCGCACCACAAATGTAGGTGCTACATACAGATGTTCAGAAAAAATGTAAACTTTTGTTTCTTGTTAACGGAATTCATGTATTTTCAAGTAAGTGTGATCATATTTGTTATTAATAACAACTGTGTAATAAAAGCATTTCGTGAAACATTTTTTCTTCAGAGAAATGCTGGAATTTTGAGTTTATTCCTTAAACACTCTTTCCATTCTTCTTTAAGGTTTTCACCTATTTTACAAATGTTGGATGAGCGGAAGTGTTCAAGTCGGAGGCTGCTATCAATTGGGATATTATCATGATCCAAAAATATTATGCCATGGTCAACTTCAGACCACCATTGAACTGCATCGTTTAGATAATCAGCAATCTGTTGCAGCAAGACCTGATAGTCACGAGGGAAACGCTTAATATAATCTTTCGAAATGATAGTGTTACGGAATGACTTTGATATAGGTTGGTACAGTTTACGGAATTTTTCATTTGTAGTATTTTGAGATGAGCAATCTAATTTTTCCTTTGCTTGTAGACGAATAATTGAGTTAATCACCATGTGATCAGCATAAAAATTTGAAGTTATTTTGGTCAATTTCTTTAGAGGATTGAAAAATGCTTCTTCTTTTTCAGTGGATGACCTCCCAGAAATTAAACGATATTGTTCAGCAGAATTCGGATTCCCCACAGGTTTTAAAGTCTAAGTATTTTTATAGTAGAAAAGCCGAAAATTGCGACGTATAAAAAAGTATTCAAGGTTTCAGGATTTTTACTTGCAAGAAATAAAAACATCAGGAAATGTAAAAATTAAATCTGCAAACTTAAAAGAAGAAATAAACTAACTGAAATCGCGCTAATAAATTCTACATTTCTAAGCCTTACACTTATTTATTTATTCCTCACTCTTTTATCCTTGCACTTTTTTATTCCCTTAAGGTATTGCACACACAAATTTCTACGAATAACATAATTCTATTGTAATCCTGGATTGATTTTCATGTCGGTCTGTCAGTCAAGACAGACATGAAATCTCATGTCAGGTGTCAGAATTTCATGTAAACACAACCAAATTGAAATTTTATTAATAATTATTGTTGCGTGCAATGTATCCTCGCAATCACAAAACAAAGGATTTCTCATGCAAGTCTGTTGGGGTGTCATCTGTAATTTAATATATTTTTTAGCTCTTAAATTTATATGATTAAAATTATATAAGGGAAATTTCAGTTTCTTTTAAGACTCAGAAACACAACACAATTCTGCAATTCTATATTTTGTAATTTTATCTTTGAAAAGATTTAAAACGAATTAGCATTAATTGAAACAATTCTCAAGAGTTTTAAAACGATTTTAAAACAATTCCAAGATTACAACTAGGATGATATTACAGACTAGTGAAGTTACGATGGACGTCGTTTGTTTCGTGATGTTTAGATTTTTCTAATCTCAAAAAGTTAAACAAAGAACAGTTTTAATTGAATTTCAAGATTTATTAAAACGACTTAAAGTAAAGTATGAAACGAATTTTCAGAAAAATTGAAATGATTTGAAACGAAGTGAGAATAAATCAAAAACAATGTTGAAACGATTTACAACGAATTGTAACAGAACACATTTAATTATAAATTTATCACCTTGGAAGATCATGTGAAACAAATTCTTTAAAACAAATTAACAACAAATTTTGGAGGCGATGCCTATTAACTGAAGTTCTGATGCGGGATGATGCAGCCCTGTCTCGCAAGAAGCAAGTCTTGATTATTTTCTTCATATCTGTTAGGATTTTAGCAATGCATGTGGAATGTGAAATTTCAAGTAGCAGGGAAATAAAATATTGAATTTATCATTAAAATTCATGTTTTACAAATTTCTGTCAGTTTTCAATAATTATTGTATAAAATATAGCTGATATTTATGAACACGCCATTATATAGTGATTGAACAAAATATTTTTGTGGTTAAATGTTTTCATAATCCTACTTTAGCAGATATTCATAGCTTATGATGCGGGTGGGGGATGATTAAAACTGAAAACTTTTGTGTTGTTGGAAGTGTGTGGGAATACAAGAGCTAAATAATGTAAACAAAGAAAATAATTAACAGTAAATATATACACTAAAATGATAGCAACTGATATTTTTAACGAAACCCAAACCATAAAACATAAAAAATGCGAGTCCTGGATTAGTATATAGCTAAACAAAACAAAATTAAAACAAGCTCCGCCATCTCAAAAGTTTTACATTTCAATATGGCTATTTTATCGGAATTCGAAAAAGAAGATTTCGAAGACCAAACAATGGCTGCCAAAGAGATCAGGACAAGAGTCGTAATTTCGTAAACACATGGGGATGGCCAAATTTCACAGTTTACAGTGAAATAATAGCAGAAAATTGTAGAATAGTCATTGAAATATTGATTGGTAAAAACGGATAAGTGCAAAAATGTAAAATAACTTGAAAATAGCCCGGTCTGCAACAGCTAGTTAGGGAAACTATGTAATTTGGAGGTCAAAACACAGCCATGAGAGTTCAACAAACATTACTGCGACTTATCCGACGTTTTTATATGATTAATCATATTACTGTGGCTCTTCTAAATTAAATTTCCGTTAAATATAACTTGAATTGGTCCAGCCCCAGAGCAATTTATACCCAATTTTCAGCGGATGTGCAGATCTGTCCATAACTCATTACTACACATCGAATTTTTTATAATTTATGCAACGTACAAAGTACGAGAAAGTACAAAAAAAATGCCAACTTTTGATGTAGTGTTTTGTATAAATTTGCATAACAAAACATATAAACAAATGTATTCAAAAATAACTATTTTTAGTCGCGAAAAAATGGTACAATTTACAGACCCAGCCTTAACGTCGCCGAGACGGGACCATATACACGTATATACACCCAAGAAACCAAGGAATCAGAGAGAGTAAAACTCTCAATTTTGCGGCTAGTTTAGAGAAATGCCTAAATAGGAGAATTAAAATCACTAAACTTGATAGATAAATCATTGATAAAATAAAGCGAAAAAAGTCTTGAAACTTTATTTTCTTGGTTTTCGACCCATAATCGCATGTCTCCGAAAACACCAGCTCTTCTGCAACAAGCAGAATATTGCTAAATTAAGAGAATATGTTAAAATTACATCTTTATGTCTAATACGCGAATCAATTCTCACCAAATTCTCACCACTTATTTAGTCACATTTTTGGAAAAACCTTCAAAAATGGATGTGAATATTTGTAGAAAAAGAAAAAACTTGGATTTGTTTTAAACAGCTTATTTAAGGATTTTGCTTTAAACAGCTTATTTAAGCTGGGTGTCTCCTTATTAATCGAGTAAAATTCTGCCAAAAAGTGAATTCTCTTAAGTTTTCTGCTATCACCAAATAAAAAGTTTACCCTGACTTCCTCGGGGGACAACAGCCGTTAAGAATTGACAGTGTCAATAGATGAGCCCTATCTTTCCTGGCTTAGGAACAATTTTTTATCGAAGAACTCTGCATACAATGAAAATATGTTATGCTTAGTTTGAGCCCAACTAACCCTATCTCTCTCACTCCATACCAACATTTTTCAAGGCATATTTCGTGCAGATAAACCCAAAATATGCGAAAAAATAATCCACTTAAGGACGAAAGTAATGAATGAGTACTGAATTTGGTAATTTATATACTGTGCAAGTTCTAAATCAAGTTCATGAACAAAGAAATCAAGAGTTATTCTCAGATTTCAACTTGCTAGGAGATTGACTTATTGCAGAAAATGAACGAAAAGGCAAATGGACAATTTCTTCTAAAAAAATGTCTGTTGTCATTTCAACAGGAATTGTAAATACAGAAGCATCCTCTCAATACAAAGGCAATGCATCGTTAAAGCACTGATGTGTGCAAAGAAAAAGAACTGTCCATTTTAAAGAATTTGGATGTATCTGTAAAAGTACCGATTCATGGTTATGAAAATGAACGTAAACACAAGTAAAAGCAAAAGTGAAACTCCAAGCTCACAAACAATTTCCAAATGATACAAGTAGATTTTGTTGAATTTCATAAGCAATACTATTTGTGGTCTGCAATAGAGCTGAATACAATAAGCATTGAAAAATCTGAAACCTTCACAAGCTGACAGGAGTAAACTAAAAGTGCTTGATCTTTTTTTTGAATTTTGTTTATTGTTATATTAATAAAATGTGAAATTTTGTATTTTCCAGTACAAAAATCTTGACTTTCGGAGCTCTGCAAGAAAATTATCATATTGACCTTGTTCCAAAAAATACTGATACACATAAAGAATATCAAGAGACCATTACATTTCTTAAATAGTGTAAAGTAATACGTTCATCACTTAGGTTTTAGTACATATTATATTTTATTTGTATAATTTGCAGCTAATTATATCTTATTCTCCGATTCGCTTCAGTGATCACTACCGTTTCCTTAGAAATCTACATGGGTGAAAAATGTGAGAAGTTCAAAGGAGAAAACCAGATTTTTAATATTTTTATTAATTTAGTTGAATTGTGTGAGATCTTCTTCTTTTTTTGATGTTTTTATAGCTACTATTTTATAGCTAGCTAAGTAAAGTTACTTTAACAGAAAAATATAAAGTTTATTTATAAAGGATTTCTGCAGATTTTCATTTTAAACAAGTATATGGGTTAGTTTTCCATTTTTTTCCTAATATTGAGATAAAAGATAACATATTCAACGTTAAAGAAGAAAAGAATAATAATAAAACACTAGTTTTAACATATATTTCGTAATACAGGGAAATATAAAAGAATCATTTTTAGACGGAACATAAAACATACGTTACTTTCACACATACGTTTCAGAATAAAGATTTTAAAAAGATTCCCCCCCCCCCCCCCCCCTGCTATGAATACTTCAATTTAAAGAGCTCTGTGGGACGTTTCATTGTTGAAACCCACAGAGCTCTTTAAATTGCTTTTTTAGTAACGTAATAACGATGTTTTAATGACGTTTGTTTGTTGAGCACTACTTTATAATAGGGACCATACGCAAATACGACGGCAACGAGGACGGCGACGTGAGTAAAACACTGGATTTGTTTGCCTTTGGATTTCGTTTAACAAGAAATTATATCAAACTTTACTATTAGAAAATTTTGTCAGTTAATTACCTCATTAGCACAATTTTTTACCTCATTAGCACTCTATTTTTAAAACCGAAAAAAAAATCTTCTTAAAAATTCGGATATAGGTTCCGGCGATTTTATGCGAGGTTATTGGGTAATCATAGTTCTAATTAGACATGTCTTCAGTTCTGGATTTTTCTAAAGCTTTAATGACTTTGAAATGGCAATTGTTGGTTGCATGTCACTTAGTTAACAGAAAGCAATGTACAACACAGACTATTTCAATTTCTAACCTTTTCATATCTGCTAGAGTTACGCACAAGATATTATTGTGCCATGTTTGATTTATAGGTTTTTCAACAAGACTGAACTTGTTATCTCTTGCCGTCTTAGACATTTTTAAGTTGACCCATTTGCAATTCTAAGGAATACATTAAATCATAATTTCCATGTTTTTGATTTGTTTGAGGGCTAGAATTGGTTGGTCGGTGAGGGTTAGGGTGATAGCATTGGGTTATTGTGTTTTGAATATGTCGCAGATATAACACAGATTTGTTGTTTTTTGGATTTAACAATATTTAAAAACCCGGAAAGAGTAAGAAAATAGGTTAACATCAATTGTTACATATCAGATGAGTATCTTGTGATATTTCATGATAATAATTTATTTTGCCATAGTTAGATAAAAAGATTTTCTAATGTTTTTTTTTTTATTATTGAAAATCATTTGAAACATTTTTCCTTAGAAAATAGGACAAAAAAAGCAGGTGGAAGAAGAAGAACAGAAAATACCACGCAAACTTATATATAATTCGAAGGAATTTGGTAACGTTAGATTCAATAGCTTGAACAAAATGAATGTTAGCGACACAAACATAAAACAGACATTCTTTCGTAATGTTAATTACCTTACAGTTCACCAAAGATGGACATTGGCCATTTTGAATTTATTACTTAGCGTAACCAACGTTTCCTTGAACTTAATTGTAATTGTTGGGTTGTGGAAAACAAAACAACTACACAATATTGGTATGAAATTAATTTTGATGATCAGTATTTATGATGATGGTATCGGATTGGTAACGAATCCATTGGCTGCATTATCATTCGGATGGTTTTATGAACAGCAATACTATCATTTCCAGATCGTCAGTGAGACCTTTGTTTATCTGTTTCCACATGCATCCGGATTTACATTGGCTTTGATTGGCTACGATCGATATATTCGGATTCGTCATTTGAGCAAGTGTGATCAAAGCATCCGGTTAAAAAAAGTAAATGTCATTGTTTTTGTAATCATACCGTCAATTACAACTTTACTTGGTGTGATGAATGTCATGGGACGAGTGTTTTCCTTTAATCAGGTCGTAAAGTTAACAGTATTAATACTGGACATATCAGTAGCGACATTGGCCATAGCGATATACCTAAAGACTATTTCATTCAGCCATCGTCGAGCAAAAGGTCTAAAACGGGATGCAAATAGAGAATCGTTTTCAAGAATCGATGGGATGATCATTAGAATTTTTTCTGTCACCCTTACGTCAGTTTGCATATTTTACTTTCCTTACATTGTTGCTTCAGTGTTGAACAGACTTTACCCTGATAATCAAACAATCATGTTTTATGGTTACATTTCTGGCACTATTGTCTTCGCCAATTCCAGTGCAAATGCTATCATTTTCATCATGTTAAATCCAAAAATTAGACAATTGGTTTATTCTGACAAGAAGAGAAGCTCCCTTACAACAATTCCACCATGTACGATTACATCATAAGTATTGTTTCGAGATGGGCTCTATTCAAATCATTATAAGAAAAAAAGACGTTTGGTATAAAAGCTTTGTGTGAAAAGTGTAGAAAAACAAATTACCTATTCAAAGACCCATTGAGACCTTAATACACTAAAAAAGAACTGGATTACAGAAAACGAATAGTTTCTGGTCACGTAAAAGCTAGTGATTATGGTAAATTGATTATATGCCCTGAATCATGGATAGAAATTCAAAATTTCTTTTGAAAAACGTCTTTGATAAAAGGTTTTGTGAGAGGAAAATAATTTGTCTGGGATACAGTTATAATCCTCAATGTGTGTTCAAAATTGACATTCATTTTTGGATTTCTGCAAAAGCAAGAAATACAATACAACAGGCTCTGTTTTCATTTTCTCTTCTGTTCAAACTTTGACAGTTTTTCATTTTTCGTGTGTTCCGTCACATGATTTTTATTTATGCGCATGTCAGTTTAATGTTTGCAATGTTTGGATAAGAAGCGATCCTGAAGTTTTTAAAACAAACAAAAACAATTGAATTCGCTAAATTTGCGGTCAAAAAACAGCTCCTGCTTCTTTTCCCGTAAAACGCTTAGACAGAATGAAATAACGAAGAAAAGAAAAACTTCTGATGTACGTAGTTTTTTTTGCACATGCACAATTAAATAAATAAATCTTAGTTAATAAAAAAATTCGAGAATTTGAGCAACAGTTTTTCTGGGTTCTCTTTTCTTTTATCACCCATTTCGGAATAATTCAAACAGTGCATCTCTTGTTTTTTATTTGGAAAACTGTCTAAGGGTGTTTGGCTCTATTCTGAAAATATTTTTGGCGCATACTTCTTCCATTTGAAAGTAAATATCTCAATAATATATTTTTCGACTGTTAACAAGCTCCCAAACTGTAAAAAACATAGAAAATGTTTTCAATTTGAAATAAATAATAACAACACTAACTTGCGGAACAGGAACTTATATTTCCCAGAACAAAATATTTAATCATAAATTGTACATAGTAATATTGTGAATATTTTCTTCTTCGACTGTAATCCATTTACTTCATCATTCATTAAAATGTATCTATAGGTTACAAGTTTATTGTGTTGCTTAATTTCATTTAACCAAGAATGACATTCTGATCGCAATTGAATGGCGAATGCATTTGCTGACAATATAACTAACATTATTTTGATATGGCCTGCTCAGTAATACCAGGGTCTTACCACATGAAGAACCATTGGCCATTCATCATTTTTGTAATCAACATAAAAACCAATAAGCAATTTATAACCCATTTATTAAGCATTTGTATCCGGGGTACATATAAAGAAAATTGCATAAACAACTTACACAAAATTATTACTCTGGATTTACCATCAAGGACGTTGAATTATGCGAGCGACTTGTAAAAGATCAATTGATCTAAAAAAATGTTTTAAGTTTTTTAAAAAGGAACTTCTGTAATAAAATCTGTATATATGATCATAATAAATGACATTATATATCAGTGTTTCCATAGTATAAAGAGTACCTAATTGCCTAGAAAGGTCGTTAGGCAAATTGTCTCTATGGGAAAATATTGACCAAGGTTGTGACGTCATGGATCGAACATGAAGTCCTTTTTAAACTTTTGCTCTACTAAAACGCGGGTTAAAAAATAACCTTCTGTTGTCTTTTTTATCCACAAAATATATATAATTTCATAGCCCTGAAATGAGTCTCCTTTTATTTACATTTTTATGAAGCCAGTCTCTCCAGGAAAATATCAACTGGTCATGTGATGTTAATTAACTAATCAAAATTATCTAATGATAGAAGACTTTATATTACAGGGTTACAGAGCAATGTAGAGCCTTCTTTAATTAATAATTGGGATAATTAAAATTGACGTAACATGGTCGGTTGCTATTTTTTCACGTGTTAGCTCCATTCCATGGCGTTCGGAAAAACAGTAGGAGCAGTAGTAGTAGTTCACTTTATTTCAAGTCACTTAAGTTGGGCGGGTAATACATATATATGGCGGCAGATCTCACAATAGGGTGTTTCGGTCGGGGGAAAAACAACAATAAAGACGAAAGAGAACCCATAAATCTTAGGCCCAATTTGGTCAGAAATATCTGTGCTGTATCCAACGGAATTATATTTAGGCAATGTGCCATCGTTGATAGGTAGGATACCGCGGCCGAATCTTTGCAGTGAAAAATTTTACGACAAAATTTTTATGGTCACCGACAAAAATGGCAAAAAATTTGTGTCAGAAAATGTGTCGGTTGGACGACACTAACACCACTTATTTGTGATACCCACCTTATTAGAATTAATGAGCGGAGGTAAATTATCCATACATAAATAACTTGGTTTTTGAATTTGAATGTCTTATCACCTTCCTTCGGTTAATATTCCCATAAACCAACACATACTATGCTATTGCATAGATCATGGACGTATAAAAAGAAAAGGACTTACAACTTCTATAAATCCACTCAAATAAAACTCGCCTCGCCTTATTGAAATTTTAGCAAAGGCAGTTTTGAAAGTCTCTCAAATTTAGTTAAGAATATTTGCTTCTATTGGCTTCTAAGATCGTAAAAACCAACCATAAATGAATATTAAGATATTACGTTTATTTTGTAAGCAATTTTTAAACCCTGATTCCTCATGTGATTTTCTACAAAGCGTGAAACATAAACAGTCGTATAAACCCACCCACCTAAACAAAAATCCAGTTAAACGCGAGGCGAGGATAACTTCAAAGGCATGCCGACATAAAAGATTTTAACAATAGATAATAGAAAGGCTACTCAAAACCGTACCGGACGAATGACATCTGCAATAGTGGGGGACTTTTGACCTACGTCAAAAAAGTATATCTTCGAAACTGAAATCAGATTATGAGGTACCTGAAGACCTACAAGTTATTCCCCTTGAGATTAGCTAGAGGAAGACAAAATGGATTCTTGTATCAATCTATAAACCACCTCGGCAGAAATTAGATTATTTTCTAGGTGAATTGTCTCTATTAATTGATTTTTATTCCAGAAACTACGATAATATTCTGGTAATGGGGGACTTTAACGCAGAGCCAAGTGTTGCAAGCATGAATGCTTTCATAGAACATTATGGTCTTTATAACCATATTTTGAACAAGACGTGCTGGAAATCGGCAAATGGAACCCTGATCGATTTATTGCTTTCCAACAAAAAACACGCATTGAAACATTCAGGCATTGCTGAAACAGGTCTTATGACTGGTGTGCATAGTATATTTCAATTTTTAGTGACTTCACAATTTTTAGAATCCTTCTCTGATAAGACAGTTTGACTGATCAAGGGAAATGTTTTTTCAAAGTATGGCTTTTGGGCCATGTTTTGTTTAATACTTTGAGCTAATATTTTTTAGATTCGTATTTGAGAATGTATATAAAATGTCGGCAACTTTGCAAATCAACAAAATATTATTGAAGCTAATTATGGTGACGTTAATGACCAAACATAAGTAGTTTGTGTCCAAGGAGCATGCAAACATCAGATTCTTAGTCCTAAAGAATAATTCATGGACATGATACTTATCTCTTTCAACATGTAAAGGTTCATCTTGAATACTGCTATCATATGCATTCCTCATAAAGAATGCAGAAGCATCAGTAGTGTTCGTAACCATGCTTAGTGAAAGTAGAATTATATGTCATCATATTGAGACTGTCCTTTCTAGTATATTTCAGGTCGAGATGATAATGTTTCTCACCTTAAGTCTTATTATTTTGTCTGTTGTAACAACGATGTTCATTTGGTGAACAATGAACTTTATTTATTTTTTGATAAATTTATGAATTGTTATAGTGTTTGTTTTCCCCTATAGATAGATATAATTCCTTGGGTAGAATGTCAAGTCATATAACTTTCTGACTTACATTACTTGAAATATCTTTGACCCTATTGTACTTAAAGATGCTGGGAAATATATTTGTATAAACATATTAGTTTTCATTAGTTTATGTACATATATGATACCATTTTCATAAACTGTGATGTGGTTGATTGAGACAAATGAATCAACCTTGATTGTCATTGAGTCTCCGTTCTTGTTTTTTTGCTTCACTTACAACCACTATAACCTGAACTCCTATCTGCCCCAGAACTTCAAGCATATAGATATGAAGGTTCAGCTTGAAAACTACATTTTACAAATGAAAACTACTCTATAAATTATAGCTACATTTTATTAACATTTATTATCAACCTGATAAAGCACCATCATTCTCTCTCCCTATACACCACGATATTTCGAGGACTTTTATCCAGAATTCTTTTGTTGTTATGTACATATATTTGTATTGTAAAAGATCAAAAAATTATTGTTCGGTAGTCTAATTTGCTTTTCTTCCATTCTCTCTTTCACACTTTGATTTCGTTAATCGTTGCTCAATATTACAAATCGATTTGGATTTTTTTATGGCAATTTTCGACTGATTTAGTTCTGCGTGAATGGAATTACAAGATTAGCATCAAAATAACTGATAATTAAGTAAGAAGTAAGAAGTGCGATTTTTTTGTAGATTCTTGCCGAAAGATGTACATTTTACGTGAATCATTTTGTTATCAATATCCCGTTCACTTTTCAAAATATATGTCAATATCGCGAAAATTCTGCGAAATTCACAGTTTTTTTTACCTTCTAACCACGAAGATTTCTGTCCTTAAGGTAATTCGATCAATTTTGACGCATTCTGGATTTTCGCTGGCGAACTGGGTAATTCACGCACCCCCTCTGCAACCGTTAATATTAATTAATTTCCGCGCCAGTGGTGTTTGTTGTGATAGTGGTTAAAAAGTATGGGAAAGGTTTAAACCCGTTTTCCGATTTCTGGATTTGATGCATGTTTTTTTTCACTAACCTTTGCAAATAGGAATTTCTCTCATCACGTTACATTAGGGTGTGTTTATACTAAAGCAAAATGTATCCATAAAGTCTTCAGCGGATGAAAATTTGCCGTCGTTTATCTCAGACCATAAGATGCCCTGTAACGATCGCACCAAGTCACTTTTGTAATTTTTCAGGTTCATTATCATTCACTGGTATTCCAGTATTTCCCGGCATCTGTCTAAGTTGCGAATAATTCGTAAAAGAAGTTTAAGTTAAATACTACATAACTCGCTAAAATTCACTGTAAACACCCATCAGACATCTTGAAGATAAGAGTATTTACAAAGTTCTATGCCTGCGTTGTAATGTGCTTCAACTACAGAGCCGTATATAGATAGGAATATGTTACCGTTTGATAATACTCCAGGTCTCCCAGGTCCGTGATGCAAGGCAATTGCATTTTTAGAACTTACTTCATAAATGGTGGCTGTCACACCCCAAGGCAATTGCAAATCGCAGATATAACCAAATCAGCATTGTTTGTATTGTATTCGTTAGAATAGATGAATAGATCTTGAATGTGGCCCTTGGCTAGATTGTCACCGTTTATTGAAAACAACCTATAGTATTCAATATTGCCGATGATTTCACTTTTCAGTCTAGCCCAAAGATTCTTTTGGTGTTATTTTTTCACGTTTTCTTTCTCAAGCCATATTAATACAGAGTCTAGTAAGCATTGTCCATCTCCTACAACTGCTTGACTTCCTTGATTGTTATTTTCAAGGTAAGACTCCAAGATGTTCCACTTTTCAGCAGGGGCCACTATTCCCGACTCCTTTGGATAACTTAAGGAGGACTCGCCAGTGGCGGATTTAGGGTTCGTCAAAGAAAGTGGAGGAGTACAGAGTCATGAATTTTCTGTAAAAACATACGTGTTGATTGGGTTATTTGCACGTTTTTCTTATATACACTTAAAGACCGTGCTGTCCTCCATAAATTTCGACTAGGTTCTAGATCCGCCTCTGCTCGCCCAGTATGTTGGGTCTAGTATCTACATGGTTATCGTTAATTTTTTTTGGTCTGTCGGGTGGTGTTTCTTTAGTTAAATCCACTTCAGAGGTTGGTGTGTTACGAAAGAAGGTGCGAAGTCTTCATACTTTTATACTTAAAAATACTTTTATCATATGGATAAATTCATGACACTGCAAAAACAATTGTAATGTTAGTTGGAACACAGGATGCATGTGGTCACGCCTTTCGAATGATTCCAGGCCGGATTGCCATGGCCTTTTCAGGATTTTTCCTGATCCAGCCACCTTGAATTGGCCCTATGAGTAGCTGTAGTTGCTTTGTATTATTAAGGTTCTGTCATTTTGGATTGGCAAAAACGACAACCTGCTCGTGCAAACAGCACAAAATACTTCCCGAAATAAACTGTAAAAACGTTGACGGGAAAATAAAGCAAGCCTCGCATTTGTCCGCAATATGACATTTCCACTCTCTATGGGGTTTTTCATTGAATTTACTTTACTTTCTACCAGTTTATTCATATCGCCTGTCTCTTTGGGTTTTCTAAAAGAAACAGTCTAAATACATTATCTGCCTACGAAACCTTCATCAGAGGAACTTTTTACATAAACGTTGAAATTGGTGAAAATTAGCCCGTCTTGTGTTCAATTTAAATTTTTGGCTAGAAATTCTGAAAAAAGATCTTTATCACTCAAATAAACCATTTGAGAGATTTTCATGAAAACGCAGTGTATAAACGGTTTTAGTTTATAATAACACGTTATTTTATGAAAACGCGACATTTAGATCACTACCCCTTGCAGACTTACATAATTGAACATATCCGACATTTCTTGTTGTCTATATGAAAACGCGTGATTTAAACATCAATTCATGAAAACCCAGTGACAAAGGAAATTTTCGCCATGTGTTTCATATAGATAGAATTCATATAGAATTGAATTTAAATTCGGGTTAAAGGGAAATTCGGTCGAATTTTTTTTCCAAAACAAAAACAGCAATAAAAAGAACTAAAAACCTTTTTTCAGCACGTTTTTGTTGCTTAATTTGTGACGTCATTCCGTGCAGAAATGTCAAAACACTATGAAAATACACATGTTTTTTTAAACAAAAAATTTGGCGGAAACAGGTAGCGCTCTTTTAATGAATTTTTGGATGACATCCCGGATAGAAACAAATCCTTTTGATTTTGAGCCAAGAAGAGATGTTGAAAATTAATGTAGTAGCTAGAAGTAGAACCATTTGTAAATTATTATGCTTGTCAAAACATGTTTTGGAAACCATGAGCGCGATAAACAACGTTATCTGACGTCAAACTTATTATCAGATAGTAAATAGTATTATTTGATTCCTCCCCAGTGGGCAAAATCTTCAAAAAGTCTATGAGGAAGAGTCTTTTCTATAGGAATGGCAAGCAATATCGCCTGCTGTTTCAATAGAAAACACTCCTACGCACTATAAACAAAACAAAAGAGGAGATTTGGTTTTAAAATCAAGTAAGGCATTTCCGTTTTGGGTTATTTGCCTTATCAGTTTAGTTTAAGAATGTACATGATAAATTGTTGAGAAGTTTATGGAACAAATTTTTCTTTCTACTATCTCCAGTTTTGCCAAATCAGGATATCTTGTACGAAAACTCGGGAATGTCACAACTACTCTAGGTTGCTTAATAGAAGGGGTGTGACGCTTAATAATAAAACAATAATTTGACAATAGGAAACCATTGCAAGAAAACAAGCAAGATTAAGAGCCCAAGCCTCTATTCCAATTTCATAACAGGGTTATATAAACTATATAAAAACTTCCTATCCTCTCAAATTATCGCCCCCGTAACAATCGATTTTTGAAATAAATAATCAAGCCCTGAAATGATGCGGTTGCAAAACAAAAACAACTCACAAAACAAGCCTTTTTGTGCGAAATTGCAAAAATTAAATACAAATACATGCGATAAGAAAATTTGTCTTAAATTCGTTACACCTCTGTTTCAACTGCAGAATCTTTTGCGGTTTAGAAATTTAACTTATCTTATTTAATAGACCATTCATAAAGTAGGTTGTTACACCCGTCGCCTCGTTTTCGCCCTGAACATCAACGACGCTTGGGTGGTTTACAAAGAGAAACGACACCTCACGGAAAAATGTTTCACGTTGTTTTTTAGTACGCTTAAAAACGGAGTAATTATAAAGATTAGAAACGAGGGGGTTGGATGTTGTGACGTAATTTAAGAAAAGGTCTATCTAATCTAAGTTATTGTCTTAGATTAGTTTTACACAGCTCCTGTTCTCTTTTTAATTCATTCCTCTGCAGTTTACTCGTCCAAAAAAGAACAAAAGCCACAATATTTTGGTATTTTTTCCAGGAATTTCTTTTCGGTATTTCGATTTCGTTTACCATCTTCTTAGGTATATTGATATATTAAATGGCTTTCTTACTTTTGTTAGGGTTAGGGTTTTGTAAATGAGTCTGACGTTCACTGGCGAAATATTAGTGATGAATTCTAAAAGGATAGATGCCGTTTGTAACTTGAGTTTCGACAGAAATATACGGTCGCAGTTAGGCAGATGATCACATCTTATGCGTTATTCTCAAACTTTCTTTCCAAGCTATTACAATTTTGATCATTCAAAACGTTGTTCTACCACTATCTTGAACACTATCCTCTAAACCTACCTGACTTAAATATCCCTCAGGAGTGAAATCCTTCCGCATAATCTGAACATAGTCAGAAATTGCTGGACCATTACTTTCAATCCACTTAAAAAAAATTAAAGATCAAATCGGTTTGATAAAAAAAAAAAAAGAACTGATAAAAAGGAATTTAAGGAACTTTTAAATTATTTTTAAAAAAATGTCGATTCATATGCTTCAATATTTTATCTAAATTTCAGTTACTACTATATCGAATCGCAAACTAACTCTCTGCACATCTCTCTAGAATTATATTAAAAATGTACATGACAGTTTGAAATGATATTTTTTTCCACCTGCAGGGAAGAGCGTACTACTGAATTCTACTTATAATTAAAATTTTATCATTGAGCAGTAAATGTTTATTATATTTATTGAGTACTTTTAGTTCAAGAATTCCCTTAACGAAACAACCATGAAATAAACATGCATTTTTAGATGGTATTATGATTTTTCATTGCAAATAATTTCCAGCGACATGTTTGCATGTTCGAGGTATGAAAAACTAAGATTTCAATCTTACAGATAAAAACATTTTCAAGCTGATCTAGAAACAAAATAAAAGTGATGAAAAACAAGAATAGAAAAAAAACATGAATATCCAACCATGGTGATAACATCCTCTGTGCAATTCAGTTACATATATGTAGATAAGTACAGGCCAAACGTAATTCATCACAGTCAATTTATGTGTTTCCCGAAATATTCACTACACACTTATTAAAAATTTATCAAATAGAGAAAAATGTTTGTTTTCTCAGAAGAAGTTCCGCGAGAAAATGAAAATATCTATACTGAATAGGGACAAAAGTTTTTATGTTGAAGTATGGAATTAACAGATTTTCAATGTACGTTTGTTTTTCCAGTTAACGTTGATCTATGATTAATTTGATGTTCCCTTACCTACGAACATTGTCGCACCAAAGCTTACGAAATGAAGTTTAATGAAACCGTAACGGAGAAAACATACTTCAGTGACATATTTAATTTATCCAAACAACAACTGTGGATATTGGTAGCAGTTAATGCATTGCTTGCCATTACTAATGTTATATTGAATGTTTTTATAATTGTTGCACTATGGAAAACACAGCAATTACGAAATATTGCAATGAAGCTGATGTTTACAATTAATGTCTATGACTTTTTCATTGGATTATTAACGAACCCATTCGCGGTAATTATGTGTGGATGGTTTCATCAAGATCAACATTACAAATTGCATATTATAGCAGAATTTTTTGTATTCTTCTTCCCTCTCTCTTCAGGTTTCACATTGTTTCTGCTTGCGTATGACCGTTTCGTAAGAATACGATATTTGACTAAGTACGATAGAAACACTCGGCTTAAAATTATCAGAAAACTTTTAATTGTTATACCGTTTTTTGGATTTACCCTTGTGACACTAAAATGTATCGCGACCATTTTTGGTTATATTGATGTGGCAGAATTATGTTTAGTTACCTTGGAGTTGATTGCAGTAGTTGGCATATGGATATTTTATGGAAAGTCCATAGTGTTAATGCGTCACCACAAAAAACTCACATCCCGAAATAACATTTTTTCCAATGCTGATGCAATAGTAACCAAACTTGCATCAATTCTTATAGTAGCAGTTTTCACTTTTTACACGCCATATCTTATCACGTCTGTCCTTCATAAAGTCTGGCCAACAAATCAAATAGCTATATTTTTCAAGTACTTTACCGGGACAATGACTTTTATGAATGGCAGTGTTAATGCATTGGTACTCATATATTTTAACAAGAAAATAAAATTATGGTTTCGTAGAATTTTATCATTTTCAAACGATTATTGGAATAAGGAAGTCTGCTATGTACCCTCTGAAGGAACTGAAGAAACCTTAAAGTTATAAATACAATAGAGTTATCAAAATGAAACGGAGAAGGTATATTCAAATTTCCATGTAATGCATTTATCTTAGAGGCGAAACTTAACTAAGCGTTTGTAAATCTATTTTTGAATCTAAGCGTAAAAAAAGGACAGTTATGTTAACTGTGCATTTGCAGTTACCAGCATGTTTTTATATCTTGTTTTCAAATTATCATATATTCACGATTAAGAAATCATGCCAGTAACTGCGTTCAACATGGAAATAAGTGTACACGTTGGAATAAGGGCACAACCTCCTAAAGATGGATGCCCTTCTTGTGAAAAGATGATCTTCTGATAAAACGTTTTTCTTTGTTATATGTTCGTCAAATGTAAATATGTCCATATAATTCTATTCAATTTTACATAAAAATTGAATCCACAAACGTTATTGCTTGGAAAATTCCTTATCGCAGATTTAGTCCTTTAGGATTAGAGATTTTCAACATTAAACTGATTTTGAGTGTGAGAACATCACATATTCCTTATTAAATATGTGGGGATGTAGAAACCACAAGCACTGATCTATACAGCGATGGTGTATTGGATAGTATCCAAATTGGTGGTTCTGGCTGCTTACAACAAGTGCGCTGTTGGGATTTATAAGTTCAGCCAATTCTTGCTTATGTGTGTCATTAAATAGAGCCGAACGACAATAATACTTTGACGTACTAAAACGTTATCATTCAAAATCTCAGTAAGCTTTGCCTATATCAAACAAAGTAGGTAATTTTTTTCATCAGTATGTCTGATTCCTCTAATATATAAAATGCATGCATTTCACCTTTATATTTACCATCAGTTGACAATCATAATTTAAAACAGTGTGGACAATGTTGTGAAGCGATTTTATTGTATCATCCTTCAGCCAAGAGCGAATGCCATATACATAGCGTGATTGCTCCTGAATTGGGAGGAAAACAGTTTTCACTCATTTTTCAGATATTTAAATTAGGAAATGTAAACGTGTTGTGAAATAATGACAACGACTAACGAATAATAAGTGAGACACTATATGTATGATTACTGATGACTAAATTTTGCCAGACCTTGTGCATGCTGTATTGTCTAAAATAACGAGCTACTTTTTCTATCTTGTCTCGATTTCTTTCAATGGTCTGCATTTTTCGTGTGCAAATGTTGATGGTGACATTATTGCAGAACGATTAGATGTTCCGGAGGATTGAAAAATGTAATTAAAGAAATTTAATCACGACATAAGCTATGTGTTTATCGGATGAAGTTGAGATTAGTTTATGGCATCACACTATTTTTTAACCATACAAAACCCAGTTCTTCACAGGTTGGGTGCTTACCTAAATATTACCTAGTTATTCAGAGGCGTGGCTAGAGGTCAGTCAAAATTTGTGGAGGAAAGATTAGTGATTTAAGGTAGAAAAGCAAAACCGTGCAAGTAACCTAATCGACACTTACTGAATCGAAATATCATAATGTTGGACTCCTCCACTTTTTTTGACTGATCCTGAATGCGCCTATGTTATTATAAATATTATTATATCTCACTTGAGTGTTTTATTACATTGGATGATTTTGTTTGTGAGACCAGTATTGTTCATAGCAAGTGAAAAGTTGATCATGTCATGGACCTGATGATTTATGTTGAGCTATGCTTCAAGAGAACCTTCTCTCGTTATCGGGCAAGTTATAAATTAGAAGATGTCCCTTGTATACGATTGAGATAGGATCAAAAATGCAAATTTTCACACCTTTTTTAATTTGTGTGAAATTCGGACTTAATTGTACGATGTATATTTCCTGAAACTGCTATCTTTTGCTTCATTAAGATGGTTTGGAAGTATAATAAAATCAACGTTGCATAACAAAATAGATTCAATGATTGTTTCTCTTTTTATACAATGATATTGCTGCAATATGAACAACGTCTTTCTCAGTGTTTAGAACAACGTAATATCATGCTTTCAACGAAATCACAATAAATAAAGCAACCTCTTGGGACTGCAAGTCAACTTCAAATAAGAACAAGATGTCCCTTACAGGCAGAGGGATTTCTGCAAAAAAAGTTGAAGTATGCAAAAGTGACAACACAACAGTAAAAAACAAAGTTCATTCTGATGAATTAAGGACATCATTAGAAATAATGCATTTCCATGTCCGTCGCCTGGCTGACTGCTGAAAAAAGCCTTTTTTCTGGTCACTCAGGCAGTCAATTTCTTGTATTTCTTTTATAAATGAAAAGCGAAAAAAAAAATAAAGTCAAAAATTAAAATTTTAAAAAGTGTGCGTATATCATTATTATTTGTACAAGAAAACACCTCTTTAAAAAAAAGAACGCTATATTTCGGCATCAAGGCTTACGTACATGTACCACTAAAGCAAGTATACCTTGAAAAGAAATTTGAAAATGATTTAAGGCTTCACCGTTATTAGAATTATGTCAGAAAACAACAGATACATGGAAAATAGGGACCGACTAACCAACTGACTCTATATTCCAAGTTTGAAATGACAAGAAACAGTCATATTTTTTATGACCTGATCACTTCACTCTCATGATATCACTCCAAAATTAGTTATGATATTATGATAAATTGTGCTGAAAATCTATGAATAATTATAGCAAATTGAAGAATATTATACCAAAATTATGCTATCTTGACCATGCCACCATCAAAAATTTTGTTATTGTATATTGTGTTAGTATCCTCCCACCGACTTGCTTTAAAGTTGAAAAGTTAAGCGGTGAGTCGGCAAAGTGCACAAAAAATAAATAAATGAATACGGAATAACCGCCCAATGCTCGAATAAGCGCCCAGTCCGGATAAGCGCCCACCCTAAGGCAGATATTTTTAAATAACCACCCAGTGCTCAATTAACCGCCCAGTTCACTCATGGTCTTAGACTGGGCGCTCTTTGGACTTATAGGGAAATATAGGAAATACTGGTAAAACGCCAGGTTCTCTGCTACATCATATTCATACACCCTCTAACCAATCGGAATGGAGTAATTGTGCACGTCATTATCGAGAATTAACCTCCTATTAACTTGCACCAAATACTATTAAAAATACTATTAAAGTTTAATCTTACAGTGGAATCTATAAAAAGCGTACACTTTATAAAGCGGACATCTCCGCATAACGGACACATACTCCATGTACGGATGGATAGTTTTACAGTCAAATTCTCATTGGTTAACTCTGTATCAAGTGGATATCTCTGTAAAGTGGACATATATTATGTTGTCTGTTTTATGTAGATTCCACTTTAATATCTGTACATTGGAGAAGGTAAAAGAGAGAGAGAAAGGTTTTCAATAGACCCTTCCAGATATTCTGTTTAAACACCGTGTTGCGGCCTAGTCAACAAGTATGGCCTCGTTTTCAAGGTCTTAATTGCTTTTAATTATTCTACTGGGGAATCAGAATAATAGGTGACCATTGCTTGGTAAAAACGCTATGAAATTGGTAAAACAATAAAATGCATAGAAGCGAAGTGAAACTTGATAACTAAGCATTAACACGGTGTTTAAACAAAAATTCGGGAAAGGTGTATTAATTAACAACATTTATTGAAACATCATTACTATATTAACCGATGGTACTGTTGGAATATTTAACATTTTGAATGAATTGAAAAAAATCCTTAAGACACCTTTTTCAGCTTTTAAACTCTTTTCTAATAAGCACAAGTGAAAATTGACTTATATACTTTATTTGGTATAAAAAAAGATATCAGGGTATAGGTTCTTAAAACTTCCAAAATCACCTCCCATACCTTCACTTAAGAGAGAAGGACTACCTGTTTCTTTGACGCAGAGAAAGTGTGTAAGGGGCAGGACAATATTAGGGCAATATTAGGACAGGAAAAATATTTTTTCTTCCCTGAATATGAGCATTTGATACTTAAAAAGCTAGTACTTTTAAAAACAATCTTATACCTAAACACTAAACTTGATCTTCGAAGAGTTGGATTTCAAGATTTTGTATATAGTAAGACGACCCCCCAAAGTGTTTCTATATTATTATTATTATTCATTCTTGTAATTTCCCATTCAGTAAATATGTCGCCCAATCATGGAGCAGACGAAGCTGTGGGCGGTAAATCAAGTCCTTTTGTCCGCATAGGTTAATGAGGATGCAACGACGGTTGCTATGTTAAAGTGTAGATGTTCACTGAATTGAGATGTTTCATTTAAAGATAAAGAAAGGTAATTCAAAAGTTAAAAAGGTTTAATAAGCACAGGAAACTTAAAAATGGACAATATATAATGGATAACGAATTAACTTGACATGGATACATTGACAATCGCACATGACGACAAAAATATGAATAAAGAAATATATATATATATAACAATAAAATAGAATACATAACCATATTCTTTGGATTTCTAAAGAACATAATCTGGTTATTATATTTACCATGTTGCCAATGGCTACAAGAACAGTGCGTAGGAGCACCAGATTAACCACCATCAATGATTTTTTTTGAGATGGTAAAAAAAAGAACATCCTTCTAACCTACCATTCTACTGAACCTTAATGGTATTGTTGTTTTACGAGATGTAATGCATTTGGTAATGCGAAAATACAAACACAAAACAAAACATCCGAAGAGCTCGCACATGTAAAGGTAGATGTTTAAAATGACGATGAAATGAGATGAAGCGGGATATGGTTAAAAGGTAGAGTGCTATACAATGTTTGTTTGTTTTTTTGTATTTTGAATATTGAAAGTGGCGTGAATTTATCCTCTCGTCCACGTACCATTGGGACGTCCCCTAGACGTCCTTTGGCCAAAAGGGCGTTCTTTGAACGTCCTCTTCAAGTCCCTGTTGGACATCGTATTTGAGCGGACGGATTAGACTTCACTTTCGACGTCCCCCGGACATCTCCGGGACGTCCAAACTGAACGTCTATGGGATGTCCCTGTGCCCACTGGGAAAGCCTTTTTTGACCGAAATGTTTCCAGAAATATTCGAACTCAGACTGGGCTGAGATTTCAGTACGGGTTGTAAATTCGTTCCTATCAGCGGTATTGAGCTTATTTATATTAACATGGTGACACCGTTCTGAAATTTCAGGTCAGTCTGAGTTCAGTACGGAACTAGTTTCATTTTTGACATGCGCAGTAGAATTATTTTATTGTTTCTTGCTGTCTTGTTTTAATTAGCCCGGCCTGAATTTGTTTCATGTGAAAAGAAAAGATTTCAGACCGTACTGAAATCTCAATCCGCTCTGAATTCCGTACGGCTCTCAATAAACAGCCTCTAAATTTTGGCCTACAAAGCCATGGCCTTTTCGTCTCGTCGTCTTCATATCAAAAATAGACAAAGGCTTTGCACATTTTTTTGCCCAATGAAATTGCAGCTCTTGATGACGTCATAAATCAGTTCGCTCTATGTGTTTTCTTGGACCCTTGTTTATTGATAATAAAATAAACAAAAATATCAGCTATAATATTAAAAACAGCAACACGTTTGCGTTTATTTGAGAACTCGATAAAATGATCAACGAAACTCTATAGTATGTGTGTGTTTTCTTTTGGTGACACAAAAACCACACAACGCGTCACAACGCGCAATTGCTGGATAACGAAAACAAGACTGACTGTTTTGAATCTAACCTCGCTTCTTTTATAGACTACCAGAAAATAAGTTGCTGTTGTTTTTGGTTTATAAAAGAGCTTGTTATAAATACCAAGTGTCGCTCATCATAAAATGTTACTAAAGTAACTTGAATTGAATTTTTTGCTTCCTCGGCCATTTTATTAAGAACTTTAAGGGTCATTTGTCAGCAATAACACATCCATACGCGTTTTCAGAGTTGTTCGTTTATCTTTACCAATACAGTTTGTGCAGATAAATAGGTCAATCCTTTTTTATTTGCAGCTCCTGTTAAATTCATTGTCTGTTAACAAAATAACAAAAGAAAATAAAATATGCACTTTTCCACGCATTTTTGAATCATTTCCCACTTACTCGATTTTGGTAAATCCTTGTTCGAAACACATGGAAATGGAGACTCTGTGCATTTATACTTGGGAACATCAGTAGTTTCAACGGGGAATAGAGTTGTTCACAGGAACATATGAATCATCAGCTAGTGTGAAACGTATGGAGCGTGTGTTGATGTCAAAGAAGAAGGAGTGGAATTTGAATCCACGACCCTCACCTATATTGTCTATATATATAATACAGAGTTTAATATGTTATAGCTTAAATACCATGACTCAAATTATCTATCGGCCTTACTATTTCTCACAGAAACTTTTCATAAGCCTTTCCTTGAGATGTGACGTCAATTTCACACACTGTTTAAAAGACGGAATAGCGTGAAAAGCATTTTAGATTCAAGGGTTTAAAATCAGAACTTCGTAAAAAGATTTATTCGGACGTTTAAAACGTTGGGAAAAAGTAAAAAAAAAAAAGAAATTGTGTTAGCTATGCTTTCAAAAAACCTTGATCACAGGCAACTTGAAACATTCAATCATCTTGAAAGAACAACATAGGTAAAACTGTTTCTATTCATATCGCAACTTTATCTTTCGATGTTTTCTTTTTAAATTCCCCTCTGTGATCAAATCGATCTTTGATGATGTAGTGTGTATAAAGATGTGCGAAAACTTCAAATTGGCAACATGTCTTACAATTCAAAAGTTTGAATGTAAAACGGTTTGTTTATCCTTTATACGATATGGTCCGAACTCGTTAACAGGCACTTAAGATAACCTTTGAAGTTCTTCACAGTATATGCTTACATTATTACGTAGTTATCAAAACTAAATAAAAGTGAAATATATTTCCCCTAACATTTTTAGATTGAACGAAGTACAAAAAGATGAATATGAAATTGAAAATTAAAGTGTAAACATCCGCCCTTTATCTGTTGGAAAGATGTTTAACATCAAGAAACGCTGCACAATATTTCAAGTAAGTACAAGTTGCGATTTTTTATCAGAGTGAACCGTTTTTGCTATAAAATAATTACGGAATGTTCCTGATGAGAAAGAAAGAAATGGTCAATAGTTATCATAAATATTGTACACGCCGTCGGTTCATAATGTAATTTGACGTCATATTTAGCTTTTGCATAAATAGCGCAAAATGCGTTAAAAATTGCTATTCCAATCTTTCTGCTGGTCGGAGAGGTTTGGATCACTTCAGTAACCATACCATGAAAGAACACTCTACTGAAGACACGGAATTTGAACAAGATGTCTTTGTGAGTTTTATAATCTAACATCGTACAAGTCAAACCTCTCCATAGCAAACACCATCGGGACCAAAAATACTATGTTCGGTATATAGGAGGTGCCTGTTAAGTAGAGGTTTGGACTTCAAGGGTAGAAAAGGCATCCGTTCCTGGAAAAAAGTTTCCGCTAGATGCGATGTCTGCTATGGTAAGGTTTCACTCTTTAGTTGTTTCTAGCATGACGGCACAAAAGGTATTATAAGGTGGCCGCCATCATGTATCATTTCTAGAACAGCTATCTTCTCCCTTGAAAACTGGTATAAAAGTGTTTTGAATGAATGAGGTATGACCTGACCCTAAGCCTCGCTGACCCAAACAATATTTACAACGTTTACACCACGAACTTTGGTGGTCTGAACATGAGACATTAACTGTATGCCATAGATTTAAGGTGATATTATCAGGTGTTCTAATCTGTAATGGTGACAATCGCGAGGCAATGGCGAGACAAGGAGAAATTTAAATTTAAGGACTTGCTCATTGCTTACTTATCAGCTTTGTTGCTTCTGTTCGACCGATAAAAGTGTCTTCAAAATATTTTTCGTGACAAGGATGCCCGTTACTGTATAATTCCCAAAAGTACTAACTTGTCCAATCTCCAATCAGAACTCTTTTAAAAGTCTTTGAAAGAACGTACCCTTACCTGCCCTTACCCTCATTTCACAACGTTTACACACCACGAATTAAAGTGCTCTGAAAATGGCAAATTAACTGTTTGGAAGATAACTTTCAATTGGTAGCATTCCTTGTCAACACCAAACTGTAAGACTGCAACTGAGGATGACTTTTATAAAATTTAGTGTTAAAAACTAAAGTCCTGTTGTAACGGGAGGGTCAAACGTGGGTGAAATTAAAAGCGATATGATATCATGTTGATGTGAAACCCAGAAAATCATCACCTCGGTCCGTAATGTTATAAACCTTATAAGACAAATCTGAATGATTGAAGGAATTGCTTCACCCAAAGACATTTTGCATTAAGGGCATATTGGTTTCTCGTAGTGGTTTTGACAAAATATCAAAAGATAAGTGTTACTACTGAAACATTAATGCTAAACATCTCAACACATTCCCATATCAATATCAGTGTTAAATGAAATGACAGCTTCTATTCTGTTAGAAAGCGGCAGGGCTATGAATATTTATAATCAGCTTTCCATGACAGAATTGCGGACTTGAATAGGTTGACTTCTATTATCGCATTTCTCCTACAAAAATGTTTGATAACAGTGTCTCTGTAAGTGTGTCGATGGTTCATTGCACCAATTTCTATTCGATCTTTGGAAATTTTTATTGACCCGTCGAAAAACATGGGATTTTATAGTCAACACTTGTAGCATATCATAGCAAATTTGTTTGTAAATAACCAACCAATGGAAACTTTTTTTTTCGGAGGTCTTCGAGAAATTTTGGTGAAATATTCTTATCTGTTTGAGAGAATTGTCATCTGTTATCAACTCCTAGTTGTTGATAAAAATATAGATTCATATAATTTGCGCAATCAATAATTAAAATATTGTCAATGAAAGTAGAAAAAGTGTCAATCGAAATTTTTGTTTTTCGGTCAATGATCTTTTCTAGCATCATAATCTCTTTTAAGAACTGTTCGATGTGAATTATTTACGATCGAGAGAATTTAAGAATTCAAAATTCTTCTTTTTATAAAAAAAAGAACCTGGGTGCATAGATCTCTTTGATGTAATAACAGTGCTTAAATTATTAATTAATAATATATATATATAGATATATATATAGATATAGATATATAGATAGATATAGATATATATCTTTCTCATCACGTTTTGATCACGTTTCTCATTACAAGAAAGGATCAATTGCACCAATCAGCTTTAAGAACTGATATGAATAGACCAATCGGATATACGTATATACAGTTGTCTGAAATGAAAATCTATGATCAGGTTTTACTTTATCATTTCCTTTACAAGAAAACATGTAAGAAGATTTTCAAACGTTTGGAAGAATATGATCTTTTCCAAAATCAATTCCATATCCATTGCGAATGTGACATTGGTAAAAAACTTTATACTAACGAGTCTATATTATAGAGAATTGTGTTTCTTTTTCATCACAGTCTTTTGACATGTCAAAGTCCATACAAAACGACGACAATGAAGAGTTTGACTTTGAAAGTTTCCGACAACCTGACGGTGGTTTTGGCTGGGTTATCGTCATAGCTGCGTTTCTTGTGCAATTCTTTGTGTTGGGAACGATGAACAACTTTGGAATCTTGTTCACAAAGCTTTTGGATGAATTCGGAGGTACTAAACAAGAAACCTGTAAGTATTTGACATTCGATTTATATTTTTAGGAAGTTTAATAATCCTCTCCAAAATAGTAAAAATAAAATAAACACTAGCAGCGGCGGATCTAGGATTAGTCAAAGAAAGTGGAGGAGTACAGAGTCATGAATTTTCTGTTAAAACATAAGGGTTGATTAGGTTATTGGCACGTTTTTCTTTTATACGCTTAATGACCGTGCTCTCCTCCATAAAAACTTCCTTCCTTTAAACACTCTATGAGATTAAGTTTCTGTTCGCCCGGAAAAGTTGGGCTAGTCCGGTCGGGCCACAGCCCTAGAACCTCTAAGGACATGCAGAAATCACTTTGCCTGTAAAGTCGTCTGAGTTGATTTTTTAATTTAGAAAGTATTGATTGTCTCAGAGGAACATTATTGCGACGGACCATTGATGAAATAGTTGAATATTAAAGTCATATCTTTTTTATTAAAGACGCCGATAGATCACATATTCAAACAATGTTGGAAATATTCGATTTCTGTAAAGCAAAGCAAAATATTATAACCACCCATATGTTTTGTTATATATACATAGTTTTTGATCTTTTTTACAAAGAACACCACAGCTGAAAAAGTTCTATCAAGATTTGAGAATGTGTTAAAAGAAAAGACGTTCTACTTTTAGAATTTGAAATTAAGATTTTCATTTCATTAAGGCGTTTATCTTTTCCAGTTGATCTAAAGAAGATCATGTTGTCAGAATTATGTTTCGATCTGGCATCATACTAAGAAGATCTTTACAAATAGAAAAGGTTTTCGTTTATCTCGCTGTTATCAAAAGCTATCAATTATAATATATGCTCACGATTTATCATTATATTGATATTTTCAATGGAATTCACTAAGTCATTAGAAAATGTGAGCAGACCAGGCCCACACTGCTTTGATCACATGACTTGTTCCAACCAATGCAAAGTAATTATCTACTATCATGTAATCAAAGTGAGTTCAGAATAGACTATAAGGGAATTGAGGGAATATTCAGTGGGAGCGAATTACAACATTCCACTGTAATTCTTTGGAATACTCTGATTTTAAAACCAGTATTTTGACATAATTCCAATTGGAATTGCAAACTCACATCGTATTTCCACATGTCATTGCTTCTTTCTCGTTACTTCATGATTATTATTGATTTCCGCCCACCCGCCCAAGGGTTCTTTACCTTCGTGAGGAATTTATTTTCGATGAACGATGTTTGAGGGTATAAAGCTTTAAATATATACTGACCCCAGTTTTTAATCTGGAAATTTCGAAAGTGTTTCAGTATCCATGAAAATTTGCAGGTAAAACAATTCAATGGTGCCGGTTTCAAATTCCTAAATAGTATTTTCTATATTTAGAAAAAACAATAACATCAATTTTTCGTATAGCCTGCACACGTTGAATATTATAAAAAACAACAACATTTTTTCATAACATAGATGGTTTAAAGTTAAGAAATTCTAATGGCAGCAAGGCGTAATATTTTGACAAAAAAGGGTGATTCGGGCAAAATGTAATAGTATGGTTGTGCAATGTACCTAAAACAATAAGAGCAGAAGCTCAAGAAGAAGCTTTTCCTTATTCTATCACAGTTTGGTTACAAATAAGCTCACTTGCAGAAAGCCTTATGCCCGTCCGGGGTCTACTTTTCTCTAAAGGGGTAGTCATTCCCAGTGGGCAAATTTCTTCAAAAACTCTCTGTCTCTGTCTCTTTTTTTTTTCATTGAAACAGCAGGCGATGTTGATTGCCATTCCTATAGAAAACACTCCTCCTCGTAGACTATTTGAAGATTTTACCCACTGGGTTACGCCAATCACCCTTATTTGAAATTTGGCGAATTAAGCTTAAATTTGCGTAAAGTATTTTGAAGTCATCTTGTTTTACCTGTTGTAAGTTTCTTTTTTTATGGAAAATAAAAACACTTCACTTCACAGATGGAACCAAACAAAGCCAAAAAAAAGCCCATCTTCGTTCGTCTTCACTCCGTCATCCCCTTGCACTTTATCATGAAAAAATAAACTTTATGGAATTGCTTTATTATTTGATGTAGAATTATCGTGAAAACGCTTTTAATGTGCAGTGATGATGTAGTGGGTAGTACCTTCTAGTGCTGAGGCCTCAGTCATGTCGCATTTCGATACTTCACTCCGATGCGCTTTAAAAGCAGCGTATCAGCCCATTTGGAACCATCGAGTGACTGCACACTTGCCTTCGCTCAAGTAAGGGCAATGTTATTACGTATCTTTGGCTGTATGTCAACTTCCCAGTTCCAAGTCGGCGGGTGGAAGAACCAACCGACAAGGATGAAAGCGCAAGGATTCAAAACTCCGGGTTACTTACTTACCCAGTTCTTAACAAAACCAGTTCTTTGTTATTGTTTTGCTCGATTGTTTCAAACAGTGTTTAAAATCCACAAAATATTAGGCAAATAGGCAAAATCTTCAAAAGTCTATGAGGAGGAGTGGTTTCTAAAGAATGTCAATTATGTCGCCTGCTGTTTCAATAAAAAATACTCCTCCACAGAAATTTTTTGAAGATTTTGCCCACTGGGTGGCCAAACGTGAAATTCTCCAGAAAATCATGTCATATACTGATACTGCATTTGGAATGCATATTTGTCTTACACACTTGGTAATGTGAGGGATTTGCAATACAGTCTAGTGATTCAAATCCCTGTAACGTAGAGATACTATATTTTAGCTGAAAATTACTTTAAGTTGAAATAATTCTTTAGGCAAAGATATATGCTTTGTGGCAGCATTTTCGTTGCTCGATGTGAAAGCAATGCGGATGCTTTTGTTGCTGTTATTGTTGTTTCTTTGTGGGTTTTTTTATGCATCAGAATTACATTGCAATACCAATATGCTACACCGGACAATTGAATTCTTAACATACTTTGCTTTCTAAGCTAGTTCTGTTTATGTTTCTAAAAAACTCCGCGTTACGTGCTACTTTTGTTCAATCTCATTTTTTTTCTTCTTACATTTGTTTAGCATGGGTAGGATCAATTACATATGGCTTGATGTTTATGTCAGGACCAATCGCTACATTACTATGCGAACGAATCGGATGCCGTTCGGTGGCCATCATGGGAGGAATAATTGGTGCACTGGGAACTCTTTTAGCATCGTTCTCAAAGAACATATTCCATATGTACCTAACTGAAGGACTTCTGTTCGGTGTTGGAGCCAGCATGTGTTATTTCCCATCGGTTATTATTCTACCACAGTATTTTGCTTGGAAGTTATCGTTAGCTAACGGTTTAGTATCATGTGGATCGGGTGTTGGTACCATGGCAATGGGACCAATTATTAATCTAGTCATAGAAAATTATGGATGGAGGACTTCAGTTCGAATGAGTGCCGTTTTGATGCTTTTAGCCTCCGTTGTTAGTTTATTATATAAGCCGCTAGTTCCGACGCTTGGTTCCCGATGTTCTGAAGACCGTGACCGACCGTTGTTTGATTTTACAATATTTCGAAACAAAGCATTTGTTATGTTTACTTTCGCTCTATTCCTGTTTATGTTGGCTTATTTTGTTCCCTTTGTGCATTTGGTAAGGATGACTTGTTCATTATAATTCTTTTGGGGTTTTCGAAAATTTATTGCTTTTATATAACTCCTAGATACAATTCGCAAGAAAGTGAGCCTTTGCTCCCTGAAGACTTTGTTTGATATTTTCGCAGTTTAATAGACTTAAATAGAATTTTAAACGTCAATGCTTAATTATGTTTTACAAGTGCAGTGATTATTTAACTATGTATGTCAGGATCAAGGAGGCAGAGTTACGTGTTGTGTCCAGTGTTAACATATTAAATCCAAGTAAACATGAGTTCAGCGGCGCATCTAGAGGTGTGTCGAATGTGAGCTATTAAAAGCGCAGAAGAAAAACGTGCAAATAATCCCATTGGTGATACAGATTGAAAACAGAGAAAACTGTTCATGTGCACCACCAAAATTTTCGACATATCTGTGGATCGGCCATTGTAACCACACGACTTTACAAAATCATAGCACTTGATTTTTTGCTTTAGACACAAATGGCGGTGGAATACGGCGTCCCTATGGAAAAGGCTTCGTTGTTGATTGGCTTTATGTCCGTTTCTTCAACGTTTGGTCGGTTATTCTTCGGCAAAATTGCAGATAGTCCGCGAATTAATAGACTCTACGTTTACCAACTTTCACTTATGGCAATCGGTGTTGCAAATACATTATGTCCCTTAATGACAACATTTTCCGGATTACTTGTCTACTGTACGTTATTCGGTTTCTTCGAAGGATGTTATGTTTGCCAGTGTGCTGTATTAACCGGTGATTTGGTTGGGAAAGAACGAATGGCTGCTGGTGTGGGAACTTTGTTTGGAATAAAGTCAATACCGTTAACATTGGGACCTCCACTAGCAGGTAACGTCTCTTTTGTTCAAAAATATATGTCATGAATTCATTGTTATTGACATTGACGTACTGACCAAGTCTAATGTCAGGGACTTTAAGAGACTAAGCCGGGAACAAGGCAGAGGCGGAAATAGAACCTAGAAAAAACTTATGGAGGAGAGTAAGGTTATTAAGAGTATAAAAGAAAAACGTGAAAATAATCTACTCGACATTTAACAGACAGAGAACAGAAAATTCGTGTACTGTACTCCTCCATTTTTTTGCCTAACTCTAGATGCACCGCTGACAAGGACCGCAATTTTCGTTTAAATGTAGTCAACATGTAACTGAAATGCTATTAAATTCGTTCACTCTACGTTACTTTTCCCGCCCACTTGCACAAATTGTCAAATGGAAACCGGCTCTACCGTCCTTCTTGCCGTCTTCGTTTCTTAGGGTAGGTTTATACGGTCTCTCTTTTATCACGTCTAATTTGAATAATTAAGTTTTACCAAAAAGTGTCAAAAACTTGACGTTTGATTTCTACCTGTATGATTTGATAGCTCTTCTGGTTGCATTATGGGTAATACCTTTGGCTTTGAACACTTTTTCGTAATGGTAAAACGTTATAAAGGAAAAGAAAATAAAGAAAATTTCACTTAAATACGTGACCGTATAAATCAGTCTTTTCTTACATCGCCTACTCGATATATCGCATCCATGATCGCTCTGAACAACAGATATATCGGCTAGACGATATGTCGGACAAACGAGCTATGACTCTATTCCTGCCATATGAACACCGTATGCAAGTTTTTGTTTTTCATTATTTCCCGCTCTCGTATATAGACACTAAACCGAAACAATATGAAACCATTCCGCCTCAATGTAAACACTCGCAACAAATATTTCGTCGAACCGGTTTATCTCGCTTTTGCCGATATATCGGTCTACATATAAAGACCAACCTCAAAGTCCCTATTGGCATTCGCCCAACAGGCATGTTGTGTCGTTTTAACGTTGTATGAACGTCATAGTCGTCTTTTCAAAGTCTGAACGTCACTTGGACGTTGTATAATAAAAAAAACCCAGGGTAGTGAAGAATAATCATGAAACTCTAGTTTCGAGTAGAATCGTCGCACAATGATGACTACTATAGATCCCTACGAAAAACTCAAGTTCCTAACCAATTGCATTAGGATGAAATAATACATTTAAAGTTCTTAGAAATATGTTGTCGTTTGTTTTTTTTTTATATAGTTACAGAACATTAATACTAACATTTGTGGAAAAGTTTGAAAATTAATTAGTTAGTCTTTTCCCAGTGGGCAAAATCTTCAAAAAGTCTCTGTGGAGGAGTGTTTTTTAAATGAAACAGCATGCGATATTGCTTGCCATTCCTATAGAAAACACTCCTCCTCATAGACTTGTATGATTTGTAGATTTTTGTGATTTTTTGTGGATATTTTGTTATCTCCTTTTTGTATAGTATTATTACTTTCTAGGCTTTCTGTATGACGTATCAAACTCTTATCAAGTAGCATTCTATGTTGCTGGCGCTATCCCAACAATTGCTTCATGTCTCATGTTTGCCATACCCTTCCTTATGCCACCACCCGATGACAAATTCTGGAATCGTAGGAAATCGTCAGCGTTTTCATCTCAACGCAAACTATTAACAAATACATCAGAAGATAAACAAGAAAACAACAACAACAACATTGACAAAAACAATACACGTATAAACAATCTAAGGATAGAATTCAATTTCGTTGACGGTAATAGCAGTCGCCTGGACTGTACCAAAAGTGTCTCGAATACGTCTATTACAAAGATATATCTGGACGTTATAAAGAAAGTGAGCATGAAGGATATAGGAAGCGTTTCATCGCTTGGCTCAATACTATTAACTCCAACTGTGAAGAGAAGGAATACTGTGCTTATTGACGCTGATCGTGTGACTACCGTGTAGAATCGTTGATACCGACTCGACTCGACTCGAGTGGTCTGGAATACAAAGTCAATCTTATTGCTTCTTCTTTGCAATAAATATATCTTTTGCAAAAAAAAAAAAAGAAAAAAAGAAAAAGGAAGAATTCAAAACAACTTCTTTTGTATCCATTTTATCTTATTGGTCCATTTCACGCCAACCCTTAATTACGTCAATTTTTATGGTTCGGCGTTAAAAGGGCCGGCGTTAGATGTTTGTCAGTAAAGATGTACCATGATCTTTTCACATATAGCGGCAATAAAGACTGGCTTAATAGGGACTGGCGCTAAGTTTGGGGCGGCGTAAAAAGTTCATAACTATCATAATTATTATATGTATGTAAGAATACAGTGCCATCGAAGAGCTTCTTCGCATTTTTGAAATGCGAAACGACAGCGCCTATCAAAAACACGAAGGAGTTCTGCAGAAGAGGTTGGTCAAATAGTGATAAGGCGTATCCAAAAGTGTGTCTAGACACCTCCTGTAAAATACATAGATACTCACGCATTGATTATGCTCGATTATGCTAGGGCTGATCTACGAACTATAAGTCTTCCAATATCATATGAATGCATAGTAATATTAATATACAGCCAATTAATACTAACAATCTATATTTGAAAGAGGCAGCTAACTTCAAATGAATAATTGCTTTATTAGAGGGATGTGTGACACATCAAGAAAAAATCTGAAGGGGGAATTTTCAATCATTCTATCTTCTGTCTGGATTTCCATAAATAAGCGACACACTGCAAAAAATAACATACCTGTTGGATTGTACTTTAATTATACTTAATTATACTTTTACCAATCTTAATGAAAGATGATTTTCAGAGGGAAATCTACATGCTCTCGACTACCACATCACGGAGATCAAATATCTCGTAACTTGAATTAATTAGGGCTTTAAAATTTGTCTGAGATAGCTATCATTTCTTGATCAGCTTGAATTAATGATAAGACATATTCATCATCAATAGATCTGAAACTTTACTTATTAGATGTTCATCTGTTAATGCATTCATAAGATTTCTAACGCAGACGTTAATGCGAGACATCAGTCCAGCAACATCAAGAAGCTTTTATAAGCTCAACTTAAAATAGAGATTTATATATATAGTATATATTATATTATGTTGTGTATAAAAAGTTATTAGTTATTATGCTTCTAAAATATGTATTTACTTTCAGGGTTTTTTTTTAATTCAAACAAGAATTCCCCAAGAGCAAAACTTTACGCAATCTCTGCAATATTGTGAAACGTAAATTTACCACGTTAACAAGGATCCAATAAATCGGCTTATAATTACAGACCCAGCTTAATCGCTACAGTGTCTGTACACATTTGATTGATTTTCAAACTAGTCTAACGACAGAGAGGCGTATCTAGAGCTCAGTCAAAATTAGTGGAGGAGAGTTTAGTCATTTAAAGTAGAAAAGGAAAACGTGCAGGTAGTCGACACTTAAGGGGCTGTTTATATGGAGATATTTCATCCCCGGGATGTAAAATAAGAGGGTGTAAATGGATACGTTCAGCCCGGCATTTAGGTTGTATTCGACGCCGTGTATTGGTTATGAAATGAGGCTAAATGTTATAAACAAACATTACACGGGAAATGAATTTTGAAACCCATTTTGAAATAATTGTTAAGGATACTGAGCATGCTCAGCCCGGGTGTAAATCCTATCTCGGCAAAGCTTTGCAGGGATCGGATTTTCAGCCCGGGGTTAAAATTTCTTTCAGGTAAACGCAACATTTTGATTACATGTATTTCAGTTTGATGGTGGAATTGAACTCCAGCCGATACACGTGGAAAATCGGGACGAAATTTCTCCATATTAACAGCCCTTAAGACTGAAAAGAAATATCATAACGTTGGACCTCCTCCACTTTTTTTGACTGACCCTAAATACGCCTATGGGAACCCTTCTAATACTAGTCGATAATATTACGAACGTTTCTACTATATTTTAATCGGGTTCACAGACTGAATTATCCATTTTCTTGAACGTAAAGTTTGATTTTTTCTTCCTTTGAAAAGTCCCGCCTCGCAAATAAAACTAAATGACCGCAAACAAAACAAGAAACAAGAACTCTCCATCTGTGTTAAAAGTTGATCCTAATTGATGATTATCTTAAACGCATGCACTCAATGCGTTCTCAGGTCCTTTCACAAGTGACTCAGGAAACAAAAACGTAAAAACCGTAGTCATTAGAAAATCCACTAGTTTATTTTGATCACATGACTTAATACAACCAATCCGAAGTAATCATTTACTATCGTATGATCAAGGTGAGTGCCAAAATAAAGTGTCCAGATTAGGGAATTTTCCCACGTTTAAACGGTAGTTTAGATTTACAGGTTAGCTAAAAATGTGACATAAATTTCGAAGATTGTCCAAACTTAACTAAATCATGATTTTAAACATTGACATCTCGTGGGCAGATAAAACTGACCCCCACCCCCCAACACGACATGAAACCAACACGACATTTTATCACTATTCTATTGTTTACGTACAGTGGTAGCATAATCGAAGAGAATTATGATAACTTTTGTGTTATATGTTTACACCATCAAAGCTTTGAGTTATCTATTAGTAACTAATTTTTTGAATCTTTGTTAAGAAATGAGTTCGTCAGGAAAATTCATGGGCTTTAATATGCTAAAAATAAATGAACGTTACTAGTCAATCTCTAGCCAAGGAGTCACTAAATAACAACAACAACAACAAAAACAACAACAACAACAACAAAAACAACAACAAAAAACAACAACAATAATAACAACAACAACAAAAACGACGACGACGATGATGACGATGACGACAAACAAAAAAAGACACATGCTAATGAAAATATGGAAGTTTTCCAATTTGGACTAAATTGACTAAAATAGTAATTTCCACAAAGATTGGTACGTGTCCACTACTTCAGTTCCCATCTTTGTTTATATTTCGGTCACCGTAACTTTGTAGGACACATTGGGTATGAAAATGAGCTATTCAACGTTAATTAATTACAACGAACTGTCTTCTGTTTAATTAGATACTAATTGCTAGCGTATCGGTGTAAATTATTTTCTGGACGATATATTACATTTATAGATCTTATCAAAAACAATTGTTTAGTTCTGCCTAAAATAAGGTTTTTACTCAAATTTGACTTTTTAAAATGTCATCTGACCTGTTTTCGGAATAAAAGATTTGATATCATTTTCTTTACATATCAAAAGAAATATCAATATCTGTGAAAAATAAATATATATACATATACATGTATTTACATATATACATAAAATACATACAAAATACATAAAAATCACGTATCAAATCATCAAACAAAATGAGAATCTATGGGAAAACTCCCATATTTTACTATAGCGTATTATTTTAATTTCATGTAAGAAAGAGTTTTGTCCCAATATTTTTGCACACGATTGTAGCAACAGCAACCATTTTTCCAATCTCTCCAGTAAACAATTCTGCTTTACATATCTCTATAAGAGAGTCAGATAATAAGATTTCTCAGGAAATGCTTTCTTAAGGTCCTGTTAGACGGTAAACTATTACATCAATGATTCCCAAAGTAGAAACTTTTTTCATTATAGAAATTGATTTTTTTTTCTTCGCTGCGTAAATTGCTTATTGTTTGGATACACGATAAACTATTACGTAAACTAATATATTTTAAGTAATCTTTAAGCACAGGTTATTACGCAATAGTTAGTAGTCTTACACGACCTTTAAAAATATTATAAAGGATTATAATGCGATTTTAGATTTGTTTTTTGTACTTTTAAACTGATTTCAAAAGTGTATCCTACCAGCATAGCAATGTCGTTTAAGAATAATAAAAGCGCAACTTACCCTAATGATTACAATTCACGACACTTATGGGCTGTTTGTAATAGAAAATCTGAAAAGGCCTATTCTTATTAAAACAACAACAACAACAAAATTTAAAAAAATGGTGTATTTCCTGAAGATGTTTTTACTTTCAATTTTGTCAAAATATTTTTGATTCTCTACAAACTTAAAAATAATAATTAATATAATAAATTTTGAAATAATGAATTCAGTTAGATCGATTGAAAAAATAAACAAAACCTTGTTTGTGTGTTTCGTCATTG
Source organism: Turritopsis rubra (assembly GCA_039566895.2). NCBI lineage: Eukaryota > Metazoa > Cnidaria > Hydrozoa > Anthoathecata > Oceaniidae > Turritopsis > Turritopsis rubra. The sequence goes on from CM077628.1 coordinate 11,232,237, forward strand.
TTAATTTCAATTAAACACATTTCTTCACTAAACCAACAAAATATAGGATATATTTTTCAGAGGCAGATCAAAGTAAAGAGTAAAAATCGTAGATAATAATAGACAATAAGGTTTTCAAAAATGACAGTGTTATGTTGATTGCTTTTTCGGTTTGATGGCACTCGTAATAAATAACCTGTAAATTCAAAAGCAATTTTTAGGATTGTAGTGTAGCACAGAAACTTTGCCCTAGCTTTTTTTCGGTTTAAATCTGTGAAAACTCCAGAAAAAAGGTTCCTCTAAAAAAACATTTGCATCGCCTTGGAATGTTGTTTTCTTTTCCTTTTGACCCGATGTTTTTTTTCTAATGTTTTGGTCTCAAAAACATGTCCATTATTGCAGCACAGTGGCGACACAAAATGGTTTAGAATGAAGGTATTATTTGCTGACGTCGAAAATGGTCGTTGTGGGCAATCAACTATTGTCTATAATAATTTTAATTTAACAGCAATTTGAAACTCATGGGAAAATTTTGATCTTGCGTAAAAAAATATAAAAAAGAAAAACGATCGTTGTTCAATTGGAATTTTTACGAGTTACAACATAATTTGCTTTACTGTCATCAAAACACTTACAATTTCGGCTGCCGTGAAAGTTCCTTAGGATTATTAGGTTACATGGCATGCTGTTATCTCTGTATGTTATAGCTGACGGAGAGCAAGACCATTTAGAGTATAAAAAAACATGCAGATAACCTAATGAATACTTTCATGACACTGTACTCTTCCACTGATGAAAATGTTACCCTCACCTTTTTTTCTTTCTTCACTAAGTAAGTAAGAAAGTAACGGCGAGTTTAAAATCCTTGGGTTTCCATCCACAGTGGTTGGCTATTCTTCCCGCCAACCTGCAACTAGGAAATTGACTTACCGCCAGACATACGTATAGCATGGCTCGAACTTGCGTGAAGGCCAGTGTGCAGCCAGTCAATGGCTCCAAATGGGCTGATATGCTGCTTTTAAAGCGCGAAGTATCGAAATGCGACATGCGACTCGAACACGAGCCTCTGCGGTCGCACTCGAAGGTATTATCCATTATGCACAACTTAATAGTATAAAAACTCCAAAGACCCTGTTACATGGTAAACATGGTAAACTATCATGCTCGTCCCCAGGGCCTTTTCAATATGCTGGACGGTGGCGAAGAAAGCCTTGGTGCAGGCCGGTTAATTCTGACTTCCGATGATTGGATTTTGAGAACGACATAATAATAGAGAAATATTAGTCGCGCAGTCGAGTGAATTTTAAAAGTGGCGAACAAGATATGAGAAATAGAAAAGAAAGAAAAGAAAAACAAATCTTACATAACATTATTATGAATGTGTTATTGCATGTTTGTTTATAGTTGCACATCCTTTTAAAAATGATGTCAGCTATATTTCTCTGCATGTTAAATTAGTCAGCCATTGTTAAAGCATTGAAAAATTGCACTGGGCAAAACAATGAAAACTTGTCTCGTAATGGAAATACTAATGTGATCCAACTGTCTTGAAAATAAATCTGTGCATCTTGAAAAAACATTTTTTTTATATAAGAAACATGAAATTTGAGTTGAGTCTGACTGTTTCTTAATAATATTTTCATATTTTCAGCTTGATATGTTTCATAAACGTTTCTTGAAAAAACTCCGTTTAAAGATAGTGAGATGCTGACAGAAATATCTTCGACATCATCAGTAATGCAATGTCTGTTGACAGTTGATAAAAAATTTACGAATTTTTAGTTTATCTGTACGTAACATCATTATTTTTCAAAACAATTTTATTTTTGCTTTACTCAGGCTGACAATATTTTTTAAAAGTTTCTTTTATGCAATCTGAGCGTCATGTTTCTTATAAAACAACAACAACAACGTGTATTCGCAAAAAATAGTCTATGCAAAATGCACTGTAAATAATCATCAGATATTAAATTTTATCGCCTGTAATGTAATGTATGATCTTGTTGATTCTTTTTTTCTATCCTATTCTCGTTATTATTTTTTACCTAAACTGCAATAAAACTCATTGATATGTTCTTAACGGAGATTATCATGACGCTCATTAAATGGCGGAATTTGTTGCTTTCTTGCTTGCGTTAGCCAAAGATGTATATCCAATCGTAATCTTAATGGAAACAACTTACTTACAATAATAAATCATCTTTTTCCGAAAAAAACGAACATGGAGCAAAGTGCAAGTAACATTTTCGCAAGTTTTAAGGAAATTTAATACAACCAATTTTTCGAGCCGTATGATGGCATTACCAACAAACAGAAAATTATATAATGATATAATGATATAATGATAGCCAAATGATTTGTTAAGTTAATTTTACAGATGATATGCAGCAAAAATGGAAATAGAATTCTGATAAATAAATCAAACTTTAGATACAACCTTTCCAACCAACGCATATATACTTTATCAAAGTGATATGCCTTTTTATTAACTTTTAGCACGTGATTTGATGTGGCGGAACCCTAAATTCCTAGCGGTGTTGCTATCCTCCATGGTTCTCCATGGTTCAGTATTTACGTTTGGTTTTCACCGGCATGTACTAAGGCTTTCTTCGCCGCCGTCCAGTATATCGAAAAGCCCTGGGGACGAGGTTGGGTAATTTACTAGGTAGAAATTTATTCATAATAGAAAATATTTCTTCTTCATTCACGTCAATTGATTAACTTTTTGGATAATTTATCTATACCATCTGATAGAACATTACAGGCCACTGGCAGGGATCGCGAACGGTTACATTTTCTTCTTATTTGGTCACCTAATTGTCGATTCATCATTTTGTTTAGATACTTATATTCGTTTATTGCCTTTAACGATTGTAATGAGAAATAATGAGAAAGTAGAACAAGACTATATATCGCAGGAACCTTTGGTCCATAAAACATGATATAGAACTTCGTGAATTATTGTTTCCTAATGTATCACATCTCCGTCCGGATATCGAAAGGGCAAGAAGCCCTGGGAACGAGGTTGACTTTAAATCTACTAATTTTTACCTCACTGTTATTTTTGCGCTGGCGAAACGCGCCAACATTGAAAATGCCACGAATGATCTTTAAATTCAAAAAGAGCACTTTTGAACATGTTTATAGTTTTTGACTGTAGGAGGAGACCAATTTTCAGTACAGCAGTATGTAAGCAGTATTTAACATCGTCAAAGCGAAAAATACGTGAATACTTTTACAGTTTTGATTTTTTCATGATGTCTAATCAAGTAAAGGTATTCCTTTGGCTTTGCCCAAATGTGAAACTCAAGGAACCGGTATAAAAGATGCGCGCAAAAAAGTTATACTAATAGGTTTGCAAAATGTTAGCAGTGCGCTAATAAGAAATTTTAAGGGGTGCCCGAAAAGGGAGGGAGCAAGAAATCAAGGTAGTTGAATACAGAGTGAAATATGTACATAGTCTATGGTTCAAAAACATATTATTATGCGGCATTCAGATTTAAGTATTTTTTAAATAAGATCTTATGTAATTTCCTTACATAGAGGTTTATTTCCAAAGCTTATGTCCGACTTATGTTAATTTCCTTACAAACAAAAAGTTTTGTTCGTAAGAAAATCGAACATAAGGGCTTATGTTATACATAAGGTTTTATGTAAATCTTATGTTTTTGGACACATTTACGTAATTTTTCAACATAAACATTAGAGAATGAATGAACTTATATAAAAACCTACATAAATGTGAATGCGGCTGAAGGGATTCAGAGACAATAAAGAAACTTCACTTTACCGCGTAATTAGCTTTCTTGAAGAGTCGCCATCTTTAGAAGGTAAAGTTCTTTTGTTTATCTAACGTGAGATTTCGAAAAATAATCGCGTTAAAAACATAATGACTTCATGTAACAGGTACAATCGGGCTGCATTGTAGCTAGTAAAACAGTTTCATGAAATTATAGCATTCTATAATAGGTGTCAGCTACATAAAAGTTACTTCATATAAAAGCTTTTGATTGTAATTCGGCCGGTTTCGGAAAATGTGTTTACTGTGTACGGGTGTCAGTAATATAACATTTCCGCGCTATGGACAGGTTTGACTGTAACTTCATTAAAATTATCTTCCGTTTGTAAAATTTTTCTCGATGTACTATTTGAAACAAATTTTAGTGGAAATAATTCGAACTCAGCAAGATTTCCGAGACGTGTCCTTATGAAATGTCTATTTAAATTAACTTTAAGACAATCAAATGTTAGTTCTATAATTAAAACAATATTGTGAAAAAAAATCGATCATCGATTTGTTCGATTTGATGATGATATCTTATATTTTGATGAACAATAATATTGATCAAACAGAAATAAGAACTACTGGAAAGAAATAAGAAAAGAAGTTATTTAAAGGTAATTTTTAATATAATTACTCGTTGGCCTCCTGTGAATAATTGAAGTATATGTGCACGCCCATACATCCACGTGTCATGAATAAGATTTAAGGTACGATTGTGTATTCGATACACACTTTACTTGAAACTTTCCTCTTATTCATCTTAGCTCAAACAAAGTAATCTTTATTTTCTTTTGTGTTTAAAAGCAATAATATCATCTAAAGTAATTTTCACTTTACTGTTAAAGTTAGAAGTAGCATTATAACTAATTTGATCTATATTACAGTCTCCTCTGTTTCTATGACTACAAAACGATAGTTCACAACATGTGTTGAACATGATTTTTTCTATTCAATGAAAAGCTAATTTTGATAGATGAAGAAGAGCTGCTTTTGTAAGTTTTAAATTTGTTACAGTTTTTATCTAGGAATTCGAATTAATAGTAACGTATGGGAATTCTTAAAAATTGAGGGCTTTGGAATTATGAGCTTCTCAGTGGAAAAAAGCCAGCTACTTCGTGTATTACTAGGTTTAAAAAAACGGCCTGAAAGTTAAAAAAGGTAACTGTAACCCTGAACTAAAATGAAGACGGCCCGAGTCTTTTTAATGTTAGTTCTACACGACGTAGTTACCAAAACAATTCCATGACTGTCCACCGAAAGCCTTGATCAGGTCATTTACTAAACCGTGTGAAGCAATATGAGCAGAAAGAATACAATATCGATAATGGTGGAAATTTCGTGGTTATAATGAAGATATTGAATTTATTGTCACTGTCCTAGATACGCAGAAATTTAGAAGAAGAAAACGAAACAGGTGCGAATTAAGCGTACAATATGTTTTTGTGAATGTGGACCTTCCGGTAGCAAAGATATCGTGCAAGAGGTATACCTAATAATTTATAAAAAGAGATGGATGTAATTTATTACAAAGATCTGGAAATTCGGGTTAATAATCGTGGTGTGTAGCTGGAAATTGTTTTTCTCGATAACTCATTCTTCAGACTAACCCTACTTCAACCTGCACTCCTACACTTTTGATCAAACACTTTTTTGATAAAAATTAATTACATCTCTGAGAGTCTGTTGGAAAGGAATGTGTTTGCCTAACAAGATGCGACGATAAAAACGTTTGGGCTGGAAGTCTCTTATTTTTGTTTGAAAGAACGAGGCATTACGCAACAACATCCTGGTTAACCGTCTTGCTATACAAAAAAAGTTTCACCACAAATTATTGATGATTGCATCTTGTTAGACAAAGCAAGAAGAAGCATTCCAATTCTCACTAAAAGTCATACACATGTTCAATTTGTTGCCTTGACAGTATTTCTATGGAGTAATCATTAAAGTCGTTTGCCAAAACGAAACCATGGAAAGACGTTGTACAAGCAGACATTTCAAAATACTTTTTCAAATTGGTAATCCAGGGGCTGGTGACACTATTTCGATAAGAGAGACCGTGATTTTCTTATTGAGATTCCTATTCCGAACATTCTGGGAGATAAACACAACCTTAGCGGTGTCCAATAAGAACAGTATTTTTGAAGTGCCTTTTGAATTTGGTTTTTTATTGGGACTTAAACGTTTATAATAAATTTTTTTATAATTCAAAATAATTGTGTTTTTACTGATCTTCTTATTGGAGTGAGTCTCGCAGTTTTTGTACTTTATGTACATAATATATATAATATATATTAATATTTATACCGACAATAGAACATAAAAATAGACTTCCAGACCAGAAAATTTCCTAATGATGATGCAAAACTGATTAATAGAAAGGATTTTAACTTTTTACTATAAATTGAATAAGGTAAACAGAGCATTCAATCGATATATTGTTTTTGTTTAATGATTTGATTCGTCGGAGAAATCAAATCAGATCTAACCAAAGCAGACATTCTAAAGAAGTGAAGGCCCTCCGTAAACACTGGTAATTATGCAAATTATGTAATCTTTGTTTAAAGCTCCTGTTACATCGGCTCCTGTTACTTCAGATCAAATGCCACAAAATGTATGTATAATTTGGTCATAATAATAATTTTAAGTGCTTCTTTCTGGGTGACAATAACATCCACCAAGCACTAAATATACCTAAATGTGTGCCTTACTCGTGATCTAAAGTATTCCACAAAAAGAATGAGCTCATTTATTTTAACCATTCAAAGTTTTTTTGATGCACAGTTCCAATTTTCTGAACCGATTTGTTCATGATTTGTTTTTCAAAACATAATAACATTAACATGATTGGTTAAACTCATTCCACTACAATTTTCAAGAAGTTGATTGGTTGACGTTACTTTCGACTTATTGAAAAAGATACATATCAAACTTTGAAAATGTTGAAATTTGACACAATCAAATGTACGAGAAATTTAATCGTGTAGTATTGCCCGCTTAAAATGTAATGAATGCGATAGAATCCTATCATAATTTCCACCTTTTCACTAATTAAGTGTACTCTACATTGCGATTTTTATCTAAGCCTCGTTATTCTTAATCATCAGGTCTTGTTGATCCTCCATTACCTCAAATTACAAAATTAACTCCAAATCTGATTATAACTGGTGTCGTCAAATTTTTAAAGGAATTGTCCCCAAGCTTTAAAGGTTTACTGAAAAACTGTTTGTGTTGATGTCTTTTTTGAATGTTTTAATTTTGTTAATGTCTTCTTTTATTGATAACACGTACACGAGAAATCTTTAGAAATTCTAAATGTGTATCTGTACATTTTAGTAAACTTTTACTGAGTTATCAACTTAATATGGTTCACAGTTATTTGTTGGCAAAATGAAATGACAAAGTCGCTATGCATAACTATTGGTAGACCAGGTTTTCAAATAACACAAGCTGTCAGTATATTCAATTCTAGCTTTCATGTTTATAATTCCGTCCAATGATTAATGCCCTATATATAACATCAAAACTACCTTTATGTCGTCTTTTTCAGTCGACTTTATAAAAACTAATTCAATCATTAAAAGAGAAATTAAAGGGTTGTCAAAACCCAACTATATAATTTAGAATCAGAGCTGTCGCTGGATTAAGAAGCACTATAGAAATTTGTATTCATATCGTTTAGGGACCTGACCTTATTACCTTCAAGGCCAAAAGTCGAAAAAAATATAACCCCTAGGTGTTAACATTCGTAAATTCTGAAACATTTAGGGATTTTGATTTTTAGGCATTGAAATCCAAAGAGGTTCGTGTAAGATAAAATAAATGTTAATTAGCATACCCTTTAATAGAAACGATGACCTAACACAGTATGAGATTATGTATAATAAAAAATCAAACGTGCTGCGATCCCTCAGTAAGAAATGATGAAAAATACCATTACTTTACTGCTTATAAGCGAATTACTCATTAATTGAATAATCAATGCATAGTAGAGGTGACGGAATACCATACCTTATAACGTAAAGGATTAGAGAACAGGTAAACTATTAATATAGGTAGTCGGTTAAATGCAAAATGAAACAAGAAAATTATATTTTTCAAATCAAATCAAATTGTTAAAAGCAAATCAGAGTGTGTTTTTCTGACAAGATGTGATCATTGAACGTTTTGGTAGAAGGTTTCTTATTTGGGTTTGAAAGAACCAAGCAAAATGCAACAATGTTCTCGTTTGGTTTAAAATCCAGACAGAGAGTTTTGACCGCAAACTCGTGATGATCTTGTTCGAAAAAGCTGGTGTGGCTAACTAATAGAGCTGATATGTGAGAAACATAAGACTTGGTTATTGAATAGCCTCTACTGTTATTTTTTCACATCATGGTTAAAAAGAAAACTTTTGGTTGTAAAAAGAACAAGTAATGTTATTTAATTACGAATTCAACTCCCTTCTATTTTCCTTTACTTTACCATTACTTTCAAGGAAAATGTATTTGTAGATATTAACAAGTTTCTGCGATTAATTGTGTATTGACGCATTTACATCATTGGAGGATGATACGTGAGATCTCGGATTATATTTGTTTTTTCTTTTGAAAATCTCATAATTATATTTATTACAAACATTTAACACCCCAGAACAAAATTGATCTGATAATACTTATTTCAGATAACGCTGCTACGTGATTCCCTAATAGTTTTAAGTGATACATAAACACCATTTATGTGTATATTGTAAATTATTCATCACATCCATGGTTACATCCGAAGAGGGATCATAGAACTCTGAATATAGTATCCGCTATAAGGAGGTATCCAATAAGTAGAGTTTTGGACTTCAATAAATAATAGGTACTGTTCCTGGAAATAGCGTCATTTTATTCATATCATTTGATTTATTTAAAGGCAATTGACAAAACATACACAAGAAAACAACTAGTTTGCACAATCGCAAACTAATCAAAATTGACCAATCACAGTGTCCGCTATAAGGTGTCTGCTATATTGGATGCTCTTAATAGAGAGGATTCGCTGTATAAAGACTTTTGAGGAAAGGACAGACAGAGAACGTGTAATTAGGGTTTGAAAGAAATACGTGTAAGTATGTAGTTAACACTATCTATGATACCCTTGTTGCGGCCGTTTTGTTTTAAATTCTCCCAGCGGGTACACAATGGCGCTTGAACGTTATATGGATGTCTTAACAACGTTTGCTCAAACGTTAATACAACTTCGTGTGCACGCTGAGTATTTAACAAGTTTTATAATTCTAATGCATTTCTTTAGACCCTCTTAAAACGAGCTAACATTGTGATATCTGTCAGCAACATTTTAATTGTAATAATTTATTATTGTTAGAATTGAATCTTCTCATGTTTTTGTATCCTAGGAAGGATATGTGATTTGTTATCGCCAAATTAATTATGATAGCTGTCAATATATATATTTCTTTCTACTTGTTTACACGTCCAAAATGGTACATACATGATACTCACGAACTTATAAACAAGGAGATTTTTGTGTATGATTTTAACAGTTTCCGTAGCTAGAGAAATAATATAATTGTTATTAGCCTTTATTGAGTTGACGCCGATGAAGTAATGGAGTGAAAGCCCAAACTTCAAAACTTGTGTTTTAACCATAGTTTTGCATGACAATGTTTTTAGATTTTGGATAAACGGTAAGAGTATCGCAATACTATTTGAAACTATTTATAGGTACCTAAATATTGGCCGAAGCAAAGCCAAAATGGTGGAACTAACTGTCTTTCGTAATACTGATGTTGGAGAACACAATTAGTAAGTTATAAAAATACAAAAATGACTTCAGATGCTTATCTCTATTCAGTATGAATACAGATAACAAAGAAAGTTCAATATTGCCTAAATGGTGAAAACCGCGAAACCGTTAGGCAAATCGTTATTGGTTTCGTGTGCTATATTTAGAACTTATTCGTCAAAACTTGCAAAGTATAAGAACTAAAATAGAATCAAGTGGTCAGCGGTCACCTGTTTTGTTGTTGTTTATGCATGTGTCATCGTTTGAAATTACAATCATCTTATTGCAAAAGCTGCTCTCAGAGAAGCATTGACTATTGTTATACACTGTTCTACAAGCACTTATTTATTTTTACTTCCATCATTTGTGATGACGTTTGAATTACTGCTCCTACTACACAAATCTGGATCAGTTACTTCTTGCGTCTGATATCATTAAGTTTGATAAAGAACTTTGTTGCATTTCTCCTCGTATTTACACTTTTGACTTTCGTAGAAGAATGAAAATAACGCGGGGAAAAAGGCAAACTTTTGACATCTGAAATGAATTAAAAATTGTGTTCTAATTCCATCTATTTTGAATATCAAATCTAGTATGCATTGAAAAACAAATCCCCGACATTATCGTGTATCGTGTAACGATTAGTTGAGCTTTGTAAGCGTTTGACATCACAGTCAGCATCATTTTGTACACAAAGATCTTATTTAAATGCGCTTTAATATTAAAACGGGAAAATCCTAAGCACATCAAACTTGCAATGACGTTTTATCCAACTAAATTCTTGAAGCCAATAGCGTTTCATAGCATTAATTTTAAGTTGACGCCGAAGAAAAAATGTTTGATTACAGAAATGATGCCATAAAACGTAATCTGTCCTGACCAAAGCTATTTCTTTCTTTCTGTCTTTCTGTCTTTTTTTTTTTTTTTTTCACGTTTTAATAATCCTACTAATTATATGGTTTAATTAGAGCGAAATTGACGGCACGAGTTTAATTACAAATATTGTATAAGCAGGATAAGTTAATATAGGTAATGGTTTTTCTGTTTGACCGAAACATTTTTCATTCGAAGGTGGTATGGATGACACAAGCAATAATAAAGGAAGCTAAATGGAATCATTAACAGAGACCATTATATATATTTTGTTTTCTTTGAAAAGTCTCTGGCAATTATAAAAAATTGAATGATAGATTTCTATATTGAATAGGACTGATAAATGATCAAATGTGTTGATGACATCTTTATGTGAAGACGTTTAAAACGGTTTTTCATTAACAAAAAATGTAAGACTAATGATCTTTGAACTAAATGTTGTACATTTGATTATTTATGGAGAGAAATTTGATAAAGTTTGTACATGAGCATGATTTGAATTTGGTTGGTATTTTCTATGCACCCAGATTTAACGATTCATTCTTAGATGATTTTTATGGTAAACTCTAAGATAAATTTTGCTCAAAGTTTTTTCATAATAGAAATATTTTTTTTCTTTCTTAATTGACGACAAATGATTAATTTTTTGAATAATTTAGGCAAGATACATCATAAACTATTCCGTAAACTAATCTATTTTAAGTTTTAAAGCATAGTTTATCTAAAGGACCTTTACAAATAATTTTATACCTAATTTCCTTTTACAGTATTTGACTTTTGATTTTTAGTAACACAAATAAAAATAGTTATTGTTTTTTTTGGTTTTGGTTTACCGTTTGCCTTTCCATAAGTAAGTAATGAACGACTCGAAACAGACTGATGAACTGCTTTCAAATAACAATCACGTCCAAGTGACGTTACGACGTGATGTTCAAGAAAAGAAGAAAACGCATCCAGATGGCGGTTGGGGTTGGGTTGTTGTGGCAGCAGCGTTCACAACACAATTTGTGGTGGTAGGACTTCAAAATTCGTCTGGTGTCATTTTTAACGAGCTGGTAGAGAAATACAATCGGCCAAGAGGCGAAACAGGTTAGAAGTTTGTACCCTTCCCTTAGAGTAAATAACAGCGGTGGATCCAGGTTATGCCGAAAATTGTGAAGGAGCACTTTAACATAATTTTTGTTTTCTGTCTGTATTAGCCATGGGATTAGTTGCGCGTTTTTCTTTTAAGTTTATAATTAACATTCCCCTTCACAAATTTTGACATGCCTCGAGATTCTCCGCTGATTAAGTCTTGTAGAAGCTTTTTTCATTTAATGTTGTTTTTTTTTTGAATTTATATATCAAATTATTTTGAAATTTAAAATCATATATAAATATAACTTTAAAGCCATGCGTAATATCACCTATTTATTTTTACCATTAACATTATTTGTATATTTTAAGGAAATTGCATCCTGTTACCATTTTTAATAATCCTCGTTGTTTTCCCATCGTTAAGTGTGTAATTCATGTCTAAAAGGATGGCATTAGCTAGAATTAAATAGATAAGCAGGAGATGGAATGATTCAAATTTTTTTTTATTTTTTACTGGGTATATAAACAAATCAAAACGCGATACCATAATATATTTTTATATTTTTCAAGTGCTTTGCATATAAAATAGAGTACGTTACCAAGACATTGCCTTTTTTTCCTATTCAAAACATGAAATTTATGGAATGTCCCATTTATCATTCGTAAATGGTTTTGTGTCAACAGGGCAATGCAATTGTTATCCTTCAAAACTCATGTTGTTGTTTATTTTGTGAGACTTCCGTGGAATAAGAACAGAAAACAAAACAGATTCTAGAAGGCCATTTTAAAAAGATCTTCAGGAACGTATTATCTAAGAAGGACCATATGTAGTTTATAAATAGAAAGGTAATTTGTTATTTTGGGACTTTATCAATAAATCGATTAATCTTGTGCCTACCTACTCCGTATAATTTGAATTTTTTTCTTTTTTTGTTATCTGATTATGTTCACAAAAAAACGTCGCTTAGAGAAAGGATAAGTATTATGTACTTAAAGTAATACTATTTCCCTTCATGCGTCGCGTGGCTTGATCACACGCATACCACGCGATTAAAAGATAACACGAAGTTCTTAAGCTGATAAAACTAATGTTATGAAGGAGTAAAAATTATCAAGTCAATCCTATAAAAACTATAAATCCTTTTATGTCTCTCTCGATTTATAACACGTCCATGTAAAAATATTTTTTGAAATGTTAAAGTTTCATTCTCTTTTGTTTATGTGTTTCACGGAGTCACATCTTCTTATCATACTGATAAAAATGGTAATCTTATTAAAATTGTACTTTCTTCCATCCATGTATGTGTCATCCGCGTTTATCCTTTAATCCAATAATCTAATTCCTAGTCTGATCTAAGAAGACTTTACTGGTGCAAATCTAAAGTCAAATGTGCTATTCATCAATGAATTGCATTTAATAAGATAATGATGGTTCCATAACTTGCCTTTTAATTTTTAATTCAATTTAAAATTTATTTCTCACTTAATTAAAAGAGCATTTTTATGCGCTGTAACTTTCTCAGTGATAAAATATATTTATAAGTTTATTTCGTATATGTAAGTTCATTAAAAGATTCAGACCAAAATTCATTAGAAACCTTATAGAGTTTGCTTGCGTAACTAAGTTTATAAACAACGTTTGCCTTCAAAAAACTTTTGAATGTGGAATTGTTAAATGGACACACTTTAGGAAGCAAATGGCTGGAGAGTTTATTGCATTTTAGTTTATACTCTCTGTATGAAACTATATATATATATATTGCCTTCGCTTTCCCGCCTTCTAAACGGCTGAAAGTCCTTTAACAACATAACAATGAAAGATGAATCATAATAACAACATAAGCGCCACATTAGCATAAAAAAACATCACACGCTTGTCGAACGGTGGTTGGGATATAATTAACATTAAAACCCAAATCGTAGAAAAATTAATTTTCAGACTATAAATAAATAAATAGCATTACTGGAATGTTCAAACAAGCACAAGAAGAGTAAAAACATGACATTATGTCGTTACCAAAATTTATGGAGGAAGTATGTAACTGTAAAAAAATACAATTAATCATTATAAAACGGATTATTCCTTCCAAAAAAGAATGGGAAAAAAGAGGATTTGGGTTTTTTTAAAAGTCATTCTCTTTATGGAGTTGCCACCATTGTCTTAAGAAATATACACATCTTCTTCATTTTCTTCCGAACAGCAAAATTGAAATATTTTCCTTTTTGCTTCTGGATGTTTTAGTTTTAAAACTAACAAAACTTAATTGTTCTTTGAAAAATTAACATTAAATTTGCTTTAATATCTCCAAAACGGTTGGCATACTGAACTTGGCAATTATTCCATTCTTGTGCTAATTAAGTGCATTCTACATAGTCTCCATATAGTGGCAGTAGGAATGTATTATATTATATGGTAAAATAAATTATGCCTATTCACAGGGAAACTATGAATATTTTCAGTGAATTCGTATAGAGTGAAATTTCTATAAAGCGGACACCATTTGCGCATAAAAAAGGTGTCCGGTTTATGATGATGTACTCTTTATAGAGACTTTACTTAATGAGAAGTTGTAACTTCATCCGTACATGGAGTATGTGTCCGTTATGATGGAGATATCCTCTTTATAGAGATTTCACTGTAGTTGTAGAGAGATAAAAATAAATGAGATAAAAATTAAGGATTGTGTTTCTTCATAGGATTCGTAACCTCTATATCCTGCGGCATGATGTTTTTACTTGGACCAATTACAACCTCATTATGCCAGAGATTTGGGTGCAGAATTATCTCCATAATAGGTGGTTTCCTTTGCAGTCTTGGTATGATTGCGTCAGCGTATGCCAGCTCCCTAGAAATCATGTACTTAACATTTGGCGTGACTTGGGGACTTGGGACTTCTTTCTGCTATTTTCCGACACTTATCATTCTTGTTCCGTATTTCGACAAACGCTTAGCCTTAGTGAATGGCATCGTTTCATCTGGCAGTGGATTTGGCACCTTAGTGCTCAGCCCATTCTTATCGTGGTTTTCACACAGTTATGGTATCAAAAGCATGTTCTTCGCGTTGGCAGCGTTGCACGGTTTGGTGTTTTTAGCTGGTTTTGTATACAGGCCTATTAGCGATCATTACAAAGTGTTGCAAGGCCGAAAGGTAAAACTAAAATTAGAGGAAAAGGAAATCAAAAATGAACGCCAATTTACACAAGAGACTCTCCTAAGTGTGAAAGGTGCAGAACTTTATAACAACACTCACAATTTCTCCAATCAGAAAGCTATTGATGAAGAAAAGAAAACTGTGAAAAAAATGAAGAATATTGTTTTGGTTACGTTGTTTCGTGATAAGGCGTTCGTTGCATGGTGTCTTGGTCTATCCGTGTTCATGTTGGGATATTTTGTGCCGTTCGTTCATTTGGTAAGTGTTAAAACATTATAATCTCTTCCCTGTTGGCAAAATCTTTAAAAAGTCTCTGTCGGGGAGTGTTTTTTATTGAAACAGCAGGCGATATTGCTTGCTATTCTTATAGAAAACACAGACAAACATCTAACGCCGGCCCTTTTAACCTCAAGTCACAAAAATTAACGCCATTAAGGTCCGGTGTAAAAAGAGTCAATAAGGGAGTTGTGAATTGTGAATTATGAAATTGAAAAGATTGTGCGAACTTTCCTGCGTACAATACTTGTCAAATGCTTGCTCTGATATGTGGAATGTTATTATGAGATGAAGATATATTGGAAGCAATTTTTAATTCAAAATTTTTCGTTATTGATGACGTAAGTCAGAAAGAGGCAATCGAACTACTAGCGTGACTGGCATTTTTGTCATATCTCAGGCTTAAATAATCTTTTAAAGTACTCAGCTGTTTCTAGATTATAACGCCATTCACAAACAATAAAAGCATTGGAATATAACTTAATATTAAGATTTATAAGCGAAATGTTGTAAACGATTTCTTAACCGTCCCTTCTAGATACCTTTTCTAAACTCGCTTACATTTTTATTATTTACTCAGGTACGTTATGCCAAACTACTCGGTATACCAGAAGTTAAAGCAGCATTTTTGATCAGTACCTTGTCAGTTGTAGCGACCATCTTCAAAATACTCAGCGGTAAAATAGCAGGACTTAAATCAGTTGACACATTTAAATTGTACCAGTTTGGTCTGTTAATGATGGGCGTCGCCACAACACTAGTTCCTATATCGCACTCGTATGTTGGACTAGTGGTATACGCTGTCGTATTTGGTATAAGCGAATCTATCTTCATCGTGATGATTCCTATAATCACAAAGGAAATCGTCGGCGTCAGACGGTTGCCACTGGCGTTAGGATGCGTGTTCATGCTGATGGGAATTCCGACTGTTGTTGGTGCACCAATAGCTGGTCAGTATTTTATTACCTGCGCATTGTTTCGTTGATATTATCATTTGAAGTGAAGCGAAACATGACTAAAATAGCGCATCCCAGTGGGCAAAATCTTCAAAAAGTCTCTGTGGAGGAGTGTATTCTATAGGAATGGCAAACAATATCGCCTGCTGTTACTACAAAAAAACACTCCTCCACAGAGACTTTTTGAAGATTTCGTCCCCTGGGATACACCAGACAAGGAAGTCAACATTTAAAAAGAAATGCCATATGTTTCGCACATTCTATAAATTGACCTTTCGAATAATATTATGTTAATACTAATCATGTTCGTATGACCAATGACAAGGTGAATCTAATTAGCATTAACAGTAAGCGGTTGACTCTCTCTAATTCGAACATCCAAAGGGATTGTACAAAAGCTTTCACTTTATGGAGTGTTCGAATTACGGAATTTCATTGGACCTTTCCCGAATTTCAAAACGCTGTGTTTGAGCAAAAATTCGAGAAAGGTGTATTTTGGAGAACCGACATCTTGTTGATGAACTATAAAAAAACTGCGCAATTATTCAAAAGCCAAACTAACATATTTTACATTATCTCTTGCATCACCACTATGCTAAAATTGTTATTAGTTCGGCTTTTAAAAAATTGGACATTGCTGAAGGTAAATATTCTACCACTTATACCATGCTTGAATTATCACTAGGTTCCCAGTGTCTTTGAAATCTTCGAAAAGTCTCTGTGGGGGAGTATTTTTTTTATTGAAAAAGCAGGCGATTTTGCTTGTAATTCCTACAGAAAACACTCCTCCACATAAACTTTTTGAAGATTTTGCACACTGGGCTAATATTAATACAGAACTTGATTTAGATTACTCTTATGGAGGTTGAACTACAGACGTCATCAAGTGCTTATGTTTCATGATTTTACATTATAAATGTATTATTTCCTCTCTAGGCTGGATTTTTGATGCTTTTGGCAAATATTCGTACGCGTTCTACGTTGCTGGAAGTATGAACACGTTAGGTGTGTTGATCATGTTCTTTGTTGTGTTGTTTCGTGATGACGATATCACCGTATTGGAAAAATACATTATAAAGGAGGAGAAGGAAGAGAGGCCCGCTTCGAAAATCATCGAATTTGCGTGTTATGCCTCCAGTGAAAGGATATACTATTCCCAGTTGGATCTGTTGGAACTGGATAATTTCTTTCAAAACAATAATGATATAAAAGTGAGTAACACAAGCTTGAATCATGATCGCTATGTGAAAAGCGAATACCAAAATGGTCTGTCCGTGCCAAGGATAGAACCCCCACAAATGAACTTACCGAGACCAGAATCGCCAACGTTATTATCGGTGCGTTTAAATACCAAAAGATTCAGGGAGAACAAAAACATGAAGTTGTGGGCGCAACTTATGTATGAAAATCGCCGACGTGAAGACCTAAACGGTTTAAATCGTTATTCATTTTGTTCGTTAGACAGCAACTATTCCGTTATAGATTCCGTCGTGACGTCAGTATGACGTTTTCTTACCCCGTTTCTCTTTGATTTGCTACTTCGCGTTTTAAACATTTTTAATCAGATTCGGTGAGGACTTCGCTATATTATCCGCTATATTATGGACAAGCGATCTTTTAAGACGCCGAACACATTCTGAAATACTCTTTTGAACATAGTGTGACCATAGCTGATAATCAGAGCTGCAGGCCAGCCATTGTTGATATTTGCATTGTCCAATTAAATAAAAAGCTCAGTCGCACATTATGTTATAATAATGATACTTTGGTGTTTAGGGTCTAAATACTTCTTATAGTTGAAATGACAGTTTAACCCTATCAGCTTGTTTATTAGCTATGTTCCATAAATAAGCATTTACTTACCAGAGATTACCTAATTGGCTCCTTTTACGCCCTAATTTAACGCTGGCCTTTTTACGCCTGTCTTTATTGGTGTTATTTTTGACAAGTCCACGGTCAAACTGTCACAGACAAACATCTAACGCCGACCCTTTAAACGTCCCGGCGTAGGAAGGGCTAAGAAGGTATGCCACCGACTGTCAAAAATTAAATACAAAACCAAAAACTGCGAAGAAGTGAGATTTTGCCATAAAACCTAATTGAATCTCTAGTAAAGTATTTTGGATATTCTGCTATGAAGTATTTGACCCATACAATGAATTATCGTCACTGAGCGCCTTTCTGCCTTCATTTCATTGTAGAGAGAAATTTGACTTTTATCAAATTATCAGAGGAAAATGTGAAGAACCTTTAAATCTTATTTTAAATGAAATTTTGTTAATACTAAGCCCATAATGTATTATATCTATGCAGCACAATCCGTGTAAATATATTTGTTCATAATTCAATGTTTTTGTATATATTTATTATTATTTTTTAACAAAATGTGTTATTAATATTATTTAAATATGATCTACTATTAGGGATTATCAACTAATGACGAAAGAAGTTCCATTTTGGAAAATTGCTTGCTTTAAAGTTATAATAATTTAAATATTTCTACACATTTGTCTTTTGTTCTGCAATTCCCCTCTGTTGTTAGTTAATAATATTGTTCCCAGGGGAAGGGAATTCATATTTGGCCAGGTGTGATGTAGTGAGTGCACGAGGGCCCATCATAGTTGGAAACGGAATGGAAATAGTGTGTCGAATCCTGAAGTTTAGTCAAGAGGACAAAACATACATTTACTACTTTCAACCTTGTTCCCAGGGTTTCTTTCCGCTTGTTGATAATCGGATAACGACTGTATCAAAAAGGCAAGAGACCCTGGCTTCGAGGTTGCACTTCTTTGGCTTTGTCAGGGACCTACAGGGTAGCTAAACATTTCTTGTCTGACTTATTTTGGCCAGATTCTATGTGTTCTTCACATACAGTATTTCCTTGAGTAAGCGCCCCTCACTTTTTAAATAAGCGCCCCCACCTCCAAAATTTAATTTTACGATTTTCACTGTTACTACATTGTGGAGTAGCACTATCAATCCTGACGGAAATGACCAGAAAATCCTCACATCTATAATCATTGTGCTTGCATGCACTTTATTATTAGTATTAATGTTTACCCAGATAGCCACTTCAGTTCTGATAGAACTGTTATCAATGAGGGTCCTGTGTAGGAGGTCCTGGAGCATTTGGGCTATGGAAGTCGCAAGTATGCTTCAACCACTCCACCAGACACCCCCTTAGATATCAATCCCGCACTGAAGCTGAGTACTACGCTAAGTGGATCGATTCACACTGTTATAGTCACTGGCATTACTCGGCCAGGATTTGAACGTTGACCTCACGCACTGGAGGCAAGCACTTTACCATAAGGCCACCAGCACGATTAATTTTATTATTTTTAATCAGTCGTATATACATTCTCCTCCACAAACTGCACCACTATATCTAGACAAGAAATTATTACGTAATAACATATATCGCCAGCATTTTATTTTTGCGTCTCGACCAAAATGCAAGCCTTTCGATCAAAATGAGTAACGACCCCGACTAATACACTGCAAATCAAAAGCAATTAGGAATGATGCAACCTTAAACTGTCAGTTAAGTGAGCTATTTCCTTTAACAAAAACTCATCAAAGAGAAACTACCACATTTTGATACTTTTTCATGGTAAATAACGTGCACGATGTTCCTGCATTTATAGAATGTGAGGATAGCAGCTTGTAAAAGGGAACCAAAATGTGTTTGTGTTTTTGACGATACGATACGATACGATACGATACGATAGGAAATGATTATATAGACACAACAAGATAACAAATTTAGCAAAACTTATAAATATTAAAATTCTGGTTAGGCATTTCAAATAATTCTAAAAAATTAATTCCTCCTAGTTCTTTAAAGTTGTTTTCGTGTTGTTTTGATGAGTCATCATGATTTTACTAACTTTGATTGGAATCAGATAACGCAAATTTTGCAGCAAGGATCCTAAAATTTTGTTGCTCATAACTACGCGATTGTTATGTTAATATTGAGAAACTAATTTTCTGGATCCACCTCCAAATTAAAATTTGTTTTCATTTGACATAAAGTGATTGAACTGTCGCATTCTTTAAGAAAATATATAATGAGCAATTATTGGATTGACAAACCTGTAGGCAGGATGGTTCTTTTACACTAATAGAATATTTTGAGCCTTCGGAACCACTTCGTAACCACCCTCACTCAATCGCCATGACAACCGAACCAGTCCCATAGCAAAAGGACAACTTTTTTTGAAAAGCACTTTTACCTTGAAAGAACGTAAAAAAAAAAATGTTAAAATTTGTTGTATAAAATTTAGTTAATTATCTTCTAGCTCGCAAGATATAGGCCTCTAAAATTTAGCGAGGAGGTCTCATAGCGTGTATCAAAATTGATTTTCAAGCCAACTTATCCATTGCTCTGAATCGTAAATGAATTATTCGACGGCCCCTATTTATATAAACGAACACTGGCCGTCTGGCAAGTAAGAGCAATGCTATACGTATCTCTGGCGCTAAATCAACTTCTCAGTTGCACGTTACAACGAGTGGACTCAAAACTCCAGGTTAATTGTTTATTTTGCATTTCTGAAAACAATTTTCAAGCGTAAGATTATGAATTGAGAGCTAATTTGATTGCATCAAAATGTTATTATAAAAAATTATTTAAACGCGTATTACCGTATTTTCTCGAATAAGCGTACTGTGTACTTATTTCAAAAATAGGGTGTGCGCTTATTCGAAGGTGTGCGCTAATTTCTAATAGATAGGGGCAGACAAATACAATTTTCTTGCGTACCAGTAAGCAAAACGGATATGAAGAAGAGGATCAGGAAATGAACCTTAAAGGTAAACGGAACTACCCAGGGTCTATTTTAATTTAGCGGGTTCCACGAAATTCATAATTTAAGCGAGAGGATATTCAAACAGAAAGTACTAACCTGTTTTCACCATAAATTTCGTATTTAAGTGTAGATCTCCTAAAATAACACAATAATGCTTATACTATACAATAATGGTTGTTATGCCTAACCATTTAGCAGAAAAATATGATTGTTGAGAGAAAGTTCTGGAAAATGTTTACCAGAGTGTCTTTGAGGATTGCTCAAAAAGAGATATATAGAACCACGAGAAGTTCTATAGAATTACACAGAACATAAATATAAATATTAAAGAATACATTTTACTGTCTTCGTTACATCAAACTGTGTCTGTGCATGGAATAGTGCCAACAAACATATTGATCGTGATACACCTTTCATAAATTTCGTCGTTACATCCGTTACATTGGAAAGATATACAGACCAGCTCCACGGTCAACAAACTAACGGTTAATAAAAATATTATAAGTTCAAAATAAAAATAAAAGATTATTTCTGGTCCGCATAATGCAAGAGGATAAACCACTCTGTGGCTTGCTCCAAGTGTTCCAACTCAAAATGCGTGATACCCTGGGCAATTCGGTATGCCTTTTAGCAGATGATACACAGATGATTAGTTGCTTTCGATTTGTAGGAATCTACAAAATTGCTCCGTGTATCGAACAAGTTTCTTTCTCATCGCTCGTTTTAGAGAATCAGAAAGCATTATTTTTGTATAGAAAATGGGCGCTGAAAAAAAGCTAAAAATTTTGGTGAAATACTTTTTTATAAACTGGACGTTTCGGTTTTGCTTTAATTTGTTTTGAATTTTGTCGCTTTTGGTACTTCCCGCCAATATGATAATAGCTGCTTCTTGCTCGTCGTTCATGGTTAGAATGAATGAGTTCTAAAAATTAAAAAATATATACGAGACAATGGAACACGCACATTTTTCAACAAGAAATCTTTCAATGGAACGAGCATGAAATATTTCTTTCGCGTGGTTTCTTTATCAAGATACCTGCAATTGTATGTGTGTGTGTAGTGTAAGAGGTTTATTCTAATATTATGGCTCAACAAAAAGATTGGATATTTGATAGGGAAAAAAAGAATGGTAATTGAAAGGTCTATTTAAATGGCTTGAAAGTGAAAAATAACATACACAAAAACAGAAATGAAAAAAAACAAAGCCATGGGTTGGCCGAAAAAATGAAAATTTCGCTTAACCGTCTTTTTTTAAGATTTCTTTCCAAATGTTTTTATAAATAAACGCTCTTTTTTCACTTTGTTTAGTGGATGACGTGAAACAAGTGTGTTGTTATATGTACTCTTTTTGCCACGACACAACGATTCTTAAAATATAAGCAAAAGTTTTCTCTGGTACTTTTGGCCTCATTTGAGAAGTTTGCTGTTCTTGTGGTTTCAACGTTGTCTAGGTCAGCACACCAATTTTGGTCTACCACCTCAGCGGACATTAAGTTGATATCGGTTGTTCCTTTTTGTAGAATGTTATTGTTCTGTTGTGTAAGATATCTACCACTGAAAACGATAACGAGACAAAACACAAAAGCGAGACTGCACATTACAAAATACTCACAAATTACATACACAAACATTGTGCAAAACACATGCCAGTAAAATCATTTTTTGAGCCTGTTCAAGCCTTATTTCCATAAGATACAGAAATATTTGAAATGTTCGGCTTTAAAATGCCAAAGACATCTTCCGCTATTCTCCGAGCTCCTCTTTTTTTGATTAGTTACGAAAAGGAAATGGTTTCATGATGTTGGGAGTCCATGGAAACATATCATCTGCTACAATAACTTATGGCAACAATGCTTCATTGGCAATCTATTTTGGTGATCGGAGGTTCAAACTGTTATTCTTAACCGTTCGTTAGTGTGGTGGGGTTTCTTACACCTGTCCTGTAAACATTTATTGAAAAAACAACCGTATGATGGGATTTTTTGCTTGAAAATTTAAGTACCTTCATAGAAATCAAAATTCTTTGAAAGTCATTAAAATTATTGTATGTTCATTTGGGCTGAAAAAAGAAATTCCCAGTTGGTTTATTTATCATGCCCCACCAGACTAGTTTCTTGAAACTACTCACCACACTTACGAAGGGTTAATAGCCCGAAACAACGACAAGTTTTTGAATACACCTCCATCACCCATCCTGTCATTACACCCAGCATCAACATAAATTGATTTTTAGTTAGTATCAACCATAGGGCCGGAAGAACAATCTTAAAAGTCCTTTTTATAGTTAAAATAGAATGATCCAGATTTGGGTGGACATTGAAAAACTATATGTAGCACCTATACTAGCGGCGAAGTTCCACTTCTGTTCAAATTTCATAGCAACGTCAATCTAATCTTGAACGGTTGTTGGTATTTAAAAAAATATTGTTTTAGGAAATTCAATGGAACCTGAACTGGAAAAACAAACATATGACGATAAGTGTGTCGCACGCACAAAATTGTATACGTCTTACTCAATGGGTACGCAGCCGTCCTTCAGACGTCCCGTGGGCGTCCTCTCGTCCACTTCCCTGTCTGAAAGCATGTTGTAGAAAAAAAAATTCGCTTGCGTGTGTCACCTGATAAATCAGCAACTTTTCAACATGCGCAATGTGGCTTCAACTAAATCGAAAGCAACTAATCGCCCGTGTATCATCTGCTTTAGATACATCGAAAATGACAAAATTTATTGAGTCTAAATTGTTCCTATTTCTAACAAGAGCCTTACAGCTTGAAGGTCAGCGTCAACTTAGACTTGTTCATGTAATATTGGAAATTGGATAAACAGTCACACTGTGGACAATGTTTGCGGTAACATAATTCCCAATGCTTTTATAGACTCATCACGCGACAGTTCTGAATATGTACCGAATATATTGTTGGGCACAATTTTGCCCACTAGGAAGTAGGTAATATATAATTATGTAACCATTTTAGCCCACTTTCTGAAACTGTTATTAGCTATTAAGAACATTAAGTAAAGTAAAAAGATTGAAATCTTTAAAACTTTAACCAGCAATAAAACAACGCTTGCAAAGGTTAGGTCAATTTAGATTCTTCTTTTGGACTTATTATTAAATCTATAAATTAAGAAAAAGATATTATAATGAAGATAACAAACAAAGCCCTCTCACAAGCATGAAATTAAAAAAACTTTGGCATAATGGTTAAAGGCAAGAAATTTTCACAGAATGAATTTTTTGCCATAGCACGATGGAGTACAAAATGAAAATGCTGCCAAAAAATCATTAAAATTCATGTGCGAAAATAAAATACCGGATTAACCATTAATGAACGTTAAACGACAAACCTTATACTTACCGTGAGAATCTTAACCAAACATGAGACTGCGAGATTCGTTATCAAACCGTGGGACACATGGCAAAACTGTAAGACTTGAAAGTTCTGTTTCAAAGAAGGACAACATTTTGGAATGGTGCACTGCAGTGCACAAAAAACAGTCAGGCAGGATTTTCATTTCAAATCCACACAGAAAATTGAACAATATCGTTACCCAAAAAGTTGAATCCACGTATAAATTAATTCCCGCATAAATTCCATTAATTCACGTATACACTGTTTACAAACTTATTGACAATTCATTCAATATATTTTAAAACGTCGACATGATATAATGTGATTGTTTAATCTCGAACTTCGCTACAACTTTAAAGAAATTGATCGGTTGACGTTACTTTCGGAAAATTGGAAAAGTGTGAGCACGGGGACGTCCCAGGGACGTTCAGTTAAGATGTTCCGGAGACGATTCGGGGACGTCGAAAGTGAAGTCCAATCTGTCCGCTCGAATACGATGTCCAACATGGACTTGAAGAGGACGTTCAAATGACATCCTTTTGGCCAAAGGACGTCTAAAGGATGTCCACAATAGTACCTTGACGAGAGGCCGACAAGAGGCGGACGAGAGGACGTCCACGGTACGTCTGAAGGACGGATGCGTGCCTACTGGGGTACAACTTTTAAAATATTGAAATCGACATGTCGAATCCAATTATTTTGAAAAACAAAACGTGCATAACTTTCTCATTCTGCGATCGGTTCGTTACGATTCTTCTGAATGTCTACTGAATCTGGCATTTGATCAGTCCTAAGAATAAGGTCACATAAAATCTGAATCCACAACGAATTTTAAGTTCAAACCAAAATGTCTTAAATCAAATTGCTTGTATTACTAGGAATAAGCATTTAAATATCTCGTTATCACAATTTTATATTCCCGTTCGGAACAGATTTAGCACAGCAAAGCATATCATAGCTATCTTATAAACTCCAAGACTATAAGACTGTCAAAAATTCATTAAACGGTGCTAGGGCTTGAAAAAGGATTTTTCTTCGGACACCAATCTCGTGACCTGACTGGCTCGCGCCATTTTTGAATCTAAATGACTTTTTAACGCTTTAACCGAATTCGCTGACCTTCTGTGACGTTTCCTAACTTTTATAAAGGTTTCTGAAAATTAAAAAAAAAAAGATGACCACGTCCTTTTTTCCGGGGTGAGAGTTTTGTCAACCATGGGCGTTACTCGAATCCACTCTAATAGATCCACTTTCAGTGTCACTGTCTGCTTTTAGAAATAATTTTCTATGACGATAATAGTAACAATTACATAAACATATGGTGCTGAAATATATCTAAGGTGCACTTATTTTATATACCAACAATTAAAACTGTCGCTTTGTTTATTCACGTTTTCATTATACTAAAGAACAAATATAAATCATATGATAGCTTGCCTAAAGTCAGCTACGCATAGGTTACATATAACTGACGATGATGGTGGCGAAGGTGGTTTTGCTGGTGCTATTGGTGGTGATGATTGCTGATGGTGGAGACAGCAGATATTCCGTAACTCCGTAATCTTCATATTAATACTGAATAAAATACATCAAGAAAAGTCAAAAACTACTATTTGTAATCTGCAATTTTTTCTTTTCATTTTTTCTTTTCATCTTATTGTGAAATCGCTCCAATGTATTCAATTCAGGATGCCAGAGTATCATGTAAATTCTCTTCCCATAAAGACTGATGCTGATCAAACTTGATGCTAATAACAGTAAAAACAGCAGAATGCCGGTTTTGTATTTGTAGTAGACTTGGTTGTGGTAAAGAAAAGTCGAGGTTACCAGGCACAACATTACAAGTAAAGTTGAATATAGGATTTGTTTTGATTCATTAAAATTTGTTGGTAAGGACTTTCCACGAAATCCTTGAACGTTGCACATTAACAAAAGGACAACCTGGTATATTATTTGAACGTGGATATGAGTATCGGCATCACAATACAGCTCCTTCAATAACTTCCTTTTCCATTCAATTTTCTTTATGGAAACTGAAGATTGCACAAGCGATACTGCAAAAAGCATCAAGTGTATCACAAGTAGTGTTACTATGGCAATGACCTCTGTAAATTTTATCATTTTCATCTTGGTACTTGATAGCGGTGTGGTTTGGTTTAACGTAAAGACTGACAAAACTTTGTGTAATTTAGCAAGGGTGATAGAGATCATAAGAGTGAAACAAAATCCGATTAACAATGGACGACAATAGCATTTTAGTTGGTTTGGCTCTCCAATCATAACCAGTGGGAGGAGAATATTAAACATGATATTAGTGATCAAGTGACAAGTAGAGGCGTTGATATCGGTTGAGCGTACGTAAGGTGTACTACGGTTTCTCCAGAATATTATCAAACAAGATATGGAAAAGAATGTTGTTAATGATGCTGTTGTTATTGAAATTATGGACAAAACATCGAAAAATGTTAGATACTGTGTTACAAAGGGATCATAACATAAACTGTGATCTGCAGTTGAAGTGAAACTTCCGTTGCATGGAACACATTTGTCACCGTGCAAATGTTGGATTCTGATATGGTTATATTCACATCTTCCACAAATCCATCCACTCTCATTCCATCTTGTGATATGGTTCAATTGGAAATAGCCAGGTTTACTGTAATAACCGTCACTGCATTCCTTTTTCTTGCAAATGGATAGTGGAAATTTTCTAGAAAGTTTTGAATCATTAATGTATTCCGATTTTCTTCCCACGTAAGTAAAATTCCACCTGTGGGATCTAGGATAGTATTTATTGCGTATTGGATCAAAATGGTAAAATGTATATAAAGTTGTCTGAGCATTAATGATTGCCATGCGATATCTGTATATTTCTTTGACATTGGAAAATAAAGTTTGAATAAGAATCCTTGTTTTTACCCAATCAAGAAATGAAGTGATGGAGTTATAAAGTTGCTTTTCGTTTTTCTTCAAAATTTGGTTCAAAATTTGTGTGGAATTGCCGGAAAAAACTTCCCTATTTAGGATCTTATTTGCCCATCTATCTAAAATTGAGATATTGTGAAATGTGGAAAGATAGTTTTTTGAACCCTTTCGATTTACAATAGCAAAGGATCCTAGACTATTATTTTGATAGAATTCAGAAGGTTGTTTTATCCAGTCTAGATTTTGATAATGAAGGAATCGATCATATTGTAAAATCACCCATGTTTTATCTGTAACCTTCATCACCTTCAGCATATTCAAAAATTCTTGCATTTCTTTTTCATTTCCTTCAAGTACAAACACATTTCTTTCCCTCTCCATTTTTATTTTGTCAACTAATCTTCGAATCTCTGTAGGATTTCCCATGAACATATTTGTTTTTGCAACGCAAATAGTGTCTTTCATAAGCCTTTCATACAAACTTTCTATTAAACTGCATGGCATTGCTATATCTGATTGTAAACAAATCAAAGTTAAATGTTTCCATTGCATTAAACTTTTAAAATTCATGAAAATCGATAAAATTGTATCGTGATGAAATATATCTATATGCCACATATCGTTCGATAGTGTCATTGAGTTTTCAGTTTCTCTGGTATACAAAATAGGAATATCGCTTACTGCTAGAATATTTCTTAACACCATCGTCATGGTCCACGGCATTGAAACAAGTACTGCAACAATGTTTGATGATACTTTATCCAGCGTACAATAAGATCTATATATTTGACAGTAAAGCAAATTTTTCAGTATGCTGAAATCAGTCAGATTCATTATGAACTGTTTGTCCAGGGACAGAGAAATGAGCTTTTCTGTTAAATAGTCTATATCATTACAAACGTCGATGGATATGTAACTTAATTGGTTGAAATGTACACGTAATGCATCGGTTAAAGCAATGTGATGAAGTAGATGATGTCTGTTTGGATTGTTAGAAGATGCACAGATAGAAAAAAAACCCACGATAAAATATGGATTTTTCTGCTCACTTGTTATGACACGTGGTGATTCATTAGCTTCTTGGAAGTTGCTGCTGCAGCAGAGAGCCAGAAAATGGCACAAGAGGAGAAAGATCAAACTTCCCTTCATGACGATATCAAATATGAGAAAGAAAATTCATTATCCTCCAATTTTATATTTTAATTAAAACATTTATAGTTATTTGAATTGATAAAAAAAGGAATTCATACAACGATAAGGAAATTTAATTTTATTTCCATGAATATTTAACCAATGTAATTTAATAAATATCTAAATCACACATTTCCTCAACAAAGCTTTTTTGTAGGGGTTGGGCAGTGTATAGAGACAAGATAACAGATTTCCAAGACCTATTGATTTTTTAGTTACAATAGATACAATAAAATCATTAATTAAATAAATAAAATCATAAAAAATTATATAACATAAGAACAGCTTGAGGTATGCGCTAACATTGTACATGCGTGATTTTTTAAATTAAAGAAATAAATAAAGAAATTGGATAGACCGAGTGCTAACATTCGGAACGCCCTCGCAGACTTATTGCATAATGAGTTCTGCTACTTCTAAGAGGGACAGCAGGAATGCTATTATTTGGGTGGGATATAATTATAGAAGTGCAATAGGCAACTATGCGTTAAAGTGAGAGTCATTCTTTATTTTGGGAAAGTGAAAATGTATTTATTTTTCATGTATACCATTGCTAATTTGGAGCCAAAACAATTATAGGCAAAGAGACGGGAACATTTTTCACATTGGAATAGATTATACTTTGACACAACATTACCTAATTTCAATTAAATAGGTAAGTAACCGTTTTAGCCTACTTTTTAAAACTGTTTAAAGACAAAAAAATGTTTAAAAAGTCCATCAGCATGATACATAAAATATCGTATTTAGATCATCCTACTTTCCTACGTTTTTCTTTATCAGACAATATTTCATTAAATCTTTAAAATAACTATATAAAAGTATATATTTTTAAAAAGCTTTTTTCTTACTCTAAATAATGGAATAGAAATTTTCATCTAAAAGTAACATTTCTTCGACCATTGTGACTTATTGCATAATAATTTTTGAACGGAATAATTATTTTAAAAACGCTGGCACGCGATTGTTAAGCTATGTTAGATAATCACGTGGGTAAGTCTTTTTTTTTTTCGTTTCCATGGTCACATAACGTGAGAAGAATTCTTTATTGCGTAAGGAAAAACTGTGAGCGTAAGCGAGATGGTTTGCAGCTGGAACTCATTTTGGAAGATCAAATATATATTACGTCATAGAAATTTCCATATGCAAGGGCATTTTTCTGAAAAGGTGCAATGGCTTCTGGGACTTTTTGCTTCGATTACCCAACCGGATATATTGTTTGATCTGATTTGGCGCCGTTTTTGACAAACTTATCGAGCACTATTACGTAACTTTAGAAAGCCAGTTTTACTAGAACTTCGTCGTACTCTGCTATTTCTAAGAACTTTGTTCATTGTTTTTGAATGCCTTTGCTGTAGTTTTATTACTTCTAGGTTCTTTATAAAGTTAGCTCATAAATGTAGTGTTTATAGCAGTATTTTGTATCAATTTTGTTGTATTGTTTGGTCATTCACATTGTACTGAAGTTCGTACTGTTCAAAACAATAATGGAGTATTTTCATAATCATTGGACCATATTTAATTCTTTTTCATATAACAAAGGTATATTTGTTTTAAGATGAGTTTTCATTAGTTGTTTCTTTTTTTGAACAGCATTTTAAACTCGTTAATTTTTTAACTCTAATTTCTGTGAGTGTAAAACACAGGTGATTCACTCAGTGAAATGTAGTCACGTATCATCCTCATTATTTTTCCTGCTTCTCTAGGCTTTTGATATTTGGCTTTCCTACTTAGCAAAAGGCTCTTACTTACGCAAACCTTAATATAGTGATTGGTGGAGTTTTGGCATAAATTTTGTTGTGGGAAATGAGGGTTTATGCATGAAAGTCGTTCAGATCGTGATTTCCACATGCTTTTATAAAGGTGTTTTATTCTTGAAATATGCTTGGTTTTGAAAAGATCTAGAATGGGATGTTTAGAAACGAAACATTCTGTTGAGTTATAAAGGCTTTGCATAGGTAAAATTGCTGTTATTTACTTCTTTATCAATTTTTTCCACTAATAGAGACTTCTTCAGATTAAGTAATTACTGGTATAGCATGTAAAAAACTTTTACGGGTTTGTGGTCCCATCAGTTACTGCCTCCACCACCCATGCTGTTCCTCTTACAAAATATAGTGGATATGAAAATTAAAATCAAACAATTGTGAAAGATACATAGTGTCATCTTATAGAACTCGAAAAGCCGATCAAAAAAATGTATTGGATAGCGTGTTGACGTCGAACCATTACCGAGAATCTTCGATCAAAGATTCTAATGACGTCACACTCGTCCCCAAAAAGCTTTAGACCCAAATGGAATAGAATAATAACATTATGTTGATTTATAAAGGCTAAAAATGAGCTCTCTACAAAATTGTTGTTATTTAGTTTTTAACAACTCTTTCCCACTAATAGAGACTTTTTCCAGATTAATTATCCCTTGCAAAAATTTATAGGAAGATGCATACTATGTTAAAATCAATATATACGGATTGCGGAGTGGGTGCGTGAATCACCCAGTTCGCCAGCGAAAATCAAGAATGCGTCAAAATTGATGAAATTCTAAATACCTTAAGGACAGAAATTTTCGCCGTTGGAAGGTAAAAAAACTGTGAATTTCGCAGAATATATTTTCGCGACATTGACATATATTTTGAAAAGTGAACGGGTTATTGATAACGAAATGATACACGTAAAATGTACATCTTTCGGCAAGAATCTAAAAAATTCGCACTTCTTACTTAATTATCAGTTATTTTGATGCTAATCTTGTAATTCCATTCACGCAGAACTTAATCAGTCAAAAATTGCAATAAAAAAATCTAAATCGATTTGTAATATTGAGCAAAGATTAACAAATTCAAAGTGTGAAAGGGAGAAATGGACGAAAAGCAAATTAGACTACCGAACAATAATTTTTAGATCTTTTACAATACAAATATATGCAGATAACTGCAAAAGTATTCTGGATAAAAGTCGTCCAAATATAATGGGGTAGAGGGAGAGAGAATGATGGTGCTTTTTCAGGTTGACGATAAATGTTAGTAAAATGAAGTAATAGTTTGTAGAGTAGTTTTCATTTGTAACGTGTAGTTTTTAAGCCACTACTGGTCATGACTGAACCTCCATATCTATTAGCTTGAAGTTCCGGGGCAGATAAGAGTTAGGTTATACAGTGGTAGTAAGTGAGGGAAATAACAAGAAGGGAGGCGGAATGACAATCAAGGTTGATTCACTTCTTAGTTTATGAAGATGGTATCATATATATACATAAACTAATGAAAACTAATATGTTTATCTTCTTATACTAATACGCAATCTTGCTTTTTTCTTAACTAACTTTGAAAGAAAGAACTTTAGGAAAAATATCTCGGGAAGTTCGTCAATGGATGTTGATTTTTTCCGTATTAGTATAGGGAGAATCTTCCATTAGGAGAATCTCTAGCTCCATCTTACGGGGTTTTATTACTTCGTGGAGTTTTTGTACCTTAAGGAAGACATCATAAAGCCAAGGCAATGCAATGGTGTTTGCGTTCGAAAATTCATGAAATTTTTTAAACGTTCATTTCTTTAAACGAAAAATGAAGACGATGTGTGTAAAAGTATTTGTTTTTGTTTTTATTTTTTTATCCAACGCTTTCAGTTTAGTAATAAAGAATAACAACATTGATCGGTGTCAGTAACTATTCTACCCGAGAGATAATCGATGTAGACCTGTTATGTGTTCGTATTATCAGTTCATCATTTTCTACAGATGTGTATTTTTTAATGTGTTTGAATGTAGTTTTTTCGTATCAGTTAGTTTTGACTACTATGCCGAAATGTGTAGCTAGCAGTTTATTTGGTATTTCATTGTAGTATGTGGATTGTTATTATTAAAGTTCGCTATTAGGGAAACGAAGGTAGCGAGATCGTTATTATATTGTTTTGATAGTGTTTGATTGATATCGTTTTGTTTTAGACTAGAAAATTAAATAGTATAGATGAATGTTATACAAGAAGGAATGTGTAAATCATGGTTATATACATATTTACAAGGTTTTTGTATCATGATACAGAAGTGGAGTTTTGGGTTTTGACTTTCCACAATTCATAGCAGAATAAAGATTTGAGAGATTAAAACGTCTCAGAAGGTATTGTTTTTATTAGATAATAGGGAAATTTGAAAGTATTTTCTTATATGTGAGAAGTTTAACCGTGGTAAGGTAGGAGTATACATTGGTTAGGTAGGAGTATACGTCGTATTGTCTCTTTTCTAAATCTCTGAACATTGGAATTTTAGCTTTTAGATTAACTGTACAACTTTAGAAATCTCTAAGTAGGCCAAATAGCACTAAAACATAGGGATAATAGCATTCTTTGAATGATCGATACAAAATATTTGTGTTAAATATGATATAATTTCAATATGGAGAAACACAACAACTTTTGTATATACACAGATTTATCAGGGCAGTATTGCGTGTAGAAACAATTTATGGAGAAAAACTGTAAAATGTTTTTACACGCTACACTATTCTATATGCTAATAGCGACTGTGCATCCACTTTCATATGGTCAGTGTGAATAAGAGGACTGGGAACCAATTGTTTGTATGGAAAATGTTAACCAATGGGAATAACTGACGTCACTTTGGGCACGCGATATTGGCGATGGGGTGTCGAAAAAATTACAGCGTCCACGTGGAAAACGAAGCTGACATGTGGGAAGACACCCGCAACGAAATTGTCGTTGAAGACCTGTTAGAAATTTCTGAAGAAGACATTGGTATTGCTCTACAAAATTGATAATTTTTGTAAAGATTTAAAAAAGATCTTGTTGTTTAAATTGTTTTTTCTCTTTTCAGAAAACACTTCGAAAATAACCCGATTCAAAAGTAGGCCGAAAACGTATAGTTTTGAAACATTGGAGAGAAAAAACAACTTTTGAATAAATAATGCTGCCTTAGGTTTTGTCTTTAATAAAGACAAAAACATTTGGATGGTGCGTTTTTGTACACAAAGACCCTTTGAACCCTCTGAAAAGGCCACCTAAAATGACTACCATGATGGTGAATTATTTTGCGTTAGCTAGTGTTTTTGAAAATTCTTCTTCATCTTCATCAATTGTAATGTTGTAATGTGACAATGTTTGATTTTTTTATTCAATGAAACCATCATCCTCATAACCATGTTTTGTTTAATACTTTGAGCTTATATTTTTTTAGAGTATTATAAAATGTTGACAACTATGCAAATCATCAAAATATTAATAAAGTTAATGAAGTGAATTGACGTAAATGCCCAAACAGAATCTTAGGTCCAAGATGCATGCAAAAACCGTATTCTTAGTCCCCAAGAATAATTCATGGACATGATACTTATATGTCTCCAAACATGCAAAGGTTAATCTTGAATACTGCTATCATATACATTCCTCATAAACAATGCTGAAGCATCAGTGTTCGTAACCATCCTTAGTAAAAGTAGAATTATACGTCATCATGTCAAGACTGTCCTTTCTAATATCTTCCAAGTCGAGATGAAGATTTTTCTCACCTTAGAAGCTTAGCAAAAAATAAAAAATTTTAATATGTTTGTTTTTATGTTTTGTTTTACATATGAAATAAACATGGCTGCACTTCTTAACTCCCTTAATTTTTCTGTAAATATAAATTTTGTAAGTCTTATAATTTTGTCTGTTGTAACAACGATATTCATTAGGTGAACAATGAACTTTATTTATTTTTTGATAAATTTTCCCTTTGAGTATTGTTGAAGCATTCATATTATATTGTATTTTCCCTATAGATAGATATAATTCATTGGGTAAAATGTCAAGTCATATGACTTTCTGACGTACATTTCTTGAAATATCTTTGACCCTATTGTACTTAAAGGCGTTGGGAAATATATTTGTACAAGTATCGCGTGTAAAAACATTTTACAGGTTCATTTTCCTCTTGAGTTACTACCCCCAACCCCCGTGCTTACGCTTTCTCATAGAATATGGAGGTGACGAAAAGTAAGATCACACAATCCAAAAGAATAAGTACCACTAAGTTGTAAAGCTCGAAAAGCTGATCAAGAAAATGTATGGGAGCGTCTGTGTACGACTTACCGTTACGGAGATATCGTCGATCAAAAATTCTGATGACGTCACACCCGTCCCCAAAATGTTTTAAACCCAAATTTTTTCGACACCCCATCGCCAATATCGTGTGCCCAAAGTGACGTCAGTTATTCCCATTGGTTCTCTAGATATTTTCCCTTAAATATCGCGTTCTATTTAGGGGGACATGCAATGTCCCCACTGACGTTGCGCTACTCCTATAATACTAATATCGCCTTATCTCGACAACTCAGTTACACACGACCTAAAATGTCACTATATCACAGTCCATACGAACATTTAGTTCCCAGTCCTTTTATTCACACTGACCAAACTAAAAAGTGGATGCACAGTCGCTATTAGTATATAGACTAGTATCCCGGGTAAAACCATTTTACCGGTTCACTTTCCCCATGAGTTACTGACCCGAACCAGCGTCCTTACTCTCTCTCTTACAATATGGCGGTGACGAAAAATAAAATCATAGAAAGGTGAAGAATAAGTATTACTAAGTTGTAGAGCTCGAAAACCTGATCAAAAAAATGTATGGGATCGTATGTACGACTTACCGCTACTGAGATATCGCCGATCAATGATTTTGATGACGTCACACCCGTCCCCAAAAAGTTTAAGACCCAAATCTTTCGTCACTCCATCCCCAATATCGTGCACTCAAAGTGACGTCAATTATTCCCAATTGGTTCTCGAGATATTTTCCCTTAAATATCGCGTCTATTTTGGGTGCAATGTCATGTACCCACTGACGTCGCGCTACTCCTATAATACTAATATCGCCTTATCTCGACAACTCAGTTACACACGACCTAAAATGTCACTATATCACAGTCCATACGAACATTTAGTTCCCAGTCCTTTTATTCACACTGACCAAACTAAATTTGTTATGCACAGTCGCTATTAATATATAGACTAGTATCCCGGGTAAAAACATTTTACCAGTTCACTTTCCCCATGAGTTACCGCCATCCCGTGATTTTTCTTTCAATATAGGGGTGACTGAAAAATAAAATCACAGAATTGCAAAGAATAAGTATCACTTAGTTGTAAAGCTCGAAAAGCTGATCAAAAAAATGTATGGGATCTTCTGTGTACGACGTGCCGTTTCTGAGATATCGTCGATCAAAGATTCTGATGACGTCACACCCGTCCCCAAAAAAGTTTTAGACCCAATTTGTTTTTGGTCACCCCATCGCCCAATATTTCGGACCCCAAAAACGTCAGTTATCCCCATCGGTTCTCGAGATATTTGCCCCTAAACGTCGCGTTCCATTGAGGATGCAATGCATGTTACCCGTGCCAAAAAATTCACGTCGCGTCATTTGCTACTACTAATATACTAATACTGAAAAAACGCTTCTCGCAGCAGCGTGGCTTTACGCGCCCCTCGTGAGAAAATGACCGTGAAATTTTTCTAAATCTATCACTCTCTAAAATAAAAGTGGTATGCACAACTCGCTATTAGTATATAGACTAGTATCCCGTGTAAAAATATTTTAAGGTTCCACTCCCAAGAATTATGATAAGAAATATAAAAATGCAACCTAAATATGTTTTTGTTACATTTTCCAACTATTGAGTGAAACCGTAAAATTGTCATTGCACGGGATACCTGAATAAAATGTGAATCGTAAAAAAACATTATACCTCCTCAGTATACACAACCAAAGGATCATTCTTCTATGAATTCATTAAGTGCTTTATCCAAATTGCTTGTACCGTGATTATGTAAAACCATGATTGGCACATTCAATATTCTTCTTCATAATTTTTATTTACACTATATTTTTAATCTAAAAAGAAAGAAGTCGTATAGAAAAGAAGCAAGAAAAAAATGCATTCAGAATGTAAAATAGCACTAAATAACCAAGATAAGCACCATGGCTTAAATTCAAACTGCTAATTCCAAAACGACATACGCAAACCCAGTACAAATAATAAGTAGGCTCCCCTAAAATGTAATGATGCAGCAAAATAGCCACTTGAAAAGAAATCATACATTACACATTACACACACTCCCTCTCCCCTGCCACAGACAAAATAAAACAAACAACAAACAAAATAAAACAGAGATAATTTAAAGAAATATGACTGTGGCCATCATGGAATAGGTAGATGTTATCAATGAAGAGTATAAAGGAAAGATATTAAGCTAATAAGATCCTCTCCTCCTCTAAAAATAAAACAAACAACACACTTAAAAGTATATATAGCAATATAAAAACATAGGTTAAACAACGAAATGGAATAGCTAAAAAAATTGGATCTGTGAAGTATAGATAAAAAACCTATAATTTAGGCTGGCGGTGTGGGTTGTATGTAGGGAAAGGGTTAGGGTTCAATCGTCATATGAGGGTAGGGGAGAGAGCTTTAACTTTCTTGAAAACAGCCACAAAAATTCGCTTGAAAAATAAATAACAACAATAACACAGCAGCAATAATATCTCAGCGTAACACAAAACCCTTTACTGCTTCACATGCAACAAAAAAAACATCAGAAATAACGATGTAGCTCTTCCACACAATATGTTGATGTTTCCCACTTCGTTAACAATCCTCCAATTCAATTCAGTCTCTTCGCTTTCCAGCACACCATTACTACCAAAAATAACGACATTATCTTCGTGTTTTCATTCACTTTTTTATGTATATACTTCCACTCGTTAATTCCATCATTACAAAACGATCAATTCCAAGAAAAAGAAATAAATTAAAAACCATTTGCTACCATTTGACGACTTCTTCTGTGCAAAACCATTTTTAATAACTGTAAAAGTAAGATGTTCTTCACTTTCCAGTGCACGTTTCTACTACTATTTCTTTCTTCCACTCGTTAATACGTTTAATAATAATAATACAATCCTTCGCTTGATTTCTTCGTTCGTCTCGCGAATCAATCTATACGAAAACAAAAACAGATTTGTTTACATTTTAAAAACCCTCATTTCTTTTCTGCATCATCATCATACGACTGGTAGTAACTTTACTAATACTTTCGCAACAAACAACAATATTATTCTTCCCATTTTGAAATAAAAACAAACAACAAAAAACAAAAACAGTTCTTCGCTCTTCTTGTTCAAACAAAAATGATCGTTTAGAATATTTCAAACGAAAAACCATTGCATTGCATCCTCCTCCGTGGAGACCTTTCATCGTCTTCTCTCACGTACAACACCCTTCGACATGAAAAAACCTGTAAGGTGGAGTTGGACCAATACTAATACGCAAATGAAAATACTGAAAAAACGCTTCTCACAGCAGCGTGGTTTTACGCGCCCCTCGTGAAAAAATGACCGTGAAATTTTTCTAAACATATCACTCTCTAAAATAAAAGTGGTATGCACAACTCGCTATTAGTATATAAGATAGTGTAGCGTGTAAAAACATTTTACAGTTTTTCTCCATAAATTGTTTCTACACGCAATACTGCCCTGATAAATCTGTGTATATACAAAAGTTGTTGTGTTTCTCCATATTGAAATTATATCATATTTAACACAAATATTTTGGATCGATCATTCAAAGAATGCTATTATCCCTATTTTTTAGTGCTATTTGGCCTACTTAGAGATTTCTAAAGTTGTACAGTTAACCTAAAAGCTAAAATTCCAATGTTCAGAGATTTAGAATGTTAGAATGTTAGAATGTTAGATGTTAGAATGTTAGAATGTTAGAAACAAGGAATGAGAAAAATTGCTATAATTCATTTTTTTGATCTTCAAATAGAATTATTTGATTTTTACACGTAACATACGTTATGCCTTCTACAGTTTTGAGTCTAAATAACTTTTTAACGCTTTAACCGAAATTAGCGTTTTGTTTTCCTGATTGGAATGTACTCAATCAACTTCATTTTGTAATGAATTGAACTTTTGTAATTACCAGTTGAACTTTGGAGTAATTTACGGACCAGTTATAATAATTTACAGACCAGATTTGACAATTTACAGACCAGAATTTTTATGTACAGAGCTGATACTTTGGGAAGCTGTTTTTGAAGGTTGTTGTATTCGTTGCATTATCTGCTACTTATTTTTGTGTGAGAGAGCCCTTTTCTATCTTATTTCAGTCATTTGAAGTAACATGTAGCCAGATTTCCGAAGCTATATTTCTCAAAAAAGTCTCAAAATTTTGCACATTTTTGATCAATCACCAAATTCTTCTAACATTAAAACGATTCCTACCATGACCAATATTTTGGCATATTGTTTTATTTAGATACAGAATAATGTAAAACTTTGCAAAAGAATTAATTTTACCAATAATTTATGCTTTTCAAAAACTTACGTAAATTTCTAAATTATTCACAAAGTAGACAAATTGATGACGTCATAACCAAAAGTGATGAGGTCATCATGACATCATTTATAATTATTCTTGTAGAAAAAAGGTTCCTTAAAGTCTGTACTAATTATTATTATTATTATTATTATTTAAGAAATACAAATTTTCAGGCTGTTAAAGCCTCTACGAATCGATCTTGTATGCAAGGTGGTCGAACTTAAGCGGATGGTCAGCCCAGTGTACATCGAGTCAATTTTTGAAGCAGTTGACAGATTCCGCATTCACCATGTCTCTTAGAAAATTGTTCCATTTCTTCACCGCTCGGTAGTAAAACGAGTTGTGTTGTAAAAGATCCATTCGAGTTGGAAATCGTGCAACCTGCTGGCTTTCATTCTGGGTCTGAAGGTGGAAGGTAAGGTGGATTTTTCGTACACGTGAAAGTGCTTGTAAATTTCAATCATATCGCCTCTGCATCGTCTGAAGACAAGTGTCGGTAAGTTCAGTTTTCTAAGTCTTTCTGGGTAGCTGAGGTATTTTAATCCATCAACTAGTTTAGTAGCTTTGCGGTGTACGCCTTCGATGGCATTGACGTCTTTTTGAAGATGAGGCGCCCACATGACTTGGCAATACTCCAGGTGGGGTCTGACCAGAGTGATAAACAGTTGACAAAATAATGGACCATCAAGATAATCGAAACTCCTTCGGATGAGACCAACCATTGTGTTTGCTTTGGTAACTTTTATATTCAGGTGGTCCAAAAACTTCAACTCAGAATCGATCGTCACTCCAAGATCCTTTTCGTCAAAGACGTGTTCCAACTCCTCGCCGTTTAATTCATACCTTTGAGTGTACCTGATGTTATCAAATTTGCCAATCGTAAGTACGTGACACTTGCTCGCGTTGAATTTTAGCAACCACTTTTCTGACCAGTCTTGTAGTTTGTTGATATCGTTCTGTAACGCCGTGGCATCCTCCTTGCTTCTTACGGGTCAAAAGATTTTGGTTTCATCAGGAAAGAGTAAAATGTCTGACAAGGTGGATTCTGGCGAGTCATTGATGTACACGACGAACAGAACAGGACCCAACACGCTTCCTTGAGGTATTCCACTAACTACTTTCGCTGGGTACGATTTTTGGCCGTTTACTGTAACAACTTGCTCGCGGTTTTCTAGGAAAGCTTTTATCCAGCTATGTATCTTACCTTCAATACCGTATGATTTGAGCTTACTTAGCAATCTCTTGTGGTACAGTGTCAAAGGCTTTGGCGAAGTCAAAGTAGATGACATCAACAACTCTGCCCGAGACAATCGTTTCAACACACTTATCCAGGTAATACAATAGCTGCGTAGCAGTGGACCGACTATTTACAAAACCAAACTGTTTTGATGAAAGCAGGTTCTGCGATTTGAAGAAAGACATCAAGGACTGCTTAACAAGCGATTCCATAAGCTTACATACAACAGACGTGAGACTGATGGGTCGATAGTTTTCCGCTAGGTTCCGCGGTCCTTTTTTGTAGATTGCAGAAATACTGGCTTTCTTCCAGTCGTTGGGAATACACCCATAGTTGATTGTTTTGTTGAATAGCGCAGTTAATGGTTCAGCTAGGAAGGCTTTCAATTCTTTGAGCAGACATGGGTGGACTTCATCTGGTCCCATAGACTTATTCACGTTTAATTTTTGGATTTCTTTTTCGACCATGGCCTTAGTGACTTGGAGATCAAGAAGTTCAGCTGGTGCTCGCCTTTCTAGGGATGAAATGTCTCCGCACGACTCATTGGTAAATACTGACGAATATTGATTTTGCAGGATATCAGTTTTCTCCTTATCACCAAATTTAGTAGACAATTTGTCGTTGTTCGTCTTGTTCGTTTTGTCGTTTTAAGTTTAATGTCTTAGGTATCAATGCTTTAGCAGATATAAGAAATTATGTAGGCGCGGGCCAAATTTCCCCCTCCCCCATCCATATGAAGGAGAAAAAAGCTTGGTAGGAATAGGGCTAAAAGCAATCAAGACGAACGTGCACAAGAAAGAATCAGTAAAAGATTGTCGAGAAGGATCGTCGAAGTTGTCAAATTGTTTTTGAAAAATTTCAAAGAATTCAGCGCTTCGAGAGCGAGAGAAAAAAGATGAAATCTGGGTAGATTTTGCCAACATGATCTTCATACTGCCAGCACCGAGTAAGACAAAGCGAGGAAACTGCTGCCACTATGTCTGGTTGTCTTGCATTTTAGCTCAGCGACCTTTGATAACAAAAGAATCCATAACAGTTATATTCATGGGGTTTAATGAAAGCGAAACTTCATCTTCCAGCGTATAGTTCTGTAGAAATTTTGATTACATTGGCTCGACTGTTTCTCGCAACTACGTCCCAACTGCTTTTGGTTCGAGTCTAGAGATTGAGAAATTAAAGTTTGTACCTTTGGCGAATTTAAGATTATAACAACATATTGCAGAATTAAACAATGGGGAAGGATAACTAGCCTACAGCAAGAATACACCTATCGGAAATGCTCGCTTTTATGAGAAAGTAACCATCAACACTCTCTATCGTACAGGTAAAAAGGTAAAAAAATATTTTAAGAGAGCTTTGACCGGACGAAAATAGACTTCTTAGAATAAGTTGCGAAATAGGAATGAAATAAGAAAATCTTTTTAGGAAGTTAATTTTATCACAAAATAAGTCAAATGGAGAAGGTTTTGCACATCAAAACAGTTTTAAAAAATAAAAAATACATTTTCACAGTGAAAACCTTCATAAAACACTGTATTTAAACACTGTGAAGGAGCACACATTTTTCAAAATTGCCAAAAATAATATGGTTATTACCTCTTGTATTTGTGATTGTCTAGGGAAAAAACTAACATGAAATTTATAAATTGAAATTATAGATAATCAATTCTGAGAACAAAACAATTACCTTTAAGTTTACCTATAATGAAACCCCAGGCCGTTTCCACTTCAGTATTGTGATTTGTGTATCAGGCCAAAGATTTATAAATATTGAATGAATTAAGCAGTGACACCTGTTGATACACTGTTACATTTTCCAGATCCTTGTTGTATTTACCTCACAATATATATAGAAAGTTCAGAGGAGTTTTAAATTTTGTAAAATATTGACAGGGGTAACAGGCACTTTTGATATTGAAAGGGGTTAACCTGCTTATTTTTATATCATAAGGTTTTTGGCTCATTGTTATTTATATTTGTATATTTTGTACAAAACATATATATATAAACACTCGTTTTTACGGGACTCTGACCGTTGTGTGCATTTGTACTGAAAAATAAAGCCTTTTATTAATGATGCATTATTAATGAATGTTTATACAGGATATAACCTAGCTGTAAAAAATAATTTCATACATAAAATTCATTTTGAAACAAAAAGGCGTTAAGAATTCGACATTCGACAAAATGTGTTAGAATGTTTTTACATAATATTCATACAAAACTGCAGACATTGCAAAATTTGAGTAGTTTGGTTGGTTACTTTTTTCAGCGATACGCGAATCACAAAAAAAGTTGCATCCAATTCAACTTTCTATTTTGGTACGTGAAGCAAATTATTGATACGCGTATTTTCAAATTCAGTTCCAATTACTTCATAGAAGTTTGAACATCAAAGTGCTTGGAAGGTTTTATTATCGTTTTACTTACATTTGAAGCTACCATTTTTAGCGGGCAGTATCATTCTGTAATAGCTTACTAAGCCAATCAAATCGCCTATTTCCAGTAAATTCCTTTCGTAATACCCTCCATGTCCACGTAAGATATACTTGGGAAGTTTCACAATGTGTGAGAGTGTGTATGTTTGAAGATTATTGACTTAATCATTGATATTAATGTGTCTTGATGCCCGGCTGTTTCATACATGATCAGTGCACCGTTCGAACATTTTTGTTGTTCTTTATAAAAGAAAATAAAAGTAATCAAGCCAACAAAAATAGCGGCAAATCACCATTTATAACAACTAAGTGGAGAATCGACAGTTATGTAAATGGATTTAAAAAGGTGAGCTCGTATGTCACCTATGGGCCACCGTACTTATCCAGGATGCTTCCGAAATACATTTTCTGGGATGCCCTAGATAGAGAGGAAAAGATTCTCGTCATCAGAATTTTATTATTTAAAGGATTTTAAGTATTGCAAATTAAGTGAATGAATGGAAAAATTTACTTTGCATTAAATCCTACATACACCATCTTGAGGGAGGATGACTAATGTTCACTCTTTCATTAAAAGCAGTCTGAAAACCCAGGAAACATGTTTTATTTAGCTATTACTATTATTGTGGAGCTTTCTAATCAACAAACGAAATTACGAGGAGTGATCAGTAATTCATGTCAAACTCGGACTGGTTCACGTTAAAAGGTTATTTCCACTATCTTG
This sequence comes from Turritopsis rubra, assembly GCA_039566895.2. Classification (NCBI taxonomy): domain Eukaryota; kingdom Metazoa; phylum Cnidaria; class Hydrozoa; order Anthoathecata; family Oceaniidae; genus Turritopsis; species Turritopsis rubra. The sequence continues at coordinate 11,275,158 of CM077628.1, forward strand.
TCTACCTCGCAGAGGCGTAGCTAGAGCCCAGTCAAAATTTATGAAAGAGAGTTTATTCATTTAGAGTAGAAAAAGAAAACGTGCAAGTAACTTAAGCGACCCTTAAGACTGAAAAGAAATATCATAACGTTGGACTGGGATTTTTTGGACTGACCCTGAATACGCCTTTGCCCCGAACCCAGGGTCTCCTGAAGCAAGGTTTTTTTTATAATCTCTTTTCACTTTTTAGAGCATATATTTTAAAATTAAGGGGCTGCTCATATGGATAAAAATTACCTCGGTCAGCGGAGAAACTTTTCTACGCTCTACTTCCCGAGATCTTTCCCCTCTATAAATGCTATAAAAAATTATTCTTCATATGAACAGAACGAAACTTTTTAGTACCTCGAAAAGTTTACCCGCTTACCGAGGTAATTTTTATCCATTTGAACAGCCCTTAATTCTTTCATTTTTATGGAGGACAGTTATTGATAATTACCAAGAACTTATCAGCAGCACAGTGTCATCCACAAACAGGCCGCTTTTATTAAATCACATGAAGAAAAATTACATATCTTATGAAAGATATATTTTGCATCCAGCAGAGATAAACCAGAGATACCGTATTTCCTCTAATAAACGCCGCGGCGTTTATTACAAATGGCAGATTTTAGATGCGGCGTTTAATAGAGGGCAGCGTTCTTTAGAGGGCGGCGTTTATTTCAAAATGAAAAAATGACATAAAAATAGACTTTAAACCACAATGTTTTCTTTTCCTAAAAAGCGTAACAAAAGATAAAAATGTTTTATACAAAAGATGTTAAGAAAGAATATCAACATCACTGTCGCCGTCAGAATCCTCTTCTATGATATGAAAGCTTTCATAGCTTTCGCTAATGTCAGAATCCAAAATTTGAAATGGATTTTCAGCAGATCGATCTTCATCCAATGCTTTCGTTGCCTGCTTCAATATCAACAAGGAATGCTGGATCTTTTTGGATTGTTGTTGTTCTGCGCCGCAATGAAAGGCAATTTCGTTTCATAAACTTCTCTAACCAGCTAGCCTGGAAACTATCTTTTGCAACATTATCCTCCCCAACACTTTCATCATGGATGGCCTTCGCTTTTCTCATAATTAGTTTTCGAGAAACACGTAAAGAATTTGCTCTTCGTTCATGTATCCATTCGAGTAGGTCTTCCTCTAAGTCGACATTTTTGATTTTACATCCTCCTCCTTCCAGTTTCATTCTTTTTGCTCCTCCTTGTTTCAGCTTATCCGCATTAGCTTTCCATTCTCTCACTCTCTTTTCATCAACCCTGTATTTTCTTGCTGCTTCACGATTATTATAACGATGTGCGTAATCAATAACTGTGGACTTAAACTCAAAAGTAAAACTTCGCCTTTTTTCCCCTTTATGGGATATAGATTGTTTGTGCACTTCTTCGTTTGGCATTTTTTCTGCTCCGTCACCACACAACTCTGATGAAATAAACTATGAAGACAAAATCTGTCCGTGTATGAGACAAGCTTCAGCTGGCTTTGTTCACACCTTATGATGAAAATTTATCACACCTTCATTCCTTTAAAATTGAATAACCAATTAAAGAAGTTTCAGAGTTCAAAGAACGGTTTTCCTTTCGGTTTTCATTTCATGCACATCATTCTTAATTAAATCACGTTTTCCGAAGCGCTTTCACTCAAATAAACTCATATAAACTGTTTGTTATTGCTTTTTTAGTCAGTTTTCTAATAAACGCCGCTTTCTAAGGTGCGGCGTTTATTAGAGGGCGGCGTTCTTTAGAGGGTGGCGTTTATTACGAATGTTGAAATACAGGTGCGGCGTTTGTTAGAGGGCGGCGTTTATCAGAGGGCGGCGTTTATTAGAGGAAATACGGTATGTAAAAAAAGAAAGATAAACAACTTCGTTGTTTCTCGCAAAAGCTATCCGTGTCCCTTTTACTGGTGTGAGTATTGTTTCGCGCGAATAATTTAAATATATAATTACTTGGAATTGTTAAAATTCTAAATTTTCATTGGTTGAAAATTAAAATTATGCGAATACTCATTGGATAATTTTTATATTTTTTTCTAGTTTCGCATATTTTAATTTTTCATATAAGTTCTCGTTCACCGAATGTCACTCGCTTTTTAAGATCAACAGCAACAACTACTTCTGTGATAGATGATATTGACTTTGAATGTATTTGAATGTATCCTTGATGTATTTTTTCCAATTTTCTCTTGCATGTTATACAAAGATTAGCAGGATAGATCTAGATGATAGAAAATATTCCCATTAAAAAAAATCAAAACAAAATGGCTAGATTTGCAAGTAAGTCTTGTCTCAACAAATAATAGGATATCAAATTAGGAGAATTCATATCAAAAAGAGGTGGTGAAAGCCATAGGTTAGTAGAGACAGTAATGAACAAAATGTAACAAAACACTTTAAAACCTAAAAGCCATAACAAATTCAAGCTTCATTCATGTGAATAAAAATAAGACACAGGCAGATTTTACCTGAGGATCTTCCTGTTCCAAGACACCAAACTTCGTCAGCACATCCAAATATTGACAAGCTTTTTTTGGGTTTAAATAACCTTTACTAATCTTTATTATCTTCCCACATACTCTACACATTTTCTCCAGCATATTTATATGAACATCCATTCTATAGGGAAAACAAGAGAAAAGCGTGGTATGTGTTAGCCATCTTGAATCTAAATATCAACACTACCGACGAGTATATTAATTATGACAAATATTTCATTTATAATACCGAGTTTTAGATCTATTTTACCTCAAAATATCTCGTTTCAAAACGAATGTTGGAAAATCTTAATCAAATAATCTCGTAAATAAAATCATAACTTACGTGTTATTAGCCAGACTTACATCAGACTTCAGTAGTTTTCTTGAAAAATTGATTTTACTGACAGAGACTTCGTTTTACGACAAATTTATTAGCATACAACTTATTCTTTACTTCTTTCTCTAAAATGTTGACATTTTCTACAAACTTTAAGAAAAATTTAAAGCATATGTGTGAGATTAAGATTCGTCTGAAAAATATCGAAATCTCTCAGGAGATATTCAGGAAAGACAAATCAAAGACGACATAAATTGTCGGTAACACTCGTAAAGTTTTAATTTTTCCGAATTTAATTATTCGCGAAAAAAAAAGAGTCTGGATCTGGGGACACGGATAGCGTTGAATAGAGGCGCGAAACAAAAGGATTAACAATAAGCTGTCAATCAAGTTCAAACGAGTTGTTTATCTTTCTTTTTTTACATATCTCTGGATAAACAGAGGGAAAGCAAATTAATGACAGGAGAATTCTCGGATACGAGCCGGTAATCAACCAACCCAGCAAATCACGAGAGATGTGTGACCAAAACAGAACTTAAATCTGTCTGAGCCCATCATGATTTTTTTAAAACTCGATAGATAAATAATTATGAGATAGAAATGAATAGAAAGACAAATAAGTTAAATATTAAAAAAATCTTATCATAAAAATTTTACAATTTTCTCTATATCGATATTTTTGTTCCATTGTGTACCTAATTTTTAAAAGCAATGAAGTATAAAATTATAAAGCTTGTACGCATCTCGTTTTGTAGAAGTTCCTCTTGAAATCAAAGGAACATTTTGTAAGGATCTCTAGAGATATATAGATAGTTATTCAATCGAAAAAAAACGGTCTTTGCAAGACCGATTGTTAATGTCCAAAACGGCATTTTCTACCCGTAACAAGCATTATATGTTAAGTATGTTGTAAGTAAGCCGAATCCCCATTTAGCGATTTTTGATTGCGCGATAACCAGGGATTGTGCGCTAAATAATGGCGCTCAATTCCCATTCATTTATTTTTTGGGGGCCGAATGAAAACCAAATGCAATACAAAAATGATATAGTATTGTAGTGTGTATGTAGTTTTATTCTACATAGAGCCTTCTGTACAAATGGCACAAATGATTCATTAGGAAAGATGAATTGAGAAAGTAAATATCTATTATCACAGATGATTGCACTGGAAACCTGAAAAATTGAAAAACTGAAAAATTTGAATTAACACAAAGCTCTTGAATTAACATTCACTGACTGCATGTCAGTCAAACAAATGTGGAGGAGTCCAACGTTATGATATTTCTTTCCAGTCTTAAGTGCGATTAGGTTACTTGCACGCTTGCCTTTTCTACCTTCAATGACTAAACTCTCCTTCACAAATTGTGACTGAGCTCTAGCTACGCCTCTGTAAACCCTAACCCTTTTTTTTGATTTTGGTCAAAATGTTATTCACATAAATACTTTTTGAAAAGAGTAAAGAAAACAAATCTGAAATAATATCGAAAAAAGCCCTATGAAAAACCTTAACTAAGCAGAACTAACCTCAGCGTAACTTCGGCTATTTTGTCAAACATATCCTACTCTGCCTTGTTTTGATGCGTTGTATTGTTTTACAGTATATTCTTGATAATATATTTTGCTTGACTGCATGCAAGCAACTCACTGTGGGAAAATTTGTGATATTGCATCAAAACGAGTCGAAGTAGTTTGACATCAATTTATAAGGGTTGGTTCAGATGCAATTCAAAATGGTCTCAAGGACTATAATATTTAGGCTTTGAGAGAGTTTTTAAAGTTAACCTGAGGAATCTGTTCTGTGGAAACTGGAAATGTTCTTATAGTCTCAAGACCTTGCGATCGTTTTGACTTTCATGTAAACCAAGCTTCAAATTTGTACTTAAAAAAATAATATTATCTCAGTAAAACAAAATAATTTGTTCTTTTCGGACCGGTCCCAAGATTAGTCTTTTGTTCTCCATTCGTTCTCCTCAATCTCAACCCATTATTCGATTGATTTTAAATCCATATTATTTTCAAAATGCAATGGAACGGACCTAAGGCACTTGATCGTAGACCTTATTGGCCCTTTTTACACTATCACTTAAATTTTCGCTTAATTTCGCGAATTAATTTGCGGACAAAACTTTTGAGCTTTTTACAGAGAAACCATAAAATATCCATTTTTGCATGAGAGAAAGTCCAGTCCTTTCTCAACACGGTAGTATATTTATTTTTCTTCAATTTGGATTCAAACTTATGTTATGTAAAAATCTATACCTCAAAGCGATTATCTCCGACATAGGACAAGTTCATTTTGGTCGTTAAAATTCCTTGAGACAATTTGTGAACAAGCATGGTCTCAAAACAAAAAGACAATTTTGAATTGCATGTGAAAGTGTTACGAAAGAGTTACGCAGTCTAAAAGGCCACTATATTCGCAAGCGAAAATAAGAGTTTGTTTTGCTAGTCAAATCTACAGAACATGGGAAGTGGAAAGTGCATAAAGAAACTTACATGGAAATTAAAATTATAAAATATGGAACTGAACTTTTGGATATGGAAATGCAAATGGAAATGCAAATCAAATATTATGGGACCTCATGTTTACGGCGAAGGGTTAGAGATCGTTGATCAAAGATATTGCTGACACGTCATGATATGACGTCACAGTTCGAAAAGTTCCAAAACTTTTGTCACATATCTCGTGGCCAATTTGTTATCGAGATATCTGTAGCGCGTATCTACCAAATGGGCTCGTCCCTACAGAGCTCGCAAAAATATCGACGTTTTAAAACATCGGGAAAATTATATTGGGTCTCCAGAATTATTTGAGTTTTTGTCTCAGGAACGAACTATGGCATCAAAACATCAAAACTACTAAAAGTGATGCATCACCACAGCTGACACGGAAATCAACCAGCTACTCCTAAGCAAAATAAAAGAAAGAGAAATTGATAAATATTTGTTTTTAGGGAATTCTTGAATGTTTAAAGAAAAGCTGAAAGTGTTGTCTCGAGACCGTGAAAACATTCATCACAAACTTGTTCATGCCCAGTGGTCAAAATCCTCAAAAAGTCTCTGTGGAGGAGTGGGGTTTTTTTGAAACAGCAGGGCTTATTGCTTGCCATTCCTTTAGAAAACACTCCCCCTCGTAGACCACCGGGTGGTCTGATTTACTGAACACCATTAATAATTTTTCACAATAAAAAGAAAGTGCAAGGAGGAAACCAATTGTCCGTAGAAGTCCGATATTGATGAGCAGATGTAAGATGGATATCATCGGTAACTTTTCGTAACTGTTCAATGGAATGTAGTGGAGTGTTGGAAGCATTTAAACAACAGGCAATTCGGACAAACAAGCACTTCTACAATCTAAGAGTAAAATAACTGAACATGTGGCCATGTCATGATATTAGGCTCCATGAATGTATGGAAAGTTAATGGCGGTAGGGGGATTTTACTGACCGGTGTTAATAATGGCCTGGCATTTAGGGGCCAACCGGAAAATTTAAGGTCGATAAGGTATATAGATTTTTCGCGTTACCGCCAAATGAGCTCCGTCCATGCAGATTCCGCTAACATTCGCTGATACGGGACTGCCCAATTTGAAAAAGTACCCTTACTTGTGATTGGCTCCTCTCTTCTTCATATATGATTTTACACCAATACTGGAAAATGTAAAGAATATAATAGAAGTCTAAAAAAACAATGTCCAAAAAACTCTCTAATATCTCTTGTTGGCACGTTGGTAAGACAATGAACATACCATTGTCTGTCCTGGTATTTGTCTCTGTGAGCACTGAACACAACAGCTGGTGCTTTACCTATTGTATCAAAATAATCAAGTCAATAAAGTAACATACAGGCTGATTATGCTGTCTTTGACATTTTTTTGAGCGTGACAAAACAACTATGTATTTCAGTTTTTGCCTATGCCAATCAGATCAATCATGTAATTTTGTAGAGTTGATGATTATCTATTGAAGAGAGTCAGTTTTAAATTACGAATATGTCCATTTGAAAAGCGCTCGTACAATGCCAAATGATACACTCAAAATGTTTCTTGCATCGCAGGAATTTTAGTTATCAGCATGTTTAGAATGAATACCATACCCTCCATCAAATTTCTTTCTCATGCGCATGCGCACTATAATTTTGTGTTGCTAAATTTAAATTTGTTTCAGGAAGTTTAATTTTTTGCAAGACTTCATCTGTTCATAGCAGAAGTATTCATTACGCTGATCAAATACAGATCCAAGTGTATATTTAAACAGGTGAATGCAGAGTTAACATAGACCGAAACATCATACTGACCAACATTACACTAGAAGACGTTTTGATCGATCGACGCACATCTAATCATGGTAGGTAGGAAGCTACTTAACAAAACGTATTTGTTTATGCATTTAGACAAAGTTCACTGAAACACTTTGTTAGGAATTTTTTTACATTTAATCGTTTGATAAAACCCTCTCAAAATAACCAAGGTCAAAGAGTTTCATGATTGCATGACTAGTAAATGATGATAGCGTGGCAAGTTTGGTGCAGAAAACTGAAAGAAAGACTTCTTCAACATTTGAAACTGTTAGTTGTTGTTGCCATTTATGCTTAAATGTTAAAACGCAAAATTAACTGCAACAACTAAATTGCGATTTCCATTCCATTCTTTCAGATAAAACGGAAAAAGAACTTTTATTGCTCATGTTTTTTATTTCCATTGCATGTAAAGGTATTGAAAAAAATCAGGAAAAAAATCTAAGTGAAAAAACAAGGTTTATGTAGGCTGGCTCGCTTTGCCGAATCGATTTTAGAGACTGACAGGTTTAACCGTGCTGAGATTTGTTTACCCACGTGACCTTTTATTGTTTAAAACTAACCAATAATTTAACAAAACATTAAATAAACTTTTGTTTCATTGTTTAAAATTGAATACTGCATTAGGGTATTAGAATTAGAACCAGCCATGTTAACTGGCCCAGCTCGCTTGCGTGTGTTTATATGTGGGGAAATGTTTCAACTAACCTGGGACCCCACCATTGTACAGACAAGATCCCGTTTCACAGGGCTAGCAACACACTTGATTATAGCAATGAAAACAACGAATAAAAGCGGGATTTCGTCAAAGGAGGTTAACTATTAGAATGGAAATCAATATAAAATCATTAATCTGTAAGGTGTGAAACAAATAACTTCAGATATAACTTACGAGATCTTGGAGCCCTGGGTCATTCTTGGCTAAATAGAAGGAGATATTCGCACAGCCAAGAAAAGCAATCCTATTTGCTGAGAATGTAGTGTTAAACAATGGTAAAGGTTTTAAAAATAATGAAAAAGATATTTGAACCAGTTCAGTGTTACTTTTTAAAGAAACTGATTGGTCTTTGTATTCTTAATTTATAGGATTTTTGTTCTCCTTTTAGATCGCCTACGTTTTCTTCCTGTTCTTCATTTTCATTGGATGTTGTCATGGCAGCCACGGTGAAAAGGTCAAAAGAAACCAAATCAATCGTTACCATCAAAACTTTAAATGGGCTTGTCCTAATGGTAAAAGAATATTTTGCTTTATTTACTTCAACTTTATATGCAAATCAAATCGAATATACTGAAGATTTTTTAACCATTAAGGTAAGCCTCTTCCGCATATGAAAATCTTCCTCGACGGATAAAGTATAAATAGTGAGGAATATTATAAAATTTGCAGCATGATTTGTAAATCGCCCATTTTCTAAGTGGATGTGACATGATCAACATGTCATAATCATCACGACTTTGGGGACATACAAACAAAACAAAAAAGCAAAAACTGAAATACATATTTGTTTTGTCACGCTCAAAGAAATGCCAAAGACAGCATAGCATAATCAGTTCACTTGGTTATTTTGATACATTAGGTAAAGCACCAACTATTGTGTTCAGTGCTCACAGAGACAAATACAAGGACAGACAATGGTATGTTCATTGTCTTACCAACGTGCCAACAACTGGCATGAAGTATTGGACACCTTACCTGCATGACAGCGATGGTAGGATGAATTACACTTGCCCGTTCAACACAATAGTCACAGGAATGGGCGGTACTTTTATACGAGCAGATGGTGATAGGAGATATTTCCTGCATTGTAGTATGGTCAATGCATTACCAGTCAATTGCATTTGGACAAACTATCTGAATGGCTGGGATGAGCCAATTAATTTAGTCTTGCAACCTGGCTATTTGATTACTGGTATGGCGAGCTATCATCACAATGGTGTTGAGTAAGTTAGATTATATCAAAGTTCATACAATAAATAACTGGAATATTTTCATTATCAGGAGATATTGCTTGCCATTCTTTTAGAAAACACTCCTCCTCATTGATTTTTAGAAGTTTTGCCCACTGGAGAATGTTCTAATGGCTATGGTCAAACCAAATGAATTTCACTCATAATTGTCATGCATATTGTTACATGAAAATACAAATCAAAAACATGGGTGGATTAAAAATGCTATAGCTACTGTGCTGTTATGAAAATAACTGAATAATTTTTCAATATTTTCTTTCCATTTAGGGATCGAAGATTTGCATTTCGTTTGTGTCAGTTAAAACAAGACAATCGTTGACGGAAAATACATTCAACAAACGCTGAAATTGTCAAAGTTATCATAGAAATAAGTAACTAATATGTTAAAAAATAACAAAAAGAATATGAAGTCTAAAATATCAAGTCTCATATGTTTTCCTAATTCTGCAAGAAACGATGATCCCAGGTAACCCTTTAATAAAACTTGAGTAACTTTCATTATGCCTAAAAATTCTAAACAGCTCCTTTTTAAAACTTAATTTCAATTATTAAGACAGATATTATGTTCTATTACCCTCTCAATTTCTATTACTTCCAATGTAAAGTTTTGTTTTCCACGCAACAGGTGAGCGAAACTTTCACGTCGTTTACCTTGAAAACATGTAAACCTTGGAAGCATATTAAAACATTTGAAAAATGTCAGAAAAGCAAAAGATACAATGTTGCATAGACTGACCGAAAGACTCTATACTCCTAGCTTCAAATGATGACAAACTAATGTACAAGAAATATTTCACTAAGAGTATAGAATAAAGAACAAATTCAAACTCTATGAAATTCAAGTTGAAAAACATAATGAATAACAAAAACTAACCGGTCCCGGTCTAGAGTGGAAGCTGTGTTATGCATTACCAGAAAGCTGCATATATAAATCATTCTACAAATTATCTAAATCGTTATACTAAGCACTACCAAGTAAAATAATAATTCAATTTATCGAAACAATCCGACTCATAGTTTCTCATGGCGGGTAATCATGACAGTACCAGAAAATATACGTATACGCACAAATTTAGTCCGTGTCTTAATGAACAGTTGGACTCAAAAAAGCTATTATTGTTGAAAAATGGTGTGACGCGATGCCTGATGTATATTGATAGTTTATTTTAACAATCCTTTGATTTCGGTCTTTGTTTCTTTTCTGCCTATTTCTCAATGGATTTTGTAATCAGCACTAACTTTTAGCTTATATATAATATATACATATATATATACATATATATATATATATATATATATATATATATATATGTAATTGTAAAAACTAGACACTTTACATTCGTACAGCACTGGTGATGGTTTTTAACCGAAAAGTTTTGCTTGTTTTTAATCGTTTTACTCGATAATTCGATATAAATCCACTTAGTAAATGAAAAGAATTCACCTTTTCAAACAGTAGCGGATCTAGCAGAAATTTAACTGGTGTAAGCCAATTTGGAGGAGAACTTTCTAAAATAGAATTGGCAATTAAACTGCAATTATCCTTTTGAAAACACTCATCTCCATAATTTTTAAAAACTAGACACTTTACATTCGTACAGCACTGGTGATGGTTTTTAACCGAAAAGCTTTTGCTTGTTTTTATTCGTTTTACTCGATAATTCGATATAAATCCACTTAGTAAATGAAAAGAATTCACCTTTTCAAACAGTAGCGGATCTAGCAGAAATTTAACTGGTGTAAGCCAATTTGGAGGAGAACTTTCTAAAATAGAATTGGCAATTAAACTGCAATTATCCTTTTGAAAACACTCATCTCCATAATTTTTACACCAGCAAAATTGCTTCTCGATCCGCCGCTGTCAAAAGCTTTTTCTGTCAAGTTTCAGTAAAAAACACTGACTTCTTTTAAGAGTGGAGCTTCTTCGTTCTCCGTAAAACTTTTTTAACATATCAAGCAGTTGGAAATAAAATGGAAAGAAATTTAAAAGTTTCCAGGCCATAGATTTTTCTATATTAAACGTTCTGTTATAATAATTCGATATCTAAACCCGTTTTCAAACGCTACGCAAGTATTTATGAAGTTTGAGCGTAACTTGTGCGTCATTTTAAAGATGTTTTTGCATTTGATGAGAAGAGAAAGTGAACTTCAGTCTGCGTTCATCGCTTAGGTTAAGTAGGTTAACTAGACCTAACAGCCAATCAAATATCAGAAATTAACTGTACAAACCAATGAAAATTCAGATTAAAAAATGCCTGGGTTTAGACAGAAAGAAAAATGGGAAGAAGAACAAGATGCCCTTACAGGCAGAAGGATTTCTGTAAAACAGCTGCAAAGTTCTTTCTGATAAAATAATGAATAACAAATGAATAACAACTCATCGTTTAAGTTAAGTAGGCTAACTAGACCTAACAGCCAATCAGATATCAGAAATAAGCTGTATCAACCAATGAACTTTCAGAATGAAAAACAGCTAGGTTTGGACATGGAAAAGTGGAAAAAAATAAACAAGGACGGTTGTAATATCTTCCTTGCTTACGCAGAAAGCCAAAAAAACAAACAACGACGATTTTAATACTCACCGTGCTAAAGCGGCTGACTAATACATATCGGATAATGCATAAAGCCCATTGAGAATTACAAAGAAAAATTGATTGACGAAATGTTAATGAGCAAAATATGCCGTAAAATGCTTCCCTAATTTCAGTAACGAGAATAAGTTCATGTGTTCTTACCGCTACTCATGCAAGGTATAGGTTCACATTTACTTGTAATCTTTCCTAGTGATTCTAAGCGAGAAGCACCCTTTAGCTTGCAAGAACATTTTAGTAGAAATGTCTTTTCAAAGTTAATCTAAATTCCCGATAAAGTTGATCATATGAAGATGTTTTGATTTTCTGTATTCCAAAAAGCTAATAAATCAGGTGTGCTGGGGTTTGATAAAGAAGCACCTCTTCACAATGACTTACGATGCCCGGAATGTGTCTGGCGAAAGTAACCCAATCTTACGAAAGCGTGATGAGTTGTCCACGAATCTTTCCGATCTCGCTGATGGTTACATTAATAAAAAAGTTTCTTTGGCATGCTTGAATACTAATGAGGAAGTGTTATTAAATAAAGTCATTAATACACAACAAGATTATCTGAAACTCTTTGTGGATCCATTTCATCCGATTGAAGAAGATTCCGAAGAAAATGCAAAATTGGGGGAATCTAAACTCAATCACATGTAAGACACTGATTTATTTGCAGATTTTGGAGCAAAACGTTTGATCTATCTCAATCACGGAATAGTGAAACCTGAGTATGGAGGGAGTTCAAAAACAATAGTATGGCACTTAATATGGCACTTTTTACTGAAACAGAGACGCAATTATGTCAAAAAGGAGATTCGCATTTTACAGATGCAATACCAAAAATGGTGAAAGCAGTATCGCTGCAATTTAGACGTTTTGCTGCTGCAGTAGGCTGTGAAGTAATAAAATTCACTCCCATTGTTACTGGTATAATGGTTGTTAGGTTTTTTAAGTTGATTTCGTAATGTTACTATCTGTTAGCTCATTGCACCACGTATGTGAAGGAGCACCACTGAAAAAAAAGACCCTTAATGAATATTAATATCCGATGCCATTTGAAAACATTTTTTCCTGCATCTAAATAATGGAAATCAACTGAGAAAAACATTTTGTTTTCTTTATTTACTGGTTATACGCGTGTTTATTTACTGGTTATACGCGTGTTTATTTACTGGTTATACGCGTGTTTATTTACTGGTTATACGCGTGTTTATTTACTGGTTATACGCGTGTTTGGGGGGGGGGGGGGCCGATTTGGTGATATTTATTTATTTATCCTTCTGATGTGTTATGTCTTATTTTGTTTTATAGATAAAGGTATGTTTACACATTGACTTCATATGATCAAATTACATGGAATGTAAGAGAAGGATCTAAGAGAGTGTAAGAGATACTTTAGAGAACTTGTATAATAAAGTACAACGAGGCGACTTAAGGTGGATTTTGTTTTCCATCGTGTCTACTCCGAAACGCCGACGTGAAAATGAACTTATCGAAATGATATTATCAAACATAAAGCCTTAAACCTGAACCAATTTAAGGCTCCATTGCTGTATAATAAGCAAGCCGTGTCAAGATAACGAAAGTCGTTCTTGAAGAAGAATGACGGTATTGCATCTTTTTAGTGCCTTTTTTTAGTTTGAAATTATTTTTTTACCACCTAGCTATCATCAACTTTCTGGACCCGGACGGCTGGACCCCAATAACCCTAAACTCATACCCTCGAAAGCCCGGACCTTGAAAACGGACCCTCGAACTTGCAATTGCTTTGAGTTCACAAAGGCTTATAATTGCGTCTTAAAAAGCGAATATCACACTATCTTCTTCATTGTTCAAGTGCATTTTGCTTACCTTATGATAAATTTCATTATTTCGGGGGATAAAATACCAAAATGAAATTAAAAATGTAAAAGATTCTACACAATAATTTACTGTATGGAATCTTTCGTACTTCTTCTCAAGGCCAATGGGGTGCTTTAGCATATTTTCATGTTTTGTGTTTATTTCAATGTGATAACTAGTTTAATGCGGTTGCTCTTTTGGACATTTAAATGTCAACAAACATTTTCTTTTTTCTCTTTTATTCTATAAATTCATTTGAAATTATTATTAATATTATAAGTAATTTACCACATTTTTATAGTCCATTTTTCTATGTTTCTATCTGTGTGTTACCCATTATACTCACAAGCGTAGTTCTACTTAGTATCTCACTGCTTTACTACCCAGTGGGCAAAATCTTCAAAAAGTCTCTGTAGAGGAGTGTATTTTTATTGAAATAGGAGGCGATATTGCTTGACATTCCTATAGAAAACACTCCTCCCCATAGACGTTTTAAAGATTTTGCCCACTGAGTATGACCAAATGAATCAATATTAATAAAATAGAACCTATATTCACAAAGTCAAATTCACAAATACTGATTAAACAAATTCTGTTAAGTACAACTTTTAATATCAACTTAGTGTTACTAACCTCGTATTATAGAAAATTTTCTCTCAATTGGCAGCTTTTGTCATATGGCAATTTTGTCATTTAGCACTATGATTTTAAACATAAAAGTCTAACATCCGTTGTAAACGCGGTAAAATAATCTTAAATACCCAACTAAGCGATAAAAGGGCTGTATCAACTCGCAAAGGTATTCGAAGGGCGTTAGATTCTAGGGCGCAGGCATATAGGGCGCAGATAGGCTCAAAAAAAGACCTATGACTTTTGGATTTTTCAGAATTTGCAACAGTTGAAAGAACAGTGGCTACTAAGATCAAGATTTGAATACAATACATCAATGAAAAGGTTTGCTATGTATATACCCACACAGTCGATCAGAATTGTAAGATGAGAAAGAACCGAATTTCAGTGCTGTAAAGCGAGTTAATTGGATTTCGTGTCCTTCACAAGAGTGTTGCTGGATTGTTTATCATTTCCAATATTGTTATGATTTGGTTTTCTATGTGGTTGAATGATAATATAAGTGTTTGTCTTTTTGGGAACCTTAAGTGTACTTAAGTTCAATTATATAACTCAATTGTAGTTTCCTTCATCTAATAATCAACCAAGAAGTATGAAAGTGCATTGTGTCAGTAAATTTTCACAATAATCCATAAATACTTTCAAATCAACTTGCACACTCTAATTGCAAAAAAAGCACCACCAATTGGAGTGGTTTTAGTTATTGCAAAACCTACTGCAGAAGCAACACGCCTCACAGCCGTAATTCGGGTTTCCACTGGGTTTGCGTCTGCAAAGTACAAATCTCCCATTTGACAAAATCGCTTTTCTGTTTCATTAAAAAATCTGTCGTGAATTGAGTTATTTAAACCTTCTCTATACGTAGGTTTTATGATTGTGGTATCATGATACATTAAACGATTTGTTTTAAAATCAGCAAATAAGTCATCGTCTTTTGAGTGATTACATAAAGATTCTGATATCTTCGCTTGATGTTCAGGTTCTCCTTCAATCGGAAGAAATGGATAGACAAGATGTTCCAAATAATCTTGCTGTGTATTCAGGACCTTATTCAAGTGTACACCAACGACTTCGTTTTTAGCATTTAAGCATACCAATGAAACTTTTCTATTTATGTAATCGTCAGCCATATCGGAAAGTTTGGAGAATATATCTTCTCTCTGATGTAAGAAAAACTTTTCTTCACTACTGGAAACATTCCACAATTTGTAGTACAATGGGAAAATGTATTTTTTTATCAGTCTCTGCACAGCTTCGGAATGAACTTTTTGAAATACGGCAAATCGAATCATTTTTATTCTACAATCACTTGTACTAGAAATCAAAAAATAAATATGCTTTATGGTCTTATAATAATTGAAAACTTTATTCAATCAATTGAACAAAATTCTGCATCCGTTGCGCAATTGTTGTTTGTTATCATACAATATTGTATTACCAATTTATTTATAAGTATTATTTCAATACTAAGCATAAGTATATTATGTATAAGTTAAAACATTTAAGCTTGGTTTCCATTGCGCGCTAAATCGCGTTAAGCAGGTGGGCTAAATCGAGATAAATTTTGACGCGTAATGGAAACGATGATGAGTCATTAGCGCTTCAATTTTATCTCGAATTAACGCCGATTAACCCGGAATTAAAATATCAAAAAATTTTGATATTTTAACTCGAATTAGCGCGTTCCCACCTGTTGTATCAAAGAAAACCGACATTCATATTAGATTTTACTATGCTCACAATCAAAATCTGATCTTTTTTCTCATCATTATAAGAAAGTTGAGTAATATTTTTTTCAAATATGGTGGACAAAAAAAGTTTATCACTTCAAGAAGAAGAATTACTCGCGGAAGAAGTCAGAGTATATCCATGTTTATATGACAAAAAAGACAAAACCTTCAAAGAACGTGATGTAAATAGAAATGCTTGGAGAGAAATAGCAGAAAAATTAGATTTTATCGAAAGTAGTAAGTATAAAAATTGTACAGTGTAAACTTACAAACACATTGCATTAAATCTATAATAATTAATTGCTATGATTATTCTTATTGATTATTAAAATGCATTTCTTTGGTTATAGGTGAGAAAGCACAAAAGTTCTTCCAAATTTTAAAGAAAAGATATTTAAAAAAAAGAAGCGAACTTAAACAGTCAAAGAAATCCGGTACTTCGGCAGAAGCTGTAGCTAAAGCTGAGAAAAACTTCCAGCCATACCTCTTCCTCTCTTGGCTTGATAATTTCATACAGATTAGGGAAGGAAGAACCAACGTGACAGCAGCTTTTGAAGACGAATTACAAGAGAGTGAATTTGATATCGAGAGTTCCCTTCCAAATTCGTTGAACGAAAGTGATACGGAAAGTGTAGCTGAAAGTGTGCAGCTGCTTCCAGAAAAGAAGAAAAGGAAGATAGATAAAAATTTCAATTCAGAGTTACAATCTGCGGAATTGGCAGTTATGAAAAGTTTACAGTTAAGTTTAGCTGCTAAGCGCAAGAATGAAAGCTCTGAAGACACGTCAGAAGATTTATTTTGCAAGCAACTTGCTGCTGACCTAAAGATGTTACCACCAATGGAAAGATGTCTTGCTCAGCAGGAATTGCAGCAAACGATTTTTAAGCACAAATATGCATTTTTGCAGAAAAAGCAAAGTAATAACAGTATCAGCAGCCCTAAATTTTTATCACCACCTTTAATTGAACGGCGTAATATCTCAAATTTACCAGTAAATCGTTCCAGCTGGCTTAGTCAGCTTGCTGATCAGGCGATAAACGATGAAGACTTGTCGATGGAAAACAATTCATCATTTTAAGAACTTTTTCTAAACTTTTTCACCATTAAAAAACTTTATATGTTTTGTATTTTACATTTACTTGTTCTTTTATATATACACACACACACACACACACACACACACACACACACACACACACACACACACACACACCACACACACACACACACACACACACACACACACACACACACACACACACACACACACACACACACACACACACACACACACACACACACACACACACACACACACACACACACACACACACACACACACACACACACACACACACACACACACACACACACACACACGTAAGTAGTTATGAAGTGTCAGACAAGCTAGGGTGTATTTTTGGACATTTTCGACAGTAGCTCTTATAGGTTTTTGAAAAATCCGCCAACGTGCAGAGAGGATACCAAACGCATTTTCTATAACTCTACGTCCTCGAGAGTGTCTATAGTTGTAAATTCTTTCTTCCTCGTTTGCATTTTGTCCAGGGTACGGTCGCATAAGCCAACATTTAAGTGGAAAGATTTCATCACCAAGTAAGAAATATGGCGGAGAATAATCATCGGTTTCTGCAAGTCTCGATGGTGGTGGTAGATTTAGTGAATCTGAGTCAAACATTTTGCCTAACGCTGAACTCGATAGCACACCACTATCGTTGTTACTTCCGAACTGCCCAAGATCAAATAAAGTGAAGTTGTAATTTGCATCACAAATAGCGAGCAAAACTATACTGAAGAAGCCCTTGTAATTGTAGTATTGTGTCCCTGTTAGTTTAGGGCATTCGATACGAATGTGCTTCCCGTCAATCGCACCAATCACATTTGGCATATTCCAGCTCTCATTAAACTGTTTAGAAATATTTTGCCATTCTTCTGCTGTTTGTGGTGGGTTAAGATACTCTCCTTTTAAACACTGATAGATAGCTTCACACGTTTCGTTGATAATATTACTTACAGTTGTCTTGCCAAGTCTAAATGAAAAACTTAGCGACTGTTGAGAATCTCCAGTTGCAAGGAATCTAAGAGTAACAGCTAGTCTTTCAGCACTGGGTATGCATTTTCGAAAGTTTGTGTTTTGTTTCGAAATTAACGGGTTCACCATGGAAAGAAGATGTTGGAATCGTTCAGGAGACATTCTGAAATATCTAAAAAGACGAAAATGCTTTTTAAATAGAAACAACAGCAGAAATTAAATGGTTGGAATAAAAGGCAAGCCTACCTAAAATAGTATTCCCTATCTCCAGCTTGAAGTTCTTGTATAAGCTGATGATATTCACCAAGCTCTTCTCTTTTAAGAAAAATATCTCGAACCCAAAATCTAGGTTGCCTCCTCTTTCGTTTATTTTGTTGGGTTTTTTTTCTTCGTCTTAACAAGATCCAAAGCAAAAGTTCTTCGTCGATGTTATCTGTCATGTTTCGTTCAATAAAAGAATTAAATCTGCGCCAATTTACTTTTTAAGTGGAAACGTCTTCGCGTTAATACTCAATATGATTAACTCCAGAGACAAAAATTAACCCGAAAAAATTAACGCGATTTAGCGCGCAATGGAAACCAAGCTTTATTGTTCCATTATCTGTTGTTTTCATATTAGTTCGGTTTTGATGACGTCACGTTCTATAACGATGATGAAACATGATGAAAAAAATTGTTTTCGGCATCTTATGAATAATTAATGAGCTTAAATTTTGCACAGCTTTGATGACCGGTGCTGTGGCTGGTTAATCGATTCTCACAAAATCCTCCGCTCGTTGCATGTAGACTAGAGCCTAATAACTGTTCTGCAAAGTACCAACTCAATTTCTTCAACTTCAACCGCATTCAGAGGGCTGTAAAGAAGTCAGAATAAATTCAGAAGTGGAGAAAGCAGGTAAACCATTACAAGAACTGGTATGTCTAAGAAAGACCTGACCAAAGCAGATGGTAGTATTTCAACTTGTAATGTGTGCTTTAATTAATTAGGAAGACAGACACCTAGTAAGTATCCTGATTTTATTTCTCTTTACAGCGATATAATGAAGTATCTTGTCAGAATTTCCAATTTTGAGAAAATTAGGTTTAAAAATATGTAACAAAATTTTGCGAAAGTTTTTCGGGACTTGAACCGGTCCACACCTTTTGACAAAAAAATCCGATTCGGTGTAACGCATTGCTCCCAAAGACGCCCATACCCAACCTCGCAATGGTTGCTGATCAACGTGTCCAAGGTTTCATTGCATTTGGAACGCTGGTGGTGAACAGAAGGCTATCAGGACATGAATTTCATGTGGAACATTTTCTCAAAACCTTGTAGGGTCCCTTTAAATCTAACACCTAATTTTTTTGTTCACAGTTTAGCAAGTGGTGGGGTAGCCCCTTAAATAAGATCATCTCTTCATATTATATTAAGCGCCATATTTTAATTTTTGATGATCAAGTAAGTAAAAAAATGGGAGGCTGTTATTCCGCTAGGGCGCTTACTAATATTCGGCCGAGGGCGCTTTTTCAGTCATTTACGGTAAGATTTTTGGTTGGATCGAACCGCGAAAGATTTTTCGGTTGAAAGAAAGGTGTAACGAGTTTACGATTTTGTTACCGCATTTTTGTGTTCGTGTTTAGTTTTTACAATTTCACAAAAAAAGCTAGTCATTTTTGTTTCGCAACCACTTGATTTGAGGATACCATAAATACTTTCTTTTATTTATAAAATCGATTCATAAAACTATGGGAAATTACCCATACGTGGAAGACCCTCTAGCATAAAAATATGTCCAGTCAACCCACTTAGGACAGAAAAGGCATCTATAGGAGAATCAGTAGCTGCGAAGCTACTTGGTTTTTTTTATTGTGTTCATTGTAAACCGCATCACCTTGAGGCTAACAAAACTTATAGTGTGCGAAAGGGGAATTCAGAAGTCATAGCAACAGGATATTTGGAACCATCATGACAGCCACAGTAGCGAGATTTAATTATTTCAAAATAATTAGGGATGTAAAGTCGGAATACAGAATACCCGTACTTGACAGTGAATCAGCTAAAACCTTCAAAAAGTCTCTGTGCTTGTCATTCCTATAGAAAACACTCCTCCTCATAGACATTCTAAAGATTTTGCACAATGAGAGATGATAGAACTTCCAAAGCTTGCAAGCTTCACTGGCCTTAAATCAGTATCGTTTAAACAACATGTATATGAAAACAACTCCAAATAAAAATTCCAGCAAACAAACAAACAAACAACGCAACTTTAACACTTTAACCTAGTGTGTTTGCAGTCAGTGTTCACAACCTCTCAGTGTTATCATTGTAACACTTAAAACCCGAACCAAAGTGATACACCTTTCCCGAATTTCTGTTTAAACACCATGTTTCGAGCTAGTCAGGAAAGGTGTATTGGGAATTAGTTTCAAACATTCTTTAATATTCCATATTTTTTCTATTTATTCCAAATTTCATAGTGTTTTTGGATTGAGAATGATCTGGCAAAGCAAGAAGGGTAATGATAGATTTAATTCGAATAAAAATTTGTGTCGAGTGTCAAGTATAGTTCTCAGTGCGCATGTCCGATAGGCCCAGTTCATCATTTTGATCCACAGTTCGTTCATATTTCTCCACGGTCATTTCTGGATCTGGATCTGGAGCGTACGTATTCTTAAAAATAAATCAAACAAAAATCCAAAAGATAGGTTTAACAAGATGCGATCGTCACTAGTTTGCGGTCAAAACTTTGTTATTTCTGTCTGGGTTAAACGAGGTAATGGTTACGTAATGCCTCGTTCTTTCAAACGAAAATAAGAGACTTTCAACCAAAAGGTCTTATGATCGGATCTTGTCAGAAAAACACACTGTTACACTTGAATGGATATTCTTTTCTACCACAGATCGTATTGTTAAAAAAAAAGAAAAAATCGATCGAATTTTGTTTACACGTATATAACAAAATAAAAATCAGTTCAATTCATCGACTTAAACCGGCAATACACGATCAAATTTGTCGAAAGTTTTATGACGGTTTGTCTCCTAATTTCCCTCATTTATTTCAAAATGTCAACATAGCTTAACATGATTGATTAAACTCATATCGCTACAATTTTAAAGAAGCCGATTGGTTAAAGTCACCTTCGACAAATTGAAAAAGTTGAACATGTCCTACTTTTGAAATGTTGAAATCGACATGTCGATTCCAATAAAATGAATTGAAAATCTCCTGATACACGATGAAACGTGTCGAATTTGACAAACTTTAATTCGATAAATTTCATCGTGTATCGCACGCTTTATGTTAACCTTGTAAACCCTGCAAACGCTGACCGACCTAATTGCCAGATTTGTTGTTTAAAGGACGCCTCATTCATCCAAACAAAACTAACAACTATGACGCTGGTGAAACTAGGTCTTGTTTTACTTACTTGTAAATACGAATTTCCAACAGGATCGTCGAGAATAACAGTGACCAGAAGATCTCCCTTGGCAATCTTTAAGAGAAACACATGAAAGAAGTAATATCTCTATAATAGACATTTTCATAACTTCACCAAAAATTAATGCTTTTTGAAATTTACTTTCGTAGAAAAGCCTTAAGTGATAGAACACCCAAATTTGTCCATGGCGGAATAGGGGCCGGCGGAATAGGGGCCGACGGAATAAGGGGGTCAATAACATAGATTTTGCGAGTACTTGTGCAACCTCTTCCGTTATGTGTTCTATATTATTTGCTTTTACAAATTTTGTTACGTGTAAACGGATCTAGCGTATAAGAAATAGCAAAAGAAACATCCATATCTTACTTGATCTAATTTACTCAGTAATGATTTGAATTTCTGATTTTGCCCACTATCTCCCCATTCAAACGGGTTGGCCTTTCCCAGCTGAAAAAGAAAAATATTATTAAAAAAAGTAACAAACAAAAGCATTTATTTGTCATAAACAGGGACAAAAGCATATAACATGGCGCACTTACCTCACTTAAAGGCATACCGAACTACCCAGGGTTTCACTTATTTTGAGTTCAAAGACTCCGGGGGCCAGTCACCGTGTGTTACATGCTTTTGAATTATACAGACCAGAAAAATCTTAATTTTGAAGTTATTATGTGGAAAGTGAGCTGGTCTGTATATTATTCCGATCATTCTTCATCATTTTCAAAGCAAAACAACTTGGAGAGAACAAGAAAAATTAAGATAAACTTTTGCGGGAAATATTCAATGCACAGACACAAATTAGTGCAACGAAGATAATAAAAATGTATCCGTTAATATTTCTTGTTATGTTATATGCAATTCTTCAAAATCTTTCTTGGTTCTATGTATCTATTTTAATGAATCCTCAAGGACACTCTGGAAAACTTTACCAGAATTTTCTCTTGAAAATCGTATGTTTCTGCTAAATGGTTAGGCATAAAAACCTTTATTGTATAGTATAAACATTATTGTGCTGTTTTAGAAGAAAATTTACACTTCAATACTAAATGTTTGGTGAAAACAGGTTAGTACTTTCTGTTTGTATATTCTCTCGCTTAAATCCTAATTTCCACTAAATTGAAATAGGCTCTTACTTAAATCTTAATTTTCACTAAATTGAAATAGGCTCTCACCTAAATTCTAATTTCCACTAAATTAAAATAGGCTCTAGGTAGTTCGGTATGCCTTCAACTGGAGCATTTGTTAATTGGGACTGTTTTTATATCCATCTTAAAGAGTACGGACCTTACTAGATTGTACTGCAGTAACGTTTAGTCAATGAAAAGTACTATAGGGACCTTAAGTACTAATAGGAGGTACCAATATGGACACAAAACCGGTAAACTTTATACGAACCTGTTCTTTGACGTTTTCAACCAAACCCTCCAACGTCGTAAATCTTCCACCCATACTTGAATGGTTCAATTGAAGATCTAACTCCGGTATATGCACGATACAAGTTTCACTCTATAACAGAAACCAATTTATCATCTCTCGTGACAATGTACGATTTCTTATATATAATTAGCAACACAAAATTTTATAGTTGAAGCTCTATGTTGCTTAAAAGTTGCTTTCTTGACTCACTGTTAACACATCTCTTGATAAATCCGATATATGTGTCATTTTGAACGTTATCTTGGTTCCTTTTTCTTCAATAGCACCTGAACGAAGGAAAACATAAGAATACCGAATCCCATTGATTTTTAACCTTTCAAATGAATTAATATTATATTTAGAAAACCTTAAGAATACCTCCAGCTTTGACTTCATTTGTTTTATATCCACAAGCTTCACAATCTGTTGCCATAATTATGATTTCTTTGAAATGTGGGATAGCTGTTTAACTTGAAGTTAAAGAAATTCCCACCGAAACATTATGATATTATGACAGAGAGAGTGGCACATATTAATCATGCCCAATTGTCCTTAAGGCAAGCGACAATCAGTGTTAGGCAAGAAAAACTACACAAAATGAGGCACCCACATCAAAGGTCAAGAAAATTATCTTCATTAAAAAACAATGCAAGCAGTTTGAAGAAACGACAATATATCGGGCAAGTGAAAATATGAAGGGGCAAGCCCGATTAAAAAGGCACTTGCCCACTGTACTGGTAGGAGGAAACCTAGGGGAGTTTTACCACTGGGACACATGACATTGTAGGTCATGGTAACGTCACAGAAACAGAACGCACAAAGCATTATAAAAGTAACTTAAGTGAAAAGGATACCCACTAATTTCATCTTAGTTTTGGCGGGTGCTTGACACGAAGAACAATTTGTTGCGAATTCCAAAACCTTTAAAAGTAAGTAATGAACTTCTACCATTTTAACCAACATTTTACATCAACAAAAAAATGGCAGTTATAAATAAATAATACCTCATCTTTAGAAATACCTGAAAATAAATAAATGATCTAGTTTATATTATTCTTTTTATAGCTTTAGCTGAGAAAATGTTCTGTCCAAAATTTGGGCCTCCAATTCCTTACGGTTTTCGAGTTACAGCCGTTTTTATATAAGGCCCATTTTTAGTCTTGGTTTACATTTTGATGAGATTTTAATATCATGTTTTTCTGACTAACTGTAAGAAAGAAAAATAAATTTGATGGAGAATTCAAAACACAGTGAAAAAAGGGTGAGAGCATGAGAAAAGTCTCAATTTGACCATTCTTTCATTTACGATTTTTAGCAAATTTCCTATCTTTGGGAACCAATTTACCTAATTAGCCCTCAAAAAATTTAAATTGTTTTCTGTAGATTATAGTTTAATGGAAACTATTCCATAAAACTATAATCTACAGAAAACAATTAAATTATTCAAAAAAATAAATCAATTGACATCAATGAAGGAATACTTAACCATCTAACAGAACCTTAAAATGAAACCTTCTTACCATCATCCTTAGACGTTTCTTCATTTAATTCTGAGCTGTATTCTTCAAAAATGCCAAGCTTTTCATTTTGCTCTTTTGTTCTAACAAACCACTCATCAGTTAAACAGGGGTCTTTATTAGGTGCAAAAGGATTCTCAAGGAAACTGTTACCAGATATATCTTCTAATACAAATGTAAACTGAGTATCTCCAGATTTGAGCTCTTCTATTTTCTGGATGACATCGTCAATTTTTGCAGCAAGTTCAGGTTGCATGACCTAAAAGTCAGTCCATTATAAATTTCATTCTCCTGAGAACATACACATTAAAACCCAAAAAGGTGGCCGGAAATTTGTCCGCCAAAATTCAGAGCTTCACTAAATTTTTTTCCTGCTGAATTTTGTTGGTTATATTTTTTGGTCAAAATTTTTTCAAAACATTTTCCAAATAACGTAAGTAAAATATATTATGGAAACATAAAGTATCAATCATCATGTTTCAATCAATTTTTTTCAAAAGAAACTTAAAGTGAGAGAAAACTTCCTTCTAATAACAGGAATGATACTCTTTACGAATCAACTCATTCTGATTTGATTGTCAACTCTGAAACAATATAATGTTATTGTTCGCTATTTTTGCAATTATATAAGTTATTTTTGTTTCATTTCAAATTTATTTCAAGTCAATTTTGGTACTTAAAAGAAAAAACTGAATTCTACAAAACTTGTTTCTGCCAAAAAATTTGCATTTTACGGTAATAGAAAAATAGTAACAAGCAAAAGAAATCAGACAAAAAAGACAAAAAAAGATTTAAGATAACATGTGAAATTATCAGGATATGACATCGTTTTATTTAAAGATCTACCTTCCGAACTGGTTGCTGAGTCTGTAAATCATCAGCTGCAGCGGATAGCAAACCCTCAAGAGTTGTCAACTCTACATAAGAAAATTGAAAACTATAAGATCTTGGGAAAAGCCTCTTAAAAACAAAATTTAATGAATACAGTCAAACCTGTGTAAGACGGCAACTTCTTAGACTAATATCAGGCCAATTTAGGGAGGTGGCCTTCTTATGGAAAACCTGTGTATAACGGTCATTGTCTTCAGATTAACATATTGACCGTTTTCTGCAAGTTATAAACCAACTTAAGTAATAAAATGAACAGCAACAAAAACAGCAAGGCAATAATCTTCAACTACTGCGAAGATCTGAATGAATGGCTAAGTTGTAAATCAAGAGAACCCAACGGCACAATATCTTCAAAAGTTTATAGTGTTTTGTCTGAAGACGAGGAGACAGTGAGATGTATGTATATTTATATTTATTTATATATTTATAACTTCTTATTTATTATTTTATTATGATTGCTTATTTTCGTCAGGAGAAAAAAATTAGAAATTACTTTGACTGTGGAGATTTTTGTGAGTAAAAAATGTTCAGGGGAAATCCCCTTAACAATTAGAGTTTATTTTACTGACCATTATACAAAGGAAGAACACTGCTATGGTGAGGTAGAAAAGTGGCCACTGGCTGTGTTACAGAGGTGGCTGTCTTATTTGGGAGGACTTCCATTTGGCTGATTTGGAAGAGTGGCTGCTTTATAGAGGTGGCTGTTATAGCAGGTTTGACTGTATATAGTTAAAGAAAGACATTTTTTGTACTTGGAAAACTATTTGACTAAAGGAAATTAGCATATTGTTATTTTTTTTCAAGAAGGTGAACATATAGATTGAGAATTATAAAAAAAGTATGAGTTTATGTGCCTTTCGTTTCATTGCACAAAGTTTCTTTCATTCTTACCTCCTTTTGAACCAAATGGAGGCGCTTCAAAGTCAACCTCATTAATACGATACATTGCAGACCTCTGTTTTACTACTTGGCGGTTTAACATCTACATCAAAGTGGAAAAATCAATCAAATATTAAGTAAGTGGTCCAATGAATCCTAACATGAGATGAACAATAAAATATTAAGATATCATTATACTTTTATGTACAAATATGAATCGCAACTCTCCTCTGTTGGAATATATATATACTATAAAAGTCAGGAACAAAATATAGCAACGTTGTGCGACTAGTTTTGAGTATTTTTCATCAACCGCCTGATTATTTTCTTAGCAATAAATTTGAAGGAAAAAATCAACAAAGAAATTTTAACCAGGTAAATAAACCACATGCATAATTATAGATCATTATATTTTTAGGAAAATCAAACTGGCAATACTGTAGTTTTTGATGTCAATATTGAGGCTTCCTATACAAGATTCCAGAGGCTTTTTCTTTTTTGTTTGACTTCAGCGATTTCTTCAAGTTTTAATTTAAATAAAATGCACGGACAAAAAGTGGAATTTAATTCAAACTCTTTTAAAAGTTTTAGAATGTTACCTATTTTATTAAGGACACAATTTTAAACAAGGCCTAGCTAACATCATAATGTACCATAATTTCTATAGTTCTCTAACAATATACTATATATCAGAACTATATATAATATATAATATAAAAACTATAGCAAAGTCTAAGGTAATGAAAAATGTATACATTAAGAATAAAATATTTTGGGACATAAAAAAATTTGGGACATTTATATTTTCGGACTAGTCTAGCGTTCGCAATTAAAACCGTCCGAAACTTTTTGTTTTTAATGTAATCAACTAAACTAAAATTATAGTGGAATTATTATAAGAACAGTCTCCTAAACTGATAAAAAAAATGACATCTTTCTAATAAAAATTCAATTTCAATTTAGCAAATTAATGCATTTTAGTATCGAGGAACGTAGCTAAATTACAAAACTGAAAGATTCAAAAATAGAATTCCGGGAGTTTTTCCAATTTTCCCTGGAGTGTTTTCCAGGAGTAAATGTATTTCCAGGAGTTTCCAGGAGCAGTGGCCACCCTGATATATAAACTATGCAGAATGTGTTTCGTTTGTGATAGCCACGCTTCCTCTCACTACGTATATACCTCTTTGTCTTTTACTTTCAGAGTCAAGCGAACTCCTTTTTCTTGAATCTTTGAACCTGGCTGTATTTCATTATTTTTCCAACCACAGTGTGGACATTCAAATGACATAATTATGACTTCTTTGAAAAATGGAATTTTTGTGAGTAGTATGCGTGTGGTGCCCTACAGAAATATATGAATATTTTTCTGTTAACATTGCATATTATGTACCATCACCACGTATCAGATCAATAGTGTAAAGAAGCTGTTTATTTTCTAGTAGTTAAATTAGGTCACTTTCAAACATACATCTTTGTCTCTTGTACACTTGTTTTATCTTTATAATTAGCAACCTTTAACCTAAATTACATCAGCACAGTGAAGCCTGAATGAAAAAAAAATAATTTAAAGTAAAAGTTTACATTTTCTTCGCATTGTACACATAAACTTTCCAATTCAGTGACCTCAGGATTTTCATCATCTGCATTGATTTCACGAAATAATGGATTATTCTTTTCATCAGAAGCCATCACACAGTTTTGTCAACAAGGACTTTCTTTTTCTAGAAAATTGGTATAGTATTTATAGCATGTAAAAATGTTTATACAGATTAGTTTTTCTTTATGTTACAGTTCCACCCATGCCGCCCCTCCAAAATTGTCATGAAAAATCATAAAATAGGAAACGGAAAGTGGTATCCTGATAACAGAGCTTGGAAATCTGATATAAAAAAATCATAGAATAACATGTTGACAATGAATCATTACCGAGATATCGTCCTTCAAAGATTTTACTTATGTCACAGTTCTTGTCTCTAATTCTTAACCACATAGTATGACCCATGGCCAAAATGAAGAATCTCAAATTAGGTCAGATCCCTGGTTGAAATCTTAACAAGGATCCTGTAAGATCTTACAGGATCCTATTAGGATCCTACAGAATCCTGTGCAGGATCTTTCAGGATCCTACAGGATATTAACAGGATATTAACAGGATCCTGAGCAAGATCTTATAGGATCCTGCACCGGTTCTTAACAGGATCTTACAGGATTCCCTTCATAGGATCAACCAAAGATCCTGACAGATTCCTAACTAAGATCCTACATAAAATGATGTAAAGTATATAGTATTTTCTTAATGTATGTAACTTTTGAACTAGTTAAAATAATAAATTACAAAGATGCATTATCCATTTTATATCAAAAGATTTGTTAAACAGCTTTTTGAGTTCCATCATATATTTCAAACAACACACTGACCCAAAATATTGAAACGCAACACCAATGTTAACATCTTGAAAATTAATTTTGTAGAACACTTGTTTCCAGATCATCATATTCCCTTTCTAAGATGTCTCATGTTAAAGAAGCAGCACGTAAAAGATTTTCTTCCGTAAGAATAAATTTCAAATCGTCAAATCATGGTTTAATCCTCAACACCATACAACTTTTTCAAACAACAGCAACAAAGCCCACAAACTTCAAAATAATAATCTAACAGTTAAAAAATAACATTGTCCATTTTTTTGCCCTTTTCACCTTATCCAGGCATTTTTGATTTAGGCTGGTCCTGATGCTGAGCCATTCTTTGGTAAATAGCTTGTTGCCCAGTCGAATTTGAAGAGTGTCTAAAGATGAAGTTAGTCACATGTATATTCATTAAATCACAACAGAATTTTTTATTATAGCACTTGTATTGATGCACTGAACAGAACTTACTGAAGAAGTTAGGTACTTTACCTTTCAATAGTGCAACTTTGGTGGCATCAATGGGGGGCTATCTTGGAACGTCCCTCCTTGAGATCAATGCAGCATTTAGCATCTTGTCCTCAGAAAATATTGTTGAAAACACTCCCAACGCATACAAATTTAGTTTGTGTTTTATAAAAGGTATGTCATTGATGAGGTTTATACCATTGAATTCCTGAAAAAAGTGGAAAAATATTTCGTGGGTAGAACTTCAAGTTGTTACTATTCAAACATGAAATTTCAGGTGCTTACTAATCTGCTTGTGTCCCTGTTTTCCTCATTATCCTCGTACTCCATCTGGTCAAATTGGGTAACATTGAGAACCTAAATATGGAACATTTTTTCTTTTAAGATAATACCTTATGATCTAAAGGCGCATGCTGTGTTACGCTGTCAAAAATATATCTAAATACGTTAGGAGCTCTACATTACAAGACTGTTCGCTGGAATTCATTGAATTCCTCTACTGTCACTGGATTTTTTGGTACTGAGGCTAGTGTTGATATCATCTAGAGATAAATTTGGCTTTTACAACCGACATATTAGCTATTTTGGTAAATTTAAGCATTTTTGTGAGATTAGGGCAGTACCTGTTTTAACAGGGCTCTCCTCAACTTCATCATCCACGTCTGTTGTTAATAAACATTCCAGTTTGGCTTGCTGTTGGGAGCAGGAAGTTTTGTCACCTGAAAGATGTTTTTAATTCTAGAGTTTCTGCTATTTAGAGAAAAGCTGGATTACATGTTCTTTTTTTTATAAGAAACCTAAGCAATTATATGTGCCTCAAGTTTATTAAATTTTCTCCATTCTTAGCCTCAAAAGTTTCTTATAGTTTTCTTATAAGTTAATAAATGGATTGTGTTAGAAAAAAAGCCCTTCTTTCAATTTTTTATACAGTATTTAAGTTTCTTAACTTTTGGCCAGTTCAGCCTGCCCAAGTTTCTTACGAGTTTCTTAATTTTTCCAAATCTCATACCTAACAGGGAGCGAATTAACTTCTTAAAGTTGTATCACAAAAATACATAAGCCTAGCGTGTATGAAAGGCTGACCAGGTGAAACATTAAAAAAATGTAAAGTCGAGTTTCCCAGCTGAGATACATAGACTAACGATCCTACCAGATGGCCTGATATTGAATGGTCTGATATTGAATGGCCAGAAATTTATGATTACCTAGTTAACATGCCTCGAGTTTTCACTCGAGAAGCCATTAAAAGTCAGAAAACTTGGAATCCAGTTCACAAGTGGTTGGGTGAGAGATGTCGACCATCATTATCAAGTGGAAGAAGAGTGATGATCTTCAAAGCAAATGTTATGCCATCCCAACTTCTTAATGAGGAATGTCATACACCTTGGGAAGCTGTTTGTTACTATAATACAAATGTTTTGTACATGTGTGGCAGGTCTTGGGTGAGTCTTGTTCACATAAAATGTGGCCACCCTCCCACGTGGCAGTCCTGTTATTCAAGTTAGAGGCAGCAGTTAGACTTGGGTACAACAAGCCTACGTGTACCAAGAAGCATGTCAGTGGAACAATGATTTTGTGAAAAAGATTGAAGGGGAAACAATTGGAAATATAAGTTTCTACACTGCAACAAACCAAAAGAAGAAGTCATTTACCACAAGAGATCTCTGAAGAAGCCAACATCAGAACAGCAAAACATGCAATCGCTTTCAGAGTTACCAAATCAGCCTGTTGTATTGCACTGTTTCTCCGACTTATTTTACTAATAGCTGAAGGAAAACATTATGTTGTAGTAAAGTCTGAAAGAGAAACTTTACACATTCGCAGGAGCGCCAACAAAGGAATTAATTTTAACATGAAAACACAAGGATTTTCGCGTATATAGCTACAGTTTTTGTGTTTCATGAAATCATAATATATTTTTATTCTACACAGTTTGTTTACTATCATTTCCAAAACAAAATGATATGCGGAAATAAACAGGGAGGACTAGGTGAACGCAAAGCAGCACTTAAAAGGATACCATATTTTTTCTTCACGAGGTTTTTTAGGCTGTGTTCAAGAACAGCAACATCAAGCGACTTCATAGAGAGATTAGTCCTTTTACACAAGCCGAATAAATTAACTGAATAAATCGGCACTTTTCAGAACTTTTTAAACCTGAAATTTACACTGGCCGAATAATTTTATTGTAAAAGCATTACAGTGGTTTCTCTCTGTCTCGAACACCCTCCATCTTGAACTTCTCCCTATCTCGAATAATTTTCTCGGTCCCTTGGACATTTCTGTAGTCCTCAAGCTGTTCTCTATCTCGAAATCTCGAACGAGTTCGAGATAGAGAGAGTCCACTCTATGTTCATTCTTTTACTTTTCGAACATCAACTTCTTCTTTTTTTTATAATTAGTAAAATTTATTCACAATAGAAGAAAAAACACAAAATACTCAAAAACAAATACAAGATATTATTATGTATAAAATTATTTACAATATTCATTACAATTGGAGAAAGAGAATGACGGTTATCAAAAGCAGGGTTAGACACAAGGTTATAACGTGGAAAACTGTAAAGAAAAACAAACATTGAACAAATTCGACTCAGAATTGAGCGTTGTAAAAAAAATAAAAAACCTGTTATCTCTTTCACCCCTTTAATACCTGCAAAATCTGTTACTAATTCAAAATCATCGAGGTTTCGCAACTTATTGAAACTACGGTTGCCTCTGACACACATCAAAACCGACTTGAGAATAAGAAAAGATAATTTGCATTTAATGGCGGAAAGTATCTTTTCGTATCGCGCCTCAGTTTTGTAGGCAATCTTCTCAACAACGTGCTTATGGAACATTGAACATTCCTTACCCTAGCCCCACTTACAGAATAAACCAATTGGGTAAAGGTGCCGTGTTGAATGTCCGTAATACGCCTGTTATACTGTCTTGTCTTTTCCTTTTCATGTTTCAGTAACACCCTTTCCGTTGGAAAATGGCACTGGGATGCCACATTAGTGTTGGTGATCCTCACATCGAAAAAAGCGTTCTGACCGGCTATCCACACACCTCGAAGAAACTGAGCCTAGTCTGCAACCTACTACTACTACTACTACTACTACTAATCATTTATTTCAAGTTGACAATTTCAAAAATATATAAGTTTTTGAATATTTTACAGTTAAAAAATAGCTATACCATTTTCCATGGCATGTTAATCAAAGTCAACATAAATATTAGAAAAAACAAAAATTACAAATTGACAAAATTTAAACAAATTAAATAAAATCTAACAGGCACAATATCAATCATTAGAGACCTGTTGGAGGCGAGATGATAGATGGACTTGATGGCGACAATGCTCGACCAGATATAATTCTGTACCGACTTTATAGAAATTTACAAACAAATCGTGCTCAAATAGTGCTAAAATCCTTGGCAAATGGCGTCGTGACAATTACGTATCGTGTGTTTTCCAACGGACAACCGCAGGCTGTGTCGTAGGACAACATCATCATTCGTGGAATGGTCAATGAGTTTGACCTAAAATTAAAGCTACACTAAGATCTGATGTATGATCTCAAAGTGCAGTGGAGACTGCCCAGTGGACACCAGGCGTATCTTCAACGACTAAAAACAACATCTAACCAACGTCATGCCGTCGATTAAATGTCGTCCAGACGTCAAAACTACGTTCTGCCTTCACTGGTATCTAGTATCACTGGTATCACTCCAGTATCTTTAAATTTTGTCTATGAACAGATTTTATATTTCATACGTTCCAAAAAAGTATTTCGTAGGTGTGCAAAAATCACAATGTACTGCTCTAAGTGATCTCAATTGAGTTTGATAGTTCTTTTTATTATCCCCCTTAGAACGGAACATCCACATGAAAGGGCAGTATCTAAAGATCGACATGATGTGCGAATTTGAAAGCATGTAGGCTTTTTGAACGTCTAAAGATGAACGTATTCTCAGAAGAGCACTGATCTTATTATTTGCTTTCTTGCATATTTCATTAATATGCATAGAGAAGCTGAGTTTATCGTCAATGGTCACACCCAACAATCTCACGACAGGTAAAGGTGTTAGAGTGTGTCCACCGACGACTTACTCGAGATCATTGACTTCCTTACAACCAAGCACAAAGAATTGGAATTTATCAGGGTTGATGACCATCTGATTTGAGGTGAACCAATCAATAACAATAGGGATATCCTTAGAAACTTTACTAATGTTGTCGTTGATCGATTCTCCCCAACCACTAAGAGTGTTATCATTAGCAAAGTTCGCAATCATAGATTCAAGTTCATACAAAAACAAATGATTTAAAAAGACGTTAAAAAGCAGAGGACCTGATATGGATCCTTGAGGTTCTTCTAACACAATCTCTAACCATTCGTTAAGTGCCGAAACAACACGAGCATTTTCCTATTCCTGAGATAGTTATGTAAAAATCTAAGGCTATCATAACCAACTCCACCAGCCCAAAGTTTGGCTATCACCAAACCATGTGGTTTAAGCTCGTCAGGAAAAACATATATAGATAAAGAATTATTAAAACATTTGCCTGGAGAAATTTCGTGGGAATATTCCCACCTGTCTTTTTCGAAACATTTAGTTTCATCACGGTTTGATAAATCGCGTCAGAAGTCATATGAGCAAAGTTAAAAGAGTCTTCATCGTTCTGTAGTGATTTAATCAATACAATGCTAAGATGGGCTCTAAATTTTTCAATGCCCTCAAAATCTGGATCAGCAGAAACTATTTGATCAGGAGTAACCCAGGGCGTAATTAAAGAAGTGTTAGTGATATTATAAAAATGTTTATTGAAGATGGTAGCAATACTGGCATCATCGGAGATTATTTCACCAACTTCAACAAGCAGTATATTGGATGCATTAATAGCCTTTTCCGCAAAGAAAGGTTTACAGGCATTCCAAAAGCCTCTACAATCAGGTTTAACGTCAATACTAAATTCATGTTGACAACCAGGTTTCTCTGAGTTTTGAACAAATCCAATCAGTGGGGTCATTGGTTCGTTTAGCGATAATTTTTAGATTTTTTTTATTTTTTAGACTTTAATGATGAAGAAACCACCCTTCATGCAGAGGCTATACTTGAACAGGAATATGAGATACCTGTACATATCGAATTAGATTATAATCCTACTCCGAACTTACCACCATATGAGCCAGGGAATTTAAACATAACCATGGCGTTAAACGGTGGTAGCTGCATCGAATTCCGTAATATCATCACCAGTTCGTACGAGGAAATAATACAATGGAGAAAAATTTTGTTTAAATGGCCAACTGTTGCATTTGCAAAGCAGTTTATCAAAGAACTCGCATATTGGTTAGAACACTTTAACCCGAAATAGAAAACCCAAAGAGCACCTCAGGAAGTTAGAGGAAAGGCTTTCCGCTGTGTAAACATGGTCAACATATGGACCTTTTGAAAGAAAGTCGCACAATAAAAAAAGATGGAATCGAAGCTCTAACAACCTGCAGACTTATACCACTAGACAAAAAAACCCAGTCGTAAGACCTATTGGTGTCGGCGAAATATTGAGGTAAATGTATCAGATGGGCGCTAAAGAAGGACACTCAAGAGGCAGCAGGTCCCCTTCAAACAGTAACAGGTATACAATCTGAAGCTAATGTACATAGTGTAAAAGAGATCTTTGACAAACCTGAAACGGAAGGGTGATACTTGCTGATGCCAATAACGCTTTTAATTCACTTAACCGACAGGTGGCACTTCATAATGTTCAGATCATCTGCCCTCAATTTTCCACCTTACTAATTAACACCTATAGATCCCCGGCTCGCATGATTATACAGCAGACATCCGTTAGTTCGAACACGCAAGGGACTAGATGTTTTGTTCGAATTAGTGAATGTTCGAATTATCGAAAGTTCAGGGAAAAATAAGAATTTGGATATAATGTCTCAAAGTTCTGTGTTAAATAGCATTTTTCACAACTTTTTAAAAAAATTGTTTATAGTTGTTTGTTTTTTCGCCTGAGCGAAGTGCTGGTCGATTATGCGACCCACGTGATTAGCAAAGGACTGAGCTATTTCCCCATCATTTGTAAATAAGGAGGGTTTTCTCATCATTTCTACAATTTGCAAAATTTCATTTCGGTCGGGACATTCCACAGATTCATCTTCAACTTCGAATGCGCCATTATTGCCATCATCATTGTCGTTGCTGGCATCTTCCCTATCCAACAAATCTGCTATAATTTCGGTGTCTGAGAGAGGTGGCTGTACAGGAACTTCAGCATCAACGTCGGTGAAGGAAGATACATCTATAGTGTCTGAAACAAGATCGAGTTGGACTGCACTAAGGTTCTCAATCTCTTCTTCCAATTCCTTGAAAGGATTATCATCTTCAGTAATAGCAGCGTTCTGGCTTTCACCTGATATTTTAGACTTCCGGAAACAATTCACAAATGTCTTTGTCGTCACTGCATCCCAAGCTGAAACTAACATTTGCATTCCTTGTAGCAAAGAAACTTTTGGAAGCGATTTATTCCTCTCAACACATTGGATAATCTTACGTGTTTACGGTAAATCGCTTTAAGAAAGCGAATTACACCCTGATCCATGGGCTGGCTCTAAGAAGTTGTGTTCGGTGGGAGTAAAAACAACTTTATCGCTTTGAGATTTTTAATCTCCGGATGAGCAGGACAATTAGACAACCTTGGCGATGGACGAGGACTCCAAATACCTTTCAAACTCCATTTTACCGGAAATGTAAATTTCATTGATAAATTGAAAGAAATTTTACCTCAATTGATGTAATAAAAATGAAAAGGTGTCCTTATTTGCCATTAGCTTTTAATTATAAGCGCATAAATGTTCGAATTAACGAGCAAGTTTTAGCCTAAGGACCAAAAAAATTGCTCGAATTAGCTAAATGTTCGAATTATCGGAGTTCGAATTAAGCAGCACAAAATATAAGACTTTATTAACCAAACTCAAAGGAAACTCAAGGGAAATTTATTCGAAATAACGAACGTTCGAATTAAGCGGCATTCGAATTAACGGATGTCTACTGTACATGGAAACGATGACATTATGTCTGCTGAAGGTATTACCCAGGGTGATAAAGTTGCTATGGCGTTTTATGCTCTGGGAACTGCGTAATTGACCACCATGTTATAGAAGACAGTGCCAGATGTTAGTCTAGTATCTCTCGCCGATGATGTCACTGGGACGAGAAATCTTGAAAATCTCCGAAAATGGTGAGACACAATCATTAGTGAGGGTTCAAAACTGGCATATTACGGGGTTTTTTACTTTCATTTTTTAATTTTGTGTCCTATAGCCTCTCCGTCTGATTTTAAGATTTACTTTTTGCAAATATATTTCATTTTGATTTTAACTAATTTTTTAGATTGTAATATAAAAACAGGACAGACAGTGATAGCAGATTTTATTGTATATTTTGTGCATGAAAACTAATGTCCCTATCCTGTATAAATATTCATAAAATAAAATAACCGAGGTTTTAAAGTCTGTTAATAGATTAAACCCTGAATTTATGGGGATTTTTTTGTCACCAAATCGTACAATAAGAAGTTTTCCGACTACCTCTGAATGTACGATAAATTCATTAATTTTCCGTGCTATACTGCTCTGGAATCGTCTGCCTGCGACATTGAAGGAAATAGATATCATGCATAAATTCAGACATGACCTGAACAGTCTGGAAATCTTATATTGCCAATGCAGGATATGCTCCACCATGTAAATATTTTTGGATTTCTGCGTAAGCATAGAAATCCTTTAAAACCATCCGTATTTTTCGTTGTTGTTTTTTCATCTACTGTCCAAACCCACGCAAGTTTTTTCTGAAAGTTCATTGGTTATACAGCTAATTTCTGATATCTAATTGGCCGTTTAAGTCTAGTTAGCCTACTTAACCCAACGGTGAACGCAGACTGAAGTTCACTTGTTTTCTCATCTGTGCAAAAACATCTTTACAAATGGTGCGCAAGTTACATTCAAACTTTGTAATACTTGGATAGCGTTTGGAAATGGCTTTAGATGAAGAAGTATTCTCACAGAATGTTAAATATAGAAGAATCTATGCCCTGGAAACTTTCAAACTTTTTTATATTTAAGTACTAACAGCTTGATATGTTAAAAACCTTTGATGGAGAACGAGAAGAAGCTCCACCCACTCTTGATCTTGAAAGAAGTCAGTGACAGTGTTACTGAACTGAAACTTGAAAGAAAAAGCTTTTAAAAAGGTAATTCTTTTCATTTACTAAGTAGTTTTATAGTGAATTATAATAGTACGGGTAGTGCTTGGTATTACATGATTTATGCAGCTTTCTGGATATGCATTAGCACAGCTGCAACTCTAGCATATGATGCAACATTGTATCTGTTGCGTCTCTGATTTTTTGATAGGTAACAAATGAAATTATTAAAGCCTTAACATTTTTTGGATATGTTTCCAAGGTTTACATGTTTTCAAGGTAAACGTAAACGTATACACATGGATATACACCTTTTCGAACTCATTCAAATTTAATCTTTTGTTATCTTTGATACTTTTCCGCTTTAATATTTAGACCGTCATAAAAAATATACTGTTTCATTTCAAGCTTGGAATACTTAGTCGTTTGCGATCGGTATCTAAATTGTGTCAAGGTTTTTAGATTTCATTGTTATATTTGACGAAACCCGTTCAACTTTTGCTTTTTAGATTATTCATGTTTCTGAATTCAATTTTTAACATGACTCTGATCAGTTGCTTTTCTGACATTATTCTAATGTATACCGACAAAACGGTGAAACCTTGTGTTTACTTGGGTAAATGCATGCGCGTATACTATATACTTATGTTTTTATGTGCCAGTCAGTTTAGCGACATATCATATTTGATATTAGCCTTACACTGTGTTTGTTCGTACTTCATTATTTCATCAGAAAGAACTATGGCCTTGGCTTAATGAAAATGTTCAACATTTTGAGCTGTTTTGCAGAAATCCGTTTCCAGTAAGGGCATCTTGTTTTTTTTGTTTTATGTCCTATTATGTTGGTTTTAATTAGTTCTTAACAATGTAACCAACTTGAAATAAAGATTTAACTTAACTTAAACTTGCTCACCATCGTTGCATCATAAATACAGTGTGTATCAAAAAGAGTTATCCAAGAACTTTCAAAGCTTATTTTTCAGCGAATAGTTGTGATATGATTTAACTTTTTATATGAAACGAAAGCGCTGGTTGAGATCTATCCGAAAATATAACTTTTTTTCCTAAATAAATTTTTAAATCGGGAGTTATTGAAGAAACAAACTTTTTCTCTTCTCATTATTTTGTTAAAGATTAATTAAGTCACTACATAATAGAAAGTGTTTTTGAAAACAATGACAATGTTACAACGTTTTTATGGACAAATTAACAAAATAAAGTTAGATCTACACTTAAAGATTGAAATCTCGCTCTAACCATTGCGTAGTGTCAAAAAAAAGTAAGTTCTAATGGCCTTCAACATGCTGTCCTCCTAACTGGATACATTTTGCAGCCCTTGTGTCCATTTCTCGAATTGCATTTTTTGTGATTTCTGGATGCTCAAATCTAACCGCACTATCCGGTTGAATGTGGCACTGGGCAGACCAAGAGTATTATTACGGCAAGAAACTCTTCCGTTATTCGCAACCAACTGTCTTACAGCAGCAACATTTGGAACGGATCTTCCTGTTCTGTGTCTTCCACAACGTTCTTTATGAATATTTCTTACCGTCCCTTCTCTCTTGAATTTTCTAACATTCCATTGTATTGTTTTCCTGTGTGGAACTGGTCTTTGAGGAAACCTTTGCTGGAATTCTTGAGCCACTAGATCGTAATTTCTTGTTTCCAAAAAACGGGTAACCAGAAATGTTCTCTGTTCAACAGTTAAATGAACCATCTTTCATATGCATACACTTCACTGCGTGTGTCTACACTTTTAAATCTGAGCAATCTTTTTTCACACATTTTTTATGCAAGTTATTCGGGGAATTTAACTCCCAAAAATATCGTTATTAAATCAAAGGGTTTCGCTTGCTAAAACAACAGGCAATTATGTAATTAAAACTTGATTTAATTGATCTTTAAGGATTTAATGAGGTAGATAAATGTTTTCTTCTTCAATAACTCTTGATTTGAAGATTTATTTGGAAAAAAAGTTATATTTTCGGATAGATCTCAACCAGCGCTTTCGTTTCATATAAAAAGTTAAATCATATCACAACTATTCGCTGAAAAATAAGCTTTGAAAGTTCTTGGATAACTCTTTTTGATACACACTGTAGTAGTGTTAACACGTCTATATATTGTTTTGCGTATGACGCATGATGAATATGTATTCCCTTGTGACTGTCAAACAATCGTTTGCACAATTTGCAAGAGTGAACCATGTCGAAGTATAGTAAATGCAAAGTTGTCGTGTGAGATTTTATAAAAACGTATCATATTATTTCTCACAAAATTCACCATTTAAAGTAGTTTCTTACACATGAAAAACCGGTTAAGATAACTTCTGACAGTTAACCTTTCAATATGTTACGATTTCTACTCTTCTGTAAAGATTTTACTTAAAACTTCATAAAAAATCAACACTTATTATCAGAGCGTTTAAAATACATGCGCTCTCTCTAACACTTACTTAGTCAAACTGAATGAAAGCGGAGTACGTGTTTTTGTGAATTTTGTTATTTTTCCAAAACAAAAACAAGTATTGTTATTGTAGAGGAGAAACAGTTCATAAATAACAGAACCAATAAGAACATGCAGATGTATAATACTGATAAAACTGTAATAGATCTTATACATCTACACAAAATAGAATTGCGCAACGGATGCAGAAATTTGTTCAATTGATTGAATAAAGTTTTCAATTATTATGCGACCATTATGGTATGCTTAAATGCTAACAACGAAGTCGTTGGTGTACACTTGAATAAGGTCCTGAATACACAGCAAGATTATTTGGAATATCTTGTCTATCCATTTCTTCCGATTGAAGGAGAACCTGAACATCAAGCGAAGATATCAGAATCTTTATATAATCACTCAAAAGACGATGACTTATTTGCTGATTTTAAAACAAATCGTTTAATGTATCATGATACCACAATCATAAAACCTACGTATAGAGAAGGTTTAAATAACTCAATTCACGACAGATTTTTTAATGAAACAAAAAAGCGATTTTGTCAAATAGGAGATTTGTACCTTGCAGACGCAAACCCAGTGGAAACCCGAATTACGGCTGTGAGGCGTGTTGCTTCTGCAATAGGTTTTGCAATAACTAAAACCACTCCAATTGGTGGTGATATTTTTGCAATTAGAATGTGCAAGTTGATTTGAAAGTATTTATGGTTATTGTGAATATTTATTGACACAATGTACTTTATTTCTTGGTTGTTTATTAGACAAAGGAAAAGATAACTGATCTAAGGTTACTGTAAAGAGAAAAAATGAAAAACAACAAAAATTTCTTGTTCTTAACATACCTATTAATGCGCTATGAAATTAACGCGGTTTATAAAAATCCGCGTTAAAATGATATACCTTAATTTCCTTCAACATTGATTTAATATGGGCAAACATCATAAGGTGTTAATTTTCTATGTGGACTTTTGCAATGTTTTTCAAATTAAAAACGTTTTACGGAAGCAATTCAAAAAGTGCCAAAAACTTTCACATAATGTTCCATGATTGTGTTTCGTTAATAATTCAGTACGCGTAAATTTCCTTTGCGTTAGGTTCTTTCGCGCTTATTTTCATAGTGCGTTATTTTCCTAGAATAAGGTAGTTTGAATCTTTCGATAAATTTTCATATGGATTAATTTTTCAATTTGGAAATGTCCTCTATCATTGGAAGAAAGTGGGTAAATAAGTAAATAACATTAATTTTGCGGAGACCTCATATTTATAACTCAACATAATAAACATTGTTTTCTACACATCCCATTTCACACCTTTTGCAAAGTAAACAAGAAATGTTTTGTATATATACAAATTGCGTGATGGAGGTTATAAAGTTCCATTTATCCAGTGTTTGAGTAACCGGATGTCAACTCTATGGGATAAATGTTTTGCAATAAATTCCATAAACGATATTATATATGTATAAATCAATTTGTCAGCATCTTTGGAAATAACTTGCACATTCTTACATTAAATTGATCTTGAAACATGCAAAAATGTGTCTTCATTGTCTCTTTTCGATTTATATATTACATTGATTTCGAAACAGTTTCTTACTATAATGTGACAGGCATTCGATTCTATTTCCTTATTGTTAGTTGTGTGACAGGAACTCTTCACTGGTGGAGATTTTATATAAATTTTGTTTTGATTAAAGGAGCTTTTAATAAGTATGCCTGAACATCTTAAACAGGCTTCATACCGGGCTTTTTTGGGGCCCTTAAGTCATAGGTACGGGGTAGGGGCGAATGCGCACAGTAAGTGCGGTCTGAGTTTTGAAAGAACCTGTGTCAAACAAAATAAACCACATTCAGGCAAATAACGTTTCTAACATGGGACAATCACGGCGAAGTATGCTTAGATGTTCTAGAAGGCATGGCGGCCCAAACAAGTTTGTGAACGAAGATTTCTTTTTTTAAGAATCACCTTATATCTCAGACATTTTTGCAGGATTTATCTTCAGTATTGGATCAGTATTGTTTACACTCATGGAGAGTTTGTGAATAATTTTATTGCTTTATTTTGCTGTTTTAGATGGATTTTGTGGAATTATTTTGTCTTTGTGTTGTAGCGTTTTTCAAGTTGTTTGTATCGAAAACTTCCTTTGATCTGTGTCACTGTATATGATCAATGCGATTAATTCACTTTTATTGGGTTATGAAAAGTATGTTTGAACTAATGTTTGTTGTTTTTAAGTGGAAGTGAGAGTTGGTCAGCACAAGCGGTAGAGGTAGTACACTGGTGAAATTTCAGTACCAAAAATAAGGTGTATCTTTCTTGCAACCGCATAATTTAAAAATTACACTTTGTTCATGGACAAAGTAATTAAAATCTCCCGAGTTTCAAAATTCAGCTTCAAAGTTTTTGGATGCGGGCGCGTGAAAGGTTTTTTCCAGACGATTTACAGTAAACTGTTTTTCCACACCCTCCGCATATCGCTCCCCGCCCGTCATGTGCGGTCGCAGTTTTCAGTTTTGTTTCTGCGATGCTTTTGGCGTTCAATAACAAATGTGAAATGGAGTGCCATTGTATAAATAAACTACTATTGAAGGTCGGTTACCGGAATCGCTTTTTGCACCACTCAAGTAGTGCCAAGATGTGCAGCTTCTGGGGGAGTTTTGAAGATCGATCTGACTGGTGCAAGCTTAACAAGTGCAAATAACAAAACCTACGGTATGTCGAAAAGGTGGTTTAAAAGCTGTGTGAACAAACTTGAACTTTCATGCTCTGATCGCACTAGTGTTTGTGCGGTTGCATGGAAGAAGTATATTTTTGAAGATAAAATTTTTGATGCTGTGGAAAGTTCCAAGATGTTTCTACCACGTTTTACCATTATCATCAAACAAGTTAACGTGTAAAATTTTTTTACCGTTTTTCTCCATAAATTGTTTTTACACACAATACTTCCATGATAAGTCTGTGTATATACAAAAATTGTTGTGTTTCTCCATGTTGTTGTATAAATATTTTGAATCGATCATACAAAGAATCCTATTATCCCTATTTTCAGTGCTATTTGGCCTATTTAGAGATTTCTAAAGTTGTACAATTAAACTAAAAGCTAAAATTCCAATGTTCAGAGATTTAGAAAAGAGATAATACAACGTATACTCCTACGTAACCAATGTATACTCCTACCTAACCACGATTAAACTTCTGATATATAAGAAAATACCTTCAAATTTCCCCAATAACTAAAGTTTTTATCTTCCAATTCTTTATTCTACTATGAATTGAGGAAATGTCAAAACCCAAAACTCCACTTGTGCATCATGATACAAAAACCATGTCAATATGTATGTAATCATGATTTTCACTCTCTTCTTAGATTGCAATCATCTATATTATTTAATTATATAATCTAAAAAAAAGGTATCATTCAAACACTATCAAAACAATATAATAATGATCTTGCTGCCTTCGTTTCCCTAAAGTTGAACTTTAAAAATAACAAATAAACATCGACCTACACATTTCGGCACAGTAGTCAAAACTAACTGATACGAAAAAGCTACGTTCAAACACATTAAAAACATAAACAACAGTAGAAAATGATGAACTGATAACACGAACACATAACAGGTCTACATCGACTACCTCGGATAGAATAGTTA
The DNA here is from genome assembly GCA_039566895.2 of Turritopsis rubra. NCBI lineage: Eukaryota > Metazoa > Cnidaria > Hydrozoa > Anthoathecata > Oceaniidae > Turritopsis > Turritopsis rubra. Next base: position 11,318,418 of record CM077628.1, read on the forward strand.
CTGATAAATATCAATGTTGTTATTCTTTATTACTAAACTTAAAGGGTTGAATAAAAAAATAAAAACAAATACAATAAATTTTACACACAGCGTCTTCATTTCTCGTTTAAAGATTTGAACGTTGAGAAAATATGATAAACTTTCGAACGCAAAAAAACATTGCATTGCGTTTTCCTCCGGGCGGCTTTATGATGTCTCCCTTAAGGCACAACATTCCACGAAGTAATAAAAACACGTAAAATGGAGCTATAGATTCCCCTAATGGTAGATTCCCCCTATACTAATACGCAAAAAATAAACATCCATTGACGAACTTCCCTCGAAATTTTTCCTAGCGTTCTTTCTTTAAAAGTTAGGTAAGAAAAAAGCAAGATTTAGTATTAGTATAAGAAGACTAGTATACCGTGTAAAAAATTTTTACAGGTTGATTTTTCCCATTAGTTTCACCCTCACCACCCATGCCCCACCTCTCATATAATATAGGGATGTCGAAAAATAAAACCACACAATCGAAAAGGATTAGTATCACTAAGTAGTAGAACTCGAAAAGCTGATCAAAAAAATGTATGGGATAGCCTGTGTATGACTTACCGTTACTGAGATATCGTCGATCCAAAATTTTGATGACGTCACACCCGTCCCCAAAAAGTTTTAGACCCAAATTTGGATGCACACTCGCTATTAGTATATAGATGGTTAAACCTAGCTATAAAGGGTATAATTTTATAATATTCATAGATGGTGATAAAACTACACTATTTTCACCTTTCTAGCTCCCAAGCTGTATATTTTGAATAATGATGGCTATTTTATTATTTTCATTTTGTGAATTACTCATACTGAAAAAAGCATATAAAAAACTGGTATTAAAAGAATTGTGGAAAATAATGTATTTGTGATAAAAGTTATTGTGTTTGAAAATATCAGTTCGGGCAAATAATTTAATGAGAAAAAGGATAATAAGAAGCTTCATGGTCATTACACATAATGATAATCAATGATTATGACATTGGAAATGTGAGGTGGAATATATAGGTTTTAAACAACCATGAAGCTTCTTATTATACTTTTTCTCAAAAGTTATTGTGATAATTTTGACAACGTTAATCTGATTTAGTATTATAAAAACTTGTTACTTTCTTTTGATGTGCTAAATACTTTTTATTGTCATGGGATGTATGGTATAGATCATTCATTTTGTAGCTAAACTTACAGATTGCTGATGCTCGTCTTATAGAAAGAACACTAACTGCATCAAGTTTCCCCAAGTTTTGAGTATTTTCTTTGCACAAAAGATTAAGATATTGGGCTGCTTGCTTAGTTATTAGGTATATGTGATTAAGATAAATTCCAATTTGCGATACAAATTAGATAATGTGTACATATGTGACTAAAATTTAAAAATTTTTGTGACAAGCACTGTTATTAAGAAAATAAGTCATGAGACATTGATGGTTACTACATGATGATGTAGCTGAAGATGTAGCCGTGTGAAGCTAAACATCAATAATTATCAGCACACGATTCATGAATTAGTGCTTACTGTCTGTCAAACATAGTAGATTGCTAAAGAATTTGAAAAACTGCGTAACTTGGTTATTTCAATGTATAATATCAATATTTTTTATAAACTGCATAATCTTGCAGTGTTAGCAGTCATATTTATATCATCATGCTCATTTGAATGATAAATTTCATTATTTCGGGGGATAAAATACCAAAATGAAATTAAAAATGTAAAAGATTCTACACAATAATTTACTGTATGGAATCTTTCATACATCTTCTCTAGGCCAATGGGGTGCTTTAGCATATTTTCATGTTTTGTGTTTATTTCAATGTGATAACTAGTTTAATGCGGTTGCTCTTTTGGACATTTAAATGTCAACAAACATTTTCTTTTTTCTCTTTTATTCTATAAATTCATTTGAAATTATTATTAATATTATAAGTAATTTACCACATTTTTATAGTCCATTTTTCTATGTTTCTATCTGTGTGTTACCCATTATACTCACAAGCGTAGTTCTACTTAGTATCTCACTGCTTTACTACTCAGTGGTTAAAATCTTCAAAAAGTCTCTGTAGAGGAGTGTATTTTTATTGAAATAGCAGACGATATTGCTTGACATTCCTATAGAAAACACTCCTCCCCATAGACTTTTTAAAGATTTTGCCCACTGAGTATGACCAAATGAATCAATATTAATAAAATAGAACCTATATAAGTCAAATTCACAAATACTGATTAAACAAATTCTGTTAACTACAACTTTTAATATCAACTTAGTGTTACTAACCCCGTATTATAGAAAATTTTCTCTCAATTGGCAGCTTTTGTCATATGGCAATTTTGTCATTTAGCACTATGATTTTAAACATAAAAGTCTAACATCCGTTGTAAACGCGGTAAAATAATCTTAAATACCCAACTAAGCGATAAAAGGGCTGTTTCAACTCGCAAAGGTATTCGAAGCGCGTTAGATTCTAGGGCGCAGGTATATAGGGCGCAGATGGGCTCAAAAAAAACCCTATGACTTTTGGATTTTCCAGAATTTGCAACAGTTGAAAGAACAGTGGCTACTAAGATCAAGATTTGAATACAATACATCAATGAAAAGGTTTGCTATGTATATACCCACACAGTCGATCAGAATTGTAAGATGAGAAAGAACCGAATTTCGGTGCTGTAAAGCGAGTTAATTGGATTTCGTGTCCTTCAAAAGAGTGTTGCTGGATTGTTTATCATTTCCAATATTGTTATGATTTGGTTTTCTATGTGGTTGAATGATAATATAAGTGTTTGTCTTTTTGGGAACCTTAAGTGTACTTAAGTTCAATTATATAACTCAATTATAGTTTCCTTCATCTAATAATCAACCAAGAAGTATGAAAGTGCATTGTGTCAGTAAATTTTCACAATAATCCATAAATACTTTCAAATCAACTTGCACACTCTAATTGCAAAAAAAGCACCACCAATTGGAGTGGTTTTAGTTATTGCAAAACCTATTGCAGAAGCAGCACGCCTCACAGCCGTAATTCGGGTTTCCACTGGGATTGCGTCTGCAAAGTACAAATCTCCCATTTGACAAAATCGCTTTTCTGTTTCATTAAAAAATCTGTCGTTAATTGAGTTATTTAAACCTCTATACGCAGGTTTTATGATTGTGATATCATGATACATTAAACGATTTGTTTTAAAATCAGTAAATAAGTCAACGTCTTTTGAGTGATTACATAAGGATTCTGATATCTTCGCTTGATGTTCAGGCTCTCCTTCGATCGGAAGAAATGGATAGACAAAATGTTCCAAATAATCTTGCTGTGTATTCAGGACCTTATTCAAGTGTACACCAACGACTTCGTTGTTAGCATTTAAGCATACCAATGAAACTTTGCTATTTATGTAATCTATATCGGAAAGATTGGAGAATATGTCTTCTCTCTGCTGTAAGAAAAACTTTTCTTCACTACTGGAAACATTCCACAACTTGTAGTACAATGGGAAAATGTATTTATTTGTCAGTTTCTGCACAGCTTCGGAATGAACTTTTTGAAATACGGCAAATCGAATCATTTTTATTCTACAATCACTTGTGCTGGAAATCAAACAATAAATATGCTTTATGGTCGTATAATAATTGAAAACTTTATTCAATCAATTGAACAAATTTCTGCATCCGTTGCGCAATTCTATTTTGTGTAGATGTAAAAGATCTATTACAGTTTTATCAGTATTATACATCTGCATGTTCTTATCGTCTCTATTAAATTAGGTAATAAATCCACCATATTTGATCAATATTTGAATAAAACCATATTTATTTTATTATGAAAACGTATAACTTTTCGGACTACGTCCATCTGTATTAAAGATAATGAACTGTTATAAACATCGCGAGAAAACTGAGTCAGCAATCATTTGTTTACTTCGTTTGTTTGCCATTTTTATATAAGTCAGCTCCTACTTTCAGACCCATTTTCTTATTGTTCAAACGAGAGATTTCCTCTGCTGACATCAGCACACTGAAACTCTCAGTTCTATTTATAACAGTTCATTACATTTCAATACAACTAGAAGACTTTGGACTCGAACAACTTATGTATGTCTCTGGGTTGTTTAAACAGAAATGCGAGGATAGTCTATTTATATCTACGATGCGATTAATTCAACTTATTCAGCTCCCTCCCTTCTCGGGTTTTTTTCCATAACGTTTTAAGTGTTTATAACTAGACCTTCAAACTTTATGACTATTCCTAACTTTTATTTGAAAAAACGAATTCTTTTTGGGTGAAAAATTTCGAATGTTTTTTAGTAAAAAGCATTTTTAAGTGTTTTTAACAGTAAAATGTGGTTTGTGATCATACAATATTGTATTACCAATGTATTTATAAGTATTACTAGTATCCCAGGTAAAAACATTTTACCGGTTCACTTTCCCCATGAGCTGCCCGGGTAAAACGTTTTTACCGATGCAATTCCCATTATATTGCAATCTACAGTACAACCCGAAAGAAACTTTCTGTGTTCGCATAAGTTAATTAGCTTTCACGAAGGTCGAAAGAGTTATCTTCATGTCCAATTTAATCGCATGTCAAAGAAACTGCATGGATTACAAATAATGACTTCCTATAACATAAATCTGTACACGAAAATCTTTTGTGGTTCTTCAGGAATAAACATATTTTTCTTTATCAATAAAGACAATCTTTAATTATAAAACTGAAGCAAAACTAAAATCATACCTCCTTGTCTATTTGTATGAAACACCACTCTTTTACAGTTATTTTAACAACTTTTAACTAATATTAATATATAGCCTAGTATCGCGGGTAAAAACATTTTACAGGTTCACTTTTAGATCACGTCACACCCGTCCCCAATGAGTTACATGAGTTATACCCCCATCTTCACCCGTGTTCTTTCACATTATAGGGATGACAAAAAATCCTATTTCCCTATGAGGTACCACCATCCCGTGATTTTTCTATCAATATAGGGGTGACCGAAAATAAAATCACACAATCCAAAAGAATAGGTACCACTGAGTTGTAGAGCTCAAAAAGTTGATCAAGAAAATGTATGGGATCGCCTGTGTACGACTTACCGTTACGGAGATATAGTCGATCAAAGATTCTGATGACGTCACACCCGTCCCAAAAAAGTTCTCGACCCAAATTTTTAGACACCCCGTCGCCAATATCGCCCGCCCAAATTTACGTCAGTTATTTCTATTGGTTCTCGAGATATTTGCCCTTAAAAATCGCGTTCTATTTAGGGGGCAATGCAATGTGCCCACTGACGTCGTGCTACTCCTATAATACTAATATCGCTTATATCTGGACAACTCAGTTACGCACGACCTAAAATGTCACTTTATAACAGTCCATACGAACATTTCGTTCCCATTCTTTTTATTCACACTGACCAAACTAAAAAGTGGTATGCACACTCGCTATTAGTATATAAGACTAGTATACCGTGTAAAAAAAATTTACATCTTTCTCAATAAAATGTTTTTACACGCTATGCTAATCGTTTTATAATAACTCTATGTAATACAAAAACGCAGTCCAAAACGCTGCTTAAAATCTTTCATCGATTCATAAATATTTTACCCGCCATACTAAGCATTTGATAATCTTTTCTAAAATAAATCCTAACCAATTCTTAATTCTTTCCACTTTCTAACTTTATAGTCAACCAAAAATACTTTCAGACTTTGTGGTGAACAGATTTATAATTATCAATACTTAATCTCAGATAAAAATATTCACAAATTGTGAAATATCTCACTCACACACTACACTGCCCATCACAAAACTAACTTTTGCAGTATATACAGATTTACATATATAAGATATAAGGTATTAACTAAATCTTAAAAAGAATCATACCTGAATAATGTTTCTTTCTTCAAAGCTGAGTTTTCTTTCTCTATAAATTCCAGGAACAGAGAGATCGTCAATTAGAAAAACGCCATCAGTAATTAATTTTACTCACTGCCAAAACCAACAGATTAATCAAATCTCTAATCTTTTATTACTTCTTGACTTTCTTCTTTCTATCATTGTACTAAAAAATACCATGCTCAACACTAAATTTTCTTTCTTTTATTTGGAAATCTAAGAAAACAAACCGAAACTGGATAAAATGCCGTTTGATACGTCTTAACCTTCAACATTACATATAAGTCGTAGATATGTAAAACTATTCTTCGTAAAAAAAATTATTTTTCTATGCATGTTTCTTATTAATACTTCGGTTTAAAAAATGTAAACAAACGCTTCTTTTTTCTTCAAACGACTATTTTTCATTCGTTGTCAATAGCTGCTACGTTCGATTGTAATTCGAAGTCTCCACCTGAGATGCTATATCATGTCTTCCCTAACGTATTTTATATCATAAAATAATTATAAGCACTAAGCCGGAGTGCCTTATTCTAATACGGAAAAAATATAAACAAATGTCCAGTGACGAACTTCCCGAGAAAATTTCCCTAACGTTCTTTCTTTCAAAGTTAGGTAAGAAAAAAGCAAGATTGCGTATTAGTATAAGAAGACTAGTATCCCGGGTAAAAACATTTTACCGGTTCACTTTTCCCCTGAGTTACTGACTCCAACCCCCGTGCTTACCCTCTCTCTTACAATATGGCGGTGACGAAAAATAAAATCATAGAAAGGTGAAGAACAAGTATCACTATGTTGTAGAGCTCGAAAACCTGTTCAAGAAAATGTATAGGATCGCCTGTGTACGACGTGCCGTTACGGAGATATCGTCGATCAAAGATTTTAATGACGTCACACCCGTACCCAAAAAGTTTAAGACCCAAAATTTTCGACACCCTACCGCCAATATCGCACGCCCAAAGCGACGTCAGTTATTCTCATTTGTTCTCGAGATATTTGCCCTTAAATATCGCGTTTTCTTTGGGTGCAATGCAATGTGCCCACTGACGTCGCGCTACTCCTATAATACTAATATCGCCTATATCTCGACAACTCAGTTACGCACGACCTAAAATGTCACTATATCACAGTCCATACGAACATTTCGTTCCCAGTTCTGATGCACAACTCGCTATTAGTATATAGACTAGTATCCCGGGTAAAAACATTTTACCAGTTCACTTTCCCCATGAGTTACCGCCATCCCGTGATTTTTCCATCAGTATAGGGGTGACCGAAAATAAAATCACACAATCCAAAAGGTTAAGTATCACTAAGTTGTAAAGCTCCAAAAGCTGATCAAAAAAATGTATGGGATCGTCTGTGTACGACGTGCCGTTACGGAGATATCGTAGATCAAAGATTTTGATGACGTCACACCCGTCCCCAAAAAGTTTTAGACCCAATTTTTTTTTTCGTCACTCCATCGCCCAATATTGCGGACCCCAAAAACGTCAGTTATCCCCATCGGTTCTCGAGATATTTGTCCCTAAACGTCGCGTTCCATTGGGGATGCAATGCAATCTTACCCGTGCCAAAAAATTCACGTCGCGTCATTTGCTACTACTAATATACTAATACTGGAAAAAACGCTTCTCGCAGCAGCGTGGTTTTACGCGCTCCCCGTGAGAAAATGACCGTGAAATTTTTCTAAATGTATCACTCTCTAAAATAAAAGTGGTATGCACACTCGCTATTAGTATATAAGACTAGTATCCCGGGTAAAAACATTTTACCGGTTCACTTTCCCCATTCAGTTCACCCAACCCGTGCTCTCCTCTTTCAAAATATAGAGGTGACGAAAAATAAAATCATAGAATTGCAAAGAATAAGTATCACTTAGTTGTAGAGCTCGAAAAGTTGATCAAGTAAATGTATGGGATCGTCTGCGTACGGCGTGCCGTTACTGAGATATCGCCGATCAAAGATTTTGATGACGTCACACCCGTCCCCAAAAAAGTTTTAGACCCAGTTTTTTTTTGGTCACTCCATCGCCCAATATTGCGGACCCCCAAAACGTCAGTTATCCCCATCGGTTCTCGAGATATTTGCCCCTAAACGTCGCGTTCCATTGAGGATGCAATGCAATGTTACCCGTGCCAAAAAATTCACGTCGCGTCATTTGCTACTACTATTATCCTATTATTATTATATTTATTATTATTATTATACTATTATTATTACTAGTATCCCGTGTAAAAACATTTTACGGTCCACTCTCAAGGATCATGATAAGATATATAAGAATACAGCCTAAAAATGGTTTAATTATATATATTTTCCAGCTATTGAGTGAAACCGTAAAATTATGCCTTTGCACGGGATACCTGAATCAATTAAAATGTGAATCGTAAAAAAACATTATACCTCCTCAGTATACACAACCAAAGGATCATTCTTCTATGAATTCGTTGAATGCTTTATCCAAATTGCTTGTACCGTGATTATGTAAAACCATGATTGGCACATTCAATATTCTTCTTCATAATTTTTATTTACACTATATTTTTAATCTAAAAAGAAAGAAGTCATATAGAAAAGAAGCAAGAAAAAAATGTATTCAGAATGTAAAATAGCACTAAATAACCAAGATATGCACCATGGCTTAAATTCAAACTGCGAATTCCAAAACGACATTCGCAAAGCCAGTACAAATAATAAGTAGGCTCCCCTAAAATGTACATGATGCAGCAAAATAGCCACTTGAAAAGAAATCATACATTACACATTAGACACTCCCTCTCCCCTGCCACAGGCAAAATAAAACAAACAACAAACAAAATAAAACAGAGATAATTTAAAGAAATATGACTGTGGCCATCATGGAATAGGTAGATGTTATCAGTATAAGTAGATAAGTATAAAAGTATAGAGAGTATAAAGTATAGAGAGTATAAAGGAAAGATATTAAGCTAATAAGATCCTCTCCTCCACTAAAAACAAAACAAACAACACACTTAAAAGTATATATAGCAATATAAAAACATAGGTTAAGCAACGAAATGGAATAGCTAAAAAGAATTGGATCTGTGAAGTATAGATAAAAAACCTATAATTTAGGCTGGCGGTGTGGGTTGTGTGTAGGGAAAGGGTTAGGGTTCAATCATCATATGAGGATAGGAGAGAGAGCTTTAACTTTCTTGAAAACAGCCACAAAATTCGCTTCAAAAGTAAACAACGACAATAACACAGCAGCAATAATATCTCAGCGTAACACAAAACCCTTTACTGCTTCACATGCAACAAAAAAACATCAGAAATAACGATGTAGCTCTTCCACACAATATGTTGATGTTTCCCACATGGTCGAAATGATTGCAACGACGCAACCATTTTTAATCACAATATGTAAATACCACTTCGTTAACAATCCTCCAATTCAATTCAGTCTCTTTGCTTTCCAGCACACCATTACTACCAAAAATAACGACATTATCTTCGTGTTTTCATTCACTTTTTTATGTATATACTTTATATGAATGCACCCTTAAAAATGTTTTTAATGTAATTTCCAACTATTGAGTGAAACCGTAAAATTATGTCTTTGTCCGAGATACCTGAATCAAATGTGAATCATAAAAAAATTATACCGGCTCAGGATTCAACCGAAGGGTCTTTCCACCATGAATTCATTAAATGATTTACCAATTGCATGTACCATATGATGTAAAACCATGATTGGCACATTCATTCTTCTCGTCATAATCTTTATTTATACTAAATTTTCTTATCTAAAAACAAAGAAATCATTTAGGACAGAAGCAAGAACCTGATCATCAGAAACAGAAAAAATATTAGAGAACATATTCTTTTAGATTGTAAAAGCACCGAATAAATAAATATCATGTGCACTGACATTTCTACTATAGAACCAAGATATAAGCACCAGGCATAAAAATCAAGGATTCCTAAACGACATACGCCAAGCCAAAAACAATAAACAGTAGGCACATCATGCAGCAAAACAGTAACTTATACTGAAATCACACATTGTCCACACCACTCTCCCTCCCCTCCCACTGACAGAATATATAAAACAAACAACAATCAAAAACAACAAACAGTTCTCAATTAATAAATATATGACATAGATACAGGAATACATAGAACCATCATAGAATAGGTAGATGTGATCATAGTGAAGATTAAAATGTAAAGACATTCAGTGGTCTCCCTCCTACTACACCTTCCCCACTAACAAAACAAACAAAATTATATAATAGCAATAAAAACATAGCTTAAATAAAATAAAAGATGAAATAACCCTAGGATGTGTTTAGTACAGTATGAAAACCTATAATTTTAGCTTGCGGTGTGGGGTGTAGGGGGAGAGGGGGTGTTAGATATTCAATCATCATTATGGGGTGGGGGGGGGGGGGGGGGAGAGAGAGAGAGAGCTTTAACTTTCTTGAAAACAGCCACAAAAATTCGCTTGAAATATAACAACAACAACATCAGCAATAATATTTCAGCGTAACACAAAACCATTTACTGCTTCACATGCAAAGAAACCCCTCAGAAATAATAGTTTTGCTCTTCCAAAACATGTTGATAATGTTGAGAATCCCACATGGTCGACATGAAACCAATCGCAACGGTGCAACCATTTTTAAGTAAAAAAATTGATGCCACTTCGTTAGCAATCCTCTCCAATTCCATTAACAGTTTCTTCCCTTTCCAGCACACGTTTACTACCAAAAACAGCGACATATGTTCCAGTCGTTAATTCCATCTTTACGAAACCATCAGTTCCAAGAAAAAGAAATAAATTAAAAACCATTTGCTTTTGACAACTTCTTTTGTGCAACCATTCAATAACTGTAACATATAAATAAGTAAGATGTTCTTCAGTTTCCAGTACAGTACACGTTTCTGATTTTATAAACCATACATTTTTTCTTCCACTCGTTAATTTGCATTTAATATTAAAACAATATCCTTCGTTTCATTTCTTCGTTCGTCTCGCGAATCTTTACGAAAACAAAATCAGATTTGTTTACATTTTAAAAACCCTCGTTTCTTTTCTGCATCATACGACTGGTAGTAAACATACTAATACTTTCTTTCATAACAATACTATTCTTCGCTTGTGAAATAAAAACAAACGTTAGTCAGTTATTTTCTAATTATTTCTAAATTGTTTACATAGAACAAACTAGGTGTTTTTTTATGCCATGATACATTTTAACGGAGATATTTAAAAAAATATTAAATTTGATATTCACTATACAAGTTATACACTGGCAGACATACAGGTTTCATTTCAATATTTTGGTAATAAATCTGCAATGTGTTATCCAGTTGTTGGACCACCATCAAGCTAACGACGTTAATGAATTAAAACTTCGTTTTGTACCTATTTTCTGAAGATATCTTTTGTGGTTGAATTGCTGAACAGTTGTCACTGAGTTTTTTTAGAGGAAGTTTGGTTCATATGCCATTCTAATTCTGCCACCACTTCTGCGCGAAGAAGCGACACTATTGTTCCCAAATTTTGGTCGGCAAAAGTTTGGGCAAATCATTTGTGAAACAGAAATAACAACATTGGTTGTTACATTATGTTGGAAAAGATACTAAGTTCAAATTAACAGTCGATGGAGTTGAGCTAAGGAGAACTAGCGGACTGTGTGGTCCGAACATTGTTAGGATGTGATTATTTATTTAACATAGAATACCCTACGAAATTATTAGGTTGTTTTTTTACAATTTTCAAAAGACAGTTGCAAAATTACCCTATTTTGCACCTGCGTCAACTAAGCTGTTGAACCTTATTCAAAAGATAAATCGTCAAATCGAATGTTAGAATTTTTGGTTCCCTTTGTTCCTTCTCAAATAAATTTATTGATGAACCGTTACAATTATGCCAGCACAAGAGTCATCCAGTTGTTATTTTTTTAAGGCAAGGAAGACTGGGTTTACATAGTAATACTCATGCCAGTATGAGTTCATGCCGGCTTGAATATCGCTTCTGAAGTTTTTACTATTTCCTTTTAATTACGAATGTGTGGTATGGAAAAACTCAATTCCATGCCTGTCTCGCAGATAGATATGAATTTCATATCGTCTAAATTGGGTAAACGCTAACAAGGACCTGATCACCAATAGGTATGTGTTTCATGACTTACATTATGAGTTTTTCCATGTAAACACTCCCTAAGGCGCACTGTTTTTGAATCTGAAAAATATTCCTCCCCTCTTATTTTTTGCCTTTTTGGGTTGTTTTTAATCAAAATAACATGTAACAAGTTAATGAAAAATGTAAAAGTATAAAAATATTTTATTACTTTAATGTCTCTCAGTGTACTTAATTTTAACTAAGTCATACCTAATTTTCTAAGTGTCACTTAATTTTCTAAGTGTCACTTAATTTCTTGGTTAGACTTGGTTATGTTTACAACCACACTTTTAAAAAAGATGGCAGACGCTGAATGACCCGAGAAAAGACTCAAGGAAAAACACAACTCTATACAAACCAACCATTTGAAGATTAAAAGTGGTTTCGAAAATTAAGTGTAAATTATAATAATCCAACAATAATATAATAGAACACTGTATGGTGGCTTGTTCATGCCATTCCCACTTTTTAATGGGGATATTTCAAAAAATATTAAATTTAATTTTTTTAGTTATCATTTTTACTTAGTCATAGTTAATTTTCTTAGTGCCACTTAATTTTCTAAGTATCGTTTCATTTGTTGGTTAGACTTCCGGTGTTTTAACAACCACATTTTTAAAAAAAATGGCAGACCTTAACGACCATCAACTGATTCCCTGATTAGTCTTTCAAGACTCTAGGAAAACACAACCCATAATTACATAGAAGGTATTCGAAGGGCGTTAGATTCTAGGGCGCAGGCATATATATATACAAACCAATCATTACGGTTAAGGAATACCAAAATCTTACAATGAAAAAATACGTGTACCATTTTTAAAGCAAAGGGTACTTGACCAAACTTGCTTCAATCAATCCACTGTAAATAACAGCTTTTTTTCTTAAATTAGAAGATTAAGTATGACTTAGATAATTAAATATGGCTCAGAAAATTAAGTGTTAAATTCAATAACTCGTAACAAGGATAAATCGTGTAATTTTTATCTCGCTTTGAATCAATTTATGAGATTCCCAATTTTAAATGCCGCCATTTCAAGTCAAAATTACGATTTTGCATTCTTTAATTCTGCAATTTAAATAATAGTCTGCTCATTTGCGATTTTTAATTCCACAATTCTTTCCATTTCGCAGGTTCCATTCGCAAATGTAGTTATGCAATCTTTTGTTTTACAACCAATTCCCCTTTAAATGTACTAAATTAAGTAAACGCAAAACTTTCATTTAAACATTCGCGAAATATGCTTGATATTATATATGTTTCGCGAAAATAAATAGACACGAAATATATAAATACAGAAGAAAGAATTTTGGTTTATTTCCCTCTAAAGAACTTAACAATTACAATTTTCCCCAGCTGTTGTTTTTTCTCTGTCATCTTGTCGGTCTTGCTACAAACATTTCACGAATGGCGATTCTAAATCAGGATGATTACAAGAAGTGAATAAAAGATGTACAACAGCCTTAAAAACTTGGCTTTTGTTTTTCACTACTGAATTGTTTTTAATTTTTGTCTATTTATCAAAAGTAAAACTGGCAATTCTTTTCATCCACGAAACTCTTTGCATACATGCTAAATTTCTAACATTTTGGTAACTAACAAAATTTTCAATAACTTGTTATTCACGGAAATAAGTACGAAAATAAGTAAAATACAATTTCTTTTCCAGTTTTCATCTGTTTAAAAAGTTGAACCTCTTGAATATGTGTACCTTCAAAGTCTGCAAAAAATAGGAAAAGGGAAAAACATTTCTTTTAAGTTTTTTTGTTCTAATTGTAATTTAGTTAGTGTAAATTAGTGATTTTACTACTTTAACACCAACGCTAAATAAATAAAACAAATAATTAAAGAAATACAAAATTTAGTAGATCAAGGAAAAAATAACTGTTTAAATTTCACTGGCATCCTCTATTAACCAGACCTGGACTCGGACACTGGATCCCAAGAGAAACTGGATCCTACAAAAATCGGACCCTATTAAAATATTATAAATTTTGTATTCATTTATTAATTGTGTTTTTTTAATAGAAGAATCATCCCAGTGGGCAAAATCATCAAAATGTCTGTGAGGAGGAGTGTTTCCTGTAGGAATAGCAAGCAATATCGCCTGTTGTTTCAATAAAAAATTACTGAATTTAGTTATTGAATTTAACAGTTAGTTTTCAGCTAAAATTTAGACGTTCTTATAAAAAAACCGTGTAACTCGAAGTTATGTTATGCTTTACGTCAGTGTTAAGTTTTAGAAAAATATTTCAATTATTGATAGGGTGTTCCACAACTATTATGTTAATTTCATGAAATATTAACAAATAGCAAACGTGACCAAAAAAGATAATTTTGAAAAAAAAAACTCTGATGGAAATATTCTTTAAGGTAAAGGTAAGTTCAGAAATTTTATCATACTTCCATTTGAGAACTTTAAGACGTTTTAAATTTTGGATTAATTTAAACAATTTGGGTATTTTTGTCGACAAATCGAAGAAGAGTGGAAACAAAGAATTCGATCGATTTTTATAAAACTTCCGTCAACTTTTAAAGCCCCTTCAAATAAATCGAAACTTTTTAACATGTACTAACTTTTGCTGGCAACAGACTGAAGTAATTTAGCCTCGACGGAAAGTAATGGGAGGGATAGTTTAAAATAAAAGCTAGGTGAGTTAATCAAGCCTCGGTGGGCGCAGGAAATGCAGGAAAGGCGGTATGGTAAGAAACTGCCTCACATAGAGAATTTCAGTCAATATATTCTACAGGTTTCCATAGCAAGCGTTCTTTTTCAAGTGGCGTTTTTTCAAATTTCCTCTTTATCGTTTCTCCGGTTTAAATGCAGTTTTGTAGATATGTTATAAAAGGTCAGCTAAATTTGGGTTGAGGCCGGATGTGCTTACTTTTCTGAAGGAATCGCGGTTTAAGTTGTTCTTATTTGCGTTCTCAACTGAAAAGTATCTCAAATAATTGAGCAATTTTAATATGCTGTATCATGTTTGTAAACCTTATGCCACACGAACAAACGAATACTACAACGTAGTATACTACATGCTACAAAGTTGCTTACCCAAGATCATGAGAAAATCTTCAAAAAGTCTATGAGGAGGAGTGTTTTCCATAGGAATGTCAAAGAATATCGCATGCTGTTTCAATAAAAAAAACACTCCGCCACAGAGACCTTTTGAAGATTTTGCCCACTGTGTATGACAAAACCACATTCGTTTGGTCACCACCATTTCACATAATACAAATTTGTATGTAGAATGCTACCTGCTACAAAAATAAACATGTTCATTAATATCGCATCGGTATGCTCCAAGTATTCGCTTGGCCACATCGTTTATATGAACGTTGCGGCTGAGATTTGGCCAACATGTTAAGAACACGCTCAGCCTGAATTTACTTATCCTTAAAGAAGAAATGAGTAGTTTTTCCAAAGTAGTGTGTCACTTTATCGTTTATATAACAATGTGCAGTTCCCCGTGCGAGAAAGGACACTGTTGCAAAACTTTTCCTTTTCTTCCATCCTTTGGGAATACAAGAAACTTACATACGCAAACAGAAAGTGTTTCGCACATTTCTAATAAGAGTTTTACACTTTTCTTGGAAGAACACAATCTTCTTGGAAGAACAATTGAGGCTGAAAACGTATGGAAGAGTAACAGAGCAGGTGATTTTCTAATGACTATGGTAAATGGAAAGAAAAGAAAAAAAGAATCATAAGCAAAACTGGGCAGTTTTTTCTTTGAACAATGAAATACAATATGTACATAATATATGTTTTCACGATGTTGTTGTTTTGATTAAGTAAACATAAAGAACCATTTATGAGAAAGAGCTGCCCTTGTAGATACACGCTTATCAGGATCTATTCTCAACAATTTTCGAACAAGGTCTGTGGCTTCATCAGACATTTTCTGTTAAAAGGGATGGTCAAAATTATAGTTTCCGTCAACAATATCCCGACATGGGTTACTATGTTCATAAGCACATCCAGCCTAAGCTGAGATTCAGACCTTCTTATAAAAAAAACGTGTATCATCTTCTTATTACTTAAACATTTATAGTATGTAGCTTTGAAATGTGGTGACCAAACGAATGCGATTCTGTCGATTTTGTTCGGGCTTTTTTATTTTACTATCCTAATTTTTGCACAAATCTCAGCCTATACTAATATATGTTCTTTTAAACTAGGTTTTAATAAAAAGTAGTCTAATAAATGCTTGAATTTGCTGTTACAATGTGTCCCATTGTTGGTAGTAGCGTAATTGGTGCATTTGGTAAACGCGTACACATGTGTCATGTAACACTGAATAATGCAGCTTCTTGGGGCTGCAAGTCAGCGACAAATAAGAACTAGAGGAATTTCTTCAAAAACAGTTGAAATATGCAAGTTCGAACAAACACAAAGTCCATGATTAACGCCATCGTTAAAAATGATAAATTTCCATGTCGCTGACTCCTGCAAAAAGTCTTTTTTTTCCGGGGCACTCGGTCAGTATATAAATGTATTTTATTTTATTTAAAAATGAAAGTCGAAAAATATAAGAAATGTCAAAAAATAAATTTGAATGGCTTTCGAAAAGTATGCGTATATAAGAATGATATATTTTGACATCAAGCCTTCTAAGTATTACGAAACAGATTTGAAAATTATTTAAGGTTTCACCGTTATTAGAACTGAAAATGTCAGAAAACAACAGATGCATTAAAAAACCAATTTGAAAAATATGAAAATATCTAAAAACAATTGTTGAACAAGTACCGTAATTTATATCAAGTAAAGAAGGAAAAAATTGTGACAAAATAGAGACCGACTAACCAACTGACCCTATATTCCAAGCTTGAAATGACAAGAAGCAGTAATATTTTTTATGACCGGATCAGGGGTCCCACTCCAATTTTCCAAAAGTTAGTTATGATATTATGATAGACTTTGCTCAAAATCTATGAATAATTAAAGCAAATTGGAAAAATATTATACAAAAATATGCTATCTTGACTTAAAACAATTAATTATACATTAATCATTATTCATCAATTTCATGATCATTGGCGAAGAAAATGAAAATGATCATCTAAAAATGATAGAAAATTTACAATGTATACTTTAAACTTAAAAAATGAACAATTGAACGACACCATTCATTTCAACCACCAAAAATTTTGGAGAAAATTTTTGGAGAAGATTTTCCGTTTATTTCTATCTTCCTTTGTGTACTATTAATGAGGATTTTAAAAGATTATATGGTTGAACAAATCTGAAAACATTATAAGAGTTTTAAAAACATCTAAATGTGTCCCTAAACTTGGTCATCGCTAAACTTGGTCGTAAACCTACATTGCTTTCTTAGACGCCCCAAGCGGCAGATCTAGAGGGTCGAAATGTTTGGAGGAGAATATTAAGTTCTTAAGCCTTTAAGCACAAAAGGAAAACGTGCAAAAAAAACCTTTGGTGATACAGACTGAAAATAAAAATCATGCTAATGTGCTCATAATTTTGGAATACCGTGGATCCACCGCTGGACCCAAATATTTTTTTCCGCTTTCACTTGTTTTGTTGTTGTTGTTGTTGTTGTTGTTATTATTATTTTATTATTATTATTTCATAGCACTTAAACACGATGAAGTGGCTCGTTTTTATATGTTTTGTACTAAAATCTGCTTATACACAACGATATCCTTGTTGGCCATCTGAATTTAAATGGAGTTATAACGAGTCGCTGCCTGGTTACCAATGTCTTCACGTGATAGAAATGGCAGAACCAGTCATGTCATTTTTGGTACGACAACTACTTATGTGCAAAAGACGGTCCTGAGTACAAAAAAATCGGGTGGACTTTCTCACAAATTGGTAAATTTACCCTTCTGTTTATTTCGAACTTTCTTCATGTAAACAATTTGAAGTTCTGTAAAAAAAATGCTTGATGTACTGTGGCCTTCCCGCCCAATATTTTCCCTACTTTTTTTTTTTATAAGAACCAGTAATTTTTGATCCCACCTGATTGTTCTTAGATTGTTCGCAATCTCCACGGAGGAGAGTAAGAGAGTACAAAAAGAAAAACACTCAGATGTTTCATGGCACTGTACTTCCATATTGTCTTTTGCCTAACAATTTGACACAAACAGAAAACTCATATACACGTCTATATATACCGCACAAAATAACCAAGTGTGAGCAAACATTCACCTTCCGTTGTAAAATGAAGGAAGTAACACAAAACAAAAGGCACGAACAGTAAAGGCAATGGACCTTTTCATAAATTACGTCAGAACAGGTTTCACCTCGTTTCTAATCTCAATAATTATTACGTACTTAAGCATGATTAAAGAAGGTAAAAGAAAAAGGCGACACAAGTTTAGACTAATCCATGTATTTTCGACAACGTTTCGAACGACACAGCGTTCATTATCAAGTCATTTTTTTTTATTTTTTTTTTATACAACGAAAACTACGTGTGAGTAGTTGTGTGAGTATTTTTACCAAATGATCTCTTTGGACACTCTAATGTAACAAAATTTAAAAACACCTGTTCTATTTCGGACTGGACCCAAATGTTTTATTAAACCTTTTATCTTCGTGTGCAGGTATTTATATGTATATTATATTGTATGAGTATTTTTAGCAAATGATTTTTTTTCGACACCCAAATTTAAAAATTTTTGAAAGTGTGAAATGAGCTGTTGCTTTCATGTCATTGGATAGTACCAATCAACCCTTTTTGGTTCTCTTAAGATTATGGGTGATACTCATATTAATATGTTAACTTCTTCCTGGCTGTGTGACCAAATTTGTTTTTGAATGGTTGATCCACTTGATCTAAAAAAATTGCATCGAGGAACCTATTGTTTTGGAATGATGCAATGCTCTTTCCCAGATTATTTTGCCGTTTTTACGAATTATGACGAGGATGGAAACAAGGTTTGGGAACCTTCTATAATAAGAATAAGTAATTCAGCTTAGCTAATAAAATCCTAAAGTCATTTAGGCAACTCATTTCCCAACACTTCTCATTGAAAACCACTGCTATTGCAATACAATAAATGATCGAGCAAGTCGATCTTAGAGATTGATGGGATCTCGTGATTGTGAGACAAAACACAATGCTAAAACTTGGGGTAAAGAAATATTTTTGATTTTTATCCAAGTAACTGAGTGTTTTCAGTTCTTGAGCCTTCCTTCCGTTACGTATGGCTTTTCTGTTCGCTGACTTGCATATGCATATAAAACATTGTCCGAAGGCGAATGTGCACTGGGTAAATGACTTCAATTGGGCTAATGCGCTGCTTTCAAAGCACATTGGAGCGGACTATCGGAGTACGGCATGGTTGGGTTTCGAATATGGACTAACAGCGGTCGCAGTAGAATGCTAACTACTACGTCATCGCTACAAATATCCAGACTCTTTTGGACCTTTTTAAATCGAAAAGTACAGACCTTTTTTCAGTAATATATCTATTTGCTGATTGGGTTGGGTTTTTTTGCTTAACAAACTTGTTGGCCGTCTGAATGTATAAACATGATAAACTTATTTAATTTTACCTAGAAAAAAATTAATTTTTCTTCTCTTGCAAATTGGTTGTGCCTCCCATTCTTTCAAACGCTTTCATAAATACTGGGAAGACGCATGGTCTCAATGGTGTTAACAGTGTAAATGGCGCACCGTAGTAAACACTCCCATTTAGTGACTGTGGAAAAGAAGTGGGAGAATGAACCAGAAGAAAACGCGAAGAATCGCGATGGTCGCTTCAATTTACGTTGACACATTGAATTACCAATTTAATATGGCGATTATGTAGTTCTATGCAATTTTGTGAGACCTCGTGATTATCATTGCGCATGTGTATTGTATAGGCACACTTGGTTAGGTAGTGAACTTCTAATACATTCACGCAGACAGTGGATTTGGATTACATTTGTGTAATGATTCAAATCCCTGTATCGTACAAAGTGACTAAAAAATGAACTAGCAATGATCACAGACAGCAGTCATATATTCGTTTACTTCTCTAATACGTCACACGGTGCGTGGAGACTGGACGCTATAACAGAATTTTGGAGCGAAGGAGCGAAGCGAAAGGCTGTAATGGCGGCTGTATTCTGCGAACGTTTTTGCAGTGTTGCATAGCAGTGATTCATTTCTGTCAAAAAAGGCAGATGGCAATCTTATTTTTTCCTTGTATATAAACAAATAACAAATTTTCATTTTAGATGGTAGGATCCCTTTAAAGTGTGAGCAAAAAACTCGTACGTGTGCATTTCAAAGCAACCTACTTACAATTCATGACAACACAAATTGTAAACAAAAAAATGCATGGAAAAAATCGCAGACGCTCGAAGTAAAAATATACAATTATACTCTCCCCGTTAACAGGGACTCTCGAAATTTGCCCGACTTAACGAATGTCCTACTTAAGCGAATCACTTGTAAAGTATGCTTTTATCAAATGAAAGTCAAGAGGCCAGCTGACTTTAAGAATAGTCCCAGTTGCTCGGAGTCTCACTTAATGGGTGTGTAATGGATGATGAATGATAAAGCGGCAGCCAACTCAATCTTTCGGGAAGTTAACTTCTAACTTTGCATTTAATTTCTCAATTCCAAAACAAAGCCAAGGCAATTTACGCGTCATGATGTCAGTATTCACTTTCATGCAAGAAGAATCTATGTAACATGCTTATAGGAGGCATGAAATATTGGTGAAAAACTGTACGGAGAGAATTTTACCATTCTCACAAAGTGCAGAGAAATCACAGTAGTAGTAATTTTTGTGACGCTATCGGATACTACAGTGAATCCCGTTAACTCAGAACCTCAGGGGAGACAGGAAATTCGTCCGACTTAGCAAATGTCCGAGTTATCCGAAGTCTCGATAACTCGGACTTTCTTGAAAAGTACGACTTCTCTCTAGGTGTTTGTCTATAGGTGAGTGCTTCTGTTTTTTATAAAAAAGAAAGAACGGGGTAATTATCACTCTATATATCATCTAACTGACCAATGTAATAGAAAATGCTAAATATGTTATACAAGATAAATCTTCAATGCACAGCAACATGAACACTGAAATGATGGAAAACTTTGTTCAACGAATTTACCTTCCAATAGATATTGTTAGGGAAAAGGAATACGAAACCCAATCTTATGTGATGGGGTATCATGAATACAGAAAAACTTGGGATCCCGTAGAGAAGGAACTGTTGGAAGCTGAAATGGAACCAAACAGTATAATCGTCGTTAAAAGATTTGATAAAATAGTTGGTCACATTCCAAAGGGAAAAACAGGACGGTTTTCAAGGACTATTTTCTATTTTCTTCAAGTTGAAAAAAGTAACAGTTGTCAAGTGCAAATATCATCTGCAAAAGTTGTAAGTCATCTACAAAAGTTGTTCACAGGCATATTATTGTGTCGGGAACTGATGAGACACTGGTAACATGCCTTGTCGACATCATCAGATTTTGCACGTCTCATCCATTTGTTTTTTCGTGGACGTTGTGTCCACTGCATTGTAGATCTTTGATTTTTCTTTCAGTCATCCCGAAAGCGTTTGTTTGGGAATACTGTGTTTGCGAGGAACTGCAGCACAGCTTCCGCCTTTCTCAATTTCTTTCAAAATTTCATATTTTTCAACAATCGTTCGCGTTTATAATGTCCGTTTTTCTCCACTGCGTGACGTCATGTTGAAATTAGAGGATGGATGCTCTCAGGAAATCTTGCGATTTTCATAAAATTTGCCAGAATTCGATTTCGAATTCGAATCATTTGTTTGGTTTTCATGAAATTTGCAAGAATTCGATTTCGTGGAAACCGAGCCTCTTTAACTTTAAATGTGCGTGCATTCGAATTCCAATGCGGTTCGAATAAATGTTCGATTTCATAATTCACAAAAATGAAAACAGAGTGGCGATGATAGAACATGTCATAAAAAAAGAAAATTAAGTGAATGATAAAACAGGATTATTCGACTCACCAAAAACAGATATTGTCGTCGTGAGATATATTGCCATGACTGCTTGACAGGATAAATTTCAATATTGGGTATCTGTTTGATGTTCGTCTTGACAGTTTAGCACACTACACGTTTTTTATAAGAAACCTTAGTCAAAGGCCTAGTTCTATTAGTTTCTTATTTTAGACCTATGTTTTATTCTAAAAGTTTCTTATGGTGTTTCTTAATATAAATCCAGATAAAAACAAAATCAAGGGACGGTTTGGTTTAAAACTATGGTTTTCCATATTTATTTACTTTATATTTATTTATTATTTACGAGATTTCACTGTATATATATTATACTACTGCCTGTAAAGCTTTTTTCTTATTTTGTTCTTTAAACGATCACTTGTTCAGTGAACGTCTTTGTGTTTTGACTCGTTATTTTTATTTTTTAAATTGAATTTATGAAAACTAAGGAACGATGGAATTTGACTTGTTTATCATTGAAGATGAAAATCATCGGAAATGTTACACGTAAGTTTACTTATTATTATTATTATTATTATTATTATTATTATTATTATTATTATTATTATTATTATTATTATTATTATTATTATTATTATTATTATTATTATTATTTCATATTTTAGGAGGTTGACTACGTCAGAAAATACAAATTTCTATTATCGGTGTAGGACCTGCCAAAAATTATAATGGAGGCTGGCCGGTTGTTGCACTGTGTTTATGTGTTTATTAAAAAAAAGTAGATGATTACCCATACTCATCTTCTTATACTAATACTAAATCTTGCTTTTTTCTTACCTAACTTTGAAAGAAAGAACTTTAGGAAAAATATCTGAGGAAGTTCGTCAATGGATGTTTATTTTTTCCGTATTAGTATAAGGCACTCCGGTTTAGTGCTTATAATTGTTTTATGATATGAAATACGTTAGGGAAGACATGATATAGGATCTCAGGCGGAGACTTCGAATTACAATCGAACGTAGCAGCTATTGACAACGAATGATAAATAGTCGTTTGAAGAAAAAAGAAGCGTTTGTTTACATTTTTTAAGACAAAGTAATAATAAGAAACATGCATAAAAAAAACAAGTTTTTATTACGAAGAATAGTTTTTACACATTTACGACTTATGTTGTGTAATGTTGAAGGTTGAAGACGTATCAAACGGCATTTTATCCTATCTCGGTTTGTTTTTTTAGATTTCCAAAGAAAAAAAAGAAAATTTAGTAAAAACTGTGTAGAGCATGGTATTTTTTAGTATGTTAGAAAGAAGAAAGTCAAGAAGGAATAAAAGATTAGAGATTTAATTGATCTGTTGGTTTCGGCCGTGAGTAAAATTAGTTAATACCGATG
This sequence comes from Turritopsis rubra, assembly GCA_039566895.2. Lineage (NCBI taxonomy): Eukaryota > Metazoa > Cnidaria > Hydrozoa > Anthoathecata > Oceaniidae > Turritopsis > Turritopsis rubra. The sequence continues at coordinate 11,341,778 of CM077628.1, forward strand.
GCGTTTTTCTAATTGGAGATCTCTCTGTTCCTGGAATTTATAAAGAAAGAACTTTGAAGAAACTTCAGCTTTGAAGAAAGAAACATTATTTGGAGGTATGATTCTTTTTAGGATTTAGTTAATACCTTATATCGTATATATGTAAATCTATATACACTCCAAAAGTTAATTTTGCGTGGGTAGTTTAGTGTGTGAGTGAGATATTTCACAATTTGTGAATAATTTTTCTGAGGATTAGCATTGATAATTATGAATATGTTTACCACAAAGACTGAAAGAATTTTTGGTTGACAATAAAGTTAGAAAGTGGAAAGAATTAAGAATTGGTTAGGATTCAGAAGTCGAAAAAATACAGCCTTTTATTTAAATTTTCTTATTTTCTTAATTTTTTTTGTAGCTATTTGAGGGACTTGGAACTATGACGTCATTATCATGACGTTAAAATATATTGCCGACTACATGTCGGTCACAATTGAATTTGTGTGCAATTTTTCGCTGGGCTTAATATATATGACATTAAACGCATAATTATTTCGTTAACTGTTGCCGTTTGGGGCCCATATTGGCTTTGAGTTATGGCTCAAATTGATTTCTTCAGTAAAACTTTACATTAAATATGATTCGACGTAAACATGTAATAATATTTTTAACAAACAAACTTCTTCCGTGTTCTATGAATTCTATTTTTGGCGACAAATAAAGGAGAAATCAATAGTTTTACCTCATTACACCGGTTATCAATGCTTGGTAAAAATGTATGGCGGGTAAAAAATTCATGAATCGATGAAAGATTTTAGGGCGGCGTTTTGGACTGCTTTTTTATATTTCATTGAGTTATTATCAAATGGTTAGTATAGCGTGTAAAAACATCTTATTGGGAAAGATGTAAAAAATTTTTACACGGTATACTAGTTATAATTATATAATGATTCTGCTTGCGTTCAGTATTACAACATAAAAGTTTGGAAAATATTGTTCAAACCAATATTACTTCCATATTGACATATATACGACATTTCATTTTGATTCGAGTTTATGTGCAACAAGATGGTCGATAACATTCTTTCATGTAAGGAAGGAAGGCGTTTTTCAGATGTTGAGTATGAAATAGAGAAATAGCACCACCAAAGATTGTTTATCTATTTTATAGTTGTTGTGTTTGATTGTTATTAAAAATCTATTTTAAGGTTCAGTTCAAGGCGTTCTACATTCACATTTATTTAAACGTTGTTACAGTATGTTGTTCCTCTTATTGCATAAATTCTTGTCCAAATTCTATTGATCAGTAAACCCAATCCGAGTCCACATCACTTTTCTTACCTCAGTAAAAGTTGATAGTGTATCCCTTCAGTTTCTGTCTGCTTAAAGAATATTGTAGTGTTTTTTTCATAAGTTTTATTTTAACCTGTTTACGTTTGTTTTCCTTTTCACTGATTTTGTTACAATATTTTATTCTGATACTTGAGTCAGATGTCATTTAGTCTACTTTTTAAAATACTGGGATTTTAATTACATACGAATAACGTTCTAACACATAGCTTTAATTGTGTATTATTATTTACTTTGACTTTGATTTTGTATACATCCATCCATTTTTAGCTAGGAAACCTATCTATTTCTCTTGCTCCCAGCCATTGCGATATCTAGAAATCATCTAAAAAAAATGAATGAAATGGGTTTGAATCAAGTTGCTTAGCAATATCCAATATTTTAATAAACATGAAATTTATCTATTTTAATCGTTCTATTATATATTATATCGTATTTTGAAAATAATGTTGCAGTGTACACCATTCTAAAGAAAATTGGCTAATAGCGTTTCATATGATTTTCTAATCTTGCGTCTCCATTTCGATTTTCTGTTGTTTTAATGTCAGACGTCTCTAACAAGTTCTCAACTTGTCTCCAAGTGAACAACAAAAGAGGTCTCTAACACGTCCTATATTGGTCTCTAGGTGAAACACCGAAAGATGTCTTTCAGAGACAGGAGAAAGACGTATTGAGAACACGTCTTAAAGACGTGCACAAGACGACTTCTGAAGACCTCTTTTTCCCGTCTCAAAAAGTCGTCTTTTGGTGTTACACCTGGAGACCAGTAGAAGACGTCTTAGAGACGTATCGACTGGTCTCCAAAAGACGTCTTAGAGACGTCTTGTATTTACTGTGAAGGTTGACTTAACCTTGTCAAAATGGGCTCCATAATATTAAACCTCGTTTGGGTTTAAGTTTTTTGGGACTGTTACCCAGCAGGTCACTAAATGCTTTAAGAAATTATGGTTAGGCTTCGTTCTTCCCGCAACAAACCAGTTTGAAAAGTGCGTCGTATATATACTTGATTTAGTATTTCCGTTTTCTTTTTAGATTTCGCAACATTAAATATTACACAAAATGAATTTGTTTATGATACTCCTCTTCATAACCAAGTCCATTTATGCACAGCGATATCCTTGTTGGCCATCTGAATTTAAATGGAGTTATAACCAGTCGCTGCCTGGTTACCAATGTCTTCACGTGATAGAAATGGCAGAACCAGTCTTTCATTTTTGGTACGACAACTACTTATGTGCAAAAGACGGTCCTGAGTACAAAAAAATCGGGTGGACTTTCTCACAAATTGGTAACTTTACCTTTTTTTTTATTTCTTTTATTTCTTCTCTTTTATTTTACCTTCTTCACTCATCTTTTGCAAAAAAAACTACCTGAAAGGGTAGCCCTGAAAACTTTAAAAAAAAGTCAAAAAACGTTTCTTAATTTCTTAGCTAGCTATTTGCCAGCCCTCTCGAGTTTCTTAGGTTTTTGACTAGCCGAGCCCCAGTGTCTTATAAACGGGTTTCTTATAAATAAAAAGAGTGTAAACAATTTGAAGTTCTGTAGAAAAAGCTAATTAGCCCTGATTAGAGCGAGTAAAATCGCAAATTTATTAAAAATTCAATACAAACATATCCTAGTAGGATTTTAGTAGATCTTTCTTACTCGACCAATATTTTGTTCTAGGCAAAGAAGATTCCAGAAAATGCGTGAACACGTACGAGCACTCGAGTCCTCACTTTTGGTATGATAATCATATCTGTCTACCGTTAGACAGTCCATATGATTTCCAATGGTCATCAAGTGGTTGCATCAAAGACAAATATTGTATTCAAATCAACGAACCAGGATCACCGAAAGCACACACGTGGTTTGACAACTACCTGTGTCATACCAAATATGGAAATTGTTCGTTAGATCATTCAGCCAATCAAACGTTGTGTACTTCTTCTTCAGCGGAAAAGACACAAGGCTATGGCACTGCTTTCTCCCAGATGTTGTTGTTAGTATTAATTGCGATCCTCTTGTAAATTTATATGCTATAAAAACACGTTTTCCTGTGTATTGTTACTCACGGGTTAAGTAATGGAATAGACTATGTAATTTCTTGTAAATATTCCTTTAATTTATCAGAATGCGCTTCCAAACATGAGCTTTTCACGATTTCATTTCCTATTGTGTTACGTATCCAAAAAGAACGCGACATTTAAGGATTGATAGTTCGATAACCTATGGCAATGACTGACGTCACTTGAGCTCCAAATTGGCCACAAGGCATATGGCTGTCAATAGAATTTAGGACTTTTAAATTTTTTTAAATAAAATAATGTGGTACACTGACTAATAATTTAATATTGGACATAAAATAATTAGGTTTACGGAAGCTAGAGCTGGCTCCTTACCAGTTGGCAAGCCGAATATACCAAGCCTGGGAACTATAAGCATACGTCATTTTGTTCGAATTAACGAATGTTCGAATTAACTGTAAGGTATAATAAAGAATCTTGCTTCAGACAGGAAATTACCCAGGAGGCGAACGATGTCGTACATTTAAACTTTGTCCGGACGTTAACAGGACTTGGCGTGCCTATGTTGGGTTGTTGTTGTTGTTTTTCGCAGTTTGATTCGTTTTCGCGCAAAGTAAATTTGACTCGATGTTTTGTTTGAATTAAGCAGCATTCGATGAATGAATGAATGAATAATTCACAGAATAACGACCAGACAAAAATCTGATTTAAAAAAAATGTATGGGATCACATGTTTACGACGAAAGATTATTAGGTTATTGTTAAAGTTAGTTGTTGTTCTTATTGGGGTAACCTTACAATGGTCCATAAAGGGAAAAGTTCTAAGATAAACAGACAGAAATGTAATTATAATATCAATAAAGTCAAGGAACATCAAAACTTAACTAAAACGTATATAGTCATTAGAAAATTTCCTGTTCTTGAAGTCTATTATAAAAACTTCAATAGTCAAATTTTCTTTGATCTTTTGCACAGTAATCCAAAGAGTGATTAAGGTTTGATCACAGTTAGACAGTAGTTCAAGTTAAAAATACCGCAAATAGCTTCATAATAGACTTCCAGACCAGGGAATGGAACTATAGGACTAATAAAGCAACTTCAAAAAAAGAGAAGAAAAATTCAGAATTTGCGAAACAGTGTATGGAAACTTTTTAATTTGTTTTGGATGGTCTTATAATGTCTATTTTCCTTGAAAGTTTCGATCACCACACTTTTCACACATTTTATGAGACTTCTCGCAGCGTTTGTTCAATATTTGTTTGACACCATGACTGTGTATAGAATACAGTCCTTCAAATTGATTTGGCGATCAGCATGACAGTTACCATGGTGACTACAGATGCCGTGATTTTATTGTTATTGCTGAAAACTGTGTTACAACGAAGGAAACCTACCAAGGAATTCGTTTGATTATTGCACCCTGAACTTGATTTCGATGCGCAGAAGTAGTTGTCGTGCCACGGGTAAGTGTTCGAGCTACCTAATTCGTCAATTTTCATGCAATATTTACCGTACTGACAACCGATAGACGACCATTGAAAGTCGTAAGGAAGGGGATAGCTTTTAAAAGGCGTGCTTGGATGTGTTCCATACTTTTTCACGCAAACGTAATGGTTTGGAGAATAATCTCTCATCGATTCTTCATTGATGTTTACGCAGTTGTAATCATTTCCGAGCGGTCCTAAAATTTAATGGGATATTTATTTACATACAGGCTCATCATCATGCAGACACGTTCGTTCATTTTGCAGTGAAAAGCGGGTATTAAGAAATGCGCATGCACTAAATGAATTTCGACGAAATAAGGCTGCAGTGAGTGTTCCTGGCCTTACACATCAGGCGTAAAATGCTTGCCTAAATCTACCGATTTCTAATCAGCTATAGTTCGTGGTGTATAAACCTTTTAAAAAAAATTGTTTGAATCGTTGAGGATGTGGCTCAGGTTATCCCTCGTGTTCTTTCAAGCAAACGATTTTAAGAAGCTTTTGGGCAAGGCGCTAGCTGGCCAGTAATCGGGAGACGTATACTCTCAGACTCTGTTTTCGAAAAGGAGTTCCCTCTATTATCTCCTCCGCGGAAGGCCTGTGAAGGATTGCAATCTCTTTTTGATGTTCTTATGACATTTCACAAAACATCCATAAATTTACAAAACTGATGGATTCAAATTCAACTCATGAACCATATTTATTTATTTATGTATTTATTGATTGATTGATATTGTCATTGAGTCATATATAATGCACAGTATGTGTTAGCAATAAAAAACAAACATTATATCTGTGGTTCTTGCGCACTGATCGACCATCTATAATTGATACTTAGGAAGATTATACCATGTGTTCATATATCTACGCAAGGTCAGTATTTGTCATTTATGTGTTGATTGCGCATGCCCTGTTAAAAAGAACTCAATTTCATATACCTGTCTGGCCGACCTGTTTGAGAATCTCATTATGAGAACATTTCACTGAAATCGTGTAAACGCTAAAACGAAACTGACCACAGGATAGAAGGTACGAGTTTCACTTGGCATCATATGAACTCAACCGGTATTTGTTTGACCATGTAACACTCTTGGTGTAACTCGCGCCTTACGTAAACTGACGGAAATGGCTAATACCACGTTTGTCTAACAAGATGCGATCATCACTAGTTTGCGCTCAAAACATTGTTAATTTTGTCTGGGTTAACGAAAATTGCGTATTGGCTCGTTCTTTCAAACGAAAAAAGGAGACTTTCAACCAAAATGTATTATGATCGCATCCTAGTTACACAAATGCACTCATGGACAAGATAAAATAAGTGGAGAAAGTGAAAACCACTCATAGGCGTATTCAGGGTCAGTCAAAATAAGTGGAGGAGTCCAACATTACGATATTTCTTTTCAGTCTTAAGTGTCGATTAGGTTGCTTGCACACTTTTCTTTTCTACTTTAAATGACTAAACTCTCCTCCACAAATTTTGACTAGGCTCTAGCTACGCCTCTGTACTAACCGTTATCTGAGAATTTCCAATCAATATTGATCAAATCATCCCCTCGTTTAACACATATGTAATTCCGATACGGATTTACTGCACCAGTTGTCTTTAAAATCGACACACAATGGGAATCCTCGAACTCAGTTGTTTCATTATAACTCTGACGAAATTCACTGGGCCAACATGGCCAGCGTAAAGTTGCAACACCAAGGAGAAGCGTAAACGACAAAATAACAGCAAGACACTCCATCTTCTGGGCAGTTCTTTTATTTCAAAATATGATGAACGCAATTATTAAGCTGCACAAACTGAATCAACGAAAACACGTTTTTTTCCCCAATTACTAGTTTCAACAAAACTTCAAATTTACGACTTCTTCACATTAAAATATCTTCTTTCTATTATTTTCATCTCCCCTTCTTTATTTAATTGTTCTTTTCAATTTTTTTATACCTCATCATAACTAATTTAGAATCAAAATCTACTTTAGTCATCATCGCTCTCCGTCCAGATGACATGTTCAAGTTAAATGTTCTTTCTATATTTCCAATTCAATCCTCCGTGAAGGAGGGAGAAATATATTCGCCGATCAATAATAGATTTCAACCGCTGTGTAAGAATCGCAGTACGTGTTGTCAACAATTGACGTTTCATAGGTTATCACAGGGAGAATACATTCTTTATTTTTTTAAATCGGCGACTGTGAATTTGTGACGTCAGTAAATCCCGGCGAACTGCTTGGGTTGAATTATCAAAATTCGATTTTTGCCACCGAGTGTCATCTCTCAAAGATTAAAATTTAAAAATTCATTTTCAAACTCAAACCCACTCTCATGACGCTTATTCAAGTGATCAGTAAAATGTAAAATTTAAATCATCTAGTATGTCGTACAAGATTTTGATAAAATTCCCTCGTTTTTTCCTGAATTGTCCCAAAAAACACACTTGAGAAATATACACTTCCCTGAGATTCTGTGGAGGCAATATATTTTTCGCTGAGTTTGCTGGATGATTTCTGTCTATTAAGCATCTGCCACAGGGTGACCACTTAAATTTACTCAAAAATATCTTTTACACAGCAAGCAGTGTACCGAATAGACATTGGTACATTAGCACCGTTCAAATTTTATACAGACTTTCCAGTGTTACATATAAATTGTGCATACTATGTCAGTGAACGTCAGTTTTGAAAAGGTTGTTCTTACAGTGAATTTTCTGAACCCTTTACTAGAGGCCACTGTTTGCAATATGAGACACTCCTGTACCCATGACATCTCTTCGCAAAAATTGCTTGAAATCGAGGCGGGTTCTTTTAGTGGATTAAAAGGACTCCGATCGGAGCATGAGAACATGGTGGAATTTCCAGCATTTCTGAGGGGTTACATAACAACAAGTAATTCATCGAGAAAGAAAACACCATTGATTGAAAGTAATATTTTGCCAGCCATTCAAATAAAAGCTGGAGGGTAACTAAATGTAAACCAAGCCTTGCAGTTCAAGGGAGAATAAAAATATTTAACTTTTTCAATATTATCACGCGTGAACTGGGCATTGACACAGATTTGTCTAGGAGATTTCGGTTGCGAATTTTTACAAAATAAAACCAGGGAAAGACAAAAAAAGGTATCTATGCTCAACACATAACAGATGACGATTAAAGATGATTCACATGAAATCTTTTATGTACTCAAACAGCACGACCAAAAAAAAAAAAAAAAAGTCGATTTTGGATGAAATTTAACGTCACACATATTGAGAGTAAGAGAGGAAAATCGCAGGTGCCACGTACATAAATATTTCAATAACATTAATTTTTCATTGTCCATCAATACGTCCGAAGCGTCGACAAGGACAATTTACTTGTACCTAATGACGTATACTCATTCCATATTTGCCCTTGGAAAACCACTGTCGGACAGTAGAAATACGTAAACGACTGGACTGGCTGAACCACGAGACAGCAATCATCTATCTGGTGTTGCGCTTACACCATACTTGGCTTTCATTTTGTTGATCTGGTCTTGTTTTTTATCTTTGTCCATTTTTTGGAACATCTAGTAAAAAAGGAAAAAGAAAATGAAAATAAAAAAGACATATAAGGACATGTATTATTTCAGCTGGTACAATAGCCCCTTTTTTACGTCCACCCATAATGGCGTTAAATTTCGTGGCTTGGCGTTAAAAGGACCGGCGTTAGATGTTTGTCTGTGGGAATTTGACCGTGGACTTTTCAAAAATAATGCCAATGAAGACCGGTGTAAATTGGACGGGCGTAAAAAAAAGGCCAATAAGATAATAAACAAAAAACTTTTGTACAAAATCTTCTCTTTCTGTAATAAAAAGCTTATGCGAGATATCCATTCAGAAAATAAGTGAGTAAGAAATGCATGCCAGTTCCTTACCTTAGTTGGTTGATAGTAGAGGACAATGAGGTATCGGTTACAGACATTGAAACCTGATAAATGATCACAAGCATTCTTGGCATCAAATATATCTTCATACACCACATAAGCAGTACCTCTTGTTTCTTGCGTCACGCCCCTATGAAAATAAAACATTGATATATACCATATGTTAGCCAATGAACGCACTCTTTTGTATAAACGCCCCTCAAAAATTTAATAACTTAAATAAACATCACTTTCAATTAAATGCCCCTTCCCACTTCTCAATTTTATTCAAAGGCTTAATTCTCCTTCTAAAGTACCGTTTTTACACTAAAAGACTACTTCATTTGCAGAGATTTTTTTCGAAATCAAATGTTTTAACTTTGGACATTTTTGCTGTCGAGAAATTTTCGAGATTTCATCATCGCATTCAATAAGAATATTCTAAGAATAATATAGAAGCTGAAATTGATCAAACTCAAAGAATGGTTGAGCCTACTTAAATTTGTTACATTCTTACAAAAAAAGCTTGTTTTGAATCTTTGCATTGACTGGTAACATACTTTGTTTGCTTTCAGGTCACTTTAAAGGGGCTACAACATGAACAACAATCAAGTGATTCATGTCGTAGCCCCTTTAAAGGATCACACAATTGTCTGTTCACAGCTGACAAAATAAGAACCTTTTTGATGAAAAAAAAAGAATAGAAATTACATACAATCGAACTTGTCGAATGGCGCCATATTTTCCAAATATATCATATAGCTCTTCAGCAGTGATTTTGTAAGGGAGGTTTCTAAATGATAAGTATTATATAAATTATCTTCAGCAACCAAAGTTACAACCTAGATGCACCGAATGTCAATCACTGTGAGGAGTGTTTTTTATTGAAACAGCAGGCAATATTGCTTGCCATTCCTATAGAATTAAAACACTCTTACTCATAGACTTTTTGAAGATTTTGCCCACTGGGGTGTCACACTGTAAAACTTTCCTGGATGTCTGCAATATAATTTTTGTAAAAATTGTTTTCGGGTTCTTGAAAAGCTGGGTGTAAACAAATGCTACTCAACTATAATAATACATCTCTTATAATGAATGATATCAAGATTCTGTTTTAATTCTCAGTAAAATTCCAAGGTTATTATTGTTTTCCTTCAAGCCACTGTTATAGTCTTCTATGTCAATAATATTTGCACTTTTCTGATCTATACTTATCAGATTTTAGCACATTTCAATTTTCGCTTAATTTTACGAATTTATTTACGGTCAATTTTGTCCGATATTTATGAAGTATCAATAAATTTGAATCCAAGTTGAAGAAAAACAGACAAACCAGTGTCAGGCTAGGGTTGGGCTTTCTCTCATGCAAAAATGGATATTTCATGCTTTCTCTGTAAAAATTCCCAGAATCAAGCGAAAATTTAAATGTTTTTATAACATTTTAGAGTGCTTGAGAATTACCTTGTATTTGATAGATCATTTGGTAAAACCGTAGAAAAGTAGATCAGAACTGGCATTCATTTTTGTAATATATAAGTGCAAATATTAGTTAGTCATAGACTATAGTTAATAGTTTGTTCATCCTCAAACACGTGCATGGTCACAATAAATGCTAATAATAATCCATGATGATTGTTTGTTATCAAGACTTTTTCCAAAAAAATAAAAAAGTTTCATTTCACCTGTAAAAACAACAACTCTTGTTGTATTATTTAAACATGTTTTAAAGCAAGATTAAACGGAAATATACAAACCAAATTAAACTAAAAATTAGAAGTTGTTCAATAAAGCTATATTGTAACTTTCTAGAAAAACAAGTTACGGTAAAATAATATATCGCACACAGTACCGTAATATTTCCTTTGAATTTAAGGATGAACCAACTATTTTCTAACCTCACCAACAACATCAAAACAAATAGAAGAAAAAACAACATATATACCGAACATAGAGAATTCTGTTAACTTCTGGTGGCAGGCGCACCTAAAAAAAGTACACAACACAAATATTAATAAATACTCTAATGCTCCACTTCATATGACTCTAGTAGAATTGAAGAGACATATTGGAAAAAAAGAGGCTCTCTTTTGAATTTCCTATTTCGGAGTTGTCACTCGATCTAGAGACAATTTCCCCCAATCAGGAAAGATGACTCCAGCTTTGGATACAGTGGACCTTCTTCTGCATTTCCGCAACCACATATTGTGTTTTACAAGAAAACACTTCTATTTTTATGAAGAAAAAAAATATTCACCACACAGATTTCCATTAAAATGTTTTTAGATTTCCATTAAAATGTTTTTAGATTTCTCCTTCTCTCTTGTCAGAGTGATTTTTTTGGTGATTTAAATAAGGTTTTGCGTTACGAAAAGTTTTGCACCAATGGAAATTTTCATTTATCCATTGCGATTCGGAGATATAAGCAAGAATACCTCAATGGAAGTATATATCCCTATATATAATTGAGTGATTGATTATTTTGCTATCATTTCTTATAAAGTAAAAATATTTAACTTGAAATTAAGTATACTCTCAAAATCGTAAAATCAGTTATATACCCGCAAAAATTTTAAAGTTCTCTATTTTCCTATTTTTTAGGAACCAACATAGAAGAAAAGAACAACTTTAGTTAAGTGTATAAAATTAATTTTGATAACAAAAAACAAACATCCCAAATTCCTCTAGCTATAGATGAATTGCATGATGACGTACTTTGTTTTTAATTACCTTGTCTCTTTTAACGCTCAAACTATATACTTTAGCCAATTTTTACAGGGTTCGTACAGGTTTCCAGATTTTATTCTCCCTGTTTCCGCCTTGAATTCTTTATTCACTGACACGGTGGGTGAAAAAGCTATGATTTTCCTTGACTAATTGCAAAAAGCTATATTATTTTCACTACAAAAATTGGTTTACTGTGTCGACAACAGGGTATTTTTTGCATTTCATCTTTCAAGAGACTTCAAAAGTAAAGACTGACCATCAACAAGGACATCCCATATGCACTCTAACAATGACTTGCTACGAAACAAAATTATCAAAACGTAAAGGTTGGGGTTAATAAACATATGGACAAGTACAAGATCCAAGATATGCCATAAGATAAAAAAAATTCCCTGATTTATTCTGGAAAACATATTTCTCCAGACTACAGAAAAATTTCCCTGACTTTCCTCAAAATCTTCCTTTTCTCTGTCCCTTGTTTCCCCTGGCTGACTGTACAAACCCTGTTTTATGAACATTAATTAATTTTAATGATGTAATTTGAAAATAATGTGATATATAATAGTAAAATATATGGAATGATATTCTTGAGAATATATCACTCTTGAAAGTATAGTGTACATACGTACATGCATGCGTCATGGAGTCTACACAAAACATTTGCAAGTCATATATTATAACTCTGAAATAGATACTCATGAAAAACAAATAATAGTTTGAAAGACTAACGCAGTTAAAAAATATACTTTACATTGGTTCTCTTCTGCATCGCCATCTTGACTGCTTCTTTTTCTCAAAAAATAAATTTTCGGGTTGAGTAGACTGAAAAGTCGGAAGTCTTCGGATTAAAATCGGCACGTGAAACAACTCGTGCTAAACATGGCAGCTACATCATCAATTCTCTTGCCAGCATTGGCCGGTATTTATTCTGATATTTTTTCCGTATTATGTCTGCAATTCGTTCAAATTTTCTCCAAAATTATTATGTTTCTGTTCATTATTATATTTATTCGCCTAAACACAGTTATACTCACTTTTAACCCACGTAGCGCAAGTAATGTTTAAGTTTCACTTCACTCTTTCAAAAAAAAAGAGGAGGGTAAAAAAACGGGCTTTAAACATAGTTTGTTTGTATCTTATAAAAAAGAACAATGTTTTTCCAATGTCTTTAATAAATTTTGTGCTCATGATTATTAAAACTATTAAGGTGGTTCCCGGAAATATTCTTGAGTGAGTATGTGAGGTACGGTTGCTTACTGTTCAAGAAGTACACTTGACAATTTAAAGTTGTACGCCAACATATACTAGTTGTTGTCTATCGAAGTACGTCTGGTTTCAGTTTAGAATTTATATATACACTACATTTCTCAAATTATTTACGTCAAGTCTCATTTAAATTGTATACTAACATTCTTGAATAAACAAAAATTTGATTACTAAAAATTATTGAAGAAATGAATAAATTCATAGATCAAATCTTTGTTATTATTTATAAAGTATGGCGTGCCCCGGCTTTGTTCCTACTGCAAGCTTCATTGTTTGGCGGTGTTGCAGAACATTTTAGAGGAAACGTTTTGTTTCTTAAGGGTACCATACTTTATATGAAGGTTGAAATATCAACTGCTATTTACAATGTCGTTAAGACATACACTGGTTACGAAGTTCGGCTAAAATAATTCAAAGTACTCTGGCATACTAGTGTGAAAAAGTATTTTCCAACCCCGTAAAGTCATTGATAAAAATAAAATGTTGGAATTGTAAACTCCCGTCCTACATTAACGGGATACTGACTGTTTGCGCATCTGTACAGAGAAATACAAAGCCCGAGGTCCAAATTTACAGGTCGAGCTGGGGAGACCAGTGCTTCAGACCGAGGGCTTTGTATTTCCTCTGTACAAATGTGCAAACAGTCAGTATCCCATTTATTACCTGGTAAAAATGACAAAGAGAGTCAAAACCATTTGAGTTTGATACTTCGAAATTACTTTGCTTCGTATACAAACTTTCTTTCTCATTTTTGTGTGACATTCGATTTATTATTAAAAATAGAAAAAATGTAATGCAATGATTTCCCTTTTAACTGATTCACTTATTATTTGTTCAAGCACAACACCTTTAACGTGACACTTGCTTGCTTTCTTTCTTTTCACTTTTCCTTTATTTGTTTTCTTTTTAATCTTCCATTTTATAACCTATGACGCAAACCAGTCAGTACAGCTCTGTACCAATGCCCTCGAGAAACGCATCTAAGCCAATCAAAAGCTCTCATTTGGCTGTACTGTCACTTTCCATGATGGTTTCCAGGTAATAATGTATCATATTAGCTTCAACCTAGTTCACTTGATTCAACAAGACAATGTGCATGAACAAATGCAACTCTAAATATGTAAACATAGCTTTGTGAGGGTAAAATTGAAACAAAACGCAATAAAATCCAATAAGGACATTGGAGAGTAATGAATAAAAAGACAATTTCAAAAAGAATAATTGCAGCAACAGAAGTTATTCACTAAAATGGAAATTGTTTCCTAAGATGCTCTTATGAAGTTTTACCCACTACAAAAGTCACTGCAATGGAATTTCAATTATATTTTGTCATAGCGAATCCGAGAATAACAGGTTTGATGAAAAAGCTGAAATCAAATTTATCTCTAATGGCATTCAGGTGGATTACCTTCCACTAAAATGAGTGATTATTAAAAAAATGTATTCTCCAATCATCATGATGAAAAATGAAGAGTTTTTTATGGATATTTTTTTCATACTTGTGTGAATGTTGGTTCATTGATCACTTCCTTTTTATTTTTAGTTCGAGGATCTCGTGGGTTATCATTATTACAAGCACAGGATGATTTCAAAGAAGTCCCTACACTCTATGAGTACGAGTCCTTGCTTTCTATGAGTCTTACTGTACCAAACAATTGCTTCACTTATCAATTCTCATTCTAAATGCTGTGTTAAAACTTTTGTTAAAACTCTTTGTGATTTATAGTACATGTTTTTTATGACCATATTCACAAAAATACCCACTAATAAAAACATAATATTTTATAAGCATTATACACTGGCACAGTTTTCTATCAAGTATTATAAATATTCAAAGGCTCTAATTTTTGTAATTTGTCAAAATGAAAAATAAAACAAAAGTATTATGTGGAATAGAAATCATGGAAGCATGAAAGCATTATTTAAGCCTCAAATTTGATACTCGTTGTTGTTGTTGTTGTTTTATGATTTAAAGAACATGGGCTAAAATGGTCTTAAAGTTAAGGGGAGTGTTTTGTAGAAAACTTCAAAATTTTTACATCAAATTGTAGAGGAATAGCATTCTATCCAAAAAACATAACATTGCATATCATTGCACATTACAAGGCCTTGTTCCATATGGGACGAGTGAGTTAACACAGAAAAAGTCAAGTATGACATTTGCGCTCGTGTCCATGGATTTATTTTCACAAATTTGTCAACTAATGGTCCATGAGTCACAGAACTCTTAGATTTCTGCTTAGAGTTACAATTTTTTATACATTTCACGTGGATCTATTTTCACGAATCAATCCTCCGAGGATTTTTCAAGGGGATTTTATTTTAAGAATTTTGTCCAAATTCGCGAAAATTTGTCCAGCAAATAATTTCTCTCCTTAAAGTTATATTCTAGGTTTGTAATTTTTCTAGTTATGAATGTGTGTCCTACCTTTTTATAATTTTTTTTATAAATTTATTCTTTTAGAGATGAATCGAATAGAAACCGTATTATGGTTTTCAGCGATGATGGAAGCCACTTTGCATTTTGTAATGGTGAAAGGTAATCACTGCTAGATTTTGTGCAGGGCTCAAAATTTAATTTCTTCTTGTGAAGCAAAGTTGACATTATGATTTGACCCAATACCTCCCAAACGAATATAGGTTCCAAATGGGGTCATTACGTTTAATGTTGTATGAACTATGTAAACAGAAATGTGGTCACAGCAATAAAACAAACATTTGTTGTGAAATTTCAATGGAGCTCACAAGAGTTTCATTTTGTACTTATGTACGATACCATGATTTAATTTCACAAGCTCACTTTGAGCATCTTTCATTGTTACTTATGTCCTTATATTATCTGTTTTGTTCAATATTTATAGTGGTGGTTGCCACTAATTCATCATAATAAGGGTTGCTGTAAATGATTTTAAAACTGACGATACTGTAAGTCCATTCCTACTTCAAGTTTTGATTTATTCTAGGTTGATAGTGATTGATATGAGCAATGGCAAAACTGTCTTTGAAACAGCTAAACAGAAGACAATTGAGTTGAAATTCTCTCCAAAAAACAGTTACATAGCTACTTGGGAGCCGTTTTATACAACTCCACAGAATCCACAAGGTTCAAATAACCTTGAAATCTTCAATTTAAAGACTGGTGCAGTTGCAAAATCCATTATCCATCGAAAACAAATAGGATGGTATAAATTTAGTTTTATCTCTCCTTTTATTCGTTTTTGGGAACTTAGATAAAAAAAAACGTATTAGTACATAAAATGACAGGTGTTATGTTATCATCATGAAAACAGGGAAACAATTATGTTTACATACTACCCAAAATTAATGTAATCTGATTGTCTGTTAAGTTCATTTTTATAGACATACCCAATGTTATAGTAGACTTTATGGAATGCCCAGATTTCATGGCGACAACTTTGTGTATCACTATTTTAAAGAACGAACTGACATCTCTTATAAAGCTAGACCAACAATGGTCCAGGTCTTTTTCATGGATAGTGATACATGAAGTACTTACCGATTTCATGCTAGCCTGCATTATGTTTTAACATATTTTTATTTAGACTTAAAAACAGCTATTCATTGGATTATACCCAGTGGGCAAAATCTTCAAAATATCTATGAGGAGGAGTGTTTTCTATAGGGATGGCAAGCAATATCGCCTGCTGCTTCAATAAAAAACACTCCTCCACAGAGATTTTTGAAGATTTTACCCACTGGGTAAATTATATGTATCAAGACTTCTTTTACTTGAAAAATTATTTTCAATATTTGGCAGGTCACCTTCCTGGACACTTGATGAAGAGATATGTGCTAGATGTGTTACAAATGAAGTCCAGTTCTACACTAATCAAGACTTGCGTATGTCCCATTGGTTTGGTCTTAACTATTGTTTTTGTGTGGTTTAATGTAATATACTCAGATGGATTTTTATTCACACTTCTACAAACTAGATATGCAAGGGGAAATATTGTTTATGTTGTTGATTTTTTTAGAGAAAGCTTCAAGTAAATTATATTTACAAGGAGTGGAAGGCTTTTCCATTTCACCTGCTGCTACCCCATACTTGGTGGCTGTCCACATAGGTGGCAAAAAAGTATGTGTTTGGAATAAAAGGTTTTTATTGATGAGCTTCAGGTCTCACGTTAATTGCTTATGAAAAATACATTTCAGGGTTCGCCATCATCAGTCCGCCTGTTTCAATATCCGAATGTTGGGGAGGGCCAAGCTATAACCAATAGAAGTTTCTTTAAAGCTGATAAAGTCGATATGTTGTGGAATAAAAAAGGTTTAACCCTGTTTCTTTGTCATCTAATTCTTCAGGTCGGGGTGACATCACATTTAGGGGAAAACTCGCCTGCATTTATTTTATATCACTTGTATAGAAAAATGTTTTGGAGCATTTAATCATGGTGTTTGCACCAATTTCATTGGCTAAAATCCAAGTCACATGACTTTCCGACCAGAAGAATTAGGTTTATTTTTGTTTGTTTTTGATTTCAACATTTTCTGATACCAATATCATGTCATCACGAGATGGTGTAAAGTTTATGCTGCAACAACATTACCATATAGATTTTGTATTAGGTTCCGCACTGCTAATCTTAGTAAGTGCAGAAGTCGACACAACTGGAACTTCGTATTATGGAGAGCAATCTTTACATTTCATATCTGCACGTGGCGATAGTAGTTTGGTACCGTTAGGTATGTCAACAAAAAAAATGTGTAATTTGTATGAATTTGTATAATTTTCAGCCATGTTTTTACAGGGTTGGCAACTACTCCTGGAAACTGCTGGGTATGCTAATCTATGGAAAAAATCAACAGAAATTATTTTTTACACTCATTTTTTTCATTGAGATCTTTGATGTTTTTTCTTTACTTTGTTTTAATTGCAGATTCTCGTTTATTTGGACTTGCAGCTATTTGAATTATTATTCAAGAAACTCTTAATCATAACAAGCATTCCTCGGTGTCCTTAATGTTTTACTTTGTTAGGACAATATCCAGGCTTTCTATTTCAATTTCTATTTGTTTAATGTATAATAGATCAAATCAAATCAGATTAGAAAGGACTCTTTTATTGCTTTCTACACTTTATTGTTACACTTTAACACATATTTGATGTTTATTTAGATAAGAGAGGTCCAATCTATTCTGTTGATTGGAATCCCAATTCTTCTCAATTTTGTGTTGTATACGGTTGTATCTTTTCCATCGTATGTTAAGTAAAGTAAGTTCCCCAGAGTTATGAGTCCTTGGGCTTCCATCCCCATCGGTTGGTTCTTCTACCAGAAGACTTGCAACTGGGAAGTTGGCTAATGTATAGCATTGTTCTAACTTGTGCAAAGGCAGCACTCAAAAGTGCTATCTGCTACGACATCACTGCATGTTTTTCTGTTAATCCAATGGCAGTGCTGTACATCAACCGTGTTTATTTTCTATCTCAAACTCAAACTTTTTCTCCTTAATTCTTTGGCCAATTTGCAGATATGCCAGCCAAAGCGACACTTTTCAATTTGAAATGTGAGCCTGTCTTTGATTATGGTACTGGACCAAGGAATATTTGTATGTATAATTCGCATGGTAATAATATCCTTTTCAAACATGTTTGCTATAATGCAATTGCATGTCAAACTTTATATTTGTAACTGAATACGCAATACGTTGATGAATTGGTTCAAGGGTTTATATTTCTTAACGATTGTTTGCACTTTTGTGTTTGGCTGGATTTGGTAATCTTAACGGCAATATGGTAAATGATATTTAATTAATTATGATTGTTCATTACAAACCATTTTTGTTTGTCAACTGTCTCGGAATTCATTTTTTCCACAGATTAATTTTCAGCATTGCAAAGTCCTTGCCATTGACAGCATTTCACTGGCAAGGTCACCGACAATTTAAAACAACTTGTTCTAAGTGCTGTTCTCCTTTTCTTTTGTGTTTTTCGTATTTTCACCTTGCGCTAACTTCGTGAAATAGAAAAAGATAAAGTACAAGAAGGAATTTTTAGGAACATTTAGATCATGATGAAATGCAAAGCAAGCTCAGCAAAAACTTTCTCATTACTTCATCTCACCATTGTAATTTTGCTTTTGGTCAGGCTAGGGTCATGGTTATATTTCTATTTTTCGAATACCTTTATAAGACCTTTTTCACTTGAGCGTTATTATGATGAAACCATGCAGTCTTCATATCAGCTGCTCTTTTCATCTTCTTGTTCAACTTGCAGATTTTTTTGGATCAAACACATTGGAATTCTTTTATTTCTATTCAATAACATTAGCTTTGCCTGGTCAGTTTTACCATTCTTATTATTTACTTGTTTTTATCAGGAAATGTGGAATGTAGATGGGAAAAAGCTCATATGCAAATTACAGGTAAAAAGGAAGTGGCTTTGGGTTGAGGGTTTTTTAATTGACCTCTGACCAGTTTTATCATTTACTTTTTTTTGTTTTTTTGTTTGTTTATTGTTGTTGTTTTTGTTGTTGTTTTTTGTTTTTTGAGTTTTTTTTATTGACCTTGTTTATCTTTTTTTGTTTTTTCCCAGATGACATTTTTTTTGTATATCCTCATTAGTCACGTGATACAACCAATGTTCAGTGGTGTGGCGATGGTCAACACATTGTCATTTCCACATGTGCACCGCGGTTGCGTGTTTCAAATGGGTGTGTATGAGACCTGTTAATAGTACCAAAGTATTTCGAAAATTCTACGCTCTGGAAACCTTTTAACAACCGATTTTTTTCTTTGATCTTTTCAATAGGCAAATTTTAACATGAACTCAATTTGATCACATGACATATTACAACCAATGCACAGTAATTATGTTCTATCATGTGATCAAAGTGAATGCAAAACAAACTACTGTTAGATAGTTTAAGTTAAAAATACCGACAATAGAACTTCACAATAGACTTTCCAAACAAGGAAATGTTCTAATGACTATGATAGTAGAGTAAGAAAGTTGTGGAAAATCTGTACATGACTCTTCCTCTCTATCCCTCTTAGTTATAAGATCTGGCATTATTCTGGTAAAGAAATGCATAAATATGATGTGCCGAAGAATTCAGAATTATGGCAGGTAGGTTTGAGTTTTGATAGGTTGGCTCAGCTATAGAAGGATCACAATGAAAAGACATTCGTTTTTGTTGTTGTTGTTTTTTTTTGTTTTTGTTTTTTTGCAATACTTATGCTTTGAAGAATCTTCAACCAACAGTTTCAACTGAACATTGCTCAAAGCATGAAACTCTTGAGCATTGAAAAAAAAAATGTCTTTTCATTGACTTTCATTCACTTAAACTGATTATAATTATTGCTGTTGTGTTATCGAGTACTCTATCTTGAGAAAAGGTAAACAGATTTTGTTATTCAGAAATCATTTATTATAATAGGTTTTATGGCAAAATCAACCAGATGGTGTTTTTCCGGTCCCGAAGATAATGAGCAAAGTAGTGTCGACTGAAGGTAGTGAATCATTTTGTGCTTTTAAATAGAGGCAAATGTTTATGTTTGGCCATCTTGTTTTTGTCAGATTGCAGATAGGTCGTGATGTGATTACATAGAGTTTTAGACTGGATGCTCTATTCTAATATAGGATATTTTGTGACCTCATCTTTTTGGTAAGAATAATAAGGGATAAATAAAATGGCTCTTCGAAATAAGTAAAAGTAAAGACAGGTTTTTATGTGTCTGTTGGCAAGCCTGATTATAAGAACACACTTTGCATACCATAGGCATATACTTAGTGTTCATTTCGCCCACTTTTCCTTACAGAATTCTTTGGATCTATTAGCTTTAAAATGATGTACTGTGAGTGCCCCATTGAGAGAAGAAGAGATTTTAAGGCGCTTTTTGAAAACTTTAATCGACCTTGTCGTTCGGGACGGTTATTCGCTCAATCGGCCATTTGTGATACTCGTCTATGTTGTTCATTTGATTATTTTGGAAAATTTGAAACGATAAGGTTGTTCTTATTTTGGTTTTAGCGAAGAAAGAAGCTTACCGTCCACCGTCGGCGAGAGGTGGTGCTGCGAGCAAGTTGCAGATTGTGAGTTCACATCGTAATCTTTGATTTTGCAATTGATTTGAATATCTTCTGAGCAAGTGAAACGTTTTAAAATCAATGGTGGATCCAGAGGTATGTCGAAAATTCTGGAGGAGCACATTAACATAAATTTTGTGTTCAGTCTGTATCACCGATATGATTATCTGCACGTCTTCACAAATTTCAACTAACCTCTAGATCAGCCAATGAAAACGTAGTTTATCTACACAGAGTCGTGATCGAATGCAGTTTCTTTCCTATACTGTGAAGGAAGGCCAGTAATGTTTTTTGTTGTTGTTGTTTATCAAAGCATGAAAATGAACTGCCACAGAATCAACGCAACCAAGAAAATATGTCCGCTGCTGCTTTGAAGAATAAGAAAAAAAGAGAGGCGAAAGCCAAAACCAAACAAGAAGTAAGTGATTTTACAATCACGATTATTATGTGTTGGATCAGCTAGAACGTTTTTTGGTGGATCAGTTGGAACGGCATTATGAGTGGGCAAAATCTTCAAAAAGTCTGTGAGGAGGAGTGTTTTCTATAGGAATGGCAGGCAATATTGTCTGCTATTCCAATAAAAGACACTCCACTACAGAAACGTTTTGAAGATTTTGCCAATTGGCAATATGAGAGTGTTGTTTGACTGGAAATTATTTGAGACCATCAAACTTTTCGGTGAAAGGTCTCATAAAAGTGTTTGAAAGAACGAGCCTAATGCTCACTTACCCAAACAAATTTAACAAGGTTCACATCATGAAGTTTTGCATGTCTCAAATTGGCAGATATATAAGCTCTAGAAGAAATGCTGATGGAGGAGAAATGCCTCGAAATGCTTTCAACACAAAGTTAAAATATTGACGAATGGCGTCTCTTTCCTTATTAGTGCATCTGTTTTCGTGGATGATGTGATAGGAACCACATGTTTTTTTAGAGTGAATCGACAGCGCCCGTGGAAAGGACTACGCTTTCGGTAGATTGCATTGCATCAACTGGCGACCCTGAGATAGATAAAAAAATCAAAGCACTCAAAAAGGTCTGGATTAGGCTTATCATTAACGGTTTCCCTTAAGGTCTTGTTAGATGGTAAACTCTTAGATAAATGTTCAAAACTAAATTAGTTTGCGGAATAGTTTACCGTGTATTTTACTTAATCTAATCAATGGACGTCAATGTAAAAAAAAAAATATTTTGAAAAAAGCGTAATTTATTTCATTTTAACGTGTAACAGGAGCTTTGCAAAGGGGAGAAAGTGTTTCGAGGTTTCGTTTTTCTGTAGAAATTGAAAGCAATCGAAGATTTGAAAACCAAACAACGAGAAGGAAAGCAGTTAGAAAAGAATCAGGTACGTTGTATCTTGTTCTCTTATGTTTGATGGTAGTTGTTTCTTTAAAGGAGTACAAGCCAGTGAATTTTTAACATAAGTTTTTAAAAGAACTAGGGTGGATTCAAAGTGAGAAATTCTTTGGTGAGTCCACTTGTGGCTTGTTTACAAAGCAAATTGTAAAATACAACTTTGCTGTGATATCTTCCATTTAATCCATGAATTTTGCTTCAATATCGGTTATATTATAAATATTACTTGCAACACCTCTACAAATCGTACAGAAAAATTGTCTTATGGAGATAATTTTATCGATTTTCTTGGCGGGAAGATGTTGACTTGTTTCATTTGATTCTCCATCATAGATTGATAAGTTGAAAACAGAAAAAGACTTATTAAAAGAATTGCGAGAATTGTCTAGCTGATACACATTGCAACGTTCAGCAAAAATTTCGATATGTTATTGGTTGTATTGGATCGGGCTTCATAGCTGATTGGTCATTTATTTCGCGCCACAAACTACTCCTCCGTTATATTTGATAGCAATTTGTAGCCCTTAGAACTGTTAATTATGTAAAATTTAATTTTCAGTTGTCTCCTTTTTATATCTGGTCATCATTTTAACAGGAAATTTTTTATGTTAACAAGACATCCAGATCTCTATCGACTTTCTTATTTCCACAGTCTGCTACAAGATGAAGAATGATGGGTGCTAGTTGATTAGGATTTAACAATACCATGTAGTTTCATCAGCACAGGTCCCCAGTTTCACATGGTTGAGCAGTTTTGTTAAAATTTGTGTCGTTCCTATTAAAGAATTCCACTTATAGCACTTACTTGTTACAACTATTAACTATCATGTGATCAAGGTGAGTGCAAAACAAACTGGCCTCGTTTATTCAGAGAATTTCGAGCCCCAAAATACCCACAAAAAATACCCACAAAAGTTGCATTCTAGGGGTCCGATTTCTAAAAAACTTTATTAACTTCTAGCAAATGCTTTACCCAAGTAATAAAGCATTGGTTAGAAGTTAATAAAGTTTATATAATATTTAAAAAATATATATTTTTCAGTCTTTTGCATCAGTTCACACGATCACTTTTTCTTTACGTTTTTCACGACTGAAATAATCTGGTGATCTTGCATTTCCTCCTTAAAACTCGATTTCTTAAACTTGCACACAAAAAAACATTCAATTCCCGCTTCCCATCTTTCGCCGTGCGCGCAATGCATTGTGGTATTTGTATGTACTAACAACAATCATGGCGGACAGTACGATGGAAGCAGTCGTGTCTTCTACTGCGATTTTAACTTCTGAAGATAGTTTTTCTCAAAACGTTTCCGACAATGATCAAGACTCAAGTATATTCCCTCCTTATCCTTCTGATTTGATGATTGGAAAGGAGAATTTACCGCACAGCACGCCTGTTGTTACGAAGAAGAAGAAGAAAGGTGGAATAACATGTTGTGTTCCTTTATGCTATAACAACTTCTGGAACAACCCTGATTTAAATTGGTATGTAATACCTAAAGAACCAAGTCTTCGCCAGCAATGGCTACACAAAATATCAAGGGCAAATTTCCAGCCAACTGCAACACATAGAGTGTGTTCTGCACATTTTGTTGGAGGCAAAAAAACGTATATGAACAACATACCAACTATAGTGCCCAAGACTATTAAACCAACAGAAGCAAAACCTAGAAAAACTTTGAATAGCTCTGGAATTCTGAGAACATTATCCCTCAAAGACAATTTGGAAATGGAGGAACTATTAGAGGAAGAAAGTACCCCCGAGAGTGAGGTTGAGAAGTTAAAACAACAAATTGAACAACTAACAAATCAACTTCTTGTTAAAAACAAAGAGCTACAAGAAACTCAAGCATACACACAAAAACAGCTACAGGAAGAAAAATTCACAATTGATCGTTTCAAACATAATGAGGGACACTTCAGATTCTACACTGGATTTGAAACATATGCAGTTTTTGAAGCATTGTTAAATTATCTGCAGCCAGCAGCAGATTCTCTAATTTACTGGGGGTCAAACACGAATATTGAAAAAGTTATTTCTCCAGAAGTAAGAAAAAGAGGAAGCAAAAGGACTCTGAACACTGCTGAAGAATTCTTCTTGACGTTGGTACGTCTTAGGTGTGCATTTCCACTAGAAGACCTTAGTATACGATTTAAATTATCAACAAGCAGTATTAGTAGAATAACTATAACGTGGATAGATTTTCTTCATTCCCAACTTCGAATGTTACCGATATGGGCATCAAAACAAACTGTACAAGAAACTATGCCATCCTGTTTTAAAAAACGTTATCCTACAACTCGTGTAATACTGGACTGTACAGAACTATATATAGAAATGCCTACTTCATACCGTACACAATCTGCAACATTTTCAAACTATAAGCATCATAATACTGCAAAAGGCTTAGTTGGGATAGCTCCTAATGGTGCAATAACATTTGTCAGTGACTTGTATGCTGGGAGGTTTTCAGATAAGAAAATTACTAAAGACAGTGGCATTTATGACTTGCTTACATCAGGGGACTCTATCATGGCTGATAGAGGATTCGAGCTAGATAACGATTTGCCTGAAGGAGTTTCATTAAACATTCCACCGTTCCTTAATGGGAAGCCACAGTTAAGTCTACAAGAAGAAAACGAGACCAGATGTATTGCTTCAGTCCGTGTCCACGTTGAGAGGGCAATTGAACGTACAAAAAATTATCGAATACTACAGTCTGTTTTTCCACTGTCAATGGCACCAGATCTGAACAAAGTTTGGGTTGTTTGTAATTATCTCACAAATTTTTTATCACAGCTTGTACCAGATAAAGCAGATGACTGAAGTGTGGTTTTGTAACTAAAAGTATATGAAGAATTTAAAATCAATTATATCATTTTGAAAAATTTACTTCAGTCATAGCTATAGCTCGGCATCAGCTGTGAAGCAGTAGTACTCTACGGGTTGTACTGATATGAAAAAAAAAGATATTTAATACATATAATATATAAGTGTATAAATAAACTCAAACAGTGAAAACCTTATCCATCATATATTGAAAATAGAATCTTGTTAATACTGGCAAAATAACATTATTCCACTTTTCTTCGTCAAACTCTATTGTCTCGATATGTGTGTCTTTCATGGTATACACAATAAAATCCAGTTCACTAGTTTCTGTTACTGCCATTATACCTTGACACTGGTAAAAATAATTATGTCTTGATTTTAAGGTTGGTGTACCATTTTTCAATTCCATATAAAAATTCTTATCGCCACAAGCATCAACAATTGTCTCATTTTTCTTCGAAAAAGGACATTTAATTTCCAGCATTTTACTACTCGAAACACAAAAACCATCAGGGCTTGCTCCCAGCCATGGCCACTTTGGATTA
The DNA here is from genome assembly GCA_039566895.2 of Turritopsis rubra. Classification (NCBI taxonomy): domain Eukaryota; kingdom Metazoa; phylum Cnidaria; class Hydrozoa; order Anthoathecata; family Oceaniidae; genus Turritopsis; species Turritopsis rubra. The sequence continues at coordinate 11,367,253 of CM077628.1, forward strand.
ACGATAAACCCAACATTTTCAATTTTCAAAATATTACACTTTTCACGATAGATATCAATAACTTTTTTCTCATTTTGCAAACCCCACTCACATGCATTGCTGGTGAACTTCTGCGTACTAAACAGCTTAAAAACAGGCCTTGGACCCATGCAAGAGCTTTGAGAAAAGCTAGGACCAAGGTCTGCAGTGGAAAGTAAAATATTTATATCATTTTCTTCGTTTATAGCTACTAGATCGTCCATCTTCTCTCTTCTTCACCTTCTTAACTGTGTTTACGTTTAGCGCTTAGCTCAAAATGGCGGAGATCATAGTTTCTCCAAATGAAAAGTTATTAATCCGCCAATTTTTATAGTGGAGATAAATAGTTCTCCGTAATTATATGACACATAGTGCGAAGACGTCTCGGCTCTCAAAATCATACATTTTCAAACACATACAAATACCATAATGCATTGCACGCAAGCTGAAAGATGGGAAGCGGGAATTGTGCTCTGAACGAGGTAAGAGGTTCGCAATTTGGGGAAGGCCTTTCTTAAAAACACCTGCCTATTGAGATTAGTTTCCACGCTGTGATGGTGTTTGTACCGCCAGGAAAATGGGGCCTTTGAATGCTCTAGGACCTCCTACGCAGGACCCTCATTGATAACAGTTCTATCAGAACTGAAGAGGCTATCCTGAGTAAACATTAGTAATAATGATAACTGAAAATGATTCTACAAACATGGTCAAACGAGGGAAACTAATATTTGATGATATCAAAATAAAAACAACATCAACATTAGACAAATTGCAAATTCCTGACTCGTGTGAACTCAGCATGAATCACAGTCATTTTGAAGTTTAATTAAATTTTCGAGCAAATAGTGAGCGGCGTTCCTAGAAATCTATTCGTATCCTGTGTTATGGCGTTGTCCAGAAGTTTTTCCTCGTTTTCAATATAAAAATTGATTTTAAAAACTCAACTGAGAATTACAATAAATAATAGTGACTTCTTCTAAATAATAGAGTTATGAAATTAGTCAAACAATAAAATAGCAAATAAAGTCACACTTAGATTGGTTCTGATTAGTTAAAGCTTCAGTTAAGTTATTTTTACTGACGTCACAATACAACGAAACAGCGTAACTCGGTAGGTTAGTTTAGATTAGGTAAACTTTAATGTAGCTAATCTGATTTAACTAAACGTTGAGTTACATTTTGTTAATTGTATTTAACTATTCTAAAAAATACATGTGACTTCGAAGATTAGTCACACTAATTAGCAGCGGCGGATCTAGAGGGTAGTCGCAATTTGTGGGGGAGCACATTAGCATAATTTCTGTCTGTATCACCGATGGACTTATTTACGCGCTATTCTTTTATACTTTAATAGCTAACACTCTCCTCCACAAATTTTGACTTCCCTTTAGACCCGCCGCTGATTAGTCATTAGGTATGCTCAACTAAAAGTAAAACATTTTTCTATAAAAACACGTCTCAAAGCAAAGAAATTGAACTAATCTATATTTTTTCACGCATTTAACAAATTCAATGCCGAAGTGACAGTGGCGTAATTAAAAGAGACCCGGAAACCCGAGTTATAAAATCGAGTTATAAAGTCGAGTTATGGATTATGACGTCATAATTCGAGTTATTAACTTGAAATTTTTAATTTTCGATATCACTTCGGGTTACTAACTCGAAAATATATTTCTTGCTTCTACAACTTGAGTTACTAACTCGAAATTAAAAATGCCAAATTTTAACTTCGAGTTACTAACTCGAAATTACTTTTTCAAATAAATCAAATCGAGTTACTAACTCGAGAATATTATATTGCTTTATCGAGTTACTAAAGTTTTAAATTATTTTTCTCGAGTTATCGTTGTCTGCTTAATTTTCAAATTATTTTGGATAGCAAAAACAATTATTTTTCAAATATTATAAGCATAATTTTCAAAATAATCATGTCGAGTCTTCTTCGAAATCAAATCATCTCTACCACCAATCCCCCGCCCGAAACCCCCTTACCTTTCCATTTTTAAGCCCAAATTAGTCACAAGAATCAAAGTTTTAATCGAAAAACGGTACGTAAACTGTTGACGTTCAAATGTTAAGCAATGGTACCCGTTAATGTAGCTGCTATCTCGTTTTTGCCATGTGGCGCTTGTTGATATCTCTTTTTTCTATAAATGACTTCATTAACTAATCTTAATTGATAGATAACGATTTATCTACGAACTCGATTACTTTCAAAAAATGTTTATACAATGTGTTTTCTTTAATAAAAAATAACAACAGAAGTATCGTTATGTTTTGTTAAAAAAAAAACTTGCTTTATCAAATTATATAAAGTATTACATCAGTTTTTTTAAAAACTAAATAAATCGTGTTTTTTTTCTTTCAATTATCTTCTTACTTTTAGGGGCAAATATCTCGAGAACCGATGAGAATAACTGACGTTTTTGGAGTCCGCGATAATTTAACGATGGGGTGACGAAAAAAAATTGGGTCTAATACTTTTTGGGGACGGGTGTGACGTCATCAAAATCTTTGATCGACGATATCTTGGTAACGGCAAGTCGTACACAGACGATCCCATACATTTTCTTGATCAGCTTTTCGAGCTCCATAATGTGGTACTACTTATCCTTTTGGTTTGTGTGATTTTATTTTTGGTCACCCCAATATTGATAGGAAAATCACGGGATGGGGGTAACTACTCATTGGGAAAGTGAACCGGTAAAATGTTTTTACCTGGGATACTAGTCTTCTTATACTAATACGCAATATTGCTTTTTTCTTACCTAGCTTTTAAAGAAAGTAAGTAAGTAAGTGAGTAATCATTTATTCAGTTTTTAACTCTCATACTTACAATTACAATGAAAGAAAGAACGTTAGGTAAAATTTCTCGGGAAGTTCGTCAATGGATGTTGTTTTTTTCCGTATTAGTATAGGGGGAATCTCCCATTAGGGAAATCTATAGCCTTACGGGTTTTTATTACTTCGTGGAGTGTTGTGCCTTAAAGAAGACATCATAAAGTCGCCCGGAGGAGAACGCAATGCAATGTTTTTTATTTTTATTTTATTTTTGCAATGTTTTTTGCTTTCGAAACGTCATCAAATTTTCTTAACGTTCATTTCTTAATGAGAAATGAAGACGCTTTGTGTAAATTTTTTTGTTTTTGTTTTTATTTTTTTATTCAACCCTTTAAGTTTAGTAATAAAGAATAACAACATTGATATTTATCAGTAACTATTCTATCCGACGAGATAGTCGATGTAGACCTGCTATGTGTTCGTGTTTTCAGTTCATCATTTTCTACCTTTATTTATGTTTTTAATGTGGTTGAATGTAGCTTTTTCGTATCAGTTAGTTTTAACTACTATGCCGAAATGTGTAGCTAGCAGTTTATTTTATTGTAGTATGTGTATTGATATTATTAAAGTTCGCCTTTAGGGAAACGAAGGTACCAGGATCATTATATTGTTTTGATAGTGTTTGAATGATACCTTTTTTTTAGATTATAAAATTGAATAGTATAGATGATTGTAATGCAAGAAGAGAGTGAAAATCATGATTACATACATATTCACATGGTTTTTGTATCATGATGCACAAGTGGAGTTTTGGGTTTTGACATTTCCACAATTCATAGCAGAATAAAGAATTGAAAGATAAAAACCTCTGAGAAGGTATTGTTTTTGTTAGCTTTAGTTAATAGGGAAATTTGAAGGTACAGTGAACTCCCGGTAACTCGAACACCGGATAACTCGAACTTTCGTTAACTTGAACTATTTTCTCCGGTCCCTTGGAATTTCCTTAATACTTTCTCATAAAAAAATCCGGTTAACTCGAACCTCGGATAAGTCGAACATTCGTTATCTCGAACCTTTTTTTGTCCCCCTGAGGCAAATTTCTTCGGATAACTCGAACTTTCAGAAAAAGAGTAAACAGAAAAGACTCGATTTATAAAAATTTATTTAGATTTCATGTCAATCAAATCAGCTCACTCGTAGAATGTGATCTTACAGAAAAACTAAAACAAACTGAAATACGAAACTTCTTTCAGCAGTGTTGAATATGTATATGCTACAATATTTACTGTAGTTTGATATGATGACATAAGAAAAAATCGCGATAACTCGAACTATTATCTTATTTTTGTCTGATTTCGACTTAACGGGAGCTCCGCTTAACTCAAACATTCGTTATCTCGAACTATTTTCTTGGGTCCCGTGGGAGTTCGAGTTACCGGGAGTTCACTGTATTTTCTTATATATCAGAAGTTTAATCGTGGTTAGGTAGGAGTATACATAGGGAGTTACATTTGTGTTAAATATGATATAATTCCAACATGGAGAAACACAACAATTTTTGTACATACACAGACTTATCATGGCAGATGTAAAGTTTATATATGTTTTCAGTAGGATCGAAATTAGGATCGAAATTATTTCGGACCTGGAAGGAAGCAATGTCAATATTTCGGACCTGGAAGGAAGCAATGTCAATAATTTGTTTTGCGTAGAGCTGGAAACCATATCGCAGGAACATTATACGATGTACTATTAATACCGGAATTGTTTTTGACACTGTATATAGTCTCTTTGACTTTTCGAGCAGTCCATCCTTTTTCCTTGTCAAGGATCTTTCTATTCTCCCAATCAAACTTGTGGTCATTAGTCCAACAGTGGTCAGCAATTTCGTTTTTGGTTACATCGCCATTCCGTACGGCTCGCATATGTTCTTTAATGCGTTCCAGGTCCGAAATAATTTCGATCCTAATTTCGATCCTATTGAAAACATATATAAACTTTACATCATTCATTTACAAACGCCCGATGATGACAGTAGTAACTGTCGAAACGTCACAAACAAAAACATGACATGATAAACTCTAATTATATATTATGAATACTAGACTGACAAACAATATAAATATATTCAATTTGATTATCATGGCAGTATTGTGTATAAAAAAAACTTATGGTGAAAAACTGTAAAATGTTTTTACACGCTACACTAGTATAAACCTAATTGGGATTGGTGGTGGAAATGGTTTAATTTCGAAGAAGACTAAACGTGATTATTGAAAATAATGCTTATAGTATTTTAAGATTAATTGTTTTTGCTATCCAAAATAATTTGAAAATTAAGCAGACAACGATAACTCGAGAAAAATAATTTAAAACTTTAGTAACTCGAATCTTTTAAAGCAATATAATATTCTCGAGTTAGTAACTCGACTTGATTTATTTGAAAAAGTAATTTCGAGTTAGTAACTCGAAGTTAAAATTTGGCTTTTTTTAATTTCGAGTTAGTAACTCAAGTTGTAGAAGCAAGAAATATATTTTCGAGTTAGTAACTCGAAGTGATATCGAAAATTAAAAATTTCAAGTTAATAACTCGAATTATGACGTCATAATCCGTAACTCGACTTTATAACTCGATTTTCTAACTCGGGTTTTCCGGGTCTCTAATTAAAACACTTGTGATTAAAATAATCTGACTGAGCTTAGCTACCGAAGTCACGCCAAATGAGTTATGACGTAGACATTTAACTAATCTGAGATTTAACTAATCTTCAGTGTGAATTGGCCTAAGTAGTTTCCACTTGTGGTTTATTGGGTTTATCAGTGGCGTAGTCAGAGCTCAGTCAAAATATGTGGAGGAGAGTTTAGTCATTTAAAGTAGAAAAGAAAAACGTGCAAGTGACATAATCGACACTGAAGACTGAAACGAAATATCATAACGTTGGACTCCTCCACATTTGTTTGACTGACCTTGAATATGTTTATTGCGAATAAAATAAGAAAAATAAACCCCTCAGTGGAAACATAAAAATTTTAATTTCATAATCGTAATTAGTTCAATAAATTTTATAATATTTCTGGTATTAAAACCTGCACGATTAACATAGTTTAATCAATTCTTTTGTGTTCAATTTGTCAATGCTTTGTAAACGATGTAACAGCAGAAACCAAACTGTCGTGAAAGCAAACTGAAAAATCAAACTGGATGAAGCAAAAAAGACAAATGTTGACGAATGACTGAGTGAAACTTTTTAATCACAGATAAGAAGAAGCAAGAGCTATGAGCGTTTTTTTCCTCGGAATTCATTTTATTCTCTATGTGAATAAAAATTCAAACTCTTTAAAACCTACTTTTTTTTTATTTCTATTTTTCATTACACTTAATTCCCTTAGCAACAGTTCAAAATTAATTGCATTGGAAATAATCATAATACACTCAATAAACCCCAAGTGGAAACTAGCCTTAAACGCATAGAAACTAGGCGAAACTTGACGACTCAGCTGTAATACGGTGTTTAAACAGAATTCGGGAAAGTTCAAACATGAACATGTAGAGTGGAATCGTTTTATTAGTTTGTGTTAACACACACAGTAACTCAATATTGTTTTATGTGAAAAAGCAGAAGCTACTCCTGCTCGTACTTTCCATGGGAAGAATAATGTATGGCTAGCGCAAAAAGCTAATGATGTTTGAAGAAGTGTAACCTTGATATTTTTAGGGATCAAATTTGGGGGAAAATGCTGCTCTATCTTTTGATAAGTTTATTTCTCCACTCGTCGTTCTCTGCAGAAGTTGATGTGTTGATATTGGGTGCTGGAGCATCTGGAATAGGTAACATAAGTCCAGTTTCGTTTTCACGAGCGTTAACTTTTCATTTCTTTCCATACTCATTGATAATTGTACGTTATAGGAGCTGCTGCGTATCTACATAGTCATAACGTGAAGAATTTTCTAGTCTTTGAAGCAAAAGATAAGATTGGTGGTCGTGTAAGAGAAACTAATTTTGCAGGTGAAACAGTTGAACTTGGTGCCGAGTGGATACATAAGGCCAATGAAAATCATGCCCTTTATCAATTGGCGGTGAAATATAATTTGAGCATGATTGTGAGCTCTTATGGAGTAGAAAACATAACATACAGGTAAACTGGAAGAGATGCAGTGAAGAGTCGATCTTTTGGAAAGTTTTTGTGTTTTTTTAATATCTAATATCTCATTTGAGCACGCTGACAATTTTTTTGCTCTGCACAATATTCTTACTTACTGCTTGGATGCCATTGCTGTTGATATTTCAAGAACACAACTACTTCATGTTCTTTTAGAAACGGAGAGACTGGCTTAAAGTATCCTTTTTCTAAAGTTCAAGCGAGAACAAAATTTTTAAATGGCAAAATAAAAAAGCTGGACAAATTAGTTGAAAAGCGGATCGAAGATGGGCGCTATGACGTCAGTTTAGAAACGGGACTACGCTGGTCTGGATGGGAGAGTAAAACACCACTTGATCAAGCTGTTGAATATTATCATTTTAATTTTGAGAATGGTATTGGACCTGACCGCATCAGTGCCAGGGCATATGGTTACACAGGCATGCTTAAATAATTACGAACTTTCCAATGTGCAAAATCTTCAAAAAGTCTCTGTGGAGAAGTGTTTTCTATAGGAATGGCAAGCAATATCGCCTGCTGTTTCGATAAAAATACTCCTCCAAAGAGACTTTTTGAAGGTTTTGCCCACTGAGTTGTAAGTTTTAAAACACTACGATTTGACTAACCTTTTCATTGTATTGTTTAGGAGAGGACAGTTCGACAGATTATTTTGCCAGTGATGTACGTGGATATTCATATGTGATAGAGACAGTTGCCAAGCCATTTAAAGAAAAGATTTTGTTGAACACAGAAGTAAGGACAGTCAAGCGCCTTTCTAAATATCAATTTGAAGTTACCGTCAAAAACGGATCAAAATTCACCGCGAAGCATGTGTTAGTAACTTTCAGTACTGGCGTTCTGCTAAGTGGAACTGTAAAGTTTATTCCAAGTTTACCTGATTGGAAAATAGAAGCAATAAATATTGCTCCAATGGCGCACTATTGCAAGATTTTCTTGCAGTTTCCAACAAGATTCTGGGACAATACAACTTATGTTATGCTTGGTACCAAAATTCGTGATCAATACATGCATTGGCAAAATTTAGATGAATTATATCCGAAGAAAAACTTTTTGATGGCAACACTTACTGGAGACAAATGTCAAGAAAGTAGTTTGAAGACAGATGACACGATCAAAGACGAAGTTTTTGCTGTTTTGAGAAAGGTTTATTCAAATGCTGTTAGACCTACAGGTACTATTGACGTTAATATTTTGAGTCTGCTGTTGAATGGCGTGCCCAGCTTGTTCTACGTGACTGCCTGCATGCCCTACGTGCATTAAGTGCACGTTTTTAGCGACAATTTATTGACCCAAATTTGCTTTAGTTTGTCAATTAATAGCTTAAATTTCATTGATGTGTCATGTTCATTGCAGTGATTATTAAAAAAAATAAAACGGCACCCACGCGATGGAAAAATCCTTCCTGGCCTAATTCTGATTCAGCCGTTAGGAATCTTGACAAGGCGTTTTCGAATGTCACTTTTTAAGCGCACGCGCATTGTAAAAATGCTATTTCCTAACCTGATTTTAGCAAAACATGAACTGAAAGTATCCGGTATTATTGTGTGATGTTCTCTCCCATCACAAAAATTTATCTTTTTAAAGTCAAGAAGGGAAAATTGATTCGTCTTTTGGTGGAGAAAATGGTTCAGCTATCAGTATTGAAAATATACTGGTCTCGTAGTAACCGACACTTACTACAACAACCTCGAACCCAGGGTCTCTTGCCTTTTCGATTTTTATGAAATTTATTGTTTCAATAATGTTTCAACTTTATTACTTAGTAATTATCTCTGTTACTTAAACTCCCAGTAGAATGATTAGAGGCCATTTTGATATCTGAAACGAGGTTGGATGTGCTAGCGTGTACTGAAGTGTATTGTTGCATTGCTCTTGTATTTTTATAGAATATATACCAGAGTCTCCTAAATGGCGTGTCCACGTGCCCCTGCGTGCCCTACGTGTGTGTTACATTTCTTATGACGATATACACCTTATAAATTATTTCATAGACACCTTTCCTTTTTGATTGCTGATAAATTTAAAACACATCTCTTCCCTCCTCCGTGTTTCACCATTGTTTTTTAATACACGTTTTTAAAAATGGCGTGGAAGTTTCGTTAAATCATTTCAATATGATTATAAAAAGTTTCTAAATCTTATGTTTCCCTGACGTTCTTTACTGACGTTGCCTTTCTCGTCGCCGTCGTAATTGTGTAAGCTCCCTACGCCACTACGTAACTACGCCAAAACACGACGTGTAAACAGAAATTCGGGAAAGGTGTGTTCTTAAAGGGGCACGGATCACGTGATATTATGAATTTGGTGCCGCAGCAAAACTCGATTTGAGGAGAGAAGAAATGAACACAGAGAAAAATTTCATAACAAATTAGCTTTATTGAAATAATAATACAAATTGGTGTTACTCATTTTAACATACAAATCAACAATACACACGCCATATGTTGTACACGTTGTATAAAAGTTTCAAAAATTTTCAAACGTCTTAAAAAATCTTTATCTTTCGTTTTCTTGTGCTCTCAAACACCATCCTTCATTTTTTGTATAACTTCTGAACTTTCATTTCGCCAACTTACTTGTTCTTTTCACTAGCTCGCAAGCATGTTCAATTTGGTTCCTTTACCTGGTCTGCAGATTCAATGAGTATTTTGAAATGCGATAAACACTACGGCCGCCGGGTAAAAAGTAAACAAAATCACAGAAATCACGTGATTCATGTCGTAGCCTCTTTAAATAAGTTTTTACATACAAGCAAGAGTTTTAATGCTCTTTGTCCTTAAAGAAAAAATACATGTATAAAATGACTCATGAACTGTGAAATAGAAATTAGGAAAATGTGTGTTAAACTCTCAGAAATAGATGGGGAATAGCTAGATTAATGTTACTCATCAATTCCATATGACTACGTGACATGAAATGCAGAATATTAAAAATTAAAATTTAGTTTTGATTGACACACCCGGTAGTATTTGATGTAAAGGAAGCCAACGTTCTCACCGTTCTCTCTTTGCAATGTTTTGCAAACAATAGGAAAGAATATAGATAAGATAAGATAATTTATTCTGGCATTCAGGCTATACACACATAATTTAGGGTCAGAAAGCAAAAAACAACAACCTTGAAAGGAAATACAATGTTAATTGGAATGTTATGGTCAACTTTCTAGTTGCAAGTCGGTGGGCACAGAATAGGTACCTTACGCAACAAGGACGGCAAAGCTCTGCGACGGCACTAGGTTGGCGTTGTAAACATTTTACGAACGCCGTCCGGTCGAACTTAAGTTAACGTTACGCAATCGAAAGTTGAGAACGGCGGAGAAAACGTAAACAAACATGGCGTCTTTCAGAGAAGCGAGAGAAAATCTGCTAATAGCCTATGAAACGAACACTATTGATTGTGATACATTTGCCTTACTTTATGACATCAATAAATCAAAAAATTTGGATTTACCCTATGCATCTTACAGAAATTTTGAGTTGGATGGCATGTGCGATGATGAATGTATACGCGAATTTCGGTTTTTATCCTTGTCGATATAGCGATTTGATGCACAGATTTGGTCGACCCTCACCACAAATTTGTATGATTTCTAACATGGTAATGGATTACATATATAACACTTATAACAATAAGCTTCAGAATTTTCAGCAAGGATGGCTGGCATCACAAGAATTATTAAACATGGTTAATGCTGTGCATGCTAAAGGAAGCCCACTTGAAAATTGTTGGGGTTTTATTGACGGGACAGTTCGCCCTATTTGTAGGCCAACAGAAAACCAAAGAATTGTATATAATGGACACAAACGTGTACATGCTATTAAATTTCAAACAGTTGTGGCTGCTAATGGTTTGATTGCTAACCTCTCCGGACCCTGCGAGGGGAAGAAACATGATAGCGCTATGTTGGCAGACTCTCGCTTACTTAATTTGTTGCAAGTTCACTCTTTCACACCCACTAGCAACCCACTGTGTTTATACGGGGATCCAGCTTACCTACTACGGATTCATCTTCAAACTCCATTCCGTGGACATGCCTTAACTCCTGTTCAGAATTTATACAACAAAAAAATGAGCCAGGTGCGCACTGCTGTTGAATGGATATTTGGTGACATACTGAATTATTTTGCATTTCTAGATTTTAAGAAAGATTTAAAGTTAGGGCTCAGTGTAGTTGGTAAAATGTATGTTACTTGCGCATTATTGAAAAATGCCCACACCTGTATTTATGGAAATAGTACATCAAGATACTTCATTTTAGATCCACCTGATATGTTGACATATTTTCAGTAAATGTTTACATACCTAAGTTGACTTATGCTCAAAAGGTCAAGCTTTCGTTTTTTAATTATTTTGAGGGATATATTCTTTACAATACATCAAAACATGAATAGTTATATTTGCACTGTTAATAACAACAGCTGTTTGTATTTCCCATTTTGATGTTTCAATAAATTAATAAATTTTGTTGTTGTCAAGCATTTATGTCCACACTTTGGTTGGTATTCCTTAAAATTTAAGCATATCCTGATTATACTTCAAGGATAAGTCAAATCAAAAACAACATTTTTATAAAAGCATCAATCTTATGATAAAAATATTTTTCTTCTTCTTTAGCCCTTCTGCAAAAAAATAAAAATAATTTTAGCAGGGCTAATCTTGAAGGTCCATTTGGCAGCATATGAAATTTTTTGTGGAAAGGGTTCTGTTGGAAAGAATTAAATGGTCTCAACTAAGCATCCCAAGAAAATCTTTGTTTGGTAGTTGTTGGACCTCCGAGATTAACCCTAAAAAAATTATATTTATTTTTATACAAGTACAATATTAACATGACACCAGGCTTAAATAAGAGGAAAAATATAAGCATTAAAAGCTGAACTCAACATAATAAAAAACAAGGTTTATTGTTCTTAGCAACTCTAACAAGTTTTAGTAAATATTTGCGTGTTTTGATAATATAGTATTTAATCACTTTTGAGTTAGTTTCTCAATTAAAGTTGTAAAAAGCTGAGCTTGCTGTTGTTTTGCTTCCATCTGTGCAAGTAACATCTGTTGCAAGTAACACACGTTCGAAGAGGTAAGAAAATACTGCTTGTCCAATATATATGTTTGTGTTGATTGATGAAATAATGATAGACAGAAGAGATATAGAAATTGCAAATAGCTATGTTATAATATAATATTCTTCCTTTTTAGTTTTTCAAATCGAATATAACAATGAATATTATATTGATGACAATAATACTTATTTTTCAAGTGAGCATAACATAATAATTTGATTTGAGATAAACCATTTGAAGAATTATTAAATTACAAGAAACAATGATGATGATGAGAGTGATTCACGAAGATTTAGAAGAAGACAACAAAATTTAAACCTGTGTTAACAAAAGGTTTGATTGATGAATTTAAAAATAAGGAATCATCGTCAAAATACCTGGTATAATATAGTCTTGTGTTTACTTATGGCATACTTATACTTACGGCTTATATATGGGGACACAACTTTCTGTTGTTGAGAAATATGACTCATCATATTAGTAAAAACTTGTTGTTGCTGACTCATGAATTCTCTTTGCATTTGAATATTTTCCATTTGTAATTTAACTTCATCACGTTTTATTCGAAGTTCTTCTTCACGTAACTGTGCACCTCTTTCTGATTTTATTCTTAAAAATGTTTTAAGACCCATTACTACGTGATTTTCTAGCTTTACAGCTCTCGTCATCTTGGTCAGTGGATGAAGAACGTTTACGAGTCTCACTAAAGGTCTCCAATGCTTTCAAACGAATGTGGTCAGCTTTTTCTTTGTCTGCACTTTCTTTATTATTTTCATCCTGGAAATGAAGGGCTGCCTCAGTTGACTTTTCTATAATTTCTTGAATGGCTATTTCATTTTCAGATAAATCTGGTGGTGCAATACCACTGCTTTTTTCTTCTTCATGTATTTTCTTTTTGAATGTTTTTTCAAGAATAGTAAATCGGTCACGAACTGACCTTTGTGTCACTCTGAAAGTGGGATTTTCAATATCATTCAGAATTTCTGCTATTTGTGTCCATGCACCACCTCTTTTAACCGATCCCAACTTGTGTTTGAATGGTTCCACAACTAGAATTTCTCACAACAAGTAATTATCGTGAACTTCAGTCCACTCAAATGGAGATCTACAAAAAAAAATGTTCAATGTTTTGCACTGACTTGAAAGCATAACTAGCTAGTTTATAAATAACTAAAAAAATATACACAAAGTTTTTCTTATAAAGTATCTTAAAATTACATAAATCTATGCAGCAAGGACTAAGTTCCTGTGCAAAAAAACATCTAACTTGAACAACCTTGAACACTTTGTCAAATCAAAACATAAAACAATTTATACTTTCAGAAAAAAATTAGCTCGAGCAAAAAGTAAACAAAGGAGCTAAAACTTGCAAAAAAAATGAATACACGAACAAGAATACACCAGACTGTAGTAATCCAATATTTAAAAGAACTTACTGGCTTTTTTTAGTCGTAGAAATAATATTTTTTCCAGAGTTATCCATTTTCTTTATCCCACGTTCTAGCGACAACTTCAAAACATGCCTTTTTACGTCGACGGTTTCATCACGAAACTTCTGGAAGGGGTTTACCCTGGCTTAGCGCATGCGCAGTAATTCAAATCAAAGCGGAACTCCGTCGTAGATCATCGCCGTCCTTGTTGCGTAAGGTGCCTAATACCAACTACTACGGATGGAAGCACAAGGACTTAAAACTCCCCATTACTTACTTACTCTTGCGTTCTTACTGATAGGATGGACAAATAAATTGATCATTTTATCGATTTGTTGATTAATTTCACAATACTTAAATAATACATTTATTTGGTTTTAGTATCGGCTATAATGTTTGACAGTTTGTTAATATCGTGAATTTCATATCTGGTTCATTTTCTTTTCAGCATTAAGTCGCTATCAGTTTGAAACCGATCCGCATTTTCTTGGGTCATATTCATATCAAGTAGCTGGTGTGACAGAAGATGATCACGTGGCTTTGGCTCACCCGGTGAACCAATCTTTATGGTTTACTGGCGAATACGCAAACGGTTGGGAATTTGGTTATGTGCATGGAGCGTTTGACCACGGACAGAAAACAGCAAAACGAATCATCTACTGCTTAAAAGATAACAGATGTCCTGCTCACGAACCGAAGAGAACACTGGGAACAAAATGTTCTCACAACACAGTGAGCCAAAGTGAAATATTAATCCATTCATTTATATTGCAAGTTGTATGTGTCGTTTTTCTATTACATATGAATGCGTGAATTAACGAACTTTTTATATTCGAACGTAATCTCCATGATTCAACTTGTGCTTGGTTAAACAAATGTCGTACGAGAAAAAAATCATCATTGGGGGTTGGTGTTGTTAGGTGGCTTATATCCGGCGTGAATTATTTACTTTCGTAAACTGTTTGTTTGATGAAGATAAATTTTAATAATTCTTTAAACACATTTGGAACCAAAATTTTCATTTGTGATTTGTGATTTTTGATCTGTTTGCCCTTCCAGCTTTATCCAGCCTTCATGTATTACGAAGCAAAAATATAAACGAAGTTTGTGCTTATAACTTGAAGAATTTTTGAATCAGAGAAAATAAGTAAGTACATAATCTAACCGTTTTTCTTAATCAAAATATGTTATGCATATCTCTGCTTCCGCACTACAATCATAATCCGGTTCATTAATTTATGTACTTGTACCCTAACCCCCCCCCCCCCCTAATTCGAAATGCATTGCTACGGCACCGAATAATTATCTCCACCAGGGGGACAATGCCGCGGTGTAAAACGGTTTCTACATTTCGTTGCCTCTGCATTTTCCGCTCGAAAACAGTGATGCTACTGCGCATGTTTCGAAAAAATCACGCCGCGATATCTTTCGCCTAGTAGTGAAAAATCGGCTTTGAATTATACAATTGAATGACTTTCGATATGAGAGCTGTATTCTCGAAACTGTTTAATCTTAGCTGACATCACATATCCCACGAGCTTCTGTGTGGTATTGATTTGCTTCTCAAAACATCTCCTCCTTTCATCTCGTTCATACATCAATAATAACGGAAGGATGTAAACGCAGTTGCATAAACACCTATGTGTACACCACTTGTTGTAATCACAATTAAAAGCAAGATGCGTATATGCATAAAAGAGTAAACACTTGTGGAGAGATAAATAGTTTAGTTAGAAAGCTGAAAAGGTAGAAAGCTGGCCAACCTCGTCCCCAGGGCTTCTCGTCGCCGTCGTTTTGCATATCAAAAAGGCTAAGAAGAAGCCCCGGGGACAGGGTGCAAATTACACGTGTATATCTTGTTGTTATTTTTGAAAACATACGGCCCGAATTGACCGTCTCGTTACCGGATAGTGGATGTATGCCACACGCTTCAACAAACGGCTTATTGGCATAAAATATATATAAAGCAACACTTTCCTTGGAGATTTAAGGACAATTCTGCGATAGGGAAATTCAAAACATCTGTGGTTGGATAGTATTTCGCTAGATTTTTCGTAGCGTTATGTCGTGCGATATCCTTTTCGGGCCGTCATTCTTTGTTAAAAACAAATACTCTTCGCCCCACTTATAAAAGACCTGTTTCCCTAAGACTTTTCTTTTTGTGTTGGTCAACGTTCGAGAACAACAGTGTAGCAAAGTGGACAACAAAATGATGAATCGTGTATTTGTTTTACTGGCGTTTTTGTTTATCTCTACTTACGCAAAACAAACAGGTAAACAGAATGTATCCTTTTGGGCTAAACAATCTACTATTTTGAATGTTTATTTCTAATTATCGTCATTATTGCAATGATTCGTTCATTTTCTGACTATATATAATATACAAGTAAAGGTGGAACACCCCTTCTTTAGTTCAAACATCGCCAAAATTGCGTTCCTTTACCTTCTATTGCTGTGTCTTCGGTTTACTAAAACAGCATTTGCAGGCTATTTCCTTCCATGGTTTCGATGAATTTCTCCTCTCTTTCTTTCAGATTACCTCTCAATACCACCTGCCGTTTCTTCAGCTCTAATATTTCTCCATCTTGTCGCTCCTTCAACTTGTCAATCAAGCATTTGTTGTTTAATCTCCTCAAAGAATTGATTGGTATCCATCAGATCATGTTAACGTGTTTTCATGGATAAAAATATTTTTAATAATCTTATCCTGATCAGCTAACTTCAACATAATTTCTTATTCGAAACTTTCCTTCCTTATTAATATGTGGAGAGTTAATAGAAGGAACAATTCTGGTAAATAGACACCCGCTTTGGCGCAATAACCAACTATGTAACATGACAAAATCAGATGTGGCGACTCCGCCAGAGCCAAAATTGATCAATTGAAGCAATTCTTTGGCGTCCAATTTGAGCTCTGGTGGAGTAGTCACATCTGATTTTTTCATGTTACATTGTTGATTATTGCCCCAAAGCAGGGGTGTATTCATCAAATTTTTTCTTCTGTTAACTCTCAACATATTAATAATCTTCACTTCATAAAAACTCTCTCAATCAATTTGTGTAAGACCGTTTTGGTCCGGCCTATTACATTAAATGACGTCAAATTAAATTGCGCTTCTTACTCACTACAAATACGCGAATACAAATACAAATTCTCGAATTTCTGTTTTAAACACCGTGTTTTGACCTAGTCAGTACATCCAGCCTCGTTTTCATGAAATTGATTGTTTCAATAATGTTTTAAATTATTACTTAGTAATAATCTCTCAGTAAAATGATTAGAGGTTATTTTGATATTTCAAACGAGGCTGGGTGTAACACTTACAACTGTATTACAATTCAGTAGGAGAGAGCGTTTAATGAAGTATGGGGGAAAACGAAACAGTGCGGATTATTATTTTTTAAGCTCAAATCGCAGGTCAATATAGTGTATGATACAAAGCGTGGGGCATTTGGAAAATTAAGTGACCTGTTAATGAACTAACATAAGTGATATTTGTGTTTACAACTGAACTCGTTACATTAGTTGTTGTTGAGCTATGCAATGAGTTTTTCCATCTGTTTCATCTAGCCAAAATTTTTAATGTGAAGCCAAATGAAACACACTCTTTTATGTTCTCGCTTATTAAACACGTCCCAGTAAATCTGCAAATGCACATATTTGAAGAATAACCGATGTACTATCGTTTGACATAAAGAAAGATATTTCGTTGCCTGTGCTCATTGTGGTACAGGGTCATAAACAAAAAGTGTTTCGTTAAGCCGCTATAGACGTATTTAGAGTCAGCCAAAAAACAAAGTGGAACGTCCAACGTTATGATATTTCTTTTCAGTCTTAAGTGTCGATTAGGTTACTGGCACGTTTTCCTTTTCTACTTTAAATGACTAAACTCTCCTCCACAAATTTTGACTGAGTTCTAGCTATACGCTTCTGTCCCCACTGCTCTCCTACTCAGAACCCGCGTTGATCGTGTCTGTAAGGTGTTGATTTTATGGTTTTTGTTTGTTCTTTTTTAGTATTTATTATTTACTTTTACTATTAATTATTCACTTCTACATCAAATCTATGTGTCGTTTCAAACTCTTTGCACAAGAAGCGGAGGGCTGTGCAACTAAAAAGGTGGCCATCAAAACATCTGCGAAAACCAATATCTTATCCGGTGCAATACTTCTTGACATATCTCTGTTCGAATTTCAAAAACATTGCAGTACCCAAGACCACCTTTACGCCAAAGGGGGATGCTCGTTAAGGTTTTCTATTTTACTGAGCTTCTTGGACGCTTGTGGTGCCGTAGGGGCTAAGCAAGGCATTCGAAAAAAAGATTCTAGGTGTTTTATACTGTAAACAGGAAACTGCGCTTCTCATTTTTGGGGAAATAGGGATAATAAATAACCATGTGCAAAGGTACAAAACATAACAAAGAGAAGATTGACTTAACTGCAGGGGCGTGTGGGCAGTTCATTTAACCGCGCGTGATGCTCGATAATGCCATGCTCACGCTAAAATACGGTATTTTCTCTGATTAAGTACTGGTCAAAGAAAAGGCAAATATTTAATAATAATTTTTAATATAAATATAAAATAAAATAAAATAAAAAATATGAAAATAAATAAAGAATAAAAATGTTTATTTACATAGAAGAAGAAATTTCCTCTTCAATGTATAAGTTAATGTCTTTCAACTGTCGAATAACACTTCCAATTTTAATCTTCGGTTTACCAAAACAGCATTTGCAGCTGTTTCCTTCAATGGTTTCGATGAATTTCTCCTCTCTTTCTTTCAGATTACCTCTCAATACCACCTGCCGTTTCTTCAACTCTAACATTTCTCCATCTTGTCGTTCCTTTAACTTGTCAATCAAGTTCTCTCCTTGTTGTTTAATCTCCTCAAACTTTTTCTGATGGATAACGATCAATTTTTTGATAATTTTATCCTGATCAGCAGACATGCACAGAATTTCTTCTTCGAAATTCTCCTTTATGGAAATCGTGTCTGCTTTCAGTTCATCCACATCTTCTTCTAATTCTCTCATAACAAGCTGAAGCTCTTGATTTTCTTTCTCCAATTTTGCAATTTGAGCGTCTGATATGATTTTATCTTGCTCCATTGTTGCTTCTACCTCTTTTCGCTTCGTCTCCACCCGCAACAATTTATCTTCTAATGCTTCGTTATGTTCTTTTGCTTGTGTTAATAAATCCGTCAAATCAAGCATTTCATCTTGAGAAGCTTTTTCTGCACACTCTTTAGCCAAAGATATCTGTGCAGATTTTAATGCATGATCAGCAAGAACTTTCACTGTTTCGTTATCTGCACTCTTAACCAGTTCTTGACGACTGATTTCAACTTCCTTCAATTCTCCATTCAGCTCTTCGATTTTAACAGACTGCTGAAGTAATTCTTGATCGTTTTCTGTCATTAACTGTTCCTTTTCGGAGCTTGCTCCGTTCAGGCAACCAATTTTCTTTGTCAGTTCATCTATTTTATTAGCTAACATTTCATTTTCATCCCGCTGATTCTGTAGATCAAGTTCCATCTCTGGAATTTTGACCCCATTCTCTTCGGTGAGTTCATCAATTCTTCGCTCAAGAAGCCGCACTTTTTTCTTCTGTCTTGCATAAGTTCAGTGCCTGTTCTCCAACTGTTATCATTAAGTTGGAATTCTGCTCTTGAAGAAGACTGATTTTGTCTTGATTGTCAACCTTGATGAAAGGGAAAACAATAGATATTTCTCAAATTTCTGTTTGAAACCCTGTAAACCTAATCAAGATGATTGTTTGCCTCGATTCATCGTTTATCGACTCTATAACTTAGCAACAACTTTCTTTTTTACCAAAGGGGGATGATAAAAGAAATTGAAAAAGATGCGTTCTATTTTCAAAACTCAATTAAACATACTTGAAAACAATCGGCAAATTCATCGGCGTCCAGATTGAGATTTGGCGGAGTCGCCACATCAGATTTGGTCATGCTAGATGAATAGTTCTTGCGCCAAAGCAGGCATCTATTCATTTGAATGTGTCTATTATTAATTGTCCACATATTAATTATCTCACTTCAGAAAAACCTCGTCAATTTTGTAAAAGACCGTTTTGATCTAGTACAACATTAAAATGGCGTCAAATTAATTTGCGCTTCTTATTCACTGCATATTGCAACCTAGTACCCAGAGCCCATAATCATGTCCGTTACGTGTTGGATGTTGTTGTTGTTGTTTATATCTTATTTATTTAATTAATTATTCTATTTTATTTGTTTTGTTGTTCACTATAATATTCTCGTCTTAGAAAATTCCTGTCAAGATAAAAGTTCCTTTTGCTCCCACATCAAATCTACGTGTCGTTACATGAAACTATCTCAAACTCTTTGCCCAAGAAGTTGCGGCCTGTGCAATCGTAAGTGAGGCTCAACACTTTTCTTTTACTCATCGGGCAATTTACTTACAAAACGGAATAACAATCGGTAAATTCGGATTCTATTGACTAAATTGCTTAAACCTGGTTATTCTCAGTACGCATGTTCAACCAGACTTTTCAACTTGTTGTTTTCGACAATCAGGGACGACCCATTTTATGTGGTAAATTAATTGTTGGCACTTTGAAAAGTGGAAACGAGCTAAAAAGTGTACTGTGTATGCAAACAGTGTTTTTATTATATATTATATAGGTTTGTCTAACAAGATGTGGTCGTCACTCGATCATCACTACTTTGCGGTCAAAATATTGTTATTTCTGTTTGCGAGAACATTGTTGCGTGTTGCCTCGTTTTTCAAAATGAAAATATGTGACTTTCCACCGAAAAGCATCTTGTTAGAGACAAACACACTCCTTTAATATCTAGATTGTTTCATTTTAGAGCTCCTAGTTACTCTTGCTTCCATACACAAAACAAAAACTGATGTGTACCAAACGCCACTTGTTCCTATGACAACTTGGTTGTTATTCTAATTTCTTTTCTTCTTCTTCTTCTGTTTCAGTTGATTGCTCAAGGGTTGAGTTGTACAATCGACAAGTCTGCGGCACAACCTCCACAACACAAGCAGACTGTTACAACCTAGGTTGCTGTTGGCAACCTTCAAATACAAATTCCAATTACCCATGGTGCTTTAAACCTTCAGGTAAAGCTGGTTTCATTGATTTACCTTGAACTTAACGCCCTATATAAAGATTCAATTTTTACGCTGCTTCATCTCCGTTAAAAGGGCCGACGTTAGATATTTGTCTGTGAAGGTTTGAGCATGGATTTTTCAAAAATAATGCCAATAAAGACCGGCGTTTAAGAGACCGGCGCAAAATTTTGACAGTTGTAAAAAGGGCCAATAAGGTGTGTTTGTTGCAAATAGTTGACACGCCCCAGTCATCCATTGAATCCCTCTGTACTTGGAAATCAATCTCAAGTCCTTGTTGAAAATGTCGGATACCGGCACATCGGCGTACAGTAAAGAAGACGGGAGATCAATAATGGCAGACGGAATATACTGAAGTAAAAAAAATATAAAAAATACGTAGCTATTCTTATTCTCTATTAAATAAATATTTTTCTACTTTTCAGGGAATGGCAACAGCAATTATGAAACTGAAAAGTGAACGAGTCAACATTAAGAAGTATTTTGTTGTTCAGATCGAAAGAGATTTTTGTCGATAGTAATTGTTTGTTATTCTTTCACTTTGGAATGCTTTGAGTGTATTATATATCTACCGATTTCTAACCAGAAGCAAAACTTCCTGGTTAAAACCTTCTTAAAATCGTCTGAAAGAACGAGGTTATAGCAAGACCCTTACGCTCACTGACCCAGACAAACTAAACAAGGTTTACACTACTAAATTGTATGCTTTATAGAAGGCGGATTTCAACATAAAAACTATACGCGGATCGGTAAGTAACGTACCACAGGACATGCGCATAAGATGTTTTTGCAGAAAGACTCTGGATATTAATTACGCAAAATTCGTATCGGTACGCGTATAATTCTGCTATCAATATTTGCTTGCACAGAAGTAATTTTCCCATAATATGTTCTTTTGCCCAGACCTCCCTATCTCGTGTATAATTTTGTTATGCCTTCTGTTATTTCTCCCCTCTATAGGAGTTTTCATGGAATTCCTTTTTTCTGCGTGAATGAAGGAAATTTCAAAAAATCTCAGTAGTAAAATAAATAAAGGAAATGTCTGAGTTAGCTACTTTCAATATTATTCTTATAAACAAAGAAAATGAAGCTCGAATTGTTTATCTCCACAAGTCCATGAAAATGATGATGAGTTTAATTGAATTCAGATGATAGGAATACAATAATGGACTAAGATAAAATAAATCCTACATCTGTGTTCGCAAATCACTAAAAAGCACCAAACGGTTTGTTTACAGGATTAAAACCAAGAGAAAACGTTGCAAAAAAATGAATGTTCAGTAAGCGGCTTTTATACGATCAACTATAGGCTGTCTTAATTTCCAATTTCTACTACTTTTGTCAACAACATATCTTAAACATTTTTAATCTGGAGCAATTATTAATTGTAATGGATGTTTTGTATGGTCTAATAACAATGTTGACGGTGAACCCAAAGAAGAAAGGAAAGATAAAAAAACGACAACTAAACACAACTTTTTGAAAAAGAGAAAGTGACGTAAAAACTTGTTTTGAAAAGTTTAAAACTTTAAAAAGAAACTTCAGCAAAGCATAAGAGAAGCATTTAGCTTGGTTAACGAAAATGGATCGCAATTCTAATACGGGAACTTGTTTCTTTATTTCGATGATTACAAGCGCATTTCTATTTCTAATGTATCCATTGACGTCATCTAGCTGGGTCGTTATAAAAGACGTCACGATCAACGGCACCACGTTTGTAATGCGCAAGGGATTGTGGAAAGACTGCGTTCAAGAACAATGCATCAGTGTAGGTACTCATACAAGTTTTGACATCAAATATGATGGCGGGAGCTACTTGGGCGTCATTATGCGTGCACTGATGAGTACATCCATTGGGATGTCTTTATGTGTTGTGGTGATTACCGTTGTTTTGAGAATTTGCTTACACAAACGTTTATTTCCGAGTCTTATTCCATTTTGTCTCGGTTGTTCGGCAACTCTGTCCATCCTTTCTATAACAATGTTCTCGATCGATGAAGAATTTAAAGCACGGAACCATGCAAAACAAAGAACGGTATTTTACAAAATTGAGATTGCTGAAACGAGTGAATCATTCGATACCGGCTATTTGACTGCCTGCATAGGAAGTATATTAAATATATTAATGGCGGCGTATGATTATCATTACAAAAAAGAAAAATGAAAAGAGATTTGTTAGCTAAAACGCTCCTGACGGCAGTATGAACATGGGAAGTTTATTTATTCATTAAGGGTATTCAAATATTGACTGGTAATGTAAAAAGGCCTTTATTTATCATTATTTTTATTACCATCTTGCGATGAAAATCGTTTTCACTTCTTCGTACACCAAACCAAACTCATTACTAGACCTGGTGAGTTTTTCTGTAAAAATAACGTTTATGAGAGATATGGGTACTAAATTACCAAATAGTTTGGCAAAAGCAGCCTTTAAAAGTACAAAGAAATTGACGTCAACTACGCTTTTGTTTATCGTGGTCATCTGTTAAGGAAATAAACAATTTCATTTACATGATGTGTGAAAACAAAGTTCAGTGTCGTAGCTACGGATTTAAATTTGGAGGGGGGAGGGGGTGCATTATAATTAGTTATGGGCCCATTGTTCAGGAACCAAAAGTAGTGTAAAAAATGTCCCCCAAAAATTTTTTAATTATAAATCTTAAACTCCTTAAACGCATTTAAAAGATATGAAAGGGATAAAAATTGACGTTTTTTGTGACAAACTCAAGTCTTTTTAGGATTTTAGCCGTAAAGAAAGGGTTTCATTACTTGTTTCGATTTCTCACAGATTTGTGCTTATATAAAAAATCGTGTAGGCGAAATATTGCGGGCTAATCTTTGATCTAAAAATGTTTGTGGGTACGGAACAGATGGATCAAAATAGTATGGGAAAATCTGTTCCCTTTTTGGGGCGTTCGTTTTAAAAAACAATGAATCTTAATATAACTTTCTTTTTTCAGGAAAAAACACCATAGATACATCTATAACATATATAAAGAACTTTGTACATTTAAAAACACTGTCTGTATGACCAGTAGTTAATTTTGTTCTCTTGTTATTAAATGAACGAAAGTTAACCCAAATTAACTACTGGCCATGCCGATTATAAATTCTATAATAAAAAAATGTACAACTACCTGTGTTATTCCAGAATTATGACGTTTAGTTTAATACCAGAAATATGATTTAGTTAAAGACTAATTAATTCTAGTAATAATACATTTCACAAATATTTTCTAATGGTTTCAAAAAAGCTTCCTCCTTCGCTTTCATATCCTTGCAGTTTTTTTTAAAAAAAGATTTTTTTTAAGCAGAACTTCGGAGGTATTTCTTCAGCTTTCTTTTTTCTAGTTGGTTTAATATCAAAATGTACTTTTGGAAGATCATCTCCACTATTTTCATTTGTAATTACAGGCATTGATACCAATTCACCTTCTTTTTCCTCTGTGAGTTATCATGGAACTGTAGTGACTTTCAGTTCTCTTAGGTCGTGGTACAGGTACAGGTCGTGGTGCAGGTACAGGTCGTGATACAGGTACAGGTCGTGATGCAGGTACAGGTCGTGATACAGGTACAGGTCGTGATGCAGGTACAGGTTGTGAAGCAAGCACAGGCAAAGACTTTGGTGTACCAATTGGATCAAGTACCAGTGTAGGACTTCCAGTTTCTAGCTCTCCCGTTTCACAACTTTCTTCCAAAAAGCCAGGCAGATCTTCTTCTTGTATAATTCCATTAACATCAACTGGAATTCTCTCAAGCGAATTGGGGAGCTGCCCATAAACAATTTTGAATGGTGTCTTTTTGGTTGCCCTTGACTTACGTGTATTTAAGGAAACTAAATATATCAATAACAAATTACAACGGTTAAATGCCATTTAAACCAAGTTGACTAAGATGTAAATTCAGTTAAAAAAGCCTTAAACCCAATTGACTTTCACTTAAACCAAGTTGACTAAGATGTGAATTTAATTGAAAAAGCATTCAACCCAGTTGACTTTCACTTAAACCAAGTTAAAAAGTATTATTTCTTGAAGTTTAAGTAATTTTAACCACTAAGTTGACTAGCCAGTTATCAGTTTGAATTAATTATACTGAGTATAATTAACTTATTAAATAACTTACATTGTATTCGAGGTAACCAGCTTGCCCAACTATTTGTTCCAGTGTCCTGCTGGTTAGCGGCAATCATTTCCTCCACACAAGCATTTGTTCTTTCAACCAGGCCTTGCAACCATGGTGATCTAGGTTAATGGCTAAAGAAGAAGATGATGGTTAAAGAAGAAAACAACTGGAGATTTATATAACTATCAAAAAGTAAATTCATTTATACATAAAATAATGTAAAAAAGGCCCATCCCCAAGAATGGAAATAAAAAGCCAATGAATAAACAATGTAGTGTGTGTTCTTCGTCCCACCTCCTTCCCTCCACACACACACCCGTGCTATTAAAAAATACTTACTTGAAACTGCTTTAAAACGCACACACAATCTATATCACCAGGAAAGCTCGCAATGACAAATTTATTCCTTCTAATACGCTTCTTGAGAATAGGTTTAATGTTACAGCTAATCCAATCACGTTCACATAATAAATAACGTCTTATTTCCTCTAAATTATCACGATTTATGACAGTAGAATTGATTTTGCTACTCATAAGGTAGTCTTTAAAAAGTTTCTTATGCTCTACCTCTTATCAGCCATTTTATCCTTCACATGTGAAAGAGGCGAGTTTCTTCGAGTTATCGCGCATATGTTTTAAATGTTAAACCAAGTTGACTATTTTGATAATTTTCTGTGACGTCTAAACCAAGTTGACTTTCAGGTCAACTTGGTTTAATATCCAAGTCGGTTTACAACAGAGATAATAGAATAATTGAGAGCCTAACCACCAGATTGAATCTCAATTCATACGAGATTCAAGTTGAAAATAAAATTCATTTATTAAATATTTATGAAAAAAAAAAATAATTATTGACCTAAAGGAAAGGCATAAATTTGTGATTACGTTTTAGTTCATCAAAATATTTTAATATAATTTAAACACTTATCAAGATAGTCTTATGCAGTTTTGCACATTTGATATTTCTGTTCATAACAATACTGTCAAATGAAATTAATAACAGAAAAAACATATTTTAGCGACGTATTTGCTTTATCAAAAGACCAACGATGGATAGTGGCAGCAATGAATGCTTCGGTTTCCTTAACAAGCGTTATCCTGAACACACTTGTAATAGTTGCGCTTTGGAAAACACAACAAATACGTAACATGGCAATGAAACTTATATTTATGATTAACATTTATGATTTTTTCACTGGAGTTATATCAAATCCACTTGTTTTCCTAATATGTGGATGGTTTCATCGAGATGAATACAAATTGCACATTGTCTCTGAATTTTTTATATTCTTCTTTCCAATGACCTCAGCTTTTACATTGGTACTACTTGCGTATGATCGTTTCGTTAGAATTCGTTATTTGACCCATCACGATAGAAACATCAGACTAAGAATAGTCGGAGCAGTTTCAGTGGCCGTACCGATATTTGTTGGCCTCCTTGTTATATCAAAATGTATTGCAACGTTTTATGGCTACATTGGCATAACTGAATTATGTTTGGTTGCGATTGACTGGATTGCAATAATTGTCGTCTGGATAATCTATGGAAAGTCTATATTGTTATTGCGTCACCACAAAAAACTCACATCCCGATGTAACATTCTTTCCAAAACTGATGTAACCGTTATTAAACTTTCATCAGTACTGATAGCGACCGTTCTAGCTTTCTACAGTCCATATCTTGTTACGTCAATTCTCCATAAAATCTGGCCAACAAATCAGACAGCAATATTTTTCAAATACTGCGGAGGCTCAATGGCTCTTATGAATGCCAGTGCAAACGCATGGGTACTCATTTATTTTAATAGAAAAGTTAGATTCTGGATTCGAAAGACTTTTTCATTCACAGCACATTATCCAAAAAGGGAGCTCAATTTAGTAACATCTGATATAATGGAAGATAGCTTGATGTGATAAATACATTACCAAAACATTTGTAAAAAGGAACAATTGACATTATATGGAAATAATGTAGCTCTCATATTTCTCGAATTCGTGAAGATATTTAATAAATGAATTAAAATTACCTTGCCTTTACTGGAAACCGGACATTTCCCCGAATGGACATTTCCTGTATAGTTCCGCGACGGACATTTCTCCGATTAGATATTTCCCCGATCAGATAAGGAAGAACAGTTCTTTCATTCTTTCAAACATTCTCCATCAGATTATACAGACGAATATTAACTAAAATGTTATTTATGCTTTAGTGGTTTAAGCCTTCAGGAAGTAGAGCCAACATAAATTTGTAAAACCGTTCCGATCATGTTCTTCTGACAATTTCTTTTCACACAAGTTTGATACCTTTTAAATTTGGTTTGGAGTCTGGTTATCTCGTTCTTTCAAACACTTTACTAAGACCTATCACTGCTTTTATAGTGAAGAATTTTCATATGAATCGATCATTCAAGCAGTAATTTCACCTAAAAGGAAAAATGTCTGGTCGGGGAGATATGTCTGTCGAGGAAATGTCCGTCCGAGAACTGTGTTTAGCCTTGTTGAGGACTCACCAGCCGTTTATATCCGCTTCCGTTTAACCACAAGGTCGATTGAAGTTAATCTCTTGGCTGGCCAAAACATGCCTCCACACGTTTTTGCTAAATTAGTAATTGTTAAATGTGACGTCTTCGGGGAAAATCTTAATAAGAGGTAATTTGCGATGAATATTAGCGATAATATTGATAAAAGAATAGCAGATCTTATCACTAATTCGTTCGATTAATCACTACCATTTGTGATCTTTAATCATCTCTTCTGAGCGATATTTGCAACAGCATTAAAAATAAATTTATCTATAAAAAAATTTATAGAATGATAAATTTATCAATAACATTTATTCTCTTTAATTGTTACATAAATTATTAATTGAATCGGAATAGGAAAATTCTGTTCTTTGATTAAATGTAAGAAATTTTGTGATAATGATTAATAATTCATTCAAATTTTTTCAAAAGCTAGTGATAACGGCGAAAATTTATCATCAACTTATCATTATCTTTTACCACTACTACTAAGCGATATTATGGATAATTAATATCATCATTTTGTTGATAATTAATGATAATTGGGACGAATAAAATCTAAACTAATCTCGTCCTGGTATCTCCAGATACCATATTTTTTATGTTTATCCACTTTGTATAATTACCCACTTTTCTTAGAAAAAGACTACTTGAAATCTAACAATAATCCTAAATTTTCAAAAAGATGTCTAATCAGCCAGCAACCTTATGACCGCTTATATAATTAAAAAAGAAAAAAACGCGTGTGGCGCTTCTCTTCTTTAGAGGCCTGAAGAAGAGACGTCGAGTAGACTTTACCATATCAACATTCAGAACACATATGCAAATAAAAAAACATTTCGAAATATTGTATTTTGAGTTTCATGATGTTAATGATAAAACCAAAGTCATTAGAACCGGTGTGGAAGTCTATTGTGAAGCTCCAGTGTAGGTATTTTTAAGTTGGAACCAACTAACTGTAGTTTATTTTGCACACTTTTTGATCACATGATGGTAAAGAACTATTGTAGATTGATTCGAATTTTGTCATGTAATCAAAAAGTGTACAAAGTATAGTTTCCCTATTGAAAAGAGCAAATAAAAAAATTAACAGCAAGTTGTTATAATAGACTTCCAACCCAGGTAATTTTCTGATGACTATGACAAAAACGAACAAACATAAGGGTATTTGGGAAAAAAACGAGTTTTAGAGGATATAACTTTTCATGTCGCATTTTGTTTTCAATAATATATACATAGATGGTAGAAAGTAATGGATAGATTTTGAGCAAATGTTAGTTTTTTTCCTAACAAACTCCTCATATAAATCACCTACTCATATGACTTAAAACTGAAAAAGAGCGCAGAAAAAAATATTAAAGTGAAAAGGTCTAATCAATTGAAAAATAACGCTACTGTAGAATATCTTTCCACAGCCAAATTCGAGCCAAATTCGACTGTGTGAAGATCTCACTGGCACGTATGAAAGAAAAGGTTTTTCTCCTCCTAAAAAACCTTTGGGAGTGCGCATGCCCACACCAGTTTTCCTTCGAAACTTTCAACAACATTCGTTCGTCTAAATCGGTGTTTTAGATACGAGGTAACAATGTAAAGCAATCAGGCACCTGTTTGCGTTTCAATTATTAATAAATATATAAGTATATATATATATATGTATTTATTAATAATTGAAATGCAAACAGGCGCCTGATTGATTTGTATCTAAAACACTGGAATATAATTATAGAAACCATCTTGTTGTCATCAGACAGAATGATAATAATTTACCCAGCTTTTAACTGGTTGTGACGAATAAAATTTTAATTTATATATATTTATGTATATATGAATTAAAATTTGACAAGATGGTTTCTATAATTATAAATAATATTGAAACATTCAGATAGCTGCTGTGGCGACAGAAGTATACCGAACATGCACTTAGGAAAGTTCGTGACAACAAGAAAGGTTATCAAAAATACAATAAATAAAATTAGATTAATGCAGTGGAATTTGATGTGACAAGTTGAACACCTTTCAAATACACGTTTTAAGATCTTCGGATTCATTTAAAAGATAAGCACAGCCTAAGCACAAACCTAATTTTTTCCTTGTCCCTTCCCAGTCGGCTAAAGATGTTGCAAAAACGTTGCAGCAACATCGCGCCCTGATGTTGCAATTACGTTGCAAACATTATTGCGAATGGGAGTCGCCCTGATCTCAAATAATGTTATTGCAACAAACAACCTGATGTTATTGCGATGTTGTAGCAACGTTAGTTATTCATGTTAGGTAGCATAATTACAACCTTCAAAGAACTAGAACGGATATTATTGCAACGTTGCTATAAAATTGTTTCATTGTTATAGAATCACTTTTTTATTTTGAAAAATATGAATTAAAAGAAATTTCTTTCACATAACTAATATCTTCTTTCATTAATCAATAATCAATTTCACAGATGCATAATTTGATAAAATTGAAATATATTGAAATAAATTTATTTGTTTATGTAATAATTCATTAGGTCATGTACAAAAATTTCAGTTGGATTACAGGTGTGGACCTAATATGCTGACATTGCATAAGTAATATAACACTATAGTTCAATTGAAAATTTCTCTTCACGTTGTTGTTTTTGGTCAGTGAGTCTAAAGTCAAGTTTGTCTCATTCTTTCAAACACTTTGAAAAATGACTTTTCACTGTAATTAAAGGTTACTGTAAATGAAAAACAGTGTTTTTCTTTATCACTCAATATTTCATTATATCTTTGAAATAGATATATAAAGGTATATATTTTTGGAAAGCTTTTTTCTTACTCTAAATAATGGACCAAGTTGACTATCATCTAAAATAAGCTGGAAAAGCCTTAAACCAAGTATTATTTCTTGAAGTTTAAGTAATTTTAAGAAGTATGCAGGTATTATTAATATAATGAGTGTAGGGATAGTGACTTTTAACTTTCAGGTTGGTTCTCATAAATTTTAGTCGTAGATCCACATCAGTTTCACCTTTTTTTAACCCACTTATCAAATAAATGCTTACTTAAATTTATTTTTTATAACCGACCACTTAGTTGACTAGCCAGTTATCAGTTTGAATTAATTATACTGAGTATAATTAACTTATTAAATAACTTACATTGTATTCGAGGTAACCAGCTTGCCCAACTATTTGTTCCAGTGTCCTGCTGGTTAGCGGCAATCATTTTCTCCACACAAGCATTTGTCCTTTCAACCAGGCCTTGAACCCATGGTGATCTAGGTTTGCCATTGATTAACTTGCATTCACCTGGCCAATCTTTTACGACATTTCTAACTATATTGTTCACAAATTCTTTTCCTCTGTCTGAATGCAATATATAAGGAAGACCAAAATACGTAAACACACGAGTAATTAGATTTTCTGCAACCTCCACAGCTTCTTTGCGTTTCAATGGAAACAGGATATGAAATTTAGAAAAACGATCTACAACGTGACCAATCCATTTATAGTCTTGATCTGCAGATGTTGTCATACCTATTAGACCAATCTACAAAATAATATGAACATCTTCATTTTAATTCTAAAGCAAACAAATTGGAGCATTTATACATTCATTTTTATGTCACTACTTGAATGCTAAATTCAAACTCAAACACCTGAAGGTACCGTGAATTATTTTTCTTCTATGAAGTAACATTATATATAACAAAAAAACATACACACCTGAATTCTTTGTAAGAAACTATAAGTTATAATAGATTTTAAGGGAACTGCACAAACTTTTGTACCTCTGAGCGGGGTACATTAGCATACTGACACTTCACCTTAAAGCATGGAAGGAATTCAATCAGCATAATAATATGATAGCAAGTGGCGCTGCTGAAACAAGCAAAAATTACCTTCTCATAAGTATTCAAATAGCCAGTGTGATTGGTTTGTAGCTAATGTATTCTATGGAGAAGTGCAAAAATGTCTTCCTTTGCAACAACTCTTCTAATATGAACAATATCTACCACATTAGTATTAGAAGATGATGGCTAAAGAAGAAAACGACTGGAGATTTATATAACTATCAAAAAGTAAATTCACTTATACATAAAATAATGTAAAAAAAGCCCATCCCCACAAGAAAAATAAAAAGCCAATGAATAAACAGTGTAGTGTGTGTTCTTCGTCCCACCTCCTGCCCTCCACACACACACCGTGATATTAAAAAATACTTACTTGAAACTGCTTTAAAACGCACACACAATCTATATCACCAGGAAAGCTCGCAATTACAAATTTATTCCTTCTAATACGCTTCTTGAGAATAGGTTTAATGTTACAGCTAATCCAATCACGTTCACATAATAAATAACGTCTTATTTCCTCTAAATTATCACGATTTATGACAGTAGAATTGATTTTGTTACTCAAAAGGTAGTCTTCAAAAAGTTTCTTATGCTCTACCTCTTATCAGCCATTTTATCCTTCACATGTGAAAGAGGCGAGTTTCTTCGAGTTATCGCGCATATGTTTTAAAAGTTAAACCAAGTTGACTATTTTGATCGTTTTCTGTGACGTCTAAACCAAGTTGACTTTCAGGTCAACTTGGTTCAATATCCAAGTCGGTTTACGACATTGATACCAATAGTGAATGATGATGATGATGTTTAATGATGATGCGAAAAAAAAAAATTATAATCTATTTATTTTCCGGTAATAATTTTTGCCCAGAACCAGGAAAACTTGAGTTGGTGTATTTCAAATGATGTGGGAAACAGCTGTTAATTCTTAAGTCCAACAATAAAAATTATACTGACCCAGACGTAAAAAAAACACCAAAAATATTTAGTACAAGTCATGAAAAGCTTATCTACTGCTTATCTATAAAGGGAAATGGTTAGAGACAGTTTTCCCGGCAAACTGATGGTCAGCGTGCTAGCAGTCAAGAAACCAAAACATTTATGTAAAATGCACATGAAAAATTGTATTCATATTAAATACACACAAAGTACAGACCATTCAACGACTTGAAAAACCATTCGACGACTTGACGAACCATTCCACATATAACTAATCTTTTAACATAATTCGCACGCGTATACGTTTGAAGCCATTCGTCGACTTGTAAATCCACACTCGACGGCTTGTAAAACCATTCGACGAATTGAGAAACCACTCGACGATTTGACGACAATCGCACGAGTATACTTCTGAAACCATTCGACGACGGAATATTGGCAACGAATAAACTTCAAATTCCGGTCCAATCCAACTTTATTTCACCATAATTTCCTCCTGTCTGTCATGCTGCTAATACTCATGGCAATCCTTTCCAACGTGATTGTTCAGTCACCAGCAAACAGGCTTTCACTACCACCCGAAACCATTGTAAGTTAGTAAGTAAGTGGAGGTAAATAATCCATAAGAATTGGTTTTTCCACCCACCAACTTCAACCAGGTAGTTAACTTACCGCCAGTGATACGTAATAGCAATGCTCTAACTTGCACGAAGGCCAGTGTGCAGTCACTCGATGGCTCCAAATGGGCTGATATGATACGCTGCTTCTATCTTTCTCTCTCTATCTCTCCCTCTATCTCTCTCCCCCTCTGTCTTTCTATCTCTCCATCGTAGTGTCTCTTCACGGTTATCCTGGTGGTACAAAATGAAATTTGACGTCATTTCTATAAAATTACATTTGACGTCATTTTAAGCAGTTTGAATCAGTCTTTACAAAAATCATCTTTTGTACAAGACTTGCATTTTTTCATTGAGAAAAGAAATTGTGATTAGCAAGCAATAAATCCGTGACTGCGAGTCAACTATTAGAAAATATGTTTTCCAAAAAGCTGTGTCGTACTTTACAGAAGGAAAGTGTGAAAGTCGAGATTGATAAACAAAATCAGCAGTTGAAAGATGAAATTGATCGGCTGAATTCAACGATAAAAGAGATCGAAAAGCAACATGCAATCGAGTGCGAAGAACTTGCACGTAGTTATTTTACGGAAAATGAAAAGGCAATTGTTCTTCAAGTTGAACTCGACCTGGTTAATCAAGATCTTCATGTCGTTCAAGATAAGTTGCTTCATAAAAATTTGTTTTCTGGAGCATTACTGAATGGTATTAAAACCATTGAAGTTGAAAACAAAGATATGAAAGTTAAGTACCAACAAACTGAAAAAGAAAAAGAAAATGCTTTGGAAGAACTTGAAAGACTCCGTAAAGAAAACAAAGAATTGAAAGCAGCAGTGGTTAAACGAGAATCACACACAAACTTAGAGGAGGAAAGGTAAAAACCATTATCATTTTATCGAGTTCCTTGATTGATTGATTGATTGATTGATTGATTGATTGATTGATTGATTGATTGATTGATTGATTGATTGATTGATTGATTGATTGATTGATTGATTGATTGATTGATTGATTGATTGATTGATTGATTGATTGATTGATTGATTGATTGATTGATTGATTGATTGATTGATTGATTGATTGGATTCTTAGGTTACCAATTGGCGCCATTAAAAATCCTCATGTGCCTAAACCACCAAACAGCGTGAAACCATCTCAACGTTTTGCTAGACGCAAATTCAAACCATCAAGTACCAAACTACAAAAGCTCTTTCCTCCAATTCTACCACCAATATTTCCACCAATCCGTGCACGGCTCCACTGTATATAAAGAAGAATTTATCCACCAGTTCTACAACATCAAAGCTGGTGGAATAATTTGTCCATTCATAATTCCTGGACATGAAAATGGCTGACATAACATCACAAGCCGTGGATATGGTTTACAACCATGTCCCCAGGTCAAACAAACTTCTTGTTTACTTCATGTAAATGACGAAGCTTGATTTGTCTGTGGACATGCTTGTGTTTCCATCAAACCCGATTCGTCAAACCAGAATAGAGTTACGAATTACAACCTGCCTGGATTACTACAACCACTTGACCAGAAGAAGTCAGAAGAAGTCCTAAATTGTAAATACAGTGAAACCTCTCTATATCAGGACACCTTTGAGACCAGTTGTTCCTGGAAATCTGGAAATTTTGTCTGGCTTAGCGAGGTTACAGTCAGGTTATGTCTCGTTCTTTCAAACATTTTTATAAGACTTTTCACCGTAAATAAAACTTACAACATACAACGTAAACGTACGCATTCACGCCGCATACCCTTCTTCTTTTTTTAATTTCTTCACAAAATTTATAAAAGCACTCTGAGATATCTTTCGAACAATGGCAAATTCATTGAAATTCATTAAGACAGCGCTGCAGAAAAGTTTTTTTAAAAGTACACATTTTTGAGACTTTTTTTTTCACCAATCCCAGTGCTCAAAATCGTAAAATGTTTATGAGGAGGAGTATTTTCTAAAGGAATGGCAAGCAATATGGCCTGGTGTTTCAATAAAAAAACACTCCCCCACCGAGACTTTTTGAAGATTTTTCCCACTGGGATATTTCATACCTCCTGTAAATATATTACATATGTTCTTCTTGCTTGAAAGTGAATATCTAAAATCAAATTGTCTTTATCGTGGCCAGACCTAAAGTAATGGGATTGTATATAATTTGGATTTAGTGAATACATAAGTGGTGAATAAAACAATAAACTAGAAAACAAGAAAAAACTTTAAAGAAGATGGACTCAAAAATTGACTAGAAAGCCATAGACAGCTTCTCGGATTAGAACTTGGTGTAAGTAACCAGTTGTCAGCACCATTGAAGAAGTGATAGGACATTTTCATTCCAAAGATGCGATAGAAATAAGACAAAAATGCGTTCAAATTATTCAGAAAATGCGATATGAGTTCCCACTAGATTTAGAAATTATCACATCTCATTTTTATCGCATGTCTATCGCATTTCTATCCCTTTTTACCTCTAGTAGGCAGGAGGCGAAGTTAAGAGCTCGGTCAAAATTTGTGGAGGAGAGTTTAGTCATTTAAAGTAGAAAAGGAAAACGTGCAAGTCACCTAATCGACACTGAAAAACTGAAAAGAAATATCATAACCTTGGACTGTTCCACTTTTTTTGGACTAACCCTGAATACGCCTATGGTAGGAACCGACCTAATCGCCTGAAAAAGTTGTCTCGTGTACCCGAGGCTTTAGTGTTTTCAAAAGGGCTTTAAAAGATTCATAAGAACAGGTGAACAAACAACCAGCCTCGACTTCAGTAAGGATTATTTTTGAGATTTTTGAGATAAATGAAATCGAAAACAAGTTGGGATTAAAAATAGAAACAACGGCAAGCTTCCGTAGTCTAGTTTTCCATAGGGTAACTTTCCGACTAATATTGTCATAATGATTATTATTATTATGATGCTAGAGAGACTCAACTCAATAAATATAATGTCGTCAACAATATACAATAGAATATATTAACAGCGACATGTTCAGGGCGATAAAATATTTAAAATAATATATTTGACCACAAAAATTAAATATTTGACCACTGCATATTATGGCATGTGAACAGTGCCATAATATGCAGTGGTCAAATATTAAAAAAAATTTCTGTGAATTCAGGTAATTACACGTGATGTTTTTATTTATTTATTACAGATCTTTTATTTTCAAAGCAGGATCTCTTGCCTATATCGAAATATCATCAGGAGACCTTTAGGTTCGAGATTTTCGTTAATACATCTTCATTATAACACAAAGGATTGCATCATATTGCGTTATAAAATACATTATGTGCTTTGACAATGTTGTTGTTGACAAAATTGACAATGTTTGACACGAGTTTCGCCCTCTTAATCGCCCTTAACTTCTCTCACCTCAAAGCGCATGCTTCTCCCAGAAACTCGATAGGATATCGTAACAATTGCAAAATGTAAAGACGGGATTTGCATCTCCGTTAACTGTTGTTCAATAGTCTTGAAAATACAGTTCAATTCAATTGCATAACTGCAGAACAAACACCATGTTGCATAACTGGAAACGGTTATGTTGCAGTAAGGATAGGAAATTACTTTACGTAAGGAGATGGACATTGTAAGGACATTGAAAGGCACTTTGATCGATCGTTTATTGTTATTGCGACTTCAGTAAAGGAAACATGCATTTTATTTTCCTCTTTTTCTTACAAAGAAAAAAACGATTATCGTTCTTGCACTTATGATAGTATTTCCGCTGCAATTTGCGTCTTTATTGCAATGGCTAAAAAGACAAAATATTATCATAGAATCGAGGAAAATGAACTAACTTTTGTAATTTCCTCTTGTATATCTTAGGACATTTCTTGTTTGTGTAAAACACGCTGCATACCATAGCATGACTGATTAAGCGCCCATTCTCCGAATAAGCGACCACCTGCGGAGTAAGAATTTGCAGCTAATAAGTCTTAACGTCCGAATAAGTTCGTTTATACGAATCTCAAATACATAGAGGATGTTTAACACAGCTATAAATCGCAACCTTCATTTCAAATTGGGAGCACTTTTCAAGGTTTTTCCTTTTAACTGTTCAAGCAAAAGTATCAGCAAGTAGATTACCAGAACTATTAAAACTTGTAATATATAAGAAGTGCCCATGTCTGAATAAGGCGTTTGTATAAGCGCCCAGTCGCCGTAGAACTTTATCCCGCTAAATGGTTAATCCGGCATTAACCGTATCTATCGACATCTAAATAGCCCGAAATGAAGGAAAACGATTTAGATGGCTTTAAAAGTTGGCTTTGATGTTATTTATCATAATCACATTAGAAAACTCCCTTTGTTTTCCACTAACACTTTGATCATATGATAGTAAATCATAACTTTGTATTGGTTGTAAGTCACGTGATCAAAGTGAAATGCAAAGTAAACTTTAAGTGTCCAGACCAGGGAATTTTCTAATGACCATGTATTATTTAGAGAATGTTCAGAAAGAGTGAATGAAGATCGGTTAGGGAATTTAGTTTTAGTTTTGGGCGTTACAAAGTCATACCAAGTCATTCCAGTTGCAATGCGGCGGGCGGAAGAAACAACCGTTACGGATGGAAGCACAAGGACCCCAAAACCCAGGTTACTTACTTAAAAGTGACTTCACCACACGTCTCTCTAATTTCCGACCTTAACCCTGCCTGCGAGGGTGACTTCAAACAGTCACATGACGGGGGGAACCTTTCATACGACGGGGGGAACCTTTCATATGTGACTACTCTAAATTGCTTGAATATTTCTCTTCCAAAGGAATAATTAAAAAATAAACTATTTTTTACAAACAAAACAGGGATTCGAACGGGTCCTGCTTTTCCCGAGTCAGCAAAATGTTTTGTCCTGGTGTCCCATACAAGCCAGACACCTTTCTCTCTACTTCCAAATTCCGAACTGTTGTCGATATATTTATCCCGCACGTATTACAATTTACTACCGGTATTTCGTCGTTGCAATTTCCACAGTAAATATGACCATAGTTGCACTGGTAAATTGTATCTGATTGTGCTGGTATATCGAGGCAAATGTTGCATCTATAATCGTTTATATCTTCGCACAAAATGCCGTTCGCCGATAGATAGTTTACAATACACCTGTAATCTTTTTCAAACGCAACATCCAGCGCAGTTTTGTCTTCCAAGTTTTTACAATTTTCAGCTATGCAACCTACATCGACCAACACTTTCACTACTTCGTAATTTTGTTCTGTGCATGCGCGATGTAGAGCTGTATTTTTGAGATTGTCAGTAGTGTTTATGAAAGAATCAATTTCCTTTCGTTTGTTGTTCTTGCTACAAGAACAAGGTGCTGTTTCTTTTAAAATTAATTCTGTGTATCTGACGTCATCACTCCTAGCTGCCAGATGTAAAGCGGTCTCTCCTTCGTTGTTTTGAGCACACAGGTTCACTCTGTCTACGAGTAGTATAAAACTAAGGTAATTACGATTATTGACACTACAATGAAGTGCGTTGTTTCCTTGTTTATTCTGAATGTTTACATCGGCTTTTGCTGATAATAGAATTCCAACGATTTCATTCGCCTTATATTTGATTGCTAGATGAAGCGCTGTGTCACCATTACTGTTCTGTGTATCGACGTTAACGAAAGAGACGAGCTCTTGAACCATAACTGCTGTTTTGCTTTGTACTGCTAAATGAAGAATCGTATCCCCCTCCTCAGTGGTCGGAAGACATGCTGCATTTTCGAAATGATTAAGGATACACTTTAATACATCCAAGCGGTTGTTACTTACAGCATGTTTCATACTGTCGAAGGTTAGGTTGGGTATTAGATAATTATCTTTCAATATTGCGTGAAAGAATCGCGTGTTTCCATTTTCAACCGCCAAATGCAAAGGCGATTTCCCTTCCTTGTTTTTAATTGACAAATTAGCTCCGTAACGAAGGAGTCGTTGATTTATTGAATACGTAGAGCGATGATATTTGCTCTGCATAATTGAAATATGGAGAGGCGAGTTTCCCATGTCATCTTGTGTGTTTACATCGACACCGTAATGCAACAGACTTTTCACTGCTGTGTGATTTCTTTGTCTGACCGACGCGTGTAACAGGGTTTCGTGCGTATCGCAGTTTGTCTTGTTGACACTTTTAATCGCCGTCATTTTTGTGCCGCCACGTTCGTCAGCGACAGGTGAAAAATTTGATTTCTTCTCCACTATACCTTGCACAATACGCACCACGGTTTTAAAGGAAAGCGATTTTTTGAGTGAATTTTTCTTTGCTTGTTCGTTCATTTTAGTTGTCTTTCTTGTCGTTTTGTTAACGGATATATTTTTTCAAATTTCGACTGCTTGTTTACGATATGAAAGTTAAATTGAACACATTCCGCGTTCCTACTGACTTTTATATAGATCTGCTGTCGTAAACAATGCTTTCCTTCATGGATTGTTATTACGTCACTGTTATTATATCAAAAGTTATTAAATGTTTCCTGCTCACGCATACAAAGACAGCATTCCCTCTTATGTGAAAAGAATTAACGGCTTTGTTAATTTCTTTCAGATGCCTTGTCGTTTTCAGACTGTTTTAATGGTTACCTAGCAACATAAAATGTAAGAACTGATAAATTGATTTAAAATGTTTAAAATGTTAAGCCACAAGAATGAAAATCAGAGTTCGATACAGTTTGCGAGTTTCTGTTTGAATTTATGGCATTCTTATGGCATTCTTGGAATTTTGTAAAAATATAGCGTTTTCAGCAAATTTTCTTGGGCTTGGTTAAACTTCCCAAACCTTTCATGATTATTTTCCCGCCGTTGGAACACTCTTTCGAAAATATATAATATGCCAAGTTCAAAGTTCTAATTACGAAACATAATCTAATTACGAAGACTTCATTAAGCTGTCATTTCATAGTTAGTAACCATTGTTACAGCTGAAAATATCACAGAATAACGATGACCAATGTCAAAAAGGTGTGCCTTTTAAACAAACAACTGAAGGCATCTAAATCTCATCACCTAGGAATTCATAGAATTTTCCTTTTTACAATGAAGTTGTATAGACGAGGGGTTCTTTCATTACTATATAGTTGTTAGGTGTCCTTCAACCCCCAAGACAACAAACAGTAAAAAATTGTCTTTTTGACGTATTCAAAGTTTTGTTTGTTAGTCTCGTCTTCTTGTAAACAAACAGAAAAAACAAATACAAAACGAAGCACTGACGGATTGTTATTGACAATAAAATCGACTCAATATCTCGAACACGCGTTCTCGAACATCGCACTCTCTCGAACAAAAGTCTCCGTCCCTTCATTAGGGAAGAAACTATTGCGGCAATGAGAACAGCAACGTATGAAAAGGATGCTTATTTAACAAAATATATGAAACACCACGTAACGAAATTCAGAGTTTTTTGGAAGATTTTTTGTAGTGAAAGTAAAACTGGAATGAAGCAAATATCGTGCAGATAAAATTTATGATTCTATCACGTCTTCGTTGTCAAAACGGGACTTGAGTGAAACAAATGCAGCCGGGACGGGACAAGATTTTTTAACTTTTCAAATTTTCGTCCGGAGACAGAGTGTTTATACGAGAAAAAACGTTTAACTTCATATTACACACAGAAGTAATTTTTTGTAGAAATGTTAAGGGATCTCATATTTTTTTCTCGTCCCGCCTTGCATATAAACAGCCCCTTAGTTTCTTAAAGCCCCTATCCATGGTCAGACGTTTTACAAATTGTCCTCCTATCTCGAACCACTTTTTAGGCCCCTAGAGTGCGTTTCATTCGCTTATGTCGAAATTCGGCATCCAAAATGAGTAACATTTCACCTGTATTTTCCAACCACGAACCCAGGGTCTCTTGCCTTTTCGATATATCTTTGTAATATATCTTTCAGAAACGGTTTCATAGGTAACGCCGATGGGGAAGAAATATAATCAGAGCTAACCCTAGCTCGTGGAATACATGAGGCGTTTATGTTCAACAGTAGAAACTATTTCATAGGGCGTTTTAACAACCAAAATAAAATGTAAAGGGCGGTAAACGCCCCTTTGTATAAAAAAGCAAAACTCTTTTTACAAGATACAAGGTTTTTCTTGGTGTAACTTTTGGAATTGTGGGACAATTGAGCATCGGGTGCTCTTGTAAAGCTCGTTGACACTGCTTAGAATAAATTTGCTGACGTAACCAAAAATAATGCTGATGCAACAAAACTGGATTTATTTTTTACACACTGCAGAATTATTTTTTGAACATGTAACAACAGCAGAAAAAGAATTAAATGTAGATATGTTTATTCCATTGTTGTTGTTTTGTGAAAATATTCATTTCAAACGCGCAGAGGAAGCGGATTTTCTTAATAGGCTCTAAAAACGAGCAATGTTGTTTACTCGAAACTTTTCTAAAGCGGGAGATACACGATTAAGTTTGTTGAATCAAATTTATCAAATCCAATTTGTCGCATTTGAAAAGTCTAGTGACACACGGTTCCAATTTGTCGAAATCAAATTGTTGACAATTCGCTCAATTTATTTCATAACGTCAGCATAACATAACGTGATTGGTTAAACTTATTCCAAGAAACTGATTGGTTGACGTCACTTTCCACAAATTGATCAACTTCTAAAATGTTGAAATCGACATGTCGAGTCCAATTATTTGAATTGAAAATCTGCTGATACACACGATCAAACTTGTCAAATTCGAAAAATTTGATTCTATATATTTGATTATGTGTCGACCACTTAACCTTTAGCCATATATGCACGTGGGTACATGGCTGAAACGGAAAGTAAACTATGAAACTCCCGTGGACATACATTTCAGTAGATTGCAATAATAGGAATACCGTTTATCAAAGATATATTTTAGTCAACAATTTCTGTTTTGATTTAACATTATATTTTTGTTATTCAGACAGGTCTCCTTTCTGTGTTGAAAATAATTGCAAATTTTCTCATAATTTTTCTTGATTAGGCAACGCATTGTTCATATCTTATCGGCCTTTTTTTCGCCGGCCCTTAATTGCGTTAGTTTTAATGACACGGCTTTAAAAGGGCCGGCGTTTAGATGTTTGTCTGTGAGAGTTTGACCGTAGACTTTTCAAAAATAACGCCAAGCCGGTTTTTCAACTAGACGGAATATTCAGTGCAGAGCGGCTATTGTTTTCTCCGCGTGATCACTAATTGAGCCATTTGATTGGTTTGCGGAACATTCCGCGGAGGAAAAGTTGAACTTACTTTTCCGCGGACGCTTTTGGTGGAATTTATTTAAAAAACAAAAGCCGCTAGACTGCAAACAGAATATTCCGCCTAGTGGAAAACCGCTTAAGAAGGAGCTAATAAAAAACATATGATATATATATATATATATATGACATGTAATTGACATGTAATTATATAATTTGAGTATGATCTCCAACTGCGTAATTATTCAATTCACTTGCATTTCATCTGAATGCGGCAATAACTAAATAACTCAAAATCTGCTGATGTCGTAAAAAAAACTCAATCTAGCTAGCATAACGTGAAAATACGTGGGCAAATGAGATTCTACACCATACTAATGCCAGTAGACACGAAAACATTTCGATATGGAAATGTTCATTGACGTCAATGTAAC
This sequence comes from Turritopsis rubra, assembly GCA_039566895.2. Lineage (NCBI taxonomy): Eukaryota > Metazoa > Cnidaria > Hydrozoa > Anthoathecata > Oceaniidae > Turritopsis > Turritopsis rubra. The sequence continues at coordinate 11,409,432 of CM077628.1, forward strand.
TCAGCATTTTTTAAGCTCAAACATCAGAACAGTAAAGTGTTATATATAGCAATGACATGGCACAAATGATTCGTTCATGCTGGAAATGGTTTCATAAGAAAGGAAACAACTGTTTCAATGTGGTTGCTCCTTTGTAGCAAAATTCAATTCATCCATTTTTACATTCAACTAATAATGCTTTCATGTATATTTATCACATGTTTTGACCAGCTCATACTGCAGCCAGGAGTGTGTTAATCTAACAAGATGCGATCATGAAACGTTTTGGTTGAAAGTTTCTCTTTTTCGTTTGAAAGAACGAGGCATTGCATAACCATTACTCTGTTTAACCCAGACAGAAACAACAAGTTATCACCGCAAACTAGTAATGATCGCATCTTGTTGCATTTACCTATAGCCAGTATTCAGAAACGTTTTTGCCAGTAAGGGCATCTGGTTGTTTGTTCATTTCATTTGCATTCTACACAAAACTGTGTTGTTTTTTCTTCATGCATGCCTTGTGTGGTTTCTGATTTTGTGAGTTCAATTACACAAACCTGAAGTAGCTATGTGAATCAGAGTATTATCAGGCCCATATTAACGTGGTATAAAATTTCAGCAAGGCATGCAGATAGCTTTATACCTGTTATTACTCTCTAGTATAGATACTAGTCAGTAACGTAGCCAGAGCTCAGTCAATACTTGTGGAGGAGAGTTTAGTCATTTAAAGTAGAAAAGAAAAACGCGCAAGTGACCTAATCGACACTTAAGACTGAAAAGAAACATCATAACGTTGTACTCCTCCACATTTGTTTGACTAACCTTGAATTTGCTAGTATTCAATACATTATCTTGGAAATAAGTACATTTTAGTACGCGAGAAGGGGACATGGAGAATAAAACATAGAAAAAACTAGTTCAGATGATATATTTTGTATTAAGTAACTGTTGGTTTGTTGACAGTAACACCTACAAGTTTTATTTATATATGACAGGTTGAAGACGTCTCTTTGGTGAAATGACAGGTTGAAGACGTCACTTTGGTGAAATGACAGGTCGAAGACGTCACTTTGGTGAACCATCTGCTTTCTAATCAGCTTTCTTGCTACAAAAGATGATAACCTATGAAAAGAAAAGAAAAAGAAATTGTAAGATTGAAAGCATGGATACGGCGAAACACACCTTTTAACAAATTTTAGTTTAAATGCCAATTTGGTCAAATTATCCAAAGCCGCCTTTTTTTGATGAGTTGCATTGTTTCAAAGTATTTAGCCAGCTAACCCACGATATCCTTTGAACGATATATGAGCGTACAGTTGACTCTCGATAAGTGGAACCTCAACGGGACCGAAGAAAATGGCTCCACTCACCGAATGTTCCACTTATCCGAAGTTAGCCTTTGTTAAAGGAAATCCAAAGGACCGACGAAAATAGTTCCACATATCAAAGGTTCCACTTATCCAGGGTTCCACTTATCGAGAGTCCACTGTATTTACAACGTTTGGACGTTGTGTTCAGGCGTTCAGACATATAGCGTGCCTTCTGGGTACATATTTAGTTTTGCTTAACTGCGAATTGATTTGGGAAAAATAGTCGGAAAAGGTTTATTATAAGCGCCATTTTCATTTTGTCTTCTGTATCTTCATGTTCTAGTACGATTTGGCTCGATAGATAGATAAAATAAAGCCCAAAACACATTATGTTCAAGAACATCATTTCGCGGATATCAAGCTTTAGTAACTCGTTTAAGATTTGGCTTGATCACTAGCCCAGCAGGCTGCCAACGGCGTTTTAACATCCAGGCTAACTTCAGACCTCCATGCACACCACCACCGAACCCACCCCACCCCCAATAACTTTCACATACCTGTTTCATTCTACTATCAAATTCTTGAACATTTTTCAAAGTTTCATTCTTCTATAAATTCGTAAAATGATTTATCCAAATTGCATATACCATGATATAAAACCATGATTAGCACATTCATTCTTCTTCGTCATAATTTTTTTTTTACTAAATTTTCTAATTTAAAGAGAAAGAAATCATATAGAACAGATAGAAGCAAGTGATCGATCATCAAAAACAGAACAAGAGATTTCTAAGAATCTAAAATAGAACTAGATAAATAGATATCATGTACCATGACTTTTCCATCAAGCAAGATAATTCTTTATGATACTACTTACCTCTTCACTCTTCCCTTCTTCTCATTCTTTGATCACTATATATAATGATTTACTTTTAGTTGTAGCAATCCAAAGCCAGCATAATCTTAAGGTGGTTTTCAATACTTGCTGCGATGGCTTCTGCTGCCTCAGCGATGGGTTGCCTTTTCTTCTTTGAGGAAGAGAATAAACGAAGTGGGGACTTCTTGGCTAGTTTTTGCTGCAACACGTCGAGATATGTCTGTATTTTCATTTCACAAGCATAAGCATCTTGAACCATTCGTTTTGTGGATGTTACAAACCGTTCAAAACTGAAATATTTGTCTCGCCAATCACGTGCTTCTTTGCTCAATTTAGCATTCATTTCCTCCAAATTCAGGATCTTTTTAACCATTCCAGAATTTTCTTTTTTCATTGCAGCAATTTCATAACTTTGCTCGTGGGTGATGTCATCAAGCCTTTCCACTTCGCTGGCCCACACTCGCTTTGTCTTTTCATAAATTTCTTTTACCATATCGGTACGCTCGATATTGTATTGGCAGATTTGATCTTTCAATTTTTGATCATGCTCAAGCAGTTGCTGTAGTTGTTGGACGTGTGAATTATTCTTGTCCGTCCACTCTCCGCATTCCGCTTTTGATTTAGCCAAATCCTCCTTCAACTTTGTCACTTCCCTTTCCGCAACATCCATACGACATTCCAGTTCTTCAATTTTAGCCGTTTTTCTGCAGTTTGATTCATTCAATTCAAGGCATTTCTAAAAGCATATAAACAGGGATTGAATGTCGAATTCGTGTTTGTATGAATACAGTTCAATGACAACAGATACATTATAATCCAATCGTTATTCTTTGGAAAAACGCCTTTTAAAAACGAATTCTTACAATACTTACGGCAAAGTACTTTTCAAATAAGTGACGGTAGTTTTCTGCTCGCTGTCTCTCAGCTTTCATTTGTACCACCATTGATTTTCTAGAGTAAGTTATAACGTCCGGAAGTAAACTCACGTCCATTATTCAAAAAGCACGAAACGTGACTTTTCAGCTCGAGAACACTATCAAGTGTGAAGATATTTGACGTCAAATGAAAATTTAATTACGAAGTCATATAGAGCGAATATGATTGGTTGATTACATTTTAGCCGGGCTGCCAACCTCGAACCCAGGGACGTTTGTCTCTTTTTAAATATGAAGGCGACGAGACGAAAAGGCTCTGGTATCGCAGGACAAAATTGGCTCATATATTGAGTAATTTTCATCACGTGATAACTTGTAGATAGAAGTGTGCTCAAACATTTAATTACCGTTAATAGCCCTGTTGATATTAATGGCAAAGAGCTTTGTATATACAAGAGGCCGTTTACATGAGACCCGAAGTAAACACAACCGTTTGAAATGAAATGCTTCAGCTGTTTACATGAAAAATTCGGGCTGCCCGAAGTGAAGTCCAACTGAGTGGGCACGGATCTTTTTTGCTGAATAATAATAATAATAACGGATTATATTTCAGTTCCAAAATATTTATAATTGGCTATTCTACTGAAATAGCGTAAGATAAGCAGTAATATATGCGTAAGTGCCGAATAATAAAAAATATAAACAAATTTTTACATATTTTTTTTTTTTTTTTTTTTTTTTTTTAACAATAGAACCCATGCAATTCGAATACTAAGATGTGAAATTATGGAGGCTATGAGGTGAGACATGAAACGAACAGATTGGATGAGATTGGTAGATGAGATTGGTAGAATAACGAGAGTTCGAATAACACATAATCAGCGGATTATTTCTAATAAAACATGAACATAATGGCCGAAAATCTCACAAACTAGCCAAAATCAGGACGTAAACAAGAGTTGCGCGTGTGCATGAAAACAATTGCGCATGTGCCGTATAGAAAAACCAGACCGCTGTATCGATAAACAGACTTTCACTTCAGGGAGCAGTGTTTACATGGAAATTTCAAACCGGTTTGGGATTTCACTTCGGTCAATTTGACCGAAAAGTGAGTTTCACTTCGCCCGAAGTCATGTAAACAGTAATAAGAATTGCATCACGCATTAAAGTGATGTTTTTCATTTCAAACCGGTTTGAGTTCACTTCGGGTCTCATGTCAACGGCCTCTAAGTGTATCCAAAGATTACGTTGGCTGAAAAACGTGTAGAACGAATTGACCTTGATAATAGAAAACTTCAATTTAATTTTAGTTCTATGTTAATGACAAATAATTCGTATTCAATACACCAATTGAGTTTAAGTATCTGCCATTATGATTTACCAACTTGACCTCTAATTTGGATCCAGTTCAGAGGCGGACCGAGAGTTAGTCAACTTTGTCACTGTGAATAGGTGAAAAAAGTCAAATAATTTTTCATTGTGTTTCTGTGCGGCACTTTCCGCGCAATTAAAATAAGACGATCGGGTATTGTAAATTTTGCTGTGCGCCTTGGCCAGTTGTTTCCTTTTTAGTGAGGATTAAAATGTGGAAAAACTCTAGGCTAGTTTTGCTTAGTCCAATTAAACCCAGGGTGTGAAAATAAATTTCTAAGGGACCCATGGTTAATTTAACTATTTCACATACCTAAGTCTATGTTTTTGTATTTCGCGTCCCATCTGAATAAAAAAGTGGATTTTTTCTTCGACAATCCCAGTGAGCAAAATCTTCAAAAAATTTCTGTGGAGGAGTGTTTTTTTTTATTGAAACAGCAGGCGATATTGCTTGCCATTCCTTTAGAAAACACTCCTCTTCGAAGACTTTTTGAAGATTTTGCCCACTGCGATGGAAGAATTAATAGGTAAATGTGACAATGTCTACAAACTTTCCCAGTCTTCTTGATATTCATGCTTCCATTTCATGTTTTTTTTAAATCGCTCAGTGTTGGAGCAATTTTCAAACTATACCTTTTTGAGAAAATATTACGACGACGAGGTGGCCTTTACGAATATTCAATCTGGTTCCAGAAAACGTATTTCAAAGCATCTAACAATCGAAAGACCTTTTCATAAATTACATCATTACATCCATCGCCTCGTTTTCGCCCTGAACATTAATAACGCTTGGGTCGTTTACAACATATTTTTATGTTTACAAAGAGAAATTATACCACAGGGAAAAATGTTTCACGATGCTCTTTTTTCACTTAAGTACAAAGTAGTTATAAAGATTTGAAACGAGGCGATGGATGTTGTGACGTAATTTATGAAAAGGTCTATTACACTTTACAAAAAACGCCATCAAAGTCTGAAAAAATCAAGTCGCGCAGGAGCATTGAAGATGAAATTGAAGATGGAATTGAAGATGAATTTTCTCTGAGGTGACTTTGTCTACAATAAATTACAAACACCGTGTAATTCATCTTCAATTTCATCTTCAATGCTCCTGTGCGACTTGTAGCATTTATTTTTTCAGGCCTTAAAGTCATTTGAAAATCTTAAACCCTTGTATTTTTCTTGTATTTTTTCTTGTTTGGCACCATAGGTCACATTTGAAATGCTAAGTTCCTGCAGAGTGGACGTCTTGAAACTTGGTATGCAGGTAGAAAACCTTTGTCATTAACAAATTTGGTTCTGTGTAATTTGGCCAGTTTTTGAGGGTTAGTCTTACAAAAATACTGATGTACTTTTTTTTCCAAAATATTTTGTGAAACTACATTTTGTGAGCAATTTCCATACATACATTATTCTGTTCTGTTTGAACATAATTATTCGGAAAAAACGAGTTAGAGTTATTTTTGAAAGCAATTTTAATCAAATACTGATCACTAATTGCTGTAATCATTCATTTTCATAATTCACGACTATAGCGTCTGCATTTGCAAAACTCATGAAAATTAAATTACTGTTCAATACTCATATTTTGTATGGGAAGTGATTCAGCAGACTTGCCTATTAATGATCTTTAAGGTAATAAAAAGATTAGGGAAACATGCAGCAATATCATGATACAAGTCATCTATGAGAAAAGACAAGTCATCTATGAAAAGATTTAAGATGCAAGTAAGGTATCGGTCAAACATATCTTTAACAGAAATTCAAATACAGTTTTTGATACTACATACATTTAGGAAAATATCAGCAAAATATGACATTTTGGCTTTCGTGTTTATTTCTGAAAACTAAACTTCGGGAATTCTTCCATGTTTCCCCCACCATAACGTCTATGTAGGTTTTCCATCTCAAATTTTCTCTGAGCTTCAATTTCTGGTGTGCTTTCAACCAATTCTCCTTCTTTGAGTTTGCCAGCTTTCGTGGTGTATTCTTTCAACTTGTCCAGAAAGAGTTTCTGAATTGGGTCAGATACAGAAGATGATCCTTTTTTAGCATATACTACAGATGCTACACCAAAATTTCTTCTTAAAACTAAATTTAAACCTTGGGATAAGGGTTTCAGATGTGTAAGGATCACCATCTTTGCAACAGTTACAGAAATGGGACACAGACCAGAGTCACAACAGAAAATCCCTTCCTTCAACAACCACTGAATCAAAGAAGTTAGAAGAGATTTGTCAACTTGACTAACCCGACTCGATTAGCCTTTGAAAAAAACTCAGCGATCATTAGAAACTCTTTTAATAGTCAAGAGCCGTTTGTTTACGGCACCGATGATGCGCTTCGCTTGGCTTTCGCTTTTTTCAAGCATGTGTTCAGATTCAGATCGGGAAATGTTATAGTAATAGTTCTTTTCTTTGAGTAATATTGTAATATTTGGGTAATATTCGAATTTTTTTATCTCAATTGCAGTTTCTTTTAACCGAAGCTAAATGTCAGTCCCAAAATTGTGTCAGCTTCTCTGTCTTTTCACAAAGGGGTTTATATTATATGTCATTTCCTTCCTCCTCTCTCCTCTCACGTAAATCTATCTATGTGGAAATTTTTATCAATCATATCAGCCCAAGATTGGTCTTTCATATCAGTCTAATAAAAAAGTTTGAATAGATGAATCTGGCAAGATGAATCTCATTTTTAGCTACTACATTTTGTTCTTTTAAACCACTTTTTTACACCATATGAATAGCAAGAGCTAGTTGCTAAAAGTTGTCAAGCCAAATATCAAAAGCCTAGAGGAAGCAAGAGAAATAATGAAGATGAAACAGGACTATATTTCACCGAGTGAATCACCTGTGGTGTATTATAGCAACCCACAAAAATTAAAATTAAAAAATTAATAAGTTCGAAATGCTGTTAAAAAAATGAAACAACTCATCTTAAAACAAAAGTACTATTGTACTGGAATTCCCTTCTTTGTATTATGAAGAATTCGTACATATATTACTCAGGGTCAACAATGATGAAAATGCTTCCATATTGTTTTGAACAGTTACAAACTTGTATATTGAACAAATCGAATGTCTACTGCTTTGTTGTTTTTTTTGTTTTTTGTTGTTGTTGTTGTTTTGTTTATTTGGGGGGAGGGGGATAATGAAATTTTCCAAAATAATAAGTCTCTTCCTCCTGTGGTTGGAAAGTTGCATGTGGGTGGATAGGTGACGGTAAACTTACGGTAAAGGTATGATTTCCTTCAGCCTTACTACAGAGAAATTTGAATGGTTTTCTCTATTTTATTCTATACAGTATTCTACAGAAACATAGGAGATGCGACCCTTGACAGATGAAGAAACAAAAAGTGTCTTTGAAAAGTTAACAAAATACATTGGTGAAAATGTGAAATGTTTAATTGATCGAGCAGATGGTCTTTATTGTTTTCGACTTCATAAAGATCGAGTGTACTATGTCAAAGAAGACATCATGAAAAGAGCAACTAACGTTGGCCGTGATAATCTTATCTCGTTTGGTACATGTTTTGGAAAATATACTAAAAGTGGTAAATTCAAGCTTCACATCACAGCCTTGGACTTTCTGGCACCCTATGCAAAATACAAAATTTGGGTAAAACCTGGTTCAGAACAGTCCTTTCTGTATGGACATCATGTTCAAAAGAGTGGTCTTGGTCGAATTACTGATAACACACCACAATATCAAGGTGTCATAATCTATTCAATGAGTGACGTACCATTGGGATTTGGGGCTACGGCAAAAAGCACTCAGCAATGTAGGCATGCTGACTCATCAGATATTATATGTTTTCACCAGGCAGATATTGGGGAATATCTAAGGAATGAAGAAACATTGCTCTGATATTTTAAATGATGTTGTTTTTATTTTCCTCCTCCATTATCAGTTCTAATTTACCCCTGTTGTAGTGAAACGATATTATGAACACGAAATATCTTTTTTTGAAGAAATTAAATAATTACTGTTTGAAATAGGAATAAATAATAAATAAATAAAACCTGAACTTGAGATAACATGTATGTTTTAATAATTATTATTTTATTGTTGCTTCATATATTTTGGTGGAAAGAAACTTTACATGTCCACATAAGACAATAGCTTTCATGAAGAAACAGTGTCTTTAGAAGTTACTATTCATTTGTATATTTAACATTATTTTTTCATATTCGAATTGTGTTGAAAACAAAAGATTTCATATATAACAGATAAAACTGTTTAATTATTATACACAAAGTCTTCTTATCTTTTCTTTCCTTTGTGCACACGTAAAGTTTCCTTCAGGCTGTACTGTATGACATTAAAAATTCAAAACTTAATTGTTCACCTAAGAACCACAAAATTAGTTTAAATTTTGTTGACAGTCTTCTATCTTGTTTAGCAATCAGTTATTTTGTTTTATAGCTGGTGCTGAATTATTTTTTACGCATTCTTTTTATTGTTATAAAGGAAATTTCTGTCACTTTGGCAGTATTTTTCATAATTAATCAGTTTTGACTAAAACACAAACTTCCATAATTGCCTCAACCAATTAGTTTGTTATCATTTTATTTCTAGCTTTCCAACCACATGCTCATTTATTTTTAGCAATGAAAATAAACAAGTAACTTTTAACCTTAAATGGGAGTTAAAGGTTTATGGCAGCTGCTTCGACCAGCTGGGAAGCCAATCTCATTAGAGTCTTTAGATGGTAAAGTTCTTGCTGTGGGTATCCTTTTCTCTAAGAAACTTACGGAATTCATCTGAAAAATAGGTACTTTTCTATTTAGTTTGGTATATATATAATAGTAAAGCAATTTCTTTGATTTCTGTAGCCTTCAAAATTATGTAATTATCCTTAACCTTTTCCATAAGATGTCAGCATCTGGTTGAATAAGGCTGCTAAAGGAATGCGTGATAAGCAAGGCTATCAAGTATACAATGCTCATTTAGTGTTAATGTTACATCGAATTTGTAAGCTTTTGTTTTACGGAATAAAGCCTGTTTTTGTATTTGATGGTGGTGTTCCTGAATTAAAGAAAAATACTCTGGTGCGTACACTTTTCACTATTCATTCAAAAGTTTTGTTATTGGTTTGTTTTTATTATTGCCATGCCAACCTTTGTTACTGCAGGGTACAAATTAGAAAAGAATAATAACTTGCAAGCATTTGGAGATTTGCACTAATAGCAAATAGACATTCAATTTCCAGAAATATAGACTCCAGCTTTGACCCAAAAGTGAAAGGGAATTAATGATTGCCGCACAGAACTTTACGGCGGAAATGTATATAGTACAATTACTTCCGAAAGTTTAGCAACACAGGAATTTCTTAAGCGGAGACTTTCACGTCCAAATTTCACACCAATTAAACAGGTTAAATTAAAATTTGCATTTCAAACATTTTGAGTTTATGAACTAATTGGAGATTTTCACTAAACCAATCGTGCACATGTTGCTATGTTGCTTGTAGGCTGTTAGGCTATAAAAAGTGATCAACAGCATAATTCCAATTTGTTTTCACTAGTTACAGTGTCAAATCCCTATTGCATAAAGTTATCATGGTTTTTGCTAATCAAAACTTTACATTAAATGTTTAGCTAGATTCTGTATTTTGCTAAGTGCAAGCCACTTATTCATACCTTAGTATTACCCTTTCAAAGAAGTGAAAATATGTTAGAATCTTCAGTCTTCTATTTGATTTTCATCATTATTTTAAGAAAGCACGTCGAAAGAGAAGACGCAGTGCCGAAACAACAAAAGCGAAAACCAAAGATGTTATGCTTTCAAACTATCTTCAAGCCAAAGCTTTGGAGGTTGTTACTGGTGTGAAAAGGTAAATCTGTAACAGATTCTGTTTAAAGTGCAGCCTGCAAGAAAATGCAAGGAACGGATTTTGCATAAAAAGACAAAAGAGTTTGTGTAATGATTTATCTGTTATATGAAAGTCATTCTTAAGATCTTTTGTATTCAACACAATTTGTTTAGGACGTGATTGAACTGAACATGAAAACACATAAACAAAAGACTCCTAAACTTCTATAAAAATGCCACCTTTTCGTGAAAGCTAATTACCTTACTATACTGGGACACGTAAAGTTTCTTTCGGCTGTACCGTAATCATATGATTTATAAGTACAATATGATATCTAATTGATATAAGCTGTATTAAAATAAGAGGCATTGGGAAACAATGTAAAGCATAGTAATGAAAGAGGGTTTTTTGTTTTCCTTTCAAGTAATGTGAAATTGAAACTTAATGAAGACCAAGAACCTGACTTGTTCCAGCTTGAACCGTTAGCTGATGTTGTTTATGAGTCAACAGAGAGGTAAGTCAACATTCAAATGCCAGAAAACACTGTCAGAAAAAGCTCAAAGATAATACTTCAAAATATTAGGTGCACAATTGTATGTGAACTAAGTACATCTTTTGTCTTTCTCTGAATTCTTTTGCGTAATATATTGTAATGTCTCAATTATAAATTGTTCAAGTTTTACTTTCCTTTTTTCAGTATTACATGGATTAGCTTTTATTCTGTTCATGCAATGTGTTTATTATAAGGAATAATGCCTTTCTTTTTTTTAACCGCATGCCATGCATGCTTTCAGAGGAATACTTGTTGTAAGGTATAAGAATAAAACCACAGTAATGGAAACTATATATCTCGCATTTTTCACAGAAACTCAAACAAGGGTGTTGGGGCTTGTCGAATTTGGGGTTTGCTTTTACACACAGCTATTAAAAATTTCAGTCACTATTTCAGTCACTTTCTTTTTGTATTCATGTTACAAAAATAAAGAAAGCTTCCATTCCTTACTGTAAGGTTTAATAATTTTGTAGCTCTTCAGATGACGATATGGAGAAGGAAGAAAACTGGTTGAAAGTCTTGAGGGAAGAACATATACAAGTAAGTAAAGTCACATACAGTTTGATCTAAAGGAAATGGATTTGTGGAAAGCTCTGCAATGATTCTAAGATATGAAATACAGGCGAGGATAATGTTAGCTTTTAAAAGCATAAAAGAGATACGTGCAATTAATCTCATTCGTGTTACGGACTGAAAACAAAGATTATGCCAGTGTTCTCCTCCACAATTTTCAACATTCTCTAGATCCGCTAATGGTCTTCTTAACCTTCCGCTCATCAGCTTTAAAAAATGTCTCTCAGTTAAAAATATTGTATGAAGCAAAGTGTCAGGTATGAACTACAGAAAAAGAATGGAAATGATTTCAATAATATTTTCGCCAGTATTTATACTCATACATAGGATACCTTAATTGGATTAATTTTCTCGGATTTCGGTATTTTCTGTGAAAATTTGTCATCCACATCATTAAATCCGTGCAGAAATTAATACCCTTAAGGTATTGTAGGCTCCCATATACAAACACCCTTTACTTATACTGATCTCATTCATCTTGATGAAACTGTTTAACATAGGAAATGTTCCAGGCTCCTGAAGGTGTTGACTTAGATTCTGATCAATTCAAAACTTTACCTGCTGAGATCAAACATGAGTTACTTGTTGAGGTGAAAGATGCACAAAGAAGACGATATCGCCGAAAAGAACAGCAGCATGTAAGCCTTCCTGAGGTAAGTGCAAAGAATTCTGTTGAAAGTTATAGCTTTCTGAATTCTACCGATCACTCACTGATCACTGCTGGCTTACTGTATGACCTTGATCTGGTCCGCAATTTTCAGCCCGCAAAATAGCTAGACCGGCTATTTATATGGTTAGGGCAAATAAATGTCATTGTCGATTCCCTTGTGAATTGTGTAAATGTAAAAATGAATTAATCTATTAAATGCAATCTTTATTTCTAGGCTGACAAACTTTGAAACATGTGCAATGTCATTTTCCCTTGATAGTTGGTAAAAAGTATTACATTATGTCATTACACGTCAAATCATTTTTATTTTCACTTTGAAGGATGCTGGGCAGTTCTCTAAGTATCAGTTGCATAACTTAAAGAAAAGGGGCTTGATAACTCAACAAATCGATTCCTTAAGAAAAGAAATGAACAGCAGTATTCCCGAACATCTCCTTGAAGTGTTTGAAGAAAAGGACTTGAAGAAAACAGCACATCAACATATTGAATCAAAAAGAATGGCCTCGGATAGTCGTGCCGGATATGTTTTAATCAAAACGACAAAATCCAGAGATGAGAACATTCTTTTCAAAACCAGTCTCGATGATGATTACATTAGATTTAAAAAACGCGAATCTGATTTTATTGCTGATCAGGAATACCAAAGGTTGGAACGCGTGCCTGCTAGATTTCAAGCAACCAAAAATGAACGTGTGATTGGTGTAAAGTTCTTTTCAGACGATTCGTCGGATGAAGACAAAAGCAAAGCAATTGCAAGCAGTAGTTCGATGCCGCCAGCTGAAGTTAAAAAAGATGAAGTGGAATATATGTCGACTGATTCAGACGATAGTGATGATGTTGTTGTTGCCAAGCCTGATGATGTCTTCGAGAACAGTATGATGAAATTAGATTCTGCAGAGGATACTACTGAAAAGGATGATAGGCCTGAAGATAATTCTATTTTAATTACATCAGAAGACACAGCCGAACACAACACTCAGACATTGAATGTAATTAATCAAAAATCTCATGTGGACTCTGAGCTTGAACCTCCAATAGTTGGGGATGACCAGCAAGAAAACAATATTTTAGAAATTGACGAACACCCTGTTCAAATAGAACATGAAAATCCTGACATGCAGAAGGAAGTGTCACCTTCACCTCAAATCACTGGTCGTGATGATAATTCGAAGTTCTTGCATGAAGCCACTCAACACTTGAATAAAAGTTCAATAAAAGAGTTAAAGAACATGCAAGAACATCTGGTGCAAGTTCAGAGTACATTGACTGAAGTTGCTCAGAAACAAACAAGACAGGCGGCCACACTCACTAGTGAAAAGTATAAAGAAGTACAGGTTGAAAATATTGTTGTTTTTATGTACTGTTTACCGTTATTTAAGAGTTAACATTAAAACCTCTTTATAGCGGACATCCCATACGGGTGACCCTTTCTAATACACTTTTTGCAGGAATGGATTCTATTGTTCAAATATTTTTTTGAAAACTGCAGGAATTACTCCAGCTATTCGGTATACCATATCTAGTGAGCCCAATGGAAGCTGAAGCCCAATGTGCTCAACTCGATTATTCAAACCTGACAGATGGTTCAGTTACTGACGACTCGGATGTCTTTTTGTTCGGTGGTAAAAATGTTTACAAGAACGTCTTTAACCAAAAGAAGTACGTGGAATTCTATCAAGCCAACTATATCGAAAGAGTTTTACGTAAGCATTCTAACATCCTATTTCATAATCACCCTTGTATAAGGATTTGCTGGTCCGCAAAGGCCGTAATCACTTCAAAAATGCTTTGTTTTATTAGTGTGTTTCTGATGACTTTGAGGTGTTTTACCAAAGCCATTGGATCACATAACTTATAAGAACCAATGCAATGTAATCATTTACTATCATGTGATCAAAGTGAGTGTAAAATAAACTAGTGTCCCAGACCAGGGAACTTTCGAATGACTATGGTTTTACTTGGAACCTCTACTTTTACAATCAAGCTATTTATAACATTCATTTATGAACTGTTAGCTGTTGATTTTAATATATGTTTTCTTTTTTCTTCCCTTTTTTAGTTCTCACGCGTCGAATGTTGATCGCAATTGCGTTCTTAACAGGCAGTGATTATACTGAAGGCATACAAGGTCAGAATATGTTTGAAAATACGAACATTTTAACTTTGAGTTGCCTGATGAATCTTCTTGATCCGAACAGATTGAAGCTTTTCTTGTTTTTTTGTTTTTTGTAACCCTTTCCACTAAATCATTGGGAAGGTTTTGGCTCAAGCTCACAATTTCTATTTTGAAGAAAGTTTCTATTTTGAGCATAATTTATCTAAAAGTTTACTGTCTAAACAGGACCTTAGTATAACCTTTCATATTGTACTTGGTTGATACGTAGGTGTTGGAGGTGTTTCTGCAATGGAAATTTTGCACGAGTTTAACATTTCATTGAATTGTGATCCAGAAGAGACATTAAGGAACTTGAGGTGAAGTGTTGTTCATACCCAGTGGGCAAAATCTTCAAAAGTCTCTGTGAGTGAGTGTTTTCTATAGGAATGGCAAGCCTGCTGTTTCAATAAAAAAAACACTCCTCCACAGAGTCATTTTGAAGATTTTGCCCGCTGGGTATCAATTGTGTTAAGGCGGATTTCCACTTCAGAAATTGTACGTAAATCAGTTGGTAACATACCACAGAGCATGCGCATAAATGTTTTTGCTGAAGTCAATACGCGTTTAAACAGCGGAACCACAGAGCAAGCGCAGATCCAGGGTTAGGGTTAATTGTTGAGGAGCACATTAACGCTGTTTCTGTTTTCGGTCTGTATCACCAATAGGATTATTAGATTTTCTTTTATGCTTCGATAGCTAGCATTCTCCTCCACGAATTTCGACATACCTTCTAAATCCACCGCTGCATATATATTTTTGCTGAAGTACGCGAACGAAAATGCTCGTTTTTTCCGAATAAACGCGTTTATCACATTTAAGGAGCAACGATGGAAGTTTTTTATTTTTGCAGTTTTGAACAAAATGCTCAGCTAAAGTTTGCATAAGGAAGCTCAAGATGACATCCTAACAAATATTATCACATATTCAAATCCGATGCTGTGGGAATTAACTTATCGTATTACGCGAAATTCGTGTCGGTATGCGTATAAATATTTTTTAAGTGGAAATTCGGCTTTCGAATATTTGACGAACCCAGTTGTTGTTTTTTTCGTCTATGTAAATGTGAATGACGGCTAGTTATTTTTCGCCTGCTCACTTTTTGTGGAATGAAAATTCGTAAAAACATCTATATATATATATATATACATTCTGTAAAAGTTGGGTGTGTTCCGCATTTTTTATGTTTCATTCCTGAATTTAGAAAATGGTTGATGGACAATAAATCTGGGAAATGCACTTTCACACCAGGCAGTAAGCTGGGTCCAAAGTTGGTGAGTATGCCTTTTAGGGTTTACTTTCGTGACAGATAATTTTTTATAGTTTACCAATTTCTTTTTTTCCTTCTAAAGATCCTGCTAGACAGTAAACTATTAGATAAACTATAAGATATATTATTCTCAAAACTTACTTTAATTAGCTTGCGGAATAGTTTATCGCGTATCTTACCTAAATTATTCAAAAAATTAATTGATGTCAATGAAGAAAAAAATTAATTTCTACTTTGAAAAAAGTTTCTATTTCGAGCATAATTTATCTAATAGTTTATCTAATAGTTTACCTTAAGAGTGTTTTGGTGGATATTCATTTCGAGTGAGTTCTTATCTTAGAAACGCGCAACGTTACCAAGCACATTCAACTCTCCGGATGTTTGGGAGGCTTATTTGGAACCTACCGTTGACCAATCAGATGAAAGGTTTGAGTGGGGTCCACCAGACATTGATGCTATCAAAGAATATCCTTTTCTGACAAAACGATTTCTATAGCATGACTGAAGGTTTTCTATCTCATCTGTTTGGCATTTAAAGATGTGATATTAGTGGAAGAGAATTGAGAGAAAAATCTCCTAATTATCTCATGTCCCTTTTATTGCCCCTTTTTACGTTGGCCGTTATTGGCGTTAATTTTCATGACTCGTGCGTTAGATGTTTGTCTGTGAGAGTTTGATCGAGGACTTATTAAAAATAACGCCAATAAAGGCCGGCTTAGAAGCGGGAAACGAACAAAGGGCCGATGAGGTAGTCAGAACAAGCTATTATGCCATTTTTCTCAAGGCCGGTTTCCAGTTCATTCGCCTGGGTCGCGCGACTGAGTGAACTGGCTTTTGATTGGCTGACGTAATCCCATTCGGCCTGGTAGTTCAAATCATTTGAACTACTGAGCGAATCAAAAAGCAGTTCGACCCAGGCGAATGAACTGTAAACCGGCCTTCACAGTTCCATCTCATATTTCCATTGGTAATACCCAACCTTCAGAAAAGTATTTTGTTTTCGATTCTAGTGTGTAGAAGTCTGCATATAATTCAATGTTTCCTTGACTAAGTATCGTAAACATTCGCCAACGAGAAATTAGGCTGGCCAGGTTCAAGAACGGACGAGATAATACTACCTGTTCTCCAAAAACTCAAGGAGAAGATGAAGGTATGAAGCTAATGTTTATTTCGCAAACCGTAAAATTGTTATTGTTGTAAAAAGGGCCGATGTGGTAACGCCAAACTTGTTCTTCTACAGTTAAAGAAGAATCGAGTTCAGCTTCTTCTACTACCATGGATCTATCCATACGGTGGTACCTGCCAATCTCCTCCTTTTCTTTCTTTAGTAGCATCTCTTATCTTAAAGGGGCTACGACATGAATCATGTGATTGTTGTGTTGTGTCTTAAGGTCATGTAATTCGTGTCGTAGCCCCTTTAACAGTTCGCTCACTAGTGCTGATTATTAAGTTTTATTTTTTTATTATTTTATTTTTAGTCACAAAAGACGTTGGATAAATATTTTCCACCGAATTTGAAAACGGAGAAAAGCGCAATTTATAGCAAACGATTACGTCGCATATTGGAACTGATGGGTAATTCTGATAAGAGGAATTCAGATACTTACGAGGTAAACATTGTGGTGGAACCGTCGAAGGGTGGGACACCTGAAAAGTTAACATCATCTTCCGCTACCTCAAAATCTCCGAGAAAACAGAAATCTGGAAAACCGTCCACCTCCGACGAAACAGCTTCATCATACTTTCCGAAAAATCTGAACGAACCCGTCAACACTAAAACGGACCGTGCAATCCTCAAAAGGAGAATTTCGAGTGAAATTTCGTGCACAGTGAGTAGTAACGAGAAGGTTCAGGCCATAAAAATGGAAAATTTGGCGAAAGCTGCAGAAGCGAGAGCGAAACCAGTACCCCCGTATATACGTGTGCAAAAGATAAACAATGCTATACAAAAACGTTTACAAAACCGGGGTGGGAAAAGAGTTCGAAACACTACGAAGAAATCGAAACTAAAGGCTGCAGCAAATCAAGTCGTCAATGTTGAACGGCCGAAACCGCTTGTTAGTAGTGAATCCGATTCGGATTAGTGTGTTCAAAGAATATGATAGAAAAGAAGTTATAATCATCGTTGCAAGTCTAAAAATATTAGAAGGTGAAAAAGCTATAAGGTTCTTTTACTCGAATGCTAATCACAGTATTTCCACATAATAGAAAGTTCGAGAAGCAAGTTAATATTATCCTACAAAGAATCTTGCAATATACAATTGGAACCCTATCCTCGACAGATAAAATCATCATCCGGCATTCTGAGGTGGTAGTCGTATCTTTTGACTAACGATATCGTGAGAGATAACTGTCACTTTACCGATTGACGTCACTTTTCGTACTGTAACTGTTCAAGGGACGAAGAGCTTATTCAGGTTACTCCTTCTATTTCACACGGAAATAGAAGAAGTACGAAATCGCCACTACTACTGGCCACTCTACCTAGAAAAAGCCCTAAGATTTTTAAGTGTAAACTGTAATAAAAGTGTTAACCATAGCACTATTCTTTCTTTGATAAAAAGTTATTTATTTACATATTTGACCTCTTTTTGATTGGTTCGAAGAAACAGTCGGCCTAATTCAGAAGCAGTCAAACTGAACCGCAGTTGACAATATTCGATTGACGGATTGCTACAAATCGTATAGTGTAAACAGAGCTTTCGATCGATTTTTCTTTGTTTTCAGAAACAAGATTCATCGTAATTATGTTCATAACGGATTCGTTTCTAATTAAATACAAACCAAACTCTCTCGAAACTTCATTCCAACCATCCTTCCAGCCGCTGGGCGTTTATTTAAAAATCATTTTTGGTTATCGTTCCCGTAACAATCTTTTGTTATGCAAAGAACATTAGAATTTCTAAGATTCTTCTTTATGAACTTCAGAAGAAAAAAATATTGTTTCACCATTTTCATCTTGATCTTAAAACAGAAATCATAGCAAAATATCCTTATTTCAAAACGTGAATATTGCATTTTTGATTTTTCCCTAATATCAAATGATCGCCCATGGCCGTTTATTAATTTTTAGACTCTATAGGCGTTCATTCTGGCAGCATGAGCGTTTATTTGAGCATGGACGTTAAATCGGTCATTTTCCGTATACGAAGAAAATGTCATTAACCGAAAATCTATCAGTCTGGATATCAGGGTACAATTTTTACGTAATTTGTCTTCCTTTTTTGGTTGTTGTTGTTGTTGTTAAGGTAATGCAAAAAACTATATTTTTGTCACCAAACCTTTGTTATACAATAAAATAATTATAAGACATACATGTTCGTAATGAAAAACTTGTAAATAGTAGTTGAAATTTGGACCGCCCTAAAAAAAAGGGCCAATAAGGTTCCCTTTTTACGGCGGCCCAAATATAACGCTTGCCCCTTTTTACGCCAGTCTTTATTGTCGTTATTTTAACGAGTCTATGGTCAACCATCGCAAACAAACATCTAAGTCATGAAATTTAATACCGGTGAAGGGCTGGTGTAAAAAATGGCCAATATGGGAACACAAAATATGTATAAAGAGTGCGCTGTCCTTTAAAGCTGGATTTCCTTTCCGCAATTCTGCTCGCTTGCTTGATAAACGCTCGATGTTGCATGCGTAGTTCATAAAATACGCCGCATACACCATTCTATGGAAACAGTTCACAAAATGCTGAAAATTATCATTTCGATCGCTTTGAGAGAGATTTAACACTTTACTTGATGCTGAATTGACAAAATCTAATAGGAAATTAACCAATGGTCACTAAAATGAAGACAATTGCTTCATCATATCCTCAGCAGTCGTTCTTCAAAGAAGCGAGTAAGTGCTAACAATAACGCAGAATGAAAATCCACCATCAAGTTGTCTTTTGAAGATTTTGGTCACTGGGAATTCTACACAGTTTAGCCGTGACATTCCATTATGTATACGATAAAAGATGCATGAAGTCCACGCCGCGTGTGGATGCTTCCAATATAAACTTAGCATTGCTAAAGAGTTGGCTTGTTAAGAGAATTATGATCAAGATATAACATTGTGATCGCGTTTATATATCTTAGCTAGGATTGGTTCCTTCAGGGTCATCATAGCTTGAACTGTAACATTTGATTGAATCATATCTGGGAGACGTTTATCGGAACTGTCAGCCTGAACATCGTATTTCGAGAACAGCTTAGCTAGGATTAATTTCATCTCGATCAGGGACATGCGGTTTCCGAGGCATATTCGTGGACCTTCGCCGAAAGGTATGTAGTGTGTTCCTTTGTTGTGGCCATCACTAGAAAAGAAAATTCCACATGTGAAGGGCCTGTTAGACACGGTAAACTATTAGATAATTTAACTATTAGATAATATTTTTTCACGCATTTAACTAAACTAATATCGATGCCATTTTTGTTTTATTGGAAACCAGACTTAAGTTAAATCACAAGTGTTGTAAACTCCCCAGTATCCCAGTGGACAAAATCTTCAAAAAGTCTCTGTGGATGAGTGTTTTTTTATTGAAACATAAGCCGATTTTGTTTGCCATTCCTATAGGAAACACTCCTCTGCACAGACTTTTTGAAGATTTTTCCCACTGGGCAACATGTTGCTCAAACTTTTTTTATGTTTTATTTTTTATGTTTTGTGTTCAACACAAAAATCTGTTCCGTAAAAGAAATGTTCGGAATAATAGCCATTTTCTTCCTTTCGATTTGAAATTTTGTGGAAACAGAAGAACGCACAACATCTATGTTGCACAACAGTTGAACAACAAGGGTTGCGCAACTGTGGTGCCAAAATTTTGTTTTATTGGAAACCAGGCTTAAGTCACGCCAGATTAGTTATGACGTTGACAAATTAACTAATCTGAAATTTAACTAATTTTCAGTGCGACTTGGGCTAATTAATAAATACACAACCACATTTGTAGGAACTTTTTAGGGTTTTTTTTTTTTAGATACACGCGTGTACGAAACATGAGGCTCAAACTTCTGAAAACGTAAATAAAACAAAATTTAACAATGTAAAAAGCAAGGTCCAAAGCTTTCTCAATGTTCACAGTGGAAATAAAGTCAAAAATATTTCCATCATATAATCAGTGCTTGAAAGTTAATCGGAAAAGTTAGCAGCACTATCAAAAGTTCTGTTTACTTAAGAAACAATTAAAGAAGATGGCCTAAAAACTAAAAAACATTGAGCCTGCATTCGTTGTTCCTTTAATGTTGTACTCAAAAACTGTGTCTGGATTTGGCGAATAATTGCAGATTTTAAATAATTTACTTTTTAATTTATGAAATTCGAAATAAAATGCTTATAAAATTTGATTGACATAAAATAAATAAATTCACACACATAGTTTTTTAATACAACGCACAGGACACTTTTTAATAAGTACGGAGTAATTTTACTTTTGAGGTCAGATTTCCAAAGACACAAACTTTTCGTAAATTTTAATTTAACTCATCATTTAGAACAGGCTTAGAGCTTTTTAAATATATATACTTTCATTACATAATTATTTTTAGTTGTGAAAATATTAAGCATCAAAGAAAAAGTGCGCTGACCCTTTACAGTAAGGGCCGATTTGCACAAGAGAGAAACCATAATATTATCATTGTTATATGTTGTTTATTTCATCCGAAAATGAGTGTGGCAGTTTGCTTTGTTTTTTGGGGGTTTTTTATCAATAAAATATCAAAGCACTGCAACTTGATTGATACGGCACAATCTATTATATTATAAATTATAAAAATTATAACCATTTCTATCTAGTGTAGATGGGCGAAATTTCCGTTTCGTGCAGGAGTAGTCGAAGAAAGCCTATTTGAAACACGGATTTCCAGTGCGTTGCAACTGTAAAAATACTTAAAAAGAAGAAAAACTAATAAAGTTCTAGTTTCTGTGAACTATTTATGGAAACTTATCCGTACCGAGTGAATACCAACCTCGTCCCCAGAGCTTCTTGCCTTTTCGATATACTGAATGGCGATCGAAAAGGCAAGAAAGCCCTGGGAACGGGGTTGAGTAAATACACAACACATAATATTATGTGTAATAGTTTAACCCACACAACATGCTCAAAATAATTCGTTACTTCAAACGATTAGGATTTTGTAGTTTTGTGTTTCTTGAACTCTTGAGCTCCTGAAACTTTAAATTAAAGCCGAAATACATAAGTATACCTGAATCGATCTGGATTAAATGTTTCTGGGTCGTCCCAAATGTCTTTGTCACGATGCATTGAATATAGAGGAATAAGAACGCCAGTACCTTCTTCGAATTTCCTATTTCCTATTGTGCACGCCTCTGTGCATTCTCTCATCAGCATAAAACCTGTGTTGTAGAAAGAGATGTTGATAGTGTGTTTAGCTCTTATCTTATTTGCTACATATATTGATATCTTATTTGCTACTTTGTATTGAATGGAAAACATCTATTTTAAAGGACAAAACTTTCGCAACTTTTTTTACAACAATCGTAAGTATGATCCCGCGAAAAATCTTAAAAGAGCTAATTCGCGAAAATTAATTCTAGCGAAAATAAAGATTTTTGCCCTTCGTAATTTCGAATTCTTAAGAGGATTCCCAATATCTAGAAGTTTGTTTAATAGTTCTTTTCAGACGGAAAAGACAAAATAGCAGAACACAAATATTGTTACTCTTTTTAATACACCTTTCCCGAATTTCTGTTTAAACACCGTGTTTTGATCTAGTCAGTACATCCAACCTCGTTTTTATGAAATTTATTGTTTGAATAATATTTTAACTTTATTACTTAGTAATTATCTCTATTACTAAAACTCCCAGTAGAATGATTAGAGGCCATTTTGATATCTGAAACGAGGTTGAATGTACTAACTACGCCAAAACACGACGTGTAAACAGAAATTCGGGAAGGTGTATTTGTGAGTTTTGTGAAAGTTTATGCCCTAAATTTCGTGATTATTTCGACTCTCATTTCTTCCTTAAAGTAGCGACGAGAGCCAACCTCCATAAATGATAATAATTGTTAACGACAGAACTTCAAAATTGTTCGCACACTAGACATAATGCCTGTAACCCGGTTGCTTATTAGAATAGGTTTGTCTAACGAGATGCGATCATAAAACGTTCTGACTGAAAGTCTCTTATTTTAGTTTGAAATAACGAGGCAAAACGCAACAATGTTTTCGTTCTCTGAAATAACAATGTTTTGATCGCAAACTAGTAACGATCATATCTTGTTTAGACATGTAGTAATGTTCACACTGCGTAATACACCTTTCTTGAATTCATGTTTACATGTCACATCCTGACTCATACGGACCTCGTTTATGTGTTAAAAATTAACGAAAATATATAACTAATTAATTACCGTGAAACAATGTTGCGCATTAAAACGAGGTCCGAATGGACAAATGAGTCAGGATGCGACATATAAACATGAATTCGGGAAAGGCGTAATTAAAAATCGGACGGAACTGTTGTCACGGATTATTACCTGAAGGATACAGCCTCATGGTTTCATGTAACACTTGCTCTAAATACTTCAGGTTCTCGGTCACATGATCCCATGAAGGAAAATCTGCTTCGTTTGCAATGTTATCGATTTCCTCCATAATTTTCTTTTTAACATGTTCGTGTGTGGCGATATAATTAGTAGCCAACGCTAACGTTGTGCTTGTGGCGACGTGAACGGCTGTAAGTATGACGATCCCTTGCGCCAAAAGATCTTCGTCTTTCAAACTGCTGTCCTTCTTTTGAGCTGATAAGAGTGCATCTAACAAGTCCTGCATGGAAATTCAATAATAACAGAAAAACAAATATGGGCTCTTTCTTCATTTATAACTATACACAGACATTAAGGAGATAAAATAATACATTTAATAGAACGATGTATATAATGGATGTGTAGCTGCATAGATATATATGTTATACGTGATGTATATATAGTAACTATGGTAACTTTTGTGTTATCCTCCAGGAAAAACACCTTATTGGCCTTTTTTACGTCGACCCTTAATGGCGTTATGCTGAATGACTTGGCGTTAAAAAGGGTGGCGGTAGATGTTTGTCAGTGAGAGTTTAACCGTGGACTTTTCAAAAATAACGCCAATAAAGACCGGCTGTTAAAGAGACCGGTGTTAAATTTGGGGCGGCGTCAAAAAAGTAGTAAGGTTCGATCACCATGAATCACGTGATGGCAGCGCATAAACAAACAAACAAACAAACAAACAAACAAACATACCAGATGTTCATCTCTATCCTCTTTTCTTCTTCCAGCAACGATCTCGTTAGCTGTGTTGATAAACGGCTGAAGGTTGTTCTTGAATGCATGTGGGATGTGCTTGACAACGTGCTGCCCGTACGGTAATGTAGCAACCAAGTTAACCCACCATGGTGGCTGCGTGAAATTGTTGACGAGCTTGATTAACATTTTGTTAAAGTCCGATTGGTTTGGACTATCGAGACTAAAGCCTATTGACAGTAAAGTTTCCATCACGAAACCTTGACTGTGACTAGAAAGAAAGACCAAAATGGCTTTAAAGCTGGCGATACACGATTAAATTTGTCCAGTCAAGTTTATTGAATCCATTTTGTTGAATTTGAAAGTTACTACAACGGATACACGTTTTCAATTTGTCGAAATCAAATTGTTCATGATTCGCTCATTTTATACTTATTCACTTAACGTGGTAACGTGATTGGTTAAACTCTTTTCGTAACAATTTTAAAGAAACTGATTGGTGGTTAGCATTATTTTCGACAAAATGAGTATGTCCACTTTTTAAAATGTTGAAATCGAATAAATTGAATTGAAAATCGACTAATACACGATCAAATTTGTTTGCTCTTGACCGAAAGAACAATTCTTCCAGGGATAAAATAAAGAGACAATATTTTTGTGATTACAAAAATCTTCAATATGGTGTGTTTTGGCTTTATTAAATTCTTCAGGAATTATTTACGATATTATGACTCAAAAAAGGTAGTTTCAATCGAAAATATCATCAACGAGGGAGACCGGATTTAACCAATCAACCTCAAGGTATTGAAAACTTCATTTTTATATTAAATTCTAAAGAACCATGATTAGTCTTACTTGACAATATCTATGGAAGATCCCTTCTGACTTGCTTCTTCCAGTTTGGCAAGGTAAGTATCAGCTGCTTTACCGATCAGCGGCCTCATCTTTTTCAAACTACCGGGCGTAAAAGCTGGCGATAAAACAGAGCGTAAGGATTTCCATTTCTTGTTTGTTGCCATCGTAATCATCTTGTGGCATGGCCATGGTAAGTCAACGAAAAACTTAAAAGAAAAGGAAAAATCATAATTTCCATCCCTGCATTGTTTAGGCATTCACATATTGGGCGAGTGGTTGGATTAAATCAGAGTTCATAGAATAAATAAATTAATAAATTAATAAATTAATTAATTAAATAAATAAATAATTTCAAATCAGCCGCAGAGGTGGATCTAGAGGTGGATGTCGAAATTTGTGGAGGAGAGCTATTAAAGAATAAAAGAAAAACGTGCAAATAAGTCCATTGGTGAAACAGACTGAAAACAGAAATTATGTTAATGTGCTCCCTCCACAATTATAGACATACCCTGAAACCCCCGCTGAGCTGTTGATGTTTTCGGTTCACATTTACGGTGCACATCATCAGCTGATTCTTTTCAAATATTTTATATTTTTTATCAGCTGGTGAAATATAGTCATTTTAAACACGCCAAAGGAATCAAAGTTTCATGATTGCAAGACAATAGTTAATGACGGTCACGTGACAATATTAGTGCACAAAACTGAGCGGACGATTTTGGCGGAATTTATTAAAAATACAAATGCCGCTAGTCTGCAAGCGGAATATTTCGCCTAGTGGAAAACCGGCTAAAAAGCCAAGAGAGGAATTGCAGAGGTTGAACACAAACTCGTCATACTCATCTAATGTATTATTATGTCAAAAATATATTTCTGACCTTCCTGTTGTGAAACTTCGAGAATTGGCTTCCTAAGATTTGTTTAACCACCTCCTCTTCAGCAACGACAATAGTTGCTTCGCCTTGATATTGAAACTGAAACATGCGTCCATATCTTTTGTAGTATGTGTCAATCGTTTGATGTAACTGAAAGTTGTTTCTGTAGAAATCGGTGAAATTTCCAAGAAATGGTGTAATCGACGGACCGGGAAGTCCAAACGATTTGAATCGTCCCCATCCCAACCAGTAAAACAAATAAAGAAGGGGCAGTATGAATAAAATGGTTTCAAATGCGGAGGCGTCCATCTTGAATAATCTGAATAGTATGAGCTAAAAAAATATAGAAGTTATCCAGTGGGCAAAATCTTCAAAAAGCCTCTGTGGAGGAGTGTTTTTTATTGAAACAGCAGGCGATATTGCTTGCCATTCCTATAGAACACACTCTTCCTCATAGCCTTTTTTTTGAAGATTTGAGAGCTGAGTGTACATAATGAGTGTTTTTATCTAACAAAATGCCTGCATAAAAGGTTTTGGTTGAAAGTCTCCCATTTTCGTTTGTAAGAATAAAGCATCGCGCAAAAAATGTTCTTGTTAAGCCAGACATAATTAACATAAGTTTTGACCGCAAATGATCGTCAGACAAACCTATAGTTGTAATGCTGACTTTAGTCTGACGTTTCAAGCGACGGGACAGCATACGGGACAGCATACTGACCACATTAAAATTCAGAATTTGAAATAGTAATGACCTTGAGAGTTTTCGAACATTGTCACGAATTTCCACGCACCTTAGCAGCGGCGGATCGAGAAGCAATTTTATTAATTTAAAATTTATGGAGAAGAGTGTTTTCAAAAGGATAATATTGCAATTTTCTTGCCAATTCTTTTTCAGAAAGTTTTCCTCCAAATTTGTTTACACCAGTAAAATTGCTGCTAGATCCGCCACTACTTAGGTCTCACTGAACCAGCAATTCAACCAGTATGCTATAATTGTTTTTGTTCTTCCAAAGGAAATTTGAAATAAAATCAAGATTTCAAATAATGAAAGAAATATGTTGGAGATGGTATCCACCCAGAAAAGTCCGGTTTTCTGTCCAGTCAGGTTGTTGTCCGGGTTAAGAAATGTCTACCGCGTCGCTGTCTTTGAACCTGAAAATAAGCGTGCGCACTAAGAATATAAAAAATATCAAAATGTTTATATTTATTTATTATTGTTTGTTGGTTTTCTCTACTATCGCACATGACGCGCCCTTTTTCTTAGTTCTCCTCTTTTCAGCGCCTCGGAAACCTTTTGAACGAATGCTGACTTTATTAACATATAACTTTTTTTAAGGCCGCAATATTCCAAGAATATTCGACAAGAATATTACATTTTTATAATTTTCTTGTATTCTTCTTCTGTGTATACAGAACAAGAATTTGTCAAAATTATAAAAAAAATCTATTGTTTGGACATTCTTTTCGAACTGCGTTTGATTTTATTCAGTTCTACTTAAATATAAAAACAATTACGTGTATATGATTTTAATTGATATTACGATATACGATATTCAATTTTAATTGATGTTAGAAAAAAATAAAACATTATTCTATATCTTTTTACTAAAAATAACTTATTCTTGTCGATTATTCTCGTGTGTATGGCGGCCTTTAGAAAGAATTTATTTATAAAGTATCCAATAACACTATGTAATACGATTTGAATGACACCACAATAACACCATTATGTCAAAATAATGTAAGAATTGAAACTAAACAGATGTCAGTACGGGAGAGATGTGGTTACTGTAAAGGGTCAACCATGAGGGTCAACCATTTTTCTTTGCGAGCTCTTGCAGAAGTTTTCACACTGCGAGTTAATCTGTCAATCTGAACAAATAGCGAAGCTAATTTATTATTCATAACACAAACATCCTTGCACACAATAGGTAAAATCATTTTCATGACAACAAATGCTTTAAACATCTGTTATGTTCTGATTTTTTAAAAGCCGTTTTCTCTATCAAAAATGTTTGATTTTTCAGCGGGATACCCTCCGGAAAAAAGTGTCCTGTGACACAAATCATCATGGTAACGGAAAATAAATTATGCTGTCGTGTTCCTTTAATGTTAACCACAAAAACTGTGTCTGTGTTTGACGAATAATTATGCAGATTTTAAATAATGAGCCAACGGTTTAAAGGTTTGATTTTTACTTTTTAATTTATGAAATTCGAAATGAAATGCTTATAAAATTTGATTGACATAAAACCAAAAAAATCGCAGAAACGATTTTTAAATACAATGCAAGAGGAACATAATGCAATATTTTTGAAAATGTAAATATTAACCGCTGTGGCACAGGACACTTTTTAATAAGTACGAAGTAATATTACTTTTGAGGTCAGATTTCCAAAATACCAACTTTTTGGAAATTTTAATTTAACCCATCATTAAGAGCAGGCTTTTTAAAAATATATACTTTATTTAAAAAATGTTTGGGTTTGAAGAGTAAATAATTAGAAAGGTGTATTATTGATACGCGTATTTCCAAATTACAATCAATGCACAATGATACGGTACGTGCTGAAACGCATATTATTTTTTGAAGTGGAAAATCCCGCTTAATGATGGAGTTAAAACATAATTACTTTCTATTATTTTAATATTTTAGTTATACTGAATAAAATCAAACTGCGTTTTTTCAACAGAAACGATATAATTATACGAGTCCCCTATGAGTTAAGCATTGAAACAGAACCTTTAAAAATGAGAAGCTATTCTGTGTTCCGATTTTTGTCAATAATTATTTTGAAATTATTAAGTCTCGCTACTTTGGCTGTCACTATGGTTCCAAATATCCTGTTGCTATGACTTCTGAATTCCCCTTTCGCACAATATTAGTTTTGTTAGCCTCAAGGTGATTGTGGCTCACAATGCACGTAATAAATAAAACAAACCTTACATGCTTTACAGCTATTGATTATCCTCTAGATGGTTCCAGTCATAAAAGTTGTGACGATACACCGGAACACAGAATGGAGAAAGTGCAGCGGCGGATCTAGAGGGTATGTCGAAATTAGTGGAGGAGAATGTTAGCTTTTAAAGCACAAAAGAAAAACGTGCATATAAGCCTATTGGTGATACAGACTGAATACAGAAATTATGTTAATGTACTCCTTTTCGACATACCCTGAGTTCGCCGCGGAAGTGTTTGCTATATAGAGTAAAAAAAAAAAATACGGTAGAAATGGCTGAGAAAAATAGTGTCAGTTTAGAAAAAGAAATACTTCTCAGCGAAGAAGGACGTCTTTTCCCAGTCCTTTATGACAAAATTAAAAAAGATTATTAAAAGAAAAATGCTGTTCGAAAACTTTCATATTAAAAATATCGCTTATAAACGCAAATTAAGTCCCAGTGAGAGCCGAGAAATATTTTTGAAACTATCGAAATTTGACGCATTGTAAGTGCAAGTGATCATAAATTGTCGCGTTGAAATTATCGCAAGTTATCGCAAGTCGACGCCTGATGGAAACTGAGCTTAAGAAGATGAAGAAAAAAAGAACACGGACGATTTTAAAGGATTCCCTCAGAGATCCAACAAGAACACGGCCGGTTGTAATGGCATTCATGCTTACGCAAAAAGCCCATAAGATAAGAAATAAACAAATGAATTCACAGAATAAATTAATATATACCAAATGTTATAGCTGGACGTCTTCGTAGGTTAAACAATGTTTATTCTGACTCTCTGCTTTTATATACAACCATACAATAATGTAAATGTAAAAGGTAGATTTATTAGTTTTTTAAAGCCTGTTTTGCACTTGCTTATTTTTTGTCAACGTATATTAAATTACAAACCATTCAGAAAATACACTCACAAGTACAAGCGTGCGACCGGGTGTTATACTATTCGGCCGCACGTTTAATTTTATACGGGCGAATAGAATTTTTTGCTGCCGCACATTTTCAATTTTCAATTTTTTACTTCAGTTTCCAAAATGTGCGGCCGCACGAAATTTTGTTCGGACGCACGTTTATATTTAATTGAAACCACTGTCCAAATTCGCACCAATTGCAACTACATAGTTGTGATCAAAATATTCGTCCTAGCGGAAACTGGCTAAGAGGATATAGCTTCATAGACGTGCTTCGAATCACAACATAGTTTAACAATTGTTTGTCAAATGCGTGGTTGACATTTTCGTACACAATTAATTAAGGGCAATTTCATTTTAATTCTATTTAAGTTTTGGACAGTGTTGGGACATCATTGGAAACAAAGCGGGATTTTCAATCTATAGAATATTGAAAGCATATATAAATCACAATTTATTTCGATGACATAGCAATTTTCAATCCAGTTGTGAGGGAGGGTGAGAGGTGATTTCGGTGTTACGTCAAGAAACCAGAAAAGAAGAAATATAGAAGAGCCCAGTGAACTAAAACTCCATCAATTCACATTTTATCAGCACTTAGCACTAACTTATGGTAGATTTTGGATTATGTTTTTTCTTATAGTTTTTTGGAAGTTATCATGAAATAAGATAATCCTCAAAAACAGATGTTAAAATGGCTCACACCCAGTGAGCAAACTCTTCAAAATGCCTATAGGGAGGAGTTTTCTATAGGACTCGAAAGCAATATCGCCTGCTGGTTCTATAAAAAAACACTCCTCCACCAGTGGCCAGTGAATATAAAATTATCCGATGGATAACGAATCAGTAAGAAACAGTGTTTGTGATGTAAGAATTTGAGCTTATGAAACAAAAAGATTTCATCATGAATAATAGTACACACTAAGAGAAGGCGAAGAAGCCCTGGTGACGAGATTGGTGTGAAGTCGTGTAGAGGACAAAACTCTAAACATAAAACGTCATAATTACCTTTTATTCATTCACCGAACGTTATCACATTTCATATCGTCGAGTTTACTTTCGTCGAGTTTAAATTGGAGTGCAGGAGTGTCGAATAACAAAGATAATTTACCTTCCTTTTATGTAAATTTTCACGGAATATTACGATGAAGGCGAGTTTTGCTCGACGATACGAAATGTGATAGGGCGGGACAAAAACTGGGACGCAGCAATTGAATTAAACTCGACGAAGAGTTAACTAGGATGCAACAATATGAAAAACAAGGCTCAACAAATGGTGTTACGTTTTTGTTCTGAAGATGACTCCATATTAATGAGTTGATACGAACCTCAAGGTCAACGGTCTTTCTGTCTTTTCGATATAAAGATGTGAAGTAAACAGGCTTTTATAATGGCGCGTGGAATTTTCAACGCGCAGATATCTGGAGTATATTTTTAAATAATGATTAATTTGGCATATCTATAATGTATAAGCATTTCTTTTAATAGACTTTCTATACAATAATATTCGCCTTTCACAGAATGTTTTGTGGATCTGCGCTGACCACAGTAAAACGACTTGCAAAATACCAAATCAAAACAAACTCCATAAAAAAATCTCAATTGTAGATTTTCTTCATGAATAATTCTAATAGCCAAAATGTTTTTATAGTGATCATGTAGTGTTACAGTGGCTCATCTTGTTCAATATCCCTTCTAAGTTGTGTTTCTTTATTGTTGGTGATTTTTATGTGTTTCTTTTTCGTTGCTTGCCGATTCGCTTTTAACTCGCCGGATTTGCAGTCTTTTTTAAAGACGTCATTACAAAACCAACACAAAAACAGGAAAAAACTGTTTATGTAAAAACTGAGAAAGTTTTTTTTATGTTGCATTTTCTTTTTCAGTAATCCGTCATGAAATTTTGATTAACTCTTTTACGTCAAAGAAATATTACGAAGTAAAATAAAAGTAAAAACACGTTTTGTACTTTTCCAGTTGGAAAAACAACAACATGCATAGACGTATTCAAGGTTTGTCAAACAAATGTGGAGGAGTACAACGCTATGATATTTCTTTTCAGTCTTAAGTGTCGATTAGGTTACTTGCACGTTTTTCTTTTCTACTTTAAATGACTAAACTCTCCTCCAAAAATTTTGACTGACCTCTAGCTACGCCTCTGATGTAAAGTGATTAAAAAGTGATAAAAATGAATTCATTTGAAATTGTACCCTTAACATTCATAATTTCTAAAGCATTTACTGGAAGAAGACTTTCGTTTGTCCTTTATCAAACTGAAGAATCAAAGGGAAGCATGATTCACCACAGGTAAAGGTGTTAGAGTGTGTCCACCGACGACTAACTCGAGATCATTGACTTCCTTACAACCAAGCACAAAGAATTGGAATTTATCAGAGTTGTTGACCATCTGATTTGAGGTGAACAAATCAATAACAATAGGGATATTAAGCAGTTCCAGATGGTTTTGTAGTTATTACTGCAGCTAAATACACAACAACTCTTTGACATGATTCACAAGTTCAAAATACGTCTTACTTTTACCGGTGGTGAACGTGCTGAAAGAACTTCTTGTTTTCCCCTCGGTCATAATGGTGGACTTAGGTTCGAAACAAAAGATTATGACGTCATGCCGACTGCAAGAATAACGATCAATGTTGTTATTCTTTATTACCGAACTTAAAGGGTTGAATAAAAAAATATTGAAAAAAAAAAAAAAAAAATGTTACACACAGCGTCTTCATCTTCTTATGCTAATACTAAATCTTGCCTTTTTCTTACCTAACTTTGAAAGAAAGAACTTTAGGAAAATTTCTCGGGAAGTTTGTCAATGGATGTATGTTTTTTCCGTATTAGTAAGAGAAAATCTCCCATTAGGGGAATCTCTAGCTCCATCTTGCGGGGTTTTATTACTTCGTGGAGTGTTGTGCCTTAAGGAACATCATAAAGCCGCCCGGAGGAGATAGCAATGCAATGTTTTTGCGTTCGAAAGTTCATCAAATTTTCTCAACGTTCATTTAATGAGAATGAAGAAACTGTATTAAATTTTTTTGTTTTTGTTTTTAATATTTTTTTATTAAACGCTTTAAGTTCAGTAATAGAGAATAACAACATTGATAGGTGTCAGTAAATTTCTATTTAACGAGATGTAGACCTGTTATGTGTTCGTGTTATCAGTTCATCATTCTCTACCGATGTCTATTTTTTAATGTGTTTGAATGTAGCTTTTTCGTATCAGTTAGTTTCGACTACTATGCCGAAATGTGTAGCTAGCAATTTATTTGTTATTATTAAGGTTCGCCTTAAGGGAAACGAAGGTATCAAGATCATTATTATATTGTTTTGATAGTGTTTGATTGATATCTTTTTGTTTTAGATTAGAAAATTGAATAGTATAGATGAATGTTATACAAGAAGAGATACATGGTTTTTGTATCATGATGCACGAGTGGAGTTTTGGGTTTTAAGATTTCCACAATTCATACCAGAATAAAGATGTGAAAGATAAAAACATAGCAGAATAAAGATTTGAAAGATAAAAACGTCTGAGAAGGTATTTTTTTGTTAGCTTTAGTTTAGGTATTTTCTTATATATCAGAAGTTTTATCGTGGTTAGGTAGGAGTATACATTACTTAGGTAGGAGTATACGTTGTATTGTCTCTTTTCTAAATCTCTGAACATTGGAATTTTAGCTTTTAGTTTACCTGTACAACTTTAGAAATCTCTAAATAGGCCAGATAGCACTGAAAAATAGGGATAATAGCATTCTTTGAATGATCGATCCAAAATATTTTCACAACAATTTTGTGTTAAATATGATATAATTCCAACATGGAGAACCACAACAATTTTTGTAAATACACAGACTTATCATTGCAGTATTGCGTGTAAAAAAAATTTATGGAGAAAAACTGTAAAATGTTTTTACGCGCTACACTAGTTTTTCTTTAAAGAAATGAACGTTGAGAAAATTTGAGGAACTTTCGAACGCAAAAAACATTGCAATGTGTTCTCCTCCGAGCGACTTTAAGATGTCTTCTTTAAGGCACAACACTCCACGAAGTAATTAAAACCCGTAAGATGGAGCTAGAGATTCCGCTAATGGGTGATTCCCCGTTTACTAATACGGAAAAAATAAACATCCATTGACGAACTTCCCGAGAAAATTTTCTTTCTTTAAAAGTTAGGTAAGAAACTATGAGTGATCTTTGTGATAATCTTTGTGATAGTTTTAATTTGAAGAGCCTTATAAGAACACCAACATGTTTTAAAAATCCAGAAAGTCCTTCTTGTATCGATCTCTGTCTTACAAATACTCCAAGAAGTTTTCAGAGTAGCTGTGTGGTGGAGACAGGACTTTCCGATTTTCATAGAATGACTGTTGTTGTGAACAAATGTTCTTTTCAGAGACTTAAACCAAAGGTTATAAATTATCGCGACTATAAAAAATTTTCAAATGTTAACTTTTTGTCTGAACTTACCGAGAATCTTTTTTGTGAAACTTTCGATAATGATAATGATTCAAGCAATTTTCTTAATGTCTGTCTAGAAACTCTAAATACCCATGCTCCTTGCAAGAAGAAATTTGTGAGAGGTAACCAATCGCATTTTATGAACGAAGAGCTGTCTAAAGCTATTATGACTAGGTCACGATTAAGAAATTATTATCTGAAAAATAAAACGGAAGAAAACAGGCTAAAGTTTGCGAAGCAAAGGAATTACTGTGTTAGTCTCTTGCGAAAGACAAAAAAATCATATTACAGTAACCTTAACATAAAGGATATTTGTGACAACAAAAAGTTCTGGAAAACTATTAAACCTTCTTTCTCTGACAAAATAAATAATAGTGAAAGAATTGTCTTATTAGAAAATGATCAACTAGCAAACAATGATACTGAAATTTGTGAAACCATGAACAACTTTTTCGCAAATATTGTTTCAAACCTCAATATATCTCCTGTGTAATAACCATATTTAAGAAGGGGTCGAAAACTTCAAAGGAAAACTATAGACCAGTAAGTATCTTGCCTAATACATCAAAAGTATTCGAAAGGCCAATGTTCGATCAAATATCTAATTTCTTTGACAAAATTTTCTCTAAATTTCAATGCAGTTTCCGAAAAGGATATAACACCCAACATTGTCTTCTAGCAATGATTGAAAAATGGAAATCTAGATATGATAAAGGACAGCACATTGCAGCACTACTTACAGATCTTTCAAAGGCGTTTGATTGCCTTTCACATGAATTAATTCTTGCAAAGCTGCATGCTTATGGTTTTGATGAAAAAGCTCTGAAGCTATTGCATAGTTATTTATCTGATAGAAAACAAAGAACTAAGATTGGAAATTTTTACAGCTCTTCGATAGAAATTTTGTTTGGTGTCCCACAGGGTTCAATACTAGGCCCACTATTATTCAACATATTTTTTTGTGACCTTTTCTTTATAATCGAAGATGTTAATTTTACGAGTTTTGCTGACGATACCACCCCCTATGTGACTGGAGATTGCATCATGGATGTTGTTTCCTTGTTAGAGAAATCATCTTCAGATCTCCTAAAATGGTTTTCGAACAATCAATTGAAAGCTAACCCAGATAAATTTAATCTAATAGCGAGTTCTTCGGAACATATTTCGCTAACTTTAGCAAATTTTTGCATCACAAGTAATGATTCTGTGAAATTATTGGGCGTTGGGATCGACAACAAACTAACTTTTAGGAACCACATAAACTCCATGTGTAAAAAAGCAAATCAAAAATTATATGCCCTTGCTAGGGTAGCACAATTTATGGATATTGACAAAAGGCGACTGTTATTTAAGGGTTTTTTTTCAATCTCAGTTTTTCTTACTGTCCTCTAACTTGGATGTTCCATAGCAGAGAGATGAACCACAAGATAAATAGAATACACGAAAGATGCCTTAAAATTGTGTATAATGACAAACAATCTTCGTTCCAGGAACTTCTGGGCAAAGATGGGTCTGTTTGCATACATCACCGTAACCTTCAAAGACTTTGCATAGAAATGTTTAAAGTTGTAAACGGAATTTCTCCTGAAATATTTCCAGAACTGTTTAAGGAGAAAAACCACACTGTTTATAATTTTCGCAACAGCAGCCATTTGGAAATACCCCGTGTTAAAAGTGTATTTAGTGAAGAATCTGTTGCAGTACTTGGACCAAAAATATGGAACAGACTACCACAAAATCTGAAACAGGTTAAGTCTCTCGAAAGATTTAAAAGTCAAATAAGAAAATGGAAACCTACAAACTGCCCGTGTCGTATTTGCAAACCATACGTAGCGGGCGTAGGTTTTATATAATAAGTACCTAATGACTGATATTGTGCCTGTTAGATTTGATTTAATTTCTTTAAATTTTGTCAATTTGTAATTTTTGTTTTTTTCTAATATTTATGTTGACTTTGATTAACATGCCATTGAAAATGGTATAGCTATTTTTTAACTGTAACATATTCAAACACTTATATATTTTTGAAATTGTCAACTTGAAATAAATGATTAGTAGTAGTAGTAGTAGAAAGATTTTGTATTAGCATAAGAAGATTTTACTGACCGTAATGCTTCATTGGGAAAGGAATCTCGTGACCAGTTTCACAAATTGAGGACCAAAATTATGCAGAAAAACATCTAATAAAACGCGGCCGCGTTTTTTAGAAACAGGCGGTAAAAAACGTGACCGCGCTTTAAATAACCCGGCCGCATTTTGTGATGTGCGGCGGAACATTTTGACGCCTTTTTTACCGCCTATCTTTTAAAAGGCAGCAATTTACCCAAATCTTTCTATTTTTTAACTTAAGTTTGCAGCAATATTATATAAGAGTTTTAACTTTATGCTTTCAAGCGTAGGTCTTACAGTGTTGTTTCATTGAAGAGTGCTTTTAATTTCGGGATCTGATTCGAGTGACGGTATTAGAGGATCTATTGAAAATAACTTAATAACTTAAGACACAACAAGATTGAGTAAGAGATTGCATCTAGTTATCTGTTTGTAGAACTTTTCATAATATAAAACTAGAGCCAGGGTGGGCATAAGGCTTTCTGCAGATGAGCTTATTGTAACTAAACACTTCAAAATGGAAGGTTTGCGTTGTTTAAAGTACATACTGCAGAAGGGAGATTAATTTTGCAAACTGGACATGGAAGATGCTTATTTCAATATTCCTCTATCGCAAATATTTTTGGCGATATGTTGTTAATAGGATGCTCTCGGGAGGAGGTCCAAATTGGCCAGGGATATAGTTATTTTCCTACTGCAGCGTCTAGGAAGGCTAAGGAAAGGAAGGAAAGCTAAGGAAAGCTAAGGAAAGGAAAATTATTGTAAGTTCAAAACGAAAAAAGATTATTTTTGGTCCGCATAATTCATGAGCATGAAGCACGCTGAGACTTGCCCCGGGTGTTCGAACTCAAAATGCGTGATACCCTGGGTAGTTCGGTATGCCTTTAATGACTACTTTTTTAAAGTTTTCCGGTGTAAAGTCATCACATTTCTCCATCATTTTATCACTTTAGCATAGATCCAGAAAAACGGGATGAAAAAAAATCGCCGAACATATATAGATAGATACAACGATGAAACAAATATTTTTCGCTTTGCGAAATCTAATAAAACGCCTTTAAAAAGTTAAAAAGTATGTAAATATATTTATAACTAGTATAGCGTATAAAAACATTTTACAGGTTCATTTTTCCCATGAGTTACTACCCCCAACCCCCGTGCTTACTCTCTCTCATACAATATGGAGGTGACGAAAAATAAAATCATAGTAAGGTGAAGAATAAGTATCACTAAGAGCTCGAAAAGCTGATCAAGAAAATGTATGGGATCGTCTGTGTACGATGTACCGTTACGGAGATATCGTCAATCAAAAATTCTGATGACGTCACACCCGTCCCCAAAAAGTTTTTCGACACCCCACCGCCAATATCGCGCACCCAAAGTGACGTCAGTTATTCCCATTGGTTCTCGAGATATTTGCCCTTAAAAATCGCGTTCTATTTAGGGTGCAATGCAATGTGCCGACTGACGTCGCGCTACTCCTATAATACTAATATCGCCTATATGTCGACCACTCAGTTACGCAGGATCTAAAATTTAATTATAACATTTTCCATACGAACATTTCGTTCCCAGTCCTTTTATTCACACTGACCAAACTAAAAAGTGGATGCACAACTCGCTATTAGTATATAGACTAGTATCCCGTGTAAAAACATTTTACGGTTTACTCTCAAGGATCATGATAAGATATATAAGAATACAGCCTAAAAATGGTTTAATTATACATATTTTCCAGCTATTGAGTGAAACCGTAAAATTATGCCTTTGCCCGGGACACCTGAATCAATTAAAATGTGAATCGTAAAAAAACATTATACCTCCTCAGTATACACAACCAAAGGATCATTCTTCTATCATTAAATGCTTTATCCAAATTGCTTGTACCGTGATTATGTAAAACCATGATTGGCACATTCAATATTCTTCTTCATAATTTTTATTTACACTAAATTTTTAATCTAAAAAGAAAGAAGTTGTATAGAAAAGAAGCAAGAAAAAAATGAATTCAGAATGTAAAATAGCACTAACTAACCAAGATAAGCACTATGGCTTAAATTCAAACTGCGAATTCCAAAACGACATACGCAAAGCCAGTACAAATAATAAGTAGGCTCCCCTAAAATGTACATGATGCAGCAAAATAGCCACTTGAAAAGAAATCATACATTATACATTACACACTCCCTCTCCCCTGCCACAGACAAAATAAAACAAACAACAAACAAAATAAAACAGAGATAATTTAAAGAAATATGACTGTGGCCATCATGGAATAGGTAGATGTTATCAATGAAGAGTAAAAAGGAAAGATATTAAGTTATTAAGATCCTCTCCTCCACTAAAAACAAAACAAACAACACACTTAAAAATATATCTAGCAATATAAAAACATAGGTTAAACAACGAAATGGAATAGCTAAAAAAAATGGGATATGTGAAGTATAGTATAAAAACCTATAATTTAGGCTGGTGGTGTGGGTTGCATGTAGGGAAAGGGTTAGGGTTCAATCATCATATGAGGGTAGGGGAGAGAGCTTTAACTTTCTTGAAAACAGCCACAAAAATTCGCTTGAAAAATAAATAACGACAATAACACAGCAGCAATAATATCTTAGCGTAACACAAAACCCTTTACTGCTTCACATGCAACAAAAAAACATCAGAAATAACGATGTAGCTCTTCCACACAATATGTTGATAATGTTTCCCACATGGTCGAAATGATTGCAACGACGCAACCATTTTTAATCACAATATGTAAATACCACTTCGTTAACAATCCTCCAATTCCATTAACAGTTTCTTTGCTTTCCAACACACGTTTACTACCAAAAACAGCGACATATGTTCGTGTTTTGATTCAATTTAATATAAATACTTCCACTCGTTAATTCGATCTTTACGAAACCATCAGTTCCAAGAAAAAGAAAGAAATTAAAAACCATTTGCTACCATTTGACAACTTCTTCTGTGCAACCATTAACTGTTTATAACATAAATAAGTAAGATATTCTTTAGCATAGATCCTTAAATCTAAACTGAATCGAAGATGGCAGAAAAACGGGATGAAAAAAAATCGCCGAACATATATAGATAGATACAACGATGAAACAAATATTTTTCGCTTTGCGAAATCTAATAAAACGCCTTTAAAAAGTTAAAAAGTATGTAAATATATTTATAACTAGTATAGCGTATAAAAACATTTTACAGGTTCATTTTTCCCATGAGTTACTACCCCCAACCCCCGTGCTTACTCTCTCTCATACAATATGGAGGTGACGAAAAATAAAATCATAGTAAGGTGAAGAATAAGTATCACTAAGAGCTCGAAAAGCTGATCAAGAAAATGTATGGGATCGTCTGTGTACGATGTACCGTTACGGAGATATCGTCAATCAAAAATTCTGATGACGTCACACCCGTCTCCAAAAAGTTTTTCGACACCCCACCGCCAATATCGCGCACCCAAGGTGACGTCAGTTATTCCCATTGGTTCTCGAGATATTTGCCCTTAAAAATCGCGTTCTATTTAGGGTGCAATGCAATGTGCCGACTGACGTCGCGCTACTCCTATAATACTAATATCGCCTATATCTCGACCACTCAGTTACGCAGGATCTAAAATTTAATTATAACATTTTCCATACGAACATTTCGTTCCCAGTCCTTTGATTCACACTGACCAAACTAAAAAGTGGATGCACAACTCGCTATTAGTATATAGACTAGTATCCCGGGTAAAAACATTTTACCGGTTCACTTTTAGATGACGTCACACCCGTCCCCAATGAGTTACATGAGTTACATCCCCATCTTCACCTGTGTTCTTTTAAAACATAGGGGTGGCGAAAAGTAGGATCACATAATTGCTAAAAATAAGTATCACTGAGTTGCAGAGCTCGAAAACCTGATCAAAAAAATGTATGGGATCGTCTGCGTACGACTTATCGTTACGGAGATATCGTCGATCAAAAAGTCTGATGAGGTCACACCCGTCCCCAAAAAGTTTTAGACCCAATTTTTTCGACACGCCATCGCCAATATCGCGCACCCAAGGTGACGTCAGTTATTCCCATTGGTTCTCGAGATATTTGCCCTTAAATATCGCGTTCTATTTAGGGTGCAATGCAATGTGCCCACTGACGTCGCGCTACTCCTATAATACTAATATCGCCTATATCTCGACAACTCAGTTACGCACGACCTAAAATGTCACTATATCACAGTCCATACGAACATTTCGTTCCCAGTTCTTTTATTCACACTGACCGAACTAAATTTGTTATGCACAGTCGCTATTAGTATATAGACTAGTATCCCGGGTAAAAACATTTTACCGGTTCACTTTTAGATGACGTCACACCCGTCCCCAATGAGTTACATGAGTTACACCCCCACCTTCACCCGTGTTCTTTCGAATTATAGGGACGATAAAAAATAAAATCACACAATCCAAAAGAATAGGTACCACCAAGCTGTAGAGCTCGAAAATCTGATCAAGAAAATGTATGGGATCGTCTGTGTACGACGTACCGTTACGGAGATATCGTCGATCAAAAATTCTGATGACGTCACACCCGTCCCCAAAAAGTGTTAGACCCAATTTTTTCGACACGCCATCGCCAATATCGCGCACCCAAGGTGACGTCAGTTATTCCCATTGGTTCTCGAGATATTTGCCCTTAAATATCGCGTTCTATTTAGGGTGCAATGCAATGTGCCCACTGACGTCGCGCTACTCCTATAATACTAATATCGCCTATATCTCGACAACTCAGTTACGCACGACCTAAAATGTCACTATATCACAGTCCATACGAACATTTCGTTCCCAGTTCTTTTATTCACACTGACCGAACTAAAAAGTGGATGCACAACTCGCTATTAGTATATAGACTAGTATCCCGGGTAAAATCAGTTTACCGGTTCACTTTCCCCATGAGTTACCGCCATCCCGTGATTCTTCTATCAATATAAGGGGGACCGAAAATAAAATCAGGCAATCCAAAAGGATAAGTAGTACCACGCTATAAGGCTGGAAATGCTGATCAAAAAAATGTATGGGTTCGTCTGTGTACGTCGAACCGTTACGGAGATATCGTCGATCAAAGATTTTGATGACGTCACGCCCGTCCCCCAAAAAAGTTTTAGACCCAATTTTTTTTTCGTCACCCATTGCAAATATCGCAGACCCCCCAAAACGTCAGTTATCCCCATCGGTTTTCGAGATATTTGACCCTGAAAATCGCATTCTATTTAGGGTGCAATGCAATGTCCCCCGTACCAAAAAATTCACGTCGCGTCATTTGCTAATATACTAATACTGAAAAAACTGAAAAATCTTTACGAAACCATCAGTTCCAAGAAAAGGAAATAAATTAAAAACCATTTGCTACCATTTGACAACTTCTTCTGTGCAACCATTTAATAACTGTAACATAAATAAGTAAGACGTTCTTCAGTTTCCAATACAGTACACGTTTCTGCTATTATAAACCATACATTTTTTCTTCCACCCGTTAATTCACGTTTAATAATAATACAATATCATTCGTTTCCTTTCTTCGTTCGTCTCGCGAATCAATCTTTACGAAAACAAAATCAAATGTGTTTACATTTTAAAAACCCTCGTTTCCTTTCTGCATCTTACGACTGGTAGTAAACATACAAATACTTTCTTAGCAACAAACAATATTATTCTTTGCTTTGGAAATAAAAACAAACAGAATAAACAACAAAAACAAAACAAACAACAAATACACTTCTTCTCTCTTCTTTTTCACCAAACAAACATGGTCGTTGAGAATATTTCAAACGAAAAACCATTGCATTGCATCCTCCTCCTCGTCTTCTTTCACGTACAACACGCAAAAACATAAAAAAAACCCTTAAGATGGAGTTGGACAATTACTAATACGCAAATTAAAATACTGAAAAAATGCTTCTCGCAGTAGCGTGGTTTTACGCGCTCCTCGTGAGAAAATGACCGTGAAATTTTTCTAAATGTATCACTCTCTAAAATAAAAGTGGTATGCACACTCACTATTAGTATATAAGCTAGTATCCCGGGTAAAAACATTTTACAAGTTCATTTTTCCCATTATTTCCCATCCCCACCTTTGATGTCACGATAGATGTTTTTACAGGTTTACTCTCCCCATGATTTACCGCTATCCCGTGTTCTTCTTCTTAATATGGTGGTGACGAATAAGGGATAAATAGTACCACGCTATAGAGCTCAAAATGCTGAGCAAAGCTATTACATAAAAAAAAATGAACAATATGAAAGCTTGTTTTTTGTCCTGATTTAGTTGACAAATGAGATTAATAAATCAGAAAAAAAAAAAAAAAGATAGGTATGCAAATGAAATTAATACATTCCAATCTGTTGTCTCGTTTTTTCAGACAATAGCTTAATGGATTTTCAAGATTTAATGCAGGTTTCAGACTTTCAGCATCTCATTTTAATTACAATCGCAGTTGCGTCAAGTTTAATATTTAATTTAATATTTAATATTTAGTTCTTGCCGCCGCAGGAGAAAGGCTGTGAAATTTAGTAACTACACGCGGAATGTTATCTGAAGTGTTCTAGTTTTCCTTCGTAATGTGTACTACTTTTCTGGTATGCCAACCGCGCTGACCTTCAGGCCCCAGAGCCTCTTGTTCTTTCTTCTATCCAAGAGATTTCTGCCGTGGCACTGGAGTGACATGTTATGAATGATCTTTTAACAATAAAAAATAGTTTGAGAGCGGCCATTTGAAACCTTCGCCGTCATAGATAGATACGGCCACGAAATAAATAACTTTCGCTTGGCGATATCTAATAAAAGACAATGTATTCTAAACTGGACTGTCATTGGCCACTCTTCAGGTCATTTATCACTGTCAGTGTTATGTTTGTGATTGATAGTATGCTAGTCCATTATATCTTTGATTGTTTCATGGTCATAATTTTTTTAAGTTTAGAAAATATATTTATTGTTAAAAAATATTTTAAAATATATTTAAAAAAAAATTTTTTTTTAAATATTTTAAAATATATTGTTCCTGCCGTCATTCATCGCAAACAGGAAATGACTAACACAGACTAATCCTCTCAGTGATTATTAAATGACTAACATTTGTTAGTTGCTATGGGCGCTGTAAATATTTTGATTACCATATTGGTTATATAAAAAGACTAACATAGATGTTAGCCGGCATATGC
Organism: Turritopsis rubra; assembly: GCA_039566895.2. Taxonomy (NCBI): domain Eukaryota; kingdom Metazoa; phylum Cnidaria; class Hydrozoa; order Anthoathecata; family Oceaniidae; genus Turritopsis; species Turritopsis rubra. Next base: position 11,452,494 of record CM077628.1, read on the forward strand.
ACTGTTTAATTGACTAAGATGTGATTCTCAGTGCATGTTAGCCAGATGTTACAGGTACACATAAATGCTCAATAATACATATGTTAACGTTGTTAAAGTTTAAACCCACAGTGGCGTTTTTAAGGAGTCCCAATGTTAAAATTTGCTTTTTTATGGGCGGTAATCCAGGAAGAATTAGGTGGCGTGATAAAGATGGTAGGCGTCATTGCGATGAAAATAAATGCGGTCTTAACATGTGTAAACACGCAGTGACAACAATTGTAACGCGTTCTGATTTGTTCATATAAACTGTGCGTTTTTTTTGGGGTTTTTTTGGGGTTTTTTTTGAGAGAACAGAAACTAGTTGCAACAGAGAATCTTACCTCCGGGTATCATGTAAAAATTACACATTTTTCAGATGTTAGTTATCATTTACTTGAAGCAGAATACACCTCCCAAATTCATGTTTATATGCCGCATCGTGATTCCGTTGTCTATTTGGACCTCGTTTTGATGCGTTACATTATTCTACGGTAATTATTTAGTTATATATTGGTTATATAATTATTATAGTTATATATTTTGCTCATTTAGTTAATCGCAGCGGGACAATTTTCGTTAATTTACGACACAGAAACGAGGTCCATATGGACAACTGAGTCACGATGCGGAATATAAACATGAATTCAGGAAAAGGTGTATTATGTTTGATGTAAAATTGCTTTTTTTTTGTACCCTTTAAACTCGGGAATTTATTGTCAATCAGATCTCCCTTAAATCAGCCACTAACATGGGGAGCTTACGAAATTGTGACGGCAACGAAGACGGTGACGTGAAAGTGATCCACGAATATTTAGAAATTAATGAATCATAAAGCAATTGAATTTTGAAGAACATATCTGTAATAACAATACGTTTTGATCGTTGAACTAAAGAAAGACAGAAATGCTTTCGAAAAAAGGGCAAAACAAATACAAGAGAAATAATTCTCCTAATGGAATGATAATAAATAGACTTTCGTTCTAAACAAAATCCACAAGGAAAACTCGAATCCTTTGTTTCGCTCACGTCGCCGTTCTCGTTGTCGTCGTGTTTGCGTAAGGTCACTAAAATCCGCCCTCATCAATATGAAGTTTAACTTACTCTCGACTTCTCAGGATAGAAGTGAAAATCTGAAAGATACGCACTGAAATTTGTCGAGGAGGGGAGCGTTGCAATACGATGGATGACGAAAATTCATCAATATTTTATTGAAAAGAAATAAACTATTTTTTCTTATAAATAGAAAAAAAATGTACAATTTCGTCATTCTAATGATGACGTAATAGTTACGTAATCTACGAATAATTTCAATTTTGTTTCAACATGCAAACTAGCCAATCCTTGCATAGGTGATTCCAAGACCCTTTCTACACGTGAGGAAGAACACAATAAAACGCAAAACGTTCTTTTGTGATATATAAACTTTGTAACTTTCAAAGGTTTACCTTTTTCCCTGGAACTGTTCAACATTGATTCTGCATAAGGTTTATATTTTAAGCTCCTGTTACACGGTTTACTATTAGATAAATTATCCTCAAAGTAGGAACTTTTTTCATAATAGAAATTGATTTCTTTTTCTTCATTGACGTCCATCAATTGTTTTTTTGAATAATTTAGGTAAGATACACGATAAACTATTCTTTAAACTAATATATTTAAAGTTAATTTTGAGCATAGTTTATCTAATAGTTTACCATTTAACAGGACTTTAGACAGGAGTTAAGAAATGCTTATGGAGCCAACTGTTCCTCTCCCTCTATTAAAATATCTCTCAATGATAGACTGAACGTATAAAGCCTGATCCACAGAATCCTATCCGCTCTATCATAACACAATTTCAAAAATATCTCCGTTTTTTATAACAATTCAAGTTCTAATAGTCTGCAGCTGTTCTTGCCCATATACCTTTGCCTTTTGGCGGCGCAGCACCGTTTTTTCTTGGTACAACCCTGGTCACCTTTCCCGTGTGTATGTTCTCTACGCTTGATGCATGACTAATTGTATCTAAGTTGTCGACACTGCGAGCACGATTGCGTCTGTAATCTGGACCATACGCAATCATCTGCAGATCTCCCATGCTCCGGGGCCGGCCATTAGAGTCTGTGTAATCGAAACGTTTACCCAACTGACCGGGTTGTCTTGGTGATCTAGGTTTTTTTAAGTTTCTATAGTTTGTTGCATAACCTGGATGGCCTCCTCGACTCGGATGTAGTCTAACATCTAAACTAACCGGGGAAATTGGTCGACTTCCTGGCCGACTGCTGGTTTGGCTTGAAGGAGAGATCGGTCGGTCGTAACCATATGGTGACATGAAACCGTTTGGAGAGATGTCGCCACGTCGGTCATATGGGGATCGATGACCTCCCGCTCCATATCGTGGAGATACGGGACCTGTTCGACCAGAATACGGTGGTATAACTCTGCCATGACTTGGTGAAATAGCACGAGATCCTACACCGTTCGTATACTCAAATGCAGCTCTAGCAGCGTAGTAATCACGATAAATGTGATCCATGTTTTGTTCAATATCGGAGCCATCTTGACTATGTTCACCACGAGGATGACGTGGTATCAAATGATTGACGCTCTCACTTTCTGAGTAGGTGGATATGTTCTCTTGCTGGTTCAAGAAGTCTTGCGCCAACTCGTAGTCAATACTCGACTTTCGAGTTTTCTCGTCGTTATCATCACGTGACTGCGTCTCACTTATATCAGGTGCTTTTTCTCCTTTTTTACTTTCACTAATTTCCGATTGTTTGTCCTCTTCATTGATTGGCTGAAATGTATTGGCGTCATTATTTAGGCCGTGATCGGTCATATCAAATTTGCAGTCTAGACCGGCATTTCCGTTTGCTATTGTTGCAGGACCATTCGATAGATTTCCGTTTGAGGTTATGGAGGCTTTTTTGTCAATTTCAACGAACGTATGCTGAGTGTACATCGGACTAGCTGGTTTTGTCATGACCTTCCCGATACTCCAGCTTTCCTGTTGTTGACATTCCTTCAGTTCTCTACAAAACAAACAATTAAAAGAAATTGAATAGAAGGTTGAAAACTAACGATCGGACAGACCTATGGTTACCTAGTTTCACACAAGTTGAATGTAAGGGAGACATTATCCCATTGTGAAATCATCTTAATTTCACCCATAAGGGTGTCATTTTAGGCGCAAACCTATTCTAAAGAACGACAAAAACGGGTAGAACAAATGGGATAATATCTCTGGGGAGGAGTGTTTTTATTGAAACAGCAGGCGATATTGCTTGCGATTCCTGTAGAAAACACTCCTCCTCATAGGTTTTTAAAGATTTTGCCCATTGGGTAGTAACTTGATTTGAAAGTTAAACCTTGTGTTTTGAAAATATTTGCCAGCAGTTCCGTTGGATCAAAATTAAACCAATCAGTCTTTGACGTTGTTACACGACCAAAGATTGCTTCAAAACGAGGCTGATTTCATTGTTTTATGTGTTTCGGTTCTGTGAACTGATGGTTCTACCGAAGACCCTAAATCTTCAAAAAATCTCTGTGGAGGAGTGTTTTTTTTATTGAAACAGCAGGCGATATTGCTTGCAATTCCCATAGAAAACACTCCTCCTAATAGGTTTTTTAAAGATTCTGTGAACTGATGGTTCTACCGAAGACCTTTTTTTCGGCGAATGCAGAAGTATTTCTTGCTCTTTCTTTTTTATTTCGTTTTTAATCAAAAAATATTTTATCCTTGAACGTTTCGAAAAAGTACATTATTATTAACCAATACACGATTTTCCATTTAACGATCTCATGTAATAAAATTGCACGAACACTTCGACCAACATTCCTCAACCCTCAAGAGATAAGACAAACATTTTACAGAACATGGTAGAAACAAAGACGATTTCCTTAGAGAATTGCACTAATTATATTTTCACGGACGTTTTGTGTAAACTAAACACGAAAATTTCGACGTAGTAATTGGAAACTCGTGTATTCACGTTCGTGCGTAAAGAGACTTGATTGGATATTAAACTTTTTGAATTTTTTAAACGATTTAATTAAATTAAATTAAAATTTAATTAAATATTAAATATTTGCTTATTTTTATTACCAAACTTGTTTGACGTTCCTTCCAATAACGCAAATGCAACTTCGAAGTCAGGGCTTCTTGCCTTATCGAAACGGAAAACAGCCTGGGTTCGAGGGTAAATACAATTGATTAATTCAAGAAGATATTATTCTTTATTTAAACTTTGCTTTCCTTTAAGCAGTCGTGACAAAGTATATTTACTCAGCGACTTTAGCACGACGAGTAAAATAGACGTTATCTTTGGTATACTTTTTCCCCGCCACGGAAATTTAATATTTTTTGTGTTTGATTAGTTCACTATAATAAATGTGAAACTTAATACTAATGGAATTTTCGTCTGTGACTTATAATATTTAACAATATTTAATTAATATTTAAAAATGTTTGAAAGAACGAGACATAACCTGACTGTAACCTTTCTTATACAGACCAAATTTTGCACCATTAACTTTTAAGGGGAGGAGAAATTTAACTGATTTAAACTGTTTGGAAAGGCCGCGGAAATTGATACTTCTAAGGACGAGTGGACGAGTTGATTTTGATGATGGACGAGTTTGGTAAATGAGGACTTTGACACATACTTTATAATGGTAATGATTATAAAATTTAGTTTTCAGGATTGTTTTAAAGGAAGTGTTTTGATTGTAACAACTTCCAAATTAATCATGTTAATGAAAAGAATTGAAAAGTTTCATTTCATATCCATACAAGAACATAACAACAAGGCGATCCCGATGATCAAACATCGGATTCCGGTTAAATTAAACGCAATCAATCTTACTGATATTATCCTTGTGTGAACAATCGTCCGATTTATAATGGGTCTAAGGAATGTTTTTATCTGTTAACTTGAGAACATAAAACTGTTTCAGGGAAAAGTAACCTTATATACTCACTGACCCAAACGAATTTAACAAGGTTTATACCATGAAGTTTCGATGCAGTTAAGTCACGAATCCAGTTAGGAAATATATTTAGTTTTCGAAATTCGGAAACTTAATTATTTTTTTCATCGTTGACTAATACAGAATCTATGTTAAGATAAAAAATATTACCTCATCGAAAACGGAGTTAATTCTTAATATCATAATTGCCAAGAATTCTTAGATTATAAAACGCTTCGAATCAATTTCTCGATTGGGATCTTTTTTCTGACACAACTCTCCCTCGCACACTCTCCTCGTGCTTAGTTAGGTCAGTCTCTTTTCATAAAGATATCCAGTTGTTATTACAGCTGGCTTTATTTATTAAATTCTTCTGCTCGAGATGACATCACATTTGAGGGAAAACAGAAACACTTACTGGAATGTTTCCAGAATAATTAGATAGAAAAAATGTGTTATAATGTTTGACCATGGTGTTTGTTTTCCCTCAAAAATACAGCAAACCCATTGGCTAAATGTCTTATCAACATGTCAGGACATTTATAAGAAAATATGTGACAGAATAGAAAAGGTTACTTACCCCTTATATCGGAAACACTTCAGGGTTACTACTAGCAACAGGATGAGAAACAGGCCACACACACCAGCTAAAGCATACACGATCGTTTCCATCACTAAAACAAACAAGGTGTTGACAAATAAGGTGTAAACAAACAAGGTGTAAACAAATAAGGTGTAAACAAATAAGGTGTAAACAAATTCGTAAACAACAAGGTTCCCTAAACCTGCATCAAAACAATATTGGTACGAATCTCTCCCCCTCTGTCGTTTTACTTTCAAGAGACACCTTGGAAAGAGCGCCATTGCAAAGAATGAAATAGGAAAAAGAGATTTCTCTCAATAATTGGTGGCAATAATTTTGGGGAAATCTTGTAAACAAACATGATATGCTGAGGTTTTGTTGAAACAAGATATGATACTTACAGGTATCTGCATTGTTTTGACACGTGACACCATAATGTTTTCCGGTACAACTGTAAGTAAACAAATAAAACTATAAAACAACAACTTCCTTAGACTTGCACTGAGAAGGATAAGATTAAAGCATATGTTTAGACCAACATGTTTGTTTATGTGTTTGTGTGTGTGTGTTTAATCCAGAAGTCATATGGGATTGTTGTCTCGATTTTGATATCAAAGACACAAAAAAATCAACAAACAAGAATATACCTGCAAAACTTTAAATGGTTATCATTGACACTCTGATAACATAGTCCGTTCAACTGACAGAATGTGTTATCCGTACACGATTCAAATCTGGCTTGTTTGTGTATTGGTGCTGTCGTACCATTGACAGCGGCATTTGCGGCGGCGAGTAACCATACAGAAGCAGTTAAGACAAACAAAGCCAAGTTCTTCTTTATGTCCATTACACACGATGCGAAACTACGTTTAGAAAGAAAAAATTAATACTGTTACTCTATTGCGAACGGTTTTGTAAACAAAATAATTCATCGTTTTCGTCACCCAACACACGTAATTCGCTCATTTGTGCTCTAATTAATGTTTTTTAGAAACTTTCCAATTAACGTTTATAATATTAAAGAGGGTGTAATAACCGCAGTGTAACAAGAACCAAATGAAATCAGAAACTTTGGTAATATATTGAATATACAATGAATTATTATTTATTATTATTAACTATTTATTTTTTTACAGGTTCACTTCGTCAGTTATATATACACTGTTATTAAAGAAGGACCTGTAAATAAACAACGAAATAAATATTTATTTTTTTACAATTAAAGAAGGAAATGATTGCAGGTTAATTTGAAAGAATTGTTAAAAGGTGAGTGAATGATGAGTGAGTGAATAAATAAACCAATAAATTAATTAATGAATTTCGATAGATAAAGGTTTGGAATTCAAGACAGATTAAAGAAAAACGTCTTTGTGGTTTTAATCAGCAATAACAGAAACCATCAATAAATTCACCAGTTTTACTGACAATTTATCCTCGCTATAAATCCACGTTTTGTAAAAACTCTTATAAAAATGTTTGAACGGACGAGGCATAAACCCGAATGTAGCTTTAGACAAAATTTATTAAGATTTGTGTCATATAAACTTCAGCGAGGTGAGACTGCTAGTTGAACTAGAAGTTCACAATTTTCGATTGAACTTATTTATTTCTGAAAAAAACAACTAACAAAAAACACACACACAAAAATGTTTACTCACATCTGGCTTTCCGTTGTACCTATAGGTATATTTTCCCCTTCTTACTTTACACTATGTTCTTTGAAATAAAATCAAGTGCTTGAGTGAAAAAAAATGACGACTAATTTGAAAATTGACGAGTTCCTGTCTAACTTTAACTGTCTTAAGTGTTGTTATTTCTTTAAGATTTATCTTGGTAAGTTAATTACCTAAGATAATTGTTTCAGTTAATCGAAACAATGAAATTGCAATACAGTGTTACACAACGGCAAATATAACGACGCGACTTAATTGACGTCTATTTATATTAGCATCCGTTAAACATGCAATTCCGTGATGTCCCATTGTTTAGTGTTGGTCGCTACGCAATCTCTTGTTAGAAACGATTTTGAGACTGTTTTTGTATTTGAAGGCACCCACATCACCATGACAACAAAAGATAAACAGATACGTATCAGCTACTAATAGATTGATGAAAGGAAAATGGCTTAGTTGGTTAGGGTTTATTAGATAATTTATGGTTAGAAATAAATGTTACTTTTAACATCTGAAATCTTCGTTGTAGGGGTGTGGAATTTTTATGGCTTTTGTTATGAAAGTAGTGATTGAGAATATTAATAAAACCTGTATTCATTTTTGCTCGCTTTGTGAACAGTTACGAAGACTAACCACTAGGCTCAATCATGTTTTAGTGACTCACACAGGTACAACACATTTTTTTTATCAGCAACAGAACAGCTTTTTCAAATATTCAGAGGACTTTATTACAGGGAAGTAACTTAGGGCCGATTTCCATACGGCTTATTTTTCCATGTGGGCGGAATTTTTTGCCAATTATGTCATTTTGTGCATGCGCAACACAACAGAGGCAAGAATTTGGATTAGACTTTTTTTCACTCGCATAGGCGTGTGTAGTAAATAAATTAACCAATCGAAAATTAACCAATCGAAAATTGAGATCATGATCAGCAGTACTTTTGCCAATACAAAAATGCGCGCGGAAATTTGTAGGAAAACCGGGTTTTCATAAATTTTTGTTAAGAAGTGCCAGCGAACTGAAAGGATGTTCAAGAGAGTGAACTTGACATATTTACATATATAGCGGACATCTCCCTTTTATAGGGGACACTTTCTCCAGAAACGGATCCCTTCTTTCTATAAAATCCAAACCTCTATTATAACGGGCACCCTCATTCTACAAGACACATATTTTTGGTCCCGAATGTGTCCACTATAGGAGGGTTTCACTGTAAATATAGATTATTAGTAATGAAAGACAAAAGTTATTCGATTCCAGCAGGTTGTCACAGACAAGCCTAGATTCGATACCGGATATTAGTTTCATAGTTGTTCGTTGCTACGTGGTCAGGACAATATTACATAATTGAAAATGGCGATTCTCATCGGTCTGTTTGCTTTCTTTCTCCCTGATAAAAGATCTACAAATAAGAAAATTGTTTCAATATTCCTTATTCCGAGTTATTGTGAAATTTTGATGACCATTAAAATATCACTGTCAGATAAAAGATTTTTCAGCGGCGTCCACAATTCAACACACCTTTCTCCGTTTTGAACATCGTGTTTTCACTTAGTCAGTACATCCAGCCTCGTTTTTATGAAATTTATTGTTTCAATAATGTTTTAACTTTATTACTTAGTAATTATCTCTATTACTAAAACTCCCAGTAGAATGATATTAGTGACAATTTTAATATCCAAAACAAGCCCAGATGTACTTACTAGACCACTAAAACACAGCGTTTAAACAGAAATACGGGAAAAGTGTATTATTAAAACCAATTTTGTTTTGTACGAAAAATGGTATAGTGTAAACAAAGTGAAATCAATCGAATTCTCTATTTACACTATTCCAATTTTACTACAAATCTAACTCTGGTCAATCAACCGATTTTCGTTAACACCGGTTCACACTGCATGAAAGAAGTATTGAAAATTATGATATTAACTAATATCTCCTCGTGTATAATTTGACAGTTGTGAGAAAATATAATATGGAGAATTGGAGATGCTTCATAAAAATCTCCTTTTACGGTTTTTTGGCAAACAACAGACAGTAGTTTCTAGTAAAACTCTAATAGCAATTACAGATGGTATCGAATGAACAGTAATTTCGGATTAGAAATTCGGATACTCGGGTTAGTGATTAATAAGAAATAAAATGAATGGAAATCGGAAAGTTGTCGGATTTTTAAACAGGTTTTTGTTATCCGGCCCTCAAGTTTTGCAAAAACCTTTCGGATTAATCATAAAACCTATAAGTTCATTTTCTATAACCCTTCCAAAGCATCAGTTGTCCGTCCGACATAATTTTGTAATTCACAACTGACAATCCATTCAACAATAGACTAGTATATGTTCTAGTATGTTTTTTTAGTATATGTTTATAAGAATGTCAGGCAGAAATTTGCTCTAAATTTAAGAATATCTTAAGATTATCCCTTAAGTTGATTTTCAATCAAAGAAGAATAAGAACGAAAAAGGAAAGTAGCGGGAAAGAAATGAAAGCAAACATTTGCCTTCGAGTGGCGGATTTTTTTTGGTTTTTTTGCCAGACAACTAAAGTCTGTCTAAAAAGTTGTGGACTTGGCAATATTTTTAAAACTTTCTCAGCGCTGTCTTGACGAATATCAACAAATCTCCTCTTGTTCGAAAAATATTTCAGAGTGAAATAATTATGCTTTCCTAAATTATAAGAAAAATTGTGAAATAGAAGAAGAAAATGTCAAGTGCACAAACCTTTGCGAAAGACTTTAAGTTCGCAGAAGTTTTTTCGAAGGGAAACAATCCAATAAAAATACTGAATATATGAAAGTTAAAAATCGATTGAATAAAGGATTTTTTACATTCTTATAATAATAATAACGTGTGATAACATTAGTGTTTCTAGCCAATAAACAAACTGATAAAAACTGGAGCATCATGGGACAATGTGCTAGACAGCATTATTCGATAACTCAACACTTATGCAAGTTATTTTGTCATAGCAACCACGACATCGTTCGATACTTGTAAGTACCTGAAACATCTGATTAAGCATTTTTTTTTTTTTTTAGATTTTGCATCGGTAATCATGATTTAGCACGTGGTTATATATCAAATTGGTGTATATAACAATACATTGTCTTTATATACAACAACGTGCTGAATCATGATTACAAGATCCAATCAAAACAACACTTGGAATATGTCTTTATGCCCACATAAATAATAACTGTTTTGGCATCAGGCTTAAAATCAGGTTTTTCATATAACAGAAGATTGCCTTTAATTTTCAACAAAGTTTTATTCTTGCAATTATCGTGAAGTAAATTTCGTGACAAAAAAATATAAATGTCACTTAAAATATTGAGCTGGCTGAAAAAGTTGACTTCTTAGTATACCGTAAATCACCGAATAGACGCCCACTTCCCAATAAACGCCCAGAGTAAGACCATGACAATGCTAACGAGAGCCAGATGGCGCAAAACAGTAGCAGCAGACGTACTTACTTGACGTCACTAAAAATTGAAATATGTTATGCACACAAGTCATTCTGTAGCAGTAGTAGTCGTCCAAGGGCGTTTTAATATTCGCTTTCGCTGCTGCTCATGTTAAAATAAACTTCCAAGTCCGAATAAACATGCTCGAATAAACGCCCAAAGTAAAAGTTTCTTATTTAAATAAACGCTCAGGGCGTTTAATCGGTCATTTACGGTAACCTTGCGATCGAAGTTAGTGTACGTTAACTAAGGGCCACTGATGGATTTTTATGATCAATTGTGTCCCAGGAAGGATAGACCATTTCAGCAAACACTGGATCTAGAATTTCCTTCAGTTTGTAAAAGAGGTACGCGAATCCTTTCGAATTGAAATGCAAACCATCTTCGAAGTAACTCTTCCAATCCTGAAAGAATAAAGGCCAAATGTTCGTTTTTTCGCAACCAAAGTCTGTGTTTTCCTACCAGTGTCGTTCAGTCTAGGGGACTGTTCATATGAAGGTGGTGAGCTGTCTCTGTCTCGCTTTGCCGAGACAAATTTCTTCCCACGTTCATAGAAGAAGCTGGCTCGGATTTTTTACACGTGGCCTTTTATTGTTTAAAACTAAACAATTGCAATATTAGAACAACAACAGAACTAACTTTCTAATGTTTTAAAGTTGAATTACGTATGCGCATTATAAATAAAATCAGCTCTGTTAACCGGGCCAGTCCGCTGTGCGTGTTCATATGGAAACATTTTATTTCGCCTTGGCGAAATCTCAGCAAAAAGGCGCAAGATCCCAGCAAGGCGGACTGGCTCGCTTCTCATATGCACACAATTTTTTATATGAGCTTTTGTTAGCTAAAGGGAGATATCAACTAAGCAAAAGCCAGCCCGCGTAAACAGACTAGCCTGTCTTTATTATGAACAGCCCCTTAAACAAAAGTCAGTTAGTAAGCAACAAAATTATATTAAGCTATCATTCTTTGTGTCATACAGGCTAGTGTAATGAAACTCTCTCGGATCACGACATTCAGTTTATCTGACAAGTTCTCCTCACTTAACTTCAAGGTTCAAAATCTTATAAATCTAGAAGACGTTTTCACCAGAGCTTTTTATAGTGAGAAGAAATTATCTCACTCTGAAGAAACCTCATTGACCCTTTAACGCCTTGTCAAAATAATTCAAAAACATACTGATTAGTATTTATAAAAAACATGAAGTCAGTAAAACACACCTCGTGAAGGAACGGTCAGATTTCTTAACCTTAGAGAAATACTTGAATAATGTTGACAGATTTATAGAGAACATGAGTTGAGGGTTCACCATTACGATGGTGAAGCAGTTGGACAATAACAAAATACTCTATGATTAAAGGAGAATTGAAAAGCAAATTTAAGCTCTCTGGTTTTTTTCCTATGGTTATGAAAATAAAATAATTGTACAAAATTTTGCGTTATTTCGTTTAGATTTGCGGAAGTTATAAGACTTTAGTTATAAGAAGTTATAAGAAGTTTTAAGGTTTTCGATGTTGGTGACGTCACTGATGCGAATGTTATAAATGCGCTTATTCACGCTACAGTGTGTGCATAATAAAAAGCTAACGATTTGCTATGCTGTCAATTATTTTACATATATATTAATATACGTTTAACTTGTTTATGGTATAAAAGAAATTTTTTAGCATATAGTATTGATATTATGAGATAAGAAAAATGCCAAGTTGTCAGGCCTACGGTTGTGCAAACACCAGTGGAAAAATACCGAAAAACAACATATCCTTGAGAGAAAGCTAACAAATGAACTTCCTGATTCTAACGAATTGTCATCAATAAGAGAAAGAAGATAGAGTCACGCTGTTTTCATGAGACGACTCCATCATGCTATGAGCTTGTGTGTTTATGTCCGCTCGAAAGTACATCCGCATCAGTGACGTCACATTTTTTGTCACATGATTTTAGAAAACTGCTATTTTTGTGTTAAATATAGTTCTTTGGAAATTTTTACATGTACCATCAATTTCAGGAACGTAAAATGATCATTTTAAGATAAAGTTGTTACTTTGCCCTCCTTTCTCCTTTAAACAAGGACTATTTGATATATTAGCAATTACTGAAATTCATTTATCAGTTGCAATAATAAACGATGAAATATCAATTCCTCACATGGTCATGCCACATGCTCAACACTGGATCATCAGAAACGTGGGGTAAAAGACTTGGGGAGGTTGTACTGTTTATGTGTCTGAAGGACTTGATATTTTTGATCTTCACATGACAGGTACAGTGTAAGTTGAATCTATTTGGTTTGATATGAACAAAAAACTCTTTTTACAGACTTCCAGAAGACAAAACATATCTTAGGTTTATTCACCTCTGTTTTAGAGTCCATGTTAAGGAGGAAAAGTGTGATAAAGTCTTGGTGACTTTAAATATGACATGTTTAAACCTATAAATACTGCATTGTTAATAATGAACTGAATCTACTTAACTTAATCAGTCATCCAACTCTAATTACGGACCAATCAGCAAGTACCATTGACCTTTATTATATTCACCATGAACATTAAGAATTCCAAAAAGTAAAGAAAACGAGATACAACGACCCTTGTTTATCAGAGCTATTTCATCGTAGACTTTCACAAACCTGCATCTTCCAGAAAGCCTAAAATCATCCAAATCACCTAATGGCAAAACGTAAACGCTCTGAAAGCACAGTACGCAAACACGTAGCGAATCTCAAAATGGATCATTAAAGACACCAGAAAGTAACTGAATAAGAGACATAAATTTAAATAAAGTCACGTAATCCTCATGAGTGGAAGGACTACAAAAAAAATGAGAAATAGATGCTCCAACTTAAGATGGACCGGTGAGTGACTACCAACAAGGCTTTCGTCCAAATAGATCAACTGAAAGTGCTCTCCTATACATGACAGAAAAAATATAGTGGTGGGAATTTTATTTGTCGACTCCGTATGTCTCAGCTTTGGCATTTAGAAGGTAGAATTCAGTAGGTTCTGATCTATTTCCAATTGAGGTGAATAACCAACCAGTGGATGATTCAAGTTTGCTTTGCATTAACCAACACGGCGTTTGTGAAGGCAGACATTGATTAACTAAGTCAGTGAATGGTCAAAGTAAAACCAAATATTAAAAATGTTAAAAATCACTTAGTCCATACGCACAGTCAAGTCAAGAAAAATCTTCCTGGCCACCTGGTACTTCATACATATAAATGGCATTCCATTGAGTGGTGTTACAAAAGATGTTCTGCATGCATCACATCACAATCTTAACAATGAGGTAATATTTCCTCAAATCCAAATGGCCTTTAAATCGGGCAACACAAAAAGCTATGTTGATCACACAAACATCCTTTAAAACAATACACTATAAATCTTTTTACAGATATTGACGTTCAATAATATGGAACCAAATGCCAAAGGAGATGAAAAAGAAACCTCAAAAAAGTTTTAAAACAATGTTGTCATGGACTAGCATACTAAAACAATATAATTTCTTTCAGTTCATTTTGCTATCCTGTTTTATGATCCATTTTTATTACTAATGATATCTTTGCTGTCTTGCTTCTCGTAAGTGAATAGTCCAGTTTTACAACTTCTTCAAAATTTTGCATTTTGATCTAACACGCTCACCTCTCTGAGTTTTACATATTCTTTTGACATGTGCTGTGTCATCATTGTTATTGCTTGTCATCCACTTCCTACTACAAATGGCATCTGGTATACCTTTCATTTGACATTTTTTAGAGTATACATCTGATAATCACATAAGTGTAAAAGTCTGAAGCTGGTTATTCTGTTTGGTTTTAGATTTTAGTTTTGGAATTTGGTATCCCAGTTCTGCTCAATTTACTAATTTTATGACGTGAGTTGTTTTACCAGAACTAAATGATCAGTCTACCAGAATAGGTTTTAAATAGTTTTATTTAAATAAATATTTTACACTTTAGATTATTTTCTTTTATGCTCTTATGTCTTGTCCATCCAAATCCGCTATTACATTCAGCTATTGCTTGCCTCAAGCACGGTCATTAAAAAAGTCCCTGGCCTAGAAGTCTATTATAGAAGCCACAAGTAGTGAGGTCGGATGTTGTTCACAGGAAGACCACAACAGTTTTGTAAGTGCTTTGTACTTTTTTAACATTCCATATCAAATAAATAACTTATAAATAACAATACTCAGGAAGGCTTAAAAAGTTATACTTACATTCATGCTGGTTAGACAGTTGTAAAGGTTTATGCACTGAATATTATGGAGTGTAGCGAGTTCTACACAGGCCTCGGCATACTTCTGAACATTTGTGATTGACGTGGTGCCTTGTTTCCCTGAAATAAAAAAAAGATTTTTCATTACTGAAGGTATATTTATGGCAAAGATTATTCTGAGTGCAAAAGAATATTTATTTACTATTTAAGGAACAACAGGACCACTTTGTTTCGAGGTTAATAAGAATAATCAGCAAAAACAGTTCAAATAGTACTTACATTAAAGGACCTTAAAGTAAACTAGAAGTATTCGGTGTTGTGGTTAGGGCTGCCGTTAATTATACTTTGTAAAATTAAATATCCACAATGGTGCCAACTCATTATGCAACCATTAACTTGAAAAGCTTTAAAGTGCATGAAACAGAATTTGAAAACCTGACACAAAAGAAACCTTACATTTCAATTTTAATGACTACTTTTAAAAGCCTGCCTATAATGAGATTATTGAACAGGTAAATATTCCTCAAAAAGGTATAAAATATAATTTTACAAGCATTCTTTCCACACTTTTTATTGTACCAATCACAAACCCTAAACTTCTAACACACTGATGAACAGACAAAAGATAAGGACCAGAACAGGAGTTCACAGAGGCTCAGTAGTGTGCATGATTTATAATTAATTATTATAAAAAATACAATATAATGTACATGAAGAAATCATAACAAATAGTATTATTACATATATTACTAGTATTAAAAGGAAATCCGAGGGAGAAAGATGGTAAGGAAGTATACTACATTGGGAGAAGAAAGAGAATAGACTATAACACTGTTTTATAGCCTAGTTAACATGTTCCAGGTACCAAAGTTAGAGTCAATTTTTATGGAAGTGCCTAATATGTACCTACATCTGATAGAAAATAGCCCTGCACACAGAATTAGGAATTGCTGATTTTGGCTAAACGTGTACTATTATTATTTTTGGCATTAGAGGATATACTAAAATTAAAATAGTTACAGATAAGTAGTTAGTCAGATTGCTTAAATAACCAGGACAGGATGCTTCCTTTTATATTATTTATTGCGTATTCCCTATATTATCCAGAAATACAACGTTTTCATGAGAAAACTTATAAAGTTGTAGGTACAATTACGTGAAAAAACAGTTTCCCATTTATCTTAAGTAAAAACCTTTTACAACACTATTATTCCAGAAGACTCTAGAGTACATAATTATAATAGTGAACTGGCCAAGAAGAAATGGGGGCTTTAAATGCTGTAGAGGCTATACCCAGGTGGGTAAACATTAATAAAAATAAAATTAAATAAATAAATAAAACAAAAAAAGTACCTTTAGTTTTCATTTGATGGTCATTCCATGCCTCATCGTCAACAGGAGGTGGTGCGATCAAAATAATATTAGAAACCTCAATACTTTTCAAAGAGTTGACAATGAATTCAAGGTTTTGTTTGTATTTACTTAACGGCACGTGACGAGCATCTAGTTCAGCTCTGACTGAGTCGTTACTGCCCAATAAAATGGTAGCTGCACGGATGACCCCACAAGGATTATTGTCATTCTCTAATAATTTCGGTATCATAACTGCTAGATGGTCAGAAGTGAATCCAGAAAAACCTCTGTTTACAACATCACATTGTCTATAAAGAATAAAAAATGATTTGGTCAAAAGAAAAACTCCAATAAACAGAATTAGTAAACTCGAACACGCACTAGCTCAAACATCTGTTATCTCAAACAAAAATCTTGGTCCTTTGAACATTTTATTGTCTTAAACACTTTTACTCTGTCCCTTGAGGGTTCCAGTAACACAGGAGTTGACTCTATATACATTGATGCAGCAAAACACAAATAATAACAAACATAAGACAGTTATAGAAAATATGACGAAAACCAAATCATTACAAATGGGCTTCATAGTGGCATCTGGATTAAACATAAAACTCATAAATATAAATGAGATTGAAAAGTTGAAGACAAAAAAAGAAAGTATTGTGCTGTCAAAAAATTCAAAATTTGACCATATAACAGACAGTAATAGTAAAATATTTTGGGTGCAGGAAATACTTTGAGCTATGTTTTCCCTGCTAAAAACACATTTGCCATTTCAGAGTTATGAAACATCTTTTGAAAAAGGAAATTTGGAACTATTATATTTTATTATATTATTATATATTAATCATCATTAAAAAAAACATCAAAAAAATCTGAAGTCAAGAAGAATTTAAAAAGCAAAACAGTTTTTATCGAAGGAACATTCTGACTTAGGTAAATCACTTTTTTTTTGTAATCTATTTTGATGTAAATTATTTCTTCTACATTGAAGAGACACAGACATGGGAAGACAGAAAGACTTCCAATACGAAGGTGATAGCTGATAGTGATCCAAATGTCGGTTCAAACGTCGACACTGAAATGACGACATTATGCATTCAAAATTCTATGAGAATATGGCCTACAAAACACACTTTCATTCATTTTATTAATCTCTTTAAGAACAAATACTTTAGGAGTACTTTTATTAAATTATCACTTTCTCTGCAGCTACTCACTCCTGTACACGATGGTAGTTAGAAAATATCTACTTCATATAGACTATTTCATATAACCACCCAAACTCTAGGCATATTCACCATTAGCATTACTTTATACAGTTTGACTTTTCAGTAAAACTTATATATATTAGCAACTTCCACCATGACATTTCAAGAACTCTCCTCATCACTACCACTTTTACATGTGCCATCAACAAAGCTTAACCACTCCAGACTGCCTTAAGGTTATTAATTTCTGCAACTTTCGAGATTTTTGCCAGCATTTGTGAAAATAAATGCTCACAAAATATTTGGAAAAGAGAGAATGGCGAAAATAAATGTTCGCAAATGTTTTTAATATTAATGATCACAAACGTCAACAAGGGTGCATACACTTCATCATCTTTACATATATTCTAGAGACAAAAAAGCAGGAATGATCAACAGACAAAGAAACATCCTGACACAAAGAGAGAGAAGCATTACATTATTATACTTTAAAAACACATAGTACAGTTATAGAAAAAAAAATAGGATTTCCTGTTGACGATTTATTCGCTTAACAACGACAATTTCATTTTGTAGCTATTAGTAAACCTACCATTGTGCCATCGTAGGGCCACCCATTTAAAAATTTTCTATCTAGAAATAAGTTTAGGTGATTGTTCATTATTAAAAATATCAAGTCATGTGTATTATCAAAGTGTCAGCCAAATTATTTTAGAAACAAAAAGGACACCAATAAAAAGTATGCCCAAATGAACAAAGAACACCATTATGAAGTAATTTAGGTTAGGGACTGTTAAGAACTGTACAAGGCAAAAACGCGAAGACCTTTACATTGACCATACACTTTTAACTTTTATACTGATAATAAATTATATTAATAAATAATAAGTAATATTTGAATAAATAATAATGTGATGATAACTCACTAAGTACTTACAAAAAACAGATTATGATATACCACTTGATTTTGATACACAGGAAGCTTTTAAAAAAAAACGTCCTCTAGTTCTGAACAGTAGTATGAATATTACCCGCTAATTTCCAAACAAATTGTCCAAACGAGACAAGAAAATTAAAAGACTCAATTAAAACAGGTCAAATAAAGTACAAAACTCACACGAAAATCTGGGATGATCGAAGCAATAAAGTACTCAAAGTGGCCCATATTTGGGGTATCGAAGCAGCACAAATTTGGCCAAAATTTCAACCAAAAAAAAAGGTTCCTGGTATTCATAGAAATTTATATGATATAATTATATATTTGATCATACCAAATGATCTCTACTACGAAGCATCACGCTTACGCTCATTGCTTTTCGCTTACGCAATTAAGTAATTTAATATATAACCATGTGCTGAATCATGAAACAAAATACAAAAAACATCAATCAAAACAACACTTGCAGTAGTTTGTATTCATTACCACATGAATAACAACTGTTTTGGCATCATGCTTAATCAGATGTTTCATATAACAGAAGATTGCCTTTAATTTTCAATAAAGTTTTATTCTTGCAATTCGTGAAGTAAATTTCCTGACAAAAAAATACAAATGTAATTTAAAATATTCAGCTGGCTGAAAAAGTTTACTTCTTAGTATACCATAAATCACTGAATAAATGACCACTTCCCAATGAAGACCCAGAGTAAGACCTTGGTAATTGGCAATAAACGCTCATGTCTGAATAAGAACAGATATGCTCGAATAAACGCCCAAAGTAAAATATTGGAAGGGGCACCAGGGTGTTTAATCAGTCATTTACGGTAACCTTGCGAGTGAAATTAGTGTACGTTGACAAAGTGCCATTTTTGTGATCAATTGTGTCCCAGGAAGGATAGATCATTTCAGCAAACACTGGATCTAGAATTTCCTTCAGTTTGTAAAAGAGGTACCGAATCCTTTCGAATTGAAATGCAAACCATCTTCGAAGTTATTCTTCCAATCCTGAAAGAATAAAAGACAGATGTTTGTTTTCAAAAAAATTTTTTTTGTAAAGTCAACAGTAGTCTGTGTTTTCCTACCAGTGTCGTTCAGTCCAGGGGACTGTTCATATAGAGGTGGTGGACAAATTTCTTCTCACATTCCTTTCTTCTGGCTCGCTTAACCGGATTTTTTTGCACATGTGCCTTTTTATTGTTTTAAACTATTAAACAATAACATAACTAATGGTCTCATTAAAAATTGAATTACGCATGCACATTATTAATAAAATCTGTCAACCGGGCCAGTCAGTTGTGTTCATATGGAAGAAATATGGCTCGCTCCCTTCTCATATGGACAGAACTATTTAAAAGAGCTTTAATTAGGTAAAGCAAGATCTCGACTAAGTGTGTAACATTTTTTGTTTTTGATATATTTTTTTTTGAATGCTTTAAGTTCAGTAAAAAAGAATAACAACATTGATCGGTATCAGTAACTATTCTATCCGATGTGATAGACGATATAGACCTGTCATTATGTGTTATCAGTATATCATTTTCTACCGATGTCTATTTTTTAATGTGTTTGAACCTATCTTTTTCGTATCAGTTGTTTTGACTACTATGCCAAAATGTGTAGCTAGCAGTTTATTTGGTATTTCATTGTAGTATGTTGATTGTTATTATTATGGTTCGCTATTAGGGAAACGAATGTAGCAAAATCATTATTATATTGTTAAAGAGAAAATAGAATAGTATAGATGAATTTAATACAAGAAGAGAATGTGAAAATCTTGGTTATCTACATATATGCATGGTTTTTGTATCATGATAAACAAGTGGAGTTTTGAGTTTTGACATTTCCACAATTCATAGCAGAATAGAGATTTGAAAGATAAAAACGTTTGAGAAGGTATTGTTTTTGTTCACTTTAGTTAATAGGGAAATGTGAAGGTATTTTCTTATATTTCAGAAGTATAATCTTGGTTAGGTAAGAGTATACATTGGTTAGGTAGGAGTATAAGTTGTATTGTCTCTTTTTTAAATCTCTGAACATTGGAATTTTAGCTTTTAGTTTAACTATACAACTTCAGAAATCTCTAAATAGGCCAAATAGCACTGAAAATAGGGATAATAGCATTCTTTGAATCATCAATCCAAAATATTTATACAACAATTTTGTGTTAAATATGATATAATTCCAACATGAAGAAACACAACAATTTTTGTATATACACAGACTTATCATGGCAGTATTGCATGAAAAAACAATTTATGGATAAAAACTATAAAATGTTTTTACACGCTACACTAGTATAATTATATTAAGCTAACATTCTTTGTGTCATACAGGCTAGTGTAATGAAACTCTCTTGCATCACAACATTCAGTTTATCTGACAATTTCTCCTCACTTATAAATCTAGAAGATGTTTTCACCGGAGTGTTTTATAGTGAGAAGAAATTATCCCACTCTGAAGAAACCTCATTGGCCCTTTAATGCCTTGTTTATCTTTTCAAAATAACGCCAATATAGAGGTAATTTCAAGTAGAAGCATTAACTGACAAAAACAAATGCAAAATAATTCAAAAACATACTGACTAGTATTTATAAAAAACATGAAGTCAGTAAAACACACCTCGTGAAGGAACGGTCAGATTTCTTAACCTTAGAGAAATACTTGAATAATGTTAACAGATTTATGGAGAACATGAGTTGAGAGTTCACTATTACGATGGTGAAGCAATTGGACAATGACAAAAGCTTGCGAATTGGCCATATCAATGTAAATACTCGATGATTAAAGGAGAATTGAGGGCAAATTTAAGCTCTCGTTTTTTTTCTTCATATGGTTATGATAATAAAAATAAATCATTATACAAAATTTTGCGTTATTTTGTTTAGATTTGCGGAAGTTATAAGACTTTCAAGTTTTAAAGGGGCTGTGACATGAATCACGTGATTCCTGTGTTTTTGTTTACTTTACGTGCAAACGTAGTGTTATTGCATTTCAAAATACTAATCGAATCTGCGGACCAGCTGGAGGAACCAAACTGAACGTGCTTGCAAGCTAGTGAAAAGAACAAGTAAGTTGCTAGAGGTTACTTTATTAAAGAAAGCAATATAAAGCAAAACAAATAATACTAGCTATAATTATACAAGTTACAGCTGGTCAAATGTTGTGTCTGCTAAATCTTGATCTGAAGAAACCCTTTGGGCCTTTTTATGCCGACCTGATGTTTTATTTTCATGACTGGGCGTTAAAAGGGTTTAGGTGTTTGTCTGGGTTTCTCTTTTCAAAAATAACGCCAATAAAAACTGGCGTAAAATGGGCTAATTCCGTTTTTCTCCAATAAAAGCCTTGGTGGTTTAAATTAATGTTAAGATCTTAGGATGGGTGTTTATTGTAGATGGGCATTATTAATTGAGAGGGCCAATAAGGTAATTTCAAGGAGAAGCTTTAACTGGAAAACTTTTTAAAAAGAACAAAGAACTCTTGTTGCATGTGTTTAAAGACAAATTTCTTAGGTTTATTTACCTAGGAGGAAAAATGTCATAAAGTCTTCTATGAATACTGCATAATCTAGAAAGTTCTGCTCATTGTTAAATGAACAGAATCTAGTTAACTTAATCAGTCATCCAACTGGCATTACGGACCAAACATCAAAAGCATCATTGACCTGCAGCATGAACTTTAAGAAATTCCAAAGAGTAATGCAACCCTTGCTTATCAGACCCTTGCTTATCAGAGCTATCTTATCGAAGACTTTCACAAACCTACCTGTACCAGAAAGCCTAAATTCATCCAAATCACCAAATATAAACCGGATGCAACTACAGATTATTTCCCAGGACACAGACTCAAATTTCTCTTTCAGAGTATTTACATTTTGGCATAAATAATATACTTTTTATTTGATTTAGATTAGATTCAATTGATTTGGTGATCTTTATCTTTCTATTGATCCTATTGTTTATTCTGTTTGGTTTTAGATTTTAGTTTTGGAATTTGGTATTCCAGTTCTGCTCAATTTACTAATTTTATGACGTGAGTTGTTTTACCAGAACTAAATGATCAGTCTACCAGAATAGGTTTTAAATAGTTTTATTTAAATAAATATTTTACACTTTAGATTATTTTCTTTTATGCTCTTATGTCTTGTCCATCCAAATCCGCTATTACATTCAGCTATTGCTTGCCTCAAGCACGGCCATTAGAAAATACCCTGGTCTAGGAATCTATTACGGGAGCCAAACTTTCACAGGAGGCCACAACAGTTTTGAAACTGCTTTATACTTTTTAACATTCTGTATCAAACTAACTTACTACATGAGATCACCATACATAACAATACTCAGGACGGCTTAAAAAATTGGACTTACATTCATGCTGGCTAGACCATCGTAATAGTTTATGCACTGAATATTATGGAGCTTAGCGAGTTCTACACAGGCCTTGGCATACTTCTGAACATTTGTGATTGATGTGGTGCCTTGCACTGAAATTAAAAACAGATTATTCAGAGGGGAAAAGGAAATTTATCCACTATTTAGGAAACAGCAGGACCTGCCTGTAAGCTGGTAGTTCGGTTGAATTTTGACATGACATGCTATTAAAAAAAACTCAGCTGGAAACTTTCAGCATGGTAAAATAACATGTGAATGGTGCCCTATTGTTACGAATTTTTCATCCACAATCTGCATAAGGACTTATTAGATTACTAAGAAAAACTTTGCTAGAGAAAAAATATTTAAGTGGACGTGTGCAGAAGTCAATCTGCTTCTAAAAAGCTTGCTCACAAAATAAAAAAAGTAAAGTGAGCTTATTGCATAGGCTGTGTGGAGGACGAATGGTGGAGGACACCGACAAGTTTAGAAACAGAAAAATCAGCAATGTCAAAAGTACAAAAGAGAAAGAAAAGTTTGAGGAAAGTAAATATATCTGCACATAGAAGTTCAAGAGTGAAAGACTGTAGAAAAATCCTGAGTAAATGACTCATTGACATTTTGAGTAAAACCTCCTTTACATCCTTCAATGATAGATTTTGATGTGGGGTGGGGTGGGGTGGTGGTGTGAAAACTGGTTTCATCAGTTCACAAACAGCTGGTCTCAGTGGATTTTTGATCGGTCAGTGAGTATTTGTTCCATTTATTCAATCTCGATTGTAGCTACACCAGGTCTTTGCTTCATTGGGGCAATCCTAATGCATCGGTTGCTCCGGAGTACTTGAATAATGGTGGAGAATTGCCCAAATTCGTTTTGACATCAAAGTTGCATCATTTTCGTGGACAAACCTCCACCTTTTCCACCAAGCGGCTTCCCATCGGTTAGTTTCTTTCTTTATAAATGAAATGAAGGACTATTGCATTCAGCAAGCATGGTGGTAAAAATATACGAAAACAGTCATTGTAGAAACCCAATTTGACCACAACAAACTTGATTCATCCTATGTTTGTTTTTATGACAAAAAACAGTTCTCTACTTGTGTTTTAAATGTTTTTACCATTGTCCTGATGCTGCAAGGACCTCAGTGCTGCTCCAATGTGCTTAGTTACGTGATTGACGCATTCAGCTTTTACGACAGCATAAATAACCCCATAGTGCATGTTTTTCTCAACCGTCTCCAATGTATGGATGGTATGTGATATTTTGTAACTCAATCAATTGCTGATACATCAGATTTACCGCGCTAGACTCCATTTTCTAAAAATCAAGATATTTACAGTAATAAATTTCTTTCACAGACTCTCAACTAGCAGAAAAATCTTGTTTTGGGTGGCAAGTTCCCACTCATACCAAAGTCTATATTCCACTTTTTAAACTTTTTTCCCAAAAACGAGGCTGAATAAAGCTGTAAAATTATTGGACTTTATGATCAACAATATCGAATAATCGATGGATTGTCGAATCATCAAAAATAAGCGTTGTTTGACCATGGCAGGCTCATTTTCAGATAAACTCCACTGACAACAGAAAGTGAACTTAGTTTTTAAGAAATGAAAAAATCTTACACTTGCACTGCCATTGTGATTAAAGAATCATTTTGGTTCGTGTTCAATATACCAGTCAAGGTACTCGGTTTAAGGTATGTAACCCTGATCTTTTTCTCATTCTTGTTTGACAAACCAATGATGCTGCAAAGTTTCAAAAGCCTACTCCAACCTTTTCCAATTATTCTTGCTGTCAAAACACTCAGCCTATTTATACAATTCATTTTGCCAATCTTCTTCAAAGTAAAGAATCCCATATCAATTGAAATCACACAGTCCTTGTTACTGCAATGAAAAGCCAGCTTCATTCCTAGTCCAGCACAAAATATTTTTGTTCTCAATAACATTCAATGCATTGCCACACTTTTTACACACAGGAACCTCTTTCAAATGTTTTTGCATCAATTTGCAATCAATCACCCACAAGGACTGAGGTAAATCATCCCTATTATTCGCATCATTGTTTCTTTCATCGCACAACTCGTCTTCTGAAGTTTCTTCATCGTTGCTATTACTCTCTGAATCGTTCAAATAAACTTTCATTTTCTGATAACTTCTTGAACTTGATTGAATGTCTATTTCTTCGTTTTCTGCCTCTATCCTGTTATTTATATCACGAACCTGCATCAAGCATTTTAGCTTCTAATTAAAATTTTAAATGAATAAAGTTCATTCATTCTGCCACTTGCATGCTGATGGTGAGGATGAGTGTTGGTGCTGAAAGTGCTCCTTTAAAACTTTGCCTGTTCTAAATAATTTTAACGAAAAAAAAAATTGCATAATAAAAGTTGAAGCCCTGTCGTATAATAAGATCTAAAAATCAAGAAAAGGTATTTCTACTGAATTTTTCCTTTACGCAACCTTAAAGTACTAGCTGCCCGGGCAAAACATTTTTACCGATTCAATTCCTGTTAAGTTGCAGTCTAAAGTACACCCCGAAAGTTACTTTAGTTGTCCGTGTATGATAATTAGCTTTCACAAAGGATTGGTATCTTTTGAACATGGGTTTTCATGTTAAGTTCTATTGCATGTCTAAACAAACTGTACATAATACGAAAGAATTGTAATAATTACAAGACTCGATTCAGACTCGTGACCAGGGCTTTAAGCTCTTGTATTATTAATATATAGATAACTAATATTAACTAATATTACTAGTATTAAAAGGAAATCCGAGGGAGAAAGATGGTAAGGAAGTATACTACATTGGGAGAAGAAAGAGAATAGACTATAACACTGTTTTATAGCCTAGTTAACATGTTCCAGGTACCAAAGTTAGAGTCAATTTTTATGAAAGTGCCTAATATGCACCTACATCTGATAGAAAATAGTCCTGCACACAGAATTAGGAATTGCTGATTTTGGCTAAACGTGTACTATTATTTTTGGCATTAGAGGATATACTAAAATTAAAATAGTTACAGATAAGTAGTTAGTCAGATTGCTTAAATAACCTGGACAGGATGCTTCCTTTTATATTATTTATTACGTATTCCCTATATTATCCAGAAATACAACGTTTTTCATGAGAAAACTTATAAAGTCTTAGGAACTACTTAAAGCTATAGTGTTCTTTCGTTTGAAAAAAAGTTTCTCATTCATCTTAGGTAAAAACCTTCTACCCCAGCTAACACTATTATTCCAGACTCCAGAGTACATAATTATAATAGTGAACTGGTCAAGAAGAAATGAACCGACTGAAAGAAAATTCTATGAATTACAATAATTTTAACAGCGGAAAAAGACTCAAAAACAGGTGACGAAAAATGAGTTGTGTACAACAGGTGGCCTCATGGTAGAGTACTTGCCTCCAGAGCGGGATCTAATCCTGATGGAGTCTTGTCAGTGCAACTTAAACATTATGAATGAATCCACTCAGCTTAGCTTGAGAACGAGATTGAGGTCTAAAGGTTATCTAGCTGAGCAGTTGAAACAGACTTGAGACTTACGTAGCCCAAATGAATCACAAACATTTAACTCTACCCCTTGAGAGTTCAGATGCAGCAAAAGAACGCCAAATAATAACATAGTAAGTTATAGTAAAAAAACAAAAAAAACAAACAAAGAATAGCAAAATTATATTCATATGTGATTTTGATATAGTTAACTTCAAATGGACATTACAAATGGACTTTATAGTGGCATCTGGATTAAACATAAAATCCATAAAATGAAAATATATTGAAAAATTGAAGAAAAAAAAGTAAAAGGCTGTGAAAAAATTAAAAATTTGACCATACCAATGTGTTTGATTGTAATATAAGGACATTAATTAATAAATTCTTTTGAGTGCAGAAAATAACTTTGTACTAAGCTAAGATTTTGAGCTATGTCAAAAACACATTTGCCATTACAGAGTTATCGAAGCATCTTTTTTTAAAGCAAATTTGGAACAAAACAACTAACAAGAAATGCTTTGCATTATATACCAATCACGTGAAGGAGGCTTCGCGTTTGGGGTTTAAAGAATCTATTGACGGATAAATCCACGGAATTGTCAGGGGTATTTATTCTGACTCGATTGGTACAATAACAACGAAATAATATTTTATTTCTGAATTGGTCGAGATAATGAAAAAAAATCTCAATGCTTTGAAGCTTGTGATAGTAGCTTTAAAGTTAAAGAAAATGTATGAATGAATGGAATAAAATTCAAAACAATTTACCAGAGAACCTACTCTTACTTTTTTTTTTTAATTCGTTCATCTGGTTACATCGGGGGAAAAAAGGACTATTATTATAGTCAGATGAAGCTCAGAAATACTGGTTTTGTGATTTATCCCAACTGATATCTGGGATTGTTCTAAAAGGTTAAGGTAATTTTTTTTGTTATGCATTGGTGAGTAATTTAAAAGAAAACTTATGTAACACAAGTGGACGTTAAAATGTCTTCAATCGCCTCATCCCTTTCCTCCATAAACCAGCAGGTCAATTTTATTTTAATGTTCAAAGGATGTAACCTGCAAAAATCATGAATGTCATTAAAGTCACATTTCCACTATGGAAAGTGACTAGTGAAAAAGTATTTGCAGAAGTTTGAACATGAAACTTTTTTGTTAATTCAATTATTTTAAAAGATTTAAAAGATAACTAATTCCATTCGATTTTCAAGAACAGCAATCCCTGGAACATCTTAAAATAGAATGAATCAGAACATGGTTTCTATTTTGATACAATCTTGATACAGAGTAATGTTTACTTTATGTTACTCCTTGTGTTACGCTAGCATAACAACCATAGAGCATAATTTTAGAACATTTTGATTTTAATAACTTTCAATAACTGTTACGCCAAAAACAAAAGTGTAATTTATAAGTGTACACGTAACATTACACGTAATATGCAAGTGGTCCCTTTTTGCAAACCATGTCACTAATTGAAAATAATACTTACTCCTGTTTGATTTCTATTTCATGGTCAAAAATTACATTCAGAAATAACATAAAACTCCATGTTTTATTCTTATACATAAAAGAAGAAGTGATCTTGAATTTTATTGCATGTCGTAATGCGTAAGTTGTAATAATTATAATGATCTCGAATTTCATTGGATAAAGAGTAACCTGTAAGGCATAAAACGTTTTGATCCCAGCAATTTTCAAGTTAATGAATCAAAAGTATAAAAGTTCTAAATTATAGTTTAAAAACCTCAGAGTTTCTCATTTCTGCATTCTTCACTGAAATGTTTTCATGTATGAACTCTTAAGATTTTAAACAGGACCAAACTTTTACTAAAATCGCGAAAGTTTCTGTTGCTGTTATTTTTGCCCGTACAGCGTAATTTTAAATCATGTGATAATTGGAACTTTCTTACACTGTAACAAAAGAATAAAACAAAGAGTAACATTACGTGTAACTTGGAAGTGGTCTGTTTTCGCAAACCATGTCACAAATAAGAATACTTGTAAATAAATCAAAACATTAATTACCTTTTTTTAAGTAAGAGTTTCTGTCTTCTCTTCGCTTCAGGTTTCGAAATGTTATCCAAAAACAAAACTTTCATTCCATTTTTAAAACCCATTTTCTTGAGCGAACCCATTATAGATCGAATTGATAGGAAGGTGTTGAGGATTTGTGCAACAAAGATTACCGATATTTTGAAGACCGTTATGAACGGGCACTTTGAGCTGTGACATTAGACTGACTGGCTGACAAGACACAGGGAAAGGAAAAATCAGCTGCCTCACAACACAAACCAATGAAGGAAGAGTAAAAAGAACATCTAAACTTTATTAATCAGATAACCAAACAGAAACAAAAATCAATAAAAGATAAAAAAAATAACAAGGAAAAAATGGTTTAAAGTCGCATTCCAATTTCATATTGATTATTACCGATATAGTGGGTAAAGATTACTGATAGATTACAATGGTAATCAGTATGCCATAAATACCAGATAGATAATATAGGCAGATTGATAAATTCCTGTTCATACTTTTTTTAGTTGGACAGTCACTATTCATTTATAAGTTTATTTCAGTTTTAAGAAGTTAGTAATTCAGGAAAAGAAAATTCTGGACCATTTCCTTATGTCTATAAATCTTCAAAAATGCCTTTTATATACTTATCAAGTTCTGTCTGTAGACTTCATGCAAATGACGTACCTTACATACTCTTGCGAAAGCTTGGTAACATATCCATCATTGGCAAATCCACTCTGAAACATAATAATAAGTTAAAAACATTTTTTGAGTGAATCACTTTGAAAGTTTTGTGATACATGGTTTCAATTCGTTGAAATTGAATTGTTATAATAATACTGCTCAATTTTTTTCAAAAACATCACAACTGTAACTCAATACAGCAACAATTTTAAAGGTCTTCTTAAAAGTCTTCTAAAATGTTGAATTTGACATAAATTCAAATGTAAATCCACTGTTACAACATCAATTTGTTGAATTTGATAAATTTGATTCAATATTATTTGATTGTTTATCACCCGCGCTGGTGACAAAACGCTTAAGTGCTAAAACGTACTTAATTGAAAAACATTTTTAGAAAGCCTTTTGTAAGAGCAAAATTTAAGATTCATATTCTCTTCTTGTGTAAGTGTTTTCTTCTTACTTCGATTCGAGCATCATCCCTTCTCGGCCACTTTTGTGAAATTGGACAGCGCGATATTTGCACGTTCACTTTTACAAACTTTCGACATTTGAGATCTCATATCAGCTGATTACCTTATTGGTAATTACCTTAACTTTTTTTTTAACTTAACTTAGACTTTTTTTAAAATCCAACCAGTTGGTCCAACTAATATGTTCATCCTACACTTACCTGTGTAAGGGAATCTCCTATGAGATACAATTTGGGAAGCAGCCTGTCAGCCATGATGGAAAGAGAAATTTCAAAACACGCGGTTTGCTTATAAATTAAGCCTGGTTCATACCTGACGATTATGGAGATTACGTGGCATGGGTTCGTTATTTTAATCCACCATGTATCATCCCAAGTTTAAGATTTAGAGATTAGAGATTAAATTACCAAAACGATTATACCTTAGACGATCGCGTGGCTTTTAATCTATGTAAAGTGGTAATGTGATGGAAAAATTGTCAGGTCTGAACCAGGCTTAATTGTAAAGGCATAGCACGCTCTCAAGACAAGACGATGTGCTGTACTCTGGTGCAGATCCAGTTCTCATTTTTCTGAATGTTACTTGCCTTGGTTATCAAGAAATCAGCCAAAAAGCTAATGAATGACACGACTGTCAGCTCTTCGTTTATTAATGATGTATAAAAAACCGGCTTTTATTCCAAAAACTGCTGGAATAATAATAATTGGTGATGAAATACTGAAAGGTCATACCAAAGATACAAATGCATCCTTTCTACTTAGCAAATTATGGGCTAATGGGATTAATGTTGGAAAGGTATCATTTATTCCTGACAAAGAAGAAGAAATATCTGCAGAAGTCGCCCAGTTCTCTTCTCTTTATGAATTTGTCATAACGGCTGGTGGTGTTGGACCGACACATGATGATGTCACCCTTGCTGGAGTTGCGAAAGCTTTTAATGAATCACTTTGTGTTAACGAAGAAGCAAAAGAAATGATAAAGAAATATTCAGGATTGCGGGAACTATCACCTGCTTTCAATAAAATGGTTGAAATTCCAAAGTCAGCAAATCTTATTTTTGGAATTGATCCATTGACAAAAGCACAAGTGAAATTTCCGTTATTTCAAGTGAAAAATGTTTTTATATTTCCCGGTGTTCCTGAATATCTACAAAAATCATTTCTTATAAATGAGCATTTTTTTCTCAGCGACAACAAATTTTTGCTAACAAAACTATATCTGTCTGCTAATGAAGAAGAAATTGCTTTTTGCATTGGTCAAGTGAGCAAAGACTTTCCAAATGTTCAAGTTGGTTCTTATCCTGTTTTAAATGATATATATAAAGTCAAAATTACATTAGAATCACAACATATCGATGAATTAGAAAAAGCTTATAGTATGCTTATAAAAGAGTTGCCAAAAGGTGTGGTGGTATCTGTAAAGAAATGTCTACCCAACAGGAGAGATGAACATCATGAAGTTTTCAACTCCTCAGAAAAGAAGGTGAAGAGGCGTCTGTCTACGTCTTCTTGTAAGTTATAGAATTTATTTACTAATTATTCTGTAGAAGTATGAATGTCAGAAAGAAAAAACACTTTGCTGGGTATCAAATCCTAGCCCAACACCCTGTGAGTTCCTAACTTTTCATAACATTGTATCAACTGTCATAAACTTTTACTTGACTTTCAATGTGTCAAAATAATTGTAACTTACAGTCAGGGACAACCTTCAATTGCGAGATACTGCAATTACGGTATATCTATAGCATAATTTTTTTTACTTCCCAATTGCGGGATACAAATTCCACAATTGGGGGATAACTTGATCACATTATCCGGTGAGCACTGATTAGAAGATTAGAAGTTCACTCACTATTATTTCTATTGCTGACAGTTATGGTTATTTTCCAGTTAATTTTGATTCTAGGTAAGTGACTCTGTATTTATCTGCCAATTTTGTTATTATAAAATTTGAAACTGATATCACCGAATGAGCACTTACTAAGCACTTACTATCCTTACTATTCCTTTGCAGAATTGTTGCTATAATGAATCGTCAGAACGGTGTTTAACTACAATTCAAAAAGGAATGTAGGTGTTTGATGCACGACCAGTGGAGAGAAGAAAACGAAAAAGCCATAAAAGGGAATGTGAGGTCAAAATTTTATCATTATATTCTCAACGATCATGAAAATATGATATTGCATCTGTTGTTTATTTTGTTTGGTTATAAGGAAAGCGAGTCTTTCGAAGTTTCCCCATTGTTGCCACTTCAAACTTGCAGATGTTGTTCAGCAATTCACAAAATTATGATAAAATACAGTTAAAGAAAATCTATAATAGAAAGTGTTAAAAGTGTCTGAAAATTGTTTAGCGAGAATTCTTATAATTCATCATGGTATAAATCATGGTATCACAACTACAAAAAAATGTATCCGAAATGAATGCCAAGTATGTATTTTAGTTCTGGTTTCAAATATGCATGCCCCATTATTATGAGAAGTTGAGAAAGGAAAGGGACTTGTAGGCGTCATAAAGAAATTTAACTTTTTAATCACCTCACACTTCAATAAAATCTTCAATAAAATCAGTTGTTAACAAATCATGCTCATTGTAAAGTTGTGTAAGTACAAAACGTGTTGCAAAGGAACAAGTTTTTTAATAGAGAAAAAATTGGAATTTTTATGCCATTTGCAGTCCAGAAAAAGTTCCAATGGAGATCTCTTTTTCCAAGCAATCACTGCATACCACGAGACTATGTGCTTTTGATTCAAAGTTGTTTATGTTCCATTTTCTATTGTCAACTATTATGTAACCATCGACGCTTTAGCTTTTTTTTAGGATCTGGTATTACCGTGTTATAAAACCTTGAATGTTTACAAATTAAAATTTTCTCTTTAGTTTATTATTTATATCACAAATATACATTCTGCAAATTTGATGTCACAAAACGCTCCTTTCTCTATCACGTGTGCTTAATAATGTAAATGTAATATTTCCCAGGAATAATTTTTATCTCTGTAAGCAGATATTTCCTAACATTCTTGCACAAGAAAATATGATGTTGAAATTCGCGCAATTCAGGCTAGTGTGTCGTGAAAATGGCATTGGATGACATTGAAGACATTGAAGTTATTTTTCTTGCAAATAAAAAAACAATATAACTGTGATTGCAGTATCCCGCAATTGAAGGTAGAACCTGACTGGCATATCAATGGTAGTATAACACAGTATAGCCTGAAAGAAACTTTACATTTTTCTTTCGGGCTGTATTGTAGTAAAAAACTTAATAGAGTGATATGCGAATCAGGGCTCAAAATAGCTTTTACATCTCCAGCACAACTTTTCCCAAAGCTAAACAAATGCTGAACCATTATAATGCTTCAACAAATCTGTTAGAAAGAAAGATAACCGCTGGGGAGTGCGCTTTACTTGAAAATATTTCCTTCGTTCATCGTAACAAACTCACACGCTTGGTACTTAGACCTCGGGTAATATTTTCCAGTAAAGCACTCTCCAAGCAGTTATTATTCTTTATATTTGTATCAAACATTACTTTCAATATGTTTTTTTTTGTTTCTCATTGCAGTGAATTCTCTATCATTGGTTGACTTAGATCATTATCTAGACACTCAAAACTGTGACAATCTTAGCATTGCTATAAAGTGTACATGGGCTGTTTTCCAGCAAACTGTTCACATGTATTCACTAGACCAAATCTGCATTGGATTCAATGGAGGCAAGGACTGTACGGCAGTGATGCATTTGTATATCGCATTCATGAAAAAAATGTTCCCAGATAGTTCCCAAAAACTTCTAGGATTATACCTGAAGCAATCCAACCCGTTTGAAGAAGCACAGGAGTTTATCAGAGACTGCGAAGTAAATTACAGCCTGGATATGATTGTCATCGAAGGTTCAATCAAAGAAGGACTCTCCGAACTTAAACTATTGTATCCTCAAATCAAAGCTGTTGTTATGGGTACAAGGCGACATGACCCATATTCCCTCAAATTGCGTTCCTTTTCTATGACAGATAAGGGTTGGCCAAGTTACTTAAGGGTTTTCCCTATACTGGACTGGTCTTATTGTGAAGTGTGGCAATTTTTAAGAACGTTTCAGTTACCCTATTGTCGTTTATATGACGAGGGCTACACTTCATTAGGCTCCATAGAGAACACTTCAAAGAATGCTGCTCTCCTCTTACATGATGGTAGGTACTCGCCGGCTTACTGTCTATCGGATGAATTTAAAGAAAGAAATGGAAGAGATTGATTTAATGGATGTGAGAACCTTATGGATCTCGTCTTCTCACTTTTCTAAAAATTCCTTTCTAGTTGATTTTTGTTAAGTGGGTGATACACAGTCAAATTTGTGGAATAAAATTTAGTCATTTAACCGATAGCCTTTAGTCTTTCTTGTCTGTTATTGTTTTTGGCTCTATAATAGTTAACAAAATCATTACAGTCATTAGAAAATTCACTGGTCTGGAAGAGTTTGTTGTCAAATTCTGTTGTTGGTATTCTTAATGTGAAGTATATCTAACTGTTAGCTTGTTGTATACTCACTTTGATCACATGATGCATGGTAAAATAATTGAACTGTTGTTGTAATTTGTCATGTGATCAAAATACACCAGATAAAAAAATTTAAAAAAATAGGTAGGGAATTTTCTAAATGGCTATGATAAAATTAAATATTGTTATTTTTTTTGTGTGTCATTAGGAAATGATTGAATTGAATTGATTTTTTACTATTTATTCATCTATATTATTTTTAATTTTTTTGTTTCCCTGAAGTTTCAGTTATTCCAAGTCATTACTATAGTTTTTGAAGTCTATTGTATAAGTGAATTGCCGGCACCTTGTAAGCACCTCATCAAGAATACTTGGCCCCTGTTTTAATTTGAACTTAAGGTTACTATTTGCACAACTAAAAATAATTATGTAATTAAAGTATATATTTTTAAGAAGCTATACATCTGCTCTAAATGATGGATTAAATTAAAATTTCCCAAAAGTTTGTGTTTTTGGAAATCTGACCTCAAAAGTAATATTACCCCGTACTTATTAAAAAGTGTTCTGTGACACACGGTTAATATTTAAATTTTCAAATATATTGCATAATGTTCCTTTAATGTTGAACTCAAAAACTGTGTCTGCGATTTTTTTTATTTTATGTCAATGAAATTTTATAAACATTTCATTTCGAATTTCATAAATTAAAAAGTAAAAAATCAAACCTTTGAACCGTTGGCTCATTATTTAAAATCTGCATAATTATTCGCTAAACGCCGACACAGTTTTTGAGTTCAACATTAAAGCACGGTTCCCACTTGACAATATTTAACGATAACTAAAATAATTAGCGATAGAAAATAACGTTAACTAACGATAGTTTTACCGGAAACAGGTGTAAAACGTTCCCATTAGAAAAGTTAACGATATAAAAATAATCGTTCTTTTCGATCATGAACCTTCGAAAACGAGACGAACTTGGTGCCTTCTCAACTTTAGTAAATGAAATGAGACTCGGAGACAGAATACTATTTCAAGTAAGAATATATTCTGTATTTCTTGCTTTTGTCATAAGACAAGGCAATTCTCGTAGAACTTCTGAAAGGTGGTCAATTTCTTCAAATGAAAGGCTTGCAAGTCTAGATTCCTCAGCCATTTTTCATCAACATACAAGACTCTTTTTTCAAAGATTTTTAAAAATCAATTACAACACACATTGAACATATTTTCATTGGCTTTACTTTTGAATTACTACGTCATCCATATTAAAAAATGTTGCCTTTCTGTTGCAGATTCAACGATAACCAACGATAAATATGAAAATAATCGTTAGCTAAAATCAACGATATTTAACGACAGAAATTTTAGAATTAAGTTCCCACTTACTTGAGAAATTATCGTTATAAAGTTATCGTTAATATCGTCAAGTGGGAGCTGTGCTTAAGGACCCCGACTACATAATTTATTTTCCGTTCCCATGACGATTTGTGTCCCAGGACACTTTTCCGGAGGGTTTCTCTTTGAAAAATCAATAGAGAAACCGGTTTTTAAAAAATCAGAAGATAACAGATGTTTGAAGCGTTTGTTGTCACAGAAATGATCTCGCATATTGTGAGTAAAATCTATGTATTTTCAGGTGTTTTGTTGTTAGGTTGTTTACTTTTTAAATTAAAAAAACCACAAGTAAGTTTGTAAAAAGGTTAAAAAAATTCAATTCAAAGTGTGAATACTTCTGCAAGAGCTCCCATAGAAAAAAGATTAAAACATAGCTATTTTCCAGGAACTAAGAACTTATTTCAAAAAAGTAATTATTGCATTCAAAAGATAAAAGGTACTCTTGAGTGCCTAATAGACGTCTCCCCCGTCCCCCGCTAATTAATTTTTCGATTTTTTTCCACCCAGGACATTCTTACTCCATACTTTGTTCTTTTTTTGAAAATTACTGCAAAGAAACCAACACATTGTCAATTCGAATTCTTGAATTTTCCAAGAGGTTTCGAGAGGTTTGTTATCTGGTCTGCAGTTTACTGACTTAGGCATGTTTTTAGATAATACTTTGAAACAACAATGGAATGGACCAGAAAACAGAAGACAGCGTGCGAATGAGCTGATGACTATATTTTTATGAAGTTATGTACTTCTTACTTAATTTAATTTTTATTTCTAAATAAAAATATGTTACCATGCCCTTTTTGGTATTTTCCATCTCAACTGGAGAGTTTTGGGGGTGTATAGCTCACTTGGTAAGACGCTATGCTTGTAATACTAAGATGATAACTGATGATGCTTCAAATTTGAACGTGAACGTGACGGTATAATGTATGCTGTTAAGGCTTGTTTCCATCTAGCTGCATTTTCCGCTATGGCGAAAAAAGAATGGCGCATGTGTTATGTTCCATATTTGTTCCTGGTAATAAATTTACACAATAAATTTCCACTTAAGATATAAACTGGTAAATCGAATATTCACTTTCTTACGAACTTTGTCTTGTTTCTTTATCACTTTTAACTCGTCTGTTTTGGCCTACACGCGCGTCCTTCTACAAACAGTTGTGCACATGCGCAAACTAAAACGACCAATGGACGTGCAATTACTGAAAGTCCCACATCGTCCCAGAGGGGAAATTCACAGAAAACGGAAGAGAACAAAAGAAAACGTTTAAAGTTCAAAATACAACACATCCCAGTGGGCAACATCTTCAAAAGTCTCTATGGAGGAGTGTTTTTTATTGAAAGAACAGCCGATATTGAATGCCATTTCTATAGAAAACCACTCCTCCACAGAGATATTTTGGAGATTTCGCCCACTGGGATGTGTGTACCTTATTTAAAATACTGCTATTGGGTTTAGCGGCAACGTTGAATTCATTCGACTTTTCGCTGCGTTGCTTTTCTCTCACTCGTGAGAAATAGTAATAATTAGCGGAAAGAACATCGAAGACATTCACAAATGGATTGCGAAGGCACGTGCAGCTATGTAGCTAAATGGAAACGAGCCTTTAAGTCGAATCTCCACTGACTCTTTTTTTTCCCGCGTTCGTCTAATAAATTCGCGACGACACGTGCGCAGAAAGAACAAAAATACAAAATAAGCGTTCGTCAAAATTTTGCCAGACGAAAAGTAGAATTGGTTTCAAATTTTCGTACAACGAATTCCTTTGCCATAAAATCCAACCTATGTAATAGCGTCATTTCCACAAGATTGAATTGCCTTCCTTCTCTGGCAGTTAAAGTGTGATATTGAAATTAATCATAACAGGCAATTACGAAATCTTCTTGAAAGGTCTTCTTGTTATTATCACGAGTGGTAGTTTCGATCGTTAATCCCGAATAAATTCTTTCTTCTTACCGAGAAAATTCAACTCGATCCAATCCAAGAACTATGAAGGAATGTTTATAGTGTTGTGAGAAATGTAAGATGGGGATTAAGAAGTGCGCAGTGTATCTTGGGAAGTCCGCCTTGTGTCTGAAGAAGTTAATTCGACGCCAAAATCTCGTCGAGTCGCTGTAGATGTTGACTGGTGACGTCATTAATCGTTTTACAAGTTAACGCGGTTTTTAATTAGTCGACATTCAAGTCGTTTAGAAGAATAATCGTTTTTCAAGTGAAGGCGTTTTAGAAGTTGGGTCGTATAGATGAGATGATTAAGCGTTCTTCAAAATTTGGTGGTCTGCAAATCAAAAGCTATTAAAATTTCGTGAACAACTTGTATTCCGAATCACATTATTCGTGGGTCCCTTACTTGAAATCAGGCTAAATAAACAACATATATTTATATCTTTAAAACAGAGTAGGACATAGTGTTAGTGTGAGGTCTATATTTTTATGTAAAGATGAGGGATCTATCAAATCGATTTCTTACAAACAATGAAATATATATAACTTAAAGAAGAAGGGAAGTTCCTTCTGCCTCTCTTGCAACCACTTGAAAACACCACGAAGTAAACTTATGTAAATGTGACACAAACATCTGTTTTGGTGTAAGAGCTAGCATCGAAATTAGACAGACTGGTAACTAGGTTTCAGCGCCTCATCTTCTGAACCGACTGAACATCTAAAACGGCCAATCTTCCGAAGCGCCTCGAATTACACGACGGCATGGCAAAAGCGACACCATCTAGCGACTCTATCTTTCAAAACGCCTTTAGTTGAAAAACGAGTGAGCGTCTAGAGCGACTCGACGACTTGATAAATAAGATAAACTTCCATACTTGTGAGTGATCGTAGGATTGGTTGAAATTTTGTCATGTGATCAAAAACAAATATTGGCGTTTAAAATAATTCAGGAAAGATGTAAGTTGTGAAGGCTCAACTACAGATAAATTTGACTTCCGGTTACGAAAACCAGGAATATGCGTTTGTTGTTGTTGTTTCTGTTTTTACCCAATTGAAAGAAATATTCTTTTATAATAACAGCTGTTCTATTACCAAATGGCACGTGACCGAATAGTTCTCCATACTACTGAGATTACATACATCATACGCATGAAAATAATTATGTTAATACCATATCTAAGGTGCTGTTTCACGTGATCACTTTTCATCCCAAGTGCACTTTTCACACTGTGTATCATTCACTTGAAGTCTGAAAACACCATTTAAATATTTTAATTATCTTCAATTAAAACACCTCGTGGCTATCTCAAGATTGCCCACCCTCACTTCTAATTTTAAGTTTGGAAGTATATTTTATCTTTTTTCCTAAAACATTCATTATTTGTTACAACATTTTAATAGCAGCTGCTGTAAAATATCCTTTCAATATCAAATAAGATCTCTTTGGAAGTTTTTCTGCATTCCTTCAATAGTTCAAAATATTCTCCAACAAGATAGTAGGATTTTACCGCCATTTTATAGCGCCCGCTCCACAAATGCGCCCTAATCATTCTCCTACATAAGCAAAAATCATTGTTACTAAATGGGTCTAGCACACTAAAATCTACTTCTAAATCTGCATGCAACTCCGGTTGCAACAGATTAATATCTAATAGTAAATCCATTATATGCGGTTCTATTATCTTCCAAAATTTCCCCTTTTCCGTGCTTGTCCAAAACGTTTCTTGGTCGATAAATAAATCTTTGCCGGAGTACGCTATTGTCCGTAACGGCATCATACCACGTGTGCTGTCAGTCTCATTCGTGTTGTTATTGAAACATTGATAGGCGAGTTCTTTGAAACACTCCACTAACTTCGTGAAAAGTTCCGTCGCTGCATTTTGGTGTTGCGACATTATAACTGATTGTATTTTTTTATTTTAAGAAATCTGTTACTTTTAGTGATTTAGTTTGCGCCCACAACAAAATTTCCACTCGGATGTTATTCAAGTTAAAGTTTTTTTGTAATAACCTCTTATGACCCTTCTCCAAATTCTCTTCTCCTGGATGAATTTTTTTTTTTTTTTTTCAAAGCAAAACCATATACAAATGACCTTCTTACTTTCGATTTCGACCGCTAGAAATATTGTTCTTCATTATTACATCTTTGTTCTTATTGTTCATTTCTTCGTTTCCTTTTCTTCGTTGTCTTTGTTTTTCAAAGAATTACTAATGGAGTTGAGTTTTTTTTGTGTGTGCGATTTTCTTTTATCATTATTCAGGATTTCATTTTTAAAAAAATATTTATATACAGATGTGCGCACAACACTATCATGCTGAGCTTAATTCTTCTATGATCATATTTTTTTGTGATCTATATTATTTTTATTATCTATATCTTTCTTGCTTTTGTTGTGGTTTTTTTTGTTCGATTTTTTGTTTTGTTTTGTTTTTATCCTCTCATCGCTCTTTGCTTTTGTGTGTGTGATTATTCCAAGTTTTTATTTTCAAACTTAATAATTTACTTAGCACAAGGTGTTATCACCTTACATTCAATAAGAATTTACTTAGACGTTATAACCGTTTATTCAAATGTGTAAAAAAATCTTTTGTTTGTGTGATATCACGCATGAAAACACCAGTTTTTCAGCAAGTTTTGGACTATATGGTTTGAGCATAAAACGTTGCAATATATTACGCTTTTTTTTTTTAGAAGAACCTATAGTTTTTTACGAACATATTAGGCTTGACATTTGTCCAATGATTAACTCGGTTTTCATAGCTTTTTTTGAAAAACTTCTCCATGACAAAGTGGCTCACAAACATAATTTAGCGGGCGGCTTAGGCGGCTGGAGCCGCCTCCAAATTTTGCCAAAAATAACCCTATAACATATTTTTAAAGAGTTATCCCCCCTTCTTTCTTATGGAGAATCGAATAGCGCTCCATCATAGAGCTTTTCGGACAGAGCCGCTCAGAACTCATAAGTTATATTTTGAAACAACTCTTTGAGCAGCCTTCCTATATTTTTTATCACCGAACTTGGTTATAACTTTCAGTTTTTGAGCCGCTCGCGACCCTAATTTACGGAATCGATAGAGTCTTTGACCACAATTTTATCGATGGATGCAGGGCATTGATCTTTCGTTCTGCCGGTTGATGTGTTGGAAGCGGCTCAAGAAGCGGCTCAAATTTCTTAGGCTACGGAATCGATATGTTTTTAGTAAGGAAGAAATGTGTGGAAAGGCTATCTCATCAAGGTTTGTGCTACCAGTTAGATTGAAGAAGCGGCTCTGAAGTCGATTGTCACATATTTTTTGATATTCTTTTAGTAAATCATTTGACATACTAGGTGTATAAGCTAAGTATTATCTCATCAAAATATACATCCGGAAGAAGTTGTAGTAGTGGTGATGATGGATATAATATGCACATGGCTAGTTTATATGGAAGTGTTGTCACCAGAATATTCAGCATGGAAAAATAAATCAGAGCTCATATTCGGTATTAAACCACTAGCTAAACGTTCTATTATTCCATTCATGGTGTTTGCTAAAGATGGGAATGGAGAGAGAGCGTGCAGATTGTCATTATTATCTCATAGCTTGCTAAACTCTCATAAATTTCTCTGGATAATAAGTAAGTATTTTATTGTTTTTATTTCATAATTTGTTTAAGAAATGAATAAATCCCTCATCATTTTGATTTTTCACTCTTATGAGGAGAGAGTGTTTTATATAATTACCTTCTTCCCCCTATAGAGACGGGTAAATAATGTTTACGTTTTTACTGAAAAAATCGGGTCGCTTTTTGGTACAAAGGTAAACAATATTTACCCATCTATTGGATGGAAAAAAGAACATTTACTTCAATTCTTTCTGGTGCATAGCAGTGTATCATTCAATTCAAACGTTTCTGTATATAGTTCATTTATAGATGACTTTCCAATTGACGTATTATTTATGAATATTTGTGTTGTTTTTGCTTTAAATGCTCATTTTAAACTTTAAAATTGTCATTCTCTCTCCAGAGGGCGTAGCTAGAGCTCAGTCAAATTTGTGGTGGAGAGTTCATTCATTTTAAGTAGAAAAAGAAAACGTGCA
Organism: Turritopsis rubra; assembly: GCA_039566895.2. Classification (NCBI taxonomy): domain Eukaryota; kingdom Metazoa; phylum Cnidaria; class Hydrozoa; order Anthoathecata; family Oceaniidae; genus Turritopsis; species Turritopsis rubra. Next base: position 11,493,855 of record CM077628.1, read on the forward strand.
AATAACCTAATCGACACTTAAGACTGAAAAGGAAGATCATGTTGGACACCTTTTTTGACTGACCTTGAATATGCGTATGCTCTCTTGGAAATGGACATAAATAAGATTTTTTCAATAGCACTTGATCTGTATTTATATTAATTTTCGATTGATTACAAGTTTACACAGGGTAAGCTTGCAATTAACCTGATGAAAACATTTGAAAGTCATCTATTAGATAAAAAGGGTGTAAGCGCCATGTGTAAGTGCCATGCATGTGTAAACACATACACACACAAAAAACATTGGAAATTATCATACATACAGATACAACCTAATAAATTCCTTTTTGTATAAAATTCTCTTGAACAAGATCTTTATTCCCTCATTCAGTCATGAGTAACTTAATACAAGCAGGAGTATGCATGTTTCTGCAGTTTTCCTCTCAAAGCAAAAGAAATTCCTATTTAACTTTGTATGTTCGTTTATACGTTTTGTAAACCTTTGTCTGTTTGTTCTTTTTTTGTTTTACTGTTGTTTCAATGATCAATTCATTTTCTTCAACATGTGCATAATAATGCATCTTGATTGGTGTTAATTGATTTTTTTTTCTGTTGACTTTCTGAGGGGTTATAGTGCTGTACATAAGTATGTTGGACAAAAAAAACAAAGAATGAACAAAACACACTTTTTGGTTATTTTCACGTATTGTAATTTGTATTAATATTATAAAAACATTGGAATATCTTTACTCTCCATCTTCCTAGATTCTTACTGCACTCTCAAAATCTATTTTCTCACTCAATAAAGTTTTCATTTTGAGGCATTCGCCCTCAGTGTCAAAATTTTATTTCATACATAGGTGTTTTTCATAGTGTGAGGTAGGGAGAAGGACTATTTGATATAAATTATATATTTTTTAACTTGGAAAGATCATAGATTCTGGTTATTAAAATATTTCTTTCATTTTGTGCTCCATCCGTGTATTCCCACACCAACCCCTGAACTGTCAATTTAGAAATATTTTTAAATTTGAGCCTTAAGGTTCCTAGTTGTTTCTTATTTTTTATGTCTTTTTTTCTCACTATTTTCCAATATTCTGGAGATGTTTCTTAAGAAAAATACAGAAAATGTTGTTGTTGTTGTTGTTTCTGAGTTTACATTATAATTTAATCATAATTTCCTGGATGGTTATTATTAGTGTTGCTGCTGTTTATCTTTTTGGAATACATTTCATATTATTACCATGTTGAGAAATTATGAAACAATTTATTAATTCTTTATTTTCTGTACTTCTCTGTTGGTGACCCAATTGACTCCTGTTACTGTTATTGCTGGTTGTTGAAACCAGATTCAAATATCCTTCAAATTATATGTTGGAATTATATTGTATGAATAAATAACTATCAAATGAATGCTTATTATTTCAAAAATGTGTTGTTCTTGTTTGAATGAACCTGCGACTGAAACTTATTTTTGCTTTCAATATTATTGCTATGGTCGTCCAGCCCTACAACTTTATCCTATTTCATAGATTTAGCTATATCTTTTATATATCACCTGGAAATAACATTAACAAAAATATTTGTTTACTGAATTGTAGTTGGCAAGGCTTTTACATGAGAAAACAATAGGTATAGTCATTCTTGGATGTGTAACAAAAATTTGAATTGTTCTCCAATAGATAGAAATTCAGGATTTTCATTTAAACGCTGTGCTATGGCCTAGTCAACAAGTTTCGCCTCGTTTTCATTATCATAATTGCGTTCAACTGATCCGTCGGGAAATGGGAATAATAAGTGACCATCACTAAGTAATAAACTTTTGAAATCAGTTAAAACAATAAAATTCATAGAAATGAGGTGTTAAAATTCGGGAAGGTCTATTAATTGAAAGAACGTAAGTTTGAATTATTGAATAATGAGAACATGCCGCTTTATATTTTCACCTTTCCATTATTATAATTGTTGGGGACCCCAAGTAAATAGCTTTTCTATACTGCAGACGGCCTATACAGAATAGGAAGTAAAACCGTGAGCTTTAATGCTCGGGCTTGTGTTTGGGGTTCACAAGTAAGTACCTGGCCAGTACAACGTCCCCCATCTGCACACAATTGGATGATCTATTGGATGATACGCAGTTAACTAAAAGTTACGTATAACATCTTCCCAACCCAAAATTATCGTTTCTGAAGCAAATACGGTTCACCCAGATTGGTCACAAGGCTTACTATTCTGAATTTGCTTGGATCCACCCCTGATCGGAATGTTCCGGTAAAAAAATCGGGATAATCGGAATTTAACATTAAGACCACAAGATTTTGAGCCGCCTGCCAAAAAAAAAAAAAAACGCTGGATCTGCCCCTGATATGAAAGATATTAAGCTGATAGAAATCTAGCGAATTCATTTTTTCTAAAAGAGGTTTTGTATGTACTTAACGATCTTTATTATGCAGTATACGCGTATGGCATGTTTCTGACGGCGCCAAAGTCTTTCTAATTTGGATTTGTGAATACTAGCCGAAATTATATCAGCATAGTTTAGGTAGCTGTGAACAAACGAATAATAAAGTTGTTTCAATTATGTTTCATTTAAACTTTGTTTACTTACTTGCACGTGTTCCTTTTCTACTTAAAATGAATAAACTCTCCACCACAAATTTGACTGAGCTCTAGCTACGCCCTCTGGAGAGAGAAATAAATGGCAAGTTTTAAAATCTAAAATGAGCATTTAAAGCAAAAATAACACAAATATTCATAAATAATACGTCAATTGGAAAGTCATCTATAAATGAACTATATACAAAAATGTTTGAATTGGAGGATACACTGCTATGCGCACTAGAACTGTTCTGAAAGAATGGATGTGGCTGTTTTTCCATCCAATAGACGAGTAAATATTGTTTACTTTTTTACTGAAAAGCGACCCGATTTTTTCAGTAAAACGTAAACATTATTTACACGTCTATAAGGGGAAGGAGTTAATTATATAAAACACACTCTCTCCTCATAGGAGTGAAAAATCAAAATCAGGGATTTATTCATTACTTAAACAAATTATGAAATAAAAACAAAAAAATACTTACTTATTATCCAAGGAAATTTATGAGAGTTTAGCTAGCTATGAGATAATAATGACCATCTGTTGCCCGCTCTCTCTGCCTTCTCATCTTCAGCAAACACCATGAATGGGATAATAGAATGTTTAGCTAGTGGTTTAATAACGAATATGAGCTCTGATTAATTTTTCCATGCTGAATATTCTGGTGACAACAATTCCATATAAACTAGCCATGTGCATATGTCCATCACTACTGCAACTTCTCTCGGATCTATATGATGGATAATTTGATGAGATAATACTTAGCTTGATACAATACTTAACTTCATACATAATCAAACGATTTACTAAAAAAATATCAAAAATATGTGACAATCGACTTCAGAGCCGCTTCTCACATAAAACTTGATGAGATAGCCTTTCACACATTTCTTCCTTACTAAAAACATATCGATTCCGTAGCCTAAGAAATTTGAGCCACTTCTTGAGCCGTTTCCAGCACATCAACCGGCAGAACGAAAGATCAATGCCCTGCATCCATCGATAAAATTGTGGTCAAAGACTCTATCGATTCCGTAAATTAGTGTTGCGTGCGGCTCAAAAACTGAAAGTTATAACCAAATTCGGTGATAAAAAATATAGGAAGGCTGCTCAAAGAGTTGTTTCAAAATATAACTTATGAGTTCTGAGCGGCTCTGTCCGAAAAGCTCTATGATGGAGCGCTGATCGATTTTCGATAAGAAAGAACTCTTTAAAAGTGTAATAGGGCTTTTTTGGAATAATTTGGCTCCAGCCCACCTAAGCCGCCCGCTAAATCTGCGCCTGACTTATCTATGAAGAAATTTCTTTGTTTCTCGGGGGCGGCCGACGGAGTATAAAATATTGATACGTATAAAAAAACTTCCTCTTTCGATCGAAGGTACACAGAAGGTGTGCGTGTGAGACAAGGAAGTAATTAAGTTGCATGAAATATTTTGGAAGGATGGTGGTGGTGTATTTGATGAACCTTCCCAAGATGTTATTTGTTCTGGTGGTAGTACAGTTGCTGCAAGAAATTACTGCCTTAGATATGCTACAAAGCAACGGAGAACTGGCATCATTTAAGAAGAACGTGGACGAGACTCCGATAGCAATTTTTTATTATCACCAAGAAAACCTTGCACAGCCATTGAGAAGTAAGTACAAATCTTTTTTCAGTTGAAAGAATTGTAAACATGTTGTCGACATATCTCAGTTGCAAAATGTTGCATGATGCTGAGGGTGCACAGCAGGCCTCCTGCTCTGTGACTGTGTGGGTTTATAACTTTCTCACTTTTCAGACTCTTGGGGGTCCTATTATAAAGAAAAGTGATTCAATCAACCATATTATGAGGGTACTAGCTGCCCGGGTAAAACATTTTTACCGATTCATTTCTCAGTACGTTGCAGTCCACCACCTGGGCATTATATAGAAAAAGAACTTGTGAATAAAAAAACCCTAGTAGTTTACCTTACTTTACTTCTGTAGTCTGTATCATGAGAGACTAACCTTAATAATTAAACAAAGCAAAAATATGATCATGCCTCTTTTTATATGTCTACTACTGCTACTACTGCTACTATTACTAATTTGTTTGGCAATACAGGTTTTACAAAAAGGCATATATATGTAAGTATGTACATACATACATACATATATAAATACATACATAAATTCAGTTAAAGATAAAGTCCTTATGAATATTGAAAGTATTATACTGAAATGAATATGAAGAAATCTTCTTAGGAAGAAAGTTTCTTACTAAAACTTTTTATAGTTAACGGTTTCTTTGAGTTCACTACTTTATATACATCAATCTCTGTACGAAAACAAGTTCTGGTCTTTAAACAATTTGATTGGTGATACTGTGAATTGATGTTGACGTCGAGACGATCTGTGTGCCTCTGATTGATGTTCAAATCTTGAGTAGATTGATTCATCAATATCTTTGTAATATATCCTATGCATCAGACACAACAAACGTCACTTATATAGGTTGTGCAAAGAATGCCAGTTGGCCTTCTGAAGACATTTATGAGTGCAGAGTTTATTTGGTAGTTGACAAACGTTGCTGGGATCGGCTTTTTTCTGGTTTTTTTAAAACTGACAACATGAAGAGAATGGCCGTCGAATAGGGATCGAGGCTACTTTTCGTACAATTTTGTTCCTGATTGTGACTCAATCTACCATTTTCTTTCCGACTGAAACACTGTATTGAATGAACGGTAGTGATAACCTCCCAGAACCACCCAAAATGAATCAACCAGAATCTACCAGATTGACCCAGAACCACCCAGTATCAACCAAACAAAACATTACTCAACTTGTTTCCAGTCTACTTTAAAACTTAGCATCTAACCTATTTTATTATATTAACAAGCAATTTCACCATTGTGTACTGCGTATATAAATTTCCATTGGCAGAAAAGCATGCAGAACATAATTGGCGTTGATAGACTACTTTAAAGTTTAATGTAATTGCAAGAAATCTTATGTAAGTATCGTTATGATCTCTGAACATAACAGAATTGAACATATATGAACATAACAGAATTGTGAAGTTTGAAGTGTAAAGAGCCAAGCTTTTGAATGTTTCTATATGGGCCAAAAAGGTGTTAGCCATGTTACAATTTATTCGGTCACTTATAGAAAAGTGAGTGCAGCAATATTTGAAATTACTTTTACATAGTTTTCTTCCAATGCAGCTTTGGTTGAAAAACAGTGAGAAATCTTCATCTCTTTGAGTATATATCCAAAGTCTTTTCCCTAAGTTACAATTCAAAGCATTTCTTTAATACTCATGAGTGGTTAAAGTTGTTAGAAGCAATTGTCATTCCTTATGTGCAAAGGGAGTGTGAGAATCTCAACCTTTCACCCAACTAGTATTTGTTACTAATTATTGGTGTGGGTTGGTCAAATGACCAGATAAACCATAAACCAAGCTACATGAAAACCCCATTAAAGTTGTGCACTTACCACCAAATATGACACATTTCTTTCAACCTTGGTCTTACCGTAAATGGCACTACAAACGTTTATTCACAGAATGGTATAGCCGCCAGATTTCGCAGCAACTTGATTCGGGAGAAACCCATTAAACTTCAACTTTCAAAATTTAAACACTCTCAACCACCCTCAATGGGTAACAGATCTTTTTAATTACTTAACATGAGGTAAAGGTAAAGAAGTAACAAAGTAAGAAGAAAGCAAACATATCAAAAGGATGGCGATAATAAATGAATCAAATAACTGAAGATATTTTAAATGGTTCACCAGGTCTACCAAGTTCGAATCCAATTGAAAGCATTAATCTATTAGATGACCGTCAATCTTCAACGTTATTCTACACAGGTGTATTGACTAAATATGATTTCTATTTCACCAAAGGAGTGTTTTGAAAATGAAAGACTGAGGATGAGGTAGTAGACCATGTAGAAGGACCACGAAACCTTTTGAGTGGATGGAAGATGATGAACCTGACTTGTAAGAAAATTAAACTGTAAAACATACAAATTGGGAACAATAATAACGAGCTACAAGATGCTCACGCGGGCAAACTGCTGGTTGTAAATGTGATTGCTGTATAGTGCAAATTCAAAAACATCTATTTAACACAACATTACTCTTCATTGCTTAATAGAAGGGGGGACACTTATTAATTTTTGGAATTTTTTCCAACCCGATTCCGATTTTTCAGCGATCATGCTAGGTCTGGAAAAAGAAACAAGATGCATAATACAGTTGTTTTGGATTTCATGCTTTCTAATGAAACAAAGAAAAAATTCCTAGTCATTTTTTCACTGGTTTCAGTTCCTTTCTTACTTGACAAACCGATGTGTTAATCTATGCTTACGATTTGGGCTTTGGAGTACATGGCTTCTTCTGTTCAGGCTCTTTTGAACATTTGACATTTTTTGGACTTTGTGGCCAACCTAATGGGAGCCTTCACAGCAGGCCCCAAAGCCTTTGCTTCCAGGATGCAAAATTTTAATTTTGTGCTAACAGACCGAATTTCCATTATCTGGGTAATACTTACTCTACTGTTCTCTAGGTAAAATGCGTAATATCCTTGAAGAAGCTGCAGACAAAATGAATAACAATAACAACGTCTTCATAAAGTTTGGAATGGCAAGTGGTTTTCTAATTTATTATCTAATTTATTATTTATTATTATTTCTATTTTACCTTTTTCTACATCTCTTCCATAGTTTTCAATCTTCATCATTTTCCTATCTTCATCATTTTCTCAACAAAACAAATTGACTAGTACTTTTGAATTTGGTTTTATATAATCTGTTTTTGCAATGACAATTGGACAAGAGTTACTCTAACGTCGTCCATATCATTAAAGGTGTGGGAAGCTATTCCCTGTCCTTTCCGGGGTAATTCAATACACCTATTTTTCTAATTTTTTTCTGATATTTTGGGTTTTTTTTATCAGGGAGTTTTTATTTTTATGCACAAACCAAACTGATCAATCAATCCTTTGTTTTCAATTTTCATTAAGAGCTGCAAAACCTGGAACAGATAATAGACCTTTCTGTAAAATTACATCAAAACCCAAGTTATTACTGGATTTTGAGCAAATTTTTGCAATTCATCTGACAGTTAAATTAGCTAATTAGGTTGAGAACTACTAAAAAGATAAGTTTTAAATGCTGAAAAAGTCTATTATAAACAAAATACCAAATTATTTATACCAAGCTATTTTTTATAGATTAATTGTGTCGGGCAAGATGTAGTTAGAAATGACATCAAGGAATGCAAAGAAGGAAGGCGTGTTTTTTATGCATACAGGTACAGTGTTATTCATGATGGTCTTTTGTTATTTTCAAAAAGGCTATGAGGAAGAGTGTTTCTATAGGAATGGCAAGCAATATCGCCTGCTATTTTAATAAAAAAAAAAAACACTCCTCCACAGAGACGTTTTGAAGATTTTGCGCACTGGGTACAGACAATTCCTTTGTTTGGTGTACCATCCTTGTTTTGTTACTTTTCTAGATTAAGACGCACTATCTCCATAGAGAATGTGCCCTTTTACCAATATCTGCACTGTAATGTAAGCGCCTGTAGTGTCAAAGTATTCAAACATCTGTGTTTAATTGGGGTAAATTTCTATTTTGATGTTGATGTGCATTATTTTCTATGTTTCATATATTAGGAAAGACAAAGCAGAGAAATACGATTTAAAAACTCTGTATAATTTAGAGGCTTTCCTTGGTCACATGCTCTAGTAAGTAAACACTAACATTTCTTTTATTAATCTATGTCCCCTCAAAATAATAGTGCATTAGAGTGCTTCTACTAACACATTATATAGGATAGTGACAATTGCATCTTGCTCATCTCTGCTCTTCTCAATATAGTTACTGTAAGTAGGCAGCATTACAGTGGTAAAACTTGATGCTTGCTCGATTGCCCAACACAACCGATGTCAGTGTTAGGCAAGTAATCAAGTCCGAAGGTATTTTGATGGAAAAAAAAACAAAAAAACTTGTTGTGATCAATAATTTGAAGAAATATTAATATATATCATCGGCAAGTGAAAATATCCAGGGTGTTAGCCCGAACTAAAAAAAATACCATTTGTTTCCAGAATTGAGAATTTTTGTTACTGAATTAAAGCCTAAAATGTAACTTATTTTGTAAACTTAAATTTTAAAAAGAAACTGTCATTGCATGCATCAAATAATAGTTTTGGTTAATAATCATTCGGGAATTAGGAATATTTAACATTTTAAATTCTGTATTCTGCATTTTACGCGGTGTCCTAAGTCTGACTAAGCCAGATAAAGTGGGCACTGACTACCCCCCTGTACAAGTAAATTTTTTTTGAAGTTTTACCACTATTCTTTTTGTTAACCAATGAATCCGCTGCAATGATTTTGACTGAAGAGGTTTTAGTTTTATTTTTGTATGGTGTTTGGTGAAAGATACTTTAATCTAGTTTCATCTACGATGAACATATTGGAGTGGCTCAGAATCAGAAAGATTGGGAGTACGAACAAGCACAAGAAAAAGGAAATAAAGACATCGTTCTTATGTATTTCCGTGGCCTGGGATCAAAAGGTGTGTATAAAATATATGAACTGGTTTGCTGGAACGGTTATTATTATTTTACGCAGATGTAATAGTATACTGTAAATCCTCTAATTAATGTTCCCACTACTTCTTTAATGAATGACTTCCAAAAACTTTATATCATGGTCTGATTCTCTCTCAATACCAAATTATAGCCCTTTAAAATATTACTCTTGTTGCCATGGTTTCCAAATTTTTGAAGTCATTGCTGCGGATTGTTGTACGAGATTGTATAGAAACCAACATGGCTAAGAGCAATTCTTCTACTTTTTCAACAATTACAGTAATTTGGAAAGTTTAAATGACAGAATGACCGGATGCTACACATTTAGCCCTTAGATATGAATTGAAACAGGGGGAAATTGTGTGAAAAGATTTGAATAATATATTATCTTTTTGATTATCTAAGTCCCCCTGAATAGAATGAAGATTAATTCATACTGTTAACAGTAGAAAAGAAAATATATGTTCTATACAATTTGCAATAAACTTTGAACGCTGCAATGTCGTCAGAAATGATCAAAAGTCCAAAATCTTGAAAATGTAAATATCTCATGACGTATTGAAGCTTTTTGAAAAAAATTATTTCATTTTTATTTTTTTTATTCCACTACTTTGGGAAATATGAAAAAATAATTTCAAAACCTTAGTTCCCCTTTTTTGGTGTTGGATAGTGAAAAACTAGAAATAAAACCCGCCGACACCAAACGAGGTTGCCTAGCAAAATGTTTTTTAGTGATTTTGATACATACATGCCATGCAACATCTTATAAGATTAACAGCATAACAGTTTTTGTTAAATGCAGTGATCATTTTTTTTTTTTTTTTTTTTTTTTTTTTTTTTCAGAACAATATCATTTATTGAATTTTGCTTCTGGACATATCAATTCATACAAATTTGTATATTCCACTGAGAAAGCTTTTGCTGAAAGTTTGGGGTGAGTAGGTTTGCTTATAATATTATTAATATTATTATCATTATAATATATATTTTATTATTTTCTATTCTTTTACGTTGGTTTTACTTAGTAACTAATCAAACTACATTTTACACATAACTAGTATACCGTGTAAAATTTTTTTACATCTTTCCCAATAAAAGTTTTTTACATGCTATACTAACCAGTTGATAATAACTGTATGAAATACAAAAACGCAGTCCAAATGCTGCCCTAAAATCTCTCATCGATTAATAAATATTTTACCCGCCATACTAAGCATTTGATAACGCCGTGTAATGAGGTAAAACTATTGATTTCTCCTTTCTTTGTCGCCAAAAATAGAATTCACAGAACATGGAAGAAGTTTGTTTGTTAACAATGTAATTACATGTTTGTGTCGAATCATATTTAATGTAAAGTTTTACTAAAGAAATCAATTTGAGCCATAACTCAAAGCATATATGGGCCCCAAACAGCAACAGTTAACACAATAATTACGCATTTAATGTCATATATATTAAGCCCATCAAAAAATTGCACACGAATTCAATTGTGACCGACATGTAGTCGGCAATATATTTTAACGTCATGATAATGACATAGTTCCAAGTCCCTCAAAAAACTTGCTACAAAAAATATTAATAAAATAAAAAAATTTAAATAAAAGGCTGTATCTTTTCGACTTCTGAATCCTAACCAATTGTTAATTCTTTCCACTTTCTAACTTTATAGTCAACCAAAAATACTTTCAGACTTTGCGGTGAACAGATTTATAATTATCAATACTAAATCTCAGATAAACATATTCACAAATTGTGAAATATCTCACACTAAACTACCCATCGCAAAATTAACTTTTGGAGTATATACAGATTTGCATATATACGATATAAGGTATTAACTAAACCTTAAAAAGAATCATACCTCCAAATAATGTTTCTTTCTTTAAAGCTGAGTTTTCTTTCTTTATAAATTCCAGGAACAGAGAAATCTCCAATTAGAAAAACGCCATATTAACTCGGTATTAACTAATTTTACTCATGGCCAAAACCGTATATAAGACTAGTATACCGGTCAAATTTGTTTTACATCTTTCCTAATAAAATGTATATACAGGCTATACTAACTATTTGATAATAACTCTATGTAATACAACAACGCAATCCAAAACGCGGCCCTTAAATCTTTTATCGTCTGATAAATATTTTATCTGCCATACCAAGCATTTGATAACGCCGTGTATTGAGGTAAAACTTTCTTTGTCGCCAAAAATAGAATTCACAGAACATGGAAGAAGTTTGTTTGTTAAAAATGTTATTACATGTTTACGTCGAATCATATTTAATGTAGAGTTTTTCTGAAGAAATCAATTTGAGCCATAACTCAAAGCCAATATGGGCCCCAAACGGCAACAGTTAACGCAATAATTATGCATTTAATGTCATATATATTAAGCCCAGCGAAGAATTCCACACGAATGATAATGACGTCATAGTTCCAAGTCCCTCAAACAACTTGCTACAAAAAAAAAATTAATAAAATAAAAAAATTTAAATAAAAGACTGTATCTTTTCGACTTCTGAATCCTAACCAATTGTTAATTCTTTCCACTTTCTAACTTTATAGTCAACCAAAAATACTTTCAGACTTTGCGGTGAACAGATTTATAATTATCAATACTAAATCTCAGATAAACATATTCACAAATTGTGAAATATCTCACTCACACACTACACTACCCATCGCAAAATTAACTTTTGGAGTATATACAGATTTACATATAGAAGATATAGCTATTAACTAAATCCTAAAAAGAATCATACCTCCGAAGAATGTTTCTTTCTTCAGAGCTGAGTTTTCTTTCTCTTTAAATTCCAGGAACAGAGAGATTGCCAATTAGAAAAACGCCATCGGTATTAACTAATTTTACCCACGGCCAAAACCAACAGATTAATCAAATCTCTAGTCTTTTATTCCTTCTTGACTTTCTTCTTTCTATCATTGTACTAAAAAATACCATGCTCAACACAGTTTTTACTAAATTTCTTTTCTTTGGAAATCTAAAAAAAAACAACCGAAACTGGATAAAATGCCGTTTGATACGTCTTCAACCTTCAACATTAAATAAAAGTCGTAAATATGTAAAAACTATTCTTCGTAATGAAAACTTGTTTTTTTATGCATGTTTCTTATTATTACTTCGTCTTAAAAAATGTAAACAAACGCTTCGTTTTTCTTCTAACGACTATTTTTCATTCGTTGTCAATAGCTGCTCCGTTCGATTGTAATTTAAAATCTCCACCTGAGATGCTATATCATGTCTTCCCTAACGTATTTTATATCATAAAACAATTATAAGCACTAAACCGGAGTGCCTTATACTAAAACGGGAAAAAACATAAACTAATATCCATTGACTAACTTTCCGAGAAAATTTCCCTAATGTTCTTTCTTTCAAAGTTAGGTAAGAAAAAAGCAAGATTTAGTATTAGTATAAGAAGATAACTGCTTGGGGAGTGTTTAACTGGAAAATATTTCCAGAGGTCTAAGTACCGTTACGATGACCGAATAGCAGACATCATAATTTTGTATCATTTCCAACAAAATGTATCAACAAAAATGTCCAAGTATGCTTCATCAAATTTTTCACAATGCAATGGCATCAGCAGAAATAAGTTTTTATTTACATTTAAAGCTACCATATTGCATTTCCAGGAAAAACAATACTACACCGGCAAATAATGCCTGTCGTTAAGTTCCACGAAATGAACATGACTGTGTTTCGAATGGAACAGAAATGCTGGATGGAAGAGAAATCAATTTTAAATTGTGCATTGAGTATTTTACATTCAAATCAGTCATTTTATATGGTTTTCTTGTCTGTTTAGCATGAAGGCAACTGATACTGCTGCCATGTGGTATGTTGCTTGTTCCAAGGATGACATTGAATCCAAAGAGCCGTGTCTAAGAAGGAAATATCCCAGCAGTATAATTGACTTAACCGCTATTGCTAGTTTTGTGGAGACGTGGGATGTACCACCAGTGGTAATAACGCATTTTTGTTCATTTAAGAAGTTTTATATGACGTGAAATATCTGAAATTACTGGACCTGTTTCTCATTTTTTACTCAGTATAGGTCACAGATGTAAACATTCTTTATAACCCTCGTAACTTGTAGAACACTTTTTTCTCAAATACTTTTCTTTGCCTTTTTACAGATCATTAAGAAAAGACCTCACGGTATTATAGCTAAGTGTGGATTGATAAAACAGAAGAATTTGAAATGGAAATAAAATTAGAAATGGTACACGATCAAATTAAGCCTTTCAAATTTGTTGAATTTGACGAATTTGATCGTGTATCAGCAAAGGTTTTCAATTCAATTTGTTGAATTTGTTTAATATGTTCAATCAAATTCTTTATGTTATGTTAGCGCTTTAGGAAATAAATGAGCAAATTATGAATAAATGAAATTCAACAAATTCAATTCGTGTATCACTGAGAAAAAAATAACTTTTTCTGTAACGTTTGAATTATTTTTATTTTGAAAAATTGAATTGGACAAAAATTTTATTCAACATGTATTGATGGTGTATCGGCCGCTTACCGTTTTCTTCACTACTTTTCTAGTCTGATATCAATGAAGATGGATCATCGGCTCACGATAATATGCATCGTTTATACATTTTTGTAAAAGACGAAGAGAGCAAGAAAAATTTAAAGACTGCCGTGGAAATTGTCATTGAAAGAGTCTTGGACAGTAGTGTACACGTTCGAGGGGTTCTTGTTGATGTGTATGTATAACATGTTTTAATCTTGGTTAATCTGATTGGTGGTTACCAGGGGCTAATACAGCCTGATTTGATTGAACATCCGTAAACCAATTTTTCCTTATGAAATACAGTTTGTGAAAAATTAAAGTTATTCACGAACGCACCTTATCTAAGCGCATTGCGTAATGCTGAGTGTTTACGATAGGGTCCTATCATTGCTAATTTAGACCCACTGGGACTGCTGACGACACCTCCAGAGCTGCAAGTGTTCGCATAGTTCGCTCTGCTAGCAGTGCCCAAATTTATTTTCTGTATTATCTCCTGATAACTATAAGATGTATAATTCCCTTCGTTGAATGTAAACTTTTCTAATGATATGATGATAAGAATAAATAGCAGACATGAAAATAGTGTTACTGAAGAAAATCACATGTTGTCTAATTCAAAGAAACAAAGGGGGAAATTTGTTTTGAAATGATTGGCATACTGTTGGAAAAAAGAACCGTTCTGTCGTCGAAAAACATTTAGTAATAAACAGACCTTCTGCGTTAAGATAACTTCAATAAGTTAGTTGAATGAAGTTTGTTAGCTCGTTTGTGTTATGCTCTTTCATTTAGAAATAAACATGAGAAACTTTTGCCGGATTTTGGGATTAATGAAAACACCGATCTACCAACTATAATGCTAGAGATACTCGATGGAAAACACTCACAAAATGTAAGTTTTGTTGATATTGGAATACCCCCTGTGTTTGCGATAAATGATAAACACTCAGAGATTACAATTCCTGGTGCTACCAGGGGGTAGGTCTAAAGAAAGGATTATGATTTGAGCAATTCCATTGGATGAACTATGAAACACATTGGACATTGGATTCATAGCAGTGACTTATTTCAACTGAAGTGTATATATCCTGTAAAAGTATTGTGAATAATAATAATAATTATAATAATGACAATAATTGTGTAGCTCTATTCTAGTCCCTACATTTTGTCTGTGAGAAGTTTTATTTTTCAGTTTTCAGTTTCTTTGAATCCCTTATTTTCAATGTTTTAGAGGGAATTTGAGCCATTCAGCCTCGATGAGGATTTGACCGTAATCAACATTGAGAAGTTTGTGAAAGAACATATTCAATCTCCAGATGCAGCGTTTTTCAAAGCAGGTGAGTTGGCTGAAGGAACTAAAGGAATAATATGTGTGGATACTGATTGACTTTGCTACATCAGGTTGCCATGGAAATTAAGATAATTTCCGTTGAACAGTCAGGTCCTCTTTTTATGCCAGTCCAAATTTAACGTTAGTCCCTTTTATGCCAGTGTTATTTTTGTCCACTGTCAAATTCTCGCAGACAAGCATCTTATGCCAGCACTTTTACCACCAAGTCATGAAAATTAAGGGCAATACCGGGCCAGCCTATTAAGGGCCAATAAAGTACAACATATTGAAAGTTTTTTTAAATTAGTTAATATATTTAATTTCCTGAGTTACCTGAATTCCTATCTAAAATACTATCATAGATGCCTTACATGTCTATCTTACATGTCTTTTAACTGCTGCTTACAACTGATAATGTGTCTTTCAGCTTCCTTGTATGACATTCAAGTATATAAGCTCAGTGATTGGACAGATCCAAAAGAGAACAACACAAAGCGAAAGATATTAGCCGCAGCTTGTAGTCATGGTAACATTATTTATTTATGGTCAAAACTCTTTATAGCGGATACCATTGAGATCAAATTTTTGTCCGCTATAAGGAGGTGTCCACCATTATGGGATGTTTGCTATATTATGAGGTTTCACTGTATCCCTTTTTGTAGCATTTTGATACTTCTCCCCAGTTCTCTCCGGGTTCATGGTTAGGTGCAGAGATGGTGTAGTGGATAGTATCTTTCGACTGCTGAGGGGTGTGTTCGAGTCTCAGTCTTGTCACATTTCTATACTTTACTTGGATGTGATTTAAAAGCAGCGTATCAGCCCATTTGGAGACATCGACTGACTGCACACTGGCCTTCGGGCGGTACGTCAACTTCCTATTTGCAAGTCCGTGGGCAGAATAGCCAACCACTACGGATGGAAGCCCAAAGACTTAAAATTCTCTATACTTACTTACTGGCCTCTGTTAAGGTTAAAGGTTATACAAACATTGATAAATAAAAAGGGTTATTCTCGTTTAGATGACAATATTAAAAAATTATGTGGGTTTTTCAACTACAATTTCCGCCATCTTGTCCGAACTATGTATGAAGCAGACATCATTGATATTGATTATGTGTACGTTGATTTTACCAGAAAACCAAAATCGGCTAAAATTAACGTAAGTTCTAAAATAATATTTTTTGTGAACTCTTTTCGCATTGTTGTTCACAATCAAACTTTTTTTGAATGTTGTTTCTTTGTTCTAGGCTATTCCGGCATTGCGATTATATGTACCTGGTCGAAAGGAGGAGATTTTGGACGTTCCTGAACAGCAAAGAGATTATAACCACATGTTACAATGGGTGAACAAACTGCTTCAGTAAGACGTCGTCCTTCTTCTATGCTTTTGTCATCAAATAGAAAATTCTTAAGGAGCTTTTAGATATCCAATCGAGCATACAATTTAATGATATACATTAGAACCAGGAGGTTCATATTTTTTGAATTTTGTGAAGAAATAGATGTTAAATATCTTTAAAATTTATGTTCAGTCATACGTTCCAAGGGACATCATCAGAGTATCTTGATGTTTAAGAACTTTTCGTTTTTGGTTTTCAGTGTAAACATCCAACCCATTCCATTATCTGGAAGTGATTTTGTCCAATTACCTGCTTCAATGGCTGTGGATGAAAACAAAGAGAATGTGTTTGGTGACGATAATATAGAGAGCTTGAATGACGACGAGCTTTCAAAAGATGCATTGTTGGAATTCAATAAAGAATTCTATAAGGACAATGTAGAGAAAGTAACTGATTCAACCTTTACGAAAATCATTATGTCTGCTGAATTGGTGGTAGTGTTCTTTCAAGTTCCTTGGGACGATCGCAGTTATTTATTCCAGACTGTTTACGCAAAGATTCGCAATAAATTAGGTGATTGACACACTTGATGTTGACAGTAACAATCGTTTCTTTATAAAGATTTGTTGTTGGTGTCTTTTATCCAAACTTTGCCTCATGTGGCAATATGCGTTTTTTTAATAACACTGGAGGCTCAATTTCACGAAACAAATAAGCACCACCCACCCTAACCAGTCTGCAAAATTTTCAAAATTTTCTGTGGAGGAGGTTTTTTATTGAAACAGCAGGCAATATGGTGTGCCATTCCTATAGAAGACACTCCTCCGCAGAGACGTTTTGAAGATTTTACCCACTGGGTAGGCTTAAAATCATAGCAAAGAAAATTTTTCCTTGTCCTTTCTATTTTCTGTCATTGAAATTAGTTCTTCTCTCTGAATTTAAGGTATAGATGGGTGATTTTGGAAGATTTGAGGAGATATATTTCTGTTTTCATACATATCAAATAAGCACCACTTAAGCACCAAAGTAGGCTCAAAATGGCGGGGAAAAAAATAAGCACCAATGAGCTAGCTTTGATCTGTTATATTTCCTCATCATCTGGCAAAACTGAAAAAAAGCAAGAAAAAACAACCATTATGATCATTGATGAAACAACAGGATGCAATATGAATTCCTGCTAAATCTCTGTTGACATGTCAATGAAAATGCTAATTCTTGATAATGATGTTCCTTTTAGCCAACGATTCTCCTGGAAGTACAATATCCACTAAACTGGTCAAAGTCGATTGTTATAGCGAATATCACACATGCACCAATCAGAAGATTATGATGTATCCAAGCATCAGGGTGTTTAGGTATATCATATATGTTTAAAAGGGACTGGTGATCACGTGATCACCTGGTTTTTGTGTTTGTTTACTTTAATTTTGCTTGACCGTACTATTATCTCGTTACTCACCTCTGATGAATGTATTGACGCACTTGATTCGTGGTCCTTTAATATACTAGTTTCTGGATCCTGATGATGAGATCATTGTTATAAAATAGCTTTCATGACTTCGGAAGACATGTTTTTTATAAATTCGGAAAATGTTTTTTAGTTCTAGCAGTTTTTAATTTGTTTGGTTTTTTTAATTTTTTTTGACAACAGACATCACCCAAAGTATAAAAGTTTATTTTTCATACCAGTATATTGAAGATCAAATTTTACTCAAATGCTTTCGCTTTTCTTATCAATGTTTCTTTCATATTTTAGAAATGGCAGCCATCTACTTGATTATAAAGGGATGTTGGATGAGCAGAATTTAATAAAAGCCATAAGATTGTATGTGATTGTACAATATTATCTCTATCTCATTTTAAAAGGCTGGCCTGATCTAGCAGAGGTTCATGAACTCACCGTGTTCCTGACAAACTTATTAATGCTTCCGCTGTTTTCTTTTGCAGACCTGTATCGTTAAGTGTGATTTCCACGTAGACCCTTTTTTATAAGCAAGACGAGGTCAAAAGAAAACTAAGCAACTGCTAAGAAACAGCTCAGGTTGAATTTGCCCAAGAAGGAAAAAAACCCAAATAAACTGAGAACGAAACCTAACACTAAAATAAAAAGAGAAAAAAGGAACATGTATCTTTTTGCTTGCTGATGAGAAATGTGTTTAAGTTCCATTATTTAAAGGAAACCAGCGCTGGCCTTGAGTGGACAAACATTCAAATTCTTCCCTCAAGTAGTCAACAAGTAAAGCAACAAAAAATTCTAAGGAAATATGGGATTTTTCATTACAGCGCATGCGGCAACCCTTTTTTTTTCAGCGAAATGTTTTTTCACAGAGCCACAAAAATATGTGGTTGAACGTTTTTTTAACTTGATTCATTTTGAGTGAAATAACATTTCGGGGGAAAAAAATTGACCAATCAAAATCATTGTATAAAGCATTCAGTTATTGTATTGTTTTATCAATTCTGAATATTCCAAAAAAATCAAAATTATTCTTTTGGAGGAAATTTTTTTCTGCTTTTTTTTCGCACTACTTTTTTGGCTCAAATCTGGAGTAGAAATCACACTTTCCGGATGGACAAAAAATTTTGTTCTCCGAAATTAGAAAAGATGTTCTCCAAGTTGGACTCTATGTAGAGATTCTTCTTTGTTTTTAGATGTCAGTTGCCCGCTTTGGTACAGTTGGCGGAACACGAAATCGTGAGTTTTTCTAAAGGCACGCACCCGATGCCTGCAGCTGCTTTGGTACACATCTCTGTACATGGTTGGTTCAAGGATGAGAATGAAGAGAGTATGTTTTTTTTTTTATATCTGCATTGTCAGGCAGTATGGAATACAGGCCTTGCCATGAATCCAGAGCGATAGCGTAGAGCTCGTGAAAACGAACTGTTCCTGAGCATTTTAATCACTCGCGTAAAGTCTGGCTTTGACGTTCTAATATTGGTTCCAATATTTTTTGTAATTCTGATGTAAGCTAATTGGACTAACTTGCCCTATACTAATTTGGCTTATGAGAGCATTACCAGAGAATTCAAAGGAAATGCACGAAATAGACAGTATATGGGTTATAAACCGCGTATGAGTTTGATTCTTCGAAATTACTTCGCTTCGTGTACAAAAAAATTTGTAAACGAACTTTTATCCTCATTTTTTTTTGTAACATTCGATTTGTTATTAAAAATAGAAAAAAATGCAATGTGTTCCTTAACTGTTTCACTAATAATTTGTTCCTACAATGTTTTTACTATCTATCTTTCTATGGTTTTTTTTTCTGTGTTTGTTTACATTCATGCCTCTTATTTTATAAAAATATTGTGTTGCCATGACACTTCAGTGGGCTGTACCGGTGAGTATAGACCGGAGTGACGTCACATTTAAGCTTAATTGACTAATAGGATCGCGCGAATTTTTTGTATCTAATACATCCCTGCTACACGGGTAATGAAATAGAAAACAACTTTCAAAAACAAATTTGTTTGTGCTTTAAATCTTTCACAGCGTTGCGTGCCTGTATATTCATCCGCCGTTTTTAATTCACAAATATGCCTTCTGTTTTTGATTACAAAAGCACAGTTTGTTTTTTGGTAAATTAACCAGCATGAGCGTGTTGGTATTGAACAAAAGACCCAACAAGATACGTGGAAAAGATTTTAAAAGACCAAGAGGGATACCCACCCGCGTGACAATTTTCATAGCGTTTTAGAGCTGGAGAGGTATTTCACTCATGGCAAGGTCTGAAGTAATTGAGATAAAGTGTAGATAGATCTTTGGAAAATCAAGCCACAATGAAATTACGATGAGATTCTCTTTGCTTCCTATAGGTTAATGTAACAAGATGTGATCATCACTAGTTTGTGGTGAAAACCTTGTTATTTCTGTCTGGGTTAAAGGAGGTTATTGCTTATGTCATGCCTCGTTCTTTCAAACTAAAAAGAGATACTTTCAACCTCAAAGTTTAATGATCGCATCTTGTAGGCTTAATACCCTTCTGCATCTCAATGTCAATGTCTCGTTTATGTTTTTAACCTTTAAGCTTTCAAATCGTATAAAAAGTTTGCAGAGAAACACCATGGAAGCGTGTTGTTTGGATACAGCGTCGGTGAAAGTAGTAAGGAAAGGTGAGCATCCTGTTGGTTGGCCCATTATAGATTTCATTTTAGATTTCAATTCTAGACTATTCGATAAACTATACTCAAAACTTGCTTAAAATAGATTAGTTTTTGAAATAGATTATCGTGTATTTAAATTATTCTAAAAATTTATTAGGGTCGATGAAAAAAATGTTGTTAGTTTTCTGAGCTTTTACTTTGAGCATAATTTATAATAGTTTCTTTAGTTTCGCAATCCTTTGTTCCCCATTCATTAAATCCCTACGACATGAATCACGTGATTGTTGTGTTTGTTTACCCTTTATTTTTATCGTCAGCCATATTTATTATCGCATCTCTCGCCTCGAATTGATTTTCGGCGCTGCACCATAATGCAAGATCACGTGATTCGTGCCATATGCCCTTAAACGTGTAACAGCATCTTAAGAAATTTACATAACTCTTAGACTGAAGTCAATCAATGAACACACCGAAATACAAGCGTTCATTCGTGACGGTAAACACCATACTGAAGTTTTTGGCGGAGCTCTAACTGAGGAGAAATTCAACCAATTCCTTGGCCAAGTTACAGTTCCAGTGTTTGTAAGTGTTATGGCTTATTTAAACTTTTTATTCAGCTGACTTAAGAGTTGTGTCTATTTAACAATCTCAGGCCATCACACTTCTCGGTGAAAACTCTTATAAAAGTGTTTGAAAGAACGAGGCTAAAGTTGTTTATAAACTCAATCACCCGAACAAATTCCACAAGGTTTACACCATGAATTCTTGATGGTCAGGAATTGTTGAACTGTGCGTAGTAAAGAAGATGCGAAAGAAACAGTATAACAGATTATTAGGACATGATTATAAAGCTTTGTTATCAACTATCGAAGAAAACCTTTTTTCGTTTCTTTTTTTTTTTTGTTACAGGGCGAACTAACAGCAACGAATTTCCCCACCTATAAAGCGTTGGAACGTCCCATGTTGCTGGTCTTCACGAAAGCTGATAGTGAAAGTCTTCCTTACCTCTCACAGTCTCTACTTCAAGTTATCACCGATCTGAAGTTGAACGTTCCAGCAGCCTGGATGGACTTGTAAGTGTTTTTGGTTTTCAAGATAGAAAGGCTGAGTATCCATGGTCCAAAGTATACCAAACAAACAACAACAACAACAACAACCTGCTCGAATTTTGAACCCCTTAATTTTAACCTCAAATATTTGCCTAGAAGCTGATTTTCCATTTAGCAGCATTTCCCGCTGAGAATGCTTTACGGCTTAGAGACAGTTATTTCGCCAATTGTTTGTCTCCATCTTGAGAGTTTCCCAATCATCATTTTATAGACATTACGTCATTTATATAACATATTTTTCGCAAATAAAAATAAATATGACAATAACTGGAAATTGAATCGAATTCCTCTTTTATTGCTCCAACAGTTGATGTAGCTTAACGGAAACGTCAGAAATATGAGATACCGGCAGGTACACTATGTCGGTTGAACGCCATATGGACGTCTTTTACGTCTGCTGTTAACACGGCGCCGTGTGCTTGCTGGGATGTAGGGCTTGATGGAACCAGAAAACAATCTTTATCTTGTAGAACAAAGGATGTTTCCAGAAATATTCGCCGCAGTTATATTGGAAAACAGAAGGAGAAAGATAATATTGTTGTTGTGGATCACAAAAAGGTAGTTGAATAGATTATAGTATTTCATGATGTGTTACCTTTTTCTATTATGGCAGGGTTTTTCTGAATATTTTCTCTTTCGTGGACATTGTAAATAATTGCCGTGAGTTGCATTTATTTTTCTTACAAGGAAAAAAAGGAGACCTTTGGTTCTCTAATCAGCATTTGTTCTGTGATTGCGCTTCCTTCCACAGGGTGAAGTTTACGCATACGATGGTCCTGTCTATTCAAATGAAGAGTTCAGTAAGACATTCCCGCAATGGTTGAAAAATTTCACTGACGAAAAGTTAACCCCCACCTGTAAGTGCTTTAAGTTGAAAACAATAGATCTTCGTCATCATCGTCATCTCAGGAAAGCCTAGCAGTTGTGTGTTTTCCAGCATATTTCTTCCACCAACAACGAGCCAACCCAGTGGGCACCCAATCGTCCTTCAGACGTCCCGTGGACGTCCTCTCGTCCACTTTTCATTGTGGACGTTCTCTAGACGTCCTTAGAACGTCCTCTCCAAGTCCCTGTTGGACATCCTATTCGAGAGGACTGATTAGACTTCACTTTCGACGTCCCACGGTCGTTTCCGGGACATCCTAACTGAACGTTCATGGGACGTCCTTGTGCCCACTGGGAAGAGTGCTTCTGTAAGAATACACTATTTTATTCTATTTCTCTTTAAATCGTTCTTTCCAGCATTCCTTAAACAACCATTATGGAAACCTATTCGTGAAGGATTTGATTATTTGCATTTCATGGACCACGGTGTGCCACAGGAAATACGTCAAGATGACGAGGAAGGGGAAGGAGAACCACTTGCAGATAAAGATTATATTAATGAGAAGGCGTCGTTTCATGGTAAACCAATAAAAGCAGCCTCCCCGAAAGATGACAGTGGAGATTATTATAACGAGCAAATAAATTTTGACGAAGAAGGACCTTTGACTGGGTATGGTGAAGCTGGAGAAAAGAGTACAAGTACAAGAAGAAAACATGATGAATTTTAGAGTGAGTTGATGAGAAGAAAAAAAGAAATATAACCCAACTAGGACATCGGTTTATAACAGAAAAATTTGAAAACCGTGGAATAGTACCACCCTCGGCCAAAATCTTCAAAAAGTCACTGTGTAGGAGTGTTTTTCTTATTGAAACAGCAGATATTGGTTGATATTACTATATCGAAAACACGCTTTTTGAAGATTTTGCCCATTGGGGAGTGAACTGTGGAATAAGTACCGAGTGAGTTTTATTGTTACTATTTTTAGGGGTTATGATATTTTTGAAGCTTATTTCCACCCTCTTTACCTTTTGACGTGTCTAATCTCCACCCAACTGGCAAAAAGTTTTGTCTGCTTGTTTTGTCTATTGTCTGCTTTCCAAACTTTTTTTGCGAACTCTTTTGAACTGTCACTTATGAATTCACCATAGTAACCAACTGGAAATGAAAATTTTCAAATATTTTTATACAATGTTCATATTTTTATAGGAATTTTAACAGAATGAGATTAAACCTCGAAACTCTCAGAGCTGAAAGGGTGCAATAAATGATGCCTCTTGGACCTTATGTGAACGTTTTTGAGACTTTCTGAATTTTTTTTGCTGTAAAACATTTTTTATTCAAAACTCATTGGGAAAGTACGCATATAAGGTATTTGCACATATTGAATCAACGTCGAAGGAAATTAAGGTATATGAAATTAACGCGGATTAAAAAAAAAACGCGTTAATTTCATAGCGCGTTAATTTCATAGAATCAGGTAGAGGCAATTCAGAAAGAATTTCTAAATGTTTCTTTTCTAAAATAAAATCTGTCTGATTTCCTTATATTGATGTATTTTTTGTACTGGTTCATATATGAATATCATTAGTATCTATAGTCAATACCAATTTCGTCTCGTTTCTTAAGGGGATATTTTCCTGGAATTCCGGTTGTGTATCCATCAAGTTCGGGTGCCATACCGAACTTGATATCAAATGATAATAAAATGATTCAATAATAAAATGATTCAATATTGTTGTAGTTGATATCTATCTTGGAACAAATATGGAATGGTACTTCATCGCTTCCTTCTTTTTCCATCCGTTGGTTCTCCTTTCATCAGCCTCAGCCTACCTCCAACACTATGCGATAGATGATATCCCTTTGCATGCCCGTAATTGAATGGAGAGTTTCCTGTAAGTGAAAAATGATGAAAGGACATCAGAACAAATATTAACCCTTGCCTTGTAACAGTTGCCTGCAGAGGCGGATCTAGAACCTAGTCGAAATTTATGGAGGAGAGTAACGTCTTTAAGACTATAAAAGAAAAACGTGCAAATGACCTAATCAACACTTAAGTTTTAACAGAAACTTCATGACACTGTACTACTCCACTTTTTGACTAACTCTAGATCGGCTACTGGCCCGGCTGTAGAAAAGACGTTTATGGTAATAGTCCTCGGAAACCGCTCAGAATCACGTCTTGATGGCAAGAATTAAATATTCACTGGTAAGTATTTCATTGATTTCGTCCATGGCATAAGCTGGTATACATGCAAAATTTTGATCAATATTATTGTTGATATAGCTTCGATTTACCAATTCTTCACAATTTTCTACGATAATTGAAAAAAAAAAAAATTATAGGATGAAGAACCATGTAAATGGATATGCCGAAATAAATTATTATTATTATTATTATTATTATTATTATTATTATTATTATTATTATTATTATTATTATTATTATTATTATTATTATTATTATTATTTATTAATTAATTAATTAATTAATTAATGCATTCATTGAAAGAAGTGAAACACAATCTTCAGTAGGGACCTTAACGATGACGGCGGCGTGGGAGTAATCTTTGAATACTCGGAAAGATTAAAGATATGATTCTGTTATAACTAAAAAGTTGATCGAAGGGATAATAAGAAAAAAAGGAATGGATGCAAGGATGGTATAAGGAATGGCTATCGAAACAGGATAAAAGCAATACTAACCGGTAGTATATTGTATTGCTTTTATCCTGTTTCGATAGCCATTCCTTATACCATCCTTGCGTTTTTGTTTTCAGTACCAAAACATAACGATTCACGTTGTGTTCAGAATGTGAAAATGTGCTAATGGTGTAATTAACCAATTTTTTACCAATGGCGTAGTTTGAAATAGATTTTCTTCCTAAAGGAAATCCACAAGGAAAACTAATGCTTTGTTTCACCCACGTCGCCGTCCCCATTGTCGCCGTATTTGCTTAAGGTCCCTAGTAATGCAATTTTTCAAACGAAAAAGAAAGAATCATACTGATTTTAATGTTTCGCGAAACTTCCCAACCACTAGAGGAATTTCGATGATGACATGCTTTCTTGGTTTGTAAAGTGTTACGCAAGCTAGGGAGAGAAATCAGATCTTTGATTAGCATATTGCATATAGATTGATGAATGCAATCATATGAATTTGAAAGGTCGAGTGAGGAAAGGGTAGAAAGAATTGTTGAAAAGTTTTATTCAGAAAGTCATTGTACCTGATATTCTTGTGAGTAAATCGAACTTTCCTTGGCCTCACAAATAAACCATGATTCTTGCTGCATTGAAAATAGCGGCGGTCATTTAAAAAACCATCGTGTACGCCAACTAGATAACGATACGAAACAAAAATTTAAAATAAAAAAGAATGATTATGTTATATACTTTTTAGCATAACATAACATTGACACGTTTTTTAGTTGAAAGGATGTTACAGTATCAAATAGAATTCATGCAAGAAAATACAGTAGCCAGATTCCAGTTCAAGATAGCTAGGCTTAGCAGCGCTACATACATGATGGTATAAAATATACAGTAATATAATGAACATGTATGTACTTGGAGCAGATAATTCAACGCCAACCCAGACACCATCGCGGTTAGGAATGATGCCTTTCCATTTCACTTTCCCCTGAGTTACATCTCCATTCTCTCGTAAAACTTCAACTTGTGCTCCAATATGAAGATTTTCATACGATCCCATTTAGTTTACATCCACTGCAAAATATTAACCATCTTGAAATTGGAATGTTTACAAACACACTACCATTATTAAAATTTACGTCTCGTTGGCATGAAAGCAAGATTTCGTAAATAGTCAGGGTTACTACTTATTAGTATTAGTGAATTTGAGAACGGAAATCCTAATTTTTTCTTTAATTAAGATTTTAGAAATTAAAACGATTTATTTAATGTTTTTTCATATCATAAAAAATTCCAGTTATATTTTGAAAATAAGTATATACAGTAAACATAAAAATTCGTACCCCCGTTCATTACCTTAGCAACAAAAATTATTTGTAATATGGCAGTGAAATCTGCGAGCAAAAGAGCAAGGAGCGCTAAGCGATTAGTGAGAGTTCGACATCGACGACAATATGACGCTGCCACTGCTACCAGGAATGTCTTTCGACAGAAAGGTTTTATATTATTTTACATGTACTATTTCAGAATTATCCACTTATCCTCTTATTCACCCATGGGTAGCCCCCAATGCAAATTTATACATGGATAGTGTAGGAAAAGAAAAGTCAAATGAGGTGTATAAAGTTGCAAAAGTAAAAGATTTTCTCCTTCTCTCAAAATTGCATAGGAGGGGTAACTCACTTATTGTTTAATAAAGAGAGCCGACACTGGAGAGAAACTTTCATAAATTTGCTTTTTGGCATTTTCGTGAAAGTTTGATTTGTGAATTGTTCCAAAACTTCCATTCATAAAAGTTTGTCTCAACACAAAAGTCTTTCAATTTATTAAATAAATTGATGAATAATCAATTATCCATTTATATACAATGGTTCTTCGTGCTATAATATCAATAAATACAAACAAAATTAATAATGATAAACTAACTGTAAAAAGAGAAAAGAACAAGAAGAAGATGGAGCATATATGCTAGAAATAATTAAAGTATATCACAGAGCTAAAGCACAGTCAAAATAAAATTTGCACAAGTTATATATATATACTAGCTGCTCCGGTAAAACATTTTTAGTCTCGTTCAGTACACAGTGCGAAAGAAACTTTACGTATCCGCGGTAAGATAATTAGCGTTCACTAAGGGCCGGTGTTATTTTCATGTCCAGTTCTATCGCATATCTGAAACAAACTGCATAGAATAAAAAATATTTTTGATAATGACTTCATATTTCCATATAAAAATTCATTCGTAAAGTTTCTGTCTGGCTGTACTTTACCCGGGCATTATTAAAAAAGAACTCAATGATGTCATGAATTCAAGTTCTTTCTTTACTTGGATATCATCTAGTGAGGATATAACTTGAATTAATCTTGTAACTTGTAAAAATCATGCCTTCTAACAAAGTGACTCGAAACATTTAAACACCATAGGCAGAAGAGGATATGAAAAGGGGAATAATGCTGCGTAGTTCAACAACCTCTTCAATTCGGTCAATAGTATCCCGTGTAACTAGAATTTCGACAAATGAACAACAATTTGTGATTTTGGTCAGAAATTTTTGCACACCTCGTCTTATCCCGAAACAGGTCCATTCTACCGTCTATCTCCAATGTTGAAAGATTTAACTGTGTGCAATGATTAGATGCACTGACTATATATAGATATATATTATTGAAAATTTTCCTTATGTGACAAGGATATTTTTCAAACTTGTTTTCTTGGGAAAGATTTGGGAACAGAAATGAAAAATTAGCTTTTGTTATTTCTTAAATTTAACCTATATCCAAGCACCAAATCTTTGTCAATCTTTTGCTTCGGAATAACTGATGCTATACTAGTCTCACCACCCACAAAATAACCAATTGTCTGAATAATTTCCATGACATTGAAGAAGTACAAGAAGAAGATATAACGAATGCTTCCATATATCTAGCTAATTTCTCTGGTCTCTTCAAATTGATTAAGAAAACCCCTTATATACAAAGTATATACCTGCATATAACGAACACAGCTTAGAATGAAACCTTGGTGTATATAAACTGCTTTTCACCCTTTAACTTATGGATAAAACGAATTCAGTGTATAATATCTTTAGAAAATGTCCAAAAATTCAAATCTTTCTAAACTTAAAGCCCTTATAATGAAATTGTGTTTTTATATTGAACCGTTTTCTTCAATCCCTTCAGAGTTTATATTCTGGTTCTATATACTGTACATATACTGTAAAATCATGGATGTAAGCAAAAAATTTGTGTATAGTTTGTCTGTCCTTCACTAGGTTAAGGAATCCTTTGAATATGATTGGATTTTTGAAGTTAGCAATGAGGAGAATCAATGAAGTGTCAACTTTGAAAGTGAAATAAATGGTCAACACCCCTTATTTTGAGCCCTGCTGTCCAATATGATCAATTTTACACAAAATCATTCTGATTATGCAAACAAATCCATGCAACTTTTATTCTGACTCTGCTGAGTATATATGACATCATATTAAACTAGCTCAAAATATTAGAGTATGTTTACTTGAGAGCTGTACTGAATTCAAACCGGTTTGAGATTTCAGTACGGGTTGAAAAACTATACCTACTTGAAAAGTTTTACTTCTCAAGTAGGTTTGAAATCTCAGTAATGGCTTTTAAAAAGTATGAAAACTTTCATATTCCATTGTTTCATGATAACAGCGCATATTAATAAAAATTTTGCTGACAAATGTAGATTTAAAAATGCAGAACGTGCTAAAACCATTTTATATAAAAAAAAAATATTTCTACCAGTACTGAAATGCCAAACCGTTTTAGAGTGTGCTGGTCAGTTCAAAGGAATTCTTTTGATCTGTGATATCATGATTTTACTGGTGCAGCTGTTCATCCAGGCCAGTTTAGACCATGATGCACTAATGCAAATAAGTTTCCAGATATAGAGGTTGAAAAGGTGCAAAACCTCCTGCTGACAAGCTTTTACTAACTCTCTGGTAATAGAATTTTCTATTTTCAAATTTCAATCCTGTATATGATTATTTTCCATAGCTTGGAAAAGATGCTTTCCATAAATCACAATGTTTTGATTATCGAAATGATGTTGCTGTACACGTTGGAGAACAGAAGTCTGGCATTGGTATGCGCTTATTCATACAATTCTTAAATTTTTGCTTGCAACCCAATTCTCCTGAAGGAATATAAGTATATCAAAGTTTACATAGTACTACGAAACTCAAATTCATTTTGCCACTCTAGATAATAGTTCTGATGTTGCTTTATAGGTGGAGATCCCATGCCAGGTGGAAAGCCAAAACCAAGACATAGCTGTTATCCCAAGGGAAATGGACCACAAGCCCCTGCATGGGTGGCATTTGATCATCAAGTGCTTTGCTTTGATGCGTATTTCCAAGAAGCTGTTCATGAGAAACGTGAGGAACAACATCGAATCCGAAAATGTAAAATCTATTTCTACTTGGAAGATGACAGCATCCAAGTTATCGAAAGGAAAGTTGAAAACAGTGGTATACCTCAGGGAACTTTAATACGTCGTCACCGCATTCCATTGCCACCTCCAAATGATGAGGAATTCTATACTGTTGAACATTTCAACGTGGGAAAGCAGTTGACGTTATATTCACGTTCGTTTCACATCACTGTACGTGTCGAAAGGTTTTCCCTTTCAACTCATTGTAATTCCTGTGTTTGTCAGTTCCGATTTCCAGGAGATAAGGAAATATTTTGCGAGAAAAACTTACGTGTGGGAGAGAAGAATTTTATTTTTGAAAAGTCTGCATTCAAGCTCTTACATACAAATATCTAGCCAGTCAATTTAACGCCAAGTCTGGAAAATTAACGCCATTTGAAGGCCGGGCTTAAAAAGGGCCAACAAGGAAGGGGGAAAGATATTAAAATGGCACTGCTTTTAATTCACAAATCATGTCTTTTTAAATTGTAGGGTTGTGATAACTTCACTCAGAATTTTCTTAAAAAACTTGGCGTACGTGTAAATTCGCCATCAGAAACACCACCCAATCCGTACGCCCAACATCGACAGCAACTTCAACAGAGCATGCAACCACTGAGACCATATGAAAAAGAAGACACATTACGACAGTTCCTAGAGAACGATCGTCGTGTACTGAGGTTTTACTGTTTCTGGGACGATACCGATTCTATGTTTGGCGATCCGAGAGAGTGTGTTCTCCATTATTTTCTTGCTGATGATACTGTGGAAATTCGGGAGATAATACCGCCTAATTCTGGTAGAGATGCTGTTCCTTTGTTTCTTCGAAGACAAAAACTTCCCAAGGTAGCTTTGCCGGATGGCAGTTTTTATTTTATCACAAAAAAAACCTTTTATCTGGAAGAATATTAACATAACCAATATTAAACCGTAAATGTCAGCATCTGTAGGTTTGTCTAACAAGACTCGATCATCAATTCGAAATTTTGTGTTTTCACTCTTGTGAGCTTCACAATCTTTTTGCAATACCAGTTTGAGTCTCGGGAACAGATCGAAATTTTGTGGAGAAGAATGTTAGCTATGAAAGTGTAGAAGTAAACAGAAATTATGTTAATGTGTGTGCTCCTCCACAATTTTTGACATTGCTCTGGATCCGCCGCTGAGTCTTTCGATAACTGTGGATTTTCTACTCTGTTCTTATTAATCTTATGCGTTACTTTTAGGAACCGATTGACATGAACCAACCCGGTCAGATTACCAAACGGACTGTTCTCAACGTGTTCGGACCAACAGGGCAAGGTGGTCGTTACATATTAGATAGCCTGAAAACAGGTGCTGTTTACACAGACTACTATCACGATTCTGATCTGATGATTGGTGCAGTTCTCAATGTGTGGGGACGAAAGTTTCGCATCTGTGGCTGCGATGAGTTTACCCAAGAATATTACAAAACAAAGTTTAACCTAGGTCAGTATCTCACACAATGTCATTTTCAGACCACCAAAATTCGTGGTGTAAACCTTGCAAAATTTGTTTGACTCAGGTTATGCTTCGATTATTCAAGCACTTTTATAAGAGCTTTCACTGGAAAAGTTAGTTGGCCTCTTCCACATTCCTTCAGCCCAGTCTTACTTTTGAGGGGTAATTAATGTATAGCTGTTTATTTGTAGATGACTTCAATCCTATCAATTACAAATCCGAGAGAAGCGAAAAGAAGGACCGAGACCTTCCGCCATACAACGGTTTTGGTTCAGAAGAAGATTCTTTATGTAACTGTCTGAGTTTGATTCCCAAACCTCCGAAAAGAGACTTCATTAAGTTCATGCAAAAAGACAGGTTTGTGGTTATATTTTTTTCGGGTTTGTTTTTGGTTGTTCTGTTGTTTTTTTATTTTCATGAGAACTTGATAACCATTTTGTCGAGTTAAGGATTATAAACTAACGGATGACGATTTTACGGAAATGCGCCTTTCCCCAATTTTATTCAAACGTTGATACTTTTCCAAACTATCCCACGGTGCCTCGTATAATATGATGAATAATAATATGATGAAAATTATCACAAATCGTCTCACAGCAATTTGCAGTTAATCAAACTATATAATTAATTATATTATATTTTGTGTATTAAATACAGCCCTGCTACGGGGATAATAATAACCGTAGACTCACTGGTTATAAGGGCATTACTTTGAATATTGACTTCCGTCATGTACAGCCCTCGCAAGCTCCAGTTTTACTTTGACGTCAGTCAATATTCTCCGGTAATGCCCTTATAGCCAGTTAGTA
The DNA here is from genome assembly GCA_039566895.2 of Turritopsis rubra. Lineage (NCBI taxonomy): Eukaryota > Metazoa > Cnidaria > Hydrozoa > Anthoathecata > Oceaniidae > Turritopsis > Turritopsis rubra. The sequence continues at coordinate 11,525,618 of CM077628.1, forward strand.
TAGGGTTAGTAATTAATGAGAAACAATAAAACGCATCGAAACGAGGCGGGGTGTGATAGTTTGATATAATATTGGCGTTTAAACTGAGATTCAGGAAAGGTCTATTGTGTTCTTCTTCACAGGCATGGACTGGAAAGCAACGTTCTTCGCTTTGTGGCCAAAATGGATACACAAAGACCTATCCAAGTGGATCGCCGCTTTACTATTTCGTATTTCATGTCCGATGATACGATACTTGTTTTCGAGCCGCCGCAAAGAAATTCCGGCATAATTGGCGGCAAATTCCTGGAGCGGGGAAGAGTAAAGAAACCGGATGGGGAAAATTATTATGCAGCTAAAGTGAGTGAAATTCTTTCCAGTGTTGTTAAAGTCAATATGGGGTGTGTGATTCAATGACATTTGCTTTCGATTACGAAACAACGCATAAGAAATTTTTGTGGGAATTTGATTTCACGAATCTCGCAAATCGTTCGTCTTCATATTTTTTTAATAAAAAATCACCATGGGTAGGTGAGCATACAAGAAAGCAAAAGAGACTTCTTTCAATGAATTCAGTAAAATCCGATTTTTCGCGGAAATATTTTAATATGATTTTTCTTCCCTCGAAAATTTCTTACCTTAAAAGCTACTTCTGTTTTTTTTATAGGATTTGTATATTGGTAGTCGTGTGGAATTTTGCAAACATGCGTTTATTTTAATTGACGCCGACGAGTACGCGGTGAATTATATGGAACAGCACCACCACGACTTCCCTCAAGCAGATATTAATAAAATTCTACCAAAGTCACGCGAATTGATAGCGGATAACCTGAGCGAAGTGAAGATGATGTTTGAAAGTGAAGATCGAAAGAGGACTGGAAAGATTACATTCGCATCTTTTAAGTATGTGACGTCATAATAAACGGGTTTTTTTTTTCAGAAATAATATTGGAGTAGCCCAAGCCTTGTTTTCAAACTGAATAATACTGATGTTTGTGTCTTTTACAAAAAAGATCTGATACGATAATAATTTCGAATAATTTTTTCATGATTTTCTTTTGTCATGCTTAATTATGTAATAATTAATTACGTTGAAAACGAGGTTGCTAAAACATGATTTTATGAAAAGGTTTATTTGCCCTGACACAATCGATATATTCGACGTGTCAGAAAGACGTGTCGACGGATGTATGAATTATTGAATTTTCCATTGTTATCTCTTAGTATGGAGAAATACTGGTTCAAACGAATAGGCCTTTCCCGGATTTCTGTTTAAACACCGTATTATCATAGTTTTCCGTGAAAGTTGGCGAATTGTAAAAGCTTCTTGTTAAAACTTGCATTGTCATGTATGAAATGATAGAAATTTCTGTAAAATCAATCAATTCTCCATTACCTTTTAAGATCGATCCTGAAACAAATTGGTCGAGAGAAGTTATCAGAGCACGAGATTCTAACTATTGCCAGATTCTTCGGTGAAAAAATGGTACGAGCCCTGGGTTTTCTTTTATTCACGGCATTTTTTAAAATTTACCGGCAATCGATGTTTCACGCACTTTTCTATTATTTTAGTCTAGTGAAGTCGATTCGCTTTCTCTTGCTGCATCTGTCCAAGACCAACTACGTAAAGTGAATTATGAAAACTTCTCCCTAATGCACGACGCATGTGTTTATCAGGACGTGAAAAGAACCGGTTTCATCCCAGCATCTGAGTTACGTAATATTGCGAAATCGTTCAAATTGCCCGTCAAAGATCACCTGTTGCAAGCGTTGATTCAGAAGTCCAACGTGAATGACGCTGGACACACTGACTATCGTCAATTTATTGGTTTTATTAACTGGAGAGATATGCCAGGTGAGGATACCAGACAGAAATCTTAGTGTTGTTTCCTCCCTATCAATTGCATGCTTTTTTATTGTGGTTTTTCTGTGGTCTTTTCGGGGGGCGATTTTCATTAAGGATATTCTCTTTTGAATATTTCCGAAATACTAGCCCGTTACTGTGTAACCATTCCAATATTTTATTTTAGTGTCTTCACCGAAGTTTGATCAAAACCTGGCTTACGGTGTTGAAACAAGCATTAGATGTAAACCTTATGACAGTCTGAATTCGATTTCATACAAGTCTGTATTTCAGCACCTTGGTTTGGATAATTAATATATTTTTTTTGTAATTGCCGCTAAAGAAATAATGTATATATATTAATAAACATGTTTATTGAATTTCTGCACAGCTTATTGATCCTGTTTATAGGTTGGCCCTAATTTAACGCCAGTCATAGGGCCAATAAGTTGCCCAAAATTCTTCCATGGTCATGAAGTGATTTTTCCCTATTTTTTTTGTTTTTATTTCTCCATGCAATTCGTTCACAAGTTAATTGATACCACACACGTATCTGAATTTTCGAGTTTAGCCTGCATATTTCCTTATAAAAAGACCTTTAAGACGTGTGAAGATTTAACGAAGTATGTCATGAACTGGTGATGTTGCAGGAAATGGAATTTTTCCTTTTCCTGTACAATGAAGTTCTTATCAGTGAAGATAATCTCAACTATGTCTCAAGAAATATCCAGCAGAGGAAAAGAAGAGTCAGGAGGCCGGGCTAAAGTTTCGAAAGAGTTTCTGAAAAGTTGACTTTTCTGTATTTCATCAGGAATATGTAAAAGCGTTTCATGTTGCCTGCAACCTGGTTGCACTCCCCGACATGAACTGTCAACTGAAGGAACTGCTTAATTCTCATAAGAACTCATTTTTACTATATTGGTTGGGATGTCTAGAGATAAGTCGAAAATGTCACGAAAATATTTATGAAATGAAACTAATAAGTAATCATAGGAAAATAGTTGTCAAAGTTTGCTTGCTCATTTATAGATAAAATTCAATCAAGGTAATAATTTACATTCACATTCAAGATTATTCAATAGAAAAAATTATTCAAGGATTTTCGGCTTTCTTGTATCTGGTCTGTGAATAATTAATTATTATTAATTGTGCAACCATAATGAGCTAAAAAGCCACTATGATTTTCGCAAGTTTTGATGACATCACTTCTATTAAGATTTTAGGGTAGTGAAATCCACAGGGCGTGAAGCTGAAACCGAACTAGATTTCTCTTGAGAAGAATGCGTATTGAAACACTGGCATTTCAGTCCACCTGTGCTTTACTAACAAAAATCGGAATGCCAGAATGTATATAACGAGCAGAAGTTGTGATTTAATTTAGAGCGAAGAAGCCGACACAAAAAAATGTTACTTCTCAAGCCTACCCGCCCAGTAAACACAAAGACGTCTTTAAAAGACGTCTTTTCTCGTCTCAAACTGGTTTGGACGTCTTTCGACCAATTAAAAGACGTGTTTAAGTCGTCTTTATCTCATCTTAGCAGAACCAGTAAAAACTCTGGGAAATAAGACGTTTGCACTCTTTTTACAATAATAACATTGGTTCTCGTTCATGAATATTTGGATTGTACAGTGGAACTTCCTTAAAGCGGACACACCTCTCTAAGACAAGCAGTTTTATTTGTCCCGGGCGTATTCTTAAAGAAACTCTTACAGTGGAACCTCACTAAACCGGACTGAAATTGACCCCATAAAGCGGACATTGGAATTTTTGAGCCAAACTTTATATGGTGTAAGTACGTCGTGTAGGAGCTGCAGATCCTGCTGTGAACAACTTGAAGCAGCCAGACACATCAGTTATCGGCGTTTCTTAGAGCTGAAAATGGCAACCAGCCTTAAAGAGTGCATTTAAAGCGCACTGTAAGCTCCTAATGGAAACCAAGCTTAACATATAATACCTGATTTGGGTGGAAAACGCAGAACACAAAAAGCCGTTTAGGACATTAAACATTACTCTTTTTCAAGTGAATAAATATGTACGTCTCAAGAGAGACTCACAAAATGTTCCTTTAATTCCAAGAGGCCCTCTACAAAACGATAAACATGCAAACATTCTCATTTAATACGTCAAAAAATTAGTTTCACGGTGGAACAAAAATATCGATGTGAAAGAGAAAATTGTAAGATTTTTATGATCAGATTATTTCAGTATTTCAGTATTTAGCTCATTCATTTTTATCTCATAATACTTTCTATCTATCGAGTTTTAACAAAATCGAGATGGGTTTAGAGTTAGGAAGCTAAAGTACTGTTTTGGTTTCACATATATGGTGATTTGTTGGGTTGGTTGGAGTGTCGGCTGTCGTATCTGAGTTTTCTTGTCGATTATTAGGTCTCTCCTCTATATCACTTCTGTTCATCTCTGCTGGATGTGAAATAAATATTTCATACGATGAACATGTGTAAATTATTTTTGAATAAACACTGCATATTTGGTCACATGTTCATTTTGTAATAATGTGTGTAATAATGTTTGTATTTCAGATCTCCTCCCAAAACAGCATGCTTCCGTTTGTGTTGATAGTGATCTTCTCTGTATGTAAAGAGGTGGCACTATGCCCGACTCGGCACGGCGAAGAAAGGGTTAGCTTTGCAGAGACCGGCGTATGTACAGAGCCCTTTAAGATGTTTCATCTTGTGGTTGCGTCAACACGAACACTTCAAAACATATTTCAGACAAAAGAGCCCTTTTCAATAATGCATGCGCCATTTTTACATCCTTCGTTTCCAGGTTGTGCTTGGTTGTTTTGGGCTGACAGTTTGTTCATCTCGAGGCAGCGAGGACGGTAAAGCCCCTATGTCGGACGTCTGAATGACCTGCTGTTCCCCACAAGTACAGCTTTCCTACTTCCGAGTCGAGTTAGCGGACTGGCCTAGTTCAATTAATGGCCTTCACTTCTTGCTTAACGTTGGCACTCCAAAAATGAGGAGAAAATTTTTTCTATCCTCCCTATAATTGAAGAAGAAAGAAAAGAGGAATGTTTGGAAATAAATAATTTTGCATCCAGCTTCAAATTTCTCACCTTTTCCCCTCCAGAGCTGAAAGTTTAACCTTTGGTCCCGTACTGTTTGCTTCGATCAGGCAGGGATTGTGTTGGCATCTTGCTGATCTCTGTTGTTTGTAGTTAGTTCCGATTTCTAAAGCGAGTTAGGAGGAGTTGGAAATAGTTAAAGTTTTTGCCATTCGACTTAAAGTCCCATTCAAATCTGGTTTTTATAAAAAGAAAATTTGTAGGAATATATATTTTTATGTTACAGTATATGTTATATCATTTCATTTTCTATTTTTTTATTTTCCATTTTTCTTTTTTCTTCTCTTCTTTTCTATATTATTAAAATTATTTCTATTGATCTTTTTATATAAATAACATATTTTTTGACATATAGATATGTGTTTATTTACTGATGCATTGATTACCTACGTTGTTTGTTTGTTTGTAAGTTAATTTTCTTTATAATATTATAATGTTTTGAAATGTCATATATGCAAGGTCCCCTGTTTCTGATCACTTTCTGTTTTATTTTCACGTTTGATTATTCTATTTTATAGTTCATCTGTCATTTCAGGAGAACATTTTTTTGAAATGGTATGTTCCGGTCGTATTTCCCGTTGTATTTCCGGTTGTAATATATTCGCCAGTTTACTTGCAAGTAAACCGAATTCTGACGACAGAAAATTAGGTGAATTGACTAAAAAAACATTACGAATTAAAGACAACTTTGTTCAGTGAATGGTCGCGTTTTTGTTAATTATCTTTTCGTGTTCTTATGTTTTAGGCGGATGACTAAAATCACTCTGACGAGAATATAGAAACTTTTAAAATTAAGTTTTTGATCGTAACTATCTAAATACTTGTCTCTGATCCTTGCACTCACGGTTTTTTCTCGTCAGTAAAAAACGCCGGAATATGGCGCTGCCGATTTGGGTTGAAAGCAGTAACTGCGAGTTTTTAATCCAGAGGGTGAGGATCTTGCCAAAGTATCATAAGTCAGGATATAACATAGACTTTGTAAAAATTATTGTTAAGCAAAATATATCTTTAGGTTCTTCTATTACCTTTTACAGGTGACTTTTATCAATGAAAAAGTACGAGTAGAAATGCCAAATGATTTCTGTCGATAGGGAAATGAAAGGAGCATGGAACTCGAAGTATAAAACTCTAAAACACCCTTTTTCTATTCACATGAAAAGTAAGACCAAATTCTCAACAATAGGACACCATATTTTGTATTTGCTATAAACGCCCACCTTTTTTTTTTTTTGTAGCCCTTTTAATTTTGATTTCTGGAGGTATTGAAACTAACCCAGTGCGTAGTAGGGATAATTTAAAATCATTGACTATTTTTCACTGGAACCTAAATAGCGTTTGGGTAGACAACTTTTCGAGATTAATCCACATTGCAGCTTTTCTCAACACCCGGAAATTTGATAGCTTTTGCATTTCTGAGACTTTTTTTTGGACCCGTCAAACTCGAACAATGACCCTAGGCTAGCTATAGATGGCTACAATTTACTGTGTTGCAATCATCCTGCGATCATCCTTGAAGAAGCTTTAGATGGTTATTATTTGCGATCATCCTTCGAACTTGAAGAAAGGAAGTGCTTGTGTGTATAATACAGAATATCTGCCCCTAATCCGAAGACCTGATCTTACAAACTTAGACAAGTTCATTGTCTGTGAGATTCGTAATGGGACGCTACCTCTATTAGAGTTGCACTCGAGTTGAGTTTTTAACAAGCAGTATACTAAATATTTGCTGCAATTTCTTTCCAACAAAGTTATCATCATTAGAGACAAAGATACGCCCTGATTGACACCGGGTATAAAGAGGTTACTTCTTGCGAAAGCCAAAGTTTACAGATGTTACGTTAAGCACGGAAAAAATCCTGAAGATTTACAAGATCTCAATTTACTTCGCTCTAAAAGCAAAATAACAAGAAAATACGCAAAAGAAGAGCATCGAAAATTTTCTTTTGTTTTGATCACATGATTGAAAATAATTACTGTGCATTGGCTGTAATATGTCATGTGATCAAAAGTTGTCTTGTTGATCATTATTATTGTTATATTTAATTTTCTGAATTTAAACTTAAACTGTTTCACTCAATGACCTTATATTGGTGCAAAGAGATATTGGTCTATAATTCATCGCTTCTTGAACAAACAAAAAACTCCCCAAATACCTCCCATTCGCCACAACAATGGCATTATTACAGCCACTTTGGAAAAAGCTAATATATTAAACTCCTTGTTTGCTGATAAGTGCACCTTACTTGTTGTGACAGAACATCGTTTAAGCAAAGTAAATTTTGATGCAACTAAAATTCTATCAATTATACGTTCTCTTAATGTGAACAAAGCGCATGGTTGGGATAATCTATCTGTACGAATGATTTGCATTTGTGGTGAGTCACTTGTCACACCTCTCACTAAAATCTTCTCGTATTCTATGGATAATTCCGAATACCCCGCCTACTGGAAAAGGGCGAACATAACTCCTTGTCATAAAAAATCTGAGAAATACATGATTGACCATTATAGACCCCGTGTCTCTTTTGCCGATTCTAGGGAAGATATTTGAAAAATGCATATATGATGCAGTCTATAGCTATTTCGAGGATAAAAAACTTTTCCCAACTTGTCAATCGTGATTTCGCAAGAATGGCTCGTGCATCACTCAATTGTTGTTCAATACGCATGACATTTATAGGGGTTTTAATGCCAATCCAGCAATGGACACCCGAGGAGTTTTTCTTGATATCTCAAAAGCGTTTGACAGAGTGGGGGCATGATGGTCTGGTCTTTAAATTACAAATGTATGGTATTCTGATCCTCTTCTATCGTTGCTCCGTGATTTCCTTAAAGATAGATTTTAGAGGGTAGTTCTGAATGGTCAGGCCTCATCTTGGGCGCAAATACTAGCGGGTGTTCCCCAGGGCTCGATCTTTTCCTTATAATCAATGACATACCTAATAACCTCAGATCAACAGTGAATATCTTTGCTGATGATACCTCTCTGTTCTCTATCGTGGACAAACAACTATCTTGTGCAAATAGATTGAACCATGACTTTGAATCGTATAAGTGAGTGGGCTTACCAGTGGGAGATGTCGTTCGACCCTGACCCATCAAAATCAGCGGTGGTCGTTTACTTTACACAGAAAAGCACACCTGTGTAAATACCACCTTTACTATTTAATGATGTTGAATCAGGTTGAGGTTGTTTTTACTTTTGGCTTATCACAGTGGAACAAACTTGATAGTCATATAAGAGATCTTCCATCGCTATCCTCATTCAAACATGCCATTTTCCAGTTCTTTCGACCTTCTTTGAGTTCGGTATTTAGAGCAAATGATCACTCTGGAGTTCAGTCATTTGCGTGAGCATAAATTCAGACATAGTTTTTTGGACACTACAGATCCCATTTGCTCATGTTGTAATAACTCCATTGAAAGCACTAAACGTTACCTATTGCTTTGCCTAACTACTTTCTAGACCGTTGATTGTTATTTAATGACATTTGCAACCATTCTTGTTCAGTCCTACCATATCAAAGTGATACACTTTGTCAGACACTTTCGTATGGCAATTCGCAGTTGATAGACACAGACAACTCTGTAATCATTTGTGCTGTAATTAAATATATTATCGCTAGTGGCAGATTTAAAGGTAAACTTAGAAACTCAGAACTGTATTTTTTACGTTGTTATTTAAGATCATATCTTTTTTGTTATCCTTTTTACGCATTTAATTTTCTTCACAGTTATATCTCCGACGAAATCGTCTATGGCGCCTCGGAGATGTATAACTGTATGTGTAACGTCTTTGTGGTGTCCAGTATTGTTTGTTTTGTAATTTACCATATTTGATAAAAAAAGAAAAAAAAGAAGAAGGTTTTTAAGCATAGTCATTTTTCTTGTAACTATGTTGCAATAAAGTTGTAATTAGTTGAGTATTAAATGATTTGATCAAGGTATCTGCGTTATTAACATTGTCCTTTAGCAAAGTTTCCCCATAGTTCCTTAGTGACATCATGCAGCAGCGGTGTAATGGATAGTACCGCTGAGGACCGTGTTCGTGTCTCAGTCACGTCGCATTTCGATCCTTCACTCCGTGCGCTTTAAAAGCAACGTATCTACACATTTGGAGCCATCGACTGGCTTTGGGGCAAGTTAGAGCAATGCTATACGTATCTCTGGCGACTAGTCAACTTCCTAGTTGCGACTCAGCGGGAAGATTGGCAAACGACTACGGATGGAAGCCCGAGGACTTAAAATCCCCCCTTACTAAACTTACTTAAGTCCGTCGTAGTTTTCGGGGGTTTTTTGGCTAAGAGAGGGAGCCTTATATTTGGTTGAAAGTACATTCCCTATATCTTCTGTATAAATTAACTCAAAAACATTTACGGTGTCTTAATTAGAGCCGTTCAAAATAGTTTGATAACTACTAGATCATTGGGCAGATCGTGTTAACTGGGCTCAAATAATAACCTTATTTTCAAAGTTTGCAGAAGATATTCTTGGGTACTTTTTGGTATCAAAACGGTTTTCTGAAATGTTTCCATTCTTCAACAATAGGATGTTCGATCCAGCGTTATTTTTTAGATTAGTGATCACATGCCACGCCAACATTGTTAACGAGTTTGACGCCACTCTTTTCAGTCATTAGTTACCGAATACAATAATTATCCCATAATTAACGGACCAGCTTTGAGTTACCAAAAATCCTTGAATAATTATTTCATACAGATTATGGAGAGAACCTATAAATTGCTATAATGGATAAGAACTTCCAGAATTAGAATTAGAATGTCTTGAATAAAAGAATAAAAATTTATCTTTTGAATTTTGCAACAAATGAGCAACCATACCGAGGGGCCCTGAGTAACTGAACCTTTCAATATTTCGTTCCTCCTCCTCCAGATAGGACAAGAGCATAACTTCAGCCAGTCGAGACAGCAGGAGACGCCATGTTGAAAAGTGTAAAAGTTATGACAAAAACATTATTCGACTCTGATAGAATTAACGAATATTCGAAGTTCCAATTTCCAAAAGTCTGAGCTAACAGTCATACGTCGTTTCGACATTGAATTTGTACGATTTAACTGAAGTCCGATTTATCCGTCTTCCGACGTAACGGAATGTTCCGTCCCTCCATTGTAAATCGTTAGAAACAATTCCACGGATCAAAAGCTCTAGGTTAATTTAAAGGAAGAAAGTTTCGCGAAAGATCGCAATTTCCAGAAAAATGCACGATAAAACGAAACTCTTTGAAGACAAATGCTTCTTATTTACTGAGGATTAAAATATTCCACACTACACTGCGTTATCATATAGTTCAAGGTAAAATCTCCTGTCAGTAAGGTTCTGGTGTAAACCTTGTAGAATTTGTTTGGTTGATCGAGTTTATATACAACTTTTACCTCGTTCTTTCAAACACTTTTAGAAGAGTTCTCTTTTATACGAGATTTTACCTCGAACACCCTCTTACATTTCAACTTTAAAAACTAAAGGCTCCATGAACGACCCGTAACAAATGACATGTTCGCAGACGGAAATCGCAATTAAAAAAAAATCAAAAAAATAATAATCAAATAACCACCAAATTAAATTTTTGTCGGTGAAGCTTTCAACGACTCTCCTCAGTCGCCAACTTTTTTCTGCTCTCCCCCATGATGTATTTTGTTACAGGTCACTTTACTTCAAAAAAAAAAAAGTTTTTAAAATAAGGTATTGATAAAATGAAAAAGACTGACAACCTTACAATTCAAGAAACGCTGTTACTTTCGAAAACATATACCACCACTCGAAAGAAACAGCAAGCACAATAAGAGGAAAGCTTTTTCATAAAAGTTGTTGCACAGACAATCTTACAATTCACTTAGTACCGATGAATGAGAGAACCTCGTTTACAGTTATAAAAGAACAAAAATTAACGTAAAAATATATTTTCTTTTTATGGTTTTTCAAGATAGTATTTTTATTGTTTTTTTTATAGCTATTTTCGTTTCCAATCCTTTCTACATTTCAAGGTGTCTATGTACAAAATGTGACGTTCAGTTATCGTCTACCGTCTTTTTCGCCTATCTTCAGATTCCGGATCGGATGGAGAACTAGGTGAATAGTCCGGCAACGATACGTCTGCCCTCTGTTGCGGAGAGTATCCACTTCCATCTGGTGAATAAGAGGGTGTGCGGTCCGGAGAGTAAGTTGGTGTGCCAGGACTATAGTCGGGTTCCAATGGACTGTACTTAACAGAAGCATTTGGCGACTGATCGGTCGGTGTACTAGGTGAATATGTCGGCGAAGTTGGACTATACTTCGGTGTTGTTGGCGAGTATTGCGGCGAAGTTGGACTGTATTTAGGACTAGCCGGGGAATATTCTGGAGATGTCGGCGAGTACGACGGTGATGTTGGCGAATAAGCCGGACTTGTTGGGGAATAAGAAGGCAATGATGGACTGTACTTCGGTGATGCAGAATACATTGGACTAGTCGGGGAATATGTCGGACTGGTTGGTGAATACTTTGGTGATGACGGTGAGTATGACGGAGATGAAGGGCTGTAGCTTGGTGATGTGGGGCTATACTTTGGAGAGGTAGGCGAATAGCTTGGTGATGTCGGACTGTATTTTGGTGATGTCGGACTGTAACTCGGTGATGATGGTGAATATGATGGCGATTGTGGCGAATATGCCGGACTTGTCGGAGAATATTGCGGTGAAGACGGACTGTAGGACGGAGATGTCGGACTGTAACTTGGAGAAGTAGGAGAGTACTTGGGACTTGTGGGTGAATATGATGGACTCGTCGGCGAATAGCTAGGTGATGTTGGGCTATAACTTGGTGATGTCGGGCTGTAGCTCGGTGATGTCGGACTGTAACTTGGAGAGGTAGGGCTATAGCTCGGCGAAGTCGGTGAATATGACGGAGAAGTTGGAGAATATGACGGCGAAGTCGGTGAGTAGCTAGGTGACGTTGGGCTATAACTCGGTGAAGTTGGTGAATAGCTTGGACTTGTCGGACTGTAGCTCGGGCTAGTCGGCGAATATGACGGAGACGTTGGTGAATAGCTTGGCGACGTAGGTGAATAACCAGGTGACGTGGGACTGTAACTTGGAGAAGTCGGACTATATCCTGGTGATGTTGGACTGTACGACGGTGATGTCGGTGAATAACCAGGTGAAGCGGGACTGTAACTTGGGGAAGATGGAGACATGCCAGGCGACTGAGGGTTAAAGGCTGGTGACGCTGGTGAATAACTTGGACTCATGCCACTTCGAGCAGGACTTGGTATATACGGCGATGCGTCAGGTGAGCCTGGGGAACCAGGTGCCTGCGGACTCCAGGCTGGACTGAAACCACCAGCAGGACTGAATCCACTTGCATCAGAACCAGCTGCAGGAGAGAAACTTGCAGCCCCGGGAGTCATTCCAGAACCCATGGCAGGTGACCATGCTTCACCATAACCAGGTGTGGCACCTGAATTCCATGGTGTCATTTGAGGTGACATTGCGGTAGATGGTGAGGCAGCAGACCCGAAGAACATGCCACCACCTAAAGAAGCAAAAATTGATCACATCCATTTCTATTAATCAACACCAAAAGCGGATCTTGAGCTTAGGCAAAATTCACGGAGGATAGTTAAAGTAGAATAGAAAAAAATAATTTCATGACTCTGACTGCACTCCTCCACTTATGTTTTGCCTGAATCTAGATTCCCCGCTTAATACATTCTTTTACTGATCTTATACATAGTTTCAATATTATCAATATGTTATGTAGTACATACAGTACTCAAGTCTTTTTTCGTTTTCTCGAGATACATTGTAGATCAAACCAAAGAGTTAACGAAGAGCAATATTATATCGAGTTAGATCGATGAAAAGACGTTTTTTCGTTTTTATTCAAAACTCAGAGTTCATGCTTTTGAACAATCTTCTTGAAGTTTCAACTGAAGATTACTCAAAGCATGACACCCGATCATAATTTAACGTATACTGGATGTCTTGTCGAATGCCCTTCCAATAGATAAAATCTTCAAAAAGTCTCTGCAGAGGAGTGTTTTTTATTGAAACAGCAAACGATATTGCTTGCCATTCCTATAGAAAACACTCCTCCTCATAGACTTTTTGAAGATTTTGACCACTGGACTAGCTGCCATAGAACATGAAAGCACAAACCTGGCATCATTCCTGCCGCTCCACCTATGTTCAATGGAATCTCCATTCCCTCCTTGCATTTTTCCGCATCCAACAACAAGCTGAAACACCCTGTACCTATTGGCGGTAATTGGCCGACGATAATGTTTTCACTAACACCGCGTAGATAGTCGGCTTCCGAGTGAAACGCAGCTTCTACTAAAACATCAACCTGATAGGAGAAACCAGAAAACAGTGTCAACAAAACCAACGCATGTCTTCCATATATTCTCAACAGAGGTTAAGATAAATGCCTTATTGACGTTCTTTTTTAAGGTCCACGGTTAAACTCTTACAGACAAACACATCTGACGGCGGTCTTTTAACGCCATTCGTAAAAATATTTTCAACAATAACTTACAGTTTCTTCAAAAGAACATCTCATCAGACATCCGACTTCCTGACGATTTATACCATGACGTGTAATTGCCATCAGATGACCTTTGCTTGTCATTATGTCGCACAATAAAGCAAGATGACGGTAGTTGACGTAGGAACCATCAAACGAGATGACGTGATCCATTTCTTTTTCAACAGATTTACGTACGGCTTCAATACCAAGAACCTATTATAAGGAAGAGATTAAACATGGTATTAGAATGATCATTTATGAAGGTCTTCACAAGGTAACTTCGTGAATCCCCTGCTTTACAAAGACCCAGAAAGTTGTCCGCTATGGTGTTTAACAAGAAGTCGTAGCTCTTCAAACAACTTGGCAAGAACGAATTAACATTAACAATACTAGCAAACGGAAATATATTTCGCAACACTCCTGTTCATTTAGAGATCTCTTCAGTAGACAACTGAACGATGAAGCATGGAAGCATATCGTCGGCTGTCATTATGACGTCATTATGCACAAAAAATGATAAAAAACAAAACGAAAGTGAAAGCAGGAAAATAAAAAACAACGACGTACAGTAAAGATTTCACAAATATCATTGGACGTGGTACGAACTGGATCGATATCTTTCTGACTCAATACTTTCATAAGACCATTGCCATCAGTCTCAAGAATCCATTCTTGCAGATCTGAAAGGTTAACACTGCTATATACAGGGAATATAAGATGTAAGAGATAGAAAAATGGATAGAAAAGAAGCCTCTTCACTTCTGATCGAACTGTTATCAATGACGGTGCAGAGGTCCTCTTCAATAAATTAATTTAGCATCATTAGTACGTGGAACTTCAAGGAGAGGGTTCCGTTTATTGCCACCAAGAAGATATATTATACTTGCATATGCATTCGTGATAACACATATCAAATTTTCATTTTTCTTACATTTGAATTCCCCCTCAGGATTGATTATGACTCTCTTTTTATTATTTTCACTCGGCAAATGCATGTAAACCTTCGAGATGGTTTCGATTCCTTGCAACGTCATGTCTGTCAACATGTTGGATTCGATACATCTCAAAAACACATCGTCGTCCATTTTATCTAACGTTTCATCCTCCTAAAAGCCACACCATTAGTTGTCAATAAGAGGAAAACATACAGAGAGTACAGAGAGTTCAAACATTCAGAACATCCAACACCGGCCCTTTTAACATCAAATCATGAAAATTAACGCCAATAAGATCGGGCGTAAAAAGGAACCAATAAGATTTAAAAAAACAAACATTTTGTCTTACCTCCACCTGCTGTTTCTCATCACCGCTACTATTCATAATTCGGATTCGTAAAACCAACTTTTCAGCGTTATCGTCGTTGAAAATACAATTGAGATCATCACCAAAACCTTGGTTGATTTTGTCGCCAATCTGTTCCATCGTCAACTTACTGTCCGTCATTCTTTTTCGGTCGAGTTCCAGTCGGAGTAACCACGGCGATATACGTGACGGATCGAATTCCGACATTTCGTAATAGACGTTGACGAAATCTTGATCCTCTTGTATAACAGTATTTTGTGGTTCTGGATCATAGTATATAGCCGTATTGGCGGTCACTTTACGCAGAGTTGTATGTTCTAATCGACACAGAACATCCTAAGAGCGAGAAGCCATTTTAATTGAAAAGCTCATCGAGAAAATGTCTCGGAATATTCATTGCAATATTAAGGTCCTGTATTAGATAAACTATGCTAAAACCTTACTTAAAGATTAGTTTACAGAATAGTTTATCACGTATCTTACCTAAACTATTATAAAAAATGATCAATTGACGTCAATGGAGAAAAATAACTCAATTTCTTTATGAAAACGTTTCTACTTTGAGCATAAGTTATCTAATAGTTTACCGTCTAATAGGACCTTTTAGAGATAATGAAAATAATTACTTTAGCTTTCTCAGCATCGCGTGCAGCCTGACCAACTAAAAACACGGTTAAGGATGGTGTTTTGGGTTTCTTCGACACGTTGATAATTTCTCTTAACCGTGGCACACCTAGAGTGACGTTCTTGGCTGACACACCAGCATAATGGAAAGTATTCAATGTCATCTGGGTAGCTGGTTCACCAAGAGATTGTGCTGCAAGAGCACCAACCATTTCACCAGGATGAGCCTATAAATGTTTGGTAGAAGAGTCCTTACATGAATTTCAAAATAGAGGAAAAAAAATCCAATTTAGCATTATTCCATATACCTTATCAGGGGTTAAAATACCAGGGTTAAAAAGTCGGGGGAAAATTTAGGCATCTTTCCACGACTCAAATTTCAAAGCTTGCAATAAAGTTTATGAATAATCAACTACTAGTTTGGTGAATAGAAATCCGGGAAAAATCATGTCATTAAATTTTAGTTGCTTTCCCTTAAGCTATCTTTAGAAAAAACATTTGGGCATCACAGAAAATTATTTACCTGTGCTAGATTGAACCTTGCCTCTATTTCACCCACCAACCAATTGAACGACTCCATAGTCAGCCGGTATTCTTCGATAACTTTCTTGGAACACAGGGTAGAACGTAACATGCACTGAAACAACATTGTAGCATTCTTTTGCGCCTCTTTGCTTAATGAATCGTCTCCTTTCACCACAAGTAAACGTGTAGCCAAGTTGTTTATATCCTGTATGACTTTCAAGGGCGACAGATCTGTTAACGCCCTCAAGTTCTGGCCTTTAAACATTTTGCGTGCATTCCAGATTAAGCGTTTTAAATTAACTGGGAGTTGCACTTTGCTATTTCCAGTTGGAAAGATCTGTCGAAGATTATGCCGGTCTTCTTTCAGTTGAAGAAATTCATTCTCCACTGCTTGAGCTGTTGACGAATCTGCATGCAAACTTCTCAAGGTATCTTCATTCAAGATATTTTTCAATCGTCTTTAAAACAAGAGAAAATTGCAGGAAATACTTCCAAAACAGAACTTGGAATTCTCTCACTGGAATTCATACAATATACAACTGTAATATAGAGGCTGTTAAGAATTGTCAATCGGTTTGAGATCTCAGTAAGAGTTCAAAAACCATACACACAAATCTTTTCTTATTCCTGTTCACATGAATCAGTATCAGCATACTTAAATTGCCAACCGTTTCAAAGTCAAACATATGTCTCAAACCTATCGTTAAAAAAAAGATTTGATAACTTGTTCTATTGCATTGTCTTGAGATTTAATGTGCCATGCACACATGTATAGTATAAAAAATGCAGATTCTGTTTAAAGAAAAAAAATATTTCTTCCCATACTCCAGAATCTCAAATCGGTTTGAAACAGTACAGTTCTCATGTAAACTGCGTTTTAGTTGCGTAGTATGAACTTGATCACCAGCTTACCTTTCATTTGTAATATCAAAATAGAACATTCGATTAAACATAGCATTTGACGGTTGGATGGACGACAACTGTTGTGTTTCGATGTGTTCGCCTGCCATCCCATCCTCTCCGTACAGCAACTGAAC
The DNA here is from genome assembly GCA_039566895.2 of Turritopsis rubra. Lineage (NCBI taxonomy): Eukaryota > Metazoa > Cnidaria > Hydrozoa > Anthoathecata > Oceaniidae > Turritopsis > Turritopsis rubra. The sequence continues at coordinate 11,542,540 of CM077628.1, forward strand.
GACATAACGATTTGAGTTACGTATTGTCCCATCATATGCAACCATTACACCTTCCATAGCTTTTATCAAACGACGCTGAATGTAACCTGAAGTTACAAAAATTCTTTATTGTATATATGACTCCTTCCAGAAATACAATAAAGCCTTATGTCCACTGAGAGCGAGAGAATCACATCGCTAAAAACTTTACTGCACAAAGATTTCTTAAATTCTATTGCTTTGGTTGAGATTCTAGGTATATTTTTTAAGTGATAGAAAGGAAGTTTTTCTTTGTTTCTATAATCAGTGTGGACAAAAAAAACCCGCCCGATTTAAAGCGATGGAACATATTGCTGTTTGATGGACACAAGGCTTGGCAATCTCTTTGTTTCGAACCTGTCTCAGATGTCTTTACAGCTGTATCAATCAATCCTTCTCTTCCTCCCATGGCATGAAAGAAAAACTCCGTTGGAGTCAAGCCTGCTAAATAAGAATTTTCAACAAAGCCACGTGATTCTGGACCATAATCATCTTTATTAAAATGTGGTAAAGTCCTGTGCCGAAATCCAAACGGAATTCGTTTTCCTTCAACGTTATTTTGGCCGACAACAGCAATGACCTATAAAGTTGAATATCACAAATTTAGGTTTGTGGTATTATGGCACATATGGCAAAACTTGAAAAGTAAAAACTGTAATAATATGAAAAACAAAAAGGCTATAAATATTTTTGACATTTCCTTGTCTCGAAGTATAAACAAAGTTTTTCCATGGAATAACTTGGAGTTAGTACAACCTTAATGGAACTTCATGTGTCTGTGTAAAACTAATTAGCTTTTATGAAGAATTGGCATCTTTAGAAGTTAACAGTCTTTTTTTTTTATCTAACGTGAGATTATTATGAAAAAACTTCATGACTTCATGTAACAGATAAAACAGTACAAGAAAAACCTTTGTGTTTTCATTCCTTTGTGAACCCATAAAATTTCTTTTAGGCTGTACTGCAAAACCACAATATGTCATGTGAGTATACATCTAATAAAACAACCATTAAAAACGTGATATTTCACGTTCATACATCATACCTGAGAGATGTTAATATTTGAACCTTTTGATCCAGCAACCACCATTGATTTGAAGTTATTGAATTCAGATAAACTTTTCTGAGCACTTGCACCAGTTTTATCACGACATTCATTCAGAATGCGGTTCACTTTATTTTCAAATGTTTGACGCAACGAATTACCAGGGGTCGGTTCCAGTTGATTGCTATGAGCTTGTTCGATAACTTCGTTCACATCACTTTTGGATTTTTTTATAGTGTTTTGGATGTCCTGATAAGTTTCCGAGTCAGCAATACAATCACCAATACCTTGAAAATTTGATTTGTTTGGTTTGCAAGTGAAAAATTTGTTTGGTCGTGTGATCAAATTAGAAACTGTACCGAGATACATAACCACAGGGCTCGAAATAACTTTTCAACCCGTCGAATATCATGATTTGAAAGGTCTAAGATTGGAGCAGTCAATGCTATCCTGTAGATATTATATTTAACACCGCCAGAATCAGCGTAGTGTAAGATATTCGATATTATACATAAATCAGACAAAAAGGTTTGCACTGTCCACTGATCACAAATATCTAAGTGACTAACTGATCACTCAGACAGGTGGTTGATTTTCAACTAATTTTTTATTTTGGTTAGGATGTTTTCCCGTCTTATAAAAGAATAATTTTATAATAAAACAAAAGAAGCTAGGTCACTCATGCTGCTTAGAGAAGACTGCAGACCAGTCATGTTCATCAGAAGAAAGACGTTTTTTAATGGCCAACATGTACAACTCGGTGGTCAATGACTGCTTTTTATTTCGAGCCCTCTGTTATCACACACTGAACAAACATACCGATGCTATGACCCTCAACAAGTAAATAATTGTTTGTGACTTTTTGAATATCACCATAGAATTCTTTAGCTATTTCCGGACCTTCTTCCACCATTATGACATGTACAAGAGAGTTACCAGATGTTCCAACTGTTTTCTTACAAATTATACCACTGAGCAGCTCACCTCCCTCTATAAGCACCTAAAGACCAATTGATGAATAGTAAATCTGTTTTTTTTTTTTGGTGCAAGTTTAAAAATAGTCAGAGGCCTAAATATCCGACAGTAACCATTGAGAACTGGGATTATTGTGTGCAAATTCAAGATAAAATAGGTAATTTATTAAAAACAACCCACGAAAACAATGACATTTCAAAGAACAAAAACAATGTATTTGAAAAACTATAATTTCAAGGCCTTCAGCATGGAACCAGAGCTGCAATACTACCCCAGCCCAAATTGAATTCCTGCATTACCTGAGTATCCAAAACTGCTTAAGGAAATTAAAGAAATACCTTGGTGTCGCCAGGAGATATATGTTTATAAGGACCATTCTTCTCATCGTCAGGATGCGTAGAATGTGCTCCTTCGTGGTTGATACCAGGCGGAATAAGCAAAGAGAATATTTGTTTTCCAGTCCATAATGGTTTGGGTTTAAGTATACAAGGAATAGGCAACTTCCCATCCCATTTACGAATCCACAGCAACAAATTCATTACAGTTTCCTAGATAAACAAATGAATTGGTTACACACCTTTGGTAAACAAATACGAAACATTGACAAAGGAGGAACGCAAACCTTTTCAAGGAACGCATCACGTTTAGTGAACTTCCTAACAGCACACAATGAATCCTGGACAATACCCATGACAGGTTTATTCGACTGAGGTGTTATAATTTGCCGTGGCACCATCATGATTTCAGTAACCTCAGCTCGAGTCTCCATTGATTGGGGAACATGCATGTTCATTTCGTCACCATCAAAATCAGCATTGTAAGGTGTCGTGACACTATGAATATTGATGGAAATTTTGAATATATAGTCAGTGGGTAAAACTTATAGGAGTAAAATAGAAATGTACTTTCGTAAATGTGCAGAGTTTAGAAATAGAAATTTTATCGCTGGCGAACGGCAAAGAAGAGTAACCCACCTTAAATCTTTTTATCTCAACAAAATTATATGTATATATAATCTTGCCCGTTTCAAATCAAAATTATGATGACGTTTTTTAGCATGATAAAACAACGTAAATCCTTGATGGACTTTATATCATGCATAAGAACATCACCATTCATCTGATTTGAAACGAAAGTGATGTAATTTATGAAAGGGTCTATGTTATCACCAAAAATTATTTTTGAAAACCTCATGAAATAATTAAGCAATAGAGGTACCTCAGATTCAGTCGAAATGTCGACCAAGGTAGGACACGAACCCTGTGTCCCATCATACTCATCTTATGAAGAGTTGGTTGACGATTGAAGATGATTACATCGTTGTCAACTATGTGCCTCTCTACCTGAATTCAAATGATTCAAATTTCAGTAATATTAACAAAACAACATTATATATAATAATCATTTCAATACTATTATGACTCTTATTTATCAAGAACTTTCCATACTTTATATCCGTATTGCAAATGGAGATCACTTGGTTTTGGATGGAATCTCAAGTCTATACGTTCACCATTATCTCGTATAATATATTTAGCGCCAGGGTATTGTGTCGGTCCACGACGAACTAATTCTTGCAATCTAATACAAAATCATACAAAATGAAGAAATTGAACAATACTAAGTATTACTATATTTAATTACTATATAATCATCATCATAGCAAACTTTAAGTTCCGTTAGACGGTAAACTATTAGATAAACTATGCACAAAATTAACTTAAAATAAAGTAATTTACGGATTACATCTATCTAAATTTATCTAAATTTTTCAAAAAATTAATCAATGAATGTCAATGATGAAAAAAAATAATCAATTTCCATTATGAAAATAACTTATTTAACAGTCTAACAGGGCCTTTTATATCATTTTGAAATTTAGGTTATACCTGTCAATGTTAAAAGGGGTAACAATTTCAGGATAGGTCAAGTTCATAGCAATTGATCTGGGGGTACCAACTTGATCAATATCAAGATTTGGGTCAGGCGTAATAACGGCACGTGCTGAAAAATCGACACGCTTCCCCATCAAGTTTCCACGCAGTCGTCCTTCTTTGCTTTTCAGCCGCTGTTTCACTGATTTCAGGGGCCTTCCAGATTTTTGTTGTGCCTTTAAAAACAAACCTTACACTGTCAGACAAGATATGTTTATTGTAAAAACAACAGGAAATACGGCATTAGGATATTACCCTGGGCAAGCCTGGCATTTCATTGTCTGTAAGTGTAGCAACGTGAAATTGTAACATCATCATATCTTGTGCAATCACATGAGCAGCAGCTCCATTCAGTTCATTTCTTTTAAGCTGGTTGTTGGCTTTGATAATGTCCGCCAACTTATGAGTAAGATCATCCTGAACATTAACAAAACAAATTTGAATGAAGAATGAATTTTTACATAAAAAGTCAAAAGATTCCATGTAAAGTTTTATTTGTTTCGAAGTCATTATTAAATTGTTTTGTCTTCAAAATGATTTGTTTAAACAAAGCGATTGAACTGAACATGTAAATGCATGTTAAATAAACCAAAGACTGTCAACTTCTACAGACACAGTCTCTTCATGAAAGCTAATATTACGAGAGTTAAATTAGATTTATCAAAAGAAGACAACCGCATCTTTTGTTTCACCAAGAAGAACACTTCTGAAAATTGGAGTATTATACTGTTATTTTCTCAAACCTGGTTACGTGCACTTCCATTCATAACAACAGCCGGTCGAACAGGTAAAGGAGGCACTGGTAGTACTGTAACAACAAGCCAATCTGGACGACAGAATGCAGGACTCATGCCAATTATTTGGCACTCCTCATCAGTTATCCTCTTGAAAATTTCATGCACTCTTTCAGCTGTTAGTGGTATTTTCTTCTCTTGAGAGTCTTCATTGACATGCTTCCACTCGGCTGTTAGATCTAACGCCTGTCGCCGTATTTGCGGTTGGTACCGACCACATCCACCATGACTCTGATAAGTAAATGATTATAAGAACATATTTTAAGTGCACAGGAGAGGGGCATTAAACTCTTTCACAAAAGGTGAAAAAAGCAAAAAAGGTGGCAAACCGCAAAAATTTCAATTGTAATAATTATTCCCTCAAAATTTTTAACTGTTGTTACTTGAATTGAATAAAAGAATTTCCAAATATGTCAGACGTCAAGATCATGGAATATATAATACCTTTTTGTCAGTTTGCTCATCATTGTTCACAAGATTGGCATCGAATTGGCTGTCCATAATATCACCACCTTCACAAATATTCTTCCCTTTACATAAATCGTAGACATGCTGAAAACGCTTCGATGGTTGCCCCTTGGTCTTTCTAAGAACTTCGAGAAGCTTAGGATTGCTCTAAATGCAGTTGGTTAATTTTATTAGTTAAACAGTAGAATAGTTGAGTATTACTTTTAGTTTCGTAAGAAAATGTTTACCTGATCAATTAAGAGTTTCGAACAATAAAAACAGAAGCATCGCAGGATTTTGATGGTTTTTGACAGGAAAGCAACATGAAACACTGGTTTTGCCAGCTCGATGTGTCCAAAGTGACCAGGGCATTCTGTCATGTTTCCAGCACAGGTCTGACATCTAGTCATTCGGTCAATTGTACCTTGACGTGGATCCATTAATCCTCCAAGTTTAGGTTTTCCTGCTTCCATAGTTTCGGCATATTTGATACCGCCCTCGGTTGCTGACATCCGCCTCTAAAATAACAACAATTATTAGAAATTTAGGACTTATCTGTGTTTCTGATTGATTACCCAATGGAATTTAGTTTTTCACAGGAATCAATTTTCAAAAATATCTGTTGATTTCATGAAAACTATATATTTCAGCAAAAATTATTGAAGAACTATCAATCTCACGAAATATTTATCCACATGGAATTTTTGAGAATCTCGAAATTTCCCTTTAAAAATTCAACTGCTAGGTTTGAACTTGTTATAGGGGGGAGGGGAATAATGTGGCATTGTTCCAATATATTTTGTCCAAGATTGTCTCTTTTTTTCACTTGTGATGCTTAGTCTATTTTGAATAGAGTAGAGGAACTGATTTAGTTTTGTGTGTAGCTTCTCTGAATGTTTGTGTAAAAATTCAAATGTAAATTTTAACAGTCTTCCTCTCTGTTTTCCATTATTTTACACAAAAGAGTATATATGTTATCAAATACAGTTTACATTGACACAAGTAATCGAGAAAAAGAACTTCTCTTATGTTAATTTCCCTATCTTTGCAATGATATATGAGTCAATGCAAAACCCTGGTCAATCATAATGTCATAATGTATATCCACACAATTTTTCTCAAAATTCTATTCAAGAAAATAAATTTACAGAAAAAGTTAGGCTTCTTCACGAAATATAAAAAAATGCTCAGGAAATTTTCTTGCAAAAACTGTATAGCTAGGCTATACATAAATTTTGGGCAAAATTATGTTAACATTAGAAATGACATATTTATCTACAATATTACTTTGACTTACAATTTCATCAGGGCTCAGTACACCAAATTGTACCTTCTTGATGAGTCTAAGTGGGGCATTCGAATGGCCCTGATTAGTTGGCCCCGGCATTTTCTCGTTTAGCTAGCGCTATGAACTGGATAAATTTACATTGATATTATAAGAAATCTGTAGCTTTCGAATATGGACAATTCAACTTAAATTACTGAAGTAGTTCTCGTAACTCTTCGTTTAATGCCAAGCTGGATTCTTATTGAGAAATCTCTTTCGGTTTGGACAAAACTCAGACACAAATTCTATAACACTGACCAGCGCTGAGCAGCGCACATTTTCGAAGAAAGAATCACGATGGGTATTTATACAAAACTGTTGCTTTGCGGGGGACAATACTGAAATCAAAATGGCTTCTGGGTATGACGAACAACAACGCTGGCCGGCTTTAACACTTTTCGCCTTAACTGACGGTTAGGACACGACCTCTATAATTATTGGCTAGAAAAAAGGTTAGAAAGTTGAAGTGGTTTTACTTCCAAGTGCACATGGAAGTGTATATTGATGTAGCAATTTTGCAACATCATGCAATATACTTTATTTGAAGTCAAAATTAAAAAAATTAAGTTAACGAAAGAAGCAACCATTGAAAAATCACCAAAATCAAAGAAATAACAGGATATAAAGGATATTTCACCAATTACGTAACAGACACGGTTAGTACAGACTCTGATCTAAAAATAACAGTGGATAAAACATCCTATTATTTCGGAGCTCGATTTTTGCTGATAAATCGCTGCCATCATTCACTAAATGTCCCACACTACCAGCCTCGAACTCAAAGTCTCTTGTCTTTTTTATATACGGACGGCGGCAAAGAGAAACCCTGAGTTCGAAGTTGCCATACTACGTATCCGTGACTCGAAAATTACAAAAACAAACGAGTTTAAGCAGAAGAAGGTCCAGATTTATTCTACTTCAGATTTGTAGCTATTTAGCTACCCCTCCTTCTTCCATCACTCATAAAACGAAAACAAATTATTTGATTTCTTGCTTTATAGTTTGAAAGTGAATGTTTTAAATTGTTTCAATAATGCAGATCACACTAAGAGCATAAACCAATTAAATTGGAGCATTAATAATTCTCTCATCACATCTGTTGGCAATACCAGGCTCTTTCTTATGACCCAGATTTAAACTATTTTGGCGAAAGATCTACTCAGCAACTCCAATACGGGGATGGACCACAACTCTTTCTTATTACTATGCATGTCTCGGAGTAGATGTGGTCGATGGGTGCGTGCTGTGTTTACCCTCTTTCAAGAAAATGGCCTTTTTGAGAAACCCGACTTTGAAATATTTTATGACGTTATGAATCATACCTACTGCCACAATATAATGCGGCGATGGTGTAGCGGAAGCACGTTTTTCACCAGTGGGGTTGGGGTTCAGTCCCTGTTGCGGAAACTGGAATAGATACTCCACTCCGATGTTCTTTGAAAGCAGCGTATTCAGCCCATTAGAAGCCATCGAGTGACCGCATGCTAGCCAGTTAGAGCAATGCTTAACGTATTTCTAGCCGTAAATTATCTAACAAATTGACTGTCGGATGGGGACGGAGAGCTATTAAAATAAATGGATATGCCCCAAGGACGTTAAAACTTCCCGTTACTTACTGACTTACTGACTTACTGACTTACTGACTAATAATAATGTCCCACACGTAATAATGTCATTGCACGTAACTAATGTCATTGCACGTAACTAATGCCATTGCACGTAACTAAGGGTGTGTGCGATTGGTATTTACTGCACTGCAAAAAATCATTTGCCTGATGATATGCCCTCTATGTTTTATGACACAATTTGTTTTTCTATTTGTTCAATGCTCTATAATATACTGGGTTTTTCTATTTGGAAAACATTTTGATCCCGTGAAATGGAAGATCAGAACTTAAACATATCTGTTTAGTTTAAATGGGTGAAAATTTAAAAGAAAACAAAACGATTATTTAGCTGCTAGCAATGTTTTTTCTTTATTTTTGTAACGGGATATGATTTCCTTGTTGTTGTCTATAAATAAATTTATTCTAGGAGAAAAGGAGAGAGGAAGGGTTTTTTTACAAGACAAATTCTCCACCAGGTGAATTTGAGCCCTTTAAGTTGATATGCAAGTTAATATCTGATCTAATTCGAGACCTTGATCTAAAGCAAAGAGCAAAGAGATATGAATTATCTTTCTTATATGCAGCTTTTTGATAAGGTGAATTATTCCCATTGAAAGAGTTGGTTGTCCAAATGTACTGACAAAAAGACTTTACACTTTATTATGTTATGAAAACCTTGAAAAGCAGCACATATTTCGCCACGTTTTATGTTTACAGTAAGAATCATTTTCTGAATGATTTTTATGCCTTGCTTAGCCCCTACATACCACAAGTGTTCAAGAAACCTAGTAGCATTAAAACAACCATAGTTACCATTATTGCGCGTTAATCGGCGCCCTTTCGCGTAAAGGTGGTATAAAAATATAAATATATAACAGCACACATGTTATATTTTTGAAATTTGAACAACGATATGTCAAGAACTATTTCACTAAATTAAATGGGTTTTTCGCAGAGAGATAGCGACTCACTTGATGTCCCGAACCATCTATACACTGTGTTTCACCACTAAGATGGCATGAAGGTAGAGCATCAAGGAAGAGAATAGGCTTAGAAAGAAAGTTTTAATTTGCCCAACTCGTTTTTAAATTTCTTTTGGCACTCATCGCCATTTTTGTTTGACAGAAAAATGTAATTGATATGGCAACGTGTCGCAACTACACAATAGGTGGCAAACGAGATAGTTATGGGACGCAAATTGGTATTAATCCACCGGTGTTTGTAGGGCATATTTGGTTGATATATTTGAATCAGATAGATGAATGAGATAGAATGTCTTAAGCTTTCTAGGGGTAGTTGGACGGTTCGTGTAAATTCGTGATTATGACAGGATAAGAATACAGTATAACCCCGTTAAGTCGGACACGGTTTAAGTCAGACTTTTCTTTAAGTCGGACTAAAACTTTGTCCCCTTTGGATTTGCCTAAGTAGAGTCTGACTTAAGACGAAGTTCGGATAGGTCGGACTCCCGATAAGTCAGACCGATTATTTCGGTCCCCTGAGAGTCCGACTTAACGGGGTTATACTGTATATTTACGGACGGAATGAAAACTATCGATAGTGAGAAACAATAACGCTGGACGGTGCGGAAGGGAGACTTTTGTGAAACCATAGTCATTTGAAAATTCCCAGGTCTGGACACTCACAGTTTATCTTGAACTCACTTTGATCACATGACTTATCATGTGATCAAAATAAGTGCAAAATAAAGCCAACTATCGACAGCCATTGTGAAATTCCCATTGGTGCAGCATCTCTATTGTGAATTCCTATTGGTGCAGCATCTCTATTGTGAATTCCTATTGGTGCAGCATCTCTATTGTGAATTCCTATTGGTGCAGCATCTATATTTGTTTATTTAATGGTGTAGCATTTGTTTTTTCAAGAGTTTTTTTTGAAAAAAGTGGCGACGAAAACGATTTTGAAAAGCGCCATAGTATTTATGCCATGTTAACAGAGAATTCGATCTTTCGGAATAAACTTTTGCTGTTAAGGTGTCTGATCCATATTTTGCCGTAACTATTTTCGAAAAGAAACGAAGAACGGCGAAATTTCATTCCCGTTTTGGAGGGATGAACCTGCGTGTGATGGATAAAAAATGGAGCGGAAAAATGTGGTGCGGTGTGGAACGCAAAATGAGAAACACAAAGTTTTGGAGGGATGAATTCTGTGTTCCGCTGTTTCGTCACAACTTTTATGACTGGAACCATCTAGAGGATAATCAATAGCTTTAAAGCATACCAGCTTTATTTTATTTATTGTGTGCATTGTGAACCACAATCACCTAACGAAAGTAATAATGTGGCGAAAGGGGAATTCAGAAGTCATAGAAACAGGATATTTTGAACCATCATGGCAGCCAAAGTAGCGAGATTTAATTATTTCAAAATACTTAGTTACGTAAGTTGGAACACAGAATCGCAGCGACCATTTTTACCAGCTGTCGGTGTTGTCTTTTCAGTAACTCCCCAACCTTGATCCCAAAACTACTTCCCTCTTGTATTCATAAATATAGAGATTAAAACAAGCCCTGGAAATCAAAGTTGGGAAACTTTCATGTTGTTCTCAAGAGAAATATTGCAAAATATTTTTCCATCTGTTTTTTTTCTTCTTCTTGTGTTAACTCACCGTATGTTGAAAATTCTACGCAAATTTTCATTGTTGCTCCCAAGAGAAGCATTACGAAATCTGCTTTTCCATCTGATTTTTTACACAAACGTTTGAAGCAAATGTTTTCGTTTCGCCCGACCATTTTTTTTACATCTGTTTTCAGTTAAAAAGCAATTTCTAATGCTGTTATTACTTGCTACACGACAATCCCTACCCATCTTAAGAATTGAATAAATTTTGCCGAAGTTTTCTACATCCCCATCTCTGATTATATCGTCTAATAAACGGTTTACCGACAAAATAATCTCTATTTCCATAACTATTACTAACACATCTCGATCGGTATTTGTAACAAACTTCTATGAGAAGGCTTTTCTATGTCATACAGCATAAAGTACCCAGAAAATTTTGTAACAAAAAGTTTTGTAAAATGGACATAAACTCTCCAGAAGACAACACAGCGTCGTATTAACGTCCGTATAACGTTCAAACGACATCGTGTTTCGAACACTATCGCTATCTCGAACATCAATTGTCTTAAAAGAAGTTGTTTGGTCCCTTGAACATTTGGTAGCCTTAGAAAACCTCTCGCTATCTCGAACATTTTACCGGCGGTTCCTTCAGTGTTCCAGACAGCGGGATTATAATTTTTTTGTATATGATTATAAATTTTTCATAACTTCTCCATTAAAATTTTTAGGGTCTGGCAGGGCTTTTGCAAAAGTCAAAGTATTTAAAAAAACTTGAATAAAGAAGGCAAAACTAAGCAACATATCATTTAGAAAACACACTTTAAAAATGCACGAAACTATTGGCTGATTATTATTATTATCAAAAGAGCTTTCTGCTTAATCACGTCAGCAGATCTTGCTAAAATACAGACCACCTAGAAATTGTAGACCTGATATAAATTATGCACTTTCTTGGTCAATGACATGAACAGAAGCTGCTGAAAATTTGTATAGGGTATAGGGTGTGAGTGCCAATGCACAAAGAAGAAATTATTACATACATGTTATTTGAATGGATATGGCGTATTAAATAAAGACCAGACCATGAAATACTTTCATTCAGACGAGTTACTTATAACCGTTGAAACCCCTTCCTTGAGAGAAAATTGAACGGAGCGCATAGGTTTTTAACAGTTGAGCGTTTCCCTCATTGAATTAACCATTTCCCATTTAACAAAATGAAATGCTGTAATGTCTTATTACTCATAACAACTTCCAATAGGTTCTGTAAGCGTATACACATAAGGCTTCGCTCGTCCGAAATGAAAGTCAGCCTTTTAAACAGCTCAAAAAAATAACCTAAATATTATACATAGTATTGCTTTAACAACTAGGTTCAACGACGAAATAATTCTGTAAAGAAAACCCGTTTATCGTCTAACAAAACGGACACCCAGGAATTTATTAAAGGATAAATTTAATGATAACTGAATTGTTGGATAAAGCCATGGACGTATAACAAGGGAAGAATTTACAACTAACTTCTAAAGCCTTTGAATTCTATTGTTAAAATCTTTTATGTCAGCATTCCTTTGATATAAAGCGTGTCTAGCATTTCACTGGATTTTTGGTTTACATGGACGGGTTTATACGAATGTTTATGTTTCACACATTGTGAAAAGTTCAGAAATTGAAGGAATCTGAATTGCATATATAAATCTGCGATTTTCATTTGTACTTCAAACCTACTACTTAATAATTTGAAAAAACATTGAACCCGAAAATTCCTCGCGAGTAAAGGAAATCATCCCTTATTCCCGTTTTTATTGTTAGTGATAACCTCTCTTCCCGATTTCCACGATGTTATCCATTAATTCAAAACTACCAACATTGAACCTGACGATCTTCTTATATTCTTTCTGTTTCGTTTTTCTTTAGATTTCATGTTTGTGGCCGTTTTAATGACCTTGCCATCTTTATCATACTCTGAGGTGAGAAACTGTTTCAAACTGTTTTTAGAGATTATAAATTATCATATATATCGGTATCATATATATCGGTATCATATATACCGGTATCATATATACCGGTATCGGAATGGGCGTTTACAGCGAATTTTAACGAGTTATGTACTAATTAACTTGATACATCTTTTGCAAAAAAATCGCAACTTGGACAGATGGCGGGCAAACGCCGCGAAATCTACAGGAAAAAGAATATCTTGTCCTTCAATTTTGAAAGTTTCAAAGGTGAGGGTGTAGGAGTTCCTAAGGAATCCGAGTTTTAAAATTGGCTCCAAAATAAACAGAATATCTTGAAAAACATTTCTAGTTGGTTGTTAAAATCTCAGATGCCAATAAAAGCATGTATTTTTTACTGTCTTTGAGGGAATTTTAAAACTGCCTTCGCCAGATAAACTTTATTTGAATAGATCAATGAAAGTTGTAAGTCCTTCTCTTATTATACGTCCATGATAAAGCCAACGTCGGACGTGATACTTCGTGATCTTTGCCTTGGTCGTAGCTGGCTATAAAAATGTTCTTATATGTTCTTCTATCGTTTCTCATGTTTGATTAAACTCATACGTTGACATACTGGCTATCACATCTGTATATATATTTTGTGACAACTTTTCAGAAAGCAACTGAATTCTGGAATCGACATATCTAGTGTTAAACCCTTCACTCTTAAAATGGTTTTCACTTTCTCCAGCAGATGAGAGGTCTCTGGTAACATTTTCAGTCATTGCTTCTGGTTCGTTAGCTAAACTTTCTTTTTCGACGATCTGTTGCGTAATTTTTGTGTCGTTCGTGTTTTTCTCGTTGATACTGTTCGTTTCGTTGACCTCAAGAACATCTTCTTCGGGAATGGCTGCACCTGTCTTCAGTTTATCTGCTTTTACTGCTTCTTCAGCAGATGAGAGGTCTTGTACAATGTCTGACTCTAATACTTCTGGTTCTATCATCTTTTTATCGTACTGTCTCTCAGAGATACTATAATCTTCCCCAGAGTTTATTGGTAAGCTTCCTGTGGCGGATTTCTTTCGAATAAAAGCCTTTTTTATGACAAGTTCCCGTAATTTTTCGAAGGCGTCGTTCAAAATCAACTCGGCAAATGACAACACATATCGATCTTGCTCCTTCCGAATCTCATTGGTTTCTGTTGCTTCTGTCGGCCGCACGTCATCATCATCATTTGCAACATCTTCCTCTCTGCTTATCGCTGCGTTTAATCTACCATCTTGAATTTCTCGTGTATCCATAGTGATAGTATTGTTGGAAACTTTGGTGTTTTTATCGTCTGATTCCGATGCGGTTGACGCTTTCTTTTTTCGCAGCGATTTTGTTAGTTGGTTCACTTTGAGCAGCTTCACGTTACTTCGTTCCGATTGCTTTCGACTAATCTTATTTCCCATGGTTATTTTTCTCTTTGAAACTAACAGAAGAATATCAATACAGAAGTTTTCAATGCACATGGTAAATATTTCAACATGTTCATTTTAAGAATTCGTTTAGATATATTGCGTCCAGCAATTATGAATTCAGATTTCGCAGTACGAAAAAATAGCTTCTTCGTTTTTTAAAGAAAAGAATGTTTTGGGTTATTTTTTTGTTGTTGTGAACATCGTGTTTCGTAAAAATCAAGCCTAGCGCAAACGAATCAAGCATTATACATCAAACATTTTTGATGTTGTTCATGATTGTAGCGTAATGTATTTTTCAATGTTGGATGTTTGTATGGAATGTACGAAACTGCTCAAAACATTTCATCCAACACAGACAAGTTTTATACGCTTGTGGTATCATCCAAATCAAACATTCCACTATCGAACACTTTAAGGGAATAATTCGGTTTCCTTATCATTTCCTTACAGGGAGTGGTGTCTCCGAGCCTTTCCCGAATTCTGTTTAAACGCTGCGTTATGACTCAGTCGACTAATTTAGCCTTGTTTTCATTATCATAATTGTTTTTAACGACTCCGTCGGGGAAAATGAGTAATAAGTGGCCATTGCTAAGTAATGAAGTTGTGAAATCAGTAAAACAATAAAATGCATAGAAACGAGGCGGATCTTGATAATACAGCTATAATCGGTGTTTAAAGGGGCTACGGCATGAATCATGTGATTGTTGTGTTTTTTTTCATTTTTTACCGTCAGCCATAATATTATCGCATCTCTCGCCTCAAATTGATTTTTGGTGTTGCACCATTCACCTTAAGATATCGTCGCCGCCCTTTTAAACAGAAATTGGGGATAGGCGTATTGTGTTAAAATAACCTTTTAATTCACCGCGTACGATCCATTAGTTTTTCTTCTTTTTCTATCATAATCTTTGATCTAATGTTTCAAGCAATATCAATGTTGCAAGTTATTGACTATGTGGATGCCATGTTGAAAATGACAAAGCAAAAACAATTTCGAAGGTTTTAAAGACAATGTGTTGTTATAAATACCGCCGGAGGTACCACGCCGTGCTCCTTTTATGAAGATCAAACAATACAACAATTCCTTTTCTTGTCTCTCACCTGCTGTTAATTGTTCATGCTCATGTGCTGAGATCATCATGATGTCAGATTTTGTTATGTTTATAGCAATACATTGTCTTTAACTGTAATGTTGGATGAAAGAGCGCAAACAAAATTTTGATGTTTTAAAACAAAAATGTATGATGTTTGGTTGGTTTGCGCTTGGTTTCAAAGTTGTTTCTGAAAAAATTTCGATGCTAATTCATTATTATACCTTATCAGACAAAATTTTGACCAAAGTTTCAGGAAGTAAAGGAAATTTTGTTCGACCAATGTTTTTTGTCTATAAACGAGGATTTTTCTCTTTTAAAATTTCCTTGCTATAACGAAAAGCATCTGCTATGAGAGGAGGTAATTTTTGATAAAAATGTATTCAAATATACCTTATCGGGGAAAAAATCGGATTTTAAACTGACTATTACTTTTGCAAGTGACTAAAATATTCTCCGACCTAATTTATCATCGAATTCTTTTTATCGAACTAATAAATTATTTTTATGAAACTATAGAACAGGGAAAAATGACTTAGTTATTCCAGGTTAGATCTCTTATGATTATAAGAGATCTCTTATGATTTCACTGATTAGGCCCCGTCCATACGAGCCCAAATAATATCCTTTGTCTGTTTGCCAAACTTGAAAGTGTTTTTTCTTCAGGTAGGTTAGTAGCTTATAAATATAAACGGTCGCTAACTCGTTATGGTCTATACACTTTGGTCAAAATTTTTCATATGACCATGCTATCAAAAAGAGATTGGAGTTCAAAGGAGTTGATAATTACGAATGATTGGCCAAATGTGTTATCAGATCCTGTAATAAGCCTGTATGAAAAAATCGACCAAAGTGTGTAGACCATAGTGAGTTAGCGATGGTCTATATTTATAGGCTAGTAGGTAAGTAGACGGTCGTTGTGCTATGCCATTTGAAAAAAAGTGATGGGCGGTGGAAACCTCTTTCCCTTGGTTGCTCAAAAATCTACGTAAACACTGGTTGAAGGTCTGCGAATTATGAGGATGAAATTATAAATTTTCCCTACGAATATAATCTAAACTGAAAACATCTTCTAATCCTGGTTTATATAAATTTCTCAATCAAATCTTCTTCCATAAGGATCAAAGGCTTAACTAGAAACAACCACAATACGAGCTCAACAACAAAGTCTCAAGTTCTCTCCTTCACACAGAAAATATTTCTAACTTACCACCAGCTTAAAATTTCCACGTACATGAAGATTTTCAATAAAAAGAAAAATGTTCATGTACCTATTAATTTCGTTTACTAAATTCTTCTCTCCTCCATAGAGTGGAGCAAAGTTAGTCAAAACATGTAGAATATACTGCGGACTAAATTTCTCCGTCTCAACCTGAGTTTCAATAAAATGTTCTGGTATGTTTGGATTTTCTGTTTAAAAAGACAGTGGCTGGGTCATGACTTACTGACAATTGTTAAGCAAAGTATATAGATGTTAAAAACATGTTTACTAAAAAAAATATAAAAGGAGGAGTGTTACTGAAGTTTGTAAAAATGAAAACTATGCCTCAATAAATAATGAAAACGCAGGTTTTATTGTAAAGGTATGTTTACACTGTAAGTTTGTGAGCTTAAAAGGTGTAATTATCCAATAATTTCTTTTTTCTAGTAGTTTTACTAGTAGGGGTAAACAACTGTGTTTGTGTATACTCAGTTCTATATCATTACGATTCATTTCACATCCTCCCAAAGAATAAACATAAGAACAAGAGACACAAGATCTCTCCAGTGTAAAGGAGTATTTTGAATTTTGTAATTTTGACATGCTTGCGTATATCAGCACAAAGTTTTCAACATACATTTGTGAAAATGACATTAAAAACTGCATTCTCAATGAATATCCTGTGCAAATATAAAAAAACCCGTTAAAAATTAAAAACCATCTGTAGTGTCAATAATAGTGCCTGTTGGAGTATAATAGTAGGTACATTCTTGTAATGCTTGTTCTTTTCCATGGTGAAGAAGTTCAAATTTCTCGTCATTCAGCAGAATATTTCTTTCTTCAGTCCAGGAGTATTCCATTTTTACCTATTTATATATGATATGATATAAAATGTTAGGGAACAAACTTTCGATGAGAACAAAAAATGACTTCTTTTCATTTCAAGGAATACCCTTGATTAAGTACATAAGACGTTTTAACCTCTTATCATTTCCACGAGTCTACATTTGTGACTTTCCACTTATGGTTACCATCTCTGAAAAGACCAGAGAAGAGCCATGGTAACGAGAGTGATTTAAGCCGGTTCTCCACTAGACGGAATATTCAGCGCGGAGCGGCTATTGTTTTCTCAACGTGATCACTAATTGAACCATTTGATTGGCTTGCGGAATATTCCGCGGCGGAAAAGTTGAACTTGATCCGACTTTTCCGCGGACGCTTCTGGCGGAATTTATTAAAAAACAAAAGCCGCCAGCCTGCAAGCGGAATATTTACTCAATTGTTTGGCACGAATGGCTACGCAGAAGGATCAAAAACCTTTTTTTACATAAAATGAATCGAAATTGGTCATAAAAACGCCCACACGTTATACCATTCAGAGGCGGATCTAGAGGGTATGTCGAAATTTGTGGAGGAGAATGTTAGCCATAAAACGATAAAAGAAAATCCTGCAAGTAATCCCATTGGTGATATAAACTGAAAACAAAAATTAGGTTTATGTTCTCCTCCACAATTTTTGACATAGCCTAGATCCGCCGCTGCCATTTTCCCTTTTTCCCCATTGCTTTCGTGTTTTATCTCATCAAAGCTGAGTCTCCTCTGTTTGTTTTTAAAGCTCGGCACACGCTAATTCTGGATTTTTTTCATAACACAGCACAAAGTCATTTGAAGTTTGTATGAACAGAGTTCTATGTAAACTGACCCAAGTTCAAAGAGGCACATAAAACAGACCTGGTTTTCATGTTCAGAGTTGTGTTTATGGAAGTACTGATCTAATAATGGAACATTATTTTTTACATTTAACTTTTTTACATAAAATATGTTCCTTTTCTCATTCTTTTCTGCATAAGTGTGAAAAGTAGAATTTTTTCTTGTTTATTTGAAAAAAATTGATAGAATTTGAGAACGTGACACAGATGCCTTTACGAACATGATGAAAACAAGGTTATTAATCTCCTTTGGCGAGGTTTTTAACTCTTCATCGTTGGAATTATATACTGGGCCTTACACAATAATCACACCACTTACCCAAAACGTGCAATTATTTTAGGGGAAGTGTGCTCATGTTTCTTATGTCTGTTTTGAAATATTCTAGCTACCGAGAATTAATATTTCAACCAATCAGCTTCAAGAATCCATATTCTGGATGTAAATTAGTGCGGGCTGTACCTGACATTCTCCTCACTCGTTTTTTAAAAATTTTCCCGGGATAAGAAGAAGAGACGTCAGGAACACAGGCTACTGAGTGTGAAGAGGGTCACCCGCTCATTTTTTTATTTGCCGAATAGATTCCATACGTTACGTTAGCTTACCATGGAAGCCTTTTGGTTCATTTGCTATTTGAGAAAGAAGTAAATATTATTGTACAAAATATATTCACTGGTTTGTTTTTTTGCAAGGAAATTTCTTGTCCGAAATTCTAATTGATAAACGTTATTATACCGATTTAAAAAATTTGAATTAATTTATGCGTCTCATTCTTTTCTAATCTGTCAATCAAAATATGTAAACCAATGATTGTATTGTTTCAACAACAATGTCTTATGACGTCAGAAACTCATTTTATTCAAAATCAATGTCGTTTCAAAACAGAATGTTGTTTAAAATGTCTACGAATACCATTTGTTCGTTGCTGCATATTTAATTGCAATCGTTCTCGTCTTACAAAAAATGTACCGAGAATTCAGAAAAACTGGAATAACCTGGTAAATAAGTCTTTCCAGCAACATTCTTTATAATGGTCGATAAAAGTGCATTCCAATACATCTTTTAAGCCAATAGGAAAATTAGCCGGTCAGTCCCTTTAAGAATTTGTTTCATGCAATATCCCAACTATATAGTAAATAAACATTTCAATCTTCCAGAATCAGATGAACTCTATTAAAGAAGGTTCATCAATGTTAGAAGTTTGCCAAAAAATAGCTTATACGGAAATTACTACTATACCTCAATTTTTTACGCAGGTTAGAACTTAGTTTCTTATATAAAATGGTTTCTTATAAAAAAACATTTTTTTTTTATTTTATTCTTCATTTTCTTTCTTTTTCCTTTTTCCTTTTTCCTTTTTTAAAAAAGAGCTCTCAGGTTTCAGTGGTTTCATACAAGATTTGATTGTAATCTACACTTTTTCCAAACTTTTATTCTACCGCATAGAGAAATATGGAGACGTTTTGCCCATACAAACGTTGCCATTTAACTATTTACACAGGTACATGTAGCCTGATCTTTCCTTCCATTTCTCATGTTTGCCTTAAAGTGTAAAGTAGCCTTTCGTAAATCTGAAAAGGCAACATTTTGTCTTATTCTTTATAAGAACTAATCTTTTGTTTGTTCAAAATAATCCCAAAATGATCCCTCCCCAGTCTCTTCTTGTTCTTGTTCTTGTTCTTGTTCTTACGCGTAACACGGCTATATTTCTTTAGAATTCATGAATAATAGAATTTGAATAGAACACGAGAAAATAGTTATGAGTTGTGCCTTCTCTTCTTCATCCTCCTAGATTCAATCCAATCCATCTTATTGATCAATCCAAATTTATATTTAATCCAAAATTTAGATTCAATCACGTCTGTTTTTATATTATTTTAATCCCAAAACATCGAATTCAGTTCGATCTTTAATATTGAGAGGGGGGGGGGAGATCAAATATATGAAGTAATAAGTGTTTTATTAACGGGCATTAAAGACATACTTGCTTCTTTTAAACACGAACAAACGCTAAGAGAGCTAAAAGTTATTCTTGCTCTTCAAAAGACCAATTTTGTTTTGATCACAATGACATAAAGAGGTTGAGATGCTTGTTGGAAGCTTAAAGTATATTTATCAAGCCATCAATTAATTACTTAGAATGTACATTATATTCTAATATTGCAGTTGGAACTGTTTTCAATTTCGGAACTGTTCGGAGGCCAAAATTTGATATCCCAAAGGAGACTTTAGAGGAGTTTAGAGGAATTGCTTCCAAATGAACCAAAATCAGTGAAATAGTCCAAGTTTCACGTTGGTTATATCAAATATCAAATATATGAAGTAATAAGTGTTTTATTAACGGGCATTAAAGACATACTTGCTTCTTTTAAACACGAACAAACGCTAAGAGAGCTAAAAGTTATTCTTGCTCTTCAAAAGACCAATTTTGTTTTGATCACAATGACATAAAGAGGTTGAGATGCTTGTTGGAAGCTTAAAGTATATTTATCAAGCCATCAATTAATTACTTAGAATGTACATTATATTCTAATATTGCAGTTGGAACTGTTTTCAATTTCGGAACTGTTCGGAGGCCAAAATTTGATATCCCAAAGGAGACTTTAGAGGAGTTTAGAGGAATTGCTTCCAAATGAACCAAAATCAGTGAAATAGTCCAAGTTTCACGTTGGATCATCCCATTCCGTGTACAGGAATATTATTTATAAGGCATTACAAAGTTCTCAGAAATCACAGAAAACTAGCTCATTGAAATTATCCACGAGTAGACATAAAAACATGGTCCAACGACAGGCGAATAGTAGTGAATATCAAGGGGATATCGTATTCAGCGCTATCAAGTTTACATAGAGTTGATCCATAAAATACTGATGTGCAAATAATAATGTTGCACTGGGGTGCATTGGTGTCATGTAGATCGTATTTTGTACCATGGACAAATTCATTGTGGGACATTAATGACCACCATTCGCTGATGGTGTAGAAGTTTACAATTCATGGCTTTATTAATGGGAAATCTAGAAAAACACATGCCTTTGAAATGCAGTATAAACAACAAAACGGACACTGTTTTAAATTTATTTTTAAACGCTACCGAGAATCACGGCTGGCCATCTCGCGTTTGCGGTGACTGAGGTGTTGAGAACACATTCAATGATAGAAAAACGAGGATCAAATCGGGAAGCTTTATTGTTGGAAAGTCAACACGCAATCAAATAATCGAGAGGCTGTGGCGTAATGTTTTTAGATTTGTATCGGTCTTCATTTATTACGTATTTTACCGGATGGAACTTGATATAGAATATCCCCTGCATGTATTTTCCCTCCTTCACATTTATCATTCACCCATAAACTTGGCATTAAACGAGTTTTAAAACGCTTAACCACTGTTGTGAAGATCGGTTATCAACAGAGAAGGAATCTAACCCGATTTTAGATTTTACCGTTGAAGAAGACACCGACAATTTTGGGGAGAGTTTTGAGGTAAAGACGCTGGGGTCCGTTGCCATTTGAAGGAGATGCAAATAATGTGGTAGTCATCTCAATTGACGTACCATATGCTACAAATATTTCGGAATCGTTAAAATGATTTCTCGCCAACAAAGAATCTGTAGAAATGGGCATTGACTTGCACTGTGAAACTCTTGAATAGGTGAAAGAAAAGATCGCTTCTTACGAATCAAATGAACAGTAAACGTTCAAACTATGTATACTCTATGTCGATTTCAAAATATACGCGAAGAAACCATTTATTACTAAAAGAACTTTTTCATTTTCTAACTTATTGTACAATATTAGTACCCGCTGAAAAGTCTCCCGTCTTTTAAGCGCGCCCGTCGAATGTATCGATTAAGCGCCGTTGGCGTTTGGAACTGTCATCTGGCTTCCAATTGCCAAGTCACACCGAGATTAGTTCTGATTAGTTAAAGCTTCAGATTAATAATTTTTACTGACGTCGCAATTTAACGAAACAGTGTAACTTGGTAGGTTAGTTAAGCTAATCTGATTCTAAACAAAACGTTGAGTTACGTTTAATACACCTTTCCCGAATTCACGTTTGTATGTCGCTTCCTGACTCAGTTGTCCATACGGGCCTCGTTTTGATGCTTTACGTTGATTCACGGTAATTATTTAATTATATATTTTCCTCATTAGCAAGTCGCAGCGGGACAATTTTCGTTCATTTTCAACACAGAATCGAGGCCCGTATGGACAACTGAGTTAGGATGCGACATATAAACATGAATTAAATATATTTAACTATTCTAAAAAATACGTGTGCCATTGGAGATTAGTTGAAACGTAAAAAACTGACAAACAAACAACAACAAAAGCAGGTGTACTGAACCTCGTTGTTTTCTGGACATTGAACTAATCTATATTTTTTCACGCATTTGACAAATTTAATGCCGAAGTGACAGTGGCGTAATTAAAACACTTGTGATTAAATTAATCTGCGCTTAGCTACCGAAGTCACGCCAGATTAGTTACGACGTAGACATTTAACTTATCGTCAGTGTGACTTCGGCTAATAACTCAACTCAACATACATAGTTACACAAAAGAGCACAATCTAACCTTCTGTTTACCACAGGTAGAGATGCATAAAACATCATGCCATGGAATGCATTACTTACTGATATATCCCTAATTGTGTAAGTTTAGAAAGTGTATCCCCATCTACCACAAGAAATTAAAAGAAATAAACGAATACCAAATCCAAACAAAGAAAAACTATTTTCCAGACGTTGCCAAATCAGCTATCAGAAAAGAAAAGCATAGTCGACTGCTAACTACATCGCGTTGTATGTCTCCATCACAGCTTGCGCTAAAAACGCTTTCAAAATATTTATACAAGATAATAAATGTGTTTCAGTAAAAATATACTGTTATTAATGTGCGTCCTGTGTATAAAATAAGTGCAACAGTAGTGAGGCCTTAACCGGTGGCCTCCCGTTACAGAACAATGCGAAAGTTTGGTTAATGTATTTATTGTGGAATTTGTTTATTTTTTCGGAAATATTGTAATATTGAAATATTGTATTAAACTCCCCCCCAAAAAACAACAGCAACAACAAAACAAAACAAAACAAAAAAACAACAAAAAAAACAAACAAACTAAACATCATTTACAAAAATTATTGAGACAACAAACTTTGTTTTCAAACCTCCCTTGCCCTAAATATAAGTCCAGTTGCACGTCTCTGTACTACTTCCTTGCTTTAATTTTAACGGAAAAACCGCGTCAACCGAGAAACAATAAACAATAGCTCTATACCTTATCGGCCCGTTTTACGCCAGTCCCTTGTCCGCCGGTCTTTATTGGTGTTTATTTTTGACAAGTCCACTACCAAACCATCTAAGAAAAACATATAATAACGGCACTTTTAACGTCATTAAGGGCCGACACATAAAGGACCAATTAGTTATAATCAAGTTAGTTATCCGACGTAGCAATTCAATGAACCGATGTCTTGATTTTAGTTCATCAAAGGCAACTGAATAATCAACATTCAAAAGAATCGTCATAACTGTTCTTTCCCAGTAATAACCAGGTACATTCATTGTGTCCGTACTCAGATGCCAGCATAAGTGCAGGGCGTCCCATGATATCCTTTATATCAACATTGCTGTTCTTTTCCAATAATAATTTCACACATTGACTGTATCCGTTTCTGGATGGCCACATAAGTGCAGTTGCTTCTTCGTTATTCTTCATATCGACATTAATTCTCTTCTGAAGCAATAACGTTTACGTGTCCGTATTTAGCTGCGAACAAAAGTGCAGTCTTTCTTTTTCGAGTGTTGGAATTGACCTTGCTGTTTCCATTTTTAGATGCAAACATAACGGCAGTTTTTCCTTTGTTAGTCGTAATGTTGACATTGCTGTTGTTTTCCAGTAATTTCTTTAAGCACTCCGAATATTCAGACTGTCATATCACCAATTTTAGTTCGGCAACATCTTTCCCGTTTCTTATAACTGTAACAATATCTATACAAAGACGCAAATTATTAGTAATTGTGGGTAAAAGTGAAAAATACAAGTTTTTTCTTGTAAAACGTTTTTCGCCCGAGCAGAAAAACTCTCTGGATGAAAAACTGCCTTAATATCGACACTTTAATTAACGACCGCGCAACCGTGCGTGGGAAGATGACAGTAACGCCTGCGGTCGCAGGTTCGAGTAATTTAAGTAAGAGTAATTAACCTTCAAATCTGAAGTCTTTATGCGTTTTCATCATTTTCGGTGCAACATCATCGTTGAAATTTTGTGAATTTCTAAAAAACAAGAAACTGAATTTCATAAGGAGTTACATTGAATAATTGTTATTGAGATTCGCCATTATCACAGTGTGCGTGATGAAAGGTGACCAAAATTGACTAATTTCAACAAATTCAAATTCCCTAAGGTAAAACGCAATTTTTTTGGCAATTTCTTTTTTTCATTCATTGCACGTCTCAGATTCGTTTAGTGCGTTTCCTTGGAAACTACGCCATTCAAACATCGCAAACATCTCCTCTGTAAAATTGGCAGTGCAAATACCACATTTTGAGAACCAGTCATAGCTTGGAACCATTACATATTATACATTACATATGAGACACAGAAAATACATTTTCTTTAATCATATTTTGCCACAATCTGGTCATACCAATGGCAACGCAATTGTGACAATTTCTAAGAGGGTTTCCAGCTTAATGCTATAATTAGATCCATTAGTTGTTAATTATTGGAATAATTTACTCCAAAATGTTTGTTATATTTTCTTATATTTGTTATCTTTTTATTCTTTACTTTTAGATGACATCTCCTGCACTATCCCACTGGTGCCATTGATATGATAAGATATAACTTTGTTTATAATCGATAAAATATACAATTTGCTTTAAATAAAAACCGAACCATTTCCCTGCCATAAAATGTTAATCAACTTGTCCTGATATAACCATTTCTTGGAGGGAAGGTGGTTACCCAAATAGGGATAACCGAAATCGACTTAAATCGACTTAATTAATACACCTTTCCCAGCCTCGTTTTAGATATCAAAATTGTCTCTAATCATTCTGCTGGGAGTTTTAGTAATAGAGATAATTACTAAGTAATAAAGTTAAAACATTATTGAAACAATAAATTTAATTAATACGAGGCTGGGTGTGGTAACAAGAGTAAAAGGTGTTTTAACAGAAACTCGGGAAAGGTGTATTGTCTGTGGTTTTTTGTTTAAGCTTTGTTACTACAATTTTGCTGTTACCAATAATATATGAGTTCAAAAGTTTCTTTTGTAAGACTTTTCACAGAATTGTCAGATAAACATACTCCAAAGAAGTTAATGAAAAAGGTTAGCACTTCATTTTCTTAATTGTGACAATATGACAGCACCAAAAATGTGTGCGAAAATTGTGTGCGCTCGTAGTAAGCGCTTTCACGAACAAAGATTTACGGAATTGTTTTCATTGCAGGGGAAAGAAATCTCATTTTAAATAATACACATTCTCAATCAACAAAATGTAAAAAAACTAATATCTGAGCAAAAACATTTGGTATGTCGATTCCTTTTTTAGGACCTGATTATAATGAACGGATTGACTCGGTGTTGGGTTGTTAACAACCCGCCACCAGCTCGCTATTATATGGAAAAGTTCAAACGAGTTCAAACGAGCTCGGAAAGTGAGGCAACCCGTTTTCAACCCGAAACTTTTTTGTGACCAATGTTCTGCAATAGCCGAGTTGTGTTTCCCTTTAAACGATCCAGCACCGGGTCAACTCGCCTCATGGAATCAGGCCCTTAGTTTCTAAAGACGTTCGTCTCAACTCCTAAATTAATTGGAAGGAAAAATAGTTTTCTTAGTTAACAAATAAAGTATTTCAAATTTTTTAACTAGCAGTACCTGACAAATTCTCTTAAAATTTTCAATTGCAGATTTATACAAAGGGTTCTGGCACTTTAATTTTGTCATTTTAGACAAATCCATGTGCTTTATTTTTAGACTAACTTTCGGAGGCGTCTCCCTCTATGTTCACGTCAACTACAATTTTTTTACACATTTTCAGTTAAATTAAAAAAATACAATACTGTAATAAATTGGGTATGCTATAATAGTTCTAGAGGTATTGATTGGGTAGTTCTATTAAGAGCAGGTTTGTCACGGTGTATCAAAAGACTCTCCAACAAAGTCAAAGGCATACCAACTACTCAGGGTATGACTTATTTTGAGTTCAAAGACTCAGGGCAAGTCACCGCGCGTTATATGCTTTTGAATTATGCGGACCAGAAATAATCTTTTTTTATTATTTTGAATTTATAATGTTTATTAATCTTGCCTCCATTAATTTGCTGATCGTTTTCAAAGCAAAACAACATGCACAGACACAGTTTAGTGCAACGAAGATAATAAAAATGTATTCTTTAATAACATTCTTGGGATAATTGTTTTTCCGAAGAATAGTCTTAAAGAGTCTCGCTACAGATGAAATCTATTGGTTAATTTCTAGTTAATTTCGACTTAATCGGGTTGTTGTTTTAATAATGTGGACAATGAAGGCGATTGTAAATATTGGCGAAGAAGAAAGTCTGTTCAGATCATAACGAGATTTTATTTCTTATTTTATAGATAAATGTTAAGTGACTCATATCAAAATATATAGAAAAAAAGAAATCCCAAACATAATTCTTTGCACCCAAGAAAAATTTAGAGCGAACTACTGTTTTATTTTGTTGATATTTGCAGATATTTTTGTGCCGGTGTTACTTCACCTTACATTCGTAAGTAACATTTCACTTTCAAGCTCTTTTTTTCGTTAAAAGATATCTAAAATTTAATTTAGAAACACAATTAAACAGATTTAAACGCCGTGTTTTTGTCTAAGAACATCCGGCCTCGTTTTAGATATCAAAATTTCCTCTAATCATTCTACTGGGAGTTTTAGTAATAGAGATAATTACTAAGTAATAAAGTTAAAACATTATTAAAACAATAAATTTCATAAAAACGAGGTTGGATGTAGTAACTAGGTCAAAACATGGTGTTTAAACAGAAACTCGGGAAAGGTGTATTGAAAAGAGTAACAATATTTGTGTTTTACTATTTTGTCTTTTCCGTCTTAAAACTATTAAACAAACTTTTAGATATTGGGAATCCACTTAAGAATTCGAAATTACGAAGGGCAAAAATCTTTATTTTTGCTAGAATCAATTTTCACGAATTAGCTTTTTTAAGATATTTCGCGCGACATACCGAGCTTCTAGGTTTTTCTACTTTCGTTTATTAGACTTTATCACATACTCTTTCTCTGCCAAAAGAACCATTATACATTGTATGGATGCCGGAAATATATCATTGAAAACAACAACAACAACAACAAAAACAACAACAAAAATTTCGTCAAAAAAAGGAAAAAGAGTCTTGACTGTATATTCGCTACAAGTTCACTTAGATGATAAAGGAACAAGAAACTTTGCCAAACTGTAGGCAGGCGTCTCAATCGCAGATAGTAAGGGTAGAACGCCATTTTTACAAGGTTTATGTGCTTTGGGTAAAACATATAAAATGCCGTGTTTGGAACCTGATGGACAGAGTTTCTTGTATACTTTATCCACTAATGATGTGTTTCTTCAATAAATACTCTTGTTATAAGTATCCTTATTCAGAACGCAAACAGTATTGCCTTTATCAGCTTTGAGTACGACCATTTTCTCATGCGAATAAGGTTTTTGAGTGCCTCAAACTCCGTTTTGGAAATGTTGTCTGGAAGAGATTCGTGATTGTTGTAATTCTGATGGAGGTAGAGGAAGAAAGACCTTTAAGTCTAGATTTAATAAGTTCTCAATCAAATTTATTAGGTTTAATTTCGCGATACAACAATTCAAAAGAAAACTAGTATAGTCAAGGTTTTTAGGTTTGAAGGCAAAATTAAGACCGTTACTTACGATTTTTCAGACTTTGACATGACGTAAGAAGAAAAATTCTAAATAACTTTGTCTGGATCACGACATTGGGGAGAATTACTGGAAGAACCAAATTTAAAATCAAAACTACGGTCTTTAGATAACAACTCACGTAGCTTCTTACCCTGAACGGCATCACTCTTTTTAGTTTGCTTATCGTTGGAAACTAGAAACAGGGTACACACGTGTGTATAATCCAGAAAATTCGAGGTGTTTTGTTTTGACTTTTTTCACTTCATGTCTTCCCCTAGCAATGATTTTTGACATTTACGATAATGTGAGATTCTTGTTAGCGAGACGGAATTTCAAGCAACTTGGAACTGCGTTCTTTTCTCTAGATGATTTCAGAAATTCTATAAAGGTGACATTTTCGCGTTTTCATTCAAGTTTCTCAAGCAACCTAATTTTTTAATCTTCTAGAGTGCAATCACTTTACATCATTAGATGATTATTCTATTCTTTTTTCTGCTACTAATGATTTTAGATGAACTTTGCTGGAGAGTCTTTTGATACACCGTGACAAACCTGCTCGTAATAGAACTACCCAATCAATACCTCTAGAACTACCACCGTTAGATATACGAACAAATTCAGTTTTTTTCCGAAAAAACCGAACCATTTTTGCTCAACAGTTTCGAATCTTGTATCGATTTTCTCGGTTGATGTCTATTTAAAAAGTTGTTGATGGTTCTGCGTTAGCCAGAACGTGCAAATCTGCTAATGATGTAATTAGCTAACAAAGATTTCCCAGTGGTAGAATTTAAAGTTGACAATCTTTCTCAACGAAATGCACATGGAAAACAAGTCTTTTGTTTCACTCACGTTCCCGTCATCGTTCCCGTCGTCGTTCCCGTCGTAGTTGCTAAAACTTCATATTTAGCTATAATATGACAGTATAGCGTGTAAAAACCTTTTATTGACAAAACTGAAAACAATGTTTATACGTTCATACTGGTCTCTATTTATTAAAGATTTTGACGTAGTCTTTGGCCATCATTAGTGCAAGAGTTTTTTACAATTTTACAGCAAACGGAATGGAATAAAACAATCGACTTATAACTGTTTGAAAAATTAAGCAGTATTCAGAAATCATTATAGCCCAAGTCACACTGAGATTAGTTTAGATTAGTTTAGGTTATTCATAGGGCTTTTTTCGATTTTATTTCGGATTTTTTTATCCTTTCCAAAACGTATTTATGTAAATAATGTGAAGTTTGAATAATATTTTCTGAACAAATCTCAGTGTGACTTGGGCTAATGACTTCTAGAACTCTCTTTGTTATGGTCAAAATAATGATAATTGATAAATATGGTTCTTCTCCTTAAAGCCAGTTCTCCACTAGACGGAATATTCCGCTTGCAGTCTAGCGGCTTTTGTTTTTAAATAAATTTTACCAAAGGCATCCGCGGAAAAGTAGGATCAAGTTCAACTTTTCCTCCGCGGAATGTTCCGCAAGCCAATAATATGGCTCAATTAGTGATCACGTGGTGAAAACAATAGCGGTGCCGCACTGAATATTACATCTAGTAGGAAATTGAATTTCCCATTGAATTTCTCACGAAAGTTTTAAATTTTCCGTTGGTGTTTACATAATATAAATTGGTACTGCGATTTTCTCATTAATTTTCTCTCAAAAAATTCACTGAGGAAAATATCAAAACATTTTTAACGTTTTCCATGTTAATGCAAATGGGATATGTAAATTTTTCATAAAGAAACGAGCTTTCATACTGGTGAGAAACGAACTTTATTGACAAATTATAATAATCGAAAACAAAAAAAACGCTAAAATTGTGTACAAAAGATGTAGTTGAAACTAGTGAGGAGAATAATACAAATTCGTTAGAAATTTCGACTAACAGTGGCAATACAGTAACAATTCAACAATGAAACAGTTGCTGCATTTCTAAATAGTCCAGAAAAAACGTTAGCATTCTATTTAGAGTTTGAGTTTATGTTCCACATTTCTTGAAAATATTAATTCCATCAAGCTCTTTAAAAGTCAAAAACACCGTATGGTGTTTATAACAGAACACCATTTGGCGTGTGTAACAGTTGCTGCATTTCTAAATAGTCCAGAAAGTCGTTAGCATTCCATTTAGAGTTTGAGTTTATGTTCCACATTTCTTGAAAATATTGATTCCATCAAGCTCTTTAAAAGTCAAAAACACCGTATGGTCGTCGTTTATGCAGAAACTTACAGGTTGGAGGTTTCCAAGAGATAACTTCGCCAGTAATTTTAATTCAGTTCCATCACTGAAAGATGTATCGAAAGTGATAGCAAATTGATGTTTGTAAACATTGGAATATAATAATATTAATAGCTTCCCACTGTTACAGAATTTACCCGTTACACTAACAATATTATCCATCAAGAAATTATATTCAGCTATTTTTTTCCAAGTCCTTACTGAATATACGAAAATTCCTTTAACATATCCAGAGACTTGCTTCTGAGCAAATATCAAGTGACCATTTGAGGAGACATTTATGAAACAGATGCTCGATCCTGGAATAATTCCCACCTTTGATCTTTTACTGATATCCCATATCTGAAATTAAGTGAAATTATTACAAAAGTTGTCTTCGAATTGGAGTTTCAGAAACTTACATTTATTCAAATCAATATCATCTTGGTAGAGACAAGGAGATCACAGATGTTCAAATGTCGTAACAGAAAAACAAAAGTGAAACTTGCACGAGGTTATTCATTGCAATGGACTAGAAAATATTATGTTCCGAAGATAATTGGCATAATAAAATATTCAACTATAGGTGTCTTTCATTGCAAACCTCTTTATTTACAAAACCTTCTGAAATGAAATTCCTTCTGAAGTACTTATCCAAAGTGTAACTGCAGCCAAGGAAATACTAACGGTAAGTGGGATACTGATAATACATACATAGTGAGTATTCAGCAAATATGATTTTTCTTCGAAATTGAAAACTGTCTGAATTTTCCCGCACCTTGTGATATCCCAAGAACGATAATGCAATTGGTCTGTTTCTTCATCTGAAGTAGATTAGATAAAAAGAGAAGCATTTTTTTAAATAAGGTCTTATCTCTTAAGGCGGGCATGTGCTGAAAAATATCTTGTTAAAGGAATCTTGCAAAAGAAATATTTCATAATGGAAGGGGGTTTATTTAAAGAAATGCAGGACATATCGAAATGTTTACCTGTCGTCTAAAGTTCAAGAAGAAAATTTTTTACCAGCTCGGTTGGTAAAACTGTTTTCTTCTGAAAGTTTTTCCAAACGAAACCGACAACGTGTTAAGTTTTTCCTTTTTTTTTTATTAAGAAAATCATTATTTCTTTTCCGTTTTGGAGGTATTAGGTCATGTACGCATTTGTGGCGATTGTTCTTCTGCTCAAATGCTCGATTTTAAGGTTGCAAGAAACTAGGCAGCTTTCCAAGAAATCCAGAACGTAGTAGGAAAATAACGTAAGGAGATTGAGGGGTCAGACCAATTTAAATCAAACCCTATCAAAAATCAAATTTCTTTGAAGTAGATTTTAAGTTACGTACTGGAAATTATCTTTTCAATTCCATCAATGAAGGTTAATCCGTACCTTCCTTCGATTGCAATTTGTCTGCCGTCGTTAGAGGAGAACCAATGACAACTGTTCTTTTCAAATAAATAAGTAATATTGGTATCTATCCTGACGTTTTCCACTCCTGTAAAATAAAACAGCACAATTATAATTTATTCATCTACAACTGTTTGGTGAATACAATGTTTTTGTTTTACACCATCCACCATCAATTCCCAGTGTGCAAAATCTTCAAAAAGTTTCTGTGGAGGAGTGGTTTTTTTATTGAAACCTCAGGTGATATTGCTTGCCATTCCTATAGAAAACACTCCTCCATAGACTATTTGAAGATTTTGCCCACTGAGTTATGACCTTTACTTAACTATTTTTTGGCCTGCGAAAGAAACAATTGATATATTCTTGAAATTTTGATAACATTTTTTGCAACATATTTCGTCACACCAATGGAAACACAAAGAATGCAATTTGGTGAGGTTTGAACTTAAGAGGGGGTATTCCACCTTAAGTTTCCATATGAACTGATTGTTGCCAATTAAGTTACACAATTTGACGTTTGTTTTGAAACGGATAAAACCAAAAATTGACGAATAGAGCAAACTGAAATGCAAAACATACCAGTGTGATAGTCGAAAGCTATTAATACTACCCCTCCATCGACTAAAGTGAGTAGCTCCCGTGTCTGTTCGATAATTGCATATCCAAATTGAACATTAAAGCATGCAACTACAGTTCCATCTCGATGATCGAATACGTGTATTGATCCTTTACTCAAGATGAATATGACAGATTCATCGAGAAACGGGATTTGTTCAATCATGACATTACACGGCAGATATTTCATCTCGCTTTCATTTTGCATATCCCAAATACGTATATGATCGTCGTCATCAGTGACAGCGGCTATGCCATTATTTTCATTGAAGCAAGATTTTTTGAAATCTAAAGAAATGAACTGAAATGTTATCTGTACAATGCAGTAAAAAAGAAAATCAGTGTATGTCATTGCTGATGTTCACATTCATCCGAAGGCGAGATGTCCAGGAAGTGTTTCGCCTTTTTTATTGCTTATCAGACGTCCATAATCGCCCACAATTTTGCATAACCCAAATGATCACAAAGACAGATTCGCTCTCTATATAGAAATCCCACTGGGGAAATTGGAGATGGTGTATGGAAATACACAGCATCCTTACTTATCTTTTCGATGTCAACATCTTTCTTCAAGTCCATATTCTTCGGCTGAACAAAATTGTCAATCAGCTGTAGATTGTATATTGCAATAGCAGTGCCTTGAGCAACCAAGATAATTGATTCATCAGCTACCGCTAATTGTCCGTAGGACAAAACCTACCAAAGAGATGAAAAAACAACAACAAGAAGTGTGAAGGGAAATGCATACGCGTACCTTCACTTAAAATAAAGGAGGAATCAACGCAAACTTTTCATTTGGACAAAATAACTTACTTTAGATTGCAAATGATATCGTCGAGATCCACTTTCGACATTCCAAAAATCAATGGAATGCTTTGTGCTCCATATTATTTCCATTCCAGAAAAAAGTTGTGAAACAGTTATTGGATTCTTGCAGACCATATTTCCAGTTGCTTTATAGTTTGTTACAATAACCCAAGACTCTGCATGAAATATTTTAACAGTTAGTTCGTTCCGGATGTTTTCGAACACCACTAAACGGCTGCTATCTTCAGAAAATGCAAAGCATTCAGGTTCTGGGTCAACAGTAAGATTTTGCACAATAGTACCCCTTCCGAAATCTCGAATCCACAGCGTGTTCTTGAATGATCTGTGTGCGTAAAATTTTGTTGCAGCCGCGATCAAGCAAGTTTTGTCAGTAGAGATACATTCAAAGTTTACACGATACTGGAAAATCTAAATTAGAACGAAACACTCTTGAAACAAATCATCATTGTCAATTCCGAACAACTTTGTTCGTTGTTTTTAGCGTCTCTGCTGCTGCATTTTTACTGCTGGGTTCTTACATATAACGTTAGGTTAAAATGTTAGTGATTTAGGTTTTTCTACACATGTTGTGTTTTCCAAAGCATGCATTCAAACTGCACCTCTTTGATAGCTATCGACCATTGACCCACAGTTGTCTTTGAAGTGAACTTCAGATTGTTCAAGCTTCTCGTCTCAAACAGGACCGAATGTGCAGATTAATATGGTTACTGTTGTGTAGGGGACGGAAATAGAAAGCATTTTAAGCGGTCAAAATCTTGATAATATAATGTCTAGTCCTCCTAATATTTACAATTAATTCTGCATCTTTTGTAAATAGCTCTATTTATCTTATGTATGCATCTATTCTAAGTTGCTGTAAAAAAGCATCTTACAAGAACACCCAAATTAAAGACAAAGAATTATATCTAATCGTCAAAGTCCAACATGTTTTGTAAGTCAGATTACATGGTATCTGTTATATGAGCGGCAAAATACATGCCTGTAAAGTTGAAAACATAATTGTTCCGCTGAACAAGTGGTTATACAGTATAACCAGGAAAAAACTTCGCGTGTCCGTATAAGATAATTAACTTTCACGAAGAGTCAGTGTCTTTAGTTAACCACTGTTTCTTTCTTTCTTTTAACAATGACTTCATGTAACAGAGACGTAACTAGAGCTCAGTCAAAATTTATAGAGGAGAGTTTAGTCATTTAAAGTAGGAATGGAAAACGTGCAAGTCGACACTTAAGACTGAAAAGAAAGATCATAACGTTGGACTCCTCCACTTTTTTTGACTGACCCTGAATACGCCTATGTGTAACATAAAAACTGTACACAAAAAACTTTGGTGTTTCATCTTAAAACTCATTCTTTCACAAATTTGTAAAGTTTCTTTCGGATTAAATTTTAAACCCATATTACATCTCATAAAGGCGGCTTTTAAATGCCCGATGGTAAGGTATATGAGCATCAAATTGAAACCTATTTTGAATAAACTATTTCGCAAAGGCATGTATGTAACTCGGAACTCGGAGTATTGCACAAATTGTTTATCATGTAAGAATGAGCTTGTTGGCAAGCCAAAAAATATATAGTGCATGGGGGAGAAAGGAGCGTTATTTACTGTACCGCATGAGATAAATGCGACCATCATACGAAAATTTCTCGATTACGCTGTGATATCAAATAAATTTTATAAGATTTTGATTGTTTGATATTTCTGCATTACGTTCAAATAAAACGTACCTAATTTTCCATCAGGTTATTTATCTGAATTATTTGAAAAGATTTTTCTTCGTATTTATTTAAATACTAGTGAGCCAAATGCTCCACACATAGATTTGCATTATTTTGTCTCTCTCAATTTATCAAAAATACTTACAGCTTTTGCTTGCCGGCAAAGGAACACGTCTATTTTAAAGTCATGGGAATCTATACAAGCCAACATTCTCCTATCTTTGGAGAAGTCACAATCTAACTTCATCACTTCCCATATCTTTGTTATATTACCAGTTTGTACATCCAAAAGATGAATTGCAAAATGAGAAACCAACAGAAGGGCAGTATCGTCTTCTGTAGCAAACAGTTTCTTTATTCTCTTTTTCGAAATGGAGAAACAATGTTTTTCGCTAAAGGTACTGATGTCAGAAATCCTAAAACAGTTTAAGGGGTATTTGATGTAATCACTTGATTTGAACTCATGTCTCATAAAATTCGATTAGATAATCCGATAATGGACCTTTTCATAAATTACGTCACAACATCCAACACCTCGTTTCTAATCTTCATAATTACTTCGTACGTAAATATAATAAATAAATATAATAAAAAATTAACGTGCAAAAGTTTTTCTTAAGGTATCGTTTCTCTTTGTAAACCATTCGTTAATGTTCAGGGCTAAAACGAGGCGATGAACGTAACGACGTAATTTATGAAAAGGTCTGTGTTATTGGTATGCATCTATTCTTTATGAAAAGGTCTGTGTTATTGGTATGCATCTATTCTTTATGAAAAGGTCTGTGTTATTGGTATGCATCTATTCTTTGAGCCTTTGTCTGCTGCCTAACCGTTAATTACAAAATACATACCTTAACTTCCAATCCTCGCCAGTTGAAGCCACTTCCTTCCCATTGCCCATTACAGTGATAGCTGTAACAGGCTTGGTATGGCCAATAACAACTCCTTTTAGGTATTTTGCAGGTGCCACATATATATTCTTTATCGGATATAGGCACGGAATCGAGTAGGATTTTGCGTCCGCCAACAATTTCATTGGATAATGACGTTCTATGTGACTGTAACGACCAATCAACTGGTTAGGAAGTTGGTCACTATCATATCGCAAAGTAGATGCACATATAATTAAGCATTCACTAATCATTTTAATATCGTTGTCATGAGGATAGGCATTCAAAACCTTCTTTGTGTCTTCAAGAAGTTGATGATAGCCTGTGGCATGTAATCTCGACACCAAAAAGTTAATATTGAATAAAAAATGTTCTTTAATATCCTCTAAATTTCCGGCATTTAATAAGTGATAGGGTAATTCATCTAACATGCGGTAGTTGTAAACTTTCTTTTTAACACCATCTGCAAATACGGTCGGTTGCATCGAGACAAGACGATCTCTCTTATCTTTTGGGTCTGAAAATGCTTTTTTCTTTCCATTGCTCCAAGTGCCTAAAAAATATTCTATCAATAGGTTGGTATATTTAATTCTATCTTCTTCCATTAAATATCTTTCCTTTGCCGTTTCAATGAACTGTCGGTGATACCACATATTGACCAGACTTCCACCATGACCCCGACTTACAATAAATGCTCCTATATCTGTCCGTAAGCGTACCCAAAGCATCGGTGGGATGCGACAAATTGGTGGCTCCCAATACTGATAAACATCTTTCAAGACTTCATTATCTAATGAACAAAGATCTTCAATCTCAGCATCCGACAAACCATTTTTGGAAGCAGTCAAAAGACCCAACGCATGACTTGTAAATACTCGTCCATGTTTGTGTTCCAATTGAGAGAATAACCTATTAATAGCATCTTTCACGTTATTTTCGAGCTGTTTCCCTGAAATATCATCGTAGGATTTCCAATTACCAATATCTTCAAAAGATATTTTCAAAAATAAAGGTGATGGACACACAGAAAACTTTTCTTTCACCGCTTCTCTCTGGTCTTCTCTTAGGATACGTGATTCCTTACTAAGCCATGCGTCCAATACTTCCATGCCAGTTTCTACTGGAAGCTCGTCCACTTCGACGAAACATGTTTTAGGAAGAACCTATGACATTACGTTGACATTGGGATAATTACATTTATTGGTTAGGGAGGGGGCAGGAGAGCATTACACTGATGGGTTTAAAAATACAAATGTTTGACTAAAGCTCTAACTTACCATTTTCAAGTTATCAAATATTTGGCAACCCTCTGCAGTCAATGTTGTTAAAACCACTTTTACGTTGCAATGCAGTTTTGTTGGAAGCCATTGCATACTATACGGTTTATCGTCATTTGACAATTGATCAACGGAGTCAATAAACACAATCAATGATTTTTCTTCGTAGATCCTTTTGATTTCTTCAAATTTCGGATTCAACAGTTCTTTAAAAAATACTACTAACTTGTTAAATTCCTATAAAAAAAACCGTTTTCGTTGAAATGCATATAATTTGAGATCAGATTGTTTTATACAAATAAATAAAAAATGCACTAATCAACAACACCGCTTGGAACGCTTGGAACTTGATGTATCTAATATGGGTAAATATAAAAAAACGTGCAAACCTCTGGGACATCCACTTTCAACTTAAATGCCTGAATAATCTGGCACGTAATGCTGTATAACATTTTTGACACAGTCGATGAGTCAGTGGTTGTACCAAGGAAACGCACGACGGAAACAGCTGAATTGTGTTTATGATTAGCAATTTCGTATGCCTTTGCCAGAACTGACGTCTTGCCAAGACCGGACTTCCCATGAACTATCAATGGTGTATTTGCGCCAAATTTTGTATTGATATATTTTTGAATCGTTTTCAGTATAATTTCACGCCCATAAAATGTTTCTATTTTATCTTTACAGGTTTGCATATGCTGAACAATTTCTCCAATCAAGTCGCTGCCTATAAACTGATCTCTAAAAATCAACACCAATAAAAAGAAAAACGAGAAATGCCTACTTAATATTTCGCAAACCGTCGGCGAAAATATTTCGCCGAGAAAAAAGTACGGCTACGCAATGGTATGTCATAGATATATTAACAAAACATTAATGATTTTTGTAAAACTTCAACTGGACATAAAATCGAGAATAATTCCACTAGCAACTCTTCATCAAATTACAAAGTTGAGCTAGCACAGATAACTTTGAAATCAATTTCAGATGGATACTCTACTCAGACCACCCCACCCCACCTATATTAAACTTAAACCGTAAATCGATCGGTAGTTGAAAAAAGTTAAACTCCTTCTGCGAACTAATTTTTAGCCGGTGGCGATCAAGCGAAAACTTGAAATGATGTCACTCAGCTAAAAATGTCCGCCGGCGGCCGGCATAAAGTAAAGTGGAAAATCAGCTTAAACGTAGATAAGGCACTCTTTCATATTTAGAAATAGAATTATTACAAATAATCTTACTTCTCTTTAATAGCTTCTAATATCATGACTTTTATTTTGGATTCAAACTCATCACATAGCCATTTTAAATAATCTGCATGATTTTTATTTTGTGGATTAATTCCGCCTTCCGATTTACAATTAATGTGATAAACAGAAATGTTATTTTCACTTAACACAGAAAGCTTCTTAGTTTTAAGTTCATCAAGTAAACTTTGGGCTTCTTCATCGACATGATAACCCTCGTTGGTATCTATAAATGCACACATTCGTTCATCTGCAGTAGAGCCATGCAAATCATCAATGACGCGGTAAAACCACAGACAATGTTTATTGGGCTCTTCCTGTATCAATATTCCTTGATGAATTTCTTCTTCAGTAACTAAAAATTAATGCATTTTCGAATAAAACAATAACTGGAAAATATCTATATAAGTGGGAGGAACTGTGATTTCAGTTTACACGAATGAAAAATTCAATCAATAAAATTATGAATTAATTCTTCACCATGTTTATAATGTGAAACAAGAAACAACAACATAAAAAGGCACTCAGTATTTTTATGACAAAAACTTTCTGAAAATCTATTCCATCTTTGGACTTTCATACTGAAAAATGGAATAGATTACCTAAACCTATTATCATAAAAAACTTACATTTAGTCTTTTTCCCGCCTATTTTAAATAATAACACTGCCATAATCGATTTCAAAATGGTATGATTTGTTAAAAGGAAGTCACGTTGCTGCAAAAAAATTCACACCGCAATGATGCCGCAAGGCATAAGTAACAACAACAAAAAAAACGTTGAATATAATAAAAATATATCAAATTAACTTCCAGTCTTAATTTAAGAATTCCTGATGAAATCTTTCAACCTATTACGTACAGAAGATTTTATCTCAAATTTCTAACATTATTTACAGAAACTGCAACAAAATGTGTTGTTTTATAGGTCTCCTTAGACCTCTAGAAATTTCCAAAATTGGGCATATTGTTACCCCATTGGGTATATGCTTCAAATTTCGACAAGAATATCCAATTAAATCAGTTTCGAACTTCGGCAAAAAGGTATCAAAATTTTAGGGGTAAAGTTATAAACATATTCCTCATAAGGAACAGACATTTTCCAATTTTTATATTACAAGATTAATTTACAATTTTGCAATTTCAGAATAAGGATCTAAAAAATACAAGAATTTGCCAAATATGGTCAAATATGGTCCTAAAACGTTGTCATACACCCTACGAAAATATTGCTCAAAATCCCGTGAAATGTTTGAAAATGTTATCTCTCAATGTACAGGTTCCATAATCAAGTCAAAAAATACTATCAAAATGTGTATTCAAAATACACAATAAATTAGCGAAATATAGGATCAACATGCAGGTCAGACCTTATACTATAAATTACCAAATAAGTTGCTTCACCCTAACGTTGTAGTTAAGTTATACTTCTATGAAGGAATTAGTTTGTTTATTATTTCTTTATCGCCTTCAAGATTTATGTTTTTTAACCCTATTAGCCACATTGTGCCCTGCCCCTTTCATTCCGTTAATAAGTGATGTATCACTGTGGTAACTAGAAAGACTTCCGTCTTAAAATTTTACATTATCGAATAAGCCAAAATATTAAAAATAGATTCACAAACTTGAAACCAGAATATCGAAAATGATTCGCAGATTCGAAATCAGCACCATTTAAGTGCTCTAGATGCATATTTTCATGAAAATTGGAGCACCTTTCAAAATTTGGTCCAAATCTGGCCCAAATTGACCTTTTTTGGCCAAAATAGTGAAAATGATTCCCAAATTCGAAATCAGCACCATTGAGTTATTCTACATGCAAATTTTCATGAAAATTGAAGCACTTTCGAAAATTCTGCCCGAATTGCTCTTTTTGATTGACACAATAACATTAAAAACCTCACGAAAAAAAATGCTCGAGTTCTTCTTGATCGGTCACGATTTTCACTATGACGTCATTTTTGTAAAGTATTTGGAATCCCAGAACGTTTGCTTCGCACGCACAGATAAATATTTACCTCGTTGGGAGAAATGTTTGTGTTTCGTGGGGATTAAATTTCACAGATTACCCTTATTCATATTTTTCGCGGGGATTAAAAAATAATTTTGTGCGAATTATTTTCACGAATTGGTAGAAACAAAACTTTATGAAATTTACATGAATTGACTTGGGCATGTAAAAAGAAGAATGTTTTCAACTTTTATGATTTAAAAAAAAAACACACACATTTTGAGCCATAGGTAATTTTGGGTAATTTACAGGTCATTTTAAACTTCTTTATGTGAGGTCTGATGATCACTGTTGCACTTTTGCCGAATTTCAAACCCTTGACATAATTTCGTATTCAGTCAAATATACTGGAAATTTCAAGTCAAGCCATTTGTACCTAATGTGATGAATGATCTCGTAGCGAACCCTTCTACCGTATGTAATTTTTCTCATTCATTAAAGAATGTCATTTATATATACTAGTATAGAATTTTTGATTTCATACCTGATATCATATACTTTTCATCTGTCTCACCAAAAGGCTTTTTTGAACCTTTCCTCAGAATTGCCTGAAGTTTGCAAAACTCCTTCCACCATAACGATCTAGCAATGTCGCGTCGTCTTTGGAGCGTTTCATATTCCTTTGAACCAAGTGAACCACGTAGAGTGATATTGTAATCAGGCAAATGTTTGTATATAGGCTGCAGTATATACATCGCCGGTACATTGTTATAATCGCATTCAAACAATTTATGAAGTAGTTGTTTTTCATCTTCTTCGAATATTTCATTAGCAATGCTTTCAAACTCTCGCTCTTCTATTTTTCGAGGAAATGGCCGGTAACCGTATTTATGTGAAAGAAATGTCTAAATAAAATACACGTTGGCGCCAAGATCATCAAATTATCACAGTACGCATTGAATTTGACTATATGCTGGCATTATAATACCTAGGTGTAAAGGCCCGGTCAAACGCATCTTACATTTCATCCAACAAGCGAATTTTGTGATGTTGGACGTGATGCTGGATCCGTTGAACCACTCCCATTTCATCCAACATTTCACACACAAAAAAGAAAAAATCATGTCAGATCGTGTTGGATGAAATTTGTTCCAGAACAAATTTTTCATCCAACATTTTCTTACATCCAACATTAAAAATGCATGTTGGATTCGTTTGACCTGGTTTTCCATCCAACATTCAGATTTTCGCGCCATTTCGAAAGATTTTTCTAATGTTTTCGAAGGTTACAACATTCGAACGTCATGAAGAAGATAAAATCAAAACATTAGTCAGTCATTCTAGTTGAGTTGAGTCACAAAATATGAGTAGCAGTGGTGAAGAAGAAACAAGTCTTGTAAAGGGACGTGCTTTTAAGGCACATATGAAAGAGAAAGAGTCAACAAGTTCAGCTAACACCATCACGAGAGCACCCTTACTGACTGCCATTTTGAAAAAAATGAATGGATGTTAATTTACAATGTAGAAACAAAAATGTTGGATATAAATGTTGGATGACCCTTCCAAACGGATCCAACTTTTCATTCAACATCATTCAACATTCCGTCCAACATGACAAGAAATGTTGGAAGTAAATGTTTGATCCGTTTGATCGGGCCTTTAGATCGGGCCTTTAGATAAAACGCATTCACCCCCTATCAATTATATTTTGATGCACAACTGCTTTCCTCTGAGACTACCAAAAATGCTTGCCGATAGGCCATGTGTATCGTTTCTTTTGAAAGACATTTTTCATTTTTCTTAAAGCCCAACTTATGATGGAAATACAAGACTTATTGAGATTAAAATTACATTTATCCTGAATTGTATGCAGTTAATCTCTGCATAGTTTTGCCAGACCTTAATTTAGTTGCCTTTAATTTTCTACAAAATACCAAAAGTTATGTTTTTTAAAAAATTCTTTTATTTATTAAGTATTGTGTACCCTGAACTACCACTTCCACTATACACATTGCAACCTAACACTATATGCCATAACGATTTTGACGGTGTAAAGGCATTATCTATGGAAGTTATGTGTCTTAAGGAAAAAATAATGGGAATGGTGGGTTAACAATTTTAAGTGCGTTTTTAATCTGGAATGTTTGCATGATACTTCTAACATTTTGTTTTGCCAAAATGAAAGTATCCATATCAGATTGGAAAACGACGTCATCGTTCGCATTTATAGAATTGGCATGGTAGATTGGAATGACATTATTTTCAAAACAATTTTGTGTGACAAATAGCGTTTTGACATATGCAGATAGTGTCGATTGAGATATATATTGTATAGTGTTGCACACGTTTCTCTAAGAAAGAATGTCTTAAAATTATACCTTCCACTGTAAGTTTTTAACCATGAAGGGCCATTATAGAAACTCGCAACGTTAGATACAATAGTTATTAAATCCTTCGATCGTATTATTGATAAGATCAACATAATATTTTATCTAACTTACCACAAAGTTAGGCCCTGTTGACAAGTTTTTACAGGCTTCAATTTCCTTCACACACATTTCTGTTGTCATATGATCTGCAGTTGCTTCATCACGAACACCCCATCTCATGTCTACTACTTGAAATTCATAACCTTTGCATTTACAGAAC
Organism: Turritopsis rubra; assembly: GCA_039566895.2. Taxonomy (NCBI): domain Eukaryota; kingdom Metazoa; phylum Cnidaria; class Hydrozoa; order Anthoathecata; family Oceaniidae; genus Turritopsis; species Turritopsis rubra. Next base: position 11,585,380 of record CM077628.1, read on the forward strand.
TCTGTCAATTTTGGATAGACCTTTTCCATAAGTATGTTTCTCTCATGCTTGGTATCTATGACAACAATAAAGAATGGTGTTTTATTGGCTGATTTCTCTTATTCGCCTCTTTTTGATATGAGAAGAGAATTACCCTTTAACGATATAAGAATAAACAAGAACCAGACGACGCAAAACGGTAACAGCAGACGTACTTGACGTCACTTAAAATTGAAATATTCTATACACACCAGTTATTCTGTAACACCACTGTTTTAGCCAAATCTTACACAAAGTCACCAAACGCAACAAAAATTTCATCAAAGGCGGCATCAAACCCATATCAAACCATCATCTTCCAAAAAGCGTAAGTTATACTCACAACAGTATTTTTCACAACAGTTGTTTTTAAAAAAGAATCTTAAGTGTGAACCAGGTATAATTAAGAAACACCAGAAACTTATTGTAGTATTAGTAGTAGTCCAAGGGTGTTTCAATATGGTTATTAAAAAGCATGTCTAAATTTTAAGTCGTAAGGATTTCAGAAGACTTCAGAACTTCCCTCTAGAAGACTTCAGTGCATGCAAATTTACTAAGGATCTAGACGAAACAATTTTTTCAGCTTTACAAGGACTTGCGTGAGAGTGGAGCTACAACATCCGTCAAAATCATCAAAAGTTATTAAAGCAAGAGGTTCGCGATAGAGAGGGAGCAAATGATTACATCAGAGTTATTCTGTTACTTATTTATTTTGTTATTTTGTTTAAAGGGGGCGCTTAATTGGGCATGGGCGGTTATTAATTTTTTTACTCTTACCACGGGGCAAAGGGCGCTTATTCGGTCATTTACGGTTACTCTATATTGTAATTAGCACAAGAGTACATAGCTCTACAAGCATAAACAACTACAAATTTTACTGTGAAAATTTTGCTACTCATTAAAGAAATCATTGTTAGAGTGTATAGTATTTTCCTTTTTGATTTGGTTGAAAGTTAAAAGAAAAACATATTGAATCAACGCTAATGGATCAAAACTAACGGGGAAGCTTTTCTCCACCCAAACAAAATTTCCTAAATGTTTCCCCGCAAAGTTTGGATCCTGGATCGATTTATAATATCTTTCTTCGAAATTTTTTTGCCAACTTACAATAATGCATCTATTGCAGACTTTTTCTCTCATATGTAGACCAGTATTTTTAATAGATGTAATAGGTTTCAAGTGTCAATTTTTTAAATATTTTCTTCTGTCAAAAGTAACTCAATACTCTTTTCCCGAATTTAAGTTCATATGGCACATTTTCGACTCGGTTGTTCATACAGATCTTTCTCTGGCGCGTTACATAGTTTTACCAAGTTTTACAAATCATAGTAGGGCAATATTGAACAAATAAACGAGGCCCGTAGAGACAACTGAGTCAAAAGCGTTCATATAACCATGAATTGGGAGAAAGTGTATGATAAATAATTAGTACGGGCAAATGTAGACATTGTGTCAAACCGAAGCCCCAGTAACGTACCCTTAGAAGAGGATGGAAGTCGTCAACCTCCATTCTATGGTTTTCTTCTCTCCCTTACATTTTAATGAGATATTTATACGGGGAAACCTTTGGATTAAAATTGGGTGAATCTATCAATACCATCAATTTTTGTTCGCTTTTAATATAATTTACAGCAAACTAGAAGTAAATCAAAGGTTTGGCGAGAAAGGCCTGAATTATTGACACAAAAAGGAAAAGATAGTAGTGGCAGAATTGTTTAGACTGAAAAGAAACGACAAACAAAAAAGTAACACCCCTAATAAAATACCGCCTTTTTGGGCGTTTCATTAGGTCTGTTGCATTTCGTTCTTTCATGGTTTAATCTTGACCATCTTTTTCAAAGCTTTGCACATTCTTTGTTAAGTACACGGAGAATTGCCCAAGGAGAACGGCCAGGGGCAATATACTGTCATACTTTATCTTCTACAAGTCAAGCTGGATTTGCCAAAGTTATAACCCTACCTGTAAAAGTTGAACTTGTAAATATTCTGACGATATTTGCTACAGGCGGCAACTCGATATCAAGTTCTCCTTCAAGTATTTGTTGTAAATACTCGTTAGATTCGTTTGCTTTGTTCACGATGTTCTTTTCCATGATGTCTTTTTGTTCAAGTGATGAGTTTATTTCATTTATGATACATCAGTCTCATTCCTGTCTACTTGGTCCAAAAACCTTCAAACGCTTCAAACGCTTTACAAGATTAGCTTCATTATTTATACTTGCTGTTTATGCAAACTATCACGTAACTGTGATCATCTACACGATTGCACGCATCTAATAAAACCCATAATTATTTTTGACCGACATTATTTCTAATGACCGAAAACATGATCAATCTAAATTGTCAAATTCTTTTCATCAATCCTTTTCAAAAAATTAAATTGATAAATGTCACCAAAATAGGCCATCAATTTAACTTAAGAAACTTCCTCGAAAGTTCCTTTTTACAATGAGTATTCATTGAAATCCAAATCCATCATCTCTAAATTTCTCTGATCCCTGTTCAAACTCAAAAGATACACAATACATGGTTTTTATTTATCAATTTATAGTGTCAATTAAAATTGATCGTGCGGCATGGCTATTTTCCTAGATGCACATTCCTAGATGCACATTCCTAGATGCACATTCGCATTAGATGCACATTCAATATAAATCAAATTTCTCCATAGCAACCAACCAAAATAGAGAAAAAAAATTCTATAAACGCTATCAACCAACTACAGGCTACAAGTCTGTCAATAAATTAATTCTGGATAATCGAGTCTATGACGTCATAATTTGGGACAAATAGAAAATAACGATGAAAAGCGAATGTGCATATAAAAATTGAAAGGGCCACCTATGCCAAACGACGGAGAGCCACACAAAAAAAACAAGTTCATAAACGCCATCTACAAACAACAGGCAAAAGCCCAAGGTAAAGATGGTTTCTTGGAAATAAATAGTCTGGTCGGAAATTTGGGACAAAAAGAGTAACCTAGGCTAAAAAGGAATATACAGTCGCAGTTTAACTCTATTTCCACCACGGGTTAAGCGGAATGCTTCAATCTTTTCTTAAATGTCTACTGTTTTTAATAAACCTTTTAAAATTATCGTCACTAATGTTGTTCTTCTGAATCGCTGCTTTTATTTTCACTAAATGTGCTGTCAAAATCAACGCGATTCCTAATGAATGACATTACCGCTTCAGATACGTTATCTTTTCCTATAAGTTCGGTTATAATATCATTAGGACTGACATTAATTTCTCGATTAACTGATAAAATAAAAGAGCTCTTCCTTGCTATCTGGATCGATGGTACTTCTTTTGTTGTTATAAGTTTATGAATCAACCACTTGAGGAACGGCATGATTTCGTTTTGAGAATAAGGCTCATCAATAGAATTAATAAGGTGAAATATATTTAGAATAGCATAGACTCCACAGTTACAATCATCCAGCTGTAGATCACAATTAGAAGGCTGCAGGAGTGCCGAATCTTTTTCAACGAGAAATTGATTTTTTAAAGCAACCATGATCGTGATAATCTTGAGTATTTTTCAAAGATAGTTGTTCTCTTCTATCTGTACAAAGGATCCAAAACAACGATTACTCTTTTTCGGAGATCTATGTACGTTGCAATGAAATATGGTTAAAAAACCAGTGCTGGTATGCAGAATGTGGCAGTTGTTGGATGATGTTTTCGCACGTGTTATTTTGATCATATCTTTGACTGTTGTGTAATCTTGAAATATCATATGAGGCAGACCAACAACAAAAATTTTTACGGCCTTCAGCGGCAAACATTTCGAAACATTTATCAACAACTGACGTATGCAGCCAGTTTTTCCCTTCCAATGACTTCAGCGATCCCACTCTTACTCCTGCAATTTCCTTATCTTTTTCACTTGCTAACACTACTTAATCTACCATGTCTACTTCAGAATCAGTTATATTCCATTTCCTTTAAACACTTCATACTGCCCATCACATACATGAGGTAATATACTGTTATTTGAAATTCCTTTGATTTAAGAACAACTCCGTGAAAAATATATGAAACGTAATGACCACAATCCATACTGTTACCGGCGATCCTCGTTATTGCAGCCTTTTACTCATATTTCCTCGACCCACATATGACACAGAATAGTTCTTTAAATTGATAAATGGAGGCGTCTCTACTTTTTCAGTATTTACTTTATTAACGTGAGTGTTAAAGTTGTACTCATTTCGTTCTAGCATAAAACACAATACTGTAGGAAATTCATGTATCAATCTAACGGTGTGATGAACTGGCTGACCATTGCAACTTTTACATACCATGCCCCCTCTACTTTGATCGCACAGGTAAGAACACCAAAACAGTGACTCGAAATCAGTATTTGCTGATAGCAGTGGGATATTGTTTGAACAAAATAGAGTTGTTTCCTTAAAGCTCGTTGCAATCTAAACACCTCTTGATGTATATCGATATGTTTTGAAAAGTGTCTTGGATATCTTCTGAAATAGTCTGATTTTCTGGTAATGTTTCAATGATTTTCTTATAAAAATCATCAACATCTTGATGATCATGCAACTCCATATTTATATCACATGCTAATGTGATCCGCCTCAGGTTTTGAATTGACATCGTTACAGATGTTTTTATAGTCATATTTGAAAATTCCAAGATCTTCACTAGACGCTGATACGATTTGTTTCAGAGGACATGCGTTACCCAACAATTCGACATCTTATTTTTAAATCCTCTTGCTGAAGAATAAAGGCAGGGAGCGAATTTTGTCTTGTGGTACAGATATCCAGTTTCTGAAGTGTTTGAAATATCTGCATTCTCATTTATTGCGTTAATCAAATCACTCAAGGGTGTTTGATGGTTTCCATTTATATATAACTACAAATATCTCGATACAAGTCAATAATGCAATTTCGGCAGTAAACAGCTGGTAGCTTCACTGATAAATCGTTTGATAAATTGACACAAGTAGAGTGACACCATTTTCCACAACACGTGAAATGCACCATGCCTTTCCGATGGCTGAAACAATTACATCCTTGACACTTAAAATTACCAGTCACACTCTTTACCCTTGCTTGCTTGCTTGATCATCATTAAATTTGTTCTTCTTTGCTGCTTTTCTTTTGGCTGCAATAGAAACTTCATTAAAACTTTTCCTTTTCTTTCCTTTCTTTCTCCAAGCTTTTTTACGAATTACTTCAAATTCACAGGATTTCTTTATCTTCTTCTTTTGACATCTCGGAACACTGGTTGGATCAAAAACTAACGGTTTCGATGGTTCTTTAAGAAAAGTAAAACGTTTTCGCTTTAAATCTCTCTTATTAACTATTTTACTTCAAGATTCTAATGAAGGTTTTATGCCGTTGTTTTCTTTGTCGGATGCAGAATCAGTTATTTCTAAATCAGTTCTTCCTCCTTTCCCCTTTGCACCAGTTGAAGTGTTTCCTTTCTGTTCATTTCTTTTAAAATCAGAATCAGGTAGATTTGCGTTAGAGCCTTCTTTTTCCTTTTTTGAAACCCTGTCAATGATGCCATTCGACTGGGCAATGACTTCACTAAAAGTGCCTCTTTTCTTTTACTTTTGAAATTTCTTTTATCTCACCCGGTGACCTTTTTTATAGAAGTCCTTCGTTATCTTCTGCGTTTATCAGGAAAAAATCCTTTAAATGTAAACTTTTTTTTCGAAAAAATTCTTCCGTTTGAGCGTTTGTGTTGATATCGTCAAGTAAAGACCTTACAGGTAGATGTTGAAAGGCTACAGTGTCAAAGGCTTTTCTTACTGATGCTGTCATGCACGCATTAGTATAAACAGCGGTCTTGAACGAACGCTAGATTTTCTAATGTAAACATACAAGATAGGAGAAGCAGCATACTGCGGAAAATCTATCAGCAAGGCAGATCTGTTTTGCATTTATTGTGGTGAGCGTAAAGATACTAACAGGAAAGGGACTTGTTATAACAGGATATTAACGATGGAGAATCTGATGTTAAGTTTGAAGATTTGCTGGTTTTCATTACTGGTGCAAGTGCAATACCACCATTAGGATTCATCAATGAACCCACCATTGAATTTTATACTAACGAAAACAATGAAAGACGTTTACCCTGGTCACCAAAATGTGGAAATACAGTCTTTCTCCCCAGAAATGCGAACCCAGATATATGGAAAGAAGTGGTGACACAGTCCATTATTGAGGGACATGGCTTTAGACATGTTTAAGTTGCATTATTTGTAGCTGTTTTTACTGTAAACTTTATATATCATCTACATTTGCATTTATGCTAGGGTAATAGTTATGGCGGCGTCCTCGATACAAGTCATTTTGATGCGTAAAAAGCGCATTAATTAACCTCAAGAGGAATTACCTTCAGTTAACGAGAAAAATAGAGGTGTTTTTCTTATCAAATTACTCATGGTTTTCCCACTAAAACGATGTCTTGATTGGCTTAAATTAAAAGTAAAATAAGTAAATAAATAAATAATAGAAAATTGAATAGAACAGCTGTGTGTTGTGATTCTTTCTCTTCTCGTATTTCTATGATTGGTGAAAACGAAATAACATTAATACATGAAGAATTTTGAGTAAGTATTAAGCAGAGGCAGATATAGAGGGTATGTCGAAATTTGTGGAGGAGAACATCAGCTACTAAACCATAAATGAAAAATTGGTGATACCGTCTGAAAACAGAAATTAGGTTTATGTGCTCCTCCACAATTTTTGACATACTCTAGATCTGCCGCTGTTAAGGCAAGAATAATTGTTTATGTTTTGATAAATTTTCTTTTCAGTCTATTCTGAAGCATCTGATGCTTAATCTAGATCATAATTAGGAAAGGCAATCCTACAATTTTTTATTAGAAAAAATATTGCTCCCAACGTGCTGCAAATAATGACCCACTATACATCACGCTGCTTTACACGTCTAATGCACCACGAGGCCGGTGACAAATAAAACTTATAGTTCACTGGTTGTCGCAAACATCATTAAAACTTATACGTTTTAACTGCACTCCTCCACACCCATTAGACTTAGAATTCCACCTCTGATTCCAGTCATGCACAACATCCTGCTTTGACCTGTTAACTTGCATATCTCAAACCAAAAATGAATTTCCACATGATAACGGTATCAAAGTTAACGCCAAAACACCCATTTTAGTGGTTCTTCTTTCTCCAAAAATAACGTGTATGTTACCACTTCCTTTGCATATAATTGTATCTCAATTAAAAGGAATTTGTAAATAACTTGTTTGCGACGTTATATTTTAAAAAATGCCATGAATAAGTGAAAAAATTACACTTTTTTAACCAGCAAACATTACTGTTAAGTCGTCCAAATCCATAATGGAAGAAGACATAAAAAATACGTGAATACGGCCATAAGTTCAGTGAAATATGGCCATTATCTTTATGAGATGTTATCGGATTAAATACAAAAAAGGCGTTCTTCTGCCAAGTTTCTTTACATCGACATAGAGTTTAACATCTATCAGTCATTGAGTAACAATGTTTCAAATTTCTTTCTTTTTTATTTCAGTGATATTGCTAGCACAACATTTGGGTTGTACTGGCGAGAATGAAATCCCTAAGTTCATGTTTGACATTTATAATGTTATCGCTGATGAGAATGGATTGACGCGAGATGGAGCTCCAGACCTTGGGAAAAATATTCATTGCTTTTACGCTTCAGGTAATTTCACACTTTCCATTTCTTGCTAGGTTTTAGACAGAGAATGAAAATTGTCATTAAGTGAAAGCCAAATTTCTTTCTGATGAATAATGAAATGCGAACACAGTCCACAGTCTCACTCCCTCTTATTGTACACATAGAAATACGATTGTTATGTTCTCGTTATGCTTAATAACCAGCTGATTACCAGAGTTTGTTTACATCGTGATGTTATAGTTATGAAAATGTTACGAGGAGCTTCAAGGGTAATTAGTGGTAAAGAAAAGAAATATCGTCTCCAGTGTTTCCTTTGGGACTATTTCGGCACGTGGTTTCGGCACGTGATTCTACTTTTCCTTGTTATCTCTATATTTTATTTGAAAATTTTGCATGACAAGCATGGTTGAACACGGACGTGTCCTCCCGTTCCTTTTCTCCTACGTTTATCTAATCTTCAAAGGAAAGAAATGTTTTTATATTTCTTTTACCAAATGTTGTTTTGATATCGTATATCGTATCTTACATACTTTTGAACGTAAGTTAGGTTTCCTTTTTCATTTAATGGATACTAAGTTGTTGTATCGAGTATATATGAAACTACCTTACTAATGATGGAAGGGAGGGCTAATGCAGCATACATATGGACAGTTACTCAAATAATACTCCATACATACTCTGTACACTTTGAAAAACTAACAAGTGGTAAAAGGGTAAGGGTTAGGCTTAATCTAAGTTTTCATAAAATTTGTTTTGTTTCGTTTACAGGGTACACTTAGATTTAGGATTGGTCAATCTCTTGATGATACGACCACAAAATCGACATAAAGGGAGTTGTAATTACAGGATATTAACGATGGGGAATCTGATGTTAAGTTGGCCAACACGAAATTTTAAAGTGCGATTCTAAAAGTGGATTTGAAACCACTTCTAAAATCATTATAATTTAGTTACAACCATTTCAGATGTGATTAGTGATAACGTTAAGTGTTCCGAAGCGTCATGATATTTTGAGATCTGTAAAGATAGATGAGAACCGGTAAAAAGTTTTAACTCGCGATGCTAATGTATAATGAACGAAATCTGATCGTCAAAACATTAAAACAAATAGTTATTCAAAAAACTGCATTACTCATAAAAGACATATTTTATATCTCTATTTAAGGGGAAAATCGTAAAATACAGTCAAAGCTCTATAGGATGGACACGTAAAGAATTTTTTTGTAAGAACAACTTTATAAGAACAACACAGTTGTAGGCCTCATATACTTCTTTTCGCTCCTTGAAATGTGAACTCGCAGATTTAACAGCTGATACGTACTCTTTCGTATGACGTGCTGTATGTTGCAAAATTAAATCATTTACGAACAACCGATCTAACCTTTAAAGTATGAGTTCTAAGAATAGCTTAGTCATTGTGACGTCATATATTGTCATATTTGATATGATTTTACCCTTAAGCAAAGTTTAAGATGTCATTTTAACCGGTAGTTCAATTTCTCTCATTTAGCATGCTAAATATGGGTATAGTGAACATAAGTTTTGCGACATATAGTGTTATGTAATATATAATAATATATATAATTTTGCATTTTTTCTCCCACATATTGTGCTGCAACATATTGTGTCATTCCTGTACGTCTTGGACGTTCAACGATTGTCTCTGGATCAACTGAAACAAACGTATTAAGCGTTGGTCTGGCTATTTGCTTCTAGATCCATCTTCGCGTAAAACATCTAAATTTGCCCAACGGATCACTCCATCTGTACCAGTGATAACGTTGGTAATAAAACCTCTTTGCCATTTGCTACGTGGCATTTTCTTGTCATCTTTAATAACGACAATATCACCAACACTAATGTTCACGTGTTTTCTCTTCGTCTTGTCGTATACGAACGTTCTCGTAATGTCGCGGTGTAGCTACTGCGAATCGTTATTATAATCATTGATGTTAGCATGAATGTGCAAGAAGAGAAAGACTTACAACTAACTTCCAAAGCCTTTGAGTGCTATTGTTAAAATCTTTTATGTCGGCATTCCTTTGATATAAAGCGTGTCTCATATTTCACTGGATTTTTGGTTTACATGGGCGGGTTTATACGAATGTTTATGTTTCACACATTGAAGACATGCGAATTGCATCTAAATCAGCGATTTTCATGAGTACTTCAAAACTACTACTTAATGTTTTCAAGATGTCGGATGGATGTTTACAGCGAATTTTAACGAGTTATGTTGTATTTAACTTGATACATCTTTTACAAAAAATTCGCAACTTAGACAGATGCCAATAGAAGCATGTATTTTTAACTGTGCTTGAGGGAATTTTAAAACTGTCTTTGTAAAAAATTCGCGCTTTATTTGAATAGGTCAATGAAAGTTGTAAGTCCTTCTCTTATTATACATCCGTGATGTTAGGTTCCGACTCCGTCATATTGAAGTCCCCAAGTACAATAACATTTTCATGATTCTGCATAGTAATCGCAGATTGTGTCAAGATTGTGTCAAGAAAATTTATTTATAAATTTATAAATATATAAATACCAATATATAAATATATAATATATAATATATAATATAATATATAAATACCGACGATTTGCCATTTTTGTGAACGAATGTTTAATTCAAGAAAAATTGCTTCCATGTCGTCAGGTAATTTTAAGTGCATCTATATGCATGTAAGACTTTTACGAACGTAACACATCAAACTGCCTCCAAAGGAATCTCTATCCGTTCTAAAAAGAGGTGAATAGCCTTTCATCTTAAACTGAGAGTCTGTGAAAGAAGTGTCAATTTTTGTTTCAGAGACAAGTAGTACGCCAACGGTATTTACAAATATTTCTTGAAAATCCTGAAATTTGTTTCTTATTAATAAGAATTGGTCATATTAATATAAACTCACTTGAGTTATTTTGAATTTTATCTGGGTCACTACTCTTTAGTTGCGCTACTAGATTACTAGATGTTTTGTCGAGGTTTCCGACGCTCTGTGCAAACTGAAAATCATCATCTATGCGGGAGTGACATCACATCTTGTCGATGAAGTTGGTGACTTTCCTTGAAATTGATTTTGTACCCTTTTGTTTAAGTGAAGCTTACTTCTATTGAGATGTGCACTAACGTTAATATTCTCATGCGATATAAAGCGGTTGCGGTCTAAGCAATGTTTCTGCAATAACTGGTTGAATTGTCGAGCTTTACTAGCGTATTGGTTGTTCCTTGCGACGATGCTGGATACAAAATTTTTATACTATTCTTATCGACATTTTTTGAAAGATCACTCGACTATCTCTTGGCATGTCTTGTCAGTACATAAATTGTTTGTCGTACAGTGTAGTATGAAGTTCTTTCTTTACGTAACGCGTCTTCGATAAGCAAGCCTTCCTTCTGTACCGGTCAACTACTATCTGATTGCGCCAAACATTTTGGACCATTTTGGATGAGGTTGGTAGACCCTTGTCAACAGGGCGTAGTGCGTAGTTTTGTTGTGCTCGCTGATGTTGGGTAAATTTTCTAAAACAATGGTGTTACAGAATGATGGTGTGCATAGTATATTTCAAATTCAAGTCAAATTTCAAATTCAAGCGCGTCTGCTGCTACCATTTTGCGCCTCTGACTCTTGTAGATTCCCCCGTGTAATTCAGTCTGTCTGTGATGTCGCAGTTCTTAGCGCCCATTAATAGCACCCTTATAAAAATCGATGTTCTTTTCGCCCGTTTTTACACGCCTTATACATCAATTCGGTCTTTGATTGGTCGAAGTTGCTCCAGTTTTGGGGGATGATAAGATGTTTCTGGGATACACACGCTTGTTCACCAGAGGTTACAATATTCTAAAAAATATGATTGCTTTGAAATGTTTAGATTAAGAAAGTCTAAGATAAGAATTTTCTAGAAGCATAACCCATTTCTTTGGTATTTCTCTTGATGGTGTTTCTGCTTTCTACTTATGATCAGCTCCATTCTAAAATTTGTCCATGTTAAGTATTATTGTGCAGGTGCCATATCTAGCTAACATTGGGAACTTTCTTTCACGTGATTTATTAAAAATTCTTAAATATAAATGTGTTGTTATAAATATTGCAAAATCTGACATCACGATGATCTCTGCACACGAGCATGAATAATAGCAACAAGTGATATAAAAAAGTTATATAAAAAAGTTATATTATATATATTTTAATTGGAGAAACTTATGCCAAAAAGAAAATTTTTATGGATTTAGGTTTTGCGAATTGGAAAATTGAAGATATTGCAAGATAAACTTTTGCGAATCGTCCATATAATATTATTCCAAATTTTATTTAAATAGCTGAAACTGGTAGATCAAAATGTTGCCATGTTGATGGAAAATAGTGTTTAAAGATATCTACTTGACTGGATTGACCTTTGCGAATCGGCAAATTGAAAGAGTAAATAAATTAAATTAAATTAAAAAAAGTGTTTTTAAGACAAACTTTTCGCGAATGGAAAATTTCGAAAAATTGGCCAAAAATCGTGAATTTGTGAATGTTTCTCTCCCAAAAGTTTCTCCAATGAAAGTTTTTGTAATTTTGTGCATCCAGTGAGTTTTGTTGTCTAAAGCTTTTAACTTATAATTTTAATTTATATATTATTACATGTTTTGACACTTCACTTATTTCTGATTTTTATAAGGATGTTTACATGAGAGCCATACTGACCGGTTTGAGCTCAAGACGGCTCTCGTGTGAACAGCCTCTTAAGCCTGGTTCCTACCAAGGGTTTATCACGATTAACTTTCTGAAACAGAGAGGAGGTTTCCATGTTTATTTGACAAAACGAAACGGGAATACAAAGACAAAAATATCACGAAAAATGCATGGGATAAAATTGCAGAGGAAGTTGGAGTTGAAAGTGGTATGTTATGAGTTTGATTTTATGTTTTTACTGTAGTGTACGGCTAAGAGTAAGACTTTTTTTCGTTGCTTCTCTGAAACCATTTTTCGCAAGAGAGAATATCATATATCAGTTTCTAGTTTATAGTGGGAACACTGAGAGATACCTGCAAGTTGTGTAAACATATTTTAATCGTGTTAATCGTAATCGTGATAATCGTGATAAACCCTTGGTGGGAACCAGGCTTAATGGTCAGCCAAAAAAAGATCAATAAAGTAGATGCTCTTTCAGGAAGAAGGATTTCTGAAATTTCAAAACCTTGTAAAAACTGTTTATTGGTGTATTAACAACTGAATATAGCTTTCCTGAATCTCTTTAAATGCCGTGTTTTGATCTTGTCAGTACATCCAGCCTCGATTTTACGGAATTCAATGTTTTAACTCTAAGGGGGTTGTCTAGTGTTAAGTGGTTGGAGCAGTGGTGCAAATAAGATAAATAAGGTAAATATTTAAGATAAATATTTAAATAAATTGGAACTGGGAAATGTATTTATTTCGAGGTCCACCCGCCCCTTTTAATGTTATTACTGACTATCGGTATTGCATTTCTTGTCTTTGTATGTAACTATTGCACGGCATCTTATACTTGCACACTGTTAAACGCAACACTATTTACGAACTACAAGTTCTGACAAAAGTTATTTTTGTTTGAGATTTCGAATTAAAAAATAAGTTGAATTTCAGTCAGAGATACGTATACGTACCAGGCCTTCCCATAAGCGAATTTTATATGTGTGGTCATAAGGAACAGAATTTCTAAAGGCGTAATGTACTAATAATTTTTTTTCTACTCTTAATAATCCATTGTTATTGATGATTGTTGTGATTAGATTTGGAATACTCATGAAGTACTTGAATAACGCTGACGTGTTTTATGAAATGAAAGAAAGGATTTGAAGGTTATATATTCCATTCTTTGCCTATAAAGACTATCTTTGATCAGCTATCCATATGCACTAATAAACAAATTACGCAAGGTTCTATTTATTTTCCATTGCAAAGTAGAAATCCTTTTAGCTTCGAATTTTGCCTTACTTCCCAAACCTCTAAACTTTCGTGCATTCCATTACATGAATCGAATATACGGTTCAAAGGTTGTTTGATGCAGGAAGATTTCTATAATCAGTATAAAGTTAAACATATGACATGTTAATGTTTTTAAAAAGGGCGGAGAAAAATGTGAAATGCTGAAAGTTTAAAAGACCAAAAAAGCATTTAAGAAGGTAAATTCCTTTTATTTGATGTTAATGAGGTTTTCAAGTGCTTCCACTGCATTTTGTGCGCGTTGTGTAGTGGGATGTTTTTCTGGACTACTGGATAGACAGTACAGATTGTTACAAGAAATTTTATTTTTTTGAAATTGATGATATTTTGATTATTTCTCACAAAGTTTGTATCTGTTTATTATTCGTTATTCTTGAGTTGCTGGCAATTTATTTGCATTCCTAGAATATTTAGCATGAATAAATTTGAATACTTCAAAAGATAATGCATAGCGTGAAAAATGTTTATTTCAACTGGAGGTTAGATTCCCCAGTTCAACATGGACACTGATCTAATTAATAACTTAGACTTGTGACTTGGAATGAAGCCATAGCTGTTAGAAAATTAGGACTATGATGAAGTTTATGTATTCTAAATAAGGAGAATGTTTTATTTTAAATCTAATGTTATACTCTTCTGTGATTTTTCTGCATTTTATCAAACAGATGGGGTTTATTTGTTAATCCAAAATTTTGACACTTTTTGAAATCCTTGTTGCATTTTTCAAGTCGAAACGTCATGTGACTTGAAATTTTACTCAATGAATTTGGTGTATTTCTGGGGGAAAATAAGCACCATGGTCGGACACTCAACACACTTTTCTTTGCAGCTATGTCAGGTAAATATGAGTGAGAATATTGATATTCTATTCCATGTCATTGATTGCTGATCCTAAATTATTAGTGAGATTTTCCATTAAACAGGTTGGTTAAAGGTCTCTTTTATTCTCTACTTGGTCAGCCAGTATGCGAAATAGAGAGTATTTGATTTTGGCATATTTCCTGCGTTACATACTTCGTTTTCAAAACAACAGCCATACGAAGGCATACGAATATATTACTCAAGTAATGTAACTTAAGTGATCATGTGTAACTTATATCAAATTTGTAAATTATATCAAATTATATAAAATCTAATGATAAAAGGGTTTAATTGACATAACTCAATCAGTTCAAGTGCTCTAGATTAAGTACCAAGTACGTCACGGTTTAGTGTATAATTCAATGTATTTCTAACATTCAAACAGCATAAATAGTCCAAATATATACATATCTACTATCAATGTGCGTCCTGTTTATATGAAGAAATATTACATATATAAACCATATATTTAAGATTAAAAGCTGGCGTTTGATGAAGTTTTAAGAGTCTGGATTAGTCTCGATTAATCAGTCTAAATTTCACTGATTTCCTTCTGTTTTCATTTTAGATTCAGAGTATGCAAACAACGTATCAAAAGATTTCGTGTATCACTTCAATTTGAGTGGAGCATTCAAGCTGAAAAGCATACGACAAATCGAGCTTCGTGTTTACAAAACCCAATCAAATGGTATGCACAAGAAGATATTCTATCAAACCGACGTCACGTTAAAAGGAAACTTTTTCTCCCTTGATACGTCATTGATGTTGAGCGGAATAGGATACGGTTGGCAATCACTCGATATTACGAATATCGGGAAGAAGTTCTTAAAAAGACAACAGCCACGTGCAACTTTCCATATCTCTGTAAAACCAAACGGTAACCGAATTCCTAATTTCGAATTGGCATATTCAGCAGATTTTTCCACCAAAACATTGTTGATTGTGTATTCAGATGGTTTGGAGGAAGGTTTTGAGTTAAAAAATATGTTTATGAAAGCAATTGTGAAAGAAAACAAAAGAGTTAGAAAAAGTTCAAAAGAGGCTGGATGTCGATTACGTAATCTCAACATCAAATTCTATCAACACGATGAATTGAAAACTGTTATAAAACCCTGGCCTCATAAACCAGTCAACATATATCGTTGCGACGGTTCGTGTGACCTTCCATTTGGCACGTCAGTCCATGAAACATACCATTCGATATTTCAAAGATACATCATGCGACACCGTTTGGACGGCAATGGTCATAAAATAATCATGCCAGCATGTGCACCAAGGAAACTTAGAGACTTGAACATCTTGGCAAAGTTGGATGGAAGTGTGAAAAAGCTTACTTTGCCAGATGTGATAGTAACACAGTGCATGTGTGTGTAACTGCTGTTACCTGCTGCACTACGTGGAAATATTTCTTAAAAAATTGGTAAAAATAACAATGCTACAGTGCATTATATGCTACAAAATATTTAAGACATTATGCTATATATTGTTGGAGGCTTCTCAACCTCGAACCCAGGCTCTCTCGAAAGAAATCTATTCGTATATCGAAAAGGCAAGAGACCCTGGGTTCGAGGTTGGCAGTCTTCTTGCATTCCTCATAAACGACTTTTAATTTGTGGCAGTGTTACAACCAATGTTAGCCAACATTAATTAATATTTTCATTTAGCATATGATTCACAAAAATTTGTAGCATGTAGGATAATAATCGGTGGTCAAACTAATGCGACTTGCATTATTTTCACTAGCATTGGTTTGTGTGGGTGTTTTGCTTCGTTTATTTTGGTGAAAAAATGATACAAAATTATCTTTTTTCACATACCTCATCGTGTCACTGACAAAACGTTTGAAAGTTTCCAGTTTCCCCAATGGAGAGCCTGTTTCTGTTTCTTTCGTTTTGTTCATTAATTTTGTTTATTATTTGTTTCCCAGTGCGCAAAATCTTCTAAAAGTCTATGAGGAGGAGTGTTTTCTGAAGGAATGGCAAGCAATATCGCCCGCTGTTTCCATAAAAAAACAGTCCTCCGTAGAGACTTTTTGAAGATTTTACCCACTGGATTTCTAACGTTTTCGTATATCCTATATATTAATACCCGACTCTCTGTTTGTCGATCTGTTTGTTTGTTTGTTTGTCTGTCACGCAAAATGGTAGACGCGAGTAGTGAAAGAGATCGGGGAGTCAGTAACGTAAGATAACACATAAATTGTTTTTTCTTGTGTGACGTCAATATGAAACCGACGCATTGCGACCCAAATCGAACGCGAGATTGGGGGAAAATTATCTCGAGAACCAATAGGGATAACTGACGTTTTTTGGGGTCCTCGACATTGGCGATGAGATGACAAAAAGATTTTGGCCAAATTTTAGGGACGGGGCGCTGTGACGTCATTAAAACCTTTGATCAAGGATATCTCTGTAACGGTTCGTCGTAGACATATGATCCTATACATTTATTGATCAGCATTTCGAATTCTATAAGCTGGTAGTACCTTCAAATAGCTTTCCAATTTTTTTTTTTTCCTCATCTGGGAGAACACACACTGAAAGTTTTCATGGGCGGCGAGCGACTTGGCGGCAGGTATCTTTACAGCTTTCTTCTACTTTCTTCTACTTTTTTTATTTTTACATAATATGAAACAAAAGTTTTAATTCATTACTTACAAAAAAATAAATACTAAATTGTTTTCATTTTCATGCCAGCATATGATATATTACGTATTTCTTCACACGTATGGTATTTAAATAATCCGAGTCTAAGTCTAGTTCCTTTAGTTTCGGTTTTCTTAGTTTTTCCCTTCTTGTAAATATAAATCAATGATTGAATTTGCAGGAATTTGCAGAATCATCAGCTCCATATAAAATTCTGTCAATACCCTTCATTGCTAAAATTTTCAAAGCTAAGAATGATCGAAACACTGAAAGACAGCTGCGCCAATGACGTCACGAATTCTGAAACCATAGCTGTAAAAACAAAACTTTGAGAGGCCATAATTTCCGTTTTGCCAAATAATTAAAAGACAAATAATTTCTCATTTATTCTATTCTCAAGTGTTTTTTAAGATAACAACAATAAAGTAATAAGTTATTTTTGACCCCCCTTTTCCTTTAAATCCTAAAGAAATAACGTCGGCAGAACCATAGAAAAACCGACTATCGCTCGGGGGTATATCGTATATTCACTTTTTGGGCCTTTTGTGTTTTAGCTCTCCTTATGTCAACTCATCTTTTAAATATGATTTAATATAATTCATAGATTTATGCAGAATCAGCACACTTAAGTGAGTTGACATGAAGCGAGCTAACATTCCAATAATACAGAGGAATAGCTTCATTAAACAACTGCTTTCAACATTTCACAAAGTGTCCTCATTCGATTTATCGGCTATTTGAGATTTGGTCCATATGACGTCATTTCTGAAGACCGCTGATGACGTAACTGATGAAGAACTAAAATTTTATTTGTATTCTTCTTGTAATTCTGTATAATTTTCAATAAAACTATTGAAGCTCTGTCTCCTAAAATCAACATTTCAAACACTGATCTGAAATGGTTCAGGGATCTCATTGTGCTTCACGGTACATTTTGAAGCCATATAACATATTTTGGGTCACAACATTAGTTATGAATTTCCATAGAGAAAACTAAAGGAATGGATAGCACATAATATTTATTCATCCCCACACAAATAGCTCTATAAGTAACAGAAATGGATGGGGAACAGCTCGAGTAACGTTAGTCGTAAATTTCATATCACTATGTGACATGAAACGCAGGATATTAAAAATTAAAATACAGTTGCGTCTTTTTTGGCACATCTGGTATAAGTCGAAAAATGAAAATGAAATAAGAAAATCTTTTTTTAAATTCTATCATTTTGATGGATTTTGATCTCAGATCACAAACACTTTCTACTGGATGAACACATAAAAAGCCTACCTTGTCGCTACCGTGGTCAAAATAAAAGTTGGATGAACTTCGAACTTTTTGAAGAATGGGTAAGAGAGCAGGACAAGAACTTTGAAAAAGAAGGCAGAAAAATACCGAATATATTTCGGTAATATACAATACCGAAAATCTCTTATCAGTTGATGATGACGTTGCGGTAACAGCCCAAGCGCCAACCGATGCAGAAATACTTGAAGAGATCCGAGGCAATACGATGGAAGGGGAAGAAGATGATGAAGAAGAAGGCACTGCTGAGAATGAAGTCCCTGTGAAACCTTCGAATGAAGAAGTGCGGCAAGCTATTGAAACGCTTCTTACATATTCACTGTTTACAGAAAGTGGGGAAGTAGGAGCAATGGCTACGAAGGTTTCCTCTGTTGTTGAATCAGAGCTCACTCGCTTCTTAAAACAGGTGACAATAACAGACTTCTTCAAGAAACAGTAGCTATTTAAAAGTTGTATACATGTGTAGTTTTTTCTATTTGATGATTGTTAGATGACATACAGAGTGATTAATTAGTACCCCGTTCTTTCTTTTAGCACTCACCCACAGGAAACCTAAAGAGAGCCGACTCTTTTTAGTTTTCCCCAAAAATCTTTAATACAATCCTGATAAGACGTACGTTTCAAGAAAGTCCGAGTTATCGAGACTTCGGATATCTCAGACATTCGTTAAGTCGGACGAATTTCCTGTCCCCTCTGAGGGTCCGAGTTAACGGGATTCTACTGTATTTCCAACAAGAAACCTGACGTTATTACCATATGCGAAATGAAGCCAAAAAATGCTAAAGTAAGAACTGAACTCGATTACAAAATACCAGGGTATAGTCTTTATTCAACAAACCTTCTGTCTGAAACTGGGAGAGGAATTGCAATCTACATTCACACGTCTTTAGACCATCTCGTAGAAGAAATTAGGATTGAAAATGGATACAACGAAGCATGCCTCCTAAAAATTCAACTTCAAGACCACGATCAATTGTTATTTGGTTGTATATATCGCAGTCCGACCAAAACTGATACGTCTCAGATAAACAACGAAAAGGTGAATGAACTTTTATCCGTGTTGTGTAATTACAGATACAGTCATATATGCTTGGTAGGTGATTTCAATTTCAGAGAAATAGACTGGAAAACATGGCCAACACCACGAGATGAGGAAAGCAAAGAGTTTCGATTTCATGAAGTTCACGAAATTGTTATCTAATCCAGCATGTCACAGAACCAACACGAGCCCGCGGTAGTGACAAACCATCTCTCCCTGGACCTTATCCTCACCAACGAAGAAATGTAAGTCAGCGACGTTGAATACACTTCACCACTGGGAATGAGTGATCATAGTATAATATGCTTTAAATATAACTGCTATCTTAACTACACAAAGCGACTAGAAGCTTTCGAATACAACAAAGCTGACTTTGAGGCGATGCGTGAGTATTTAGCAGATTCAAACTGGCTTGCCAAGTTTCTAAACGAAAGTAAAACGTTATCTGTCGAGGATCACTGGCTATCTCTCAAAGAAATGCTATTACAACTGCGCGATAGATTTGTACCGAAAACATGTCAACAGGGTTGGAGAAAGAAGGGTAGAGTTCCCCTCAGTAAAGATTTGCGCACTGCTATACGAAACAAACATTCCGCACACCGGCGATGGATTCTAAGAAAAAACAGAACTGACTGAAACCAAGCAAGAATGAAATTTAAGCGAGAAAGAAAAAAGGTAAACGAGGGAAAGATAACCCAAAGGCGTTTTGGAATCATGTACGACAAAAGCTGGGATCAAAATCTGGAGTTCCACCGTTGCTTGAAAGACCCCAACGACAAGTCGTCTACTAAATTTGGTGACAAGGAGAAAGCTAATATCCTGCAAAACAATATTCGTCAGTATTTACCAATGAGTCGTGCGGAGACATTCCATCCCTAGAAAGGGGAGCACCAGCTGAACTTCTTGATCTTCAAGTCACTAAGGCCATGGTTGAAAAAGAAATCGAAAAATTAAACGTGAATAAGTCTATGGGACCAGATGAAGTCCACCCATGCCTGCTCAAAGAATTGAAGGCCTTCCTAGCTGAACCGTTAACTGCGCTATTCAACAAAACAATCAACTATGGGTGTATTCCCAACGACTGGAAGAAAGCCAGTATTTCTGCAATCTACAAAAAAGGACCGCGGAACCTAGCGGAAAACTCTCGACCTATCAGTCTCACGTCTGTTGTATGTAAGCTTATGGAATCGCTTGTTAAGCAGTTCTTGATGTCTTTCTTCAAATCGCAGAACCTGCTTTCATCAAAACAGTTTGGTTTTATAAATGGTCGGTCCACTGCTACGCAGTTATTGTATTACCTGGATAAGTGTGTTGAAACGATTGTCTCGGGCGGAGTTGTTGATGTCATCTACTTTGACTTCGCCAAAGCCTTTGACACTGTACCACACAAGAGATTGCTAAGTAAGCTCAAATCATACGGTATTGAAGGTAAGATACATAGCTGGATAAAAGCTTTCCTAGAAAACCGCGAGCAAGTTGTTACTGTAAACGGCCAAAAATCATACTCAGCGAAAGTAGTTAGTGGAATACCTCAAGGAAGCGTGTTGGGTCCTGTTCTGTTCGTCGTGTACATCGATGACTTGCCAGAATCCACCTTGTCAGACATTTTACTCTTTGCTGATGAAACCAAAATCTTTGGACCCGTAAGAAGCAAGGAGGATGCCACGGCGTTACAGAACGATATCAACAAACTACAAGACTAGTCAGAAAAGTCGTTGCTAAAATTCAACGCCAGCAAGTGTCACGTACTTACGATTGGCAAATTTGATAACATCAGGTACACTCAAAGGTATGAATTAAACGGCGAGGAGTTGGAACACGTCTTTGACGAAAAGGATCTTGGAGTGACGATCGATTCTGAGTTGAAGTTTTTGGACCACATGAATACAAAAGTTAACAAAGCAAACACAATGGTAGGTCTCATCCGAAGGAGTTTCGATTATCTTGATGGTCCATTATTTCGTCAACTGTTTATCACCCTGGTCAGACCCCACCTCATCTTCAAAATGACGTCAATGCCATCGAAAGGGGTACAGCGCAAAGCTACTAAACTAGTTGATGGATTAAAACACTTCAGCTACCCAGAAAGACTTAGAAAACTGAACATACCGACACTTGTCTTCAGACGATGCAAAGGCGATATGATTGAAATTTACAAGCACTTTCACGTGTACGAAAAATCCACCTTACCTTCCACCTTCAGACCCAGAATGAAAGCCAGCAGGTTGCACGATTTCCAACTTGAATGGATCTTTGCAAAAGATGGAGTTAGGGGTTTACAATACAACTCGTTTTACCACCGAGCGGTAAAAAAAATGGAACAATTTGCCAAGAGACGTGGTGAATGCGGAATCTATCAACTGCTTCAAAAATCGACTCGATGTATACTGGGCTGACAATCCGCTTAAGTTCGACCACCTTGCATACAAGATCGATTCGTAGAGGCTTTAACAGCCTGAGAATTTGTATTTCTTGAAGAAGAAGAAGAAGAAGAAGAAGAAGAAGAAGAAGAAGAAGAAGAAGAAGAAGAAGAAGAAGAAGAAGAAGAAGAAGAAGAAGAAGAAAGGTGTTTATATAACGTTTGTGTTACTTGATCAATTTTATTTATAAAAGCTTAATTAATTCATTCACAGAAATATGCTACAATAAATTCGCTTAGGCAAAATACATTATTCACTTATATTATAGAAGATTACAGAGTGTCTTTAATACATTTTTTTCTCTAAGGACTTAATGGTTTTTCGGAAATATCAATCTGTAGAAATTTGACGGCCCTTTTTAAACTTTTAAGTGTATGATATGCGACATAACATTTGAAGGAGGGATTTTCGGAATTTTAAGGAAATTTAACCGATATTTTGGCCTTTTCTAAGCGACATTTCCGACATTTGGTAGAAAAGTCGGAAAGGAAATCTCTTTTCGGTTCCGATATCAAGCAGTGGGGGAGAGCGTTGCGCATGCGTGTTTACGCAGTGAGGGAAGACTATTCAAGAGACTACGCCCAATTCATTTATTCACTGCGATTCAGAAACGTACACGTACGGTAAACTTTCACCACTAATTAACGTTTTATTTTTTTTACTTTCATTCTGATAAAAATTACGAGCCGATTAGAACGAAACGACAATTGTAACCGGAAGGACGAAAAACAAGCAACAACCTTATCAATTGCATCAAAATGATGTTACGTACGCTAGATGAACAGCACGAAAAGATAAACGAACTTAGCACGCAATGGCAATCCTTAACCTTTGGGGATTTACGGCATCTCAATCGGGTCGAAGAATATGTTTCTTCCGTAGTGGGAGTTTTGCGCATCCGGAGTGCCGCTTTTGCCATCACAATTCATAACGAATTTCACGTCATTACACGGACTGTCTAAAGGACTTCAAAGAAGTTATATTCCTAACGCAATAAATTCCTAGTGACTGACGCTAAACTTATCAAATCGATCTCAAGACCAGACTCGAAAGAACTATTCCTTTAAATGCCTGCATATAACACAAAGCACGATGTACGTCATGTCTCGACCAGATACAAATTTTCTCCATAACATCTGCTTCATTGTCCTATGTTGTCATGGAGGGAAATGCTATTAAGGAATAGATAAGAAATTTTGAAAATCTAAATTATCTCATGGAGGTATAAAACAGAAGGAGACAGAACTGTTAATTTTTCTATTATTCAGATAATGACTTTTCTATTCATTACGGTATCTCTTTGATGTTATCTATGATGCGCTTTTTATCACTTTTCGGTGAAACGAAAACATTTTTAAAAAATAACGACAATTTAAATGCCAAATGACAGCCATTTTATCATAGATATTTTTCTTATGTAAGGTCACACGGATTATAAAAATTAAGATCTTTACAGGAAGACAAAATAGAACCTATATTCTTAAATAGTTTTGAAGATATCATATGATTTATCTAAAACTTTCAGCCCCTATATCTTTCAAATGAGATGCGCCTCCTTAGTGCTGTGCAATCAGACAAGAGTTACAATGATTCTCCATTCAAACACCACTTCCAATATCGTTAGGGTATCCTGACATATAAGAACCTGAAATTATTTGTTGTCGTTGCATAATCGTGACGTTTTGCATAATTATGATATTTACTTCAGATTATGCGTTTTTAGAACTTTATTATAACGATTCTTGATCACGTTAGAGGATTCATAAGAATGTGATAGTTACCCGAGGGAGTAAAAAACATTAAAATTATGCAAAATGATAGCAATTACATTGTATTGCGCAGTTAACACTTCCACAATACAGCACACCACGGATGGTACAAAAGTAAGTTCGGTCTCCGTCTGTTTTATAGCTCCATGATCATCTGAATTTACATTTTTTAGGTTTTAACTATTTATAATTTAGATGATGATACCAACGGTGGATCTAGATGTAAAAAATTCTGGAGGAGCACAAAGACCTAATCTCTGTTTTCAGTTTCCATCATCAATAGGGTTATTTGCACGTATTTCTTTTATAGTTTAATAGCTAACATTCTCCTCCACAAATTTCGCCCAAATTTCGCCCTCTAGATCCGCCTCTGATACCATCCAATATATCACGAGAAAAGACCCTGCGCTTGTACGAAAACTGTTGTGTTTCGCGAAGTGCGCATTACACTTTGTTTGTAAACATCCTTGTAATCCTTTGAATGCTCGTTGCAAGTGGCCAAAAGGTTGTAGCTGCCGTTTTGGAAGTGAAATCTTATACAACTTTTTTGTTTCAATCTTTTGGGAATTTTTGTTGATTGAATTTCTATTGTTTTTTTGTTACAATAAAAACTTTTTTAGAAATCTTTTCTTTTGTTCTATTTGGTTGCACGATAAAAAAAACACTGTTTTTCTCGTGAACAATTGCCATTTAAGGATACAGTATACGTTCCATACATCAAAAAAACCAAAAAAATTTTTTTTTCAGCAATCTACCTAAAAAAGTCTGAATTTTTCAGTGGTAAAGTTGGTTTTATGATTTTTTTACTGGAAAGTTGTTTATTTCCAAATAAAAGTTTTTTTCATTCATTAATCGTGATTTTCTTTGCTTGATCTTTCGCACATTTTTTGTAAACATGTGTTAATTAAAACTGACTACTCTTTTGAGAATATATTTGATACATTCAGAGTTTTTTAACACTAGTTGTTTTTCTCGTTTAAATGAAATCGGGAACTATTGCTTTCTCTCCGACAAGAAAATCGGTATTTTTTCAAGTCATTCAAATAAGTTATTTGTTGCGAATTTGAAATTTTCTCAAAAGGTCAAGCTAATGGTTATAAGCCGGAATTTGTTGTACTCGTCTGCTCAATGAAATCGGGAACTATTGTTGTTTTCCGACAAAAAAAATCAGTATATTTATAAATCTTGGAAATAAGTTATTTTCGATTTTAAAATGTTTCATTTCTCGAAATGTCAAGCTATCGCCATAAGTCGTTTGCATCAAGTAAAAAACGAAAAAAGAAAAGTTCCAGTTTTACTTCACCAGTTAAAAGAAGAATAATCTATAAAAAGAATAAATATAAAAATTCATCAAGTTCTGTTCCGTTCTCTGTTGTATCAGCAAGTCACAGCAAAATACTGACGCAGTCGCAAAGTTCAAGCTCAAGTGAATCTTCCTCGGAAGAAGAGTATGATGAACTGCATGAACATCTTACACCGTGTTATTGGATTGTAGACATTGATCTATTGCAAGATTGCCTAAAAACATCTTCCTCGTGCAAAATATGTCATAGTGAAGTGATTTTACGGGAAGTAACGTGTTACCGTGCAGGATTAGCGACAAAATTTGAAATAGCTTGTACTAACAAGGAATGTTCAATTGTAGAAGGTTTCTTCACTTCAAAAAAGACTGGGCATTCTTTTGACATCAACCGACAAAGTGTGCTTGCATGTCGCCTGGCTGGTAAAGGGCGTAAAGGTCTTGTGAAAATTTGCAGTGGCCTAGGATTATCTAGTCCTGTAGCAAGAACTCGTTTTGTAGAATATGCAAGATTTTGGGAAAAACTTTCATTCAATCTCAGAGAAGAAAACCTCACAATGTGCGCAGAAAGGGCAAAAAAATTAATAACGCGTGATGCTAATGCAGAGGTTAACACTGTGGTTGATATTCCTACAAGTTTTGATGGTTCTTGGAGTTCTAGAGGGTGGACTGCAAACAACGGCATCGTATCAGCAATTGCAGAAGTTTCTTCGCAAGTGATCGATATCTCATTTAAATGTCGTTCATGTTCGCAATGTACAGCCATGAAAGAGAGAAAAGAAAATGGAGAAGTATCTGCAGTGGAGTATCTTGATTGGTTTATCAAGCATGAAATCAATTGTTTTAAAAATCATGACGGAAGTCCTCGGGTAGTTTCTTTATCTCGAACTTAAATTTAGAAATATTGAAGTTATAACGTAAGGCGTTGTGGACCGATTTTTAAAAAGAAAATATCACCAAAAATACGCAAGTCATTGTGGTTGTTTTTGTATTATTTTTTATGTTTAGAAAATGGAATCAGAAGGCGTTTTAGAATTATATAATCAGTCAGTGGCAAAGCATAATGTCCGCTACAACCCATTCATAGGAGATGGTGATAGCAGTGCGTATTCAACTATCGATAAAGAACGTCCATATGGAGCAGCGGTTTTTGTCAAAAAAGAAGAATGCGTAAATCACATCACAAAACGCATGGGTACAAACTTAAGAAAGTTGGTTAAAGAATTAAAGGGTAAAAAGTTGGAGGACGGCAAAGGAATAAGCGGAAAAGGGCGGCTAACCCTTGCACGTATTGACGCCATGCAAAATTTTTACGGGCGCACTATCCGCAATAACAAGGGAAACCCTACCAGAATGTCTAGTGAAACATGGGCAATACTCTATCACTACTCAAGTACTTTAGCCAATCCACAACATGAAAATTGTCCGAAAGGTGAGAAAAGTTGGTGTGGTTACCAGAGAGATATAGCCACTGGTTCACAGACGTACATGCCACCCAAATATCCATTTACTGAAGCCATTGTAAAAGCCGTGACACCCATTTTCAATAGACTTGCTGACATTCACTTTTTGGAAGGTTGCAAAAACGTTAGCAACCAAAATGCAAATGAAGCTTTCAACAGCTTATTGTGGTCTATTTGTCCAAAAGAACAGTACGTTTCACCAACAGAAACATCTTTGTCAATAAACTTATCAGTATGTTTATATAACTCGGGTACGGAATATACTATGATAAAATTATTCGAAAGTGCTGGACTTGAATATAAGGAAATTTCAAAGCAGCAATGGCGTGATATGGATATTGAAAGGATATACCACGGAGATTATTCTGTGAGAGAAGATCGTAAACAGCACAGAAAAATGAAAAAGCGAACGCGAATAAAACAGCAAGACGCTTTCCAACATATTGAAGGCACTCAATACAAACCGCAAGGATTCCATACAAACGAAACTAGACAATGATTTTTTTTTCATATTGGCGATCTTATAAGAAAACACTTTTCTGGGTTACGTTAAAACAATTTGTGTTGATATTTTTGTATGTATTTTTAAGTTGAGTTCGCTTTTTTATTTTATCTAATAATAACTGGAATGTCCAATGCTTCACAAAATTCCTTCATTTCCACCTTATAACTGTCATCTCGTATTTCGCCAACAATATCTCCTGGTGCTAGTTCTCTGATATAAGAAAGCACAGTGGAAGGATAACTGTATTGCGTGTTTTCAGGCCCAACTTCTTTCCTATATAAACATCTCGCCCAAATACAGTAGTGAATATACCGAATTTGCTTGTTCGCCTTGCCTCTTTTTTGTCTCCACGTGACAGATTCCATCAAGTTTTCAGCAAATGTTGATCCATCAAAACTAAAGAATTATTGAAAAGTTGTTAAATAAATTTCGCAACTCCTAAAAATGTAGGAGATAATAAAAGTTGCGTACTACTAACCCATGATTTTCCATTTCGTGTATCATGACAGCTCTCTTGTCCGACATCTTTACTCGTGTTTTTTAATTTTTTGTTTGAATGAACATCGTAATTTAAATGGACATCTGTTTAAAATATTGTTAATAATAGGATCACCAGTCAAGGTGTTAATCTATATCATGATCATGTTGAAGGTGTGATCTTTTGCAAAACTTTTAAAACGCTTTTTCGCAGTGTTCGTTTTTTAGCACGGTTCCTACTACATTTTGAGTCCCATTTACAAAACTAAAAAAGCTCTGCTAAGGAGACTGCCACCATGTTCAAGCATATAGATTTTTCTAAAAACGGTTTTTTTTTTTTTCCCGAAAAGTGAACCATTCCCAAGTTATTAGTAAATAAAGTTAAAGTTTGGACGGAAAAAATTCACTTTTCAGGAAAAATGAAATAACTTGAAAATGAGGCTTTTTCAAAAAATAAAAAAAAAACCGTTTTTACCCACATCTTTTGTGATTCTGACAAGAGTGGAATGAGCACTGGAAACTAAGTAGTTTTGTAAATGGAGTTGCTTTTGTGAAGACGGGGTGTAAAATTTCCAAGCCTTCTAAATTTTTACTAGTACAAAATTTTCAAATAACATTAATATCATTCGATAGCTTATAAAAAATGCTTTTCGGTGATATATAATATAGCAAATATTTATTCATAATTGGCAAAAAATTTGAATTTTAAAAAACTATGCTCAAAACGTATACTGTATCCTTAAATATTATCATTTAAATATTATATGAATAGTCGTCACGCTAACATCAATTTTTAGAATGACAATACGATGTCTTTTCTGACCGATAAGAATGTTAAGTCTAGTTACCAGTCTACTGGCGCGAAAGATCATTTACTATTTTGTAATCAATGGCCTAATTTTGATGATTTCAGTGTGTTGGTTTCCCAACACTGCTAACAATTTTCGGCTTGAGTTGATGTAGAGCAGGGATCAACCGATCTTAAATCGCAATTTAACATCTATGCCTTTATAGTTCTTCTCTTGATGAAACAATATGATATAATAGGTTATATGCGTATTTCGTTATAATGGAGGTATTATCAAACGTGATAATGTCTTCCGTGGCAGAAGAAACGTCACACAAAACATGAAACATTTGACGTTTTTCTTGTTTTTACTGTCACCTTTTCGTTGTTACTATCAATGTTATAAAAGAATGAAAGGTAGATTAAACAAAATATATTCTTAAGAATGGGTTACAAGATTAACATAATGATAAGTAACATTGGTTTGTCTGCCTGTCGCTGTTATATTCCAAGTCAGCACATTGACCTGCACAAATCGATCATACTAACCAAGTAATCTTCTCGCACCACAAACTTGTATTGATTCCGTCCATCTTCTTCGTCTGCACCAGGTTAATCCGCGCTTCTCTGTTTCCTGAATTTCTGTTTCATAATAAAGAAAAAACATTAAAATCTTGATAAAAATGAAATAGAATGAAAAATTTGTTGTATCTTAAAACGGGGATGGACAGGCTCGCAGGAAAGGGAGAAAAATAAAAAGAGACAAAGTGAGAGAGTCCAAAATTTTAAAAACATAAATGGGCTCTATTTCTTTAAGAAAAAAATATATCTATCATTTTCAAAACCTTTCCCAGCCCTAATAAATCTAGTTGTTGTACACGTAAATGTTGCAACCTTAAACCATTTGCACACCACTCCCAAACTGGCCGGCATCCATTATATCGAAAAGGCAAGAAGGCCTGGGGAGGAAATTGCCAATTCCCATCATCAATAAAGTTGATGACATTTTTCTGATCACAACTTAGTACTTAGTACTCCTATTCGGTTTAGGCGTTTAATTTGATGTTTTTGTTCCTTTTGGCTTTTTACCATAAATAGTTTCTTCTGTATTTGTTAATTCATTTATAAATACAATCCTTTATGAAAATTCTCACCTTCGTCATCTTGATCTTCTGCGTATTCGATTTCTTCGTCGTCCATCTGGTCATGTACTTTCTCCAACTTAGCCAGACTATCGTATATGTTGTGCTTCGAATCTCCATCTCCTAAAAGTAAGCAAATTCAACTCTTCTTGTTATCGGTGTTTCAGTTTTGCTTCACCCGAAGCAAGTGTTCCTTTTTATGGTAAATCTGCAATTAAAAATAACGAACAACTCACGCAATTTGGCATTTGCAGTAATTACTATCAAACATAGCGTAATGATTGTTAAAGTTTTCATGATGGAAGTTTGTCTCTTTCTAGTCTGCACACTTCAGAGATTGTGAGATAATGCGTTGTCTCTCAGTCTTGCTCTCTATCGTTTACTCCCTCTTTTTTATTAACCTCTTTTCTTATATATAGGTAGCTGAACAAAACCGCGATTAATAACGAAGGCGTGGATGCATAATATGTAATATCACACAGATCTATATTAAATTATGAAATTTAATCTAATCTGTTTTCTAGCCTTATCTTGTCAGTGATACTTTGTTGAGCGTCTTTCCACCAAAACCAGTATCGGAGATGCTGAAACTTAGATGACGCCTAAATTGTTTATTTTTAGTTTTTATATATTTATTTATTGATTTCTAAAACCTTTATATTCGTCTTTTCAGTAAATACACATCTACAAACGAAGTACCTACTGCTTTTCAAGCGAGTCCTATCTAAATACATTAGATGTATGTTTTTGATCAAGCAATGAAGTAGGTTGTTCACGTTCGATATAAGCTTAGATATACTCTCAGTCTTAAAGATCTGCCGTTATGGTGTTGGGTTTATGTATTTTCCAGTAGCTTGGTAAACAATTCTGCCAATTACATCTTATTATAATAGTCGACAATCTTCGTTTTTCGTCCTAAGTTAAAAAACAAACCGCTACCAATTAAATAGATTTTCAGAATGTGCGCTCTAAGTTTCTCGAGAACCTGTGTCAAAAGCACTAAACCACTTCCGTGCAAATCGTCAATAACTTGGGACAATCACGGAGATGCTTATAGCTCTAAAATTCGAGGAAAGATGTCGACCAAGCGTTTTGTCCAAAAAGGCTGGATTTTTAGAACGAAAAGTCAGTATGATTTTGATTATAGCCTACGATATTGAATTGAATCCAGGTCCTTTTTTCCTGAGAAAATACTTGCGCATCATTTTGTCAATGTGATGTTCGTTTTGATGAATCTGCTGGGAAACAGTGCACAAAAAATGCATAATGGTTCATTTGCAATTTCGTTATAAAGAATTTGCGTTTTTGGTCGCAATGGGATTTAGACTGCGTATTTACACGGGCGTATGGGCGAAATAATTCGAAAAGTTAAATGACTTCAAATAGCGGTAGTTCTGCCACGAAATATGCAGATTTAAATAATTATTGTATTCCGTTCCATCATTCACTTCAACCATCTGTTTTAGTTACTTTAATGTACAGCCGAGGGCATTTTATCCTCAAAACACTTCAACTCCTGCATGAGTAAATTTTCGAACCCAGCGGTTTCTAGTTTTATTTTGTACAGCTAAACTGATAACAACACATAAAAAAAGTAATATTTTCTTCCAAAAATGACGTACATCAACAATTAATAGTACTATTAGCCGCCATGGCGGCGTCGCTCGCCACCCATGAAAACTTTCAGTGTGCGTTCTCACAGATAAGAAAAAAATACAATTTCGGAAAGCTATTTGAACTCGAAATGCTGATCAAGAAAATATATAGGATCATGTCCGTATGAGGAACCATTACATATCCTTGATCAAAGATTTTAATGACGTCACGGGGTCCCGTCCCTAAATTTTGCCAAAATCTTTTTGTCATCCCACGGCCAATGTCATGGCTCCCAAAAAACGTCAGTTATTCCAATTGGTTCTTGATATAATTTTCCCTAAAACTCGCGTTCGATTTGGGTCGCAATGCATTGGTTTCATATTGATGTAGCACAAGAAAAAATAATTTATGTGAAAATTATGTATTATCTTACGTTGCTGACTCCCCGATCTCTTTCAGTACTTGCGTCTACCATTTTTCGTGACAGACAAACAGACAGACAGAGAGTCGGATATTATTATATAGGATTTTATGAATCTGTTATATTATGCATTACATAATTTGGGTGTCTTTAAAACAGAGTGGCCACCGGTTCTGTAATTCCTTGAATTCTTTTGTTTTACTGCTTATCTGGTTGCCCCCTATTTGAGATTCGTAAGAAAATGACATTTCAGTTTGTGCACGTCTGATAGGGCGATCCACATGTTCTTGAATTGTTCTTAAATATATTTTTTAAATTCTGGTGGCCCTCTGTTTAAGAGTGGGTTTACATGAGAGCCGTAGTGAAGTCTCAAACCGGCTTGAGTTTAATACGGCTCTCATGTAAACGCACTCTTCTACTGATTATTAAGTTCACCAAGAAATGAATAATAATTTGAAAAGCATTTTCATTTGTAGCAATTTCTTATTATATGAAAGTAAATAAAGGTACCCGTAATAACATTCAAGTTCATCCGACGCTACAAAAGCTGCTCTAAGAAACCAGCCTCGAACCCAGAGTTTCTTGCCTTGCCGATATCCGGTCCGTATCAGACAGTGGTCTCTAGGTTGTTAAAACTCATCGGTATATGGCAGGTGCAATAGATATGCGAAAATTATCGTTTAAACTTGACGCATTTAATCATGCTGACCGGCAAGCTCCCTGGCTTCTAGTTGCCCTTTATTTTGCTGTTTAAGATGGATTTCTAAAATTATTTTGTCGATTTGTTGTTGTTTATCGAAAGCTTCTTTTTATCTATAAATGATTAATGTGAGAACTTTTCATTCTTTTGATGATAACAAGTATGATTCAACTACCGTTTTTAAGGTAATTAAATGGAGGAGCTGGAATGACCCCCCATTTTTTAAAAGATTTTGGCTTTTACCTAGTATTAACTTGCAGGTTTACTCTTTTAAATTAATCAAAATTGAATTTACTCCTTTTGCCTGTGTTTAATGACATTTTTAAGATCATTCCAGGATTAATTTTTTTCTTCATGAATACATCTCTACACATTGACATTACATCGCTATTCGTCAGAGAATAAAAAATAAAATATAACCGTAATTAAATAATAAATTAAAACAGCTCCCACATTTCCAAACTGAACAACCCTTGTTTCATATGTGGTTATTTCCTCAAGACTAGATCTAGTTCTGTACTATACCATATTTTGTATAAAAACGTGAAGTTGAAATCCCGCTTAAAACACGACATCACAACTTTAGCTGGAAACATTTCAACTACACTTCATACGCAACGTTTAATTCAGGAGCTCGACGAAACAGAAAAACTGCACACCCCCAAGAAAGGCAATATTCTTCATGTTGTGACAGCACAACAAATTGTTGCAATGGAATGTGAACTGGGATTGCCTTGGGATAAAATGCGAGCTGTGTCAAGGTTGTAAGACCAACTCTTTTACGTTCTAAAATACATAATAATTATAAACATTCATTCAGTTAACATGGAAAATATGGTTTATTGAATGCTACTCACTTTTATTTTACTCTCATACATATGTTCATTAAGGTTTCACGCACGTACCTAAAGTTCTTTAATATGCTCGAGGACAGGTGTTATTTGTTGCACATAAAAATCGCAGCAATCAATGACACTGGTTATCAATCCACTGTCCAACCTTTCTGATGTTCTGAAAAGAGTCAGAGAGCTGGAAGAATGCATTGTTTCTTGTGACAAAAAGCTCATGATGATTCATGAAGCAGTAAAAATAAATATTTGCCAATGACACCTCTGAAGTAAACATCAGAGAGATTTACGAGCCACGATTAAAATTTTTTCAAGAAAAGAAAAAAGAGAAGATTTGATTTAAAATACTTACGAAATATCATTTCTTACATATCATTATTTCCTGAAGAGTTTGTCACTCCTGAGCTGCATTACTTGGAAGATCCTGTTGCTCCATTTTTAAAGAAAGGGAGAGTAAGATTCGGAGTTTATGGTGAACAGGCTTCGACATGGATATACGAGTATGGTTCCTTGCACAGGAAGATTCAACAGCATGTTGAAGGAACACACTACCTTTAGAAATCCATCCATTAGAAAACTTATGCTAGAGAATAGAAAAAGAAAATGTCTGGAGGAGCATGAACCATATAATATGTTTAAAAACAGATAATATGTATAAAACAGAGAAACTACTACTTTCTAACAATTTGTGACATTTTGATACCAACATTTTTTAGAAAAATTACACGCTTTCATAGAGAGAAAATCATAGTCGTAAAAATGTAAAAAGTACTGAGAGTTTCGCAATCGTTTTTCTGTTTCTCAAATAAGTGGTTATATATTTTCAATTGAATCAACCATGGCTTTTTAGTTAAGATATATATATTATATATATATATACTAGTGTATCGTGTAAAAACATTTTACAGTTTTTCTCCATAAATTATTTTTACACGCAATACTGCCATGATAAGTCTGTGTATATACAAAAATTTTTGTGTTTCTTCATGTTGGAATTATATCATATTTAACACAAAATTGTTGTGAAAATATTTTGGATCGATCATTCAAAGAATGCTATTATCCCTATTTTTCAGTGCTATCTGGCCTATTTAGAGATTTCCAAAGTTGTACAGGTAAACTAAAAGCTAAAATTCCAATGTTCAGAGATTTAGAAAAGAGACAATACAGCGTATACTCCTACCTAACCGATGTATACTCCTGCCTAACCACGATAAAACTTCTGATATATAAGAAAATACCTAAACTAAAGCTAACAAAAACAATACCTTCTCAGACGTTTTTATCTTTCAAATCTTTATTGTGCTATGTTTTTATCTTTCAAATCTTTATTCTGCTATGAATTGTGGAAATGTTAAAACCCAAAACTCCACTCGTGCATCATGATACAAAAACCATGTATCTCTTCTTGTATAACATTCATCTATACTATTCAATTTTCTAATCTAAAACAAAAAGATATCAATCAAACACTATCAAAACAATATAATAATGATCTTGATACCTTCGTTTCCCTAAAGACGAACCCTAATAATAACAAATAAATTGCTAGCTACACATTTCAGCATAGTAGTCGAAACTAACTGACACGAAAAAGCTACATTCAAACACATTAAAAAATAGACATCGGTAGAAAATGATGAACTGATAACACGAACACATAACAGGTCTACATCGACTATCTCGTTAAATAGAATAGTTACTGACACCTATCAATGTTGTTATTCTCTATTACTGAACTTAAAGCGTTTAATAAAAAAATATTAAAAACAAAAACAAAAAATTTTACACACAGCTTCTTCATTCTCATTAAATGAACGTTGAGAAAATTTGATGAACTTTCGAACGCAAAATAACATTGTATTGCTATCTCTTCCGGGCGGCTTTATGATGTTTTCCTTAAGGCACAACACTCCACGAAGTAATAAAACCCCGCAAGATGGAGCTAGAGATTCCCCTAATGGGAGATTCCCTCTTACTAATACGGAAAAAACATACATCCATTGACAAACTTCCCGAGAAAGTTTCCTAAAGTTCTTTCTTTCAAAGTTAGATAAGAAAAAAGCAAGATTTAGTATTAGTATAAGAAGACCAGTATCCCGGGTAAAATCATTTTACCGGTTCACATTCCCCATGGGTTCACACCACCCGTGCTCTACCTCTTTCAAAATATAAGGGTGACGAAAAATAAAATCACAGAATTGCAAAGAATAAGCATCACTACGTTGTAGAGCTCGAAAAGCTGATCAAGAAAATGTATGGGATCGTCTGCGTACGGCGTGCCGTTACTGATATATCGTCGATCAAAGATTTTGATGACGTCACACCCGTCCCCAAAAAGTTTTAGACCCAATTTTTTTTTCGTCGCCCCATCGCCCAATATCGCGGACCCCAAAAACGTCAGTTATCCCTATTGGTTCTCGAGATATTTGCCCCAAAACGTCGCGTTCCATTGAGGATGCAATGCAATGTCCCCCGTGCAAAAAAATTCACGTCGCATCATTTGCTAATATACTAATACTGAAAAAATGCTTCCCGCAGCATCGTGGTTTTACGCGCTCCTCGTGAGAAAATGACCGTGAAATTTCTGAAAATGTATCACTCTCTAAAATAAAAGTGGGATGCACACTCACTATTAGTATATAGACTAGTATCCCGGGTAAAAACATTTTACCGGTTCACTTTCCCCATGAGTTACCACCATCCCGTGATTTTTCTATCAATATAGGGGTGACCGAAAATAAAATTACACAATCCAAAAGGTTAAGTATCACTAAGTTGTAAAGCTCCATGGTCACCGCCATATTGTAAGAGAGAGGGAAAGCACAGGGGTTGGGGTCAGTAACTGATGGGGAAAGTGAACCGGTAAAATGTTTTTCATACATACATAAATGATACATGCTAGTATCCCGGGTAAAAACATTATACAGGTTAATTTTTCCCATTATTTGCCGCCCCCACCACCCGTGCTCTTCCTCTTTCATAATTTAAAGGGTGTATATATAATATAGCTTGTAAAATGTTTTTGCAGGTTTACTTTCCCCATGGTTTATATCACATGTTCTTCTTCTTAATATGGTTGTGACGAAAAATAAAATCACGCAATCCAAAAGGATAAGTAGTACCACATATAGAGCTATTACATAAAAAAAAATCGAACAATATGAAAGGTTGTTTTTTGTCCTTATTTGGTAAAGATTATATTTATCTATTGAGTTTTTGTAAAAATATATGTATATAGATAGATTAATCATAAAACTTATATTTCATTTGAAACAGACGCATTGGTGATGATAGCGAGGGGTCCTCAAGTCGACAAAAGAGATTAATAAATCAGACAAAAAAATAGGTATCCGAATGTAATTAATAAATTTCAATCTATTGTCTCGTTTTTTTATACAATACCTTAATAGATTTTCAAGATTCAATCCAGGTTTCAGACTTTCAGCATCTCATTTTAATTACAATCGCAGTTGTGTCAAGTTTAATATTTAATTTTATTGTCTGATTTCTTTTAACTCATCAGCTTTTACGTGCAAACAATAGAAATAATAGAAACATTACATTTCTATTTATTTTTGTTTTTTCACGAATAGCGCGGCACTACATTTTGAAGGGCCTCCGCTATCATCATCAGGCATATTAAAAAAATATGCCGAAATTAAAATCACACAATCCAAGAGAATAAGTACCACTAAGTTGTAGAGCTCGAAAAGCTGATCAAGAAAATGTAGGGGATCGCCTGTGTACGACTTACCGTTACGGAGATATAGTCCATCAAAAATTCTGATGACGTCACACCAGTCCCCAAAAAGTTTAAGACCCAAGTTTTTCGACACCCCACCGCCAATATCGCGCGCCCAAAGCGACGTCAGTTATTCCCAT
This sequence comes from Turritopsis rubra, assembly GCA_039566895.2. Lineage (NCBI taxonomy): Eukaryota > Metazoa > Cnidaria > Hydrozoa > Anthoathecata > Oceaniidae > Turritopsis > Turritopsis rubra. Next base: position 11,622,190 of record CM077628.1, read on the forward strand.
TGGTTCTCGAGATATTTGCCCCTGAAAATCGCGTTCTATTTAGGGTGCAATGCAATGTGCTCACTGACGTCGCGCTACTCTTATAATACTAATACCGCCTATATCTCGACAACTCAGTTACGCACGATCTAAAATGTCAATTATAACATTTTCCATACGAACATTTCGTTCCCAGTCCTTTTATTCACACTGACCAAACTAAAAAGTGGATGCACAACTCGCTATTAGTATATAGACTAGTATCCCGGGTAAAAACATTTTACGGTTCCACTCTCAAGAATCATGATAAGAAACTTAAAAATGCAACCTAAACATGTTTTTGTTAAATTTTCCAACTATTGAGTGAAACCGTAAAATTATGCCTTTGCCCGGGATACCTGAATCAATTAAAATGTGAATCGTAAAAAAACATTATACCTCCTCAGTATACACAACCAAAGGAGCTTTATCCAAATTGCTTGTACCGTGATTATGTAAAACCATGATTGGCACATCCAATATTCTTCTTCATAATTTTTATTTACATTAAATTTTTAATCTAAAAAGAAAGAAATCGTATAAAAAAGAAGCAAGAAAAAAATGCATTGAGAATGTAAAGCCGTAAAAAGGTTTTTTAGGCTCCCCTAAAATGCACATCATGCAGCAAAACAGCAACTTGGAAAGAAATCACACATCACACACTCCCTCCCCTCCCACCACTGACAGAATATATAATACAAACAACAATCAAAAACAACAAACAGTACTAAATTAATAAATATATGATATTGATATAGGAATGACTTAGAGAACCATCATAGAAAATGTAGATGTGATCAATGTAAAGATTAGAATGTAAAAACATTCAGTAGTGGTCTGTCTCCCTCCTAACTTTCTTCCCCACTAACAAAACAAACAACATATATATACTAACAAAACCCATGGGGTGTGTTAAGTAGAGTATAAAGACCTATAATTCCGGCTGGCGGTGTGGGGTGTAGGGAGAGGGAGTGTTGTATATTCAATCATCGTCATTGGAAATGTTTTTATGATTCACATTTGATTCAGGTATTTGATTCAGGTCTTTCCACCATGATTTCATTAAATGATTTATCCCAATCGCTTGTACCATGATGTAAAACCATGATTGTCACATTCATTCTCCTTGGTCATATATTCTGTTTTATTAAATTTTCTAAATCTAAAAAGAAAGAAATCGTATAGAACAGAAGCAAATACATGATCATCAGAAACAGAAAAAAATCTCTTAGAATGTAAAATAGCACTAAGTCATTAAAATATCAAATGCCCTGTCATTTCCACTATAGAACCAAGATAAGCACCAAAGCTTAAATTCAGCCTGGGGATTCCTAAACGACATACGTAAAGTCAGCAAACAAAAACACAAACAGCGATAAATTGAAAGAAATATGATAAGATATGGATACAGCAATGATCAATGTAGCTAAAGAGTAAAATGGAATGATCTTAACGGTCTCCCTCCCACGCTAACAAAAGAAACAACAAACAGCAAATCAGCAGGATATACTTTAAGGAATAATAGCAATAAAATCATTGCTCGAAGGACAAAAGAAAATCTGAAAAAGCTTGGGATGTGTTGTGATCAGTTATAATTCTCTTGGTATAGTAAGTGGTGTTGGTAGGGGTAGAGGACAGGGATAATCAATCATCATTGAAACCACACCATCTCACTCCAAAGTTTCAACATAAATATGGCAATAATATATTATTTTAAAGAATTCATTAAATGATTTATCCCAATCGCTTGTACCATGATCTAATGCCATGATTGGCAAATTCATTCTTCTTCGTCATTATTTTTATTTATAGTAAATTTTCTATTATTAAAAGAAAGAAATCGGATATAACAGAAGCAAGTGCATGATCATCAGAAACAGAACAAATGGTTGCAGAATGTAACATAGCACTGATAAATAAATATCATGTGCCAAAACTTTCCCACTATACGATCAAGATAAGAATCATGGCTTAAATTCACGCTGCAGATTCCAAAATGACATACATAAAGCCAGTAGCGATAATCAGTATGTTCCCCTAAAATGTACATGATGCAGCAAAAGTTCAACTTTGAAAGAAATCACACATTGCACACTCTCCCTCCCCACCCACTGACCAAATAAAACAAACAAACAAACAAAGAAAAAAACAGTACTAAATTATTAGGGATATGATATAGATACAGGAATGACTTAGAGAATCATCATACAATAGGTAGATGTGATCATTGTGAGAATCATGATAAGAAAGAATGCACTCTAAAAATGTTTTTAATGTATTTTCCAACTATTGAGTGAAACCGTAAAATTATGTCTTTGTCCGAGATACCTGAATCAAGTGTGAATAGTAAAAAGACTACTACCTGCGCAGCATACAACCGAAGTGTCATTTTTTTATGAATTCATCAAATAATTTACCAATTGCATGTACCATATGATGTAAAACCATGATTGGCACATTCATTCTTCTTGTCATAATCTTTATTTATACTAAATTTTCGTATCTAAAAAGAAAGAAATCATTTAGGACAGAAGCAAGCACCTGATCATCAGAAACAGAAAAAATATTACAGAACATATTCTTTTAGATTGTAAAATCACTGAATAAATAAATATCATTTGCACTGACATTTCTACTATAGAACCAAGATATAAGCACCATGGCATAAAAATTGAGGATTCCTAAACGACATACGCCAAGCCAGAAACAATAATCAGTAGGCACATCATGCAGCAAAACAGTAACATATACTGAAATCACACTTCCCTCCCACTGACAGAATATATAAAACAAACAACAATCAAAAACAACAAACAGTTCTCAATTAATAAATATCTGACACAGAGAGAGAGAGAGAGAGAGAGAGAGAGAGAGAGAGAGAGAGAGAGAGAGAGAGAGAGAGAGAGAGAGAGAGAGAGAGAGAGAGAGAGAGAGAGAGAGAGAGAGAGAGAGAGAGAGAGAGAGAGAGAGAGCTTTAACTTTCTTGAAAACAGACATAAAAATTCGCTTGAAATATAACAACAACAACATCAGCAATAATATCTCAGCGTAACATAAAAACCATTTACTGCTTCACATCCAAAGAAACCCCTCAGAAATAATAGTTTAGCTCTTCCAAAACATGTTGATAATGTTGATAATCCCACATGGTCGACATGAAACCAATCGCAAGGGCGCAACCATTTTTAAGTAAAACAATTAATGCCACTTCGTTAACAATCCTTCAATTCAATTCAGTTTCTTCGCTTTCCAGCACACGTTTACTACCAAAAACAACAACATATGTTCATATTTTCATTCACTTTTTTATGTATATGCACTTCCACTCGTTAATTCCATCTTTACAAAACGATCAATTCCACCAAAGAAAAATAAATTAAAAACCATTAGCTACCATTTGACAACTTCTTCTGTGCAACCATTTAATAACTGTAACATAAATAAGTAAGACGTTCTTCAGTTTCCAATACAGTACACGTTTCTGCTATTATAAGCCATACATGTTTTCTTCCACCCGTTAATTCACGTTTAATAATAATATAATATCATTCGTTTCATTTCTTCGTTCGTCTCGCGAATCAATCTTTACGAAAACAAAAACAGATTTGTTTACATTTTAAAAACCCTCGTTTCTTTTCTGCATCATCATCATACGACTGGCAGTAAGTTTACTAATACTTTCGCAACAAACAACAATATTATTCTTTGCTTTTTGAAATAAAAACAAAAGAAACAACAAAAAACAGTTCTTCGCTCTTCGCCAAAAGGCACATTACTGTCGCAGATATCTCAAAGTAATCTATCAACAGCATGGAAAATGTGAGTGGAAACCATTGTTGCTTCATCAATGAGAAACAGGTCCACACTGCATAAGTATTCACCGTGTGTGGATGTTGGTGTTACGTTACATACGCTGCTTTCTAAAACAGGAACAGGTAAACGAAATAATGAATGCAGTGTACGGCCACCAGAAATTAAAGTGGCTGCAATTCCAGTAAACGCAGCAGTTGCAACCGTCAAACCTCTGGCTTTAGCGGCTGCAATAATATAGTTATATGTAAATATTTTACCTGTCCCAGCTGGACCATCTAGATAAAACAGTGTATCAGGTTGTACCAAACCATTATGCACATTAAAAACAGCAGACAATATTGCATCTGCCACAGCTAATTGCTGGTCATTTAGCAGAGGCCTTACCTGATGTGCTTGCTCAATGAAAGCATTCACACCAACCTCTTCTTCGTCAACCTGCTCGATCAACTCAGGAAGGTTAAAAAGTGTTAAAGACATACCATATTGTTTTAGGACATTATCAATATATCCCAAAACTCTTTGTTCAGCCCGTTCAACAGGTAGTGTTCGTGTGTAGTCCTCACACAAATGGCCTTTGAGCGCATCCCACAATTGGAGAGGATTCAATGGCTCACAGTGGGTCAAAATAGTTACAAACAGTTGCCTCAATTGCTGTGGCATTTGAAAAGTCGATGCTTCTTCCAACGTATTATGCCATTCTTCATCATCTTGAAGAAGACCTCTGGCTATACACGCCTCACGGAATGTATCAAAAATCGTGTCATTGAACGTACGCAAATACTCGAATGATATTGCACCAGGAACATGCAGTAATAAAACACGAAGGAAAAATCTTTCTCCTTCAGATGGTCGTGCATTGTAGAGTCGTGATATTATCGGTTTACGTGTTAATGCTCTCTTTTTCCATATCTTGTTTTTGTCATTAAAAACGTAATGATATGGAATGTCATTGTCTCCTCATCTCCAGGTCTAAAAAAAGCTGTTGAAGATTAGGTAAATGAACAGCTAACCTTTTTATGCCATGTGACTTTTTATGCATGGAGAACTCAAATATTCTCCACAAAGCTTCAGGTGCACTAACGTATCGAGCATCTAAATAGGTTTTGATTTCATCATATTGCAATTGTTCATTAATTTCAACATGCGCTCTGTCATGACCCTTATACACATATTTAAACAAATATTAACGCCTCCAAGTTTATATGTGCGTTATATTTCTTTGACAACCACGGACAGTATGGAACCACCCAACGATTATCTAAATCCACATTTTTAACCCTCACAGAACGACCGTCTTCTCTCCTGCGATAGGTTGGATACCCATTAACAGTTATCTGGGTTTCATTGCAGAATTGCTTGGGAAAATTCTTGGTACAGTTACCATCATCTCCCATACAAACTGCATTAACGTTGTTATTTCCACACGGCCCATGTATCATGCACGTCTTGATAACACTGTGCAGTTCTGGCTCCTCGTCAATGTCATCTGCATTTTGAAGCTTATCATCTTGCGCTAAATGAATTAGAATATGTGCATGACGTAAAGAACGTTTCTGAAATTCAATAACGTATAGATAAGAAATTGCTTTCCCTAAAACACCATTCTTAAGCACATCATTTAAAAGGGCTTTTAATTTCAAATTAAAAACACGTGCAACCAAATCAGGTCGATAATGTACTGGTTCATTTTCTAAATTTTCAGTAATTTCTCTCCACTATGGATTACACGTAACAGTGCAAAATAAATCAGGTTTTCCCATCTTAGTCACCATAACCATCGCATCTTGGTAATTCTGTTGCATGGCTCGTGGACTACCCTGAAATGAAGAAGGCAATATTATTGCTCTGCCTGCATTAAGGCCTCGGTTTTCCGGCAAATTTGCAAGATGTTATGCACACTCGCTATTAGTATATAAGATATATATTCGTGGCGAATAAGAAAATGAACGTTCTCTAGATTCTAGATTTATGCGTAAGTGACGAGAAAAAAAAGAAAAAATGTTCTCTAGACTTAATAAAGTCAAGCGGGGAAAATGGCACTAACGGGTTTCCGTACATTTAGGTACATTCAAATGTATTCCATTCTTAATTTTTGACAAAAATGATCCATAAGTATGCTGTTACATACTTATACCTAGGATTCACACATTTGATTGCAGAGAGTATTCTTGTATCAATGCAGCAATCACTTGTACCGAAACATCCAATCACTTTGTTATTAAGACCACATTTCTTATACTTAATGCCAATAAACGCGTAAGTAAAAATTGCAATACCGTAATGCATCGAATAAACGGGACCCCTTCTTTTAAACGCCCCCTCGAATAAACGCCCCCTCAAATTTTTCAAAAATTTAATAAACGCCCCGGGCGTTTATTCGATGCATTACGGTAATCCTTATTTTCAACCTGATATATTTGCTTTTTTGTCTTCCCTTTGCAAAAACGAATGTTATGGATTATCGTTGTCCCCTGGTTTTCATTAATGTATCTTTTAAAAAAATTTAAACTTTTTACTCATTTGTAATTAACAGGGCTGCTTTTCAAATCTTGGTCAATAAAGATGGCTTTTTTGAAACTTCGTTAGCCATTGGGTCAAGTGCGTATATTGAATCGCTGAAAGGAAGGTAACAGATTTCTGTCTTGAACAGCTGCTGAATATGTCGATGAAATGTTTTTTTAAATTTATGTTCTTTTTCTTTTGTTTGTTTTTTTAATTTTCTACCACGAACTACCATAGCTTATCTGTTCTAGAATGTGTAAACCACAGAACAAAGAAGTGCCAATTTCTGTTTAAAAATTATTGAAATTCACAAATGTGCGTCCCAATGTTACACTGGTCTTTCACTGAGACGCTCGTGAGAGTCAAAACCATAACATACTGTTACTTTACTTATCAAAGTGGTTGGATAGTGTCTATCTAAGTCAAATCCCTGTAACGTAGGAAGATTACGAAGATGATTGACATGAGCTAAGTCGAAATAAAGCTAACGATTATTGGTCTGAGCGAAAAACGGCTTCTTGCCTAGCGGCTTCTTGTTAGCTTCGAAGTAACAGCATAATGAAACATTTGCGAGTTCAAAATCCTATGTATCCTTTTTGTAATAATAATTCACTTAAACATTTGTAAAGGAACACCTTATTACTGAACATATGTTCATATGATGTTGCCCTCATTTGGCATGCATGTTGCTTGTTGTCAACGCAACATGTTACATACACATGCAACCATTTTAAACGTTTAAAATGTTGCATGAACCACGCAACAGCTGTGTAATTTCACATAACCAACATTTATAGAATAAATTACTAGTTAAAAAATGCTACCAACAACAACAGAAAAGGGTGTAGATGTTTAACCAGTCTTTTTTTCAGTTTTGTGCACTGAAATTGTCACGTGACCGTCATTAACTATTGTTTTGGAATCATGAAACCTTTATACTTTGAATCTTTCGGGAGTAATTAAAATGCCTTTGTTTCATCAGTCGATAAAATATAAATGATTCGTATCGTATTTTCTTAAGGGTAAACTTCAACCTTACTGGTTGTGACTTAAACTCCTATTCCTAAAAAACAAATCTTAACTTCATTGTTTTCATTCGTTCCCAGTGGGCAAAATCTTCAAAAATCTCTGTGGAGGAGTATTTTCTTCAGAATGGCAAGCAATATCGCTTGATGTTTCAATACAAAAACACTCCTCCACAGAGACTTTTGAAGATTTTGCCCACTGGGTTATGTCTTTTTTGTATTCAATTAAAGGCGTGACAGTACTGGTAAAAGCAGCGGCGGATCTAGGGTATGTCAAAAATTGTGGAGGAGCACATTAACATAAAATCTGTTTTCAGTCCGTATCTCCAATGGGCTTACTTGCACGTTTTTCTTTTATGGTTTTTATAGCTAACTTTCTCCTCCACAAATTTCGACTTTCCCTCTAGATCCGCCTCTGAAAAGTGTGCTTACATATTTGGGCAACAGGATCTTCGTCGAATCCGTGTGAATCCGTTAACGTCTTATTAGCCTTACCAGCCTGATATTATTAGCTTAATATATTTGCTCTGGAACATTTTCATTTCCTGCCCTATTTCACAGGGTCCACAGATAGAATAGATTGTATCCAGTCATCTCGTACCTTGCGCAATGAGATTTGTCATCGCTTTCTTTGTTTTATTCCAGAAGTCCTTTTTGGGGTTAGATGGATCCTATCTAGCCAAGAACCAACAGTTATACAAGATTTTTAACATTATGTTTTAGGTTTCAAGAAAATCTTAGGAGGATCAATTGGGTTAATAAAATTGCGTAACAGCAGAAGGAGTTGCTCTTACAAATATATCATCCCATCCATATGATCCCTAATGCAATTAGCATAAAAATGATATATCGTCACCTAAGTGAAAAATCAGACATTGCGCAGATGGACATCGAGTTAAGAACTGCGAAAAGAAAATTTTCTCGTGGCCAATTAGTTAGTGAAATCTCTTCTCAGGCATTCCAATTTTTTTTCTTATCTTTTTTTTTATGTATAAGAAGATATATTAGAATCTATGATCAACGATATCTCCGTAACGGAAAATCGTACACAGGCGATCCTATACATTTTCTTGATCAGCTTTTCGATCTCTATGGGATGGTACTACGTATTGTTTTGGATTGTAAGATTTTATTTTCGGTCAACCCTATATTGATAGGAAAACCACGGGTGTTGGGGTCAGTAACTCATAGGGAAAGTGAACCGGTAAAATGTTTTTACCCGGGATACTAGTCTTCTTATACTAATACGCAATCTTGCTTTTTTCTTACCTAACTTTTAAAGAAAGAACGTTAGGTAAAATTTCTCGGGAAGTTCGTCAATGGATGTTTGTTTTTTCCGTATTAATATAGGGAGAATCTCTCATTAGGAGAATCTCTAGCTCCATCTTACGGGGTTTTATTACTTCATGGAGTTTTGTACCTTAAGGAAGACATCAATCATAAAGCCACCCGGAGGAGAAGGCAATGCAATGTTTTTTGCGTTCGAAAGTTCATCAAATTTTCTCAACGTTCATTTCTTTAAAAAGAAATGAAGACGCTGCGTGTTAAATTTTTGTTGTTGTTTTTATTTTTTTATTCAACGCTTTAAGTTCAGTAATAAAGAATAATAACATTGATCGGTATCAGTAACTATTCTAGACGACGTAGACCTGTTATGTGTTATCAGTTTATCATTTTCTACCGATGTCTATTTTCTTAATGTGTTTGAACGTGACTTTTTTGTATCAGTTAGTTTTGACTACTGTGCCAAAATGTGTAGCTAGCAGTTTATTTGGTATTTCATTGTAGTGTGTGGATTGTTATTATTAAGGTAAACGAAGGTAACAAGATCATTATTATATTGTTTTGATAGTATTTGAATGATATCATATTTTTTAGATTATAAAATTGAATAGTATAAATGATTGTAATGCAAAAAGAGAGTGATCTCATACATATTTACATCGTTTTTGTATCATGATGCACAAGTGGAGATTTGGGTTTTGACATTTCCACAATTCATAGCAGAATAAAGAATTGAAATATAAAAAGGTCTGAGAAGGCATTGTTTTTGTTAGCTTTAGTTAATAGGGAAATTTGAAGGTATTTTCTTATATATCAAAGGTTTAATCGTGGTTAGGTAGAAATATACATTGGTAGGTAGGAGTATACGTTGTATTGTCTCTTTTCTAAATCTCTGAACATTGGAATTTTAGCTTTTAGTTTAACTGTACAACTTTAGAAATCTCTAAATAGGCCAAATAGCACTGAAAAATAGGGATAATAGCATTATTTGAATGATCGATCCAAAATATTTATACAACAATTTTGTGTTAAATATGATATAATTCAAACATGGAGAAACACAACAATTTTTGTATATACACAGACTAATCATAGCAGTATTGCGTGTAAAAACAATTTATGGAGAAAAACTGTAAAATGTTTTTACACGCTATACTAGTATATATATATTTGAAAAAACAATTCTTCCTCCTTTTGATGTTTTTATCACTTAGTAAATACGCTCTGTTATTGCAATTGCCGGTGGAATAGTCAAAGAGCAAGTTTGCTTTTGAAATAGAGGTTTAACATTGGCCATACATGTTTTTTGTTCTCTATGAGAACGTTTTAATTTTTATAAATTTTAGCTGAGACTGGATGTGCTTTTTTTTTCATGCTTTTTCAGCCTCGTATGTTCTTATGTGTGTTCATCCGGGAAATGTGCGAAATACTTTTGGTTTGCTCGTTTGCATTATTTAAGTTTCTTTCATTCCCAAAGGAAGGGTAAAAAGGAAACGTTTTTGTTTCAGTCTTCTTTCTCACATGGAAAACTGCACATTTGATATACATTGTTGACCCATTAAGCTAAGTGTCCATTGAAAGGAATTTGCGCTGTCGCAAATGATCATCGCAAAAAAAAATTAATTCTTTTTAAGTGGACACACTTTTGGCATCAAAAACACGTCGAGAAGAGAAAAGAGGAGAGCGAGGATTATACTGTACGAAACGACTATACAAAAACAAGAAACATGGGATGAAAACGTCAATTAAGTTTAATCGAAGAAGAGTCTCTTGCAGACTGCGTGGGGAAATATTCTAGTCTTTATGACAAAACATCTCCTGAATATAAAAACAAAAATTGTGTTGAGAATGCATGGAAGAAAGTCGACGAAGAGTAAGGTTATGCTGAAGGTAAGATATTATTATTGTCCGACAGTATATAATATTATCTTTCTTTTCCTGGCTTATTGTTTAATCTTGTAAAAAATTGCGATTTTAAAGTAACATTGATAGTTTTTACAAAATTTTATTTCAGGTGATGCTAAAAATGCTTTCAGCAACTTAAAAAAAACGATACAGCAAAAGCGTAACGACTTAAAACGAGCCAAACGATCTGGTGCTGGGTTGGCTGATATTCAACGCTTCGAAAAGCAACTCGAAGCCTACAACTTTTTGGGCTGGCTAAACCATTTCCTATTACTCAGGGAAAAAACGTTGAGTAATCTTAGAAGTGAGGATGTAGTAGGAGAAAGTGAGAGCGAAGAGGACGGAGGGAAGGGCTGAAACATGTGAACCCACTGATATGGATGAGAATGAAGAAACACATGAAGCGATTTCTTTGGAAAGAAAAACTGAAGTAGTGTTCGGTAATTGCGACGAAGTCAGGTTTTCCAAAAAAGATAAACCTCCCCTAAAAAAACGGCGAATACAAACCAAAGTTTCCCAGGAGGTCGAGCTCTGCAGGTGAAGTCTTACAAACAATCAACCAAAGATTGCTTGATAAAGCGCGACAAAGAGATAATGATGATGTAGTCGGTGAAATGGTTATATCGGAACTTAGAAAACTTTCGTCGATGTTATTAAAAGTTCATTTTAAACATGACGTAACATGACGTAACATGACGTAAATAATCTAATATTCAAGTACAGTTTGCAGCAAAGCCATCAGCTTGCCACAACAACATGAAAACAACTTCAACTTCCCAGCAAAGCCATGCCATCAGCTTGCCACAACAACATGAAAACAACTTCAACTTCTCAGCAAAGCCATGCCATCAGCTTGCCACAACAACATGAAAACAACTTCAACTTTTTAGCAACTCCTCCTATGTCGTCCCCGAGCGCCGCGAGCCAATCGCCTCATATGCAAAGTTCAAGACCTATGCTGTCCCCAATTCCAGCCAACCAACCGTTTCATATGCAACATCCGAGAGCTATATCTTCTCCCAGTCCCGACAGTCAATCATCCTACATGCAAAATACAAGTGGGAGGAAATTTAGATGCGTCGCCGACATAGGAATGCCTGATTCCTGTGATGCAAGCAATAACACATCGAGTCAATAAAAAGACAGTTAAAGGTTTTTATCATTACTTTTATTTTTGTTTTTCATACTAAATACACGTCATGAACTTTGGGAATCCCCAGATGCTAGGTATCGAATCTCGTCAACATAAGCCGTTCAGATGCAGGAATAGCTTTTCTGAAATGTGTGTCTTTTTTCTGAATGATAGCTCCAACAAGTCCAAGTAAAACATCTAACCGTTCGGGTGACATTCGGAAAAAGCTAAACATAGAAATGAAGAAGAATTATAGAAATGTATACAGCTAAATCTAAAATCAACAAAAATAGAAAAAGAATATCTGTATCTTATACTTACTTAAGATATTGCTCTCTATTTGAAAACCTCATCTGATTTTCTAATCTTGTCACACCATATTCCTCTCTTTCTCGATAAATTTGTTGAACGCAATACTTTCGCTTTTTCTTCTTTTTTTGTTTCATTCCATTTTCTATCAAAGTTGCAGCGAGAACACACAAAAGTTCGTCTCCACTGTCCATAGTTATGAGTTGTTGAAAAGAATTAATTTTCATGAATTAATTCTTATCAATGGACACAACACACAACAGGTGTTTGCGACAGATTATTTGCGACAGAAAATTTGTTCATCGCAAAAAAATTAACGATAACTTCTGTCGCTTTCCGTGGACACTTAGCTTTAGTGATATCTATAGGGCAATACGGAAAATAAAGTTTTCTGATTGGCTTCAACAAACTTATGAACTGTTTTTTTTTAAGTCTATGTGTACTTGATGGTAAAGATACAAATTTATGACGTCCGTCCTCACTTTTTGATGTGTAAATCTCTCTTTGTTCTTTTATGATTCTTTGAGGAAATGATTCAAATAGAACAAGACAGGAAAATGAAACTTAAACTTACCGAGGTTATCAAATAATGAGGTTAACCTCTCGCACGGTCGGTCGGTATTTAGACCTCGGAAAATATTTTCCAGTAAAGCTCTCCCTAGGCGGTTTATTATTGTATTAAACGAAGATGAAGATGAAGATGAAGATGAAGAGACAAACTTCTCTGGCAACAGTACTCTTTTTTTCTTACTATAAGGATAAGTAAATTTAGGCTGAGCGTATTCTTAAGATTTAGGTTTCGCCCAAATCGCAGCCTCGACGCTCTTATAAGCGAGGTTCTAATAAAATTAATTCTTACAAAGCTCTATATTATAGTGATATTATAGTGATATTATAGTGATATTATAGTGATATTAGCCTCTGTCCAATCGTCCACGATCCCTCTCTGCTTTTTCTCTACCCCGATCTCGTCCACGGTTTCGTTGTCGCCTTCCATCGTTTCCGCTTCGCCGATTCATACGCTCTTCATCACGTTTGGCTTTTTCGTTTGCTCTCCGTCGTTCGTGTTCTTTTCGTTCCTTTCGTTCTCGTTCTCTTTTTTCTTTTTCTTTTTGTTGTGCCATATCTGCTGCGAGGTCGAGGTTATCTTTCGCTTGGTCAACTTTCTTTCGATTACTTGGCGGTTTTGCCTTTTTCAACAGATCGATGATTTTCCGAAACACACCGGCTTCAGCCGATGGTAGCATCATTGAATATTGCTGTTCATGTCGCCCAGACATATAGTTTCTACCATCTTCCAAGATAAGCATTGCACAAGAAACGAATAACAATTTCACAAAATAAGACATCTTCGTTTAATGCTTCTCAATCGCTGAATGATTTCAATGTCAACGAAATTTTTCATGAGCACTTTTGTAACGTTATATGATAAGTGCAATCACTCATTTTTCCTGAAACGCGCTTACAGAAACTGCTGAATCTTTATACACCATGGTGCGATATATCACCTCTCCATTGTTCTTTTTAGTTGTTATTTTCGCTATACTCAGCAAAATAATTAATGAAATCAATAGTTGTTTAATAGTTCAAGTTTGTGAAAATATCGATGACGTCAGTTTAGGATTAGATTTCATAACAATTCTGTTTTTATTGACAAGAGTTTTGATGACATTTGCATTCAAAACAATTAAACTTTGCTTAAAAGAAAAGTGAAAATATCAGTGTAACATTTTGATTGATCAGGAATCATCGTTAAAAACGTTTTTAAACTCACAATAAGACTCTGGTTTAAGGAATTAAAACGTATTTTCCGCATATAAGTTTTTTTTTTCTGTCTTATATTTTCCAATGTTTAAAATGAGATTCACTAAATCACATTTGCTAGATTTACTAGGGTATACCCAACCTACATCTAAAATCAACCAGAATACAAGAAAAACGGTTTCCTTTACTTACTGGACTCTTCTGTGGGAAGGAGATCCATATTTCAAAACAGAGACCCTCGTGCCACTAGTTTAGTGAATGATAAAACAAAGCGTAGCATAGTTCTGGTTTTCACTTACAATAATTGTTATACTCTTCAACTGCTTTTTGGCATATCTTGAGTTACACTTCATCCCCCAAGAAAAAGGATTTTCCCGCATTTCTTTCCACTTTTCGCAAATCCCCCAGGGTCTATTCCCGTGTCAAGTATGTGCTTGTTGTTAACACAATTAGTGTCGTCAATCTTGCCGAAAACACGATTTGCTAACCAAAGAAACTTTTCCTGATGAATATCATCATCAATGGACCTATTTCTGTCTAAACACCGTATTATAGCTGTATTATCAAGTTTGGAGTCGAAAAAATACATTGCAATGTAAGCGTAGACGGTGGAGTGACCTAAGGCTTCGCATTGCTTTTCGAAAACATAGTGGTTCAAATCCGTTGACAGGCGTTTTTCGTTTCTTTTAGAACAAGTTACAATAAGTAAATGTGGGTTACAACTATCCTCCTAGGTTACAGTAAACTTGATTAGATAGAGACAGATCTAGTGTTAAACGATAAATATATTTGAAATAATCTGCCATCTGATTTGAACCACTATTGATTGATACAATGACATGTTTTCACAATACCTTATATTGGCCCTAATAAGACCACCAAGGGAAAAATCGTTTTTTGGCCATTTAGGATCGTATTTAAAAAAGATATTATTGAGACACCCCGGCTATATAAAGCTTCTATTTCCTCTGGAGTTAATATTATCATAAACATTGATAAAACGAGTATTCTCGGACACACTGTCTAGGGAAATGAAACAATGTTGATCTTGTTACGTAGTGATAGTCACATATTATTCCGATTTCCCAACGTAGTAGTTAAAAGCAGTTATGATATTGAAAACGAGGTGAAACTTGCTGACTGGGCCATAACGCAGCGCTTAAACAGAAATTCGGGAAAGTGTATAATTCATGTACTCGAAGATTTTACATGATAACAAACCAAAAAATAACAAAACTGAAGAACACGAAAATACTAATGTAAAACTACAGATTGTACCTACGTACAACTTGTTGTCTTTGTTTTCGATCTTCGGAGTAAGCATTCCATTCTTTTAGTTCCAATTAACCTTTGGGAGCACAATGAGGTTTGCTTAAAGGGATCACTACATTTTCTACTTTTTCATTCTTCATGTCCATTTTACTGGATATTTTCAGCTTCAAACCTTCACACAACATTGCTTCCTCCACATGTTTAAGTGAAATTCTTCTCTCTACAATTGCTGGTGGTGAGCAAATTACCCAACCCCAATCACCCAGTATACACAATAAGGTAGCAAGCACACCAAAAATTATTTGATGTCAGCTTGCTCCAGATTTATACCATTTTACTACACTGGTACACTAATTTATAGAAACTGCAAAACTGTCTTAGGACAGTTTGCAAAACTGAAAAAAAAAGTTTGCAGTTTCCGAAACTGCAAAACTGTCCTAGGAAAGACGCTCACCTATAATTCTAGTGAGGACCAACCCTATGTTACTTCTTGGTCTTAGTTTTATCACGCACTAGACTGGTAGAACAGAAGCTAATAGTCCTCAAACTTCATTTGAACAGATTTGCTTGCTGACCAATGAGATATGGAGAAATGGAATATAGCCTTTATTCTCACAAATCAGAAAAACCGATTTACGAAATCGTGAGCTTTCGAAACAGGTATTTTAGATTTCCATAAAATTACGATATCTTTTTTGCGATCAGCTTTGGCTAAAGACGCATCAAAAATTGCTTTTACAACTTTTACTTTATATGATAGTTCGTACACACACCCGAAACCACCCAGCTATTAATACATACGTATTTTACATAAGATAAACAATTCAAAATGTATTGAAAGACACCCAACTATCAAACGTATACTCTTAAATTATACATGAATACATTTTTTCTTCTTCTTCTTCTTCTTCTTTTTCATTTTCGAAGTTTTATAAAATCTTAGAAACTTTAAACGCAACCTTCTCGCCAATTTTAAAAACATTTTAAACACATATAGACTTCATTCATAATAATTTTAGATAATTTTCGATACGCGAAAGTGTTTTTTTCGCGAAATTTATACTAAAAACTATCATTTACGAAAGTTTCTGCCCAAACTTTCGCGATTTTTCTGCCCTTTTTTCTGCCCATTTCGCGAACTTTTCGGACTTTAATAAACACCACCCTTTTTGCGGTTGGAAACAAAATAATAGGGACCTTACTCATCTGCGACGGCAACGAGGACGGCGACGGCAACGAGGATGGCGACGTGAGAGTGATCCATGAATGTTCGGAAAACAATGAATCACAAAGCAACGAATGTTTAAAGATGTGATCTGTTATAACTAAAAGTTTGATTAATGGACTACGAATGAAAGAAATGCGATCGGAACAGGATAAAAGCAATACAAGATACTACTATTCATGCGTCTTTGTTTTCAGTACAACTTCAAAACATAATTTTTCACGTTGTGTGTGGAACGTGAAAATGTGCTATGGATGTAATTAACTGACAAAATTATCCCTATGGTATAGTATGAAATAGACGTTCTTTCTAAACGAAATCCACAAGGAAAACGAATCCTTTGTTTTATTCACGTCGCCGTCCTCGCTGTCGTCGTATTTGCGTAAGCTCCTTAATACTTTAAAACCGCTTACCTCGTGTATCGTCCACTTAAAAACGAAAGCACTCACATTCAAAAATAGCAATTTTATGACGCAATTACTTCAGAAGGCTATTATGACTATTATAACAAGATCTATAGATTACGTAAAAAATATAACGGGTATAACTTCGCGGGCTGAAGGACATCACTAAAGATGACATGAATAATTGCTATAGAATACATAGCCTTCTGAAGTTCTTTATTTAACATCCATGTTGTTCTCGATTGTCTTAATGTCCGGAAGTCGTCAAGTTCGGTCTCGTTTTGAATAAGGTTTTTTTGTAATACTATAATAATAATCTTACTACTCAGTACGGAAATCACAACTAAAGCAATCACTGCACTGGCAATATTTCTATTAGATTGGACAACTTTAGAAGAAATTTACAAAATTTTCAAAAGGCGTTTGGGTACTTAACCAAACTCAATAACTTTGGTACCATTTCCATATGCACAACTAAGATATTTGGTCGCAGTGTCATGTGACTTGGGATTTAACCAATGAAATTGGCGTATTGTTGGGGAACACAAACACCATGAGTTTGATCATGAGTTTGTCCCAAAATAATTTTCTATGCAAGAAATAGAAAGTAAAGTGAATGTTCTGATTTCGCCCAAATGTGATGCCATCCCCGACCTGAAGAATTTATGAGAAAAACTTCTCATTCTCAAACAGGTCGTATATCCCAGCTATAAAATCTTCTTTCTGGAGTCCCATACACGACACAGAGTATAGACAGCCAATCATGTTTCCTTATAAGCACCAATAAAAAATGGACGAGGCTCATTGGTGCTTATTTTTGTTTGCCATTTTGAGCCTACTTTGGTGCTTAAATGGTGCTTATTTGATATATCAAGAAAACAGAGTATATATCCTCATAACTTCCAAAACTTTCAAACCTACTACCTATACCTTCACTTAAGGAGAAGAGAGAAAGACTACCTGTTCCTTTGAGGCAAAGAAAATGTAATATAGGGACATACAAAATGTCTTTTCTTTGCTATGCGTTTTGAGGCTAGAGTTTTGCTTATGCTTTCAGTGAATTCGAGTCTCCGTTGCTTATAACTACCTTTATACAAAAATGAAAAAAGCGTGTATTTTCAAAAACTGTAAATTATAACCAGTCAGAAATGAAAGAAAGGAAAGAAAAGAAGATAATAATAATAATAATAATAATAATAATAATAATAATAATAATAATAATAATAATAATAATAATAATTATAATAACGGATTATATTTCAGTTCCAAAATATTTATAATTGGTGTTGAATAATAAAAAAAAAATATAAACAAATTTTTACATATTTTTTTTTTTTTTTTTTTAACAATAGAACCCATGCAATTCGAATACTAAGATGTGAATAAGATGAACAATACATGGAGAATTTTCTGTTTTCCTTACAAATATAAATTGTGTTACGTTCAATAACAAAATCAAAATTTATGGTTATAAAGTTTTTCTAATAACAGTTACTAACATGTACCTAAGATAATCTTAAGATAAGCAGTATCTGTTCGGTAATAATTATCATTATCCGGTCAAAAGTAACGTTGCTATAAAATAAGACACTTTCTGCCGTTAACTATTTATGATCGCATCTTGTTACACCAACCTTTAAAATAATAACATTCTTTCTATTTTAAATATTTTTATTGGAGGGTGGTTCCATAGCGGTGTTTCAGGTGCTCTCCCGCGTTTCTTTCACTGACATTCCCATTCTCGTCTTTGTATTGAATAGTAGTGCTGAAGTCAGGGTGACTAAAGAACGCCATTGACTGTCGACTGACCCTTCCGTTTATAGCTCGTACCGTCACTCTGTGCACAGTAGCAGGAAATTTTCCAACGCACCACATTGAGAAAAGATCTCCTGCATTGATGACTACTGTTCCAGGAATAGGTACAGCTTCAACAAACTCGCCTGTGGGGGAGCATACCTATTAGATAAAATAAAATAAAATGTAAGTTCCGTTATTACATTCTCCCATTTCCCCTGATTATTTCAAATTAACTGCACGTCATATATCAAAAATAAATTCAGGAATCTCCCGCTACCTGGAACTCTGCAGAGAGACCAAGTTAGATATTGAAGATAGCGATAGCTATGCTAAGGCGACGAAGAAAAAAAAAAAGGGGGGGGGGGGGGGGGGGAGATTTTTGTCCGGTATATCGCGACATTACGCGTGTTCGAGAGATTTCATTTTAACTTGTCTTACTTCTAAGCCGCCATTGGAATCTTGAAATAATACTGTGATTGTCCCGTAGTCTGTATGTGCAGTGCATCGACTTTGATTTGCTTCAAGAAAACCTGTTGTTTCAGGATAGTACAATGTGCGTAAATTTGTACCGTTTAAGTATTGATTCCCAACATTAGCATGCAATTTAACAAAATGCTCGATGTCCATATTTAAGGCGACTGCCAGTAAACGAAGCAACTTGAATAAAAAGCGTCTTGTATCTTTGTACAATTCTTTAAGTGCTTTGGACATGTCTGGAATCTCTTGCTCGAACATCTCTGCATTTTTCGATATTGGTACAAAGTCAAAGGCCTCTTTAATATCCGGTGGTTTCAGCTTATCAAAGACCTCTCCACTCTGTGGAACATAACCTGTACTTATCCCAGAATCTCTAGCAAATTTCATCTTAAAACCATGGCTGCTCAAAAAAAAATTCTTGGACACGTTAAAAGCTTCATCAATATGATGTTGAGGTATATCGTGCCCTCTAATGTAAAGGAAACCCCAGGTACTAAACCCGTTTGATATTTGTTCGACTATAGCTCTCAGCTGCGCATCGTTTCTCACATCCTCTTCATTCAATATATGTTGATAATCATCGGCAATGGTTGAGATGTCGATCACTGGAAAGATGTCGTGCATAGTTTTTTCTTTCAGCTGATAAAAAGAAAAAAACAGCTATACACATATTACCAGATATTGACACTATATAGTGTATATTATATTTACCTGCAGTAGGACTCATTAACTGAAATAAGGACCTCATTCTAAGAAGCGCCCCTTTGGTCCAATTGGGGCGCTAATTCGGAGAAGCCACCTATTAAGGGAACGCTTCTTTGGGAAAGATGGAAGATATGTACATTAAGATTTAGCTTCACTTTTTAATCTTTCATCCTGCTTTAGACCTTTCCTTGATTCAAAATTCTCTCTTGTTCATGACACATATTCTATCATCATTATATATATACTAGTATAGCGTGTAAAATGTTTTTACAGGTTCATTTTCTCCATGAGTTGCTACACCCAACACCCGTGGTTACCATCTCTCATATAATATAGGGATGACAAAAAATAATATCACGGAATGGTGAAGAATAAGTATCACTAAATTGTAGAGCTCAAAACTTGTTTCTCCTATAATACTAGTCGCCATTAAAGTCACAACTCAGTTACGCACGATCTAAAATTTTAATTATAACGGGCCATACGAACATTTCGTTCCCAGTCCTTTTATTCACACCGACCAAACTAAAAAGTGGATGCACACCTCGCTATTAGTATATAGATACGCTACGCAACACATGAAATATTGATTTATCTGAGCCTTTTTAATAAGCACCTTTCTCGAATTAGCGCCTCCAAACTTTATATCCTAAAGCTCATCTGTTAATTTTTTCCTTGCCTTCCTTTACGTTCGTGGTAAAAACCTTATAAATTTTGTCTGGGTCAGTAAGGTTAGAGTAAGATTATGTCTCGTTCCTTCAAACACTTTTATAAGACTTTTCACCGTAAATTATTGATATGAAATTGTCAGAAAAACCTGAAGAATTAATCACCTCATTAACAGAAATCGTGAGAAAAAACGCATAATTACTTATTCCTGTTTTGTCACCGGGTATCAACTCAGTGGGCAAAATCTTCAAATAGTCTTTGTGGAGGAGTGTTTTTTATTGAAAAAGCAGGCGATGTTGCTCGTCATTCCTATAGAAAACACTCCGCCACAGAGACTTTTTGAAGATTTTGCCCACTGGGAATATCATTAGATCTTTTGTTGTGTCGTTGCCTGATCAATTCAGAACAACAGGCTGACGAAATATTGTTTTTAACACGACACATAATTGTTTAAAATTATTACAAAAATTCTTTGTATTTTGCCTTTAAAACTTTCAACAACTAAGGAAATCTTAGAGGCCTGAAAATGCAACTAGCAATAACCAAAGTTTTATCCTTTAATTTCAACATATTTTTCAGGCCAGTAAAAATATAGAATTCTTTATACTTAAATCTGACGATCGATTAGTGTCACGTTTCCGTCAATTAAATACACCTCACTTCTGACGTTTTACGGTTTGACTCAGCCGGCGCACAATCTGGAATCAATGTCGATATATAATTGAAAATAGGTCACGGCGTCGAAATACGAATGTCTAATTCATAACGTTGGTTCTATAGACTGAATTTTTCCACGTTGCAGTAACGACGTCTTATCCATGAGCACATTTTAAACGCAGTTTAACATTACATTGACAACGTTGTTCTTGTCCACCTATTTTCAACCTTTGTTCGACGTCTCAAATATCAACGTCGATTCATCGTCAGAATTTCGACGCTTTTTCTACGTTGTAGTAGTGATGTTGTTTCCATCAATTCATTTTCAACACAGTTTAAACGTCAAAATGACAATGTTGTTTTTGTCAATATATTATTAACATGTGTTTTAACATGCTTTTTTGTGTTACGTTGAAGTTACGACGTCTTTGCCAACAACTCATTATCCGACTCATTTATGTTAGACTTTAGTTTGACGTTCATTCTTATCGTAACATCGTTTTTCCATCAATGTTTCTTAACTACAGTTTCAAAATGATGTCGTTGTTTCTGTCAGTTTATTGTCGAAGTTAGTTTAGACGTCATAATAATGGCGTCGATTTTATCGACTGATTTTAGATTTTCTTTAACACGTTATCAGCAACTGCACATTTTCTGCCAATTTTCTCCACTTTATCAACCAATTATTAATGGAGTCCAAATAATCGGTGAGTTGTGAGTTGGTGAGTCGTAAGTTGATGAGTTGAACATGATTTTGTTTAGACGGCTGCCGAGAGAATCGGGAAATCACGCTATCATAGCATGCTGCAGCAGATGGTCACAGACGGACAACTCGGGTAAATTCATTGAAAAAGCATTCAACACAGCGCTCGCCATAGCGGTCACTTATTTCATTATCGTTCTTATTACAATTATTTTCATATCCGCCATGGCAGTTACCAGCGTAATCTTTCAAGAACTTTAACGTTCGTTACTTTATGATTATACAGAAGGTACGTTCTTAAAATCGTTGTGAAATAAAGTTTTTGTTCCAGATTCCTGGAAATTTCTGAAGGCCAACCTACTATCTTGAAAAGGGTCTGGGGAGGAGAAACCTGGTAAATATAATATAAAGAGTTCTGGAATGGGAATGAGAAATAAAGTAATCTAGCAAAGTTTTACAACGTTTAAAAAGATATGACAACGTTGAAACAACGTGGACCTGCTGAGGAAAGTAGATCTAGTGTCTTCGTTTAGGCAGAAGAATCAGGTACATAAGATGAAATGAATCAAAACATTCTCATAAATGCTAAAAATTCCTAGCCTAAAAATTCCTAGCCTGCGTTCGTTCATTACTATATATATAGTAATCTTGTTTTTTCCTGGTTTATAAACAAATAACAAATTTTCATTTTAGATGGTAGGATCCCCTTAAGGCTTTAATAATTTCATTTGTTACCTTCCAAAAAAAATCAGAGATGCAAAAGATACAATGTTGCATAGACTTGAAATTGTCATTTAAGATAAAGCCAAAGTTCTTTATGGTGACATAATGAAATGCGTCCACGATTAAGGCTAGCATAACAAATAATACGGTTTCATGTCACTAGACCGACTACCGCTTAAAATTAAAAATTCCGCTTAAAAATGACAGAATGACAGAAATGATAGAAAAGCAAAAGATACAATGTTGCATAGACCGACTCTCTATTCCAGCTTAAAATGATGACAAACTAATCTATGAGAAGTATTTTGCCAAAAGAAAGAATAAAGAAACAAATTCAAACTGTATTAAATTCAAGTTGAAACACAAAAATAATAACAAAACATATCCAGCTTAGCTCTAGAGTGGAAAGCTGTGTGGTATGCATATCCAGAAAGCTGTGCATTATACCAAGCACTAGAACTATTAACTGCACTTAAAGTCTTGCGGGATCGTGATAAAAATGACCGTGAGCACGTTTGTTAAAATCGTGAAGAATTGGACAGCTTAAACGCCATAGCATCTTTAAAAGAAGGAAATAATAACTTCTTATAGTCAAGACTTGTGTTTTTATACAAATTGTTTGTAACAGTGTAAGTTAATTTGTTTCTTTTGCATGGCATGGGTACGAGGTTGATTTATTTTATTTTACCTAGGAGGAGGACACAACTTTTCTCATGTTCTATTCAAATTGTTTATGAATTCTAAAGAAATAACGAATGTTAAAAAATCTATTGACGCATGAAAATTGTAAATATTATGATCATGTGATCATAACAAAAATCTACGAATCTACTAGCAAAACAATTATTTTGGCAGCTGTTTCTTTAAAGAAAGTTTTTTTTGAGGACAACTTTATTTTTGTAATTACACAAATGAACCAATTCGACTAGATACAGAAGTTTTACAAAAATGAAAGATTACTTTTTAGAGCGAAACGAAAGATCAAAACTTTTAAAAGGAATTGTGGATTGATGATACTTCCTAGAAAACGACGAAAAAACGTTGTTAAAACATTATTATTCAAAAGTCGAATTAGTAAATGCATAAATCGCAAGATATTCGGAAGATCTGTTTTCATTAACTCGATTTACCAATTTGGAAATTTAATTGGCCGGTTTGTTTATAATACTAATCGAGTTAAGAATTATACTGTGTGCATTCCATTGAATTTTATCCGTCAATAGATTCTTTAATAGATTCGTTGAAATATGATCGTGTCGAAACAAATATGAAGAATACCCTCATTTTCAATGATCATTTGAAACACAGAAATACGTTTGAAAATGATAATTTAAACATTTTTAAGTTTCTTAACTCCAAATTCTTAATTGGATTTCTGTGTAAGAATAGAAATCCTTTAAAACCGTCTGTCTCATCTGCTCCAAACTTACCCAAGTTTTCTTCTGAAAGTTCATTGGTTATGTTGGTAAACGAGGCGAAACTTAATAACTAAGCATTAACACGCTGTTTAAAAATTCGGGAAAGGTGTATTGCATGACATGGAAGCACGAAATTCACGGAACTAGAAGGTTCTGGTAACAGAAAGAACTGGCCAAATGCGTGTGTGACGTAATTGCAGACAATGAATGTGAACATATTGTACATAATGATTGTTCTATGTGTTATAACATGTATTATATTGACGTCATTCAAGATGACAAAAGTTAGTTATGACTACCTCTTGAGTACAAGAGTTGGCGACGAGAAAGAATTTAAAAAAATAACCTAAAACAGGTTATGTGAAAACGCAGGAAAATTTTAAAGACCAGATTGAGAAATCGTTGTATAGGCGAAGGGTGGAAGAACATTCCACGTATCAAGCCATACTTGTCCTTCATTTGGCAAGGGCGCAATAGATTGTCTGACGAACAATACTAATTCATTTACAAACGAGAAAGAAAAAAATGGATTACAAGGAGTATAAATAGATTTTGTTAATGATACATTTAGCGACTGCGACTTTCGTGAAAATGGGAAAAAAACACGAAATTTTCTCTTCGCCCTAAATATGACCACATTCACGTTTTTGTCTTCTTGGGTAGCTATTGCTCTATCCTCTTTTGGTGTGATCATGTTTTCGTATATCAAAATCACGTCACGTTGCAAAGTCTGTACTTTTGTACGTTGTTGCTCGAGTCTGTATTTTGCACGATAATAAAAATGGTGGCATACTTATATAAACATTGCATTGCCACCCTGTGCAGCCGCCGTCATGACATCCGTATTGGTCGTATTTTTTATGTGAACTAAATTTTTTTTATCGTATTATGAACTTTGAAAGCAAAAATCTTTTTTTTTGGTATTTTTTTCCAGTACCAAAATAGGTAGCCCAATTGGCGCCCAATTTGGGTACCCTGCGTTTTCACATGACCCATAAAAAACAGATAAAAAAATTATTTAAAATAAATAAATGAATATCAGTACAAGAATGTGAATATCTCAAAAAGTATCTCAAAAAACGACAACTAACTGAAAATGTAACTGTTGTAAATGTAGCTGCCCAAATAAGAAAAAAATGTAAACGTTCGCGATCCCTGCCAGTGGCTGATGAGTCACCAAAGTACTGGAATATTCTTGAAGAGTGATACTATTTCTAGCAGACACCTGATATTCTTCGGTGTACCAAAATGAAGAATAATAAAAACGTTTTTGCTATCATTCAATATTCTATTGTTTGAGAATTCCTGTCGAGGTGAAAATGTGCAAATGAATTGAGTGCTTCTAATCCACAACCTCAATCGTTGACTGGTGTTTTCAATCATAAAATCTCACACGTACTCATACAGTTAATCAGGCCAACTTACCTCATAATAGCCTCATTTACATCACAATAAGGTTATAAGCACCGGGACACTTAAAAGAAGGTGGGCGCTAAGTAAAGGAAAACGATATTACAATAAAGAGTTCACTTTACTTTCTGGATGGAAAATATGTATTTGAATGAAACACTTTACAGACAGTATAATCAATTATTTAAACTCCAAGGAAAACCCAAAGAGGTAGCCTTGCTATAAAATCGACAGCCGTATTTATGACTTCGTCTCCGTATTTATTGTTTCAATATCAACCAAACTATAACGGTGTTTCAACGTCACTAACGACATCGGTTTATCGTTGAAATGACGTAGATGTGGTGACGGAACAACTTCTAATGGAGGTTGTTTTATCGACGTAGAAATTCATACGATGTCGTTGGTTGTTTCATTTTCAACCAAATTAAGACGACGCACCAACATTTCCATCGACTTATTTTCAACGTTGAAACAACGTGAATGTGCCAGCTGAGTATAAAAGTTCGTGTTGTTGTGGAAATTATTCCGTGAAACATTGATTTTCAGATGTGAGTTTTCTTATATTTTTTCTATAGTTTTCGATGCTCTTTCGAATAGTATTTTGTTTGATGTCGATCACCACTTATTCAGCTTTTTCAAATCTTCTTTTATTTCTTTTAAAGCCTCATAAATTTTATCTGGTTAAGCATGCTGGTAAAGACTGGTATCGTAAGCGTATTGCAGAGTACTTGAGTAGTTGATTTGATTCTTGGTAAGTTGGTAACATAAGATTAAAAAGTATAAAGTATCGATCCTTGAGAAACTGCGAACTGGGATAAAGGGTTTTTGAGTTTGAAGAATTTTATTTGTTGCTGACCGTAGGCAGTTTCTTTTGTGAAAGCGTAGATCGTAAATTCCTCAACACCGAAATAAATGACAATAAATGACGAAATAAGAGAAGAATCGAAAAAGACATCCACATCGCAGCAGTCGAAATTGGTTTACTTACTTGGAGATGGAATGACCATCCTTTAGTCAGCCAGTATAAAAATATTTGAAATGAGCTGCCGCAAGGAGACGGACAGAAAACGTTAAGCATCGTGCATCAGGGATATCTAAGAATTTATAAATGCGTAAGTCTATCACGACAAAAGATTTATTGGCCATCAATGGATGTCGATATCAGAAACTTCATCAGTGACTGTTAACCTTTTATTGCCAATAGCAGAACAAAAAACCCGGTACCGACTCAGATGTCAGAATTACAAATGTGTAAACAAAAAAATGTATTGTTAGAAACTATCGGAATGCCGAAAACATACGCATGATATGAAAAAAACCTTAGGGGAAAACAAAGAAGCGATTAAAATTTGATGAAGAACAAGAAGATATCCAAGAAAATATAAAAGAATATTATTACTAGATTGGACATTATGATAGCTAAGAAGAAGAGAAGAAAAGGACGAAAAATTACAACGAGTACAAGAAGAAAGAAACCAACGAAGACGGAAAGAAAATGAAGAGAAAGAAGAAATATTAAGAAGAGAACAAAAAGAAAGGAAAGAATCACTTCGGAGAGAAAATGAAAAGAAAGAGAAGAAAGAGCAAACAATGCAGAAAGAAAATGAAGGAAGGAAATGTTTGGAAGATAAAGAAGAAATATAACGTAAAGATGTTGGGGAAGAAAAGGAAAGACAATAGAAGCTAGAATTGGCAAAACAGAAGATGCAATTTGAACGCGAAGAAAATAAAATCAAGCTAGGATTAGAAACCAGGATTACAACTGAGAAGATCAAACATCATTCAAAACAACCAAGAAGCTGGCCTTTTTATTTATTTCTTGTATCATTCATATAGAGCAATGGTCGGTGCAGATAATTTATAGAAAGTTGGAATAGGGGTCAAATATTTTTGAATGATTTGTGGAAGATCTGGAAAATTTATTATCTACTTAGTTTGAAGGAAAGGAATGAAAGATCAGCCCAAATGGCAAGATTAGAGTCTGTCACATTACTAAAGAAACATTGATCAAATTGTTCATATTAAAGACGAGATGGGTGTGGAAATCACTTAACTTATACACAGCAACGATGGTGAGGTGCGAGCAGCAAGTGTAAAATTACCTTCACGAAATATTATCACCTGTTCCGCTAAAGGCCAATTTCTATTGTACAAGTCAGCGCGAGCGTTTAATTATGCATGCGAATTCTGAATTCGTATTGGTTGATTCAGACATGATCGGAAAATTTACGCTCATGAAAATTTAAAATTTTCAACTTTTTTCTTCTGCTTACATTATTGACCAATCACAATTGAAAATTACATTGTCGGCGCGGACAAAACGTTTGACTGGAAATTGACCTAACAGAAATAACTGGTCGAAATCCGTGTGACGTAATTACAGACAATGAATGTGAACGTATTGTACACAATGATAGACGTCTTTATAGTTTTAGGTGTCCTTTGTACACCTATGCAGTTATTATAAAGTTTCTACTGCGCAATTCTGATTTTGTTACTGCGCAGTAGAATAATCGCTACTGCGCAGTAGTGATTTCACTACTGTGCGTAAAAGTATTGCTATCGTATCAAAATGGCTTATTACTGATCTACCCGAACAACGCAATTATCATAAAAATTTCGCAAAATTTAAAAATCAAACCTGATTTTCTCTTTTATTTAATAGGCAAATGTTCAGTGATTCATATCAAAGAGAAAAAAGAAAAAAGAAATGTCACACCTTATTTTCTCTCCCTACAGAAAAATTAAAGCGAATGTTTTTCTTCGTTCCTTGTAACCTCTATTTAATTAACATGGATCTAAATCTCAATTCACCAAGATCCATATTTCATCCGTCGCAACACTCTTTAACTTAATTCTGCGTTTCTTCCACATCTTTCCTTTGCGAACTTATGGTTAGTTGACATCGATATGAATACATGCCGAATTTAACACTACACCATAGTTGTTATGCTTTTCAATAAAAGAGAAATTTTAAAATAATATGATTTTATTAGTAGCGTGACCCTTTAACATGTTGGAAGAGAATTCATCTGTTATATTATAATTTCGTTTTGATGTTTTTATTGTTTTAATGCAATTACTTAATTATATATTTTGCATAACTGTAAATCGCTGTGGGAGAATTTATGTCAATTTTCATCGTATATCGTATAAAAACGAGGCGGGGTAGGGGTAGTTTGGCAAAATATCGACGTTTAAAAAAAATTCGGGAACGTGTATTCTTGAATTTCCATTTAGTCTGATCTAGCAGGGCTGGCGATACACTTTGGTTTTTTTCGCAATGTTGGCCCACTTCAATTTTAGACCTTCAAAAAGCTTATGTTTATATCCTTTGTTCTTATAAAAAAAGTGTACAAATTTATGCCCAAGAATGTTATTTCAAAAACATATAAAACATTTCAACTTGTGAAGCATTCGCATGACGAGATCAGATAACCTTTTGGATAAATATTTTCATTTTTTGTGATATTTTTTTTCACACTGATTAAATTTGAAAGATTTTCTAGATTCCAAAGATAAGGCCATGCTTTTTTTACGTCTTGAGGTTATGCGCAGGTGATCCTAACTTTAGGTCATGTAATTTTAATGGGACTTTTTTACGAATTTAATGTCCAAGCAGAGCTCAACAAAAATCTTAAAAGAGTTGTGCTACGGATGAAATTCAACAATTCTGAAACAGTTTCAACAACGTATTATGGACTACGTGTAACCTTGTTTATATGTGATTCACTGTTTTACTGGTATCATAATTGTATTCCATTATTCCAATTCTTGGTAGAATTTGCAATTGAAATCGAGGTTAGACATGTTGACCAAGCAATAACATAGTCATTAGAAAATTTCCTGCTTTGGACCCTTATAGTTTTTTGCATTCACTTTGATCACATGAGCACTTTTTTATATAAGCACAACTTTATAGGAACAACCGAGCTGACATTTCGCCAAAACTAAGACCAATTTAAGAACAGTCTGAGGCTGAACTTTTTCAGAAGTTCCTTAAGAACAATTCCAGGCTGAATACTTTAGTAAGTAAAAACGACAAACTTGTGCCTTTAATGAACTATCAATATCAGAAAGTTTGGTCAGGAAGCACTATCAAGTCTAGAAACTAACACAAATTTTTCTGTTTGACATAAAAAATAAGAACAAGCAGAAATTGAAGTCTTAGCTCTAGAATTAAATAAGAACATATAAGAACAATCAGGCTGTATCAAAAATGACTGGTTCTTATAACAAGAAAAAAGAGGAAGTAAATTAAATTTAAGTTTGGCCGGGTTAAAAAAGAACACGGGACAGTTGTAATGGATTTCTTCGCTTACACAGAAATCCAACAACACGCACGGTGTTATAAAAAAAAACACGTACAGTTGCTTACACAGAAATCCAATAATTACTAGGCTTTAATTGTAATGTGATCAGTATAATAAGATAAATATTTGCAAAGAAGAATAAAAAGATCACCACTAGAGGTCAAATGATAGGTAGTTCATATCATAAGAAATAGAGAAAAAAAAGGATTGACATACCTTCTTCTTCCCACGAAAATTACTGTTTCATATTTGTAGATATTTGTAGATATTTTTTGCCGGTGTGAAAATAATACAATCGAACTCTATTTTTCTGTCACTGTAGAACTAAAATTCAATGCATAAACACTTTATCTTCGTTTCTTTTGAAAAATTGTATGATGTTGGAGTGTACTGATTTTTAATCAGATAAATTTCTTGGAATAAAATTCTTAAAATCGTCTGAATGAACTTGACAAACCTGAATCTTACACACACTTACCCAGATAAATTTTAAAAGGTTTATATCGGCAACTTAGCTACATAGTTAGAAACGGTATATGAACTATATGCTTCATAAACTTTCGAAAAGAATACTATGGCAGATTAAACACTCCCATACGGACCATATTAAATATGATTTTCAAAAGAAGGAGAATTGTTGTGAACACATGATCAAAATATTATATCATCCCTAGCTGGATTCTTAAATGACAGCTGTTTTAATTCTTATAAAACAAGTTTTATTTTTGCTCTTATATTATATTAATATATGATATATTAAATATTAGACTAATATTTATATTTAAGTCTTGATGATATCCACCAAAAAAATAGTCTAAAAAAAATGAGATTTGATATTTTATGTTGGAAAGGCACCACAAAATCCTCAAATGATCCTCGAATGATTTTTATTTGCCTTGCTTCCCTTTTATGTATCACCAAGAGTTCATCAAGGATAATTACCATTAATATAGAACAATGGTTCTTTTCACTTTTCCCTTTCCCTTTATGGCGGCGTAGGGCATTTTTGGGTGTTGTATGTTGCGCCGAAATTTTGAGGATTTAAAGCGAGGGATGTGCTTCAAAATTGGAAATTTCTTTATTATGAAACTCGGTTTTCTCAGAAGTCATAATTTGGAAATTCAAAACAAGATTTTTCAAGAACTATTTAACCAACAAAGCTGGTATTTGGACGAATTGTCCTCGCCACACTTTCGTCCTCATGAGAGTGAAAATTGTGGTAAACTCGATGTCCTCATGAGAGTGAAAATTGTGGTCAACTCGATTATCCGATCATCCAACGTTATGACGTGTCTAAAAAATTTACTAAAATTACTTAGTACTTATACTGTTTTTTTATATTATTTGTTTTGTTGTTGTTGTTGTTGTTTGTTGTTGTTGTTGTTGTTTGTTGTTGTTTGTTGTTGTTGTTGTTGTTGTTGTTTGGAGTTTTTTTCTGCAATTTTGAAGGTTCAGGCTGCATTCCAGGCTTTTTCGCTGTGATTTATGCCAAAATTATGCTATAAGAACGAAACATCTCTTCTGGACAAGTCTTCTTGCGTGTATTCATTCATTCATTCAACGTTCGTTCATATTATGAAGCAGACGCAAGAGAAAGTGAAGTAAGCATGGGCATTAGATTTCCCAGTAGGCACACATCCGTCCAAAAGGACGTCCTTTGAACGTCCTCTTCAAGTTAACACTTGTGGTGACTGCTGCATCAGTAGTGTAGCAGTAGCGTTTAGCGAGTAGGTCCTTTTATCATTCGTTTGAATCCTTTTTGTTTAAGTATGTATTTACAATCCTTGTGAGAGTTTTTATCCAGAAAATTAACGTTTACGTCACCGAGGAGTACAATTTTGTCGTAATTGTCGTTCACTTTCGTTAAATTTTCGTTTATTAAACCATTTTAGTTCTTTCCCAATGAACAAAATCTTCAAAAAGTCTCTCCAGGGGAGTCTTTTTTATTGAAACAGCAGGCGATTTGCTTGCCATTCCTATAGAAAACACTCCTCCGCATAGACTTTTTCCACTGGCTTGGAAGAAAATTAGAGGTGCCTGGAGGGTGAAATATGGTAACAACAAGGAATGGTCTCAATCCATATACACCCTAGATTATCATCTTCAAATTCTTTACATCTTTGATATACGATGCGATTGGATATATACATTGCAACGCCACCCTATGCACCTCTAGATCGATTTTTTTGTGAGAAGACTGTAACCACTTATCTCGCATACTGTTTGGGAGGTTCGCAGGTGGATTTCGGACATCATTAGAATGTCAATGCTACTGACGTTGGATAGGAGAATTTGTACTTCTGGAAGTTTGTTTACCAATCCTCTGAGGGTTTGATGGACGATCTTTATCCCCCCTTTTGAGCAACAACGAACCTAGTTCTGCAAATAATCTATTGTTATGGTCCTGGTTGTCTTTCGACATCACCAGCTAGTAATAGCAGCAGAAGAAGTTGGATCGAATAAAGTTTTACTCACCGACATTTTCATCAGACTGTAGAGTGCAACTGCTATGTTATATTCATATGTAGATGTATGTTGGGTTGATCAAGGTGTCAGTTTTGCATTTATTTGGAGTAGAATGCACAACAACAATAAGACTTTGCAAGTTACATTCTGACGTCGCAAAATGTTTGACGTTTTTGTGGACATTTTCTTTGAAAATTGGATGAATGTTATATAACTTCGCGAAGGTATGAAAAATTCTTTGCTTCTTCTTTTAACCCAAACTTTCTGCTTCATTTTCTTTCTCTTTTTATGATTTTAAAAGGTTCATCAGATTTTTAGTGTTTCAGCGTCCGTTTTCCAACATTCTTGCTTGACGTAAATTGGTTACATACAATCAGATTTCTTCTTCTCGTTTTTAAATTTGATCTCAACAACGGTCCAATTCACTCCTGCTCTAGCTTCAATCAGGATTTAAAACGATAAGTGTTATAAAAATTTGTTCATTTGAGTTTTTAATAGGAAATAGATAAAAATTTCCCAACAGCGTCAAAAAAGCGTCAGACATTGCAGTTTTTTCATTTGCTTCAATGAAATAAAAACTTGCTTCTGCTTGCATCATGCTTCTCAAGTTCACACTAGAGAAATCATGAAGACAGTATGAAGCTTGCATCATGCTTCTCAAGTTCACACTAGAGAAATCATGAAGACAGTATGAACCAATTGAATTTATGAAGCAGCAGGTAAAGCAGGATATCAAAATATTTTGATATTCTTGCTTCAACGCATACTTCATGCTTCACTTCTGCTTTGCTTGCTTCACACGTGTTCACACAGTGCTTGCACCTGCTTCACACGTGTTCACACAGTGCTTGCACCTGCTTCTACTTCTACTTCTGCTTCTGTGTCAGCTTCATAAGTGCGAACCAGGCTTAAGACGTTTTGGGTACGTGTCACGATTCGTACTATTAATTATCCATGAATACCGAAACAGTCTAGCAATCAACTAATAACTAATGAACACAATTGTGATACAATTTCGTTT
Organism: Turritopsis rubra; assembly: GCA_039566895.2. Classification (NCBI taxonomy): domain Eukaryota; kingdom Metazoa; phylum Cnidaria; class Hydrozoa; order Anthoathecata; family Oceaniidae; genus Turritopsis; species Turritopsis rubra. The sequence continues at coordinate 11,655,205 of CM077628.1, forward strand.
CCGTTTAGTGGGCCAACTCCTAAAGATCGAGATCTATAGCGTTTCGCGGTTTCTTTTATCGAACAGCGCATACTTATCCTTGAACGCTTTCATTTGACTCTCCAGTGAGTATCAAAGACATTAAATTTCATTCTGATAAAGATGTCAATTTGATTTTTTCTACTGTTCAGTGTACTCATTTCACAAACGATTTCGTACGGGTGGCAATTTGAGTATTGCAAAAAAGTATAATTAGAATTTGAAATTCAATGATTCCTTTTAAATTGTCATTTTGACCCCCTTCTGATTCCTTCAGGGAATCTTTCATCAATGAATACTTCAAAGGACTCATTTGACTCTGAATTTACCAGTGTGTAGTACAGAGTCTTCTCGCAATAAAACATTATAATTGGTTAATTGATGTCACGTGGCCGGTCAATATTTTCCCGTATATAATATAATATAAAATATAATAAAATATAAACAAAGAAATAAAATGATGAAACTTGCAAGTCCAGAAAATATAAGAAAACGGAAAGACAATTTGTCATTCTTTTTAAATATTTTATTTAATTACAGTGGACTCTCTCTATCTCGAACTCGTAAGGGACCAAGGAATTCGAGATCAGACAAAGGTCCAAGGGACCGAGAAAATTGTTCGAGGGTGTTCGAGACGGAGACCATACTGTAGAACAACAAACGTAATAACTTATTAACTTTATTAGTCTGTATTGACCTGGGAAAATGCGGACCTCTGCGCTCAGTCCATGACGTCACAAAACCTCGGTCAATGTTAATTCATTATCCAAAAACATTTTTAGGAGAATTGCAATTACATCACATGTACGAATACAATTAAATGAATGAGAGGTTTTCCTGGAGTAATGAATAATTATGTAAAAACCTTTTTTGTTACGAACTCTCACGTCGATACAGATGAATGAAGGTAATGATGAAAATGATGGAGATAGTGGAGATAATGGAGATTTTATTCGCGTTTTATTTCTGAAATCTTTACACAGGATAGTCGTTTCAGAATATAGAAAGTAACCAATATGATAGCTACCGCTTTCTAAAACAAGTCTTGTTTGGCCTGTTTAAGAAATATGAAAAAGAAGAAAACAAAAAAGCATTAATGAAATTAAGCTGAACCTCATGTGAACAGCTGTTGGGAAAACACGAACTGAACCCGACCTATACAAAAGGCAGTGATGTTTACTAACTAAAACCATACATTTCTTATTTGAATATGGCCCTTGTTTTGTCAATAAATAAATTTCGCTTCTGGACCATCACAATATCATCATTCATTGTCAATATAAACTAGAAGCCGGGAGGCTTGAACAATTTCCGCACGGATGAAACAAACGTAACAAAAGAGAAAATTGCAAGTTGTTCAGCGAAACAACTTCGCGCAAAAAATACCATAGCGCGGAAAATTCCGTGCAGGCAAAATAGAAATTCCGTTTGATAGCAAACAAATTTCGTAGAATGGAAACAGGGTTGAAAAACCGAGAGAAAAAGGCCCGTTTTTCAAGATTAACCTTACTCGACAATTTACCAAACCCGTTTCACACCCGTTAATCCGACTTCTTATGGGGCAAATCGGATTTTTTGCCGAGGGTATTTTCGATAGTTCTTAAGAATGATCAGATATTTGAAATTCGGAAACCGGCTAAATGTTACATTTTTTGGAATGGCTCGTAACGGTCAAAACGCCTTGGCCACAGAAGCAACTTATTTATGTTACCTTATTAAGAGAAAATTTCGCGGTTGAAGGGTCCAAAACCGGCAAATTTTGAGAAATTAATTTTAGCGATCCAGAGATGTATTAAGATAATTTTCAATTCATATGCTTCTATTAAGGTATTAGATGATTCGTATGTCGACCGACTAATCAAAATGCGGACACATACGGACCATTAAGGTCTGGATATTACCATATTTGATGCAAAAAGGAAAAAATATAAAGAAATCGCGGGATTCATTTTCGTGGTGAAAAGTGTGATTTTCACGGAATTTATTTTCGCTATTTGGGGGCAAAATCGTTGTCTTAGTAAACATAAGACCATTTTTTTCAGATAACACAATGATACAAAACGTAAATCTTTATGAGGCAGAAATGGCGCTATGAAAAAAAAATCGAAAATCTCATTATATCAAAAGCATTATCAATTAGCAACTTGACGTCCTTTTCCTAGTAAAGATTCAAGAGACTTAACAGAAATGAAATGGTTATAAGAACAAATGTTTTGCTGTAAAAGATAGAAAGTATAACGGACACTTCGTTTTTAACATCAGGAAATCAATTCTGAAATGTAGTAGCATAACATTAAGAAGTGGATACAAAATCACCACTGAACTGTTGTTCAACAAAATAAGAAAATGTGTATCAAAAACACAACAGAAAACAATAAGTAATGTGACAAGAAGAAACAAAAGACCCAACAAAACAAACAAAAACTGTTTTTTGTCAGTAATGTCAAGAATGTTTCAAATCAAACTATAGTTATTACTAAATGTGCACGATCCACTGCCACAGCTATATCACTTAAATCCATTATTTCTGCTATTATCATGTCTTTATCAGTAGTAAACGAAGCTGGATCTACATCTTTTATCAATGATCTCAATTTATCACCTTGTAATTTGAAGTGACTATCAACAAGACACTGTGCCTTCACAAAGAAAGTAACATTTTCCTTCAAAGATGAAGCTCGAAGAGTAGAGTCACATGAGCCACATTTCACAAGCTTTTCATTGGATGCAACAATTCCTTTAGAGCAGGTTGTGCATACATACTGGTACATGACCTCTTTCACAGAATCAATGGAAGGTATAATAAGGTACTCAGTTTCATCTGTTGGTGGGACAAAATCACCACTAGGAGGATCTTCAATGAGAGGCTCACACTCAGTGTCAGAATTAGTGCATACAGATATTTGGCCTCTGTATTCCCGGACAAGAAGCGAATGGAACTTAAAATAATCTATCTTTTGTGTAGCCATACTGCGGAAATAGCCAATCCACTCATCCCATACAGAAAATTCCACACTTCCAGAATCATTATACAAGTAGACACTGTTTAAAACTTTTGCATTCCTAGCACCAACCATGACATTTTTCTCAAATGAATGAGATAGATCCACTCGAGCTTTAACAGAAATTAAGCTCCCTACTTCAAGATTTTCATCCAACCCAATGTATTGTACTTCAGGCTGCTGACGTTTAAATGGAACTTGTACTGGTTCAACTTCGTCAATTGATGAACTTGCATTGACTATGATTTCGGCATAATTCTTTTCCGTTTTTTCCTGCTCCAGCACATTCTTCAGCTTTATGGGATCACCGGACAGCTTCTTGGACTCAATTGCATTTTTCAATTTTTTATTGAAGCAAATAGCTTTTTTACACTGTGGGGTGTCATTAGTTTGAATCATAAATCGAAAGTAGTTGTTCTTTTTCTGTGGAGAAACACTGTGCACATATCCAATAACATCTTCAGATTTTCGTTTAGACATCTCACCTAAATAGTTATTTTAAAATTGCAATTATGAAAGGAATGTAGATTTCAAAACATGCACAAGGAACTGGGTAGCACTTAAGAACTTAAAACCGCTGACGACTAAATGTACAGTTAAACCAGCAAGTCTCGTTTTTGCAGACTCGTTTGCAACACAGATTCAGATATAATCCAGAAAGTGCGCATGTTGTCAGTTATTCCCATAGGCTCATACAAACCCTCATACAAAAGACACCTCAATCAATAACATCACAGTAGCATTCAACTGGTTTGCAAATGTAATTGTATTCCTTTTTATAAACAACATACTGCTATCATTTATTTAACAAAGAAGAGGCTGTCATGGTAACATTAAGATTTAATTATATACACTATCTTTTTACTTTTTACAAGCTATGCTTATGGCAGAATACTTTATGTGATATTGAAAAGTGAGAAAAATATGCTGATATTGGATATCTCGAAAAACTTTTAATATGAAATGCAAATTAACTACATATCAGTTACAATAAGTGGATCAGATCAAGCCAAAAGATTATGATTTTGGATTTCAAGAAGCCTGTAATCAGAAATAATAATAAAAAAACAACTCTGTGAGCCTGAATCTACACTTTTTCCAGATTCTGAATCTAAAACTGTTAAGGCAGTTAACTTACATTTTCACAAAGCCACAAATTCATAAGTAATAGCCAAATAGATACAATTTTAAGATAGAAACACCTTTACAAGGAATTTGGGACTGAAAATTGCTGAAATATGGAATATATAATTCATTTACCTGTCAGACTGAATTTCAAGAAAAAGAGAAAGATCAGGCAAGTGGCAGGTGATGCAAATAAATTTAAAGGGGTTCTTCCGTCCAAAATGATATTTTGAGAGATGATAGAACTCACAAAGTTTCTTGGGAAGTCTTTTCTTATGACATCTTTTTACAGTTTTTGGAAATTTTGTTTCCTTGAGTAGATATTTCAATTTAAAAATGATCAAATTATGTAATGCCTAATTATGATGCATTAAAATAGAATTTTGTTAAAGTAAATAGTATGCCTCCAATCTTCTATCAACCACCTGAGGGTGGAAGTCCTTACTCCATAATAAATTACAAACATTTAAAATTAATCATATCAAAAGTTATTGCGGACAAACGTGCTAGTTATGACATCATAAATATGCATTGCATAAATTAAATTTAAGAACAAAATATAAATATCAAAATATCTCTAAAAATAAAAATAATTATAATATTGAAAAGAGACTTGTTGAATAAGTTTTCGAGTTCTATCATATTTTTAATATCATTTTGGACACAGGAATCCCTTTAACAGATAAAATTGTATATAGTAAATCACTTGAAATTGGATCACGTACGTAAACAAATTGTGGAAATATATATAAAGAAAATCGTTAAGAATTGCAAGGTAGAAAATCTTGGGAAAAAAAATAAGAACCTCTCTAGGCTTCTTAGGTTCCTTGCAACAAATAAATAGTGCAGATACAGACAGCAGGAGGTAGAACATGGATACATGTGTATATATTAAACAATCATGAAATGAAAATTAAATTTGATCCCATTCTTATTCTTATAATCTCTATAAAATTCTTAGTTCCAGAAGATCACAAGGAATCACGACTGTGTAAGTTTTTTGTCTTTAATTCAGGGGCTGTTTTGCTTCCACTAAAAAACAGTTTATGTTGAATGTTGTTTTTTAGGAATAAATGTTCGGAAAAAATATTAACTTGGCACACCTCGACTTGGTAAATAAGGATCAGAAATTCTTGAGTCAATTATTTATTACCCATCTAAGTTGAAGGTTAGCTAGGCCAGGATGTGTCTGAAATAGTTATATTCATAAAATAATTTCGACGTCCACAGTTTTTAAGTTATTCTGATTTATATCTCATTTCTCAAAGGCATGTAAAATGCAATAGTGTATATGGTTAATTAATTTACACTTACCAAAGTAAAGTAACGCCAAACGAAACCACAGAAGTCTATATTCCCTATGCCATGCGGCCACCTTCCTCGTGCAACTGATTACCCAAGATGCAAAGACACCCTTTATAATGGGGGTCCGAGATACTAAAGTTTTCTATAGCATCTTGGTTTCTAGCTATTGTGTAACGCTGATTAAATAGATTTAAAAAGGTTTTATTGTTGTTAACTTTCATTTTTGCTTTCCTCAAATGCTTTTGTTATATTTTGGTTATTGTAATATCCACAATTTTTTTATCACCCCCGGAAGTAACTAACATTCAACGCCTCGTATTCGTCAGATCTTTTCTTGTCTCGTTTTCGATCAGATTTTGTGAACATCTCAAAAAATTTCAGGTTTTAAAAAGCAACAACTGACACTAAATCATTGAAACCTTGGGTATTATCACTAATCTGCAAGCATCATGATCAGTAAAAAATAGATTTGCTACGTAACAGTCAATCGAGAAAAGATCTGTTAAGGAGTTTCTTATGTAAACGTGATCCAAGAGGGAACCACTAAGATGTGTTGGTTGATTCACAACTAACTGGTAATGCTCTAACGTGGATTTGAGACCTTCCTTTTCTTTGAAACCGTTGATATTAAAATCTCCCATGACTATATCTGGATTTTCACTTTGCACTAAATAATCCAAAGATTCCACGAATGCTCTCATTTCTTGGGAGTTTTTTCTATATAAAAGGAGGACTTTAAATTTTCTAGAGGAAAAAGATTTCTTAGTAACTGTGATAATACTAAAAGATGGAATTAAGAATTCTTGCAAAATATCTAATGAGTCACGGTGAAGAAATGCCAAACTGCAAAACCGGTCTTGATTATTATTATATAACTTCCGAAAGTTACACAAGGTGTCATTTTCCTCTGAGAGAGCATTTCCTGGGCTAATCTGCGTCTCAGTAATACACATTAAATCACTTTCTACAAGAGATTCAGTGGATGCTATTTCAGGAGCATGTTTAATTAACGAACGTGTGTTAAACATTGTATTAATGAAATTATTTGCTTCTGGTTTAGTGATAATCGGCATGGTTAGAGTTTGAGTTTGCCTTAAAAACTCATATTCTTCTGAGACAGCAGGATCTGCTCTGATAGCTTTTCTTTCGTATTGACCAGTCAAGAACAAACCGTTTAAGGAAGTGACTCTGCTGAGTGCCACATACATTTGTCCGTATTTAAAACTTCTTTGTTTCACAAGATCGAAATTCACAACAACTTTTTCAATTGACTGACTTTGCACTTTATGTATAGTACAGGCCCAAGATAGCATGAGAGGAAATTGCGTCCTTTTAACTACTGGATATTCTAAGCGAGGATAAACTTTGATTTTTGTTTCCACTTTTTCTATAGGAACACTATTACTTCGTATGGCGTTCGGATCGGTGTTTTTCAATTTCATGCCTGCTTCAGCATCCTCAAACTTTACGTAAACCTTCGTTATATGTGAACTTTCAATAGCAAACCCTGTAACTATTCCTATTTGCCCGTTAATAAGGCCATCAGCGATATCTATGTTTGATATAAGCATAACTTTGGCATAACTTTTTTTTCTATAGCATCTTGGTTTCTAGCTATTGTGTAACGCTGATTAAATAGATTTAAAAAGGTTTTATTGTTGTTAACTTTCATTTTTGCTTTCCTCAAATGCTTTTGTTATATTTTGGTTATTGTAATATCCACAATTTTTTTATCACCCCCGGAAGTAACTAACATTCAACGCCTCGTATTCGTCAGATCTTTTCTTGTCTCGTTTTCGATCAGATTTTGTGAACATCTCAAAAAATTTCAGGTTTTAAAAAGCAACAACTGACACTAAATCATTGAAACCTTGGGTATTATCACTAATCTGCAAGCATCATGATCAGTAAAAAATAGATTTGCTACGTAACAGTCAATCGAGAAAAGATCTGTTAAGGAGTTTCTTATGTAAACGTGATCCAAGAGGGAACCACTAAGATGTGTTGGTTGATTCACAACTAACTGGTAATGCTCTAACGTGGATTTGAGACCTTCCTTTTCTTTGAAACCGTTGATATTAAAATCTCCCATGACTATATCTGGATTTTCACTTTGCACTAAATAATCCAAAGATTCCACGAATGCTCTCATTTCTTGGGAGTTTTTTCTATATAAAAGGAGGACTTTAAATTTTCTAGAGGAAAAAGATTTCTTAGTAACTGTGATAATACTAAAAGATGGAATTAAGAATTCTTGCAAAATATCTAATGAGTCACGGTGAAGAAATGCCAAACTGCAAAACCGGTCTTGATTATTATTATATAACTTCCGAAAGTTACACAAGGTGTCATTTTCCTCTGAGAGAGCATTTCCTGGGCTAATCTGCGTCTCAGTAATACACATTAAATCACTTTCTACAAGAGATTCAGTGGATGCTATTTCAGGAGCATGTTTAATTAACGAACGTGTGTTAAACATTGTATTAATGAAATTATTTGCTTCTGGTTTAGTGATAATCGGCATGGTTAGAGTTTGAGTTTGCCTTAAAAACTCATATTCTTCTGAGACAGCAGGATCTGCTCTGATAGCTTTTCTTTCGTATTGACCAGTCAAGAACAAACCGTTTAAGGAAGTGACTCTGCTGAGTGCCACATACATTTGTCCGTATTTAAAACTTCTTTGTTTCACAAGATCGAAATTCACAACAACTTTTTCAATTGACTGACTTTGCACTTTATGTATAGTACAGGCCCAAGATAGCATGAGAGGAAATTGCGTCCTTTTAACTACTGGATATTCTAAGCGAGGATAAACTTTGATTTTTGTTTCCACTTTTTCTATAGGAACACTATTACTTCGTATGGCGTTCGGATCGGTGTTTTTCAATTTCATGCCTGCTTCAGCATCCTCAAACTTTACGTAAACCTTCGTTATATGTGAACTTTCAATAGCAAACCCTGTAACTATTCCTATTTGCCCGTTAATAAGGCCATCAGCGATATCTATGTTTGATATAAGCATAACTTTGGCACCAATTTTAAGTTTCAACTCACGAGGTAGGCCTCCTGCTCCAGATTGGTTTTTATCCAGGGCTTTTTCTAGAGCTGATGGTGAAATTTTTGTTTTAGGAAGTTCATCTATAGAGGCAATAGTATACAACTGATTAACATTAGCTTCCAACTTTAATTCATTGTGTAACTTACTTTGTGCGTTCTCAGCAAACAAATGTAAAGCTTCGTGAGGAAAGTTAGGGTCGTCAATAGAGACAAATCTACTCTTCAACAATTCTTCGTCTTCTTTTGTAACCTCGCCTACTCGTATTCGGTTGAGCATGTTGATAAATGTTGTGTCACCACGTTGTCTCATCACTTCTGTCAATTCTGCAAACTTAAATTTTCGCCATAAATGATCTACATTTAACATTTCATTACAGCCTCGGTATAAATCGAATACTTTTTGCGCTCTAACGGGGGGTAGCTGATACAGATCACCAAACACTATCATTGTTTTACCAGCAAATAACTTTTCATATGGACATCCAAAAATTTGTACTAATCTTAGGTGTATATGAAACAAAAGTACGTTTGAAACCATTGAAATCTCATCAATTATGATTGTTTGAACATCTTGCATTTTGTTTCTTAGTTCTGATTTAATCTTATCACTGATATTCGGAAGACCTTTTTTAGCAAAATTTCCAACTGGGATACCAAGACCAGAATGTAATGTTGTACCATGAATGTTTACAGCAGCCACACCAGTAGGAGCAAACAAAAGTACCTTGGGTTTATCTGGAGAACCAGATCGATAAGAAAACAGCTTAGTTAGTGCATGATAGATAGTACTAATCAAGTGAGATTTTCCTACTCCTCCGCTTCCAGTCACAAATATTCGTAAAGGCTCTATTTTTCTTTGAATATCACTGTTCATATTCTTTACATGAGATTTAGCCCACTCATATATAACATCGAATATTTCTCTCTGTTTAACATTAAGAGAAACTATCGAAGAATTTATTTGGTGATCAGGTAAACAAATATTCTGCGAGGCTGTAAGCTCCATAGTAACAGACTCAATATTTTCCCCAAATACAATTCCGTCCATTTCTTCATCGTCAGAGTTGGTATTCCTATTCGCATGATGTAACTGGTCTATGACGTCTTCATCTTCTTGTTGCGCAAATGAATCCATGTTGTTGGAATTGTTTTCGTGGTAATTCCTGATGGCCTCATCCACTAAATCTCCATAGGGCTCGAAGATCATTTTGTTATTGTTTACTACTTCTAACACGGCTTCCTCTAAAAGTTTATCCATGTATGACCCAGTAACGGAAGACTTTAAATCCTCTTCACTCCGAAAAGGATAGAACATAAACAATAAGTGATGTGCGTATTTCTCAGGCTGTCTGTGTCTGTTGGGTGTATGATATCTTAAAATTGCTTTAACTTTTCTACATGCTAATACTTCTTTCGAAGACATAAGGGGCATCTTTTGAGGATAAGCGTGTGTTTCGTGGTTGTTCTCTACAACTTCATTGGTTAAAACTTCTGGTTGACAGTCATTATCAGTTTCATCATTAGGTTTAACAGTTAAATGATAATGAGAAAGAAACTCAGCATAGCACATTTTGTCTACTACTTTATATTTTCCAGTTTTAAAGCTCGAATCAGGTCTGTTAAAATATCTGTCTAACATATTTTTTTTGTAAATATCAGTGCTATCTTCTGGTAGTTCAAGAATTTCTTCTTCACTTTTACATATTCTATACCTTTCCTCAGGCAGGTTGCTATTTGCAAAAATTACTCCTGGGAAGCATTTTCTCATCCATAGTTCTGGCATGATATGATATACAGCTTCTTGAACTGAACACTCTCTTTTAGTTGCATATGCTCGTGCTATAGATTTCATCTCCTCATATTTACTTGAATTATTTGTTGAAGCTTCAATCGTTGCTTGTTTCATGGCTTGTGAAGTCTCGTCTTCTGATTTCGAGAAATAAGCACACATGTAACTGACAGCTTTATACTGATTTACCACTGGCTGGATATCTAGATTAGCACGCCATGCCATCAAACCTTCACAGAAGTAGTTGTTTATGTAGCAGGAATTTGTTGGTCTTTTAAAGTGAATCTGAAAATCTTCATCACTGGAAATAGACAAAGCTTCGTAATATTCTTGTTCGGTAATTCTCAGTTCGTTTAATATTTCCGGAATGTTTTTTACTGGGACATAATCCTCTTTTGTCGAATCAAGAAAATTATTTTTAGCAGGAAATAAGTTCTCTTCAATGTATTTTTTAACTTTATCCAAGATTTTCCTCCTTCGTTGCAAAATCTTTGTCCTCTCAGTTTCTGGCAATTCTTTAGAAAGAGGTTCCGCTACTATTGTTCGTCCAGTGAAGAAACGGCCGTAGTTGAACCTGCAATCTGAATTTTTATATTTTCTACACGACCTAGAATGAGTATGGGTTTGATATGTTTTAACGAGATCATATAATTCCGGCTCTTCGGTTTTATCTGGTAGATAGCATTTAATAATTTCATCCATAAACTTTATATACTCAGTTTTAGTTTCTCTAGTAAGCACAGGTGCATTCAGAACCCAAAGAAAAGAATGAATGTGAGGTGAACCCCGAAATTGAAATTCAACTCTAATAGCATAGTACTTTACTTTACCTAGAGGACCATCAACGACAATTTCTTTAAAAAAGACTTCAACGCGATACTGAAAATGACGAGCTACAAGCACTGGGTTGCTATTTAGAATTTCACATCTCTCCATGTATGAGAGTTCGTTTATTTCTTCTTCTGTCATTGGATGTCCATCAAGATTCTTGATAATTGAGACTAACTCATTCCATCTGAGATCAGCGCAAGAAAGAGTTAAGAAAAACGTTGGAAGCCCTAATTGTTTTACTGTCGCCAATACTTCTTGTAAAAAACGTTTCCAATATGCTGGAGTACCCTTAATAGTGTTCATAAATGAGTATCCTTGGCCATTGGTAAGAAATTCTTTTATTTTTTCATTGAAATTTTGACCTAACATTCCAGCAGTTAATCGATTTCCACCAACTTTCCTCATTGCAATATTAATGCTGCTTGTTAATCGTAACTGTTGTAAGACTGAGTGAGCATAAAATATATAATCTGGATCTGATGCAAAGATTTGTTTATAGTTCAGAAGGCGCTGATTAAAATATTTTACAGGACTAAGGTAAATATCTCTCTTCACCTTATATCCAAATTTACCAGTTGGAAATAGGCATGGGTGTGCAAGTTCCTCGCAATGATCATCAGTCAATAAAGACATAGGTCCTTTCCCTTCTCCTGGAGCTATAATTAGATTCTCTTCAGCCACCTGAGCCGGTATACAATTTATAAAACTTGTTTCCGTTGTTTGAATTCTGTGTTCGTTTAACGGGTTTTCATTTTCTTCCAGTAAACTTGACGCAAACTCTTCATTGTTATCTTCTTGTTTTTCTCCTAAGGATAACAAAGTTGGTTGGATGTTATCCATATCAATTATTATGTCTCTATAAAAAGGATTGCGCTCCTTTAAGTACTCAAGCAACGCTCTTACTTTATCTGGGCGTACCGCTTCAAATAAAACATGACCTTTGAAAGCTAATTTTCTTTTAAGTTTCACCATGATTACCCCAGTACTGTTAGAGGATTGGGGAAGAACATTAAAAACCTCATTCGTTTCTACTGGGATATTACAAATGGCACCTTTCACTTTGGGCATTTGTCCTTTAGGCATTATTGCAACTTTCTTAAATAATAATCGTTTAGAAACGATTGCCTTTTCAAGTTTTCTTATATCCTTCAGTTCACCCGGAAGTTCATATATTTCTAGTCTGTTTGTAGCGGCTTGACATGGGATTTGACCCTTCAATAGTTTTTTGTGGCATGTATGGCAGACGTATTCATTGTTATCATAACTGACTACTCGAGAGAAATTATCTGGAGACACTTTATACTTATTTTCTATAAATTGCACTACAGATTTAAAATATAAACATCTATTGCAGGATATACAAATATATGAAGGACCTTGAGAAATTGACTTGGTAAATTTAGAAATTCTCTTGTCAGCAGTTTTTGCTTTTTCCTTGCTGCGGGCACGCATTTTCATCTTTTTAGATAAATGTGCTTCAGTACCTGTGATATTTTGATAAGATTCCTGATTACGTTTTCTCATTTTTTCTTTTTTTATTTCATGCTTATTAGTACCCATCACCCGTTTGTAAGCTTCTTTATTACATTTACGCATATTTTCCTTTTTTATCGCGTTTTTCGGTACCCATCACACTTTTGTAAGCTTCTTTATTACATTTACGCATTTTTTCCTTTTTTATTGCGTGTTTTTCGGTACCCATCGCACTTTTGTAAGCTTCTTTATTACATTTACGCATTTTTTTCTTAATCGCTTCATACCTTTCGGTGTTTCTTTGGGTTTCCCAGTGTCGTTTGTTTCTTTCGCGAATGTTTTGTTTTCTCACTTCATTTTTGATGTGCATGACATTTTCTTCGCTAACACTAATACGAATGTAAGTTATATCATATTGGCTCATCATATCAAAACTCCTTAAATACGTTTGATGGACATACACACAAAGGTCCAAAGCCGTTTCGAAACGGATCAAAACTGAATTACCAAAATCTGACAAGTACCCACTTTCATCGTGTGAATGCGAATCAAATAGATAATGCGCATTTTGGAATGTTAAAATGGAGAATGCGAACGAATGAATAAGCATTATCATTCCGTCTCCTTTATCTACATCAGAAGCTTCCAAGAAATTCACTACATCGTTTCCCTTTAGAATACCAAATCGAGTACTTAACTTAGAAACTGACACACCTTTGTTGAATATTTCAACTTCATCTGGAAGTTCATCTAGTGCGAGATAACGGTATTTTCCTAACATTTTAAATGTTGCATCACCTAATTGTAATATTAGATCAAGATCTTTCGATTTCCATATGCTGAGCCGCTTAACTTTAGACCAGCAAAGACTTAACAACGCATTACAAGTGCACTGCATTCCGGCTGTCTCTCCAAAGCGTGCATCGCTCTGACTGAAAGAGCCCAAAACAATTTTACTAATATTAGCAGGCCCGGGGTTACTTTCAATATCACCATCCTTCAGCAGTTTATCCCTGTTCGAGAAGAGAGAGCCGCAGTTGACCACCACTAAACTACTTACAGCCATTACAACCGCTGTCAGTGCAAATTTCGCAGACCGACAAGAAAACATAGACGAAGAAACGAAATGTCTAATCCGGTAACCTATCGCCTTAGAACTCAGGGCAATGTTAAGCCAGAATAGGTAGCTCAGTTTCGAACCAAGTATAGAAATTTTAACAATTAACCTTGAAGGGAGTATCAATCACAACAGTATATAATGAACAAATTTTCTTTCGCTTCAACAATAGTATCAATAGGCTTTAAGCTTTAGGTTACGTGTTACAAGCTACAATTCACCGATATTACTAAATACTTTGCACTCACGAGTTTCATTTGCACTCCCTTAAAAGGGAGTATTGATAATATGTTTAAGAAATATATAGCCAACAACGGTTCACCTAAAAAAGAAGAAAACAAAATGATTAATGATGCAAAAAAATTGCTCCTCCTGAAATTAAAACGACCTCTTATTTCACCAATCCAATAAAGTACAATGTTGTTATATATACTCCAGTGAAAATTAATTTGACAAACCTGTAGAATAAAACATTGTACTTACCACTAAGTTGCTGGCCAACAGAGAGACTTGCAGTCGTATATAATATAAACAATGTTTCAATCTAAACGAAAAAAGATGCGACTTTAATAGCTTTTATTCACATGACCTGAAAACATGAAGAAGCAATATATTAGGTGCGTAATAAAAAACGTGTGTTTTGAACTTTTTGCTTTTCCCAAATATTTAGATCTGATTCTTTGAAACTTTCATTACAATATGGATGGCTGCTTTCAAAAACGTTAACAAAATAAATTTGTTTTATTTGGATTTATTAAATACACAGTATGTTTAAAAAAGGTTTCATGTGGTAAAGCAAAAAACATTTAGTCATGATTGTTGTTTGTCTGTAGAAAGCTTTTATAACTGAAAAGTCAATAGTAACGTAAAGACAGTAAAGGCTTCATGCCACATTTTTCATGACTGTCTCAAGTCACATTAGGTTGGTTCGTCAATATTCTACAAGTTTCTGAGGTGAACCGACACTTTTTTCAAAAAATTGAACAATGATGAATGATTCGTATGTATATAAAAGATTTTCTTTGTTTATTTTTAAAAAATTACGATACACGCTTTTTTTTATAAGCATAGGCAAATTTGGGGCAGGGTCAAGTATCCTTAAATTTTACATTTAAACCAGGGTGATATGCTTTAAGTATGCTTATTTTTATATGCATCCAATGAGGTCAATCATGCTTCCATATTTGTTTTACTAAGAAAATAAGTCTCTAGTGTAAACCTGAATACATATTTTGCCAAAAAGCATACTGTAGTATAAATGTTTATCAAAAAAGCGTGGGAAGATTCACATTTTCACCCTGGGGGTATGCTTAAGATATTCTTAGAAAATCACAATTTTGACCCTGGTATACTTATAAGAGTTATGCTTATAAAAAAAAGCGTGTATCTTGGGAGGCAGCAATCTTTTTTTCCAAATTATCAATATAATTCTCTGTTTGTGGATCATGCAAAATGGTTATCTGAATGGTTGCCTTGTATCTTCACAGAAGTTGTAATAATCCCAGCATTTCAATCTCTATCAAATGGAAACACTTGCCTTGAATTTCTGAAATTTTTTTTATGGTTGATTACTTTTTGTTGCGAAAGAACTTCCAATAATGATTCTCATTCTTTGTAAATAATGTATGAGTGGTGAGCTACACCCCCTTGGCTAGCTAATATAAACGAAGACTAATAGATTCAATGGAAAATATCTAGGAAAGAAAAATCTTTTTGGGTAAACAAATCAAAAACATTTCAGAGACAAAAGGCATGATATAATATGAAAAAGGTCTTTATTGTAGTAAAAATGTTTTGATAATCTGATCTCTTTCTCAAACATGATCTTTTTGATGCATCAACTATAACTTTTATGATGCTGTAACGAATATAGATGAATAAATACCAAATTATCAATTTTTTAGCTATATAATCAGTCAGGGAAAATGCCAAATTAGGCTTCACTCCTTATTAAGCTTACTGTTACGTCCAGTTAAGCATTGTTCTTCCAAATTAAGCTTTAATTTTTAAAAAACCTTCAAAACACGGAATTTAACATTTCCTCGCAAATTAGGAACTCTACAGTTGACTAGGTAAGGCTAACCGGAGGCCATTTAAGTAAAAAAACTAAAATCATGTGTAAACTTGTGTAGATACTGACAGCTATAATATCACGTCAAATTAAATGAAATACGCCAAATTAGGAATATTGGAGCTTAATCAGAAAGTACTTATTGGAACGTTCAAAGCTCAACCGGGTAAATTAACGCTAAATTAGGCGGATTATAGTATTTTACTGGAGAACTGGCTTTACGTACACAGGACAATCGAAAAAATCACGGCAGTAACTGCGGTTCAAGATAAGCTTTAGAGTGGGGATAAAGACAAGTTGCGACCGATGGCATATATATAGTTTGAAAAACGCATTATTATTTTGACCGGAGCTTAATTAGGAACATTTGTTCTTAATTTGGCTCCATTTGGAGCCGTTTTCCCTGACTGTAATGATGAATCTGACTTCGTTGATGCCTACAAGAATGATATTAGCAGAATACAAAACTATGCTGAGGATTTATTCGGGCAGTGATACAGTCATAGGAATACTTTTTCTGTCAGTATAGTGAGTTTTACTTCTTGCCGTCAACACAAGGTGGTTTTTTAGGCTTATTTGTAGTTCACTCCCGTAACTATTGACCCGTTCTATAAACCTGCAATTTTAAAAGAACGATTAATTCTGTTTATTAATCATACTTGCAGGACAGAGTGAACTGCGCAATAATGCCATTTTTTAAATTAGAAATACATTTTGTTTTGCAACTATCGTGACAAAATATAAAGCGTCCACAATAAATATGCCACTATTTTCTTTTTTTGTATCCCTCTGCAGAATTAGAGGTAGGGTTAGGATCAGGCCTAGGGCAAGGTTTAGTGTGTTGGGGGGTACCAAGAAGGAAATAACGCCATAAATATTTATTATACTGTATATGCAAATCAAAATGATATTTTGCAAATATGCGAAATCCCTCTATTTGTAAACTAGCTCTAGTAGTTTTAGAGGATCGCACTAATATTTCACTGATATTTCACAGACTAGTTTTTGATGGATTCATTAACAGTTTGCAAGATTAAAATGTTTTTAATCTTCTCAGTCTCCGTTTGTTTAAAAATAAGAAAATGATTTACCTTTTCAACAACTGCAACCAGAACCAACAAACTAACTGTGCGATGCAAAATGATGTGACGTATGTACGAAATAAACTGTTTAGGTTACCACTTCTTAGCTACTCTACTAGAATACGCAAGGAAAACTAACATGGCGTGTTCTTAGCACCACGTGAGGGCAGTTCATATGACAACTTCATTTTCATTTCTTTGCGTAAGTAAGCTGCCAATTGTAAGACAGAGCGTTAGGGATGAAAATGTTTTCAAATAAACATTATTTAAAAGACCACCATAAGAAAGATCATTTTAAATGTAACAGTACTTTTTCTGTTAAATAATACATTAAAACAAACAATATTGATACAAATATTGGTAAAATCGAGGCATAAAGATAATTATTTGGTTGTACTTGTAAATTGTAGTTAGCTAAAATCAGGTCTGTAAATTATTTAAAAAAAGTGTTTGATAGATAGATAGATAGATAGGCGTGTAAACCAAACAATTTCCTTACGCAAAGCGCGCGGAAATTGAATAAAAGTTTAGGAAGGTCAAAATATATCAAAATATTTCAAGATTTGTTTAAATATGAAACTAAGAATTGTTTTAAGAAAGTCATTCA
Organism: Turritopsis rubra; assembly: GCA_039566895.2. Classification (NCBI taxonomy): domain Eukaryota; kingdom Metazoa; phylum Cnidaria; class Hydrozoa; order Anthoathecata; family Oceaniidae; genus Turritopsis; species Turritopsis rubra. The sequence continues at coordinate 11,672,682 of CM077628.1, forward strand.
TCATGAATTGCTCTTTAAATTGCCGTGTGGTTTTATCATAATAAGTGACATTACACTTGAACTTGCAAACAAGTTCTGAGCACCAATAACTGGTTAATCTATCCTCCTTGGAAGAAACCCAAACGTCTAGAAGATCAAAATATTTTCGTTTACTGTAGTACAAAGTTTCCTTCAATAATGGGTTAAGTCGAGTTCTAAATGGGATAATAAAATTTATTTTCGAGGAAGAAATGGTGCGGTTGATTAATTATTCTCCGAATACAAATCGCATGTGATCTCGTCGTTAGCAAAAATGTCAGTACGGTGAAAAGTAGTCAAATTATATGGGCGAAAATATCGAATTTAAAACTTATGCAATGAAAGTTGACATCGAACAATTTTAGGTGAAATTAGCTTAACATTTTAGTTACAATAAACGAACCATTTATTTCCAGATCAGATGAAATAAATAAATAGTCCAGGTCCGGTTTTTAAATTATTAAGGGTTAAATCATTAACTATTACAAAAGGAGGCAAATTGATTACAAAGTGGCAGGAAATTAAAATACACTCTTTTTTATAAAGAAACGGTTTATAGGAAACTAGCGCTCGGCTAGTCAAAAGGTTAAGAAATTCAAGTGCTGGGAAATACCTAATTAAGCAGCTTCTCTATTTTCTTTTTTTCTTCGGGCCCCAAATATGAAAGATTATAATTGATTTAGCACTGTTTCCAATGGTAATTAAGAAACTTTAAGAAACTTTTTAGACCTGAAAAATTGACATTTTAAGAAACATTTTAAGAAACATTTTAAGAATAGCCCCCAAATTTCGTCACGTCGACTCCAGCTAAACGCAGTGTGGGCGATTCTACCATGTGGAAATTATATGAAAACAACTAAATCTATATTGCCAGTAGAAAGTCTGCGTATTTTGATATTAATTATATCTCTTTGTTTAATTATTCCTTGACTTACAATTATTTTGTTGGTGTAAATAAATTTTTAACTTTAACAGATGAAAAGGTTGCAAATTGTTCACGAACACAGTCCACAAGAAGGCTAAGGTTGTTGTTTTTCAAGGCGCTCAGTCGGTAAATTTTTTGTCAAGAATCAAAAAGTATATAACTATACGTATGCGCGTTTAGAAATCCTTGTACACCTCGGAAATTTTAAAGGATTCACCGTTTTGTCAGTATAAATTAGAGTAAAACAGCCTTAACTCTGCTGCAAAAAAAATTGAACACGGCTTTTGATATCGTAAATAGTAAAAGCTCTCGGTGTTTACCTTTCGTAGCAAAGATGTCCAATCAGAAAATAAAAATCACCTCCCGGCAGAACTAATATGACAATAGAGTAGCGAAGAAAAAGAGTGAAACTCTCCGTGTCTCTGTTCAAAAAAACGTTATTTAGAGAAAATCAAGCTTGACATACTCTGGATCCGCGCCTGCTCTAAGCTCATCATAAAGGGTCGTGGATTTCTAGCAACCGAAATTTTCAAAACTAAAGCCAACATAAGCCCTGCCTTCATGCAGGAATTCTTTATTCCCAAACAAATTAAGTATGATCTTCGTACCGTTGATCTTTTGTCACTGCCTGTAACGGGAACTATAAAATTTGGTACATCCTGCTTTATATTTCATGGAAGTCTACTGTGGAATTCTCTGCCGGATTGGGTAAAAGATTCTGGGGACAATGTAAGTTCATTTAAATCGTCAATCAGAAAATTGAATCTCAGTAAGCGGTGCAGTTGCAAAATATGCCAAAATTAAATATTTGCAGTTTTGAAAATTATTTTTTTGGTGTAAATTAGTTTATTTGTTTTTTTAACTACGGCAAACCAACGTAAAATAAATGTTTCAATTCAATTCAAAAAGTCATCATCATTTAATCAAAATTCACTTTTCGCGAACTTTTCTGTTGAAAACAATGTTCAGCTAAAAGTACCTTAGTATCCAACTTTCGTTAAAGAATACTTTCTTCAATATAGTGAATTAGTCGAGCAAAAGAAATATCAAATTTCCGTGGCGGGAAAAAAAGTGTACGAAATGTCTATATCCTACCATCTAAAAACATATGTTATTTCTTTATAAACCAGGAAAAATAAGATTGCCATCTGACTTTTTTGACAGAAATAAATTACTGCTATGCAACACTGCAAAAACGTTCGCAAAATGCAGTCGCCATTACAGTATTCGCTTCGCTCCTTTGATCCAAAATTCAGTTATAATAATGTGATTTGGAATTTTAATAGCTTTTGATTTGATGACCGACAAATTTTGAATTTCATCATCTATAACGACCCAACATCTAAAATGCATTCATCTGAATTCATCTGAAATGACTTGACGACTTGAAATGAAAAATGTCGAATTCACGAAAGGTGTATTAAGAACCGCGTTAACTTCTAATTCCATTAATGACGTCACGAGTCAACATCTAAAGTGTCTCGACGACTTGATAAACGAGATTGGCGTCGAATTAACTTCATGAAATTCTGATAAAGAAAAAGTATAGGATATCATATATATCCCCGACGAACGGTTTATGGAGGTGTCGTTAAACAAACATTTTAATGACGTCATAGCTCGCCATCCCTTAAATTTTGCCCAAATCTTTTTGTCGCCCCATCGCCAATATCGCGGATCTCAAAAAGCGTCAGTTATCCCTATTAATTGTTTCTAGAGATAATTTTCCCTAATTCTTCTGTTCTATTTGGGTCGCACAATGCATTGGTTTCATACTGACGTCGCACAAGGAAAAATAATATATGTGCGATCTTAAGCTGGTTTTCCACTTAAGCTTTCGCCTGCCGCTGGCAAACATTTTTCGTCAAGAAAAAAATTCTCTGAATCGGATAAAACGTTCACTTTATCAATGATGTCGTATAGCAATTCTTCGCAGTTATTCGACATAAAGTTTTGGCAGAGTTTAGTCAGGACTGATGAGTCTGAAATATCAAATATTCACGAGAATTATATTTCGCTTACTTTTTTGAGACGTGGAAATCGATCGAGAGAAAAGAGAAAATTTCGCCAAGATAGTTGAACAAAGTTGTACTCCTTCGGCAAACAAAATTTTAGCCGCTGGCGATCAAGCGAAAACTTGAAATAACGTCACTCAACGAAAAATGTTCGCCGGCGGCAGGCGAAAAGTTAAGTGGAAAACCAGCTTAAAAATAGATTTTCATACATCATGGGAACGATTAACAACATATCAAATCTTTTACAACCTCTCGAAGACGGTTGAACTTCTTTCCGAGTGTCATAACGATGTTTACGTGGAACCCAATCTTTCACCGTTGACTGGAGAACGTTTTCCACGAAGTGCAATGACTACCGATGAAGCCCGAGTTGATATTGCTGCAGGAGGAGTCTGGGTTAAGGGGAAAATGGCTTTCTTTGACGTAAGGGTGTTTAACACAACGGCCAAGATGAAAGCAACGACTTGGTGTATTTTATGTATCGGGTTTGTTCCATGTGACATCATATCGTGTAAGTTGGTACATGTCGTGTTTTACATGACGGGATATTTCGAAGGCATACGACGGGTCTTTTTCATGGTAGTATACGCCAAGTCGTAGCCAAAACCAACTTTATGTTGCTGACTCCACGATCTCACTTCTCGTATCTACCATTTTGCGTGACAGACAAACAGACAGACAAACAGACAAACAGAGATTGGGTATTAAGGATTCAAATCACGTGTTTGTGGATGATTACTTTCACCACAATAAATTTACAGATCCATTTTGAGAGAAATTGCACGTCCGTATAAAATTGTTCGACAGCTAACACCTGAAAGAGACAGGTCGTCGAAGACAGAAAGATAATGATTTAAACATGTTCCAGGTTTGTGGTCTTTATATTCCTTTTTTTATGTTTTTCTTTTAATAAAAAGTCCAAAAATATCAATTATTTATGTGAACAGTTAGAGTTTTTGTATGAATATATACTTATTACACAAAACTTAATTCAGCCATTTATAGGAATCTCTTTAGCTTCTTTCAAATAGGATCCTTGCCAGTACTTTTAACCTGCGATAAGCTGCGATTAATTTAAAATGCAATTCATATCAAATTTTGGATATCTAACATTTCAGAGAAGCCTATGGTCATCTCTATTCTCAACACATTAATTTCAGCATCCAATAAGTGAAAAAGGAAACCTAATTTACGTTCAAAATGATATAAGATATGAAATACAATATTAAAACAGCATTAGTAATAAATATAAAAACATTTCTTTCCTTTGAAGATTAGATAAACGCAGGTGAAAAAGAACGACTGGAGAATCCACAAGCCAAATCTATTCTCCACTTGCAAAATTTTCAAAACAACTTTGAGATAAAACACGGAACAGTAGAATAACAAAGTAGATACCATAAAAACCATGTAAAAAAACATTAGCGTAATTGCCCCAAAGGAAACTAGAGATGATATTTCTTTTCTTGACTGCTACTTACCCTTGAAGCTACTCTAACATTTTCATAACTATTACATCATGATGCTAACAAACTCTGATAATCAGCTGGCTATTAAACATGTCAATAATATATTCTCGCACCGGTTAACAGAAAACACCCCCTATATGGTAATCTGCTTTCAAAACAGGATTTAAAAGTCAGGGTTTGAAGTCCCATCGTTCCAGTTGTGAAAAAGATGCGACGATAACAGAACACGTGCATCTCAACAACTTCATTTCAGTCGTGTTTTTTGTTTTTGGATTTGTTTTAAGGGGTTTGAGACTCCTCTTAATTCTACCCCCAATTATTAAGTGATATTTCAAATTAAAACTATTGGGTCACAACATTACTTACTATAAGCTTCCATTTTAAATGTTTTTCAATTTTTTTTATTGATTAATCGTTTCATTTATAACGTAGTGACGCGAATAGATCCTGTCAAGAATATATGCCCTTACCATATTTTTATTTATGGAAGCGTATCACAGAGCTTCCCAAATTGGTGTACATTAGCTTCGAAAATGTTCGTCGGAAAAAGTTTCGGAGGAATAACTTCGGCGGAAAAACTTTCGGACAAATTTTTTAATTTCGGCGGAAAAACGTTCGGACAGCATTTTTTAAGCAAAAAAACTTTCGGACAAGTGTTCTCAACAATAATGTTCTAAATTTCAGTTTAAGACTAAGAGAAATGAGTTAAAAGGATATGAAAAGATGTTTTTTACTCAAGTTATTTATCTTTTTCAAACATAAGACTGTTCCAAAACAGAAGAAATACAAAATGCAGTTTGTTTGCTAGTCGAGATCAGCAAAAGGATCTTCAGGCAACAACTCGATCGACAGTGCCTCATTAATTCCGGCTTCTTCAAAACCTTTACAAATTATGTCTGGACTATTACGCAAATAGTCATAGAGACCAATAACCCACTTTGCATGTATAGGTTTCAATACTGATAACTTCAACGGCACTTCAACGCTATACACATCCTTTCCCTTGTTAAGTTGCTCTGTAATTTGAATTGCGTACCACGACTCAAACTTTTGCTTCAAAAACTGCTTGGCTGGACCATTGACAGTCAAGTCCAGTGCTTGAAAATGATTCGTCATATTAGCAGGAACATACACAATTACACAATCATTACTCTCTACAACTTCTTGGAAAGCAGCTGTTGTTTGACCCTTAAATACATCGAAAATTAAAAGAGCCTTTTGCGTGGACGGTAAACTCAATTCTTTCCGTTTTTTCTCTAAGTACGGTACAACGATGTGCTCTATGTGCTGTATAGCTTTCTCTTCATTACTCCAATGATTCGGCGTGTATGTTACGTTGAAATCTTCAGGAAAAGCAACATTCTTTGGTATACAACGATCCGTTTTTCCCTCATAGATTAATTGAATCGGAAGGAATATGCCAGATTTGGAGACAGTGAATGTGCCTGTGATCTGTTTCTTTTTGCCTTTTCCAACTATCGGGACACTCGAAGCACCTTTTTCATGTAAGGTGTGGTTTGAGCTACAAACATATGGCAACGGTGTTTGATCGAAATTGAGAATAAGATCATCAGGTATCTCATGTTGTGCTTGCAATTGTTTAATTTTTCGTTGGTAGTCTAACTTTGTTTCCTCTAAAACAGCTGGAGCTATTGGTGCTTTTGATGTCGTTGCCATTCGCCTTGTCATTTTCCTTCCCATCATCTCCAGTTTGTAAAGAATTTTTCTTGCCCAATCATTCGAAAGTGACAGGTAACCTCCGTATTCCACAAGAATACTTCGGTCATTTGACATAACAATACCTTTTGCAACCGCATTAACCACAACTGAGGAAACCGGTGCACCTTTAAGACGTAAAGCATCTACAGTGTCTATAGTTTTTTTCATTAAATCTTCTGGTAGAATACTAGGTCGTCCAATCTTTTTTTTTTCAATAAATGTCACTTCCGAATGTTTATTTTTACTTTTCAATTCGCGATATGCTTTAGCAAAATCGCTTACCGTTTGTCTCGTCAGTTCAGGATACTTTTGTTGTAAGGAAAGTAAAGCGGATTTATTTCCACGTGTGGCTGCATGTTTACCTATCTCTGCTCGTTCTTCTGGTTTCCACACTCTATACTTCTTTCTCTTCTTACCTTTATGTTCTTTAAGCTGTTTAGCTATTTCTTCTCTTTCTGTTGATGTGAGATTATTCACTACATTCGATGATTCTACAAGTTCTTCGGCATTTTTAGTTGTAGGTTTGAAATAATTCAACAGAGACATCTTTATAGATTCTCCACTCTTCTTTCAGTTATATTGATATGAAACTTATGAAAATGCTGTACCTGATAATGGTTTCTATGTTCATGTTAAATTTTGAAGGTGTGAAGAAGACAAAATTTATAAAGCATAAGAAAACCATGTCGTGTATGCCCATATGTAGCGTGTTTGAGAAATCACGATGATAGAAAAGAACATCACAGGTACTTCTCATTGTGCAAATTCTAGGCTTTGTTTGATTATTTACACATTTTGACACGTTTATTGAAAAATTGTAAAGGCAGCTGAGAAAGTGAAAAACATTTTACATCTGTATACAAATTAGAGAAATTCGCTATAATAACACAAACTATATTGCCGTTGACTATTACTTTTAAAAATCAATGGAGACTACATTTAAATGCAAGTTAGCAAGCCGAGGATGGCATGTTTACGGAAGAAACGTTTGGGCGAATCCGAAGGAAGGCGAAATCCTGTACGCTGAAAAAGAAAAAAACAAGACAGCACTTATGCACGATCCGTATTCTGTTGCATGGAAACTAAAATCAAAGGGAAAATTAATTGAAGATGTCGTTGGGCATGTGCCTAGAGAAATATCAAGAGCCGTAACTTTCTTCTTACAACGAGGTGGAAAGTTAATTGCTAAGGTAACCAACAGCAAATACCGTCGTTCACCCATAGCCAAAGGTGGCTTGGAAATCCCTTTGCAAGCATCTTTTATAATTGCGGAAGATAAAAAAAGATATCTGGATAGAATGAAAAGTATTGTTGAAGTTAACTATGACGATCAATTTTTAACTGAAAGTTTTGAAAGAACTGAGCTGAAATCTATGATGGATATAGGCGACGAAGATTTCCAAATTGACGAAGAACAGGATTTCCTGATTGATGATTCCAGTCATGACGTCATTTTGCTAGATTAATCTTCCTGTTTTGTACATTTTCACTGTACTTTCATAGTGAATGAAGATAAACTAAGAAATTTAAGCCTTATTTTTGTTGTCATATAGCCCCCAATCTATACTTTTAAATGTTTTCAGTAATTTAAACAAAATATCAGAATAACGAAAACTTTCGGACGGAAAAATTTTCGGCAGAGCCAAATTTCGGACGGAAAAATTTTCGGACAAAAAAAAATCCGAAAGTTTTTCCGTCCGAAAGTTTTCGAAGTTAATGTACGTGTACTCATATGTACAACTTTCATGTACATGCATAATTTTTCTGTACAAGTGCGTACACAAACTTGCTCCTTTTTGTGTATGTGTGATTGATTGACGTATATACACCATTAAAGTTCAATATTGTACGTCTTCTGCTGTTGGTGTACCATATTTAATCACATTAATTCCTGGTCCTAATTTGATTAAAAAAAGTTTAATTTCGCAATGTGTAACCAGGGTCCTAAAATTCGATCAATGTTTTGATGGAATTTGATTTCGAAAAAACTGTCTTTTAAAATTTAGGTTAAAAGTGAAAGAATGTTTATCGTATTTGAGATAATATAAAAATCTTTGTTTTGTTGACATAATCTCACTTTCTATGAAATTTTATTTTCCTAAATTAAAAATGGTAGCACAGTTGTTGAATTTCGAAGACTATAGCCATCATTGTACATTTCATTTGTATTGAAAATAGAACCTATGTTTTTTTTACTGAAAATTACATACAGTCTCACAGTTTTACTTGTATGTTAAGTTTTAAGTTAAGTTAAAACTTTATTATTCAAGTTGGTCACATTTACTTAGTTAAAAACTAATTAAAACCAACATAATAGGACATAAAACCAAATAAATATTTACATGGTGGACCATTTCCTGCATTGGCAATATAAGCTTTTCAGACTGTTCAGGTTGAGTCTGAATTTATGTATGGTATCTATTTCTTTTAATGTCGCAGGCAGACGATTCCAGAGGAATATAGCACGGAAAATTAATGAGTTTATTGTACATTCAGAGGTAGTCGGAAAATGCAAGAGAAATCCTCCACCCAGCTTCCTATTGTACGATTTGGTGACAAAAAATTCCCACATAAGTTCTGGGTTAAATCTATTAACAGACTTGAAAACCTCGGTTGCCAGTATCTTTAAATTTTGTCTATGAACAGATTCTATTTCAAAACAAAAATCATAGTGAACTGCTCTAAGCGATCTCAATTGAGTTTGATAGGTCTTTTTATTATCACCCTTAGAACAGAACATCCAGATCAGAGGGCAGTATCGTAGGTTCGACATGATGTGCGATTTTGAAAGCAGTTAGGCTTTTTGAACATCTAATGGTGAACGTATTCTCAGAAGAGCACTGATTTTATTATTTGCTTTCTTGCATTATTCATCAATAATCATAGAGAAGTTGAGTTTATCATCAATGGTCACACCCAACAATCTAACCACAGGTGGAGGTGTTAGAATGTGTCTGATTTGAGGTGAACCAATCAATAACAATAGGGATATCCTTAGAAAGTTTGCCAATGACGTTGTTGATTGATTCACCCCAAGCACTAAGAGTGTTTGTCCGCAAAGTTCACAATCATAGACTCAAGTTCACACAAAAACAAATCACTTAAAAAGATGTTAAGCAGAGGACCTAATATAGATCCTTGAGGTACTCCTAACACAATCTCCAACCATTCGCTAAATGCCGAACCAACACAAACTCGCATTTTCCTATTCCTGAGATAGTTACATAAAAATCTAAGGCTATCATAACAAACTCCATAAGCCCAAAGTTTGGCTATCAGCAAATCATGTGGGAAGACATCAAAAGCCTGAGATAGATCCATGAGTAAAGAACCTATCTTTTTAGAGCTAGCTAAAAGTCTCAGCCAGCTCTGAGGTAAATTAATTAAACAGTATTGAGTAGAGTAGCGTCTGTGGAAACCACAGAGGTACTTAGAAAGATGAGTTTCCATAAAAGCTGATAGCTGTTTAAAAACCAGTCTTTTGTAAACTTTTGAAACAGGAGGCAATAAACTAATAGGTCTATAGTTTAACTTGTTGGTTGCCAAACTTTTTTTAAAAGAATTATATCTGAAAGTTTAAGCTCATCAGGAAAAACACATATAGATGAAGAATTATAATAAAAAAATTTGCTCAGAGGACTGAAAATTTCTTAACCAGACAGCTGGAGATATTTCGTAGGAATATTGCCTATTACCTGTCCTTTTCAAAGCATTTGGGTGCATTACTGTTTCTCGTCAGAAGTTAAAAGTTAAAAGAGTCTTCCTCATACTGTAGTGTTTTAATCAATAGAATGCTAGGATGGGCTCTAAATTTTTCAATGGCCTGAAAAACTGGATCACCAGAAACTATTTAATCCGGAGTACAATTCCAGGGCGTAATCAAGGGAGTGCTAGTGATATTATTGAAATGTTTATTGAAGATGGTAGCAATACTGGCATCATCGGAGATGATTTCACCATTTTCAACAAGCGCTATATTGCCAGCATTAATAGCCTTTTCCGCAAAGAAAGGTTTGCAGGCACTCCAAAAGCCTCTACAATCAATTTTAACGTCAATACTAGAGAGGTAATCAGATTTTGCTTTGCAATTCATGTTGACCACCAGGTTTCTCTCAGTTTAGTACAAAACCCAATCAGAGGGGTCATAGGTCTGTTTAGCTATATATTTTAGACGTGTACGTCTCATATTCACTTTTCTGAGGGCCTTATAAATCAGACCATGTTTTTCCATGAAAGAAGGCATCAGGGGAGACAGGTTGAGCTAAAATATTCTGGTATTTGGAACAATAAAAATCTATCAGCAGAGAAAGCTTGTCTAAAAAATAGTTTAGTAGTTGCTTTGTTGGATGGTAAATAGTCACCACGAGCCATTTTATCCCACGCAGTGTTTGTTCACTTTGAATTATTATTATTCAATATTAACTGAAACTGAACTTGCATGTAAACGTATGATTTTTATTAGTGAAAACTTTCATTTTATTTGAACAGTTTTAAAAGTGGAACAATCCAACAACAGCAAACAAGAGCAGAAATACAACTTCCCGCAGATAAAGCGTCTTTGTCGGTGAATATCATAAGATAAGGACAACCACTCCATCTACGTAAGATTTCTCAATTTAATAATTAATTTTGAACATAAAAGATTTTAGTCTAAAGCAGAACATAAGCAAGTGTTTTTTCACTTCGAATTATTATTATTCAATATTAACTGAAACTGAACTTGCATGTAAACATATGATTTTTATTAGTGAAAACTTTCATTTTATTTGAACAGGCATAAAAGCGAAACAATCCACCAACTGAAAACAAGAGAATAAATACAACTTCCAGCAGATAAAGCGTCTTCGTTGGTGAACTTCATAAGATAGGGACAACCACTCCATGTACATAAGATTTATAAATTAAGTACCGTATTTCCTCCAATAAGCGCCGCCCTCTATTAAGCGCCGCCCTCTAATAAGCGCCGCACCTAAAATTTGAATTTCGAAATTAGCGCCGCCCTCTAATAAGCGCCGCCCTCTAATAAGCGCCGCACCTTCAAATGCGGCGCTTATTAGAAAATCAAGAGAAAATGAGACTTGAATACTTTTACTTGAACTCTATAGTTTTCTTATTGCAATAGTCGTCTACAGAAAGTTCTAGATAGCTATATTTACACTTCTTATTAATGAGTTCCTCATATAATATTTTAGAAATTTTACTGTTCGTTGAAAAGCAAAGAAATTTGGCAGGGACAACCAAGCCAAGCTCTCGCTTTCTTTTTCCTGTCACTTGTGCGACTATCGTATTGGTTTTATCAGCTTTCAAAAATTGTGTCGTAAGTTTGGAGAGTTCAATAGGTAAATGTCCGACTAAAAACTCCTCATCCTTTTCTCCCATATCGTTCGGATCTATTTCGACAACTGCTTTATTGACCTCCTCAGATACTGGTTCGATCGCGACCTCGGTTTCTTTGTCTGCTTTACTTCCTTTTGCTGCTTTACTTCCTTTGGTTGATTTTCTTCCTTTGGCTTTGGATACTTTGTTCGTTTTGTTTGTTTCGCTTGGTTCACCTTTTTCATTTTCACCGACTGGTGTAGTGCTTGGTTCTGATTCCGTATTTTCATTTTCTTCTTTAGTTTTTTTGTCGGATTTGTCTGCATCTTTTACTGTAACCTGCGGCTTTGTTTTGTATACACCTATGGCGTATTCATCATATTCTTTGGCTTCTTCTCTTTCGTCTGGTTTGCAGTTGAGTTTCTCTCCCATCGTTGGAGTCCAAACATCTTTGTAGACATGGTGGCCTCGTATGTTTGTTTCAAACTTCACAGTAAAGGCAAAGAAAAAGCTTCTTGGAATAGTTCTAGCCATGTTTCGCCCTCTCCTTGAATGAAGAGACAGTGTGGAAGGAAGCGAAGTCATTGCAGTTTGTTTAAATTTTGAAAAGATGGAATGAAGCTATTACATTGCTTGATTTTGGAACAAAAATATGAAGTCGTTCTAATGTATAAACAAAATATTTCTGGTGCGCGAGGTGTGTGTGCAAAATATAAACATGGCTCCAACCGAGAATTCACACAAAGGAGAAAAAGTCAAATCCTATTCCTTGGATTTGAAGAAGGAAATCGTGGAATATGCCATCAAGAATTCCAATCGCCAAGCAGGAAGGCGGTACAATGTTGACGAGAAGAGAGTTCGTGAATGGAGAGCCAAAATAGACGACATCAAAGCCAGGGTTGCTGATAAAGGTGGACTGAAAAGAAGAAGACTTGATGGCGGAGGAAGAAAGCTCACGAATGAGGATTTAGAAGAAGAAGTACTTATGTGGATAATGGATCGTAGATCAGTAATGCTTAGAGTTTCTCGAAAATTAATCATGAAGAAAGCAAAGATTATCCATGACGAAAGCACCGATGACCCTGCTGTAAAAGAGAGCTTTGTAGCCAGTCGTGGATGGTTGGAGAAATTCATGAAAAGAAACGGACTCTCTCTAAGGAGAAGAACCACTACCGCTCAAAAGAATCCTAGCTGCATGGTCGACAAACTTGTCATGTATGTTTTACAGTGCCGACGATTACAAAGAAAATTTAAATACTCCGCTGGTTCGATCATTGCGATGGATGAAACTGCAGTCTGGTCTGACATGCTCTCTGGGACAACTGTAGAAAGCAAAGGAAAAAAAGACATTCCTTTAAAGACCACTGGCCACGAAAAAGTCAGAGTTTCTGTTTGCCTTACAGCAACAGCTGATGGAACACGGCTCAAACCATTCATCGTCTTTGGGGGTGCAAAGCGGGAATGTAAGGTTTTAAATGATGAATACAAATCTAAATGTGTTATCGCTTCATCTTCAAATGCTTGGATGAATGAGGAATTGACATTAGAATACATTCGAACAGTTATTGGTAAATTTTCTTTTCAAAAGCGCTTGTTAGCTTGGGATTCCTTTGAATGCCACATGATGCAACCAATCAAACAACGTTTGAAAAGTTTCAATGTTGATTCGGTTATCGTCCCCGGTGGTTGTACTCCGTACATCCAAGCCCCCGATGTTTCGTGGAATAAGCCATTCAAAGCTCATGTTACCGAAGCTTACGATACCTGGCTCAGTGAAGGGATCCACGAATATACGAACGCAGGTAATATGAAGTCACCTCCGCGAAGGAAAGTAGTCGAGTGGATCTTAGAGGGTTGGAAAAAGTTGTCAAGTGAACTCATCGTGAAGTCTTTTAAGACATGCGGTTTGAGCCTGCCAATCGATGGTAGTGAAGATGATAAGATTCATTGTTTTAAAAAGGAGGGAGCTTGTCCTGATGGAGCATCACGGTTAAGAGAATCCCTGAATATCTTGCAAGAGGAAGAGAGTCAAATAAATCCATTTAAGAATATAACAGATTCGGATGTTGAGGATGCATGCGAGCCGTTTCATTTGATTGACTCTGACCAGGAAAGCGACGAAGAAATTGATGTCTAAACTTATATTATTCTTAAACTTTGTTATATTTGATAGAAGAAGAACAGAAAACATCACGATGCATATCCGTTAATTCTTTCTCGTACGTTACTTACCCCGATAGAACCCCAAATTTTATAGCAAGAACTCTTTTTCTAAGGATATCACCCAACCAACCGATCAAATTCAAAGAATAGGCAAAAACTTCAGAAACTTGAAAATTGAAATTTCGAAATAAGCGCCGCCCTCTAATAAGCGCCGCCCTCTAATAAGCGCCGCACCTAAAATCACGAAAATTAAATAAGCGCCGCGGCGCTTATTAGAGGAAATACGGTAGTTAATTTTGAACCTAAAAGATTTTAGTCTAGAGCAGAACAACATATAGAAGAGTTTGGTGACTTTGCATTTCCATTATTCAAAGCTATCTGAAACTGAACTTGCATGTAAACGTATGGTTTTAATTAGCGAAAACTTTCATTTTATTTGAACAGTTTTAAAAGTGGAACAATCCAACAACAGCAAACAAGAGCAGAAATACAACTTCCCGCAGATAAAGCGTCTTTGTCGGTGAATATCATAAGATAAGGACAACCACTCCATCTACGTAAGATTTCTCAATTTAATAATTAATTTTGAACATGAATTATTTTAGTTTAGGGCAGAACTTATGAAAGAGTTTGTTCACTTTGAATTATTATTATTGAAAGCTATCTGAAACTGAACTTGCATGTAAACGTATGGTTTTAATTAGCGAAAACTTTCATTTTATTTGAACAGTTTTAAAAGTGGAACAATCCAACAACAGCAAACAAGAGCAGAAATACAACTTCCCACAGATAAAGCGTCTTTGTCGGTGAATATCATAAGATACGGACAACCACTCCATCTACGTAAGATTTCTCAATTTAATAATTAATTTTGAACATGAATTATTTTAGTTTAGGGCAGAACTTATGCAAGAGTTTGTTCACTTTGAATTATTATTATTTAAAGCTATATGAAACTGAACTTGCATGTAAACATATGATTTTTATTAGTGAAAACTTTCATTTTATTTGAACAGTTTTAAAAGTGGAACAATTCAACAACAGCAAACAAGAGCAGAAATACAACTTCCCGCAGATAAAGCGTCTTTGTCGGTGAATATCATAAGTTAAGGACAACTACTCCATCTACGTAAGATTTCTCAATTTAATAATTAATTTTGAACATGAATTATTTTAGTTTAGGGCAGAACTTATGCAAGAGTTTGTTCACTTTGAATTATTATTATTGAAAGCTATCTGAAACTGAACTTGCATGTAAACATATGATTTTTATTAGTGAAAACTTTCATTTTATTTGAACAGGTATAAAAGCGAAACAATCCAATAACAGAAAACAAGAGCAGAAATACAACTTCCCGCAGATAAAACGTCTTTGTCGGTGAATATCATAAGATAAGGACAACCACTCCATCTACGTAAGATTTCTCAATTTAATAATTAATTTTGAACATGAATTATTTTAGTTTAGGGCAGAACTTATGCAAGAGTTTGTTCACTTTGAATTATTATTATTGAAAGCTATCTGAAACTGAACTTGCATGTAAACATATGATTTTTATTAGTTAAAACTTTCATTTTATTTGAACAGGTATAAAAGCGAAACAATCCAACAACAGCAAACAAGAGCAGAAATACAACTTCCAACAGATAAAGCGTCTTTGTTGGTGAACATCATAAGATAAGGACAACCACTCCATGTACATAAGATTTCTAAATTAAGTAGTTAATTTTGAACCTGAAAGATTTTAATCTAGAGCAGAACTGATGCAAGTGTTTGTTCACTTCGAATTATTATTATTCAATATTAACTGAAACTGAACTTGCATGTAAACATATGATTTTTATTAGTGAAAACTTTCATTTTATTTGAACAGGTATAAAAGCGAAACAATCCAACAACAGAAAACAAGAGCAGAAATACAACTTCCAGCAGATAAAGTGTCTTCGTCGGTGAACATCAAAAGATAAAGACAACCACTCCATGTACGTAAGATTTCTCAACTTAATAATTAATTTTGAACTTGAATTATTTTAGTCTAGGCCAGAACTTATGCAAAAGTTTGTTCATTTCAAAATATTATTATTTAAAGTTATCTGAAACTGAACTTGCATGTAATCATATGAATTTTATTAGTGAAAACTTTCATTTTATTTGAACAGTTTCAAAATTGGAACAATCTAACAACAGCAAACACGAACAGGAATACAACTTCCCGCAGATAAAGGGGATTCCTTGCTGAGTATCATAAGATAAAGACAAACACTCCATCTACGTAAGATTTCTTAAATTAATAATTAATTTTGAACATGAATTGTTTTAGTCTAGGGTAGAATTTATGCAAGAGTTTGTTCACTTCGAATTTTTATTAGTTGGAGCTATCTGAATCTAAACTTGCATGTAAACAATTTAATTTTAATTTGTGAAAACTTTCATTTAATTTGAATAGTTTCAAATCTGGAACAATCCAACAACAGCAAACAAGAACAGGAATACAACTTCCCGCAGATAAAGCGTCTTCGTCGGTGAACATCATAAAATTCACCACTCCATGTACGTAAGATTTCTAAATTAAGTAGTTAATTTTGAACCTGATAGATTTTAGTCTAGAGCAGAACATAAGCAATAGTTTGACTTATAATTTTCGTTATTTAAAGTTACCTAAAACTAAACTTTCATATAAATTTATGAGTTTAATTGGCAAAAATTTTCATTTTATGTGAACAGTTTCAAAGAAGGAACGTAAATACAACAGCATTAGGAGAAGTAGGCTGTTATTGAAAGATATGGCTACTGCTTCACCAATGCAAATCGTTGCCGTAACTGACAGAAAACGACATTTAAAATTGACGGATTACGAAATGGAAAGCACCAATAAGCTTCGAGATTTCATGCATACAAAATTACCAAAAGACAAAATATTGTTGTACAAGCGGTTGGAATCTCACAAGCCACACCTGCAGAAGTTGAAAAATAAGAAAGTTATAAAAGAATATCAGTGGGAGCTCATGTTCCCAGCAAATGGGGAAACAGATTCGGACACTTTTGATATAACCATTATCACTATACTGCTTAGAAATATATGCAACTTAAATAGATGGGAAATGTCTCTAGTACAGGAATGCGCTGACCTTAGAAATTCAGTCGCTCACCCTGTAAAGTCCATAGAAGAAAAAAAATACAACAATTTTACAAGCAGATTTAAAACCTGGTTTAAACACATGGGAATGAGCAAAGGGGAATGGAGCATCTTGAAAAATCGGAAAATCTACAACGATGTAGGTAATGTGAGATTCGGATTGAAAAGACCCGTCGTCGACAATTTCGTCGGTCGAGAGTTACAACTCCAGGAATTACACGCAGTCTTGCAAGACCATGATACTGTTGTGATAAAAGGATTGTCCGGAGTCGGAAAGTCCGAGTTGGTCAAAATGTATTGTCATCAACATGGAAACGATTACGAAAATAATATTTTGTTTATCAACTCAGAAACTGTCGGGACTCTGGAAAGTTTCTTCGTGAATTTCGCTCTGTCTATCGATCTTCTATCCTTAGATGACACGAAGTTGTCGATTAAAATGGAGGTGCTAGTACCGCAAGTCTACAATTTTTTATCAACAAAAAATTGTTTACTGATATTTGACAACGCTGACAAAGAAAACATTTTAGTCGATTTCATGCCAACAACACCTTCCAAGAGTAAGCGTAAAATTATCATTACTACACAACTGCAGATTTGGGGAAACCACACCAACCAAATTCAATTGCAGCCGCTCGAATTAAAAGAAGGATTGTTGTTTTTTCAAAAGGAAGGTATCATTGATACAAACTCTGCAGAAAGCAAAGAATCTGCAGAAAAGTTGGTCAAGGCACTTAGCTCATTACCCATTGCGCTTCGATTGGCTTCTTCACATATTAGCACAAGAGATATAAGCATAAGTGCATTTTTAAAGGAGCATGGAGAAAAGTTTGAGAAGTTGTGGTCGAAAGTAGAACAGGACGGCATGAATGAAAATGCGAAAACAGTGTTAACAACATGGGACATGGCTTTCGATCGCCTTGGTACCGACCAACATGCAAAAAGACTATTACAGATGTTTTCCCTGATGGATGGCAGCGGTATTGATGAAGCTCTTCTTCTTCACCTGGATTGTGTCGAGGAAGATGAATTAAAAGAATCCTTGTATTACTTAAAAAAATTTTCCCTCATTAACTACGAGGTGAAAGACAATAGAAGCTTCTCTGTAACAATACACAACCTTGTCCAGCAAGTAACAAGAGCTAGGTTAACCGATGAAGAACAAATATTGGTTATAAGGGAATTGTTTCTATTGTGCCAAGACTTTGTAAACCAAATCATTAATAAAAATCACCAAAACTTTGGCGATCTGTGGTTACCGCATATTTTCTCAGCAATGGAAAATATACGTATAAAACTGCCAATTTCAGATCTGTTTCTAGACGTCATAAATCATTCTATATCAGCAACAATAAGTGGCGGAAAACTCAAATCAGCGATGACCCTCATAAATAACAGCAAAAAAATATTCCCAGCAACTCATCACCTGACAGCTATCGAAGCAAAGATATTATATCATAGCGGAAAATACGAAGACGCAATCAAAATGTACAAAGAAATTTTGGAAGTGGAAACATCTTTGCTTGGCTCCGAGAACCCGTCTGTGTTAACAACGAAGAATAACATAGCCACCATCCTATTATCTCAAGGAAAATACGAAGACGCAATCAAAATGTACAAAGAAATTTTGGAAGTGCAAACATCTTTGCTTGGCTCCGAGAACCCGTCTACGTTAATAACGAAGAGTAACTTAGCCACCAGCCTAAATTCGCAAGGAAAATCCGAAGAGGCAATCAAAATGTACAAAGAAGTTTTGGAAGTGCAAACATCTTTGCTTGGCTCCGAGAACCCGTCTACGTTAACAACGAAGAATAACTTAGCCAGCAGCCTAGATTCGCAAGGAAAATACGAAGAAGCAATCAAATTGTACAAAGAAATTTTGGAAGTGCAAACATCTTTGCTTGGCTCCGAGAACCCGTCTACTTTAACAACGAAGAATAACTTAGTCACCAGCCTATTATCTCAAGGAAAATCCGAAGAGGCAATCAAATTGTGCAAAGAAATTTTGGAAGTGGAAACATCTTTGCTTGGCTCCGAGACCCCGTCTACGTTAACAACGAAGCATAACTTAGCACTCTCTTTAGAATCCCAAGGAAAATCCGAAGAGGCAATCAAAATGTACAAAGAAATTTTGGAAGTGAAAACATCTTTGCTTGGCTCCGAGAACCCGTCTACGTTAATAACGAAGAATAACTTAGCCAGCAGCCTAGATTTGCAAGGAAAATCCGAAGAGGCAATCAAAATGTACAAAGAAATTTTGGAAGTGCAAACATCTTTGCTTGGCTCCGAGAACCCGTCTGTGTTAACAACGAAGAATAACTTAGTCAGCAGCCTATTATCTCAAGGAAAATACGAAGACGCAATCAAATTGTGCAAAGAAATTTTGGAAGTGCAAACATCTTTGCTTGGCTCCGAGAACCCGTCTGCGTTAACAACGAAGAGTAACTTAGCATTCTCTTTAGATTCCCAAGGAAAATACGAAGAGGCAGTCAAAATGTACAAAGAAGTTTTGGAAGCGGAAACATCTTTGCTTGGCTCCGAGAACCCGTCTACGTTAAACACGAAGAATAACTTAGCATCCTCTTTAGATTCCCAAGGAAAATACGAAGAGGCAGTCAAAATGTACAAAGAAGTTTTGGAAGTGAAAACATCTTTGCTTGGCTCCGAGAACCCGTCTACGTTAACAACGAAGAATAACTTAGCCAGCAGCCTAGTTTCGCAAGGAAAATACGAAGAAGCAGTCAAAATGTACAAAGAAGTTTTGGAAGTGCAAACATCTTTGCTTGGCTCCGAGAACCCGTCTACGTTAACAACGAAGAATAACTTAGCCACCATCCTATATTATCAAAGAAAATACGAAGACGCAATCAAAATGTACAAAGAAATTTTGGAAGTGAAAACATCTTTGCTTGGCTCCGAGAACCCGTCTACGTTAACAACGAAGAATAACTTAGCCAGGAGCCTAGATTCGCAAGGAAAATACGAAGAAGCATCCAAATTGTACAAAGAAATTTTGGAAGTGCAAACATCTTTGCTTGGCTCCGAGAACCCGTCTACGTTAGAAACGAAGAAGAAGTTGTTGTTGTGCGATTTTTTACATTCCATTCAATTCAAACCAGTGATTTGATCCCTGTTTTTCAGGGAAATATTTTAGCACTAAGTTGGTATTCGTTGTAGAGGAAAGGGAAGTATGGTGTATCTTTTGCAAAGCTGAATGCGGAGCACGTTTGGCGCACATTTATCCACTTCAAAGGTTCAAAGATGTTTCTGAGATTACAATATATTTTGTAGCACTAAAAATGTTATCGCGTGAGGAAGTACACGAATTACCGTAATTATTTGTTTAAGTTCTGCCCTTGAATAAGTGCCACATTAACATGAACTGCGGCGTATATTTAAAATTATTTTACCAATTTGCAATACGCAGTACAAGTCTTAATAGTGAAATGGAAACTCTTTTAGATGAAAAATTCCTTTAAAATCTCAAACTCAATTTACATAAGTAGAAATGATTTCTACTTTCTCAGCGGCTTTCTCCGTAATGCTCGTGCGCTCAAAAGTCGCTAAATGAAGATCTGGATTAACTCAAACACATCCCTGTTTCAAGAAAGTCAGAGTGCAATACATTTTTCTCGGAACTCACATCAGTTCATAGTTTGAAATATCAGCACACATTCAGTAAAGAGTTTGACCAGGAGAAAAAGTGAAAGTATTTTTTATTTCCTAAAATATTTGTTTTTATATGTTATGAAAAATAAAAAATCCCTTCAATTAAGTAAGCGTCGCGGCACTTACTCGAATATCTACGGTAATTCAGCATAGTTAGAGCATTACGTACCAAAAAAGAAAGCGACAATTAGGGGACTAGAATGCCAATAACCGATAATCCCTTATGTTCGAATTGACCTTCGGGCATGTGGCAAAAGGTTTGGGACTGTTTACAATACGACGTCAGTAAAGTCTTTGATTAACAACATGGCAGTAACTGTTTCTCAAAGACATGATTTCATACATTCTTTTATTCATTTGATCGATCTCTATACAAAGTATTACTTTCCGTTTAATCTTCGGTGATTTTATATTTCCAAGAGTGATAATATGCCCTTTTTGGATGGTGCATGTTAGTGGGTGGACCAGTAAACTTTTGAAAAGTTGTTACAACAGGTATTTGCTTGCAATTTGCGACTATTTGCTAGCCTATGTTTTTAATATGAATAATCATTGATTTCAGCATATCCATATATTAAAATATTTTTTTATTATTTTATATATATATATTTACTAGTGTAGCGTGTAAAAATATTTTACAGTTTTGTGCCATAAACTGTTTTTACACGCTTAAAGGGGCTACGACACAGATCGCGTGTTATTATGAATAGTAGTGCCGCACCAAAATTCGATTTGAATAAACAAGAACGCAGACATCACGCGATTCATGTCGTAGCCCCTTTAATGTCTGTGTTGTGTATATTCAAAAATAAAAATCACTTGTTTCCCGAAAATTTCTTCCCGCCTAAATTTCTGACATTAATTCTTTTTAAGACCATTCACGAAAAATTATATTTTCTAAATTACTAACATTTGGGCGACTCTCAAAATTTTTAAAAAATTTGTTATTCGCAAAAATAAGTACTTGCGAAATACAATTTCTTTTAATAACACGAAAATTAATACACGCAAACATACATCCAACAGCACAGGAAACTAAATCATAAAAATATTGAAAATGATAAACAATGCAGCAATAAACCTTTGAAGGATACGAAATCCAATCAAGTCGCTTTACACCACAATTTTCACCTAAATGCTAAAATTTGCTTCCTTCTCATCTTACAATTCTGATTGACTGTGTGGGTTCGTAGCAAACCATTTCGTTGATGTAATGTATTCGGAAATCTTGTAATTCATAGTCACTCTATTATAAAATACGTACTGTGATTTTCAAAACCATAGTATTTCAACAGAATTCCATACTCCAAAGTCCGGTTTTTCTATCCACTACTTAATTATTTTGTGTTTGTATTCTGAAAAATATTATCAAATAAGTTAGTAACACATTGCATTATAATCAACAGAGCTTTTTGTATGGTTAACCTAAAAAATATGTTGTGTTAGCATCCTTGTGGCCATTAAAAATGAGTCGATCTGATGTCGAGCATAAAAAATAAACCGTCGGTTTTCTTCTGTCAGTTTGCGCAATCTTTTTGTCTGTGCGCGCAATCAACTTCAAAATAAGTCAGTGGGAGGACGCTTACGCAATATATTTTTTATGGTGCCCTAAAGTAAGTTAAACATTGGATTGGAGAATGGTAAGCAAGTTAAACGTCTGAAGAAGTTTATATTACCCAACACATAAACATCTTAAAACTGTCATTAAATACAGGCAGGTGGTTTAGTGCGTTTGACATCTTTCCGAAAGAAAGATTTCATAACTTTTAAAAGTAGCAACTCATTTACTCATTTGCTTGAATATTTGCTTGAATAAGATATTTTACACGTTCATTCTTTGAGGTGTTTTGTAGAGGATTTTTTTTGAAACAAAATAGGGTTGTTTTTTTCTTTTGTTGTTGTTATTGTCGTTTTTATGGTTTTATTTCGACGGATTTTTTATTTACGTAATTCACATTTTATATATTTACGCAAAAAAACATTTGTAATTATGGATATGAAATAATTATAAACCATATTGCTGAGGAGAAAAGTGCCTAATTTCTGTTGCAAAATGGTTCTATGACGCAGGAGGGTTTTTTTCGCAAACAGTTGCCCCGAACAGCAGCGCTCATTTCAAACTTAAGCGGTCAATTTACACGTGGAATGTTTCTCCCCGTACGAGGCGTAATGCACACAATATAGCTTGCTCCACACGTAAAAGGCCTGCTTCACACATGATGAAAGGGTCATTTCGCTAATAGATCCTCATAATAAAAGTCGCCCCACTCTATAATGGACACTCCCCACATAATAGGCAAGTTTACCAGGTCCAGCGGTCACACCACGCTAACGGTCAGTCCTTATCCTTGTCCCCTATCGTTTCCTAGCATATTGAAAGTAATTTGTTCGAAGCTTCAAACTTTCAAGGCACACAAAGTAAGCCAATAGCCTGGACTGACCCACATTGGTATAAAATTGAAAATACCCATAGTTCACTAGGATTTACAACTGCCAGCACAACACATTGAGAAATTACATTTAAGATGGATCACCCTTAATTTAAGTTCAGACATAGCGATTTTTGAGTGCGCGATCACCAGCGATTGTGCGCTTAATCATGGCGCTCCATTTACATTTAAATTTTTGCGTGCGATTGAAAACCAAAACAAACTTTAGCGATATCAACATAACAAGTAATATCGCATTTGCTGCATGGAGAATGTTGTGTTTGCTGCATAGGTACGACAAATGTGTTTGCCTGAAAATGATGATTGACGTAATTGGCTGTAAGCGAATAGAAAAAAGTAGAAATGATTTGTACTTTCTAAGCGGCCAAAGTTTATAGCGCAATAATCACATTGGGCATGCCCAGAACTGAGCGCTAATGCTTGGGCACTCAAAAATTGCTAAATGGAGATCCGGCTTGGACACTCCTGTTTCAACAAAGTCAGAGTGCAATACATTTTTCTCGGAACTCACATCAGTTAATAGTTTGTCATTTCAGCACACATTCAGTGAAAAGTTTGACCAGGAGAAAAAGTGAAAGTATTTTTTATTTCCTAAAATGTTTGTTTTTATATGTTATGGGAAATAAAAAATCCCTTCAATAAAGTAAGCGTCGCGGTGCTTATTTGAATATCTACGGTAATTCAGCATAAAATCAGAGCATTCCGTACCTAGAATGCCGATAACCAATAATGTCACATGGTGTTCGAATTGACCTGAGGGCATGTGGCAAAAATTTTTGGACTTTTTATAATTATGACGTCGCACATCATGACGTCAGTAAAATCTTTGATTGACGACATGGCAGTATCTGTTTCTCAAACACGTATGATTTCATACATTCGTTTGTTCATTTGATCAAACTCTATACATAGTGTTATTTTCCGGTAACCATCGGTGGTTTTATATTTTCAAGAGTGATCATATGCCCTTTTCGGATGGTGCATGTTAGTGAGTGGACCAGTAAAGAAGTGAAAAGTTGTTACAACCGGTACTTGCTTGCAATTTGCGACTACACTAGCCTATTTTTTTAATAATAATAATCATGGATTTCAGCATATCCATATATTTTAAATGGAATATCCTGCGGAACCCTATGTGAAATGAAAGCTAGACTTATTCACATGGTTTCTTTCTAATTTTTGACAGACTACACGTGATTATGTTTTGGCAGTATGTATATACGTTCTGTTAATTATTGATGTATTCATTTATATGTTTTTATACACTTTATCGTTTCACCGATCTAATTTTTTAACTTCAAAATAAGTCAGGCGGAGGACGCTTACAAAATATATTTTTGATGTGCCCTAAAGTAAGTTAAACATTGGATTGGAGAATGGTAAGCAAGTTAAACGTCTGAAGAAGTTTATATTACCCAACACATAAACATCTTAAAAGAGTCATTAAATACAGGCAAAAGGAGTACAATCATTTTTTATTTATTTTAAAGAATAAACGTTCAAGCTAATGCTCGTGGTTAAAGCCAAAATTTAAAATAAAATCTTGGGTAATTCCTATTCCTCCATTTAATCACCGTAAAAACAACAAACAGTAGTTGAATCATAATTGTCATAATCTAAACAATGTGAAGGACTTACAATAATCATATACCGATAAAAAGAAGCTGTCGATAAACAACACAAATCTAAACATAGCTACAACAAAAGACAAGATAATTCCACAAATCCATCTTAAACAGCAAGATAAAGAGAAGTAAGTGATCACATACTGTCCAAGAGTGTAACTGATACTAATTCAAGAGAAATATTCCAAAAATGTATGAGATATAAGGCGATTCTTTCCAAAAAAATCTTCGTTCACCAGGCTTTCTAGAATTTCCAAGCATACTTCGCCGTGAATGTAACACCTTAGAAAAGTTATTGACGATTTGCCTGAAAGTGGTTAAGTGCGTTTGACATAGGTCTTAGCGAAACCTCTGAAAGAAAAATTTTATTGGTAACGCGTTTTTTTTCTGCTTAGAATGAAAAACCAAGTTGCTTCCCTGTACAAAGCCAACAGATATTTATATAATTTTGATTCATATTTTTGTATGTCATCCAGCAGCCTGATTTTCTTCGGCAGGTCGTTGTATACCATTGTTTCCGATGGTTTGATGGTTTGATGGTTTGTTTCAAAGTGCTTTTTGGTCTTATTAAGTTGTACTTTTGAATAGGAAGAAAATGTTGGGAAGTAGATGGATTTGTAAACAAGAGTGACAATTGTAGCCAGGGCTCTCCTTGAATGTTTTAGATTCGTTGAAAGGATTTTACCGAGTGTGAATATGTTTAAATTTTTGTCACTTAACAAAATTCATCACTTTGGTCTGAGAAAGTTTCGTTCGATAAGATAGGCTTAGTTACCTTGGCTGATTTTGGATAATCTGTTTTGTTAAAAATGAACTTTGAGACATACCACTTTAATTTTTAAACAATTGCTTCAACGAAATAATGTTTATTTTAAGCGACAGGTAGATTTTTATGCTATTTTATTTACTATAACTGGTCTATTTTTTAATACTTAAAGGGGAAACAGCATGAATCACGTGATTGTTATGTTTCTCTACATTTTTTTAGCGTCAGCCATAATATTATCGTATCTCTCGCCTCAAATTGATTTTTGAGGCTGCACCATAAATCTAAAGATCACGTGATTCGTGTCGTAGTCCTTTAACAACCAACTAAACATGCTTGATTGGGAAATTGCACTCCCGTGTTTTCACTCACAAGAGGTATATCTCATTAGCTTTCCAGCAGCTTAGCCGAGATTATAACAAGAATAGGAACATTAGCTAGAGATATATTAGCCTGATTCAAGAAGCAAACTAGTAAAAGTGCCCATTGGACACGCATCGTCGGACTCTCGTCCACGTACCAATGTGGACGCCCTCTAGACGTCCTTTGGGTATAAGCACGCCCTTCGAGAGTCCTCTCCAAGTCCTAGCTGGACGTCCATGGTACGTGCCTGTGTCCGCTTGGAATAACTTTTTTATTACATAGGAATTGTCGTTTGTTTCCTTTTGTTTTTTTATGAAAGGAAATAAATTTCTACTATCGTGTATTACTTACTTTCTTGATTTCATTTTTCTGAAGTTTATTTATGATCTCAGCTTACAATACCAGTTTAGAAACGTGATTGTGTAGACTGTGACATGTTGATCAATACACGTCATTATGGGATAATCAAATATTTTCATTTTACAAAAACTTTTGGAAAGCCTGAAATTAACGATCTAAGTAGCTGACTCTCAACTTGGTTGATCGAATGCATTCGTTACGGTGACGAAAATTTTTCAAGAAACGATAAACTTTTTTGTAAATAATTATTTCAGAGCATGTTGATTTGTTTTCTATAAATATTTGATAGTGGACTTTGTAACGAGATTTAAGATTCAGTGTTTTCTTGTTGTTATTGTTGTTGTTGTTGTTGTTGTTTTATGGTTTTACTTAGGTGGATTTTTTATTTACGGAATTTATATATTTACGCGAAAAACCATTGTAATTATGGATATGAAATAATTATAATAACCCATTATTGCTGAGGAGAAAAATGCCTTATTTCTGCGGCAAAATGGTTCGATGACGCAGGGTTTCTTTCGTAATCAGTTGCTCCGCACAGTAGCGGTCATTCCACACTTAAGTTTTAAAAGCTTGGATTACCAAAGATACCATTACATCTTGAATTTGTTGACATTAGTCAATTTGGACAGATTTGATGACCCACCCTGTAGCTGGATAATCGAGTTTAAGCAAATCGTAAATTATTTCAAAGCAAATGCTAATAGCTAAACTCAATTGCTTCAATATTTCTTGAGATACCTTATCCAGAAACTAAAAAATGCACCTTTTGAGGAAATTAAGTCTAACAAGAACCATATGGTGCAAAACGGTAGCAGCATTTCAAAACTAAGTCTCAATACGAACAAAATAGATACAAACTTATTCATCCGAGTTTTACTTTTAAACTTTCTTAAGGGTAAACAAGGTTTAATAAAGAAACAGCATTGCTCAAAACAAAAGAAATATACATTTGCGAGCTGTAACCATGGATACTTATCTTATTATAAAATATATTTTAAAAAAAAGTGTATAAAAGCCAAAAGAAAAAAATAAGATAACGAAACAAAAATAAAAACGTCTTCATCGAAAAAAATATTATATTGAATAAAAACGAAAACTCCATCCAAATACTGGGTTTTAAATTTTATCAAACAAAGTAAACAAAAACGTTCAAATAACAAACAGGAATAGTTATAAGAAGGTCGTTTAATAGAGTTAAAGTAAGAACTGCTTCTTATGAAGCTTTTCGTCATGAACGTTTTGATAAGCTTTTGAAAATTCCTAGCCTGCGTTCGTTCATACAAATTATATATTGTTTCGTGAAGGGAATTTCGCAGAGTCTAAAGGGTGGGCTAAATGCCATTTCGGCCGGAGGAGTAGTCCAAGGGTGTTTTAATACGGTATTCGCTTTCGCTGCTACCGTAAAAAACAGAATTTCCGAGTATTTTCGGTTTTCGATGCGCGCCCACGCCTTCTGACATAAAATTACCGATAGAACGGATTACACCCAATGACGCCCCTCCTGGCAGAGGGCGCTGATTAACGCGTATAGAAACTAGTTATATTTATGCTTATTTGGTTTCGGAACGCTTGTGGTGAATAGATAAAATAAAAATCATAAAAATCAAACATGTAGTGTATTAAGTAGAATTTTATGAAGAGAATGTATTGTGTTAATTTTTATACATATCATAATATACATATCCATGCAATGTGCTTCATCAATAACTTTCTTGGAATGGTGTTGACTTGAGAAGCTTTCGCCCATATTCACTTAGAAAGAGCTTCGGGATGAGCAAACATTAATATCACTTTACCACTTTGAATAATTTCAGAAATTTCAGTCATCTCAGAGTCACTCTCGATCTCATTACTGTTTTTGTTATTTTGAAATAATAATGACGTACATTCATGAGAACTATGATATGTAAGTGCTCTCAATGATGCCTCTTTTCTGCAATAAATTGTTTACTTATTTATTGAATACTCAATACTAAATTATTGAATTAAGAGTGCTAATAACAATTGTCATATTATTGGAGTCAGCTTTCTTCGGTGGTATTAAAACATGAAAGTAGTTGATAGATAAAGGACTTTCAAAAACCAATTGGTAAAACTGCCAACACATTATTCTTTTCGTATAAATACAGTAAAGACTGTACTTGTTGTGTTTTTTTTTTAAAACCTTGTATGTTGTGATGTTCTAATGCAACTTGAAGCCTTTTGAAAAAATTATTCACACGACTACTACACTCCATTTTGGTTCCAATATAAATCCGAAAACGAAGCGCCTTTTTTTAAATTTGGAAACAAAATCGGGTTTTTTCTGCTCGGGACGTTCGATTTTCGAAGTTTCATAAAATATGTGCGTTAGCAAGGGTCTTCTTCGCAGCAGTCCGTATATCAAAAGGACAAGAAACCCTGGGTACGATGTTGTGATTTATTAGCAAAATTTGAAGTTGAGGCTGTTATAGCCAGACCATTGTGGAAATTGTGAGAAAAGCGTCAAACTTATCAGGTCCATTAAGCATCAAATCCTGATAAAAAATTTCAAGGGAGGTACGTCTGAAAACTTCTGTGACTTCTTTATCAGCATTTTTATTTATAAAAAAACATTTTTGTCATTAAAACACAAAGTGTTGGAAAGGAAATTAGTTGCTCTTTAAACTTTTTGAAGCCATCAGCTGGTCATTCTCCGTAAACTTGAATGTCCTTGAATGTCAATGTTTTGAAAATGATGTCATCAAAATGTTAATTAAAGTCGTGAATATTTCAAATATTGTCAACAAAACCTAAAGTGTTGTACATCGGTGTAAAGGAAATGTTTTGAAAATGATGTCATCAAAATGTTGGTTAAAGTCGTGAATATTTCAAATATTGTCAACAAAACCTAAAGTGTTGTACATCGGTGTAAAGGAATTGTTTTGAAAATGATGTCATCAAAATGTTGGTTAAAGTCGTGAATATTTCAAATATTGTCAACAAAACCTAAAGTGTTGTACATCGGTGTAAAGGAAATTTGATGCTTATTAAGTTCATAACTAGAAGCCGGGGGCTTGAAGGTCAGCGCGTTTAGACGTGTCAAGACAATTTTCATATAACTTTGGGGACACTGGGTTCTAGGTTGCTATAAACTCATCGGTACGGATCAAGTTGATTCGCGTTCAGCTAATATATGTTTTTAACGTAACCTTCCGCATGCTTAAACGAATTGAATTTCATCGACACAGATACACCATTATGATCTGATAAACCTGTATTTGAATCGTGAGCGTGTGAGTCAAAAATGTAAGTAACTCCGTTAACTGAAAATATAGATGTAGAGAAGCCGCTTGCGATAAATATCGTTCCTTTAACGTTTTCATAGTGAAGACAAGGGAGGAAGTTCTCGGTATTTGAATTTAATATTCCTGTTATCTCCCTCTACCTAGTTAGTGTCAGGCCTTCACCATTTAATCTTACTCGGACCTGAGAGTAAAGGAGGTGGCGGTTCTTTGCCAGGTATTTGAATTCCTAAAAATAAATGCAATAATTAGGTAAAAGCAGTGTTATTTCAACACGTTGATGTCATTATAAATCTCACTAAAAACAATAAAAAATGCAAGCTGGTGAAGTACAATCAGAGCAAAATAACATGCAAATTTTAAGGTAGTTTTCCAAGATTTTGCGAAATTTATTTTTGCGATCAGTGTCTTTGATTGTGTTTATTCTGTGTTATTATTGGTCACCAGCGAGTTTAAGTCTTTTTTTGATATTGATAATATATCTCAAACTTTTCAAAAAGTCGAAATGAAATGGTTTTTAAAGCTTTCACAACCCTCTTGTAAAAATATTTGAAACTTTCCGAATTTTGCGACATTTATTTTTGCAATTTCAGTAAATTTAAGTGTTTTTTCAACATTTGTCTACCCGCAAAAATTTGTCCTGAAGTAAATTCAATAATGAATTTGTTGTATTTTTAAGAGTATGTTAAAAATATTTCAAAGAGCGGAAAGTTTACAACAAGAGAAAGTCTGTCAGGTAGAGATAGGTGGTGGGTACCAAATAGTTAAAGGGTCCATAATCGGGGTACAGTGACCAATATTTTCCCCTTTTTTTTGCCCGTTTTTTTTTTTTACTTTCGCCCCGATAAGTTAAGGTAACATTTATTATCAGTTTAGCATCCATCTTGGTCATAAAGTGAATCAGCTTTGTTGTCATAATGTCGAAACCTTCAGTAATTATCGAGAAAGAACACCAATTCGTCACATGAAGAGTCACCTACACACTGTTTTTATAAGAGCACTGGACTCTGATAACTCTGATCAATTTTAAAGACTTAAAATGTTCTTAATGTGTTCTTAATTTATTCACTATTCAATACCCAAAATTCGAAATTCAATGGACTTGAACGACATTTTAAATTTTGATGGAGTTGAGTTGATGTAACCAACATGATGATAATATTCTTGTGTTTAACTACGTTATAATGTTGTTTTCTGGAAAAATGTTAAAATATTTTCTTAAGAACAAATGTTTCTAGCCTTTTAGGATGTTCTTAACTTTTAGACATTCGAAGTCTTTATTATTATAACCTTTGTTCTTATAAAAAAAAAACCATGTATATATATATATATATATATATATAGGACAAAAGTTTTAGTTGAAAAATCTGTTTTTGTCCTCTCCTTTTTCCACCCACAGATCTCTAAAAAACGATTATGATCGTCTCGTCGTCTTCATGTCAAGAAGATGACAAGATCTCGACTTCCAAACAGATATAGGAAAGAGAAAACTGAAGAAATCTGAATATAACCGCCAAAGAAATTTTTGTGTAGTACTAGTTAGAAAAGGCATACCGAAAAAGGAGACTGAGAACCCAAAAGGAGGACCCAGAACAGAGGACCCTATAGGAGTATCCAAAACGGAGGACCCTAAAAGAGGACCCAAAACGGAGGACCCTATAGGAAGAGCCAAAACGGAGGACTCTAAAAGACGACCCAAAACGGGGGACCCTAAAAGACGACCCAAATTGTATGTCAGTAAATATGCAGGTATGTATGTAATATATTTAAAGTAGATTTGGAAGATATGTGGAAAAATCTAGAAACGAAATGGATGGAAAGAGGGAGTACTGGTAGCCAAATTTTTAAACTATATGGTGAAATTATAAAAAAAACTGACGACAACATCCATGAAAGCTTCATTTCGAATGAGATGTGGATTAGGAAGTCCTCCAAATGAGTATAATTAGAACGCCAACGAGTCAATAAATAACATGATTAAAAAGTCCAAAGGCACTGGAGAGTTGTCAGTAAAAGATACAGTCCGTCTGATTCGAGAAGAAGGGAAAAGCCAAGACAGGAAAATCAAGATGGATTTATTTGGTAGAGGAGAATTGCAAGTGGTCGAAGAATATCATTCACAATTTGAAATAACAGAGACGTTTTATGAAATGAATTCCTTGCAAAGAGAATAATACGTTTTTATAACTGTTTTATTTTTCAGACAAACCCCTCATTAAATATTGCCCCCGATTAGGGGGGAATATTTTTTTAAACGGGAAGATTCGTTTCCTTCTTCGCAAAAATTGCGACTTTCGTGCGCTTTTGACATGAGATCAAAGACCCGGCGGGAAAACGATTTCCGACGGGAAGGCGAGTCCGTGTTTCTTTTCTGAAAGAGTAAAATGTTTTGTGATTCTTGAAGAAGATTTCAGCTTCACATGGTCTCTTTTAATCGCAACTGCATTTTGCTTTATACAAACATAGACAGAACAGGAGTACATGGTCTCTATACAATATCTATCAGTAATAATGCAAATGGTAGGTACTTATCACTAAAAATCTTACATAATACATGACAAAAATGTTTTGAAACTTTTCATTTGATCGTTAAAATAACTGTGGATTTAGAAACTTTTGAATCCTTATTTTGTGTTTAAACTAACACATTTAGATGGGTGCTGATCAGTGGTCTGACAGGTCAGTTGTCCGAATTTGTCGGACAAGTGCACAAAATCAATTGTCCGACAAGTCACTTGGTCCGACATTCAGTTGTCCGACATTCAATTGTCCGACAGATAAAATAACTTTCTTATACTGAACATGAGCAACTTTGGGACTATCGACCTTTCGGGCTATTAACCTGGAGCCCTTAAAAATACTATATAATTATTGTTTGCTGTTCTGCTTTCCATGAAAACTATGGGCTCCAATCTGGAAATCATGTTTAAATAAATAAACAACAGATGTCGGACAGTTTATCTGTCAGACAACTGAATGTCGGACAAATGACCTATCGGACAATTGAATGTCGGACAGCGATAGGCCCCCATCTAGATTCCTCTTACTGCTGTTCCTTTTCAGATAGTACCAACGTACAACATCTGCAAGATGAACAACGGAAAGCTAACGTTTTGTGATAAACCAGGTTAAATAGAAAAGCTCTTTTTTGTGTTTGTGTGTGGGTCAGCTATTTTCAAATAACACTTGTTGTTGGCTGTGATATCATTTATTCTCTCTCGCATTCCCACTTCAAGAGCGCGGAATTTATTTAGTACGTGTGATCACATATGTTTTGAAAAATCCGTTAGAAAATTAACTAATCAAAATATCTGCTGAAACATCGACGGGTGATACCAAGCTCTTAATTTATCATCGGCGTGATTATCGTTCATGTATTTATCGTTCATGTATTTATCGTTCATGTATTTATCGTTCATGTATTTAGGGTCCTCCCTAAACAAATCGTTGTGTTTAACACGTACTTTTAAAAGAAAAGCTGGAAAAATAGCAAGATAGTAAAACGCATTTTTTAAGAAAATGAGCCTCAAAATCCCATCTATGAAAACATAATCAAAAAAATGATCTGAATAGTTGATAATTGGCTATGTTATTCAGGAATACTTTTGTTCTATTTTGAGGCCACGCAAAAAAGCTACGCTTGATTTTGTCAGTGTCATTTTGGATATGTGCACCGATTAGGAATACACTTCAAGGAAGAAAAATCCCGCGTTTTTTGTTAAAATAAACGAATTTTTTTCGATGTGTTTTTCTAAGTTCAAAAAATAAAACCAAACTGAATTACACCATCTGATAAAGCTTGAAAAAAAAAGAAGAAAAAGATACTCGTCCAGATCGTAACTAGCCCTAGCCCGGATTACTGGAGTTTTAGAGCCCTTAGCCAAAAAACCTCCTTCAAAACATCAAATATGATCATGTAATACTTTCTACTTCGTTTATTCGAACCAACCTTTAAAGCCGTAAGACATCTGTTAGCTTACAATATGGTAGACTTGTTACGGGCCTAGTCAGGAAATTCCGCCGCTCGCTGCCGCTACTTTAGTCACGAAAGTAGCGGCGGCGAGCGGCGAGCGGCGGGATTTCCTGACTATTATGGGCCTAGCCCTGTAGGTGAAAATTTTTAGACTGAGTTCCACAATAAAAGTATGCGCATTGCAATGCGCGTTTGAAAATAAGTTAAGGCTCTATTTACACTAAAGAAGGCATTTTTATTGTTTTTGCTCTAGAGGTAAAGCAACCAAAAATTGAATAATGTGCACCAGGCATTCAGTGTTATGTTTAAAAAAATAGGCTAAGGCCTATAGCACAAATTCAAATATTTGCGCACTCTCTCTGAAATGTTTATTCACCTCTATTGGGACCGGGCACGGATTTTTATCAGAACACAACTTCGAGCATGGAAACGGTCGAAAACAACCAGATTGTCTTTTTTTCTCTATGAGTTAATGAACTGATATTGAATACCAAGTACTACAAGGATCAATTTTAGGTCCTTTGCTTTTTGATATTTTCATATGCGATTCTTTCTATCTGTTCCAACTTTTAACATAGCCAGCTATGCTGACATTCTTAACGGGTAAGAATATCAACAAAGTTGTAAATAACTTCTCAAAAAAGTTGCAATGTTAATATTTAATTTGGTTTGACAAAAATGGAATGAAAGTCAAACCAGCAAAGTCACACTTTTTTACGAACAATAATACAAACACCCAAATCAAAATGCACAACCAATTCTTGAATAGTTCAAAAACTGAGCAAGTATGCGGAGTAACTATTGACAGCAAACTCTCCTTCGATCAGCATGTAAACCAACTCTGTGTAATAAGGATACCAAAAAAGTGACCGCTCTTGCAAGATTATCTTCTGTTATGTCATTCGAACAACGCAAACTGACTATCAATGCTTTTAATCAACTCTCAGTTTTGTTACTGCTTTCTAGTCTAGAAATTCCACAACCGAAATTTGAACAACAGAATTAATCATATACACGACAGGGCATTAAACATTATTTGTCAAGACTATCAATCATCATTTGATAGAAATGGAAGTGTCATAATACACCAAGTGAACTTACGCACCCCTGTTTCAGAGTTGTATAAAGCAAGAAACCGATTCCTGTCTATTTTGAAATATTTGCCCCTTTTTCTCATAGAATGTCTCAATCTCCTGTCAATGACAAGTTTCCATACCTTTCCCGAATTCATGTTTGTATGTCGCATTTTGAGTCAGTTGTCCATACGGACCTCGTTTCTGTGTTGAAAATTAACGCAAAATTTCCCACTGCAATTTGCTAATGAGCAAAATATATAACTAAATAATTACCGTGAAACAATGTAATGCATCAAAACGAGGTCCGTATAACATAAAAGGTGTTTACTGAGAAGGATGAGAAGCCTAATAATGTGACAAGATATACTGCTCATACCACTGTCGAAGAACAGAGAGAAAAGATCTCAAATAAAAGAGGGTAGAAGTACTTGAAACTGTTGAGATCATTGATTGAAAATATAAGCGTATTCACGGTCAGCCAAAAACTTGGTCAGACGATGAAAACTCGCGCCAACATTAAAAGTTCAATGTTCCAATGGATTCATCGGGAACAAGGTGAAGGGAATTTTATAATCCCTATAAGAGACTCTCAATTTTCATTGGAAGAGGATGTTGGCAATAAACTGTTTGGATCCAAATATGAGAAGTAGACTTGAAGTAGGCTCTAAACCTGAAGAGTATGTCAAAGGAGATCGTTGTGACTACAAAGAAAACGTCAAATCGTGGTTTCCGCTAAGAAACAGGACGTTGTTTATTTTTGGCAACAACAAATCGGACGAGAACAGGGTAAGAATTCCTTTTTCTTCTTCTCTGCAGAACTCAAGTGTCAAAAATGACTATACCTACTTTATTTCACGTGGTTGACACTTTAGTAAGAAATCTATTCAAACAGGATATTCCATCACTTCCTCTAAACAGAAAGACTGTCCCACCTCGTAAAAATTGCCAGAAATTGATCATCTTAGACATGGTGAAGGACTATAAATTTCCTTTTCGTTCACCAATACAATTCCACAAAAAAAATCAAATTTTCGGGAAGAGAATCCGACTTGGTGGATCAAGAGATACAATCTATGCTCAAGATGGGGCAACAAGAGAGGTGATTTGGGAAAAAGACCAATATTTAAGCTCAATTTTTCTAGACAGCAAAAATGATGGGGGACACCGTCCTGTAATAAATCTGAAAAACATGAAAAAGGACCTGCTATATTTCCACTTAAAGATAGAGGGTCTTTTTCTTCTGAAAGAGCTATATAAGAACTACACAGAAAAGTAGATTGCATGTGGAAGCCTATTTTGCTGTTCCTTTAAGAAAATGGTTCTCCGAATATACCTAAAATTTCAGTGGATCTTTAAACGAGTTCCTTGTGTATTTGTTTCGTTCTATCTTTAGCCCCGTCGTTATTCATAAAACTGATGAAACTTCACATCTCTTAGCTAACAAGAAACTGAATGTAAGAGTGATTATCTCGACAACATTTTCTTATTAGCGACATACTGGAACATTAGGGACATCAATCAATCAATCAATAAAAATATAATACAAACGATAAAATGTGAAACGAACCATTTATTCAAATATTTTTTTTTTATTGTTATACATTTACTTTGTAATTGTTTCCGACAATATGTAAATTTCAGATTCTTACTAATTTACTTCGTGGTTATGGTGGGCAGTGTGCCACCGAAAATTTGAATAAATAGATTCGTCGATTCCGTTAAATGACCTGATGAGCTGGGGTTTTTTTGACAATAAATAAATAAATAAATAAGGAACAACAACAACAAAAAGATTAAAAAGGTGCCATCGCATCCAAATAAAGCAGTCTGAAAAAACAAGTTCCAAATCCCATCACTAACACCTAGTTCCATCTCCCATCGGTAACACCTTGCTCCATCACAACGGCGGATCTAGAGGGTAGTTGCACTTTGTGGAGGAGCACATTGATCACCAATGGGCTTATTTGCACGTTTTTCTTTTATGCTTTAATAGCTAACATTCTCCTCCACAAGTTTCGACTACCCTGTAGATCCATTGGTGCATCACATAATATAATATTCTCTTCAAAATTGATGAGACTGTTGTACGACTTTGAATGGTATGGCAGGACGGACGTTCCTATCATAACAAATGCAGACCTTCGCATAATTAAAAGATGACAAAAATTTAGGCCACATAATTTGGGAATGGAATTTTTAGTGGAATTGTCTATATAGCAACAATGCAAAGACTGTGTAATTTCTCGCTAACATTTCAGGGAAAACCTATTACAAGAGACATTACGTAAGTTTAATTGGAATAAAATGATGTTATGGAACCTCCTGAAAAATGAAACGGCTTAATTTATACTAGTTTTTGATAATTCATCGTTGTTATTGAATATAACTCAACGTACAAAATACTTCCATATCCCTGATTTCTTTGGACTGAAACTATCATCGCATTCATAACGGAACTCGTTTATTTGCCTGCTAAGACTGAAATGATGCAACCAACTGAAGAACATTGGAAATTCATAAAGAACTTAATTAATTGGATAAGAGTGTAGATCCCATGCATTGCCCTACCGGGACTCACATTGGTAAGACAAGCGTGAATCATCACCATTGAGGGGTTTATAACTTCCGCAAGAAACAGGTTTACTATTCGATCGTGATGTGAAGTAATCCACAACAGCCTGGCCAGGAGTGTTTAAATTTGTCATGATGTGAATGGTACCGTTTACTGATGCCTTGTGACAATAAAGACGGAGTTGTTGAAATAAAGTGAAATCTCTCAACTAAACAAGGACAGCAAAATTCTCTCTTTGATGGTCATTCCTATGTTGTATGTCATAAAACCCGGAAAATACTGGTCTGTAGTTTTAACTTTAGCTATCAGAGTCCATCCACCTGAAAAAGAATAAAAACAGCTCTTATGAACTTTGACATGATACGATATGCGATTTTGGCATGCGATTTCTTGTTTGCAATGTTATAAAATTCCTTTGTAAAGTTGAGGTTGAAAGTGGTTTACGTTGCTCTCTTTCTTCTCTTTTGTGTTTTCTTTGCCTAAGCAAATCCACTTTAGGCTTTAAGCTTACAAGTTGGTGGGAAGAATAGCCAACCCTTAGGAATGGAAGCATAAAACATTAGACTCTCAGTGACTTACATACTGACTTGCAACTTGTAAACAAAAAATGTACAGTCGTACTGAAAAAATTGTTTTTGTATGTGATTAAGATTTTTATATTATTGTGAATTGTGGTTGTGGAAAGGGAATTTATTATTGCGAGATCATTACATTAACCGTGACTTTTTTGTTATCTGTGTGATGTATATTACCAGGTCAAAACAACTTATTCCAACGGTTCAAAAATATTTATTGAGGACATACCTAATTTTCCTTTTTTAAAATAGCTGTTAAGAATTCGATATTTGTTGGTCAGCGCCGCGAGACAGCTGAACTTTCATTTACCTGTGTTTGTCGGTCGGTCAGTCACTCACACTACCTAGTAGGAACCAATGGTGGTGTCATTTTTTTATTTAATCTTTATATAAAGTAGAAAAGATATAGCTTGTGTGACAAACCAATGATGGCAAGGCGTCGGAAATTTCATAAGCAACACTTTGAACAATATCGGTGGGCACATTGCTGCTAATCTTCTTTGTCCTTATTTTCATAATGGTGGAAAGAATTTCATCACTAGTTGTGAATTTAAATTCAGAGAAATCATCCCTGGGCTGTAATGACAAAGGCTATGAATTTTGGGATCTACCTTCTAGTTTCTTCACGTGTGAAACAGTGTTGTCGTTTGGTGAGATTTATAATCTATCCACCATTATCGTTATTAAATTCAAGTATAAAAGCTGACAAGTTTTATTATACTTCTTCAAATATTTGGTTTATCTTCAGTTTCTTTTACGGTTTAATTTTTGGTTGAAGTCACGAATTTTGGTATCTACTTAAAACTAAAATAACCACACCGTCACACTGCCACACGCCCACACGTATTCTGGAAAAGGACTGACGAACATTTGCATCCAAGAAAGAATTGGCCAGGCAAGTACATTAGTTGTTCATATTGACAATCAAGTTTTTAAGTTATTTTTACTGCCAAATACTTAGAATTTGAGAACATCAGAGCAGAAATTTCTGATTATTAAAATCAGGCAGTGTTTCATGGGCATTTATGATAAACATTTATGATAAGACTAATTATTTGTGAAATTCGCGAAATTTTAATTCCCGGGAAAAGTTTATTTTATCTCGATCCACGAAATTAAATTAGCACGAAAACTGCTACTATGGATCAGAAACTTTCGGCATCGAACTTTCATGAATAAATTTATAACAATTTATGGAACTTAACAACCTTGTACCCAACACATTCTTTGATTTTTAATACATCACATATCAAAACAGACACAAGACCTCAAAAATTAGGATGTTAATCCAAAATTTCTACTTGAATATAAAGTTTACCATAAGGTTTTTTTGAAAATCGGCTTATGGTATGCACTTTGTGATCCTAAAATAGCAGTTAGAGATTATTTGGCTTAGTTGCAGTTCACTCCGGAACTATCAACCTGTTTCATAAACCTGTAATGGTTCTAAAGAATGGAGGAGTGATGTGCAACTAAGCCCAATATTTCTATGACTCTTTCTTTTGACCTCAAATTTATGATTTTGTGCCCATTAATTCTGTCAATTTTCATCTGGGACACATTGTATATGCATGTATTTTATTTTACAATTTTATATTTTTAATTTTAATTTTTACAGGACTTATAGATGAAAAACAGTTATGTTACTGATATAATGCATACCTGTATAAACATTATCAAATAATAATAATAATAACTTTTGGAGATTAAAGATCAAATATTGCAGAATTTTTTTTTTATATAAATCAATTTTCAGGTTAAATTGAAAAAAATCATCACATCAATTCTTCCCACTAAAATTTCTGAAGATACTTGTGAAAATTGCTTTGAAATTCGTCATTAGTGGACCTGAGATTGTATAATTTATTTTTAGGTCCTTTGTTGGTGGCATCATCTCTGGTATTATCTTGTATCTGCTGCCAGATCTACTCTGTTTCATCAGATTTCAAAATCTGACCTTGTCAGGCTTCTTTGTCCGAAGTTTTTGAACTTATCGACCTTAAACTTAACAGATTTTTTACTTTCAGATATTTCCAAAAAATGATTTCCCTTGCTCAATTTTGCATAGCTATAGAAGTATATTTTCTTCAGTTTTTCTCATATATTCCTCAGTATTTACTTTGACACAGATTTTATTACATTGTACTATTATAAACATTTTCTTATAATAGATTGAGTTCACAATATACATGATTAAAAATTGTATTCAATACTTCAATACACCTTTCCTGAGTTTCTGTTTAAACACCATGTTTTGATAGTACATCCAACCACGTTTTTATGAAATTTATTGTTTCAATAATGTTTTAACTTTATTACTTAGTAATTATCTCTATGACTAAAACTCCCAGTAGAATGATTAGAGGCAATTTTGATATCTAAAACGAGGCCGGATGTACTTACTAGACAAAAACACGGCGTTAAAACAGAAATTCGAGAAAGGTGTATATATAAAGGCTTCAGGTTGAAAATCGTTAACAGCAAACCAGAAACCGCTGATTTTATAATGGAAACGATAGTTATAAAGGATATCAGATTCGGAATAGAATTCTTCATTTGGCCCAAATTTTCTTTCTAAAACGTACTTCTTGCCGCCGCAGGAGAAAGGCTGTGAAATTTAGAAAATACACGCGGGATGTTATCTGAACTGTTTTAGGTAAAGGGTCCTTCGTAATGTGTACTACTTTTCTGGTATGCCCAACTGCGCTGACCTTCAGCCCCCAGGGCCTTTTGTTATTTATTAATGACAACAAAGCTGCCTCGCATAATGACTGAGATGGATGCTAAAATGATAATAAACTATATACCTTATCGGTAAGAAATTAAAAAAATGGGCAAGAGAAATTAATTTGGCGAAAATTTTAGTCACTTGCCAAAATATGGTCACTTTATCCCGATTTTACAGAATAAATACAATCAAAGACACTGATCGCTAAATCTCCTATTGGAAAATAACCTTAAAGTTTGTATTAAATTCTGCTCTGATTGTACTTCACCAGCTTGCACCTTTTTTATTGTTTTCTGTGAAAGTTTTGACATCAATGTGTTGGTAAACACTGTTTTTACCTAATTATTACATTTATTTTTAGGATTTCAAATACCTGCCAAAGAACCTCCACCTTTTATTATGGAGGGACACCTTGGTGGAAAAGGTCACTAACGTGAACAGCAAAGCTCAGCTCAAACTCGTAACACGTAGCTCAAAGCTCGTAACTGGAAGCTCAAAGCAC
The DNA here is from genome assembly GCA_039566895.2 of Turritopsis rubra. Lineage (NCBI taxonomy): Eukaryota > Metazoa > Cnidaria > Hydrozoa > Anthoathecata > Oceaniidae > Turritopsis > Turritopsis rubra. The sequence goes on from CM077628.1 coordinate 11,713,369, forward strand.
GAAACGTAGATAAGTAGTGTGATCAAAGATACTTTAAGTAAACGATAAACGGTCCGTTGTTTTTATTGTCTCCTTATTGTCTCCCTCCTAGTAATGAATCATCTCTATTGAAACACATCGTGTAGCAATTGGTTGTTACTATGATACTAAAATCTCCCAGGTTTCTAGTAATTATGCTGGCTCCCGCTCAAGGATGGCTCGTTCTTTTCTAAGTAGTGTTGCTATGTTTTATACTTTACTTCATTGTGTCAGTAGATTTTGATTACGGCCGACGATATTGAATTGAATCTCGGTCATATTTTTCCTGACAAAATAGTTTGTGGATCATTTAGTCAAGGCGATGTTCGTTTTGATGAATCTGCTGGGAAACAGCGCACATGCAATGCATTATGGTCCATTTGTTATTCCGTTATAAAGAATTTCCATTTTTGGTCTCAATGGGATTTAGACCGCATATGGACGTATGGACGAAATAATTCAAAACTTAAATCAAATCAAATAGCAGATTTAAATAAGTATTTCATTCCGTCCCCTCATTCACTTCAACCATTTGTTTTTTGATACTTAATATACATCCGTGAGCATTCCATCCACAAAACACTTCAAGAAGCGATTTGCAAGTCCTGTATGAGTAAATTTTCAAACCCAGGGGATTCTAGTTTTATTGTGTGCAGCTAAACTGATAACAATCGCGTCTACCATTTTGCATGACAGAGAAACAGACAAACAAACAGATTTAGAGTTGAATATTAATATATAGGATTTTATGAATCTGTTATATTATGCATTGCATAATTTGGGTGTCTTTAAAACAGAGTGGCCACCGGTTCTGTAATTCCTTGAATTGTTTTGTTTTACAGCTTATCTGGTTGCCCCCTATTTGAGATTCGTAAGAAAATGACATTGCAGTTTCTGCACGTCTGATAGGGCGATCCACATGTTCTTGAATTGTTCTTAAATATTATTTTTTTAAATTCTGGTGGCCCTCTGTTTAAGAGTGGGTTTACGTGAAAGCCTTAGTGAAGTCTCAAACCGGCTTGAGTTTAATACCGTTCTCATGTAAGCGCACTCTTCTACTAATTATTAAGTTCACCAAGAAATGAATAATAATTTGAAAAGCATTTTCATTTGAAGCAATTTCTTATTATATGAAAGTAAATAAAAGTACCCGTAACAACATTCAAGTTCATTTGACACTACAAAAACTGCTTTAAGAAACCAGCCTCGAACCCAGGGTCTCTTGCCTTTCCTATATACGACCGCCGTCCGTATCAGACACTGGGTTCTAGGTTGCTAAAAACTCATTGGTACATGGCAGGTGCAATAATTAAACAAAAATTATCTTGTTTAAACTTGACACGTCTAAACACACTGACCGTCAATTATTGGGTTCTTCAAAAATTCGCTTTGATATTTAAAGAAGATGCTCAGGCATTTTAAGTTTTCTTAGTTTGAAGTTTTAATGTTTTATTATTGTCTTATTTACAATTGAAGATACAATTTTTTAATTCACACAATGCACTTTCCAATCAACGCAAATTAAATTGGTTTTCCACTTAACTTTTCGCCTGCCGCTGAAGTTTTCGATAGGTCATGATTTAGAATATATCCTTCAAAAGGGAGACGCCCTTTACAAAACAGTTGGCTGTAATAATTATTTGTCTTGTCCCGGAGTTACCGAGGCAATTCATTGTTGATAATGTTAATGTTCAAGTATAGAATTTGATCTAAATGGTTCCTTTTTCGGTTTTTTACATCATGGTTCAAATTGTCTACCAGAACTAATTGATAATAAGGAATATAAGGAATACAGATGTTGTACTTATATTTTGTGAAGATAAATTGCTTTAGTTTTAATTGATTGTTTAACATCAGTTGCGTCATTCATTAAACATGTTTATTTGGAAATTCCTTGCAAAATTATCGTCCAGTATTAAGTGCAATCAGTTCAAATTTCTTCGTTGATTTTTTGATGATATATGTACCATGTTCAAAGATAATAATATACTTTGTTCTTACATTTTCAAATTAACAAAAGAGCTTCAAGGAATATAGAGGCTCAGCATAAATTGAGGTATTTCCTCACTTATGAAAATCCTTGTCGGAAGCTTCAAATCATAACACGTCCTGAGTCAGTGGTTTCACACGGTCGGAATTGCAGATATCTTATACCCACTAAACACATCACGCTTTCCCAAGTAGAGGTAAAAATACCGAAAATACCTCTTCTATCGTTTTTAGCAGACGTAAGTATTTAGATGGTGCCATATGGTGCCATATGTGCCATATGTTCTCATTCCAACAGTGGAGTGGAGTGAAAAAAAATATATATATAGGGCGACTACAGGCAACTCTCATGAATGAAAATCAACCACTGGCTTGTTATAAAATAGTATTATTAGTACCGTTCTAGAATCTGATCGGTTGGTGGTAATTTTGATTCCCTAAAAGAGACAATGAGAAGTTAAAATCTTTGAGTGTCTTTTTGGAACTTTTTGGAACATTTGGACTTTGGAATTTCTTAACTAATGTCTTTCTTTGCTGCTAAATGAATATCAAAAATGCGCCATATTTTTTAGATAACCGTATGTAATCAATATATTAAAGAGCTTGACGATTGGGAATACGAAGTAGCTTTGGAAAAAAGTACCCTGCTTATTTACCCTGCTCCGTAGGCATAATCTGTGAAAAGAAAAATGGTCGGAAGTCCGTAAGAGAGTGCGGTTAGGATTTAAAATGGTTTACCAACACTTTTTTCATGCGTAATGGGTTAGGGTCAAAAGATTTCGAATGAGTGAAAATAAAATCAAAACAAAGTTATTAAGATTCTTGAAGCGAATTCGTTTCTAGATAAATGGAAATTTTTTTTCTCCTATGACTATGAAATTATGTACCATTGCTATTCAAAATAGTAGCAACATAATTGTAACCTAATTCACATGCGCAAGCTCCCATAATTATATAAACATGATAATGATAATGATAAATGGTTATACACGTATAATAAGCCATTTGTTGTTTCTTAAATTTAATTCAACATATAAATTTTCAAATATTTTGGGGTTCACATTTAGGTTTTAGAAATTTAGATGGAATGTCTTCACGTATGTAGTCTTCACGTATGTAGAGGATCACCCCCTCCCCCCTCCCACGCCCCACCCCCATTGTCAAAGCAATTATGGGTAAGAATTATCTAGTTGAGCTTCGGAAATAAGCAATACATCTACATTGCTCTTTATCTGATTTGTTAGTGAATGGACCCTATTTCTTAATGAATTAATGTTTATATTTCCAAAAATAAGTCTACTTACATTCTCGGCTCTCATTTTTTCGAGAATTGTTTTAGCATTCTGGGAGGTTTCGCATTCACCTAACAAGTTTCCTAATATTCCTGACATCAATCTCGAAATTTCGTTTTCTAATAAAATTGATAGCTAACTTATCCGTACCCAAATTGTTCAGATGTAAACCTTTTCTTCCCAAGCAGTTGGTGATTTTGTTATTTGTCAATTATATCAATTTTGAGTTCTTTCTGTTCAATGGCGTAGCTAGAGGTCAGTCAAAATTTGTGGAGGAGAGTTTAGACTCTTTGACTGGATCGACAGATTCTGGAAAGCTTTTTGCAGGTGAAGGGACACTTTTCATTGTTGATGATATGATAACTAATGAAACCTTAGAAAAGCGAGGGTATGTATTAATTGATTTAACCGTCACTGGAAGACACTGAAACCATATAGCCCATGGTTTCTCACTCAGATCTATATACATCAATACCTAAAAGCCTACGACGCCAGTGCAAAATGCTCTTTACCTGGTATCCCCAGTAATGCGGTGACCTAACGTTGATCGATGAAGAGACCAATGTCCTCGAATGTAAAAATTAAAGAACAACTGAAATCCAGCGAGCACACCTGTTTATATATCAGACGTTAGCATCACAGAAGTTTTATGGTGATTCAATAACATATGAGCATGTCTTCTATGTTATTGAAACAACTATCTAAACAAACTCTTCCCCTCTTCATTGAAACACCAAAATATTACACGGTCGTTTTATTACACGGATCACGGATATTACACAGTTATTGAATTCGAGGATTGTTCGAAGTGGACAAAACTCAAGGAATTCTCCTAAGTGTTCATTCTGAGCCGCAGGTGATCAATCAACTGTGACGATACTATCGAAGATAAGTTGTGAACATCAGTGTATTCTCGATGTTCGTGATTGTGTTGAGGTTTTACTATAGCATAGTCAGAACATCGATGATTACTCGATGTACACAATGTTCACAAGGGTGGAGATAAAGAGTGTTGGTGGGTCGTTTTTAAAGCGATGACTCATCAATATGCATGAGTGTACATGGAGGTACGTTAGATGTAACCTTTATATATATATTATTATATATTATATATTATATATACACTATATTATTTATATATATATCTCTGTAATTCAGCTGATATTTCTTTATTTTAACAATTTTAAACAATTAACAATTAATCAACCGTTTTATTTAATTAATAATTAACTTAATGTTTATCACAGATAAAACTGATCTTACCTCAGCGCGTAAAGGTTAGTTTCCATTTCGCGATTTTGTAGCTATAGCGGAAAAGCAATGGCGATTTTTTTGCTCGTTCGCATGTCATGCAAAACTTCTAGAAATTGGGAAAACAAAACAAGAAACGAGATGGCAGCTGTCAACAGAAGATTGATATTGTAACAAAACTTAATACTGGTAGTTGTATCAGCCGAAGAAAAATTCAAAATATAAGACTGCAAGAAAAAGCGTATGGGAGTACGAAAACTATTTCGGGAAAGAAGACAAAAGTGATTGTACAATTTGCTGTTGAAAGATCTATGTTATTCAACAATGAATATTTTTTTAAATGTTTTCGAATGACTCCCAACAGATTTGAAGCACTTTCTTGCTCAATTCGTTCGTTCACTTCATGTTGATTATTTAGGCCTTCCTGTTGTTGCTGTTGTTGTTGCTGTTGTTGCTGCTGTTGTTGTTGACGTTGTTGCTGCTGTTGTTGTTGACGTTGTTGTTGCTGTTGTTGTTGACGTTGTTGTTGCTGTTGTTGTTGCTGTTGTTGTTGACGTTGTTGTTGACGTTTATAAAAATGAAATAACACATCAAGTTCAACGTTGTTGTCAGCCATCTTGATAGTATTATTTGTTTTCCCATTAACCTTCTAAATTTTCATTGGCTAAAATCTGAAACGTAATATATCGCGCGGAAAAAGTAAGATTATTTCAACTTTTTCAAAGTAGCCACAGCTATTTGGTTTTCGAGAAGTCAGCGGCATTTTTCACAAACTGCGCACGCTTACAAAATAAAATTGTTGTCGCTATTTCCGTTATAGCTACAAAGTCGCTAAGTGTAAACTAACCTTAAGATGTAAAAATGACTGCGTACTTATCAGTTGCAAACTCAAGATTCAGCTTATGGATTTTAACTTGGTCGGTTACATCTACACTTATTAACCAATTATGTGGCTTTCTTTCGTCTGTAATATCGTATAACATGCCCACTAGCAATCGTATTGAATTAAATAAGATTAATTAACATAGCCGCCATGGCGGCGTCGCTCTCCACCCATATTCAGCCTGCGTTCTCTCCGGAAACTAAATTAAGTATTTTTCCCAACAACTTTTTTTTCTTCTCAGCTGAAGAAACAAGTTGGAGAGAGGTCTGTATGAAGCTAATTACCTTCATCAGAGATATGTAAAAAAAGAAAGATAAACAACTTCGTTGTTTCTCGCAAAAGCTATCCGTGTCCCTTTTACTGGTGTGAGTATTGTTTCGCGCGAATAATTTAAATATATAATTACTTGTAATTGTTAAAATTCTAAATTTTCATTGGTTGAAAATTAAAATTATGCGAATACTCATTGGATAATTTTTATAATTTTTTCTAGTTTCGCATATTTTAATTTTTCATATAAGTTCTATCATAACTTACGTGTTATTAGCCAGACTTACATCAGACTTCAGTAGTTTTCTTGAAAAATTGATTTTACAGACAGAGACTTCGTTTTACGACAAATTTATTAGCATACAACTTATTCTTTACTTCTTTCTCTAAAATGTTGACATTTTCTACAAACTTTAAGAAAAATTTAAAGCATATGTGTGAGATTAAGATTCGTCTGAAAAATATCGAAATCTCTCAGGAGATATTCAGGAAAGACAAATCAAAGACAACATAAATTGTCGGTAACACTCGTAAAGTTTTAATTTTTCCGAATTTAATTATTCGCGAAAAAAAAAGAGTCTGGATCTGGGGACACGGATAGCGTTGAATAGAGACGCGAAACAAAAGGATTAACAATAAGCTGTCAATCAAGTTCAAACGAGTTGTTTATCTTTCTTTTTTTACATATCTCTGCCTTCATGAAATCGTGAGAAAATATGCAGGTCTAATCTGATGTTTAAGAATAGCTATTTAGAATGAACAAATAAAAATTCTTGATTGCATAGATTCATAGTAGATGCCCCTAACAGATTAATAATCCGATAAATAAATAAATTACAATCTTGTTTGTGAAGGAATTTTAAGCCTATTTCACCTCTATTGCTATCACATGGAGCAACGACAATCGCCTAAAAGTCGTAAATAAACATGATTTTCAGTTCATGTCAATCATATTCAAGGTACAGGAATAGAACATCCCATGAATTACGTCACCAGACAGCCGTGCCTTCGTTCTTAAGATGAATTATTATGACATTTGTGTCGTTTACAAATATAAACGATACTTCAGGAGAAGATTTTTTGCGTCGCTCGCCGCCCATGAAAACTTTCAGTGTGCATTCTCCCAGATAATAAAAAATAGAATTTCGGAAAGCTATGCGAAAGTGCTACCAGCTTATAGAACTCGAAATTCTCATCAAGAAAATATATAGGATCGTATGTCTATGACAAACCGTTACAGACATATGCTCGATCAAAGATTTTAATGACGTCACAGGGTCCCGTGCCTAAATTTTGCCCAAATCTTTTTGTCACCCCATCGCCAATGTCGCGGATCCAAAAAAACGTCAGTTATTCCTGTTGGTTCTCAAGATAATTTTTCCTAAATCTTGCGTTCGATTTGGTTCGCAATGCATCGGTTTCATATTGACGTAGCAAAAGAAAAAATAATTTATGTGTGATCTTACGTTGCTGACTCCCCGATCTCTTTCACTACTCGCGTCTACCATTTTGCGTGACAGACAAACAAACAGACAGACAAACAAACAAACAGAGAATCGGGTATTAATATATAGGATTAAGATTATTATTATTATTAATATTATAAGAGAGATAAGACAGATAAAACCAATTTTTGAAAGAACAATTCAAATCACGTGTTTGGGCATGATCACCTTCACCACAATAAATTTACATATCCATTTTGAGAGAAACTACACGTACGTGTAAAATTGTTCGATAGCCAACACCTTTATCATTTGTTTGAGTAATGAAATTCTCATGAAGCTTGATGTTTTGAAAGAGGCAGGTCGTTGATGACAGAAAGATAATGATTTAAACATGTTTCCAGGTTTGTCTTTGTATTATTAATTTTTTTTTCATGTTTTTCTGTTAATACAGAGTCCAAAATTATCATTTCGTCATGTAACAGATGCAAGAGTTTTTGTATGAATACTTCTGACAAAATTCAATTCCGCCATTTATAAGAATCTGTTTAACTTCCGATTTGCATTTGTGTTAAAAATAATTTAAAATGTAATTCAATTTAAATTATTTGGAGAAAAAAAATGGGGATATCTACCATTACGGAAGCGTATTAGTGCCATCCATTTTGTCTCTTAATTCACTTCAACTAAGTGGTGAAATTGGTCAATTAGACCTCTCATCACCACTAAAATAATTGTTTTCGGTACTCACTCAGGTAAGATCTTCTAAGTGGTGACTATGAGGGCACTTATATATACGCTTCCATACATCATAATGAATAAACTCACTGTAAAATATTTTTCCTTGTTTCTGTTGTGAGTATAGTTTTTCTTTACGTTGATAATAAGCATTGAATCATGCTCATTATCACTACTACTATTGCTTTTCTTGGGGAATTCCCTAAACGATACTTAAAATCAAGAAATATGTATAAACTATTTAGTTAACAAAATGTTTTATCAATGGAAATGACTCACGAACTTTCTCTTAAATTTCACGGTTCCAATCTGAGTTATTCCCGACAAGTGAAAATCTAGAAATAAAAAAATTAATTCACACACGATGTCTTTTGAACGTCATAATAGACGTCTTTTAAAACCACGTCACGTGTCTTCGGAAGGATCAACTGATACCGACAGATGGAAGCCCAAGGCAGAGGCGGATCTAGAGGGTATGTCGAAATTTGTGGAGGAGAATATTAGCTATTAAACCATGAAAGAAAAACGTGCAAGTAAGCCCATTGGTGATACGGACTGAAAACAGATTTTATGTTATTGTGCTCCTCCACAATATTTGACATATTTAGATCCACCGCTGCAAGGACTCAATACTCCCAGTCACTTCTTACTTACTTACTTACTTACTTAGAGTGTGAACCTTCGAGTATTTTCTCAGGCTAAACCGAAAAGGGGATAGAATCTATTTATTTATTTATTTATTTAATTATTTTGATTAAAATCATTTACACAAATTATTCAGAAAAAAATTAATTTTCTGCTATAAATGGAAGGACCTTTAAGCGGGATTTCCACTTTGTAAAATTCTTCGCGTATCAGTACGTAGCGTATGCATTGCAAATGTTTATAATCTGTTCCGTACTAAAATATCTCTCATCAAAAGAGCCATGTAAATCTTTACTCAACAGACAAAATTCAACTTTCTATTTTCGTTCCTGAAAGAATTTCCTCACCCAAGATATTTTTTCCAGAAGAATTAACATATTTATTTGTATTACTTAATTACGCGCCCATCTTCAAGTGGAGATTACATTCAGTTTCGTACCGTAGTATATTTTGATCAGTACGTTATGATACGCGTACAATTTTTCTATAGTGACTTATTATTTACCATTAGTAAATAAAATAAATCCGATTAAAAATACATTTTCTGAGGAATGAATAGCTAGATTAAAACGGTAATAGAACAGAGGTTCTATGCTGTGCGTGGTAATACCTTTAAAAACCGGTCGTTAAGTTAGGCTGGGAAAATTTTTAGACAGGAGAAAATTTGTTCATTGTTACTAAGAAGTAGTCACTGATCCCGGACTAAATTTGGGTTTCTAATATAAAGGAATGGCTATTCTGATTATACACGGAAATCAAACTTATTCTCCTTGATAATTTCTTCACTGTATGAATGCAAATTTACTTTCTGTTGCAAAAAGGGGGTCTGGGGACAAGGTCTATTATTTATTAATTTTAATTTATTATAATTAATGTAATTAATTTATTAATTTTATTAATAATTTAGTAATAGTTTTATTAAGGGGAGAGAACTATTAGTCAGGGAAAGTTTGGCCAAGGTCCTCAGAAATTGACCACCTTCCTGATTTGGTATTACAATGTGCCACTCTTCTTCGTCTTTTGGTAGTTTATCTAACGACTTCGTACTGTCAGTGATGGAGAGTGTTTTCTATACGCGTGATCCATCTATTATAAACAAGTGATTATTTAATGATTGATCTTATTGATTTTTCTTTTTTAAGAGCATATACACATAAACACATATAGCAACCTTTATAAGTAGATGGTCAAAATAGATTTCAATGTCATAAAAAGACACAAGTATTAATGTTGATTATTTCTATGCAAATATCACATTTTCTTTTTTATGTGGGCAGACATTGGGAAAAGACTTTTGAACTATTCTCATGAAATTATTCTGTCATGTACGGTACCAGTCTTCGCCTTCACACGCGCTGTCACATGCCCAAAATGATCAAGGAGAGCTTTTAATCGCACGCGCAAATGATCTCTTTTGAATAACCTTTGTTTTGCATACTCTTTCATGAAGATTCTGGCACGAGTAATCCCGTAGGTGCGCGACATATTTTTCGAACGAAAATAAATATAATTTTATTAAAATCCATTTTTTACTCTTTTCTAATTTTTCATTCATTGAGTGAGAAATATGAATGAAAATCTGAACAAAAAATTGTCGCATGTTTTTGATAGCTCCATTTATTTATGTTTTCTTACAAATTCTATTTTTGTGAAGGCCAGGCCTCACAATAAAGCATGTAGGACCTACGTGGTAAATCGCGTTGTGATTTCATGTGTAGTGATCACGTAAATACATAAAATTGTTTAGCTACTTGTTTTCTATTGAAGCGCCATTTCAACATCAAGATTAGTTGAAAATACTTATCCACTTCTGAGATTAATTAGATAGAATGACTAACCAGTTTTGACCCAAACTATCTCTGTTCGTGGCCAACCTACTCATCCTAGCTAATTCACCGACTCATGACCTAGTTGTGAAACACTACGTTGACTGGATCTCAACAACCTGGCCCCGTCGTCGTTGGTAGCCAGGAAATTACAGATGATCACCAGCCATTTGGTACTAAACAAGTGCAGAGGTGAACGCCGACAGAGCACGGAAGAAGTAAGTCTGCGTCCCTGCACTTTCAGGCGGAACAAGTGCTCGGGCAAATACCCTGGTTGTATCCACGTTAATGAGAAATTTATGACATGTAGTTGCGTTTAAAACATTTCATCTGTCCAGTTGAAACTAGGTGACGTTAGTCCGACTTTACTGTTCAAGAGAGAGGTAGAGTAGTAAGGAAAGTCAACTGGAACTCTCTAGGACATTGTTTTCATGGGAATGGAGTGGCTCCGCTGTTGATCCTAGTGTAAGCTTAATTGTCTGGCGCCGTTATGGATCACAGAAGAGGATAATTTCCTAAGGGTGCCAATCCCACAGAAACGGCAATGTCTTAACTAAAGTTTCATCAATAAATAACAATCACAATCACAGATAACCAAAAGTACGAGCGTACGTCTAATGGAGGATACGTATACAAGAAATTCAGGAGCGTGGCAGGGCGCGCGAGCACGATCGCACACCTTTCCTGAAAGAGTATGGTTTTGCTGACAAGAACCTTTCCAAAACATCTTATATCAATTATTTTGCTTCGTTTTGTTTAAGTGAACTCTCGAGTTTGCGTTAATTCCAACGATAAACTTTAGACAAATCATAACCGAATATTTCTGCTAGGAAGTTATGCTAAGTGAGTCTAGACTGCATTGACGATCGGTTCTGGTGTTTGGGGTTCACGAGTATAAAAGTCCGCCCTTGTCTGCTCGCTAAATTGGGTATTATTACTACAATAACATCCTCAGTACTTAACTTTCTCGCCTGCTTTATCCATTCTCATAATAATATATTCGCTCCCTGTATAAACAAAGGGAAATGAAAATAACAATTATAGAAACAGTAAACTATCACCACATTTGAGTAACAGGACTACAGAAAGAAAATATAAAGAATTCGAAATTAACCAAAATATGAAAAATAAACCAATTTGAGAAATTCAAGAGTTAGAGGGCATATCATACGAAATGTAGCAGTCAAACATTTCTATAAAAATTTTAAAGAAATAAATTCTACGTAGCGTATTGTTAAATTTTAACAAACTTTGTTCCTTCCTGGCCTGAAGAGGAAGCTGGTTGAAAGTTAAAACACCAACAAAGTGTGACAGTTTGCGACCAGCTTCCCTACTGACTTTAGGAATCCTAAGTAAATATTCATTTCGAGTTTCCTATTTGTGTGAAATACACTCATAATTTCCAATAGGACCTTGTACCCTCAAACAGTTAAACCCGTCCAGCACAATTTTCCGTTTTCTCTGAGTGTTTATACTTGGCCATTTTCTACTTTTGGTGCTATTTATCACAAGCTTAGCTCTGTTAAGTAGTGATTCAAACTTGGTCAACCACGTGATTGCAATAAAAAAACGGTGGATGGATCGTTGAGGTAAAAATCGTCTCAGCTACCGATGATGACATTTTGTGACGAATTTTTCGAATACGTTCCTGCACCTTACGAAAATGGTCGAGCATGTTGAGATGACTATCTAACGTTACACCCAAATATTCGTAGGAGCTCGGTTGATGAATGATGTGATTGTCAATTTTTATTGTCGGTTCAGGTTGATTGGATTTACGTGACGAATGGACAACAAACTCAGTCTTCACTTTTTTAGGATTCAAAATTAGACAATTTTCCTTCATCCATTTCCATTTCATTTCATCCAAATAGCATTTGCGTCAGAATTGATACGATTTTCGATATTTGTTAGAGATTGTCACTACAATAGATTACGGTATAGCCAGCGTATTATAAGATATTACAGTGCTTGACTTGATTTGGTAAGTTGTTAATGAGAATGGTAAACAGGAGGGGTCCTAGAATGGACCCTTGCGAAACACCGTGCGTTATCGACTCAACGTTTGAGCTAACACCATCAAATAGCAGCATCTATTTTCTATGAAATAGGTAGCTTGCAATCCATTGTGCTTTAACGCCATAATATGGGAGTTTCTGCAATAAACAAGCGTGGTTTACTGTGAAAGCTTTTCCAAGAAAAGACAACCTGTTGATAAGCTTTGATCCATATTTTTACGAATACCGTCCATGAGTATGGTAACTGCTGCACTTGTTGACTTTTTGCGTCGAAAACCGAACCGTTGACTCGATCGAGAGTAAAGAATTTCGTTCAAGATAGTCCATAAATTCATTATAGGCTGTTCGTTCCATCGTTTTTGATAAGATATTCAATACAGATATCCGACTGGTACGGGACATTTTAAACAGAAGAAAATATCAGATGTGCCTTCCCTTTTTGGTGATTCTTTTCAAAGAACTTTGTTCTTTCATACAAAGTTTCTCATCATTAATGTTAATAACTTCCCAGGTGGTAAAATCTTCGAAAAGTCTCTGTGGAGGAGTGTTTTTTATTGAAACAGCAGTCGATGTTGCTTTCCATTCCTATAGAAAACGCTCCCCCTCGTAGACTTTTTGAAGATTTTGCCTACTGGGTTGGAAGGTTTCATGTAAACATATTGCAGGAACCTGGCTTATCGATTGATTTAGAAAACATTTTGTGAAAATGATCACTACACACAACCGTATCTTTACTAAACATAAGATTCTTGAATGATGGTAAAAAAAACTATTCCAATGTTGTGTCATGTGCAAAAACGTTTTCTCAAACTGATAGCTTCCGTCGTTCCAAAAGTATTCACATAAGAAACTTGAAGAAAAGAAGAAAAAATGAAGAAAAAAACTGTGCAATCATGTTCCAAAATATTTCCAAATATTCACGGTTGTTCAAAGTATGGAGTTTTCGCGGTCTCAATATTTTGTGAAAACAAACATTGAAATAGTGCGCCTGTGTGAGGCCTTTTTTAAAAACCATCATTCGTTTTTTTTGACGACATTGACACCCTCTTGAGATGAGAACCGTGCCAAAATATGATGCTTCTTGAAAGCTGACATATTTGGTAATAAATTAAAAACCAAGTTGCCAGTCAAAATCAATATTAAGTAAGATTTTCAATACGTGTGAGCAAAAGTGTTCGTACATGGGAATAAAACCATTCGTAAGCATTGAGATTTCTTAGGTATAATTAAAAAATACGTACACGTGAATGCGGTTTTAAGCTATTTTTCAGTCCTAACATTATGTTAGGATTGCAAATATATTTGAAAAATCATGAAGAATGAATATATGTAATGAAAAATTAACACATCAAATTCAACAATAAAATGAGCTAACCCTTTGGTGGTGGAGCTGTGCTACCAATCCCAATCATCAATCACGAAGGAAATAATACAAAAGAACTTACTTTTATAATGCATTAAAAATTGTTTTAAAACACTATAAGAATACTTATGGAGGTTATAAATATACACAATATACAGAAACTCTAGACGTTTCGTGATTGCAAGACATTCGCTAGTGATAAACAGGAGAACCACCCAGAATCACCTGAAATGAGCCAGCGTTTCTATGGTTGTTGTTGCTATTTCCTTAAACCAGATTTTCAAGATTTACATGATCGTACACTAAATTTGATGGTCAGAAATTGATAGATACATAGATAAACACATTGCTAATATAGTAAGTGAGAAAAATCCTGGAGATGAGCAAGGAAATGAATTTATCATTATCATAATTTTAACAGATTATTAATTTGTGATTAAATCTTTTCACTATCTTTAGATTAAATTTGTAATCATTGGCTTCGATTGCTTGCTGTTTGGGTGCAGTGTACTGCATCACTGGGAGGTAGGGCATCTTGATATACAAATATTCTATATTTTCTTACATTTTCACAAACCACTAATAATTTAAAAAAAAAAGGGTTGTATAAGTCATATGGGATATACAATATATGTTCCTTCAATTCAAAACCTGTTGTTTCAACAAGGCATGTACAGGATTACAGTGTGAACCTTTTATTCGACGTGACAGACATTAGCCTGACATCTGTTCCGCCTGAAAACAATTTGTCTCATCCGTGCAATCACCTCCACAATAGTTAAGTACCCCGTGGTTGATCATCTGTAATTCGCTTGCTACCAACGACAAGGGGCATTGAACCGGTCATTGTAGTGCTGTACAGCTATGACAGGGGTCATTGAATTAGCTAGTATGACCAAGTTGGCTTTGAATGGGCATTAATTCAAAAGCAAATAGATCTGTTATGTTAAACCCTCATTAACTCATTCTGCGCCACGTCAAAACTCGAAAAATATTGTACCTATAGACACAAATTCATTGACTGAAACTACTAAAACTAAATTATTTAATCATCTCTGTATCCAAATCAACAACATTGGGTCATTTGAGATGATGGCTTTAAGTAATGACATTGATTGATTTGTTTATGTCTGAAAGCCGATGAGAGCGGCTTGCGGGTTTTTCCGAAGAATTTCGAGCCGCTGTGAGCGGCTCACGGCGCGCAATGAGTTAATGAAAATGTTTTTACCGGTAACTGCAGCCAGGAACTAACTGCCATCAGATAAGAACAAATGAACAGAGGACAAAATCAAATGAAACAGTTTCAACTGATCACAAGAATCAACCCTAACACCAATCTTGAAAATTTGCATTGGTAATTATGACAATCATGTGTGACTTTTTATAAAAAATGCAATCTTGGTTGTGATTGCTATGGCAACAGAACTTTTTTTAGCAAATGATGAGTGGAGAGGACTGGGTAATCATCATACATCACTGTCAAGGAAGTGTTGTGAAACCAAGTTTTTGTAGGACGAGGTCAACAATAATACAGGAACCAAAATAGAGTAAAGCACTGCAATGGTTGTTTTTATTAACAGGAGAAACCAAAACCATTGAATGGTATTGTTGTTATCTAAATGATGGGGAAAAAATCAGTTAGTCTGTAAAATAGATTTAAGTTCGGATTGTTTCCAGAAAATTATTCTGCATGATGTATTTTTAGATGTAATTTGTATAACTGTTTTCTTCAGATCCCATCTAAGCCAATCAGATTCGTGTACTTTTGTACAGTTGATGATTTTAAATAACAAGAAAAAGCTCTTGCCAAAAATCATGTCGATTTCAAAATTGCTTCTATTTTGATGGTTTTGGAGATTTTAAAAGGATGGTGCAGCTTTATATGAACAATTTTATATTTCAATGAAAGGGTTTGTGTAATAATGTTTCTTTCAAAAACATACCCTAAATTGCATATCTCCATCTGTTTTTTTAAACTTAATGTGAAGTTTTAAACTATTGTTTCTTTCTGATAAAAACATAGTGTTGGCATAGCCTTCTTGTGTAGTTCCTTAAACCAACCCAGCCTGCAAGCATCCGTCATTCAGACGTCACGTACTATTGTGGACGTTCTCTAGACGTCCTTTCACCAAAAGGACGTCCTTTGAACCTTCTCTTGAAGTCCCTGTTGGACATTCTGCTTAAGCGGACGGATTAGACTTCACTTTCAAATTGAACGTTCATGGGATGTCCCTGTGCCCACTGGGTATAAACTCCTGATACGTGGGACATCTTTGATTGGTCCACTTATCAAGAGATTCCAGTTTACTACGTAAGGTTTCTTAATTTAATAATTAATGTTGAACATGAAATATCCTAATCTAGAGTAGAACTTAGACTAAAGTTTGGTGACTCATATTTTAATTCACATTGTTCAAACAAAAATAAGAGCTTTCTTTTCTTTGTCTCTTATTTTCACATCTCGTTCCTGGACAAAGGGAATTTAATCGACAAAACATCATTTGGTGCGCAGTAGAGTCATTTTCAGTTTCGTACGTCCATACAGAAATTATATCATTACTAAAATACTGATCCAAATAATTTACAACAATATACTTTTACATCGTGTTACTTTCTAAAAAGGCCTCCTGTTGAAACAACCATATTATGTAAACTCCAAGCCTTTCTCTTTGCAAACTACTTTTCATTTGTAACTCTGACACTGTATTTGAGTGGTGATCTGATGAATTTTGCTCTTTTCCAATTTATTTATATCATTTACTTATTTATTATTTATTCCAACACCATCAAAGTAACATTTCTTAAATTAACAATTAATTTTGGACATGAATTACTTTAGTCTAGGGTACAATTTATACAAGAGTTTGTTCACTTTGAATTTTTATTATTTGGAGCTATCTGAATCTGAACTTGCATGTAAGCAATTTAATTTTAATTAGTGAAAACTTTCTTTTTATTTTAACAGTTTCAAAATTGGAACAATCCAACAACAGCAATCAAGAGCAGAAATAAAACTTCCCCCAGATAAAGCGTCTCTGACGGTGGACATCATAAGATAAGGACAACCACTCCATCTACGTAAGATTTCTCAACTTAATAATTAATTTTGAACATGAATTATTTTAGTTTAGGGCAGAACTTATCCAAGAGTTTGTTCACTTTGAATTATTATTATTGAAAGCTATCTAAAACTGAACTTGCATGTAAACATATGATTTTTATTAGTGAAAACTTTCATTTTATTTGAACAGGTATAAAAGCGAAACAATCCAACAACAGAAAACAAGAGCAGAAATACAACTTCCAACAGATAAGGCGTCTTTGTTGGTGAACATCATAAGATAAGGACAACCACTCCATGTACATAAGATTTCTAAATTAAGTAGTTAATTTTGAACCTGAAAGATTTTAATCTAGAGCAGAACATAAGCAAGTGTTTGTTCACTTCGAATTATTATTATTCAATATTAACTGAAACTGAACTTGCATGTAATCATATGAATTTTATTAGTGAAAACTTTCATTTTATTTGAACAGTTTCAAAATTGGAACAATCCAACAACAGCAAACACGAACAGAAATACAACTTCCCGCAGATAAAGGGGATTCCTTGCTGAGTATCATAAGATAAGGACAAACACTCCATCTAAGTAAGATTTCTCAATTTAATAATTAATTTTGACGATGAGTTATTTTAGTTTATGGCAGAACTTATGCAAGAGTTTGTTCACTTCGAATTATTATTATTGAAAGCTATCTGAAACTGAACTTGCATGTAAACGTATGATTTTTATTAGTGAAAACTTTCATTTTATTTGAACAGGTACAAAAGCGAAACAATCCAACAACACAAAACAAGAGCAGAAATACAACTTCCAGCAGATAAAGGGTCTTCGTCGGTGAACATCATAAGATAAGGACAACCACTCCATGTACGTAAGATTTCTAAATTAAGTAGTTAATTATGAACCTAAAAGATTTTAGTCTAGAGCAGAACAACATATGGAAGAGTTTGGTGACTTTGCATTTCCATTATTCAAAGCTATCTGCAACTGAACTTGCATGTAAACGTATGATTTTTATTAGTGAAAACTTTCATTTTATTTGAACAGTTTCAAAATTGGAACAATCCAACAACAGAAAACAAGAACAGAAATACAATTTGCAGCAGATAAAGGGTCTTCGTCAGTGAATATCATAAGATAAAGACAACCACTCCATCTACGTAAGATTTCTCAATTTAATAATTAACTTTGAACCTAAAAGATTTTAGTCTAGAGCAGAACAACATATGGAAGAGTTTGGTGACTTTGCATTTCCATTATTCAAAGCTATCTGCAACTGAACTTGCATGTAAACGTATGATTTTTATTAGTGAAAACTTTCATTTTATTTGAACAGGTATAAAAGCGAAACAATCCAACAACAGAAAACAAGAGCAGAAATACAACTTCCAGCAGATAAAGGGTCTTCGTCGGTGAACATCATAAGATAAGGACAACCACTCCATGTACGTAAGATTTCTAAATTAAGTAGTTAATTTTGAACCTAAAAGATTTTAGTCTAGAGCAGAACAACATATGGAAGAGTTTGGTGACTTTGCATTTCCATTATTCAAAGCTATCTGCAACTGAACTTGCATGTAAACGGATGATGTTTATTAGTGAAAACTTTCATTTTATTTGAACAGTTTCAAAATTGGAACAATCCAACAACAGAAAACAAGAACAGAAATACAACTTGCAGCAGATAAAGGGTCTTCGTCAGTGAATATCATAAGATAAAGACAACCACTCCATCTACGTAAGATTTCTCAATTTAATAATTAACTTTGAACCTAAAAGATTTTAGTCTAGAGCAGAACAACATATGGAAGAATTTGGTGACTTTGCATTTCCATTATTCAAAGCTATCTGCAACTGAACTTGCATGTAAACGTATGATTTTTATTAGTGAAAACTTTCATTTTATTTGAACAGGTATAAAAGCGAAACAATCCAACAACAGAAAACAAGAGCAGAAATACAACTTCCTGCAGATAAAGGGTCTTCGTCGGTGAACATCATAAGATAAGGACAACCACTCCATGTACGTAAGATTTCTAAATTAAGTAGTTAATTTTGAACCTAAAAGATTTTAGTCTAGAGCAGAACAACATATGGAAGAGTTTGGTGACTTTGCATTTCCATTATTCAAAGCTATCTGCAACTGAACTTGCATGTAAACGGATGATGTTTATTAGTGAAAACTTTCATTTTATTTGAACAGTTTCAAAATTGGAACAATCCAACAACAGAAAACAAGAACAGAAATACAACTTGCAGCAGATAAAGGGTCTTCGTCAGTGAATATCATAAGATAAAGACAACCACTCCATCTACGTAAGATTTCTCAATTTAATAATTAACTTTGAACCTAAAAGATTTTAGTCTAGAGCAGAACAACATATGGAAGAATTTGGTGACTTTGCATTTCCATTATTCAAAGCTATCTGCAACTGAACTTGCATGTAAACGTATGATTTTTATTAGTGAAAACTTTCATTTTATTTGAACAGGTATAAAAGCGAAACAATCCAACAGCAGAAAACAAGAGCAGAAATACAACTTCCAGCAGATAAAGGGTCTTCGTCGGTGAACATCATAAGATAAGGACAACCACTCCATGTACGTAAGATTTCTAAATTAAGTAGTTAATTTTGAACCTAAAAGATTTTATTCTAGAGCAGAACAACATATGGAAGAGTTTGGAGACTTCGCATTTCCATTATTCAAAGCTATCTGCAACTGAACTTGCATGTAAACGTATGATTTTTATTAGTGAAAACTTTCATTTTATTTGAACAGTTTCAAAATTGGAACAATCCAACAACAGAAAACAAGAACAGAAATACAACTTGCAGCAGATAAAGGGTCTTCGTCAGTGAATATCATAAGATAAAGACATCCACTCCATCTACGTAAGATTTCTCAATTTAATAATTAACTTTGAACATGAATTATTTTAGTTTAGGGCAGAACTTATGCAAGAGTTTGTTCACTTCGAATTATTATTATTGAAAGCTATCTGAAACTGAACTTGCATGTAAACGTATGATTTTAATTAGCGAAAACTTTCATTTTATTTGAACAGTTTTAAAAGTGGAACAATCCAACAACAGCAAACAAGAGCAGAAATACAACTTCCCGCAGATAAAGTGTCTTTGTCAGTGAATATCATAAGATAAGGACAACCACTCCATCTACGTAAGATTTCTCAATTTAATAATTAATTTTGACGATGAATTATTTTAGTTCAGGGCAGAACTTATGCAAGAGTTTGTTCACTTCGAATTACTATTATTGAAAGCTATCTGAAACTGAACATGCATGTAAACGTATGATTGTTATTAGTGAAAAAATTCATTTTATTTGAACAGGTATAAAAGCGAAACAATCCAACAACAGGAAACAAGAGCAGAAGTACAACTTCCAGCAGATAAAGGGTCTTCGTCGGTGAACATCATAAGATAAGGACAACCACTCCATGTACGTAAGATTTCTAAATTAAGTAGTTAATTTTGAACATAAAAGATTTTAGTCTAGAGCAGAACAACATATGGAAGAGTTTGGTGACTTTGCATTTCCATTATTCAAAGCTATCTGCAACTGAACTTGCATGTAAACATATGATTTTTAATAGTGAAAACTTTCATTTTATTTGAACAGGTTTAAAAGCGAAACAATCCAACAACAGAAAACAAGAGCAGAAATACAACTTCCAGCAGATAAAGGGTCTTCGTCAGTGAATATCATAAGATAAAGACAACCACTCCATCTACGTAAGATTTCTCAATTTAATAATTAACTTTGAACATGAATTATTTTAGTTTAGGGCAGAACTTATGCAATAGTTTGTTCACTTCGAATTACTATTATTGAAAGCTATCTGAAACTGAACTTGCATGTAAACGTATGATTGTTATTAGTGAAAACTTTCATTTTATTTGAACAGGTATAAAAGCGAAACAATCCAACAACGGAAAACAAGAGCAGAAATACAACTTCCTGCAGATAAAGGGTCTTCGTCGGTGAACATCATAAGATAAGGACAACCACTCCATGTACGTAAGATTTCTAAATTAAGTAGTTAATTTTGAACCTAAAAGATTTTAGTCTAGAGCAGAACAACATATGGAAGAGTTTGGTGACTTTGCATTTCCATTATTCAAAGCTATCTGCAACTGAACTTGCATGTAAACGTATGGTTTTAACTAGCGAAAACTTTCATTTTATTTGAACAGTTTTAAAAGTGGAACAATCCAACAACAGCAAACAAGAGAAAAAATACAACTTCCAGCAGATAAAGCGTCTTTGTCAGTGAATATCATAAGATAAAGACAACCACTCCATCTACGTAAGATTTCTCAATTTAATAATTAATTTTGAACATGAATTATTTTAGTTTAGGGCAGAACTTACGCAAGAGTTTGTTCACTTCGAATTACTATTATTGAAAGCTATCTGAAACTGAACTTGCATGTAAACGTATGATTGTTATTAGTGAAAACTTTCATTTTATTTGAACAGGTATAAAAGCGAAACAATCCAACAACGGAAAACAAGAGCAGAAATACAACTTCCTGCAGATAAAGGGTCTTCGTCGGTGAACATCATAAGATAAGGACAACCACTCCATGTACGTAAGATTTCTAAATTAAGTAGTTAATTTTGAACCTGAAAGATTTTAGTCTAGAGCAGAACATTAGCTATAGTTTGACTTATAATTTTCGTTACTTAAAGTTACCTGAAACTAAACTTTCATATAAATATATGATTTTAATTGGCAAAAACTTTTATTTTATGTGAACAGTTTCAAAGAAGGAACGTAAATACAACAGCAGTAGGGGAAGTAGGCTGTTATTGAAAGATATGGCTACTGCTTCACCGATGCAAATCGTTGCCGTAACTGACAGAAAACGACCTTTAAAATTGAAGGATTACGAAATGGAAAGCACCAATAAGCTTCGAGATTTCATGCATACAAAATTACCAAAAGACAAAGAATCGTTGAACAACCGGTTGGAATCTCACAAGCCACACCTGCTGAAGTTGAAAAATATGAAAGTTATAAATGAATATCAGTGGAAGCTCATGTTCCCAGCAAATGGGGAAACAGATTCGGACACTTTTGATATAACCATTATCACTATACTGCTTAAAAATATATGCAACTTAGATAGATGGGAAATGTCTCTAGTAGATGAATGCGCTAAGCTTAGAAATTCAGTCGCTGACCATGGAAAGTCCATACAAGAAAAAGAATACAACAAGTATACAAGCAGATTTAAAACCTGGTTTAAACACATGGGAATGAGCGAAGGGGAATGGAGCATCTTGAAAAATCGGAAAATCTACAACGATGTAGGTAATGTGAGATTCGGATTGAAAAGACCCGTCGTCGACAATTTCGTCGGTCGAGAGTTACAACTCCAGGAATTACACACAGTCTTGCAAGACCATGATACTGTTGTGATAAAAGGATTGTCCGGAATCGGAAAGTCCGAGTTGGTCAAAATGTATTGTCATCAACATGGAAACGATTACGAAAATAATATTTTGTTTATCAACTCAGAAACTGTCGGGACTCTGGAAAGTTTCTTCGTGAATTTCGCTCTGTCTATCGATCTTCTATCCTTAAATCACATGAAGTTGTCGATTAAAATGGAGGTGCTTATACCGCAAGTCTACAATTTTTTATCAACAAAAAATTGTTTACTGATATTTGACAACGCTGACAATGAAAACATTTTAGACGATTTCATGCCAACAACACCTTCCAATAGTAGGCGTAAAATTATCATTACTACGCAACTGCAGATTTGGAGAAAGCACACCAACCAAATTCAATTGCAGCCGCTCGAATTAAAAGAAGGATTGCTGTTTTTTCAAAAGGAAGGTATCATTGATACAAACTCTGCAGAAAGCAATGAATCCGCAGAAAAGTTGGTCAAGGCACTAAGCTCATTACCCATTGCGCTTCAATTGGCTTCTTCACATATTAGCACAGGAGATATAAGCATAAGTGCATTTTTAAAGGAGCATGGAGAAAAGTTTGAGAAGTTGTGGTCGAAAGTAGAACAGGACGGCATGAATGAAAATGCGAAAACAGTGTTAACAACATGGGACATGGCTTTCGATCGCCTTGGTAACGACCAACATGCAAAAAGACTATTACAGATGTTTTCCCTGATGGATGGCAGCGGTATTGATAAAGCTCTTCTTCTTCACCTGTATCGTGTCGAGGAAGGTGAATTAAAAGAATCCTTGTATAACTTAAAAAAATTTTCCCTCATTAACTACGAGGTGAAAGACAATAGAAGCTTCTCTGTAACAATACACAACCTTGTCCAGCAAGTAACAAGAGCTAGGTTAACCGATGAAGAACAAATATTGGTTATAAGGGAATTGTTTCTATTGTGCCAAGACTTTGTAAACCAAATCATTAATAAAAATCACCAAAACTTTGGCGATCTGTGGTTACAGCATATTTTCTCAGCAATGGAAAAGATACGTATAAAACTGCCAATTTCAGATCTGTTTCTAAACGTCATAAAGCATTCTATATCAGCAACAATAAGTGGCGGAAAACTCAAATCAGCGATGACCCTCATAAATAACAGCAAAAAAATATTCCCCGCGACTCATCACCTGACAGCTATCGAAGCAGAGATATTATATCATAGCGGAAAATACGAAGACGCAATCAAAATGTACAAAGAGGTTTTGGAAGTGCAAACATCTTTGCTTGGCTCCGAGAACCCGTCTACGTTAACAACGAAGAATAACTTAGCCAGCAGCCTAAATTCGCAAGGAAAATCCGAAGAGGCAATCAAAATGTACAAAGAGGTTTTGGAAGTGCAAACATCTTTGCTTGGCTCCGAGAACCCGTCTACGTTAACAACGAAGAATAACTTAGCTGTAGCTTTAAAATCCCAAGGAAAATACGAAGATGCAATCAAAATGTACAAAGAAATTTTGGAAGTGCAAACATCTTTGTTTGGCTCCGAGAACCCGTCTACGTTAACAACGAAGAATAACTTAGCCATCAGCCTAGATTTGCAAGGAAAATACGAAGACGCAATCAAAATGTACAAAGAAGTTTTGGAAGTGCAAACATCTTTGCTTGGCTCCGAGAACCCGTCTACGTTAACAACGAAGAATAACTTAGCCAGCAGCCTATATTCTCAAAGAAAATACGAAGACGCAATCAAAATGTACAAAGAAATTTTGGAAGTGCAAACATCTTTGCTTGGCTCCGAGAACCCGTCTACGTTAACAACGAAGAAAAACTTAGCTGTAGCTTTAAAATCCCAAGGAAAATACGAAGACGCAATCAAAATGTACAAAGAAATTTTGGAAGTGGAAACATCTTTGCTTGGCTCCGAGAACCCGTCTACGTTAACAACGAAGAATAACTTAGCTGTAGCTTTAAAATCCCAAGGAAAATACGAAGACGCAATCAAAATGTACAAAGAAATTTTGGAAGTGCAAACATCTTTGTTTGTCTCCGAGAACCCGTCTACGTTAACAACGAAGAATAACTTAGCCAGCAGCCTAAATTCGCAAGGAAAATCCGAAGAGGCAATCAAAATGTACAAAGAGGTTTTGGAAGTGCAAACATCTTTGCTTGGTTCCGAGAACCCGTCTACGTTAAATACGAAGAATAACTTAGCCAGCAGCCTAAATTTGCGAGGAAAATACGAAGACGCAATCAAATTGTACAAAGAAATTTTGGAAGTGCAAACTTCTTTGCTTGGCTCCGAGAACCCGTCTACGTTAACAACGAAGAATAACTTAGCCATCAGCCTAGATTTGCAAGGAAAATCCTAAGAGGCAATCAAAATGTACAAAGAAATTTTGGAAATGCAAACATCTTTGCTTGGCTCCGAGAACCCATCTACGTTAACAACGAAGAATAACTTAGCCAGCTGCCTATATTCTCGAGGAAAATACGAAGAGGCAATCAAAATGTACAAAGAAATTTTGGAAGTGCAAACTTCTTTGCTTCGCTCCGAGAACCCGTCTACGTTAACAATGAAGAATAACTTAGCAACCAGCCTATATTCTCAAAGAAAATACGAAGACGCAATCAAAATGTACAAAGAAATTTTGGAAGTGCAAACATCTTTGCTTGGCTCCGAGAACCCGTCTACGTTAACAACGAAGAATAACTTGGCCAGCAGCCTAGATTCGCAAGGAAAATCCGAAGAGGCAATCAAAATGTACAAAGAAATTTTGGAAGTGCAAACATCTTTGCTTGGCTCCGAGAACCCGTCTACGTTAACAACGAAGGGTAACTTGTTGTTGTGCGATTTTTTAAAGTCATTAAATTCAACACAATGATTTGATCCCTGTTTTTCAGGGAAATATTTTAGCACTAAGTTGGTATTCGTTGTAGAGGAAAGGGAAGTATGGTATATCTTTTTCGAAGCTGAATGCGGAGCACGTTTGGCGCACATGCAAGAATTTCTTTCTTTTATCCACTTCAAATGTTCACAGATGTTTCTGAGATTACAATATATTTTGTAGCACTAAAAACGTTATCGCATGAGGAAGGACACGAATTACCTGTAATTATTTGTTTAAGTTCTGCCCTTGAATAACTGCCGCATTAACATGAACTGCGGCGTATATTTAAAATTATTTTACCAATTTGCAATACGCAATAGAAGTCTTAATAGTGAAATGGAAACTCTTTTAGATGAAAAATTCCTTTAAAATCTCAATCTCAATTTACATAAGTAGAAATGATTTCTACTTTCTCAGCGGCTTTCTCCGTAATGCTCGTGCGCTCAAAAGTCGCTAAATGAAGATCTGGATTAACTCAAACACATCCCTGTTTCAAGAAAGTCAGAGTGCAATACATTTTTCTCGGAACTCACATCAGTTCATAGTTTGAAATATCAGCACACATTCAGTAAAGAGTTTGACCAGGAGAAAAAGTGAAAGTATTTTTTATTTCCTAAAATATTTGTTTTTATATGTTATGAAAAATAAAAAATCCCTTCAATTAAGTAAGCGTCGCGGCACTTACTCGAATATCTACGGTAATTCAGCATAGTTAGAGCATTGCGTACCAAAAAAGAAAGCGACAATTAGGGGACTAGAATGCCAATAACCGATAATGCCTTATGTTCGAATTGACCTTCGGGCATGTGGCAAAAGGTTTGGGACTGTTTACAATACGACGTCAGTAAAGTCTTTGATTAACAACATGGCAGTAACTGTTTCTCAAAGACATGATTTCATACATTCTTTTATTCATTTGATCGATCTCTATACAAAGTATTACTTTCCGTTTAATCTTCGGTGATTTTATATTTCCAAGAGTGATAATATGCCCTATTTGGATGGTGCATGTTAGTGGGTGGACCAGTAAACTTTTGAAAAGTTGTTACAACAGGTATTTGCTTGCAATTTGCGACTATTTGCTAGCCTATGTTTTTAATATGAATAATCATTGATTTCAGCATATCCATATATTAAAATATTTTTTTATTATTTTATATATATATATATTTACTAGTGTAGCGTGTAAAAATATTTTACAGTTTTGTGCCATAAACTGGTTTTACACGCTTAAAGGGGCTACGACACAGATCGCGTGTTATTATGAATAGTAGTGCCGCACCAAAATTCGTGTTGAGTAAACAAGAACGCAGACATCACGCGATTCATGTCGTAGCCCCTTTAATGTCTGTGTTGTGTATATTCAAAAATAAAAATCACTTGTTTCCCGAAAATTTCTTCCCGCCTAAATTTCTGACGTTAATTCTTTTTAAGACCATTCACGAAAAATTATATTTTCTAAATTACTAACATTTTGGCGACTCTCAAAATTTTTAAAAAATTTGTTATTCGCAAAAATAAGTACTTGCGAAATACAATTTCTTTTAATAACACGAAAATTAATACACGCAAACATACATCCAACAGCACAGGAAACTAAATCATAAAAATATTGAAAATGATAAACAATGCAGCAATAAACCTTTGAAGGATACGAAATCCAATCAAGTCGCTTTACACCACAATTTTCACCTAAATGCTAAAATTCGCTTTCTTCTCATCTTACAATTCTGATTGACTGTGTGGGTTCGTAGCAAACTATTTCGTTGATGTATTGTATTCGGAAATCTTGTAATTCATAGTCACTCTATTATAAAACACGTACTGTGATTTTCAAAACCATAGTATTTCAACAGAATTCCATACTCCAAAGTACGGTTTTTCTATCCACTACTTAATTATTTTGTGTTTGTAGTCTGAAAAATATTATCAAATAAGTTAGCCATTAAAAATGAGTCGATCTGATGTCGAGCATAAAAAATAAACCGTCGGTTTTCTTCTGTCAGTTCGCGCAATCTTTTTGTCTGTGCGCGCAATCAACTTCAAAATAAGTCAGTGGGAGGACGCTTACGCAATATATTTTTTATGGTGCCCTAAAGTAAGTTAAACATTGGATTGGAGAATGGTAAGTAAGTTAAACGTCTGAAGAAGTTTATATTACCCAACACATAAACATCTTAAAACTGTCATTAAATACAGGCAGGTGGTTTAGTGCGTTTGACAACTTTCCGAAAGAAAGATTTCATAACTTTTAAAAGTAGCAACTCATTTACTCATTTGCTTGAATATTTGCTTGAATAAGATATTTTACACGTTCATTCTTTGAGGTGTTTTGTAGAGGATTTTTTTTGAAACAAAATAGGTTTTTTTTTTTCTTTTGTTGTTGTTATTGTCGTTTTTATGGTTTTATTTCGACGGATTTTTTATTTACGTAATTCACATTTTATATATTTACGCAAAAAACCATTTGTAATTATGGATATGAAATAATTATAAACCATATTGCTGAGGAGAAAAGTGCCTAATTTCTGTTGCAAAATGGTTCCATGACGCAGGAGGGTTTTTTTCGCAACCAGTTGCCCCGAACAGCAGCGCTCAATTCAAACTTAAGCGGTCAATTTACACGTGGAATGTTTCTCCCCGTACGAGGCGTAATGCACACAATATAGCTTGCTCCACACGTAAAAGGCCTGCTTCACACATGATGAAAGGGTCATTTCGCTAATAGATCCTCATAATAAAAGTCACCCCACTCTATAATGGACACTCCCCACATAATCGGCAAGTTTACCAGGTCCAGCGGTCACACCACGCTAACGGTCAGTCCTTATCCTTGTCCCCTATCGTTTCCTAGCATATTGAAAGTAATTTGTTCGAAGCTTCAAACTTTCAAGGCACACAAAGTAAGCCAATAGCCTGGACTGACCCACATTGGTATAAAATTGAAAATACCCATAGTTCACTAGGATTTACAACTGCCAGCACAACACATTGAGAAATTACATTTAAGATGGATCACCCTTAATTTAAGTTCAGACATAGCGATTTTTGAGTGCGCGATCACCAGCGATTGTGCGCTTAATCATGGCGCTCCATTTACATTTAAATTTTTGTGTGCGATTGAAAACCATAACAAACTTTAGCGATATCAACATAACAAGTAATATCGCATTTGCTGCATGGAGAATGTTGTGTTTGCTGCATAGGTACGACAAATGTGTTTGCCTGAAAATGATGATTGACGTAATTGGCTGTAAGCGAATAGAAAAAAGTAGAAATGATTTCTACTTTCTCAGCGGCCAAAGTTTATAGCGCAATAATCACATTGGGCATGCCCAGAACTGAGCGCTAATGCTCGGGCACTCAAAAATTGCTAAATGGAGATCCGGCTTGGACACTCCTGTTTCAACAAAGTCAGAGTGCAATACATTTTTCTGGGAACTCACATCAGTTAATAGTTTGTCATTTCAGCACACATTCAGTGAAAAGTTTGACCAGGAGAAAAAGTGAAAGTATTTTTTATTTCCTAAAATGTTTGTTTTTATATGTTATGGGAAATAAAAAATCCCTTCAATAAAGTAAGCGTCGCGGTGCTTATTTGAATATCTACGGTAATTCAGCATAAAATCAGAGCATTTCGTACCTAGAATGCCGATAACCAATAATGTCACATGGTGTTCGAATTGACCTGAGGGCATGTGGCAAAAGTTTTTGGACTTTTTATAATTATGACGTCGCACATCATGACGTCAGTAAAATCTTTGATTGACGACATGGCAGTAACTGTTTCTCAAACACGTATGATTTCATACATTCGTTTGTTCATTTGATCGAACTCTATACATAGTGTTATTTTCCGGTAACCATCGGTGGTTTTATATTTTCAAGAGTGATCATATGCCCTTTTCGGATGGTGCATGTTAGTGAGTGGACCAGTAAAGAAGTGAAAAGTTGTTACAACCGGTACTTGCTTGCAATTTGCGACTACACTAGCCTATTTTTTTAATAATAATAATCATGGATTTCAGCATATCCATATATTTTAAATGGAATATCCTGCGGAACCCTATGTAAAATGAAAGCTAGACTTATTCACATGGTTTCTTTCTAATTTTTGACAGACTACACGTGATTATGTTTTGGCAGTATGTATATACGTTCTGTTAATTATTGATGTATTCATTTATATGTTTTTATACGCTTTATCGTTTCACCGATCTAATTTTTTAACTTCAAAATAAGTCAGGCGGAGGACGCTTACAAAATATATTTTTGATGGTGCCCTAAAGTAAGTTAAACATTGGATTGGAGAATGGTAAGCAAGTTAAACGTCTGAAGAAGTTTATATTACCCAACACATAAACATCTTAAAAGTGTCATTAAATACAGGCAAAAGGAGTACAATCATTTTTAATTTATTTTAAAGAATAAACGTTCAAGCTAATGCTCGTGGTTAAAGCCAAAATTTAAAACAAAATCTTGGGTAATTCCTATTCCTCCATTTAATCACCGTAAAAACAACAAACAGTAGTTGAATCATAATTGTCATAATCTAAACAATGTGAAGGACATACAATAATTATATACCGATAAAAAGAAGCTGTCGATAAACAACACAAATCTAAACATAGCTACAACAAAAGACAAGATAATTCCACAAATCCATCTTAAACAGTAAGATAAAGAGAAGTAAGTGATCACATACTGTCCAAGAGTGTAACTGATACTAATTCAAGAAAAATATTCCAAAAATGTATGAGATATAAGGCGATTCTTTCCGAAAAAATCTTCGTTCACCAGGCTTTCTAGAATTTCCAAGCATACTTCGCCGTGAATGTAACACCTTAGAAAAGTTATTGACGATTTGCCTGAAAGTGGTTAAGTGCGTTTGACATAGGTCTTCGCGAAACCTCTGAAAGAAAGATTTTATTGGTAACGCGTTTTTTTTCTGCTTAGAATGAAAAACCAAGTTGCTTCCCTGTACAAAGCCAACAGATATTTATATAATTTTGATTCATATTTTTGTATGTCATCCAGCAGCCTGATTTTCTTCGGCAGGTCGTTGTATACCATTGTTTCCGATGGTTTGATGGTTTGATGGTTTGTTTCGAAGTGCTTTTTGGTCTTATTAAGTTGTACTTTTGAATAGGAAGAAAAGGTTGGGAAGTAGATGGATTTGTAAACAAGAGTGACAATTGTAGTCAGGGCTCTCCTTGAATGTTTTAGACTCGTTGAAAGGATTTTACCGAGTGTGAATATGTTTAAATTTTTTTCACTTAACAAAATTCATCACTTTGGTCTGAGAAAGTTACGTTCGATAAGATAGGCTGATTTTTCGATAAGATAGGCTGATTACCTTGGCTGATTTTGGATAATCTGTTTTGTTAAAAATGAACTTTGAGACATACCACTTTAATTTTTAAACAATTGCTTCAACGAAATAATGTTTATTTTAAGCGACAGGTAGATTTTTATGCTATTTTATTTACTAAAACTGGTCTATTTTTTAATACTTACAGGGGAAACAGCATGAATGACGTGATTGTTATGTTTCTCTACTTTTTTTTAGCGTCAGCTATAATATTATCGTATCTCTCGCCTCAAATTGATTTTTGAGGCTGCACCATAAATCTAAAGATCACGTGATTCGTGTCGTAGTCCTTTAACAACCAACTAAACATGCTTGATTGGGAAATTGCACTCCCGTGTTTTCACTCACAAGAGGTATATCTCATTAGCTTTCCAGCAGCTTAGCCGAGATTATAACAAGAATAGGAACATTAGCTAGAGATATATTAGCCTGATTCAAGAAGCAAACTAGTAAAAGTGCCCATTGGACACGCATCGTCGGACTCTCGTCCACGTACCATTGTGGACGCCCTCTAGACGTCCTTTGGGTATAAGCACGCCCTTCAAGAGTCCTCTCCAAGTCCTAGCTGGACGTCCATGGTACGTGCCTGTGTCCGCTTGGAATAACTTTTTTATTACATAGGAATTGTCGTTTGTTTCCTTTTGTTTTTTTATGAAAGGAAATAAATTTCTACTATCGTGTATTACTTACTTTCTTGATTTCATTTTTCTGAAGTTTATTTATGATCTCAGCTTACAATACCAGTTTAGAAACGTGATTGTGTAGACTGTGACATGTTACTCAATACACGTCATTATGGGATGATCAAATATTTTCATTTTACAAAAACTTTTGGAAAGCCTGAAATTAACGATCTAAGTGACTCTTATACGTATTGTATTTGACCGTAAATGAGTGTAGCGAGCAGCTGAGGACTGAAAATTGTATTCAATACTCCAGTATAAGGATTTCAGGTTGAAAATCGACAGTTATAAAGGATATTAAATTCGGAATAGAATTCTTTGTTTGGCCCAAATTTTCTTTCTAAAATGTAGTTCTTGCCGCCGCAGGAGAAAGGCTGTGAAATTTAGAAAATACACGCGGAAGGTTATCTGAAGTGTTCTAGTTTTCAATCGTAATGTGTATTACCTTTCTGGTATGCCCAACCGCGCTGACCTTCAGGCCTCAGGGCCTCTTGTTTTTATAATTAATTTAGTTTTCATTATTATTATGATTCTTGTTCTTTATAAATATAATTATATATATTATATATATAATAATAATTATAATTCTTTATAAATATATACGTAAAGCTATAAAGATTTATTCATTTATTTATTTATTTACTTATTTTTGTAGTTGATTTTGATTAGTTTGCGCCTGTGGAAATTTTATCAATTGACTTTAAATAAATCAAATGAATGAATGAGGACTGGTTATCAAACGATATACTAATAATATCAAAACTGCGTGACAATAGACTTCTAATTTAATTTCAACCGGTAGTACGAAACTTGATGAGATGGTCTATTCACACATTTCTTCTATACGATTCGGTAGACAACAACAATTCATCCGCTTCTTAAGCCGTATCTTTACCATTCCAGTATTAGGAAAATAGTTGAGAATTTATCGATTCCGTAAATGAGTGTAGCGAGCAGCTGAGGACTGAAAATTATAATCGATTCGGTGTAAAAAGAAGGCAAGACAGAGAGTTCTTAGCGACTCTCTACAAAAACCTCACTTAGTGACTCTCAACTTGGTTGATCGAATGCATTCGTTACGGTGACGAAAATTTTTCAAGAAACGATAAACTTTTTTGTAAATTATTATTTCAGAGCATGTTGATTTGTTTTCTATAAATATTTGATAGTGGACTTTGTAACGAGATTTAAGATTGAGTGTTTTCTTGTTGTTATTGTTGTTGTTGTTGTTGTTGTTTTATGGTTTTACTTAGGTGGATTTTTTATTTACGGAATTTATATATTTACGCGAAAAACCATTGTAATTATGGATATGAAATAATTATAATAACCCATTATTGCTGAGGAGAAAAATGCCTTATTTCTGCGGCAAAATGGTTCGATGACGCAGGGTTTTTTTCGTAATCAGTTGCTCCGCACAGTAGCGGTCATTCCACACTTAAGTTTTAAAAGCTTGAATTACCAAAGATACCATTACATCTTGAATTTGTTGACATTAGTCAATTTGGACAGATTTGATGACCCACCCTGCAGCTGGATAATCGAGTTTAAACAAATCGTAAATTATTTTAAAGCAAGTGCAAATGCCAATAGCTAAACTCAATTGCTTTAATATTTCTTGAGATACCTGATCCAGAAACTAAAAAATCCACCTTTTGAGAAAATTAAGTCTAACAAGAACCATATGGTGCAAAACGGAAGCAGCATTTCAAAACTAAGTCGCAATACGAACAAAATAGATACAAACTTATTCATCCGAGTTTTACTTTTAAACTTTCTTAAGGGTAAACAAGGTTTAATAAAGAAACAGCATTGCTTAAAACAAAAGAAATATACATTTGCGAGCTGTAACCATGGATACTTATCTTATTATAAAATATATTTAAAAAAAAAGTGTATAAGAGCCAAAAGAAAAAAAAAAGAAAACGAAACAAAAATAAAAACGTCTTCGTCGAAAAAAATATTATATTGAATAAAAACGAAAAATCCATCCAAATACTGGGTTTTAAATTTTATCAAACAAAGTAAACAAAAACGTTCAAATAACCAACAAGAATAGTTATAAGAAGGTCGTTTAATAGAGTTAAAGTAAGAACTGCTTCTTATGAAGCTTTTCATCATGAATGTTTTGATAAGCTTTTGAAAATTCCTAGCCTGCGTTCGTTCATACAAATTATATAGTTTCGTAAAGGGAATTTCGCAGAGCCTAAAGCGTGGGCTAAATGCCATTTCGGCCGCAGGAGTAGGAGTAGTAGTCCAATGATGTTTTAATACGATATTCGCTTTCGCTGCTACCGTAAAAAACAGAATTTCCGAGTATTTTCGGTTTTCGAAGCGCGCCCACGCCTTCTGAGATAAAATTACCGATAAAACGGATTACACCCAATGACGCCCCTCCTGGCAGAGGGCGCTGATTAACGCGTATAGAAACTAGTTTTATTTATGCTTATTTGGTTTCGGAACGCTTGTGGTGAATAGATAAAATAAAAATCATAAAAATCAAACATGTAGTGTATTAAGTAGAATTTTATGAAGAGAATGTATTGTGTTAATTTTTATACATATCATAATATACATATCCATGCAATGTGCTTCATCAATAACTTTCTTGGAATGGTGTTGACTTGAGAAGCTTTCGCCCATATTCACTTAGAAAGAGCTTCGGGGTGAGCAAACATTAATATCACTTTACCACTTTGAATAATTTCAGGAATTTCAGTCATCTCAGAGTCACTCTCGATCTCATTACTGTTTTTGTTATTTTGAAATAATAATGACGTACATTCATGAGAACTATGATATGTAAGTGCTCTCAATGATGCCTCTTTTCTGCAATAAATTGTTTACTTATTTATTGAATACTCAATACTAAATTATTGAATTAAGAGTGCTAATAACAATTGTCATATTATTGGAGTCAGCTTTCTTCGGTGGTATTAAAACATGAAAGTAGTTGATAGATAAAGGACATTCAAAAACCAATTGGTAAAACTGCCAACACATTATTCTTTTCGTATAAATACAGTAAAGACTGTACTTGTTGTGTTTTTTTTTTAAAACCTTGTATGTTGTGATGTTCTAATGCAACTTGAAGCCTTTTGAAAAAATTATTCACACGACTACTACACTCCATTTTGGTTCCAATATAAATCCGAAAACGAAGCGCCTTTTTTTAAATTTGGAAACAAAATCGGGTTTTTTCTGCTCGGGACGTTCGATTTTCGAAGTTTCATAAAATATGTGCGTTAGCAAGGGTCTTCTTCGCAGCAGTCCGTATATCAAAAGGACAAGAAACCCTGGGTACGAGGTTGTGATTTATTAGCAAAATTTGAAGTTGGGGCTGTTATAGCCAGACCATTGTGGAAATTGTGAGAAAAGCGTCAAACTTATCAGGTCCATTAAGCATCAAATCCTGATAAAAAATTTCAAGGGAGGTACGTCTGAAAACTTCTGTGACTCCTTTATCAGCATTTTTATTTATAAAAAAACATTTTTGTCATTAAAACACAAAGTGTTGGAAAGGAAATTAGTTGCTCTTTAAACTTTTTGAAGCCATCAGCTGGTCATTCTCCGTAAACTTGAATGTCCTTGAATGTCAATGTTTTGAAAATGATGTCATCAAAATGTTGGTTAAAGTCGTGAATATTTCAAATATTATCAACAAAACCTAAAGTGTTGTACATCGGTGTAAAGGAAATGTTTTGAAAATGATGTCATCAAAATGTTGGTTAAAGTCGTGAATATTTCAAATATTGTCAACAAAACCTAAAGTGTTGTACATCGGTGTAAAGGAAATGTTTTGAAAATGATGTCATCAAAATGTTGGTTAAAGTCGTGAATATTTCAAATATTGTCAACAAAACCTAAAGTGTTGTACATCGGTGTAAAGGAAATGTTTTGAAAATGATGTCATCAAAATGTTGGTTAAAGTCGTGAATATTTCAAATATTATCAACAAAACCTAAAGTGTTGTACATCGGTGTAAAGGAAATGTTTTGAAAATGATGTCATCAAAATGTTGGTTAAAGTCGTGAATATTTCAAATATTGTCAACAAAACCTAAAGTGTTGTACACGGTGTAAAGGAAATGTTTTGAAAATGATGTCATCAAAATGTTGGTTAAAGTCGTGAATATTTCAAATATTATCAACAAAACCTAAAGTGTTGTACATCGGTGTAAAGGAAATGTTTTGAAAATGATGTCATCAAAATGTTGGTTAAAGTCGTGAATATTTCAAATATTGTCAACAAAACCTAAAGTGTTGTACATCGGTGTAAAGGAAATGTTTTGAAAATGATGTCATCAAAATGTTGGTTAAAGTCGTGAATATTTCAAATATTGTCAACAAAACCTAAAGTGTTGTACATCGGTGTAAAGGAAATTTGATGCTTATTAAGTTCATAACTAGAAGCCGGGGGTTTGAAGGTCAGCGCGTTTAGACGTGTCAAGACAATTTTCGTATAACTTTGGGGACACTGGGTTCTAGGTTGCTATAAACTCATCGGTACGGATGAAGTTGATTCGCGTTCAGCTAATATATGTTTTTAACGTAATCTTCCGCATGCTTAAACGAATTGAATTTCATCGACACAGATACACCATTATGATCTGGTGAACCTGTATTTGAATCGCGAGCGTGTAAATCAAAAATGTAAGTAACTCTGTTAACTGAAAATATAGATTAGAGAAGCCGCTTGCGATAAATATCGTTCCTTTAACGTTTTCATAGTGAATACAAGGGAGGAAGTTCTCGGTATTTGAATTTAATATTCCTGTTATCTCCCTATACCTAGTTAGTGTCAGGCCTTCACCATTTAATCTTACTTGGACCGGAAGGTCATCAAAAGACAAGTACCTTGCAAAGCCCAACGTTTCGTATAGTCTATTTCCCAGTGTTAATATGCAGTCTAAATCCCATTGCGACCAAAAACGCAAATTCTTTATAAGTGAATATCAAATGGACCATAATGCATTGCATACGCACCGTTTCCCAGCAGATTCATCAAAACGAATATTGCCTTGACTAAATGATCCGCAAACTATTTTTGCAGGAAGGAAAGGGCCAGGGTTCAATTCAATATCGCCGGCCATAATCAAAATCATACTGACACAATGAAGTAAAGTATAAAACATTGGAATACCACAAGCCATCCTCGAATGCCCTGCATAATTACTTAAAAACTTTGTATTAGAAACCTGGCAGATTTTAGTATCATAATAACTACCAATTGCTACGGGATATGCTTAAATGGAGACCACATAGGAGGGAGGAGACAATAAGGAGACAATAAAAACAACTGACCGTTTATCGTTTATTAATATCTTTGATCACACTATTTATTTAAGTTTCGAGCTTTGAGCTCTGAGTTAAGAGTTTTTAGCTACGTATTAAGCTAAACTTTGGTGTTCACCTCAGTGAACATTAGTTTCCACCAAATAAGGTGGCCCTCCCTCAAAGAAGGTGGCGGTTCTTTGCCAGGTATTTGAATTCCTAAAAATAAATGCAATAATTAGGTAAAAACAGTGTTATTTGAACACATTGATGTCATCAATTTGGCGGGGCCCGGGAGAACAACGGCCGCGCTGTCTTCTGGAGCCTCCAGGGGAGACAGTGTAAAGTATGGGACTGGAGTGGAGGGAGGGAGAGCCGGAGGTAGCAGAAAGGTGGCGAAGGTGGAGACAACAATTGGTACATGGAATGTCAGAACACTGAAGGCTTGCGGAAAAGCGGAGGTCTTAGTGCAAGAAATGGACAGGCTGAATTGGAACATCCTCAGCATATCTGAAATGAGATGGAAGGGCATTGGTGAAGGAATGACAAAAGAAGGACACAAGCTTTGGTACATAGGTGATGAGAAGAAGCACGAAAGGGGTGTGGGATTCCTAGTGAACAAGAACACCAAGAATGCAGTGCTAGAATTCACACCGATCAGTGACCGAATAGCAGCAATCAGGGTGGCAGGAAAACCATTAAACATGACTATTGTGCAAGTGTATGCACCAACCAATGATTGCCGCGATGAACTTGTAGAAGAATTCTATGATGACCTGGAGAAGCTGCTAAAAACCATTCCCAGGAAAGATGTGCTAATAGTGCAAGGTGACTGGAATGCGAAGATTGGAGCTGATGCATTCGCAAATTGGAAGGGAGAAACAAATGACAGAGGGCTGAAGCTGTTGGAATTTGCCAAGAGACATCGTCTGACAGCTGCCAACACGCTGTTCAACCACAAAGCTTCGAGAAAATCGACATGGCACTCACCAGATGGTAGGACACCCAACCAGATTGACTGGATTTTCATCTCGAGGAGATTCGTGACTGGAGTCAATAAAGCAAAGACAAGAACGTTCAACAAGCCAGACATCGGCAGTGATCATGATCTAGTGATGATGACACTAAAAGTGAAGCTGAGTACAATCAAGAAGAACAAGTTGAGCAGAACAAGATTCGATATTGAGAAGCTGAAAGACCCGGAAGTTGCAAAATCGTATCAAGAGGAGCTAGCAGGAAAGTTTGCACCACTGTTACTGCTCGACCAAGATCCACAAAACCTGTGTGATGAGATCACTGACACACTGGCAAAAGCTGCGGAGGAGAAATTAGGAAAAGCAAGACCAATCAAGAAGCCGTGGATAACACTGGAGGTGCTAGAGTCATGTAATGTGAGGCGTGACAAGAGAAGGAGAAGACATCTAGGAGCGGATGAACTATCAGAGTATAGAGTTGCGAATAGAAAAGAGAGGAATGAAATTAGCGTAGCAAAGAACAGGTGGATCATCAGTCAATCACAAGACATCGAGGAAAATCTAAGAAGGAATAACACCAAGAAGGCGTATGAAACTGTGAAGAAGTTGTGTGGTTCACACATGGATGGGACCAAACGGAGACAAGCTGGCGCAAATGAGGATAAAGATGGAATGTTACTAACGAAGAGTGATGACATCTGTAGGAGATGGAAAAACTACTGTGAAGAACTCTTCAACTACAACATCCCGAAAGACCAGGAAGTGCTGAAAGAACAAGTCACGGAACAACAACAAGAAGAAGAGACCATCTTGATGTCAGAAGTACGTAGTGCGATCAAGGAATTGAAGAAGAACAAGTCGCCAGGAGCAGATAACATCACTGCAGAACTAATCCAGAATGGAGGAGAGACAACATTCCGCATAATGCACAAACTGTGCAATGAGATTTTGAGAACCAAGCAATGGCCGAGCCAATGGACAGAATCGGTACTCATCACCATCCCAAAGAAGACGAACAGCAGGAGATGTACAGATTATCGCACAATCAGCTTGATTAGCCACGCTTCAAAAGTTCTGTTAAAGATAATCTTGAAGAGGTTGACACCAAGAGTGGAAGAAATCCTGAGTGATTCTCAAGCTGGGTTTAGAAGAGGAAGAAGTACTGTGCAGCAAATCACAACTCTGCGACTACTGAACGAGAAAGCAAGAGACATGGGGAAGCTGATATTTCACAACTTCATTGACTTCCGTAAAGCGTTTGATCGTGTGTGGAATGACGCACTTTGGCACACCATGAGGAAGTTCAACATTGGAGAAGGAATAACATCTCTAGTAAAGAGTTTGTATGATAGCGCTAGATCAAAGGTGTTAGTTGGAGAT
Organism: Turritopsis rubra; assembly: GCA_039566895.2. Classification (NCBI taxonomy): domain Eukaryota; kingdom Metazoa; phylum Cnidaria; class Hydrozoa; order Anthoathecata; family Oceaniidae; genus Turritopsis; species Turritopsis rubra. The sequence continues at coordinate 11,752,178 of CM077628.1, forward strand.
CAGTATAGTGAGTGGTTTAAGACCAACATTGTTGTGAGACAGGGTTCTCTACTATCACCGACCTTGTTTAACCTGTTCTTAGAGAGGATAATGGGCGACACATTGGAAGGTTACAAAGGAGGTGTCAGGTGTGCAGGGAGAAAGCTGATAGATTTAAGGTTTGCAGACGACATTGACCTGCTAGACGAAACTGCGGATGGTATACGCGAGGTTACAAGGCAGCTAGAGGTTGCTGCGAAGAGCTATGGAATGGAGATAAGTACGGAGAAGAGCAAGATGATGGTTGTGGGAAAAGGAGACAATGTTGATGGTGTAGTGGTGAATGTGACCGTAGATGGAGTAGTTTTGGAGCAAGTGAGGAGTTTCACCTACTTGGGGTCAACGATAGTGCAGAATGGAACATCGGAAAAAGAAATCTGGATTCGAATCGGAAGAGCAACGAGTGTATTGGCAAAACTTGACAACATTTGGAAATCAAAAGATGTGACAATGAAGAACAAGTTGATGCTTCTGAGGTCCATAGTGATGGCAAACCTGTTATATGCTTGTAAGAGCTGGACTATTAATAGAGCAGATGACCAAAGGATAAGAGCGATGCAGATGAAGTCCTACAGGCGGTTATTGGGAGTATCTTGGAAGGACAGGAAGACAAATGAGTGGGTAATGGATAAGATCAAGGAGACTTGTGGATATGAACCGGAAGATGTGATGGATGTGGTGAAGAGGAGGAAGCTCCAGTACTTCAGACATCTGGTTCGTGGAGGAGGAACTGATAGAGAAGTGATGGAAGGTGGTATGGAGGGAAGAAGAGGCAGAGGGAGACCACGGAGCAACTGGATGGGGAATATAACTGAGTGGACGGGAGAAAGAGGCAACAACTTGACAAGAATGGCGGAAGATCGGGAAGATTGGAGAAGGGCTGTCATGAACTGGGTGCACCCACGGCCGCCTCGGCTACGGAGATGATGATGATGTCATCATAAATCTCACTAAAAACAATAAAAAATGCAAGCTGGTGAAGTACAATCAGAGCAAAATAACATGCAAATCTTAAGGTAGTTTTCCAAGATTTTGCAATATTTATTTTTACGACCAGTGTCTTTGATTGTGTTTATTCTGTGTTATTATTGGTCACGAGCGAGTTTAAGTCTTTTTTTGATATTGATAATATATCTCAAACTTTTCAAAATATCGAAATGAAATGGTTTTTAAAGCTTTTACAACCCTCATGTAAAAATATTTGAAACTTTCCGAATTTTGCGACATTTATTTTTGCAATTTCAGTAAATTTAAGTGTTTTTTCAACATTTGCCTACCCGCAAAATTTGTCCTGAAGTAAATTCAATAATGAATTTGTTGTATTTTTAAGCGTATTTTAAAAATATTTCAAAGAGCGGAAAGTTTACAACCAGAGAAAATCTATGAGGTAGAGATAGGTAGTGGGTACCGAATAGTTAAGGGGTCCATAATCGGGGTACAGTGACCAATATTTTCCCCTTTTTTTGCCCGTTTTTTTATTTATTTTCCCCCCAATAAGGTAAGGTATCATTTATTATCAGTTTAGCATCCATCTTGGTCATAAAGTGATTCAGCTTTGTTGTCATAATGTTGAAACCTTCAGTAATTATCGAGCAAAGAACACCAATTCGTCACATGGAGAGTCACTTACACACTGTTTTTATAAGAGCACTGGACTCTGATAACTCTGATCAATTTTGAAGCCTTAAAATGTTCTTAATGTGTTCTTAATTTATTCACTATTCAATACCCAAAATTCGATATTCAATGGACTTGGACGACATTTTAAATTTTGATGGAGTTGAGTTGATGTAACCAATATGATGATAATATTCTTGTGTTTAACTACGTTATAATGTTGTTGTTTTTGAAAAATGTTAAAATATTTTCTTAAGAACAAATGTTTCTAGCTTCTTAGGATGTTCTTAACTTTTAGACATTCCAAGTCTTTATTATTATAACCTTTGTTCTTCTAAAAAAACATGTATATATGTATAGGACAAAAGTTTTAGTTGAAAAATCTGTTTTTCTCCTCTCCTTTTCCCACCCACAGATCTCTAAAAAACGACTATGAGCAATAATGAAGTGAATTGGTTAATTTAATATTGTTTTTAGCTTGACTTGCAATTCTCCGATTTAATGAAATTCAATAGAAACTCCAACACAATGTCGTCTTATTTTTTGTGGGTGAAACTTTAAGTTCATACAACATTTACACCAGAGCAAATTGTTACGGATTCATGAGTCAAGTTACATACTAAAAATAGAAATTATTACGGACAGCGCCTATATTAGAATTCTTGAATTTATACGGTTTAATAATTTTTACCATCTGGATGATATTTTTGATTATAAAAACCACCTGGTGAGACACATTCACAATATTTTCTTTCGTTATCAAATGAAAATAACAAAAAGAGAACTGCTATGTCAGGGCTTGCCAAATTGGTGTATGTACACTCGTAAGTACAACTACTTTAAGTAGCGTACATGCATCTTTCACTTTTCTGTATGAAGGCCTACACAGACTTACTTCTTTTGTGTACGTGTGATTGATTGGCGTACATTATTAAAGTTCAATATTGTACGTCTTCCACCTTGGTAGACCATATTTAATCAGATTAATTGAATTTGATTAAAAACTTTAATTTCACAATGTGTAACCAGGGTCCTAAAATTCGATCTACGTTTTGATTGAATTTGAATTCGAAAGAAATGTCTTCTAAAATTTACGTTCAGAATTTTGAAAGGTTTACACTCCTATTTATACTTTGCAGTTTGTCTCTTTCTTCTGTTTTTGATAACTCACCCGTGGAAGGTTTTAGAAAGCTTAAAAAGTAAAAAATGTATATTTTATTTGACATAATATAATAAATCACTTCCCATGAAATTTTATTTTTCTAAAATGAAAATGGTAGCACAGTTGTTTAACTTCGAAGACGAGAGCCTTTGTTGTTTACTTCATTTGTATTGTTTTTTTAACTGAAAATTACGTAGTCTCACAGTTTTACCTGTACGTTGACGTACAGAGGGACTGAAAATTTTGTACGCCTTCGAGTGTTGCCTAAAACAGAATTGGCTAGCCCTATACGTTTTACCTGCTTAGAGTATATAAACACCAATGAATTTACATGTTTTCAAAATCAGCATTTTAAAATGCATCCATAAAGATTATTAGTTGATAACTGTCGTTGCTACATCTTATCAATTGGAGGATGATAGATTTATAGATGAATTTTTAAAATTCTATATAGCTATACAATGAAATTTAAGATATTATATTTTTCTCCTACTATAAAACTTATATTTTTCATTTTCTCTTTGATGTGACGATGGGGGTAGCGATATAGCATATTTGGTTAATACTGTTAGTTAAAGAAAACCATCACAGGTTATTTTTTGTACTATTTTATTTTGGGCAAGTATGATTATATCTTACATAACCTCAGAAAAATCATACGATGGAAGTTTGAAAATCAGAAAATTTCTGCTCTGATGTTCTCCAGTTCTGTTAAGTATTTGACAGTAAAAATAATTAAAAAATTTGATTAGTTTATAACTATAATATAAACAACTAATGTACTTGCCTGGCCAATTCTTTCTTGGATGCAAACGTTCTCGTCAGTCCCTTTATTACCAAAATTCGTGACGTAAACCAAAAATTATACCAAAAAAAGAGACTAAAAAATATTTGAAGAAGTATATTTGTGTAGAAGTATACTTGCATAGAAGTATACTTGTATAGAAGTAAACTTGTCAGCTTTTATACTTTAATAACGATTAATGAATGTTGGATTATAAATTTCATCAAACCAAACGGCAACTGTTTACACGTGAAGAAACTAGAAGGTTGATCCCGAAATGCACTGCGTTTAAATTTGGGGTGAAGGGGCGGGTTGGAAAGAATAAATGGTTCTAATACTAACACTAATCATATACTAACAAATTAGATATTAAATCTTTAATAGGCAGCAGAGAAATTGATTTTTAATTATCGAGAAACGTGCTTAAAAGTTTTTTTTTTGAATTGGAAACATGAAAGTGTTGAGGGCGTTATCACACGGGCGCAGAGAACTGCAGCATTACAGAATGACCGACAGACAGACAGACAGACACGGGTCAATGAACAGAAAAAACAACAAAGTTAAAATTTATAAGCAAAATGTTTTACTTAAGAATTAACAGCTAAAATTGTAGCCACTCCGAAGATATTTCTGTTAACGTTTCAAAAACTACATCATAAAAGTGTCTGTGAAAATCAAAGACCAGTCATTTGGCAAACGATTGTTTGAACTGTTGTTTAAAAAAATACCCCATATGAAATACTATAAAGGCCTTGTACTATATACTTCGTTGAGTTGAAAGACTCCCAAATCAAAGGATTAAGGACTATACAACCTGGAAGTTATTCGACATATACCCACTATAAATATTTTACTGTCCAAAACTAAAATTATGGAGATTGTTTCGTTTACGAATGAGGACAGGTTTCACGATAAAATGATTGCCAATCTGAAGAAAGAATTCAAAAAGACACACAGTAACAATTCCAAAAAGTGAAATTTTGACATTCAATTATGGCAACAACAAAAATCTGTATCTCAGCTTGAATTCGATCGAAAGTAATGGTTGTGGTGTTGTTTTTATCGACATCTCGAGTGTACACAACAGGAATACCTATTTCTTAAATTATGTTTGAGGTTGTGCTTTAGTTTCTAATCCAATTTATAATAAAAGGGTTTTTTCAAGTTCTGATTTTGTGTTTTTGATGTCAAAAGAGTTATTTTTTTATTCAAAATACTTTTTTGGTGTTTAAGTCTTTTGACGTATATTACCAATGACTCTGCCCTATACTTGTTGCAGAAGCATTTTTATCAACTTTATGGGTTTGCATTACTTGTAGCTAAATCAGTTTATATAAAATGAAATTTATTAATTGAAATCACAGGGACATTCCTCTGAAACAAAGAAGGATTTTTCCATGATGACGTGTTCCCATTATGTATTTCCGATTGTTTCATGAACATTTATATGAATGTTGCTTTTTAAGGCTAAGCAAATCGTTTGTTGTGTTTTCTGAAACATTTTTAACTACTTCCCCCTGTTATGATGCCTTTGTTTTGTTTTGGTTCTTCCTGATATGATTACTTTGTGTTGTGGCAAAGTTGATGTACTAGGGTTAACTTTAAGTGATGAAATTGCCCACTAAGACCTTGTTGTAGGTAAAATCACGCGCTGAACGGTGACTCAAAGAGACCAGGGTGACTTTGCAGAAGTGATATCCATCATTGATTCTCCCTGTAAGCCATAAAGTATATAAAATATAGTATTCAGTTTGTTTTATTTTGTTTCGTTTTTACGAACGTAAATGAGAAATGAGACGAGAAAAGTGGGGAAAATCATGATGCGATGGCGAAGACCGGCTCAGTAAAGTGGACTGGCTCACTTTAAATCTTGCTGTAGTTAAAAAACTTCTATAAAATAAAATAAAATGAGAAACAAGTAGTCTGGTTAACTGACAACTATTGACTGACAACTATTGTATTAATTTTGTTTGAATGGAAAATAACAATGAAAAATATAAACATCACGTAATTTACTCGTGAGGTCAACTGGAACTAGAGGGTATGTCGAAATTTGTGGAGGAAAATGTTAGCTATTAAACCATAAAAGAAAAACGTGCAAGTAAAGGCCAGGGAAACGAACCCAACATGCGGTCCAACTTTTTTTAAATGTATTTTTAAGCCCATTGGAGATACGGACTGAAAACAGATTTTATGTTAATGTTCTCCTACACAATTTTTGACATACCCTAGATCCGCCGCTGAACGTCTACATCATGTTCGTGCTCGAAATAACTATTGCAATAAATTTGGATTATTTCAATGAAGATTAATTTATACAGTCGTTAAACATGGTGTACTCTTTTGCTATCAAACATCTTTCATCCTATTGTTCAAACCACGCCTATTTTGAAATTTTCTTATAGGCCGATGGGAAAAGTTCAGAACTGAAATATGATCTCTTCATGTGATAGATCATCCCTTAATCATTTCCTTTCCAGCTATAAAAATTACTATTTGTGAGGTCGTGGTTTTTGAAATCGTTTCAGCAGAAATATTTTATTCAAAATCTTCTTCTATATTGAACGGACGCTCTGTTATATGTGTAAATAGATGGAGAGTTAAAATGCTGCATACAAACAAAATTCAATGTGATTGATAATAATAAAATTAATAATCAGCGCAGGTTTCCGTAAAATGAGCCAATTTCGGCCTGCGATGCCGGGGCCTTCTCGTCTCGTCGTCTTCATGTCAAGAAGCTGACAAGATCTCGACTTCCAAACAGATATAGGAAAAAGAAAACTGAAGAAATCTGAATATAACCGCCAAAGAAATTTTTGTGTAGTACTAGTTAGGAAAGGCATACCGAAAAAGGAGACTGAGAACCCAAAAGGAGGACCCAGAACAGAGGACCCTATAGGAGTATCGAAAACGGAGGACCCTAAAAGAGGACCCAAAACGGAGGACCCTATAGGAAGAGCCAAAACGGAGGACTCTAAAAGACGACCCAAAACGGGGGACCCTAAAAGACGACCCAAATTGTATGTGAGTAAATATGCATGTATGTATTTAAAGTAGATTTGGAAGATATGTGGAAAAATCTAGAAACGAAATGGATGGAAAGAGGGAGTACTGGTAGCCAAATTTTTAAACCATATGGTGAAATTAAAAAAAAACTGACGACAACATCCATGAAAGCTTCATTTCGAATGAGATGTGGATTAGGAAGTCCTCCAAATGAGTATAATTAGAACGCCAACGAGTCAATAAATAACATGATTAAAAAGTTCAAAGGCACTGGAGAGTTGTCAGTAAAAGATACAGTACGTCTGATTCGAGAAGAAGTGAAAAGTCAAGACGGGAAAATCAAGATGGATTTATTGGGTAGAGGTGAATTGCAAGTGGTCGAAGAATATCATTCACAATTTGAAATAACAGAGGAGACGTTTTATGAAATGAATTCCTTGCAAAGAGAATAGTACGTTTTTATAACTGTTTTATTTTTCAGACAAACCCCTCATTAAATATTGCCCCCGATTAGGAGGGAATATTTGTTTAAACGGGAAGATTCGTTTCCTTCTTCGCAAAAATTGCGACTTTCGTGCGCTTTTGACATGAGATCAAAGACCCGGCGGGAAAACGATTTCCGACAGGACGGCATGTCCGTGTTTCTTTTTTGAAAGAGTAAAATGTTTTGTGATTCTTGAAGAAGATTTCAGCTTCACATGGTCTCTTTTAATCGCAACTGCATTTTGCTTTATACAAACATAGACAGAACAGGAGTACATGGTCTCTATACAATATCTATCAGTGATAATGCAAATGGTAGGTACTTATCACTAAAAATCTTACATAATACATGACAAAAATGTTTTGAAACTTTTCATTTGATCGTTAAAATAACTGTGGATTTAGAAACTTTTGAATCCTTATTTTGTGTTTAAACTAACACATTTAGATGGGTGCTGATCAGTGGTCTGACAGGTCAGTTGTCCGAATTTGTCGGACAAGTGCACAAAATCAATTGTCCGACAAGTCACTTGGTCCGACATTCAGTTGTCCGACATTCAATTGTCCAACAGATAAAATAACTTTCTTATACTGAACATGAGCAACTTTGGGACTATCGACCTTTCAGGCTATTAACCTGGAGCCCTTAAAAATACTATATAATTATTGTTTGCTGTTCTGCTTTCTATGAAAACTATGGGCTCCAATCTGGAAATCATGTTTAAATAAATAAACAACAGATGTCGGACAGTTTATCTGTCAGACAACTGAATGTCGGACAAATGACCAATCGGACAATTGAATGTCGGACAGTGATAGGCCTCTATCTAGATTCCTCTTACTGCTGTTCCTTTTCAGATAGTGCCAACGTACAACATCTGCAAGATGAACAACGGAAAGCTAACGTTTTGTGATAAACCATGAAACAGGTTAAATAGAAAAGCTCTTTTTTGTGTTTGTGTGTGGGTCAGCTATTTCCAAATAACACTTGTTGTTGGCTGTGATATCATTTATTCTCTCTCGCATTCCCACTTCAAGAGCGCGGAATTTATTTAGTACGTGTGATCACATATGTCTTGAAAAATCCGTTAGAAAATTAACTAATCAAAATATCTGCTGAAACATCGACGGGTGATACCAAGCTCTTAATTTATCATCGGCGTCATTATCGTTCATGTATTTATCGTTCATGTATTTAGGGTCCTCCCTAAACAAATCGTTGTGTTTAACACGTACTTTTAAAAGAAAAGCTGGAAAAATAGCAAGATAGTAAAACGCATTTTTTAAGAAAATGAGCCTCAAAATCCCATCTATGAAAACATAATCAAAAAATGATCTGAATAGTTGATAATTGGCTATGTTATTCAGGAATACTTTTGTTCTATTTTGAGTGAGGCCACGCACAAAAGCTACGCTTGATTTTGTCAGTGTCATTTTGGATATGGCCACCGATTAGGAATACACTTCAAGGAAGAAAAATCCCGCGTTTTTTTGTTAAAATAAACGAATTTTTTTCGATGTGTTTTTCTAAGTTCAAAAAATAAAACCAAACTGAATTACATCATCTGATAAAGCTCGAAAAAAAAAGAAGAAAAAGATACTCGTCCAGATCGTAACTAGCCCTAGCCGGATTACTGGAGTTTTAGAGACCTTAGCCAAAAAACCTCCTTCAAAACATCAAATATGATGATGTAATACTTTCTACTTCGTTTATTCGAACCAACCTTTAAAGCCGTAAGACATCTGTCAGCTTACAATATGGTAGACTTGTTACCGGCCTAGTCAGGAAATTCCGCCGCTCGCTGCCGCTACTTTAGTCACGAAAGTAGCAGCGGCGAGCGGCGGGATTTCCTGACTATTATGGGCCTAGCCCTGTAGGTGAAAATTTTTAGACTGAGTTCCACAATAAAAGTATGCCCATTGCAATGCGCGTTTGAAAATAAGTTAAGGCTCTGTTTACACTACAGAAGGTATTTTTATTGTTTTTGCTCTGGAGGTAAAGCAACCAAAAATTGAACAATGTGCACCAGGCATTCCTGTTTAAAAAAATAGGGTAAGGCCTATAGCACAAATTCAAATATTCGCGCACTCTTTCTGAAATGTTTATTCACCTCTATTGGGACCGGGCACGGATTTTTATCAGAACACAACTTCGAGCATGGAAACGGTCGAAAACAACCAGATTGTCTTTTTTTCTCTATGAGTTAATGAACTGATATTGAATACCAAATACTACAAGGATCAATTTTAGGTCCTTTGCTTTTTGATATTTTCATATGCGATTCTTTCTATCTGTTCCAACTTTTGACATAGCCAGCTATGCTGACATTCTTAACGGGTAAGAATATCAACAAAGTTGTAAATAACTTCTCAAAAAAGTTGCAATGTTAATATTTAATTTGGTTTGACAAAAATGGAATGAAAATCAAACCAGCAAAGTCACACTTTTTTACTAACAATAGTACAAACACCCAAATCAAAATGCACAACCAATTCTTGAATAGTTCAAAAACTGAGCAAGTATGCGGAGTAACTATTGACAGCAAACTCTCCTTCGATGAGCATGTAAACCAACTCTGTGTAATAAGGATACCAAAAAAGTGACCGCTCTTGCAAGATTGTCTTCTGTTATGTCATTCGAACAACGCAAACTGACTATCAATGCTTTTAATCAACTCTCAGTTTTGTTACTGCTTTCTAGTCTAGAAATTCCACAACCGAAATTTGAACAACAGAATTAATCATATACACGACAGGGCATTAAACATTTTTTATCATGACTATCAATCATCATTACACAATACACCAAGTGAACTTACGCACCCCTGTTTCAGAGTTGTATAAAGCAAGAGACCGATTCCTGTCTATTTTGAAATATTTACCCCTTTTTCTCATAGAATGTCTCAATCTCCTGTCAATGACAACTTTCCATACCTTTCCCGAATTCATGTTTGTATGTCGCATTTTGAGTCAGTTGTCCATACAGACCTCGTTTCTGTGTTGAAAATTAACGCAAAATTTCCCACTGCAATTTGCTAATGAGCAAAATATATAACTAAATAATTACCGTGAAACAATGTAATGCATCAAAACGAGGCCCGTATAACATAAAAGGTGTTTACTGAGAAGGATGAGAAGCCTGATAATGTGACAAGATATACTGCTGATATCACTGTCGAAGAACAGAGAGAAAAGATCTCAAATAAAAGAGGGTAGAAGTACTTGAAACTGTTGAGATCATTGATTGAAAATATAAGCGTATTCACGGTCAGCCAAAAACTTGGTCAGGCGATGAAAACTCGCGCCAACATTAAAAGTTCAATGTTCCAATGGATTCATCGGGAACAAGGTGAAAGGAATTTTATAAGAGACTCTCAATTTTCATTGGAAGAGGATGTTGGCAATAAACTGTTTGGATCCAAATATGAGAAGTAGACTTGAAGTAGGCTCTAAACCTGAAGAGTATGTCAAAGGAGATCGTTGTGACTACAAAGAAAACGTCAAATCGTGGTTTCCGCTAAGAAACAGGACGTTGTTTATTTTTGGCAACAACAAATCGGACAAGAACAGGGTAAGAATTCCTTTTTCTTCTTCTCTGCAGAACTCAAGTGTCAAAAATGACTATACCTACTTTATTTCACGTGGTTGACACGTGATATCGGTGGGGACATTGCTGCTAATCTTCTTTGTCCTTATTTTCATAATGGTGGAAAGAATTTCATCACTAGTTGTGAATTTAAATTCAGAGAAATCATCCCTGGGCTGTAATGACAAAGGCTATGAATTTTGGGATCTACCTTCTAGTTTCTTCACGTGTGAAACAGTGTTGTCGTTTGGTGAGATTTATAATCTATCCACCATTATCGTTATTAAATTCAAGTATAAAAGCTGACAAGTTTTATTATACTTCTTCAAATATTTGGTTTATTTTCAGTTTCTTTTATGGTTTAATTTTTGGTTGAAGTCACGAATTTTGGTACCTACTTAAAACTAAAATAACCACACCGTCACACTGCCACACACCCACACGTATTCTGGAAAAGGACTGACGAACATTTGCATCCAAGAAAGAATTGGCCAGGCAAGTACATTAGTTGTTCATATTGCCAATCAAGTTTTAAGTTATTTTTACTGCCAAATACTTAGAATTTGAGAACATCAGAGCAGAAATTTTCTGATTATTAAAATCAGGCAGTGTTTCATGAGCATTTATGATAAACATTTATGATAAGACTAATTATTTGTGAAATTCGCGAAATTTTAATTCCCGGGAAAAGTTTATTTTATCTCGATCCACGAAATTAAATTAGCACGAAAACTGCTACTATGGATCAGAAACTTTCGGCATCGAACTTTCATGAATAAATTTATAGCAATTTATGGAACTTAACAACCTTGTACCCAACACTTTCTTTGGTTTTTAATACATCACATATCAAAACAGACACAAGACCTCAAAAATTAGGATATTAATCCAAAATTTCTACTTGAATATAAAGTTTACCATAAGGTTTTTTTGAAAATCGGCTTATGGTATGCACTTTGTGATCCTAAAATAGCAGTTAGAGATTATTTGGCTTAGTTGCAGTTCACTCCGGAACTATCAACCTGTTTCATAAACCTGTAATGGTTCTAAAGAATGGAGGAGTGATGTGCAACTAAGCCCAATATTTCTATGACTCTTCCTTTTGACCTCAAATTTATGATTTTTTGCCCATTAATTCTGTCAATTTTCATCTGGGACACATTGTATATGCATGTATTTTATTTTACAATTTTATATTTTTAATTTTAATTTTTACAGGTCTTATTTATGAAAAACAGTTATGTTACTGATATAATGCATACCTGTATAAACATTATCAAATAATAATAATAATAACTTTTGGAGATTAAAGATCAAATATTGCAGAATTTTTTTTTTATATAAATCAATTTTCAGGTTAAATTGAAAAAAATCATCACATCAATTCTTCCCACTAAAATTTCTGAAGATACTTGTGAAAATTGCTTTGAAATTCGTCATTAGTGGACCTGAGATTGTATAATTTATTTTTAGGTCCTTTGTTGGTGGCATCATCTCTGGTATTATCTTGTATCTGCTGCCAGATCTACTCTGTTTCATCAGATTTCAAAATCTGACCTTGTCAGGCTTCTTTGTCCGAAGTCTTTGAACTTGTCGACCTTAAACTTGACAGATTTTTTACTTTCAGATATTTCCAAAAAATGATTTCCCTTGCTCAATTTTGCATAGCTATAGAAGTATATTTTCTTCAGTTTTTCTCATATATTCCTCAGTATTTACTTTGACACAGATTTTATTACATTGTACTATTATAAACATTTTCTTATAATAGATTGAGTTCATAATATACATGAATAAAAATTGTATTCAATACTTCAATACACCTTTCCTGGGTTTCTGTTTAAACACCATGTTTTGATAGTACATCCAACCACGTTTTTATGAAATTTATTGTTTCAATAATGTTTTAACTTTATTACTTAGTAATTATCTCTATGACTAAAACTCCCAGTAGAATGATTAGAGGCAATTTTGATATCTAAAACGAGGCCAGATGTACTTACTAGACAAACACACGGCGTAAAAACAGAAATTCGGGAAAGGTGTATATATAAAGGCTTCAGGTTGAAAATCGGTAGCAGCAAACCAGAAACCGCTGATTTTATAATGGAAACGATAGTTATAAAGGATATCAGATTCGGAATAGAATTCTTCATTTGGCCCAAATTTTCTTTCTAAAATGTACTTCTTGCTGCCGCAGGAGAAAGGCTGTGAAATTTAGAAAATACACGCGGGACGTTATCTGAACTGTTTTAGGTAAAGGGTCCTTCGTAATGTGTACTACTTTTCTGGTATGCCCAACTGCGCTGACCTTCAGCCCCCAGGGCCTTTTGTTATTTATTAATGACAACAAAGCTGCCTCACATAATGACTGAGATGGATGCTAAAATGATAATAAACTATATACCTTATCGGTAAGAAATTAAAAAAATGGGCAAGAGAAATTAATTTGGCGAATATTTTAGTCACTTGCCAAAATATAGTCACTCTATCCCGATTGTACAGAATAAATACAATCAAAGACACTGTTCGCTAAATCTCCTAATGGAAAATAACCTTAAAGTTTGTATTAAATTCTGCTCTGATTGTACTTCACCATCTTGCACCATTTTTATTGTTTTTTGTGAAAGTTTTGACATCAATGTGTTGGTAAACACTGTTTTTACCTAATTATTGCATTTATTTTTAGGTTTTCAAATACCTGGCAAAGAACCTCCACCTTTTTTGAGTGAGGGACACCTTGGTGGAAAAGGTCACTAAGGTGAACAGCGAAGCTCAGCTCAAACTCGTAACATGTAGCTCAAAGCTCGTAACTGGAAGCTCCAAGCACGAAACGTAGATAAGTAGTGTGATCAAAAATATTTTAAGTAAACGATAAACGGTCCGTTGTTTTTATTGTCTCCTTATTGTCTCCCTCCTAGTAATGAATCATCTCTATTGAAACACATCGTGTAGCAATTGGTTGTTACTATGATACTAAAATCTCCCAGGTTTCTAGTAATTATGCTGGCTCCCGCTCAAGGATGGCTCGTTCTTTTCTAAGTAGTGTTGCTATGTTTTATACTTTACTTCATTGTGTCAGTAGATTTTGATTACGGCCGACAATATTGAATTGAATCTCGGTAATTTTTTTCCTGACAAAATAGTTTGTGGATCATTTAGTCAAGGCGATGTTCGTTTTGATAAATCTGCTGGGAAACAGCGCACATGCAATGCATTATGGTCCATTTGTTATTCCGTTATAGAGAATTTCCGTTTTTGGTCTCAATGGGATTTAGACCGCATATTAACACGGGCGTATGGACGAAATAATTCAAAAACTTAAATCAAATCAAATAGCAGATTTAAATAAGTATTTCATTCCGTCCCCTCATTCACTTCAACCATTTGTTTTTTGATACTTAATGTACATCCGTGGGCATTCCATCCACAAAACACTTCAAGAAGCGATTTGCAAGTCCTGTATGAGTAAATTTTCAAACCCAGAGGATTCTAGTTTTATTGTGTGCAGCTAAACTGATAACAATCACGTCTACCATTTTCCATGACAGAGAAACAGACAAACAAACAGATTTAGAGTTGAATATTAATATATAGAATTTTATGAATCTGTTATATTATGCATTGCATAATTTGGGTGTCTTTAAAACAGAGTGGCCACCGGTTCTGTAATTCCTTGAATTGTTTTGTTTTACAGCTTATCTGGTTGCCCCCTATTTGAGATTCGTAAGAAAATGACATTTCAGTTTCTGCACGTCTGATAGGGCGATCCACATGTTCTTGAATTGTTCTTAAATATTTTTTTTTAAATTCTGGTGGCCCTCTGTTTAAGTGTGGGTTTACATGACAACCTTAGTGAAGTCTCAAACCGGCTTGAGTTTAATACCGTTCTCATGTAAGTGCGCTCTTCTACTAATTATTAAGTTCACCAAGAAATGAATAATAATTTGAAAAGCATTTTCATTTGAAGCAATTTCTTATTATATGAAAGTAAATAAAAGTACCCGTAACAACATTCAAGTTCATCTGACACTACAAAAACTGCTTTAAGAAACCAGCCTTGAACCCAGGGTCTCTTGCCTTTCCGATATACGACCGCCGTCCGTATCAGAAACTGGGTTCTAGGTTGCTAAAAACTCATTGGTACATGGCAGGTGCAATAATTAAACAAAAATTATCTTGTTTAAACTTGACACGTCTAAACGCACTGACCGTCAATTATTGGGTTCTTCAAAAATTCGCTTTGATATTTAAAGAAGATGCTCAGGCATTTTAAGTTTTCTTAGTTTGAAGTTTTAATGTTTTATTATTGTCTTATTTACAATTGAAGATACCATTTTTTAATTCACACAATACACTTTCTAATCAACGCAAATTAAATTGGTTTTCCACTTAACTTTTCGCAAGCAGCCAAAGTTTTCGATAGGTCATGATTTAGAATATATCCTTCAAAAGGGAGACGCCCTTTACAAAACAGTTAGCTGTAATAATTATTTGTCTTGTCCCGGAGTTACCGAGACAATTCATTGTTGATAATGTTAATGTTCAAGTATAGAATTTGATCTAAATGGTGCCTTTTTCGGTTTTTTACATCATGGTTCAAATTGTCTACCAGAACTAATTGATAATAAGGAATTTAAGGAATACAGATGTTGTACTTATATTTTGTGAAGATAAATAGCTTTAGTGTGATTTCAGTTGTTCGTTATTTTAACCTCATTGACTCACACTCTCTTAACCAATTTGTTGAACCATGCAGTGCTCCTTATTGATTGTTTAACATCAGTTGCGTCATTCATTAAACATGTTTATTTGGAAATTCCTTGCAAAATTATCGTCCAGTATTAAGTGCAATCAGTTCAAATTTCTTCGTTGATTTTTTGATGATATACGTACCATGTTCAAAGATAATAATATATTTTGTTCTTACATTTTCAAATTAACAAAAGGGCTTCAAAGAATATAGAGGCTCAGCATAAATTGAGGTATTTCCTCACTTATGAAAATCCTTGTCGGAAGCTTCAAATCATAACACGTCCTGAGTCAGTGGTTTCACACGGTCGGAATTGCAGATGTCTTATACCCACTAAATACATCACGCTTTCCCAAGTAGAGGTAAAAATACCGAAAATACCTCTTCTATCGTTTTTAGCAGACGTAAGTATTTAGATGGTGCCATATGGTGCCATATATGCCATATGTTCTTATTCCAACAGTGGAGAGGAGTGAAAAAAAAATTATATTTAGGGCGACTACAGGCAACTCTCATGAATGAAAATCAACCATTGGCTTGTTATAAAATAGTATTATTAGTACCGTTCTAGAATCTGATCGGTTGGTGGTAATTTTGATTCCCTAAAAGAGATAATGAGAAGTTAAAATCTTTGAGTGTCTTTTTGGAACTTTTTGGAACATTTGGACTTTGGAATTTTCTTAACTAATGTCTTTCTTTGCTGCTAAACGAATATCAAAAATGCGCCATATTTTTAAGATAACCGTATGTAATCAATATATTAAAGAGCTTGACGATTGGGAATACGAAGTAGCTTTGGAAAAAAGTACCCTGCTTATTTACCCTGCTCCGTAAGCATAATCTGTGAAAAGAAAAATGGTCGGAAGTCCGTAAGAGAGTGCGGTTAGGATTTAAAATGGTTTACCAACACTTTTTTCATGCGTAATGGGTTAGGGTCAAAAGATTTCGAATGAGTGAAAATAAAATCAAAACAAAGTCATTAAGATTCTTGAATCGAATTCGTTTCTAGATAAATGGAAATGTTTTTTCTCCTATGACTATGAAATTATGTACCATTGCTATTCAAAATAGTAGCAACATAATTGTAACCTAATTCACATGCGCAAGCTGCCATAATTATATAAACATGATAATGATAATGATAAATGGTTATACACGTATAATAAGCCATTTGTTGTTTCTTAAATTTAATTCAACATATAAATTTTCAAATTTTTTGGCGTTCACATTTAGGTTTTAGAAATTTAGATGGAATGTCTTCACGTATGTAGTCTTCACGTATGTAGAGGATCACCCCCTCCCCCCTCCCACGCCCCACCCCCATTGTCAAAGCAATTATGGGTAAGAATTATCTAGTTGAGCTTCGGAAATAAGCAATACATCTACATTGCTCTTTATCTGATTTGTTAGTGAATGGACCCTATTTCTTAATGAATTAATGTTTATATTTCCAAAAATAAGTCTACTTACATTCTCGGCTCTCATTTTTTCGAGAATTGTTTTAGCATTCTGGGAGGTTTCGCATTCACCTATCAAGTTTCCTGATATTTCTGACATCAATCTCGAAATTTCGTTTTCTAATAAAATTGATAGCTAACTTATCCGTACCCAAATTGTTCAGATGTAAACCTTTTCTTCCCAAGCAGTTGGTGATTTTGTTATTTGTCAATTATATCAATTTTGAGTTCTTTCTGTTCAAAGGCGTAGCTAGAGGTCAGTCAAAATTTGTGGAGGAGTGTTTAGACTCTTTGACTGGATCGACAGATTCTGGAAAGCTTTTTGCAGGTGAAGGGACACTTTTCATTGTTGATGATATGATAACTAATGAAACCTTAGAAAAGCGAGGGTATGTATTAATTGATTTAACCGTCACTGGAAGACACCGAAACCATATAGCCCATGGTTTCTCACTCAGGTCTATATACATCAATACCTAAAAGCCTACGACGCCAGTGCAAAATGCTCTTTACCTGGTATCCCGAGGAATGCGGTGACCTAACGTTGATCGATGAAGAGACCAATGTCCTCGAATGTAAAAATTAAAGAACAACTGAAATCCAGCGAGCACACCTGTCTATATATCAGACGTTAGCATCACAGAAGTTTTATGGTGATTCAATAACATATGAGCATGTCTTCTACGTTATTGAAACAACTATCTAAACAAACGCTTCCCCTCTTCATTGAAACACCAAGATATTACACGGTCATTTTATTACACGGATCACGGATATTACACAGTTATTGAATTCGAGGATTGTTCGAAGTGGACAAAACTCAAGGAATTCTCCTAAGTGTTCATTCTGAGCCGCAGGTGATCAATCAACTGTGACGATACTATCGAAGATAAGTTGTGAACATCAGTGTATTCTCGATGTTCGTGATTGTGTTGAGGTTTTACTATAGCATAGTCAGAACATCGATCATTACTCGATGTACACAATGTTCACAAGGGTGGAGATAAAGAGTGTTGGTGGGTCGTTTTTAAAGCGATGACTCATCAATATGCATGAGTGTACATGGAGGTACGTTAGATGTAACCTTTATATATATATTATTATATATTATATATTATATATACACTATATTATTTATATATATATCTCTGTAATTCAGCTGATATTTCATTATTTTAACAATTTTAAACAATTAACAATTAATCAACCGTTTTATTTAATTAATAATTAACTTCATGTTTATCACAGATAAAACTGATCTTACCTCAGCGCGTAAAGGTTAGTTTCCATTTCGCGATTTTGTAGCTATAGCGGAAAAGCAATGGCGATTTTTTTGCTCGTTCGCATGTCATGCAAAACTTCTAGAAATTGGGAAAACAAAACAAGAAACGAGATGGCAGCTGTCAACAGAAGATTGATATTGTAACAAAACTTAATACTGGTAGTTGTATCAGCCGAAGAAAAATTCAAAATATAAGACTGCAAGAAAAAGCGTATGGGAGTACGAAAACTATTTCGGGAAAGAAGGCAAAAGTGATTGTACAATTTGCTGGTGAAAGATCTATGTTATTCGATCATGAATATTTTTTTAAATGTTTTCGAATGACTCCCAACAGATTTGAAGCACTTTCTTGCTCAATTCGTTCGTTCACTTCATGTTGATTATTTAGGCTTTCCTGTTGTTCCTGTTGTTGTTGACGTTGTTGCTGTTGTTGTTACTGTTGTTGTTGCTGTTGTTGTTGCTGTTGTTGTTGCTGTTGTTGTTGCTGTTGTTGTTGCTGTTGTTTTTGACGTTGTTGCTGTTGTTGTTGCTGTTGTTGTTGACGTTGTTGTTGACGTTTATAAAAATGAAATAACACATCAAGTTCAACGTTGTTGTCAGCCATCTTGATAGTATTATTTGTTTTCCCATTAACCTTCTAAATTTTCATTGGCTAAAATCTGAAGCGTAAAATATCGCGCGGAAAAAGTAGGATTCATTCAACTTTTTCAAAGTAGCCACAGCTATTTGGTTTTCGAGAAGTCAGCGGCATTTTCACAAACTGCGCACGCTTACAAAATAAAATCGTTGTCGCTATTTCCGTTATAGCTACAAAGTCGCTTAGTGTAAACTAACCTTATGATGTAAAAATGACTGCGTACTTATCAGTTGCAAACTCAAGATTCAGCTTATGGATTTTAACTTGGTCGGTTACATCTACACTTAATAACCAATTATGTGGCTTTCTTTCGTCTGTAATACCGTATAACATGCCCACTAGCATTCGTATTGAATTAAATAAGATTAATTAACATAGCCGCCATGGCGGCGTCGCTCGCCACCCATATTCAGCCTGCGTTCTCTCCGGAAACTAAATTAAGTATTTTTCCCAACAACGTTTTTTTCTTCTCAGCTGAAGAAACAAGTTGGAGAGAGGTCTGTATGAAGCTAATTACCTTCATCAGAGATATGTAAAAAAAGAAAGATAAACAACTTCGTTGTTTCTCGCAAAAGCTATCCGTGTCCCTTTTACTGGTGTGAGTATTGTTTCGCGCGAATAATTTAAATATATAATTACTTGTAATTGTTAAAATTCTAAATTTTCATTGGTTGAAAATTAAAATTATGCGAATACCCATTGGATAAGTTTTATAATTTTTTCTAGTTTCGCATATTTTAATTTTTCATATAAGTTCTCGTTCACCTATGTCACTCGCTTTTTAAGATGGCTACAACAGCAACAACTACTTCTGTGATAGATGATATTGACTTTGAAATCAGTGAAACAGTGAAATTTTCTCTTGCATGTTATACAAAGATTAGCAGGATAGATCTAGATGATAGAAAATATTCCCATTAAAAAAAATCAAAACAAAATGGCTAGATTTGCAAGTAAGTCTTGTCTCAACAAATAATAGGATATCAAATTAGGAGAATTCATATCAAAATGAGGTGGTGAAAGCCATAGGTTAGTAGAGACAGTAATGAACAAAATGTAACAAAACACTTTAAAACCTAAAAGCCATAACAAATTCAAGCTTCATTCATGTGAATAAAAATAAGACACAGACAGATTTTACCTGAGGATCTTCCTGTTCCAAGACACCAAACTTCGTCAGCACATCCAAATATTGACAAGCTTTTTTTGGGTTTAAATAACCTTTACTAATCTTTATTATCTTCCCACATACTCTACACATTTTCTCCAGCATATTTATATGAACATCCATTCTATAGGGAAAACAAGAGAAAAGCTTGGTATGTGTTAGCCATCTTGAATCTAAATATCAACACTACCGACGAGTATATTAATTATGACAAATATTTCATTTATAATACCGAGTTTTAGATCTATTTTACCTCAAAATATCTCGTTTCAAAACGAATGTTGGAAAATCTTAATCAAATAATCTCGTAAATAAAATCATAACTTACGTGTTATTAGCCAGACTTACATCAGACTTCAGTAGTTTTCTTGAAAAATTGATTTTACTGAGAGAGACTTCGTTTTACGACAAATTTATTAGCATACAACTTATTCTTTACTTCTTTCTCTAAAATGTTGACATTTTCTACAAACTTTAAGAAAAATTTAAAGCATATGTGTGAGATTAAGATTCGTCTGAAAAATATCGAAATCTCTCAGGAGATATTCAGGAAAGACAAATCAAAGACAACATAAATTGTCGGTAACACTCCTAAAGTTTTAATTTTTCCGAATTTAATTATTCGCGAAAAAAAAGAGTCTGGATCTGGGGACACGGATAGCGTTAATAGAGGCGCGAAACAAAAGGATTAACAATAAGCTGTCAATCAAGTTCAAACGAGTTGTTTATCTTTCTTTTTTTACATATCTCTGCCTTCATGAAATCGTGAGAAAATATGCAGGTCTAATCTGATGTTTAAGAATAGCTATTTAGAATGAACAAATAAAAACTTGATTGCATAGATTCATAGTAGATGCCCCTAACAGATTAATAAATAAATAAATAAATTACAATCTTGTTTGTGAAGGAATTTTAAGCCTATTTCACCTCTATTGCTCACATGGAGCAACGACAATCGCCTAGAAGTCGTAAATAAACATGATTTTCAGTTCATGTCAATCATATTCAAGGTACAGGAATAGAACATCCCATGAATTACGTCACCAGACAGCCGTGCCTTCGTTCTTAAGATGAATTATTATGACATTTGTGTCGTTTACAAATATAAACGATACTTCAGGAGAATATTTTTTGCGTCGCTCGCCGCCCATGAAAACTTTCAGTGTGCGTTCTCCCAGATAATAAAAAATAGAATTTCGGAAAGCTATGCGAAAGTGCTACCAGCTTATAGAACTCGAAATTCTCATCAAGAAAATGTATAGGATCGTATGTCTATGACAAACCGTTACAGACATATGCTCGATCAAAGATTTTAATGACGTCACAGGGTCCCGTGCCTAAATTTGCCCAAATCTTTTTGTCACCCTCGCCAATGTCGCGGATCCAAAAAAACGTCAGTTATTCCTGTTGGTTCTCAAGATAATTTTCCTAAATCTCGCTTCGATTTGGTTCGCAATGCATCGGTTTCATATTGACGTAGCAAAAGAAA